>OX388343.1:114086970-115404853 GCA_947579665.1 Sympetrum striolatum | reverse complement strand
AAATATGAATTAAACACATGGACGATCACTTTCTCGATAAATAAAAGGAAAATCAATGTAGAATATTCCATTAGTCACAAAGGAGAATTCGAAGATCAAAGGACATAAGCATTAATGGTCAGTCATTACCAGAGTACAGACCGTAAGGGCCGTTTCAGTTTTACGCATAAATGTATTAAGACTGACCGAAATAAAATAAGTCAAACTTGTAAATCATTGTTTTTCCAATTTCATTATAATATCATCAATATTTAATTGTAAACTCTTTAAAATCATATAATCTTTGGAAGAAGCCTTCAATATGAGGAAATCCATGGTTAGGAATAGAAAAAAAACACTATGTCGAAAATTGTACTTGAGTTTTTATACACGACCGGTTTCAGACAGTTCTGTCCATCATCAGGTTTAAAATCTTCATTTAAACTCAAACCTTGCAAAAGGAGTGAAATATTTTCCCTTTATCAAAAATGGCTCTTATTTGAGGAATATTTTGTCTTGTGGGAAAGAAACAAAGCCTCCAAAATCGATAACCAAGTAGGACTTTTCAAATACCGTACAAAAAGCTCTACTGAAACTGAATTTTATATAATTTTGAAATCAAAATTTTAATGTGACTATATTCAGTTTTCCCTTTGGCCAAATTTATCACTAGAAGTTAACCATTAGGGTACACTCAGGTCAGTTCTCCGTTAGTCAGACGTACTTACTAAGGAGGAATAGAGGGGAGGGGTTTCGATGACGAAACTCGAATAGGAGTGTAAATTGATTTCCCACTGAATTGAAAAATAAAAAGGACAACTTTTGTTAGTTAAAGCCACTTATTCATGGAATTAAGTTCTCCTAACCTGATCTTTTAACGGAACACTGTCAAGAAGATACATATGAAGGGTTACTTACGGAAGACGGGATTTTAATGTCAGCGATAGCGTTTCTTGCTCAATTACGGAGATTGGGTATGTACTTCCGATGATTTTAAGAGCTCGAGTGGAAAAATTAATTTTCTTCTCACCCTGCGGAGAATTGGTCCACTTGAAAGAGGTCAGAAGAGATTAATCTGATGATTTAAGATATGTTAGATCTATACGAAGGCAAGTACTCTGTAATTCAACTTCAAAGACGTATCGTAATGTCTACTCCAACCCCATAAATCAGAGTACTTTATAGAATACTCTTATTGAAAAGTAAATATCAAAGTGTGAAATAATGAATCAGGCACTGAATTAAACTTAAAGTAGGATGGCTATCGAGTTATCGTATTAGTCTCACTGACTTCAATTATTTACTTACCCGTAACACAGTTTTTAACCTATTCCATCTCTCAACAAATAGTTCAACTTTATTAATTTTTAGAAATTCGACGTTAAGAAAATAAATAGTTTAACCTTTTTAAATTTCAAACTGATTCCAGCTGCATCAGTACGATATTCACTTTAAGCCGACAACTTATTCATTGCACACTCAGATTATGCGATGGTTACCCAGATTGGAGGAAAGTTAGTTTCACAAAATTCAATTCTTCGCAAGTTTTGAGATTATTATAAAAACGTAAAATCAGTTAAATAAACAACGAGAAAAGCAAGGGAACGTTAATAGAAAACACAGTGATTATTGGAATAGAGAAGGCAAATGATCATATATTAGAGGATTTATCAGAAACTATATTAAGGATAGAGAATATAGAAAAGGAAAGAAGATAAGTATTCAATTCTCAGGATTCATATAAAAGCAAAGTGTTCATTTATAATTAATGCTATGACTGAATTTACCTGGGACGACAGTAAACTTTCAAGTATTTATATTTAAACATTTATCGCTGTTTGACAAACTATGTGTAATTGCCTTTATCTATAACTTGTAACATCCTGTGTTAGAATCAATTACTATTACCATTTATTAATAATACCTCAAAGTGATGATTGAATATATGTTACGAATATTTATCAAGCGACAATATAACACTAAGCTAATTTACAATACAATACAAATGCGTATATTGGGTGAAATTGGAATTGTAATGTCCCACATCTACCATTGAGTCTCAATGTAACACAAAATGCAAATAATGCATCGGTTTTAAATAAGAACTATGATAAATTCCGATTAATGACAAATGAGGCGAGAAAGGAGTTTTGCACACTTATAGAGAGAGGTGTAAGTTTAGAATGCAGTAATATATATTATTCTAAAAATATACGTCTTGTTTATAATATAATATCACAATTTACAATTGATGGAAATCTGATTTTATAATTCTTTACCACAGAAATAATAAGAATAATAACAAATCTTGTAGAAAAGCTGAAACTATAAAATGCTGAAACAGCATGCATTTATATTAAAGCAGTGAGCTATGCAAATCTTTTCCTCAGTTCCTTGTAAGCTGATATTGATTATCTTACAAGGAATTGAAGGATAAAGGGAAATACAAGGAATTTAAGGATAAAGGAATTGAAGGATAAAGGAATTGAAGGATAAAGGGAAATACAAGGAATTGTAGGATAAAGGAATTGAAGGATAAAGGGAAATGAAGGAGTCTTCACGTTTAGGATATTATTTATGCGAGAAGTGATATCCGACGAAATAAGGCTGATTCCCAAGCGAACTTTGCCGAGGAGTAAGGATATTTTACAGGATTGACCAAAGTTGTTTGGTTAGAAGGGCAAAAGGGAGGTCCCATGAGGGTCTTCTTTTGAAAGGGAATGCTGGCGAAACAAGCAAAGAACCCTTCGTATCTATTGCTCCTCCTGACATTTTATTCCCAGTTTCTTTCTTCCTCCCTCTGGCCTTTATTTATTAGCACTACGAATACCTTTTGATTGTTATTTATAAATGCTCTTTCAGGGAAAATTAAATCTCACGCAGAAGAGGATACTGATTTGGCCAAAGTGATATCGTTCTCATCATTTCAGTATATGAGCCTGAATGCAAAATACATGATGACACTGTGAATTACGAAAAAAATGGAAATGAGAATAAATATAAATCGATAATATATTTTCAGTTGGGTAAATAGAGGAGCCCAAGGCGGAACGGGGTACCAAGTTGAAAATACGAAAGGGTTAAGAAAGCTGAAATTTTTTATGAACACATTGTAGTTTAATAATCACAAAAATACAATGATATCGTAAGAAAACATAGGACCGATATTTTTATTTTCAAAAACAAAAAAAATAAAGGTGTTTGGCCCATTTTACCGCGGATACTGGGCAAAATGGGGCGGTAAAGATAAGTAAATACAAAAACACAATTACAATTAGTGGAATTGCAGAAAAAATCAGTTCACTCTACATTTATCTAGTTTTAAATTACTATAAAGGTTTAACTACAGTTTTCATTGAATGTTTCCTTTTCTTAAGCCTATTCACAAAATTCACACTCTGAGACAGCTACTTTTAAAAATTCCATTTCTCTTACACTAGATATTGCTTCGGTTTGCGAACACATAAAGTACAGTGTCTCTTAAGAAAGATATCCGAAATCGATAGTAGTTGAAACATTGTGGGTAAATTCCCCATTCTGCCCCAAGGACAATATTTAGATTAGAGAGGTGAAGTCCCTCGAGAAAGATACATATTTAAACGTGGAGCTACACGTAACCAAAGACACTTTAATGTACATCAGGCATTTATTAATTTAAACGCTGCAAGTTGGTATTAATACCAGGTGGCAAAGGTTGAGGGGAATATAAAATTGTAATCTGTCCGTAATTCGCCCAAGGACGGGAGGGAAGCCCCTCCAGAAACCTCCCGTGGACACATCTTAACAGTAGCAATAGGCCCAATTTGTACAACATGTCAAACAAGTCAGATAAACAATATACAAACACCTCCACCAAACACAGACGGCTATTCAATATTTAATTGTACTAAATAGAATTTACTAACTATAGTTGTAATGTATACTTTTCCTTGGTTACGAAAACCTCAAAAGTTTCAATACGGGAGCAAACAATAACACAACGGAAACCTCACCCGCAATCGCTCAAGAAACCCAGACAGACATGGATGCCGTAGTTGAGTCGTTACATGTTGGTCTATTTATGCTTATTACCGCTCTCATCTATTTCACACCGAAGGACTTCGTTCCGCCCCGCCTGGCCCTACCGGGTATGCTTTTCTCAGAATTTATGTTCGGCGTGCCACAAAATGGTACAGCTGCTCCCTCGACCGAAATCAACTCAGCGTTCAATGTCGTAATTGTAATGCAAAACAACTTCATTAATTTTTTTGTAAAGAATAATCTTGCTCCTTGAACTGACTATAAATCTCCAGATTTTTGCCTTTGACTTTGAATACTATTACCCCCTCTACTTATCTCACGTGAGATTGTTCAAAATCCGTGTTTTCAGAGCAAATCTGTTAATCTATGCTTAATTATATTGGATTAATTCAAAATAACATGATTTATTTAATTATTTTTATTTAGGACTAGTTGAGACTAGTATTTAAGACTACTGAGATCGTGTGTTCGATTAACCGGTGGTGAAACAATCGACTATGCTACTTTGTGGAGCTCGAATAACCGTGATAAATATTGTGTTAAATTTAGTCATATTTTAGTAGAGAAACACGTTTTACTCAATTGAACCCAGTTATCACATAATTCTACACTGTTTCTTGTGGATAAAAAAATACGTTATCTTTGCGAGAACCCCCCTCTCCCCGACGTGAGAGTGAGTGAGATTCGGTTTAAACCGGCCTCCTA
Source organism: Sympetrum striolatum (assembly GCA_947579665.1). Lineage (NCBI taxonomy): Eukaryota > Metazoa > Arthropoda > Insecta > Odonata > Libellulidae > Sympetrum > Sympetrum striolatum. The sequence continues at coordinate 115,400,149 of OX388343.1, read as the reverse complement.
AACGCCTCACGTAACTAATGGACGCCCCCTTAGAACATTGCTGGAGAGTAAAGTCAACGCAACCATATTATTGGGAGGGATATTAGTCTACTAGATATAAGTTGGAAAACAAAATTCCACCAGTAGTAATAGTCGAGATCGAACTTATCGCTGAAATTAATATATTTATTATCAAATTAGCGCTCGATAAGGTAAAGATAGAAGTGACTCGTGTAACACCTCCCGATAAAGGTAATATTGTAGACATCCTTGCCATACACACCTAATGAACAGTACTAATGTAGATCCATCAATAAAATAATAACCAAGATGCTTCAGATAGATACTCTCTGAGTTTTGAACCCGTCTCGTATGTTCAGTGTCAACAGTGTTCAGTATATTGAATGCCAACCTCCCCGTATTTCAGGTGTTTGTTAAAAGTAAAAGTGAAAATCTTATCCATTTCATTAACGATAATTCGGTAGAGACAGCCGGTCTTAAATTCCCTAAATATCCTTCAAGATGGTATCCCTAAAATTGTCCCGACATTGTTCCGAAATGTTCTAGATTGTCAACAGCTGCAATCAGTAAATTCCCTATCCCCTTCCATACCATGACCATGACCCTACCCCATCCATCTCCTCTCCTAGACCCCATCCCTTACCTACCCTTAACCTACTACCCTTCCCTACCTCATCCCTCCCCTGACCCCATCCCTTCCCTCTCCAGACCATACCCCTTCCTTACCTCATCCCCCCCCCTGACCCCATCCCTTCCCTCCCCAGACCCTACCCCTTCCTTACCTCATCCCCCCCCTGACCCCATCCCTTCCCTCCCCTGACCCTACCCCTTCCCTACCTCATCCCCCCCTGACCCCATCCCTTCCCTCCCCTGACCCTACCCCTTCCCTACCTCATCCCCCCCCTGACCCCATCCCTTCCCTCCCCTGACCCTACCCCTTCCCTACCTCATACCCCCCCTGACCCCATCCCTTCCCTCCCCTGACCCTACCCCTTCCCTACCTCATCCCCCCCTGACCCCATCCCTTCCCTCCCCTGACCCTACCCCTTCCCTACCTCATCCCCCCCCTGACCCCATCCCTTCCCTCCCCTGACCCTACCCCTTCCCTACCTCATCCCCCCCCTGACCCCATCCCTTTCCTCCCCTGACCCTACCCCTTCCCTACCTCATCCCCCCCTGACACCATCCCTTCCATCCCCTGACCCTACCCCTTCCCTACCTAATCCCCCCCCTGACCCCATCCCTTCCCTCCCCTGACCCTACCCCTTCCCTACCTCATCCCCCCCCTGACCCCATCCCTTTCCTCCCCTGACCCTACCCCTTCCCTACCTCATCCCCCCCCTGACACCATCCCTTCCCTCCCCTGACCCTACCCCTTCCCTACCTCATCCCCCCCTGACCCCATCCCTTCCATCCCCTGACCCTACCCCTTCTCTACCTCATCCCCCCCCTGACCCCATCCCTTCCCTCCCCTGACCCTACCCCTTCCCTACCTCATTCCCCCCCTGACCCCATCCATTCCCCCCCCTGACCCTACCCCTTCCTCGACGTTCCCTCTCCCGTGGCTCTACCCTCGAAACCCCTCTCCCCGGATACCTACCTCCCTACTACCTTGACGCCCTTCCAACAAGGACATTCTCCTCAGACGCCGTCACCACAGACCCCATCCACCTGGTCGCCCTCTCACTGACTTTGTCTATCCGAAACACCTCCCACTAGAAAGTCCCCTCCCCCCGACTTGACCCTTATTTATTTATGTTGGCGGAAGGTGAGGCCTACTGTGCCCCTCCTCCTCGCCACAGAAATCATTTTTTATTTACAGACATTTTACAAGTATAAGTACAAAATAACTAATATTGCCATTAAATAGCAGTGATAAAAATAGATAGCATAATATTTCGTAGAGCTGTTAATAATAGATTCTTGTGATACACTAAGTACATACTATATAGAATATGCATAGATCAATAAATTAACATTATCCTTACAGACAGAATAACCACTGAATACATATATGAAAACATGAAAACACTATAAATAGTTGTTAAACATGCATCACCAAGTCACATGGAAGATGGAAAGTTCAAAAAACGTTCAAACAGTATAAATAGATAAAGGTTCATTGAATTGTTCAGTGGATGATTCAATAAACAGTTAAGAAATCACTTACAGAATTGTAATATTCACTTCATGGATTGATTTCAATTCACTTTATAAGACATATTTAAAAAATTTAAAAAATCATATTTGTGAGATAAAAAATATTATTTACAATATAAAGTATAAAATAATTAATATAATCTTTACAGATAGGATGATCACTTAACAGAAAGATAAAAACATAAATATTCAATATATAGTTGTTCAACGTACATCAAAATAGGCATTCACTGAACTGTTCAATAGATGATTCAATAAATAGTTAAGAATACAATTATTTAATTGAGATTTGCACATCACGGATTAACTTCAATTAACTTTATTAGTTTGGTTTGGGGATTATCCTGGGTGCACATCCTTATGTACAACGTCCTTAAGTTATCATAATCCTTTTCCTACCCATGGAAGTGTTTCTTTCATTCTCTCCCGGCTAAAATTCGTCCCGTCGCAATCCTCCGACGTATTCACACCACGCCGTCCCCCGACGCATTCCTTCGAGGAAAATAACATGAGTATTATTCAACAACAGCATAACTTATTCAACGAAACACATTCGCGTTGAATTCAGCACTTAACATCTGTATCGCATAAATGGAGTTCTCACAAAACGCAACTGTGTGCAATAACGCAATTTTATTATTATACTCTGTATACTGTACGGTTCTTAAATTAGAAAATCGCCATTTTTGCTATTATATTTGACTGCTATATAATTAAGAATGTTCACTAAATATACTCAATAATGGTGCAAGTAGTGAACCAAATTCAGGAATATATTATATTTTCTAAATATATAATTAATAAGAGTGTTTTAGCGAAATGAATAAGAGCAAGGGGTATTTCCAGTGGAAGATAATTATGCAAAGATACATGAAAGCATAACTAACGCAGATTCTCTTACAAAATTCATCCTTTATAATTAATTTGTCTTTCTAATATTTCATGAAAAAAGTTAAGCAGCCTTGGTTTCCTATTATACGGTGAGCAAATATAAATTACTTTTCTTCAATAAAATGACGTAAGTATCTTATATATTGCATTTTTACAACTAAACTAAATAACTCTATTAAAATGGCCAAAATTCTCTTCAAAAACGTAAATGCCCCGAATTACCAATATCATTGTTAAGCAAAGTTACGAATTTCTTATTAATAATGTAATTTTATAGTATTTTCAATAGCCACATCAAAATCTAGAAACATCAATTGGAAAGTAAAATAAAAAAAAAGAATTCAGAATCACACAATTTCCTTTGAACCTGAAAACTCAGTATTAATTTTCAAATAAGCAAATAAAGACTATCAAATATCATATATATATTTCTTGAAAATATAATTGCATAGTGTCGCCGATACTAAAATAGAAAAGTATCCTATGTTCTTAATGTGAGAGATTTTCAATAATTTTTATAGTTCAAAAAATGTGTAAGTATTAACAATCGCGTTCAAATTGAAGAAAAAATTCTACGTAAATGGATTGATATTGATTCATTTTGATGCTTATGCAGCAAATTAAATAAACATTTATGACACTCTCAATTGACAATAGTAATCTACAAAAAATAACTAGAATGATCGTACGAAAAAATTAACAAATACCTTAATCAAAAAACGGTAGCATTCTATCGTACCCGAAATGAAATAGTAAGAGCATAAGATTCCCTTTGTACTCACTGTATTCGGTATTCAATCCTTGGACCATGCAACCATATTCATCATCTACACGCTAACACACTTGCACCTTTAAAGGTAGCGAAATATCCGATCAAAATTCTGAAAAATGAAAATTAAAACAATTAATTAAATATTGTTTTAAAATATCACAGAATGCTCGCTCTCTATCTTACTTAGAAAATGTGTAGTAATAGCATTATATTCCATCTGTACTCAGTTTATTCGGCGTTGCATCCTTTGACCAAGCATCATCCCTCAACATAACCGCGCTCCTTTTCTTTTTTTGAAATAAATAACCACAAAATAATAAAATATACTCTCTTTATATCTTTCTTAAAAATATTTAGTAATAGCATTTAATTTCATTTGTATTTACTTTATTCGGTTTCTATCCTTCGACTAAGTATCCGCCCTCATCTTCTCTCGCTCCTACTTTTTTACTTTCATCTTAGCGTAAGTTCCGATCGTGATTCTGAAGAATGAAAATAATGCCTCTTATTTTAATATTGCTTTCAATAAAAAAATATCACACAACAATCGAGAATTACTGGATTCCTATACTACTTTTGTAAAGTTGCAAAGGGATAAAGTATTTCAAATAATTAACCTATCTGTATTGTAGAAATACCTATTCTGCCTAACTATTTCTCTCAAACGTTAAAATACCATTCAACGGATGATCATATTTTATAAACAAATATACAATACTATTTTTTCTATTTCTGCAACGCAATTCAATCAAATTTGGCAAAAATGTTTTCGATTATTGTATAATCATAATTAAAACATAATTTAGCGCGATCGATCATTTAGAAATATGGTGAAAACTAATGAGCCCCTCTCCATAATATTTACTTATTTCAATATTTTTATGAAAGCTAATGATTACTATTCAAATATAACTAGCAATACATAAATATTATTTTACTTTTAAAATTTTCTAATTTACATTCCTTTCACAATTACATTTGTATTCACATAATTGGGTATTGCCCTCGAAACCTACCCTCCTTTACTTTCAAAATCTCTAAACAGATTTTATCAGTGACCTCTAAATACCTGTCAACGAAAACAACTAGGTGGAAGAGGGAATTTGAGTTTCAATGACAGAAAGGGAAATATTTGGAACTACAGCATATACTGAAGGCTCGAAATGGAAAGTCTTTTTTAATGACGGGAGAAAGTGAAAATTTTACCAAGAGCTTCATAGCTTCACGATATCCTACGAGAAAAATACCTCGGTTATTTAAAAAAATAAGGAATAAATAGTTTATTACCTCAATATTAAGTGATTTACACAGAGTTGCTAGTAAATCATTTAATTACGATGACCAAGAATAGTGCTTTTATTAATTTTTAAATAAAGATATATGTTCGTGAAGATTAGCACGGGTATTTGCATCGATATTTTCAAATTTAAAAATTGATTCCGCAAAAATTTCCGCAAATAAAAACACCTGCGTGATTTCTTCTAAGTACCAATGATTGATTTAACTGTATTTTCTGAATTTTAATTCCGAAAACATGGTAATAGAGAGTAACTCAGTTCGATCCACCTAGGGAAGATGTACTGTGTACGTATAAAATATTATTCAATGATGTACAGTCCTGGCCAAAATTAACGCAGCACCGGCAGTAAGGATCGCTAGGGAGGTGCTGCGTTAATTTTGGCCAGGAGTGTACTTACGTAAGCAGAACATTTCACTCCAAGTATCCTCATCTCAGCGATGACCTTCGCCATTGACGCACTCCTGGAGCTTCTTCATCTGTAAATGTAGAAAATTCAAGTGAAAAATTCATCTAATTATTTGCGTATACGAGACGATATTTAACCTTAACATGAGTATGCATGTAATACTCACGTTTTTGACGGAGAAAAAAAGACGATCATTTCAGAAAGAAAAACATATATTGATTTTTGGAGCATGTTTGCATATGTTCGTTAAATCAATGAAAAATGGAACTGTTTAAATGAAATGTAATTCATTTAAGTAAGTTGGAGCCTAATTCTTTTAGCTATATTACGAAATAGAGGGGTAAATAGGAAGCTGAGAAAAAATATAAGAGAACACCAAAGGTCTACTATCATATATGCAAGGGTAAGTTAATATAACTGAGAGATGAGGAATGTCGAAAAAGTAATATTTACTTAAAATACTAAGTCCCGTTTAAGTATTATTTTAAAGCTCAAACATCATGGTTATATATTTAAAATTCTAAAGCTTTGTGTCGTACCTGGTAATTTACAAATATCTATATTCTGTGGCATAATATTAAAGAAATCCTCTCACATCAAACACACGCCGGAAGCTTTGCTTTTCATCAATTAACCGTTCTGAGTTCATTTCTAAATTTAAGAAAATAACATTTAATTGTAAGACTTAAATAATGTATGAATACTTATAATAATTTAAGAAGGAAAGCATTTGGAAATGTACTGCTTCGTACAAAATATGCTACTCTCGTACTGTTAAAAATAAGAAAGTAATTGTTTAAACAAAACGATTCCAAAGGCCGTTAAACAATCAGCCCAAATATATCACTATAAAAATAACTAACCTACATCGGGAATCAAGAAGACAATCTTCTGATTATCCATCGTTGAACACTCTTTCGTTGTCACCACATCCTAGACACCTCGAAGAATCATCCAAAAGCGAGAGAAATCACTTCCTCGAAACATGAAAAAGAAAAAAGCAAAATTTAATTAAGTATTTCATTAATTATTTCCATAATGTATTGTAGGCTTAATGTACAAATGCGAGCAGACGCCGGTTCCAATCGTTAAAACTAAGAACACCAAAGCGACATCTTTAAACTAGGTGGTGTACCAAAGCGAAGATATAATGGTATTATCGCATAGTGATTCAGTAATTTAATTGATTCAAACTCAAACGGGAAGATATCTCAAATGATCTCTACGTGAATCAATACACGTTAGACTGAAATATGATCACGAAAGATTGTTGAATAATGGAATGTGAAACACGTTAGACTGAAATTCAAGGTAAAGGAGAAGAAAGTATATATTTAGAAGCAGCTGACTGTGAAGGACGTAGCACGTCATTCACGAAATGATTTAGCATAGCTATTGAAATAATATTTTACGCCTCAATATGAAAATTACATGTTTTACACTAAATAAAGAGTAATTTATCATTATGCGCATACTTACCAAATAAATGAGATCTCAGACCAAGTCCCCAAAAATCTTGACGTCGGGAAATACCCACTAGTTTAAAGAGTATATGTTTCTTGAATGAAATTAATCAAACTGTAATGAGGTCACACTTTTAAAATTCTTCGCATACACTCGATTTCGAAACTATTATACTTGTATAATTCAATACTTAACGTTTTATCGTAAATGGTTCCGGCAGCACCTCCACACTGGGTGACTTCTCCGTAGCAACTGAAGTTTAAACCTTTGAAATAAACGTTGAACCAAATGCTGCACTCTGATTGGTCGGCGAAGTGGAAATTTCCATGACCCACCTCCTTTATTTGAATTTGTACGTTATTTATAATAAACATCGAAATAAAGTTTATTTTAGCGAAACACAATTTATTTCAAATTTAAAAATTATCGGAATAAGAATTTTCCTTTGAAAATATTTCATTATATTCCTCGTGTGTTACACAACTACTTGGGTTACTTTACGCTTCAAATTTAAAAACTGCTCACCAAAGATTTCAATTTACCAATAACTATTTTGTAAAATTATCAGATAGAAAATAAAATGTTTTTAAGTATTGTAATCAAGAATGTAATTATTTTTTTAGATGTACAAATCATGAAACAAAGAAATATGAGTGACGAACTGAGGATATAAATCGGCATATTACCTACTAAATATAATTACGAGTAAATCAATGACATAATTTTAGCTAAAACGTAAAAATTCATCTAATTTGGGAATTACCTTTATTTAGGTAGGTAGATATTAACTCACATTACATTTACTTTTGTAACCTGGAATATTATTGTTGAACGCAAATCAAAATTAATTCTCCTTCAATAAAACACAAATAAATGGAATACGGTACAAATAATGATTCCAACAGTTGATCCATAAAGAAGCAAAATGTGACCGGAAGTCAGGACATGTCCACCAACATATAAGAGACAATTAAAATGAAGAACGACCCTCGAAATTTCAATATAACAACAATTATGACATAAGTAAAGATTGATTTGATATTATGAAGCAATAATGTTGACTCATCCAAAGGAATCGTTCAGAAGTATAACAACTTTTCTCTATTATCGATAAACAAAGAAAGACATACACATTACCTTTAATTACGTCCTGAGGTATTACTTAGCTCAAAGTCAACGAAAAGCTAAGGAATATGGATTACTAGTCATCAAGATTACAAAGAGATGTTTTATGCAACTAAAAATGTCTGTGTTATTCATCAAGGAATTCTGAAATTCTTTAGGATTCCAGCCGAAGACAATTGGTGGTTTTGACTCCGAATTCCTTCCGTTGCCTCAGGTTTAGTCTCGTCAGAACTATTCAAGCTGGTGAGAAACCCAGAGGTACCAAGATTACAATTTTATATACAGTGGGGATGGACGTTACAAAACACTAGACAATTTTTGAATATATAGATTAGTGAAGAATTCATAAGAAGGACATTGAATGATTTAATGCTAATTAGAAGTGTGGATAACTGATCGTAAAGTTAACATACTATATTATTTTTTAATTTTTACTACGTTAATATAACTTTTAATTTTGGTTTCATCGGTATTTAAAATGTACAGTCAGTTTGTGTTACTGTTGAATAGAAATAGGGAAGCAATAACTTACGTTTCCTCCTTACGTAATCTCTCTCTCAGATTCACTAATTCAAATTAGTACCCCTTCGTATTCTTATAGAGGATCCGATATCCTTCCGAATCACCTTCGTCACGAAACATACTTCTTGGATCCATGAAGAATATACAGACATGCACTGTTATCACTGACACAATTATCGACTTAGGAAATAAATACTTCAAATACATAGGTATTTCACTCCACTGGCAGTACAATTTTAAACCCGATAGAAAACATGGAAGGCTCCTTCAAAACTCTACCACATGTTTTTAAGACAAACTTGAGAATGGCGGAAGTCACGTAATCAGGTGACGAAGAGTGCCTTTTCGCTATTCAGAAATTTCTAGACCATAATTCCTCTAAATCGTTTCGAAAATGCGTCACAATGTCTCTCATGGACTTCATGAACTTTGAAGTGAGCGAAATTCGAAAGGAAAGAATCAAAAATTAGAATAAAAAATAGTGCTTAGGATAGGGTTCTCCGTGAAATTGCAACGTCAATGAGGGTGGATTAAACTAGTTACATCATTGTCTCTGAATATTCGTGTTGAAGCAGTTTTTACGAGATGAAAACTCAGCTCTAATACAGTGCCGTTTCTAAATGTTGCGAGGAGGTTTTCTAGTGAAAACAGTGATGCGCAGTGCTAACAGTTGAATAGTGTTTCCAAGTATAGTAGCAATTAAAAATGTAAAGGGGCCAAGAGTATTACTTCCGCGATACCCAAAATCTATCAATCAAGAGTGGCTTATTTACCATAGCAACAAGGTGGACCATCTTCGTGCTGGATGTTAATGTTCGCGGGTTTTCACTGCATGATGTTTAAGTGACACTAGCATTACAGGAATCAAAAGGTAAGTGCCACAAGAAGGTAAACATGTGGTGTGATTTTTCTTTGTGCTTCGTATAAAAATGAGTCGAGTGGCTACTCTTCACAAGCATTCACTATAAAAGGTTTAAGGTACAGGGATGAGTACGTAGACCCAGCTAATCCTTCAAGTTATTTGACAAGTGAAAAAGTGTGAAAAAGTCCAAATCTATCAAATATATCTCTGATTATTAAGCATTCGTTATTTAATCATCCCATTATCTCTCAGTAAATTCAGCACTGTTAAGGCTGCATGAATCATTTCCACACAATTATCCGAAGAATGTTTTGAAAGGAGCAAGAGGTTGTTAAGCATTTCTAGAAAGAGGTAGTTAGACCTAGCATTCGTCTCTCAAATTCCTGATTGCTAAGATAAGCTGTTTACATATAGAAAGAGATAAAGTGTTACAAAATGAAATGGTGGTCTTGGAAGAGCTATTATTATTGCTAGGGCTACATGTGTCTTGGCTCAAATCAAGACCTTGTACAATTTGAAAAATAATGTAATGTTAGTTATTATTAGTCTTCAATATATATTGCTCGCGAATTCGATGATGCTGTAAAATTTTTACTATAATTACATTAGAGCTTTAATAATATTTGTAAAGGTAGCGTTCAAATTTAAATTCGCATATCATTACTCGTATTCCTTCGTTACTTTATCAGCAAACCTTAACGAAATTAATTGCTTGTCATCAGTGTAATATTTAAAACATTTTAATTTTTTTCGGGTCGTTCAGCAAAATAGTTATTGATAATTTAATAATAAATCATTTTTGAATTTGAAGCGTAACGTAACCCAGGGGGGACGTGAAATTTACGATTATAATAAAATATTCTCAAGTCAAATTAATGTTTCAATAGATCTTAAATTATAAATAAATTTCTTTACGCTTGAATAAATATTATTTCGATATTGGTCATAGTTTCTATAAAATATTAAAATTAGGGCAATGGGTTGGAATTTTCCATTACGCTGACCAATCAGAGCGCAGTATTTGGTTTAACGTTTATTCCAAAGGTTTAAACTTCAGTTGCTAAGTTTTGCATAGTTAGATACATGGAAATCAGAAACTGTTCAAATACATAAAAAGAAGAAATTTGTGAAATAATAAAATATGAATACAATGAAGTCCAGCTTACCTGAGATGGTGATCGGGTTGAACGTTACCCCCCGCCCCTACAGTGGTAATTCCTTTCATGGCAAGAGACTCGGATGCCAAAGCTTGATCAAAATGAGTAGAAATCAGCTCTCTCAAATTATAATAAATAGAAATATAGAATAAAATCAAAATGATGTTGATACATAGCTGAACATTCATCACCGTTCCGTTCAATTTACAAACAAAGATGACCGTTACACTAACAGTTTGGGATATCCGCTGATTCCCAGCGATAAACTAACAGGAAAAAAATTAAAGATTTCAGTGATAGCTTAGAACCATGGATTAATACACAAACGTGTGACTCAAATCTAAGTGTCTTTATCACAGGGCTGGTGTTTCTTTGGAACCCACTGCCAAGTACGAGGTCTGGGTTTGAATTCCGGTAGGTCAGAATTCCCCTCCCAGGTTTCTTTCAGAAGCATCAAACTCTTAAGGTACGATTCTTGTAATCTGATCACATTTATCTAAAAGGTCACGAGAAACCTGAAGCTGCCATTTTATATTCATTGCTAAAATTGACATTATTTCTACGAATTGATGTACCGGAAATTCCCGCTCAAAAACTGATGACTAAATTTGAAACTATTTTCAAGTAGTATAAGTAAGCAATGAACTAAGCTACAAATTATGTATGGGAATCCATGATCGAAACAAGATTACGTCAAACCCATTCTCCTACTCTGCATTCTCTAAAATTAAGCACGCAACACGCTTGTACCTTTGATGATGAAAGCTTCGTTGGAATTTTCTTGAATATATTCAATGAGGATAAGATCATTACATATTATTGGCCCTATTCATACAATACCGTTACCCTATAGCATCGGCGAAAAACATTATATATACGATAAGCTAAGGTATTGTCCTGACATTTATTTATAAATGTATCCTATATGGGTATTAGTGATAATACTAATTCAAATTCATGAATGTTCCGTATTTTCAATAAATCCCGGTGATATCAAAGATTCTGTATAAAAACAACTAATATAGCATCATCTATGCATTTTGTTAATTGCAAATAAACACATACATGGTTTAAAGTTTTCGAATATGTTTTCATTTGTTCAAAATTGTAGCTAAATATATATCATAATGGAAGACCAAATTTGGAGGTAATCACATTCACCCATGACCACATCACCTTGATTTTAACGCTAATAAATATATCAAGTATATATACGCCAAGTTGGCTGTATCTGTGAGAATAATGAAAGTTGATTCTGACACGGAATATCCTTCACCACATGCCCTTTCGATGCATCAGCAAATCGACATTCATACATTTGTAGTTTATATATACATACATACGGTTTTCGCCTCTTCAATTTCTTTCTTCTCGCATTGGGATGTACAAGATGTTCCCCTGTATTTAGTACTATGGCCTTTCACGTAATTTACTGTAGTAATTTACACCATTAATAAAGACACAAACTTCAAGAGATAAATTTCATTTTATTCACAATGTTACCTTATGCACTCTTCACACACTTCAGAAATCCTAAATCTAAAGATTCTGCATTCACTCCGATGAAAGTTTTTATACGTCTGAAGTCTTCAACAAGCATAGAAAGAAAAATGCACGCCTAAATATTTCACAAGAAAACGGGGCAAGCACATTTAGAAGCAGATAATGACCGCCATTAGAGAACGGAAACGAAAATTGTAAGTCACCTGATGTTACTCACTGTTCTTTAAACGTCATTTACGTACTTCAAGCTTTTCAAGACGAACGAAAATTCCTAAAACTGCGGTAGGAGGCCCTCTAATCGCCTCGTGATTGCTGTAAGGCCACGTGGAAAATGGCGATGAAAAATTACGTGATTTTCAAGTTCCTATATGTTTTGGTATCAAGGTGGAGTGATTTTGTGAAAAGTGATTAAGATCGTGCATCCTTCGGATGAGTGTTGAGTGACCCGTGCGATTCCACTTATGGAATACTTGAATTGAAAACGCATATCGACAGTTTAATCTAAGCTCTGCATTCAGTCTTTTCCTGATATATGTGTAGGCATGTGTATCAGTGAGGATGAATTCTTACACTTAAAAATGAAGCATGAAACATGGCATCAGTGTGAATTAATATTAATGCTCGGATTCCAGGAGATCTTCTATTAACCTTTGCTGGCATATCTGAGAGTGATGCAATATTAAAGTAAGTACAACATCTTTGGTGTATGAGCTAGATATTGAAATTTGTACCAGTGCATGTCATTTAACTCATCTCTTTGGTCTCTTGTGTTTATCATCGGAAGCAATACTGCAAATGACTCAAATCATTGAAGAGTAAAAGCAAACTTAGTTAAATCAGTAGTAGATTTACTAAAATATAATCTGTGATACATAAGTTCTAGTTAGAGGCTAAAGAAATCATAGGTCTGATCTTCTAGTTGCAAATCTATGATGAGTACAATTCAATTCCATGGGTAAACCTTTTTTTTTTCGATTAAGAAAGTTCGCATTGCTGTTGGTAGATTCATTTAAACATTTTGGCTTTCTTTACTGGGGATCGTTTGGAAGAAATCTTTTAATAGTATTACAGGCATAAGTCCATATGAAATCCATCGAGTGAAACATATACTCTTACTCAGTTGAAAGGGAATATTAGTAACAGCTAAAAAAATGTATTCCAAATTTACAAATCACCATGGTGTGGTTCTTTGCAATTAGAATCATTTGTAGATAAGGGAAGGATGCAAAAGTATTAGGGAAATTCCAAAGATGAGGGTAACGTTTTCACTTGTTTTTTTTTCATCGTTAAGAAAGGGTTCGATATTCTACGAATAAGCTCTAATATTTTGAAATATTTTCATTATCTTAAAATACATGTAAGAAGTTATCCGAAAAATTTAGAAAGGTTGCAATAAAAATCGTATCATAGTTTTCGTTCCGTATAACCTTATCTCGTGAAAACACTACCCGAAGAAGGCCAAATTAAAGTAATTAATTAGATATTACATTTAAGATAAATTCACGTTTAGAATAAGAATAAATCTCGTTTAAAATAATAATTTATAACATTTCATGTCCATTTAATTAATATAATAATTAAATAATTATTAACTGATTGTGAGCGTGGACATTGACGACGAATTAGAAAATATAATATATTAAAAAAAAACATTTAAGAAAAATTATAGCTACAAATAAGTTTCAAGCTGGATTAAAATGATAATTTATAATATATAATGCCAATTTAACCATAATAATTATTTAAAATAATTGTTTAATGATTGGGCGCGTGGTTATCCTATAGCAATTTGGATCCGACCAATCAGGTGAAAGCAACTCTGATCACAGATTACCCAGATGGCAATATTCTCAGTTCCTGCGGAGACTTCGTCTAGTGTTGTTGTTATGTCACTGTTTATAAAAAAACCGTTAGAATTTGAATTACGCTGTGTGAAGAACAGTAGTACGATTAACAACCGATGTGGCCCAGATCCTTCCTGAATAGGTAAGTTGTTTAAAAAAATAAATACATTTTTTCTTGAGATGTATATTTTGGCAATAATTAACCTCCGAGCTATGAGCCGATGTTTTATCAATTACCGTAAGGTAGTTACAGTGTATCACCTCCGAGTTTTTGTAGAATCTCAATTAAGTTGGGGAATTGCATTGATGAAAAACACTATTCCTAGTTATTTTTCCGTTCGTATAAAATTTACTCAATGTATTTCGCAAAGATAATGGAATCTGGAAAGGTCACATTTCAAAAGTACCTATTTTACAAGTTTCGTGATTGACTTTCCTGAATGAATCCTTGGAAATTGCAATTCTGTCATCGAAGACAAAAGCGCGTTAAGTTTTTTTTCTTACGGAATGGAACAGAAGAGAAAGAATTTGCGTAGCCGCGATTCGAAACCGGTTCTCCAACGTTCCAGGTGTTTGTCCCGTCCGCACAGTGAGTGAGAGATCGGGGATCGAATACCGGCCTCGTTATTTAGTTCTTCGTTCATTGATTACCTAAAGTTCTCCAAATATTTTCCAAAGAATCTCTTGTATGATTATGGGAGGCTTAAATAGATTTAGCGAAAGTCCTGTATTAAGATGTATGGAAATTGGGAGTTTGAAATTGCTCGTAGTATGATACATTTAATCACATTAATCTTTCCGTATCGTCTCATGTTACTTTAATGTGTACATAATTTCTTCGACTTCCCGATATTTCAGATAAATAAGTGCCACCATTGCGTAATATTAATGTGCAAGAGCGTTATATTATTAATGAGGTTTGCGTTCTCGTGTCCATAAGATCTACATACATTCATTTTCTCTTTAACCCTGCTTGTTTATATCGCTTTTGAACTTGGTTAATGATCTCTAAAATATATTTAAGTGTTGATAAGTATTCTTCTGTCTTATTCACGAATATAATGCCATTATATTTTATCATAAAATGAAAGTAATATTTTCGGAAATATTTATCATTATCTCGGGAGTTATATTTCATTGGCTTAACTAAAAATAATATTTCGATTTAACCAAAGATTTTTAATTGTAGGGCCAAGGGATGAGGTTGTGTTTGCGATAACGGTCGTCCTCATTTGAAAATAACAATTGAAAGTCCATGCCTGCTCCGGTCAGTAAATGAATCCAATAAAATTTAATTAAAGCTTAAATGATTATTATAAGACGTGTACCATAAATCCTCATTTTCAGATATAGAAATTTAAGGATCGGAAATGTGGATTTGAATCCGTACTTCTCAGATGGTAGGCTGTTGTTCTATATGAAATGCGCGTTCTATATTAGGGTTTGCATTTCATCTTCAAGTAATTTTAAGATCATTACTTCAATAAATTATTTAATTTTAGTTTTTTCTTTTCTGGGTTTTTGAGGCAATTCACATAACGGAATTTCTCGTTTGAATTTAAATGGAGGTAGTCAAGTGATTTTTTTCGTAACGTGACCTGCTTACATAGATTATGTTAGAATACTTGAGCCTATTTAAGAATGAATAGTAAATTTTGGTGTTTAATATTTCAGAATCCAATATGTATGTGATATTTTCTGCCATTTCTTTACATTTGCGTCCGACCTAAGTCCTTGTCCTTCAGCTTTCTAATTTGTTTACATAATCATGCTTTCTTCTGCTTAAATGAATTCTATAAGAATTTACTATTCCTTTTTTGTAATTAATAAGTTAATTGAAAAGCTACATCTTTGTCTAAGAAGTCAGTCAGCATTATCCAATTTCGTAAAGCTAAGACAATACTTTCTGTAATTTTTAACTTGGCACCGAAAATTATTTCTTTGGTAATTTTTTAAATTTTGCAGCTATTTTTATCTACAATTAGATATCCTTGAAAATAGTGTACCGGAATTTTTGTTTTCAAATGACGAATATCATTTTAAATTAACAGTAAAAGTTAAAGCCTGACCATGTCCGCAGAATAAAGTATTAACCTGCAGTAATGTAATTAAAATTGTTTAATTTGGTGTTTCTTTTTTTCTAGGAAAATGAATTTGCTTTCATTTTGGCGTCACTCGTTTCAAAATCGCCACGAAAAGCATCGAAGAGGCGCTGGGCAACGTTCCACCGGATTTCCAACTTTGGTAAGCTGAAACTAATTATTTTGCTTTCATAATATTCAGCTTATATCTCACGTGTATTGTTTTCATCGAACGTTTCTGTTTTTCGTGCATTTAATTATACTAGACTTGGTGTGAATTAGCTCATGTATTTCCAATAACAAAGAAGATCATTGTTGAAATCATTGATTACCTGCTTCAAATAATTGATATTGTGTATAGATAGTGCAGCAAGATTAATCCCACAATCCATTTAAATAAAAAAATTAATATCGCATCGAATTATCCATTCTCGAGACAGTTTTTATACGTTAAGTAAAATATCAGCCCTTTCATTATGCATCAAGAATCAGTTTGCACGTTTCATAGATCATACCAATTCGATATTAACAGTCTTTTCCTATTTTTATTTGTTCTGTGTGGACCATTATGAGGATAAACTCTGGTTAATATCGAGAACCAAATGTATACATTATAAGACAATTGTTTGCTTTCTTATTTCCCATAGATAGAATATTCTTCGCATATTAGAACAAGCATCTGTCTTACTGTTTATTTCAGATGCATATCCGTTAGAACTCAATTTCATAACTAAAAATTATTTAAATACATTCTCAATGCCAATGAGGAGCCAATGTGGTAAGACTACAAAAATTCTAATCTAGTTTAATAAATTTTATTTTCCTTAATTTAACAATTTACGTTAGCTTTGATGCATCGTTCGTCACAAACATGCGCTTTCCTTGCTATTAGTCTAACGATGGGCGAGCTGTAGCAATAGAAGTTTACTTTTATTTTGTGCCGTATGTTTGCAAATATTTGATTAGATTTTCCAAATGCCGACTGACATTTTTCTTCTACATTTCCGTTAGCATACGCAAATATTTCAGTCTGACCCGATATAGAGTTCCGACATCCGATTCTTTTATCACCGTTTCTATGTCTAAGTATTGCTTTCCTTACCTCAGTTCGCAATATAAGGACTTATAATCAATTCTTTTCAAATCAAATTTCCTAATTCATAAAATACAATAATCCTTTCTACAGTATCGGTTACACCATATTGCCATAGATCAACTTGCGATTCCTGAATTAACGAATAAAACCTGCCCGAAAACAAATGACAGTCAAAGGCAGAACAAAAGAAGCTAGTCTTTAAGCATTCGGCTGTGCTTTTAAAGTTCATCATGTAACGTTTTGAAGCAACTTATATTTTGAACCTGTTGTAAGCAAATCAATAAGTTTTACCATTACCTTTGGTGCAAATTTTCTTTAGAGAAGCTGTATAATTATCATTTGCTTCTAAGTCTATAACAGTTTTTCAATGTATTTTATTGTAAAGATGGTAGTGATTGAATTTCAAGATTTAGCCGATGCTGAAAATTAAGATAGTGTTTAGTTAGTTGGTTCTACATTGCAGTTTTTAGCTAACGAGAGCCAGTTTGTTGATCTGTATCTTATTTTCAACATATATTAAATATTATTGCCATTGCATTTATCATTTTTATCGAATTCACTTCAGGCGGCATGATTCGTAGAAACAACTTCAAATTTTTTTGAAAATAGGAATCATTTTGTCATTTTTGATGGATCAAATTGGTTGGTTTGTTGGTTGAGAGGCATAGGGACATTTTGTGCGACGAGGAAAAGTTTCACGCCGCATTAATTCTTCTTTTTCGGTTACAATAATGTTCACTTTTGATCTTTAAAATTACAATTCATAGCTTGACTGCATGTTACTTATGAGTCATTGGCTTGCATCTCCAGGTTTAGGTATTTGAGATGTCATCCAACGTAAATTCTAGAATAAATTCGTAAAATATGGACCTCGAATTCAACCAATCACAGAGCTGTGATTGGTACAGCTCTGTAAGACTTTACTATTCCGGATATCTGATTGGACCGGTATTGTTTTCCTTCCATCTCTACTAGCTTCTGTGCAACACTGCGAGCATTACGTAAATCGAAGCCCTCGGTTGGGAATCTCTTAAGAATAGAAGAACTGAGTTTAGTGAAAAATAATTCGAGAAGTTGATGCACACGACAAAAAAACCTGACATCGTAATTCCAGCTCTCAACAAACGCGATTTCTGTTTCCAGACACTAAAATGATCCATGGACAGATGGACTATATCTTTCACTTTTTCTGGATAGTATAAGGTGCACTAAAAAAAATATTTTGGTAGTTCGGTGTCTCACACCTGCGCCTTCTGGCGGTTAGCGGGGTATTAATGATAATGTATATACACTTTCCCTTTTCTACGTTATCCTCCTCTTTCGTTAGAAAAATTGAAAGTTGTTGATACACGAACAACGAGAATTCTTCAAGTCCAAGGACTTTTGGCTCTCCCTTTCTATTGCTATCTCTCCTTAAAATGCGAGTAATTCTCTGAAAGGACATGTGTTAGACTCAGTTTGGGACTCAAACGACCTTCAACTCTTTCAATTCAATATTTCTGTAAGGAGTGAAGGTGTTTACGATATATGAATTCTAGAACTCCGTTTGCAGTTTTGCTTTCCCTTTCCTTTGTATTCTCGGAAACATTATTCCAAAAAATGAGATTCATATTCCGCAGGTATATGCGTAAAACCCGGTTCGGGATCTCTAACTACCTTTCATTTTTCTGCCTATGATTTTGAAGTTCTAGGTCGTGGTTGATTTACGTTGAATAAAATAGGAGACTTTAATGATTTTTCCCGCTTTTTTATCGCCTCGTCCACAATTACAAGAAGTAGCAATAATGTTTAGATTATAAGATTACTATTAATTCTTAAGATTTGCACTAGGTTAAATGAATTGTCTGGCCCTTTAGAATGATTATACTTATAAAAGATTTGTAGCCTATCTTCCTACAATGTTTTCGCTTACTTATGCGGCGTGTACAGTATAAGAAAGTAATAACATATCTAAATTATTACATAAGCACTGAAGCATAATACTGTTGTCAGACCTGATTTATCTTGCAACTCATAAAGTAGAAGAATATAATTTTTGGATAATAATTGAGGCTTGTTGGTTTTATGAAGGGGATGAAATAGTCGTAGAATAAATCGGTGGAATCCTATTGAACATTGTCACTGCGCAGCCATACAAAGAGGAGAAGCTTCAGAGGATGGAGGCATCTGTTATCAGGCATAGTATTTGATGCTATTGATGTACTATTATTATCATGCTACCTAAAAATTGATTTTAATGTAGGTTACGTTAATGAGAAATATTACCCTTCAAATATATATTCCATTCACAGAGATAGTCATCGAGATTCAGGCCCCGTGTTACATCCGATGTTCAGCCGATATTCCTAAAATGGCAGAGCATACGAAAAAGAACAATGCAATTTATTCTACGGAATCAAAGCCGCGAAAAACGATAAAGTATTCATTTCAATCTACAATTTCTATTGCCTTATAAAAAATATTTGACCTGACTTTCGTCAGATCATAAAAAAGATCTTTCGTTTAAAATTTTTATTAATGTAGTACGGTGTATTTTATTTAACAATGTTCATAAGATTAAGTAACTAAACATAAGTCAACCATTTTTCGGCAAAAGAAGGAAAATGTATTGCTATGAAGCCCATTGGAATCGGCAACATTTTATCTAATTATTAAAGGAAATTGACTTTTTCAATAAGGAATTTAAGCATCCCGTAATCACTTGACAGGAAGAACACGAAGTGAAGCAGAGGAAACGACAATGTAGGACCCATATTTAGAATAACTAGTAAATAACCCATTAAAATAGCAGGGAATATTTCTATGATACTAAGATAAATGTGCATTCATTATCTCACACATATTTTTCTTATATTTTGTCTTTCATGAATATATTCCTATATTGCAATAAAGGAAGACTCATTCACCTCCAAACATTAAACACCTAATAAAGATAAAAAAGAAGGAGCTGACAAATTGAAAGCAAAAACTGCAATGTACAAGTAAATATTGTACTTGTACTGCTGAAAAAAATGTTTCCACACCATAAGAGGTAACTGATATTTGATATTATTCCTTTTTCTTGGAATTACATTTTTCCAAATTTTTTCTTTCATTAATTACTCCTTGTTTTTTGCAGGGGTCAACTCATTCGTCTCCACACAACAGAGAAGGAATATGGATGAAAACGTATTTTCTAAGCAAGGGAGAAACTGCATTCCAAAGGAGAAGTAAATATTGAACTTTTATGGTTGAATATACATTGTTTACTCTAAATTAGAGGTAACAGATCTTTGCTATTTTTGAATAATCTTAGAATTATATTTTTCTTTCTTCTTCTTCTTGTTTTTCGTTTGTCGCATTCATTAAATTTATGAATGTCAACGGATTTCCCTCATGTTAGATTTACTTTCAACTTAAATAAATCATATTTTTGCAATATTGTGT
Organism: Sympetrum striolatum; assembly: GCA_947579665.1. Taxonomy (NCBI): domain Eukaryota; kingdom Metazoa; phylum Arthropoda; class Insecta; order Odonata; family Libellulidae; genus Sympetrum; species Sympetrum striolatum. The sequence continues at coordinate 115,379,540 of OX388343.1, read as the reverse complement.
AAGTTTCTGGCGGAAACGGCAATATTATTTTACATTTTTTTATTGCATGAAATACTTCTTAGTATTTTAACTCCTCATAATTGTTTCGAATATTTCTCAGTTTTCCTCAAAAATGCTGTTTTTAGCATTGCAAATTAATTTTGGTAAAAAAGGTGTCGAAGTAACTTTTGTAGAAACTAGCATTCATTCGGGAGCATCGTCAAGAATTAAAGCCTCTTATTTCTTCGTGAACTTCATCGAAAATAAATATCAAAGAATTAACTTCCAAACGGGGTATTAAAATACTTTTATTTTCTCCTATTTTGTTAGCACAATGCAGGCATATCAAAAGTAGGATCGTGGCTTCACTAAATTTCAATAGCTTCAACTCTCATAATTTTCAACCTCAGTCATTGTTCCGTACCATTTTCAGCATCAGCCCTTTTCACAAATTCAAGGTCTTCCATTCGTCAATGATCTCTGAAAATCTTAACATCTTTACTTAAGTTTATAACGATATTGTTTCACAAGTGCTTAGTGAGGCAACGGTGTGAGATTAATCATGCATTACTTCCTTTCTTAGCTAATGCGAGTACTGTTTTATAAATGCTTAGATAATGCCTCATAGAAAAAATTCGGGTAGCAAATAAAATCTCAGCAGCCCTGAGGAGGATGGCAGAGTCGGCCGTCGAAACGTTGGCGACATGTTCACCGGAATCCACCTGGATGATTACCCGAGAGCTTTCAACCCAAGCTAATCACCAGGAAAGACTCATGTCTTTTCATTCGGGTAGCATACTTGCATTTTTTCTCATATTTAGTGAATTTAAGATGGATGGAATCCTTTCAGTTAACGCAATTTTGGACTACTTAACGTTTTACAAAACGTTGCTGAATAACAATTATTTATTACTCAAAAATATGAATCCATAAATTCTACGAAGGATTTTTAGATGCTTAATTTCGTTTTAACTGCGGATCCATTAGTTTCAAGGACTCAATTTCTTTGGAAATCAACGATTGTAATCAGTATACACAATTAAAATCAAATTTGTATACATATAAATCCTGTTTCGGTAACTTCTGTAATACTCTCTCATTTATCGGTTGTTGATTTTTTTCTTCGAAATCAGAGTAAATAGGAATAGAAATGAAAGTAAGTTTCATTTGATATTCGACTGTCCCATAATTTACGATGCACACCTAGGAATTCTAACGTGTGTGTGTATCATGCATTTGCTTTGATTTTGCCATAGATATAAAACATCTAAAATGTTTTATATCCATGGCACTAATAACAAAAATAAAAAATGTGGGAAATGTTTTAATATTAGTAACTTCAGCCGCCGAAATTTGTTACAAATCCATAAATCAATCCTCTATCTCCCGCTTCCCGATTACATTGTCTTGTCGCACGAACAGAGAAACCACCCAGAGAGCGGTATTACAAGTTAATGTATTCCTTGGTACCCGGTATACCCGGGTACCCGGGTGCCTACACAAGGGTTAATGTATTCCTTGACATTATGACTAAGCTTATTTTTCGATTTTCCTTATGCCTATTAATAGACAATTTCAATTGAGTCCAACTTTTTCTGAATTTCTTGATTGATTTTCTGTAAACGAATTCGACTGAATCTTTAATTATTAATAAGTAAATCCAAGCTTAGGTGCTTAAGGTTTTGTAGGGAAAAATTTCGACTTCGCTGGGACTCGATCCCGCTACTTCGCTCGTCATTTAGTTACTCAACTTTTTCGGGTGCGCACTCTGCAGCCAAAAATTTAGGTTCAAGTGAAGGATTCGTCATAAACAGATACTGACATAGTTGCATAGTGTTGATGTTCTCGCCACACATAATCCATTAAGTTTCACTTTCCTATTAATCGGAGGCATGCTAATCTATTCTGTTCGTGCATCCGATTATCATTTAGTCACTCCTGCTAAGCGTCGTTAAGTACTTATTAAAACATAAGTTTTTCATAATTATGCTTGAAATAGAACGCTTCTGCTTAATATTCACAAGGTTTAATTTATGCTATCCAGTTATTCTATCATAGCCCCATGTACTATTTTAAAAATAGACTAGTTATTGGTCCGTGTGTTATCAACTATTTATCTTGGGGCATTGTGGGAACGGTCACACTGATTTCGAAATAACGGACATCTTAACTTGAAGGTGATGATATTGAACATGATACTTTATATTTGTTGACTGGATAATGAGCAATCCGCTCTGGTTACATATACACCAGCAACTCCTTGGCTAATGGGAAACATTACAGAGCTTCCATCTTACTCGACGTCACCTCTGCTCTTGAAGAAACTCAAACCTACCATTTATCCAAAAATGTAAGATTATTCGAAGATAAACGTCCCTTCATTAGAAAATGAGGTTACAAAAGCGGATTGCTCATTATCCAGACAACAAATATAAATTATCTAGTGATTGGTGTAAAAATTAAATTACGGAAGTAATCCGCTACTTTAAATCACGAAATCTTGAATCAGTCAAACGCAAGTTTCTTTTGTTTCTGGCTTTACGAACCTTAAATGAAAAATCGCGCTTGTGAATGATATTTTACGGGCCTACTATTAATTTATGAGGATAGGCAATGTAGTTATAACCAACGAATACCAGAGGATTCCTGAAAGCTATGTTACGAACCTTCATTCATCATGCTTTAAGTGAGGGTCTCCGTCAATCGAATTCATTTGGTTGAAATAAGGTTGTTCGATCGGATATCGAGTGCAAGAATGGAAATATTGCTCTTAAGTCTATCAGTGAGTAACAAGGAAAAAATATGATAAAAGAAAATGGAATTATCGAATTACTAGCAAACAGCGAATTATTTTCTACCGAGTTGGCAGGCGCGGATGTGTAATGCGTGGTTGCCTATACCCAGATTGTCGATTTTCAATTAAATATTGCTACAAAACTAAGTCCCAGTCAGACGAACGCCAACACAGTTTTCCATTACCCCAATTCCTGCACCACCACAAAAATTTTCATCAAAATCCCCGGACAAAATTGAGAGTCTCCCTTGTCAGATTACACCTCAAGGGATTATCATGCCTCAATTAAATTATTTCAGCCATTTACATATTAAATTTTTATAATTCGCTTGTTATTTGTTTAAAGTTCGGATAATGATACAAAAATATAAAGAAAAAACATATAATAGAGCTATATTTACTGTGCATTTTGTTATACTTTCTAATTTTTCTAATAAATGATTTAATTCAATATATAATAGAATATATTCCTCATGAAATGCATTTTTTAAGCAGCGATGAAATTTTCCATTCATGCGTACCATTACCATTTAACCGGGATATCTGGGGTGAAATCATCTGTTGCATCAATTGAATAAATTCTTAGTTCACTATTGCTAAACGGATAGATTTGTTAGAGTTGTGTAATTATCATGTATTACACAATAAAACTAAAATATATTAGCTTCTTTGGTCTGGTTCCCCCTATACCCACAAAAGAACGTAACGATAGGAACATCGGATGTCCGATATCAGCACCAGGATAGTTCACAGCATGGATATAAGGGCAATCCTTGTGCTACATGAATTTCACATTACCACTGAAGGCCTTACGAAATTATGGTTGCTGATTTGTTGAGTATTTTTTATTCATTAATTACTATAATTATTTAGATTTACTTGAGATTTGCCGCATTCAAAATGTAGCGTTGCCGTAACTCACCGGGTAATTTCTATAGAAAACATAAAAAACCTTCATTTTTTATCGTAGAGCGTAGATCAAAAGACGCATGTACTAGTCTTAAGGCGAAGGATACGATGGAGATATCAAATTGTTGTATATTGCAATTGTTTATAACTTTAAAAATCGTACTGGACGTTTTTTTGCCTTTTGGTCTGATTAATCCCGCTGCCTGCTGATAAGTCGATGTCCCTTATCAGCTCTGAGCTCGAGTCGTGGGAAAAAAACTGTGATAAAGCTGCAAAAACAGCAACTAGGGATGGGCCTTTAAAAAACCTCACTCAACTACAGTAGAACCCCGGTAATCCGGACGAATTCAGACACACAGGCATTTTTTCTCAAAAATTATGTTGTATAGATAATGCATGTATATATTACGTAAAGTATTACAACATATAAAGTGAATGAATATTATCAGCGAGCAAAAAAGTCAGTCATTTTCTTTTGCGCGACCGTTCTCATTTTAAAATCAAGTGCGCGGTCTCTAAAACTTCTAAAGAGCATAATTTCATGTGCTTCAAAATTTTGCTCCTCGACCAACTATAATGATGTACTCAGTTCCACCAAAGTCTCAGAATGAGAAATTATGACGGAGTCCACAGGGTGGTCGTCGTCGTCATCATCATTATCATCTTCTGTCCTTACTGTTCTGATAATTTCGTCATCTGTTAAAGCTTCGTTTCGAGCCAAACTGTCGTCAGCCTCAGCAGCCCACCGGAGAGCTTCAGGGTTAGATATCTGGTTCGAAATTTGTAACTGCCTATTGAGTGGCTCAAGCTGAATTTCTTCAGTTTGCACATTTTCTAAAACTTCCAAGCCAATAAAATTTGGGAGTAAATTTTTCCACGACTTGCTGATCAATAATTTAGACAGAGATGCCCAACATTTAGCTAGATTGAACGAGACATCTTTTAAATTTACCTTTTTCCGTGCATTTTCCAAATTTTCATTGTTCATAGGATCATTAAGAATATTTGTATGAAGCAACTTACGATATCCTAACCTAATGTTTTGAATAACATTCTAATCCATGGGACATTACGGAAATTTTACCGTCATCAGTGCACAATTCTTCTTCAGAAGGATGGCCAGGACAATTATCAAGCAACATTAAAGCATGTTGTGGTAAATTTATTTATGTTGTCGAACTGCTGGAACGAATTCTGTTTTAAACCAATCCAAAAATAATTCTCGTGTGACCCAAGCATTTTTTGCCCTCGATAGCACACAGATAGCGTAGTACACACTGACTTGAATGCACGGGAATTTTTGGCTGTTCCGACAACAAACAAAGGAAGCTTATGTTTGCCAGTCACGTTTGCACACGGCATACATGTAATCCTCGCTTTAATTACTTTCCTTCCTGGCGCCACTTTTTCATTGTGATTGGCTAAAGTTTTGTCTGGTAACATTCGCCAAAAACAACCATGATTAGTCGGTATTGTAAATCTGTTCAGAACTCAGATTTTTCTCATTGATTACACGCGGTAACTCGGTTCTAAATGGCTCTACTGCACTTTCATTGCTAGATAGTTTTTCCCCGGTCACTTTTAGAAGCCTGATCCCATGACGATGTTTAAATCTGTCCAGCCGCCATTTGCTGGCAACAAAACCCTCTTCACTTTCAGTCATTTGTCTGTGAAAAACTCGAGCTTTTTCACAAATCATTTCGCCACTTAGTGGTACGTGAAGCCGCCTTTGTTGAATAAACCATAAGTAAGCTGCATTTTCTAGCGCAAAGTTAATTGCCATTTCATAATTTTACGCATCTTCGAACCACTTTCTGTAGTGCTCACAAACTTCATTATGCTGTCCTTATTTTTCTTGATGTCGCCAACTGTTGACTTTCCAATGCCAAACGTCCTGGAACTTGCATCGTAACTCTGACCACTGTTTATCAATTTAATGATTTTCACTTTGTCCTCTAATGTGAGGGTTTTACGCTTGCGAGACGCCATAAATCACCGGACAGTACCGGGAAAAAAGGACGTCACTTTAGGTTTTAAAAACCGGCGAAAACTAAACGGAGACAGAGAATCGGAAGAACCAAGTTAGGCTACACTTACATTGGACGCGTTATTTGGCCATTGAGGAAATGGATCGTAGCGCATCTTTTCACGTGACCAGCCGTCTCTATCAGCAAAATTGTTATAGCACTGACAAAATGGTCCTAATTTATTTCCTACACTAATTTCATGTCGGCATCCTATCGGGACGGTCTTCAAAAAAAAAAAAAAAGATTGAAAATATTCTAAAAATTCTCTTTAATTTTATCGTCTGGCACTGAACCCGGGTCTTCCTTGTGAACTTATTATGCAGCACAACAGAAGATCACCATCTCTAACTATATGTGAAAATTCAAGCAGAAATATTGGCTGCAACTGCCTCAAACTACGTTCTACTTTTCAAGAATGTAAATGCCTCTCTGGATTCGAACCAAGGACGATCATTGAAATCTAAAACATGTTTCCGGAATTTATCTATTATTGCTATCTATGTACCGAATTTCAAGTTTTAGTATTAAAGGGAAGAGGTTCAAAAAAAATCTTAAAAATCGGATCAGTTACTGATTGTAGAGACGCCTGGTGTCGAACCCAGGACACATTGGTAGCTGTGAGTGCACAGTTTGATTTTTAAGGACTTGATCTTATTTTATGCCAAGCTTAAAGTCAATATCATGCCGGGAAGTATCTAAAATTTGTTTCCGTTATCTCCATAAGAAATGGATCGAGGAATGTAAATGGCCCTCTGGGATCGAACCAACGACCATAAGCCAATATTTAAAATTTGATTATGAAATATATTTATGATATCTAACCTCATGCCGAATTTAAAGTTTCCCTACCGTCGGAAAGGGGTCCAAAGAAAATCTTAAAAATCGCCACAATGCATTTTAAACGGCCGATTTTTGCCCCGACCTAGCATCGAACCATGGACAATATTCGAAGATGTGTTTTTGATTTTCAATCGATATGCACGGCTTCTAGCGATCCCATGAATTTCAACTCTCTACTTTTCCGGGAAGTGCCACAGAAAATTTTTCGAAATCCCCACCATGTATTCTTGTGTAGAAAATCGCGAATTTGGGTCCTTTTGGATTCGAACCCATGACTCTGAAGTTAAAGTCACCTTTTTCCTGGAGGTTACACGTTATGGCCAATACTTCGTAAAAATTTTAAGTCAGTGGCACTTGTGGAACATTGTTAGAATTTTGATCCCCTATGAATGAATGAATGTGTATATAGGTACGAGTAAAATGTAGCTTGCATACTTCAAGCAGATCGACAACACTAATTTCATGTCGGCATCATATCGGGACGGTGGTCCTTGGCGCTTGGGGAACATGGTTAGAATTTTGATCCCCTATATATAGGTATATCCGGAGAAACGTCTATATATATAATAGATAGATAAGAATGTTTCCGGAGAAGGAATTATATATAATTGATATCTTACAGCATTAATTGTATCTGGGCATTTATTTTTCATGTCTTCTTATGGATTTACGCATGAGCTCGAAATCAACAATCGCCTTGATCGTCAGGGGGATGTGAGTAGTACAAATTTGTTCGTCCGAGCACACTTTTGACCTTGAACTTTAAATAATAATGAATAACCTAGGAGAAAGTTAAATAATCGCATGTTGCCGGGATGACGTGCATGCGCGAGGGCCGTGACGGGGTGGGGGGCCTCCCCGGGTGGATGGACTTCCTTGAAACAGCGAAATAGCGATCGAAGTAGCACGTATTTCTACTTGAGTGTTGAAAAATAATAAACAAATACGATGTTTTTGAATTTCCGCCACACCGCGCTGCCCGCTAGATGGCGTACGCTGTTACTCCCGTATCTTCCGTCCTCTTAAAGAGCGATGTTATGTTCGAATTAATCATTTAGTATTGAAATATGTCCAAGTTCATTCCATCTAGACCGTCGACCCAGTTCATTCCATCTAGACCGGGAAGAAATACAAACTCCATGGCCAAGTTAATCTCTTCGAGAGCACAACTCGGAGGAAAAACGGATGTGATTGTCCGAAAGATTAACGAGAATGTGGCTAATGTATTTGAAGTCCTCTTTCCTTCAAACCTTCTGAAGAATGATTATGAGAATGACTTTACCTTGGAATTAACCTTCGACAGGAGATACATTGTGGATGTGAAGCATAACGATCATTGTATCAGTCTCGTGGGGCAGAAGGTTATTTTTTCCGGATTCGAAAATGAAGAGGGTGAATTAATCGAGTCCTTCAACGTCTCCACACTGAAACATTTGAAACTGGAGGGGGAATTGTTGGAAAAAGCCATGACTCAAGATTCAACGATCGTGTGCGACGTCTACGAAATTGAGAAAAAAACGAAACGCAAAGTTTGCTGTGTGGTGGATGAACCAGATTGTGCAACCTCCGTCACATATACCAATGGAATGATATCAAGAGTAAAATATTATCAAACACGTGAAAAGAAGGAAAGGTTTCTTCAATCATATACCTTTATACTAAAAGTTGTACCAACAAATATTACTGTATTTTAAGAGAAAATAAATGAATTACAGAATGTTTCTTTTTTTATTTATCCTTTACTTTGGGGGAAAGGTTGCTAAATAAAAACACACAGAAAAATTGGTTTTCAAAAATCATTTATTAACAAAGAAATTGTTTAAAAAATACATCCATTAACAAATATTATTTTTGATACACCAATCAGCCAGCTTTCTAGCGTTTTTTCTGGCGCATTGTAAATTACCTTTTATGTGGGCTTCCACTAAACAACCTTCCCTTGTTTCTAGTTTTTTTAACGAAGGACAACCATAAAGATCTAGATTTATCACGTTCACCCCTTTAGACAATAGTCTACTTAAAAAGGAGGATTTCTGAGCTCCTTTAGTAAATAAATTTTTAAAGTGATTCGTGTATAACTGTAGTATTTTCTTCAGTTCAGTGTATTCAATTTCGCCCAGGCCTTCTTGCAGGCCATGGTAATTCTTTTTTAACCAAGCATTATCTCTCGTTGCGATCGCGCATGGCGGTGATTTAAAAAGCCACGTATTGCAGCACTTGTTCTGCACATCGATTATTGCCAGTTCTTTAATTATATAATTTCCATCACTCCCAAGAAAACCTTGAAACTCGATTATAGCACTCATACTGATAAACTCCCAACTTACAAGGTTTTTAAGCCCAATGCCAGAGGTCGAGAGTAAATCAAAGTAGGCATTAACTTGCGGAAAAATTAATTTCGCGCCAGAGGTCTACCTACTGCACACACACACTCAGAGAATAATCGATAATTCGATCTTTAATCTCTGAAAATCGAGTTGGCTATTGCTTGGCGTGATGAAAGAGTCGGCAATAAATCCTTTCAAGTTGCTGCTTTCTTTTATTAATAAATCGAGAGATTTAGTTATTAATTCCGAAAGCTTTAGAAGGTTGTCCCACTCGGCTAAATTAATATTAATTGACCCACTCCCCGTATTTTTAAACAATAAATAACGATGTTTAAAATAAGTTGCAAAGGAAATCCCACAGAAAGGTAATGTTTTTTTAACACCAGTTGAAAAAAAGTCGTTAACCAACTGTTTTTCAGTAACAATAGTAGTCCATTCAGACTTGACAATCACAACACTTTTTTTATTTGTTTGATTAAACTGCACTACTGCTTCAAAGTCTCTGGACGGATCAAATCCTATGCAAACACTTTTCGATTTTACATCATTCAAATAATACACAGTTTGATGCAAAAGATTGATCCCACTTGTAAAGGTCCGCGGAATACGTTCAGTAGATCTTTTCCTTTTTTTAATGAGAGGAGATGACTCCATCTGCCCCTCACGCAGCATACTGTTGTTGTTACCAAGCAGGTTTTCCTTTTTAAGAAGAGGGGGGTGGTATAGATGATGGTTCACACTCGCGTGTTTGGCAAGGTTCCACGTCAGCCTTGAGTTGATGGAATCTGAGCCATTGGGCGAGGGAGTGAGCGTTTCTGAGTGCACAAATACTATTGCGTAATTTATGGCAAGGATTGAGGCAAGAGAAGGTAGGAAAAGAGCATTTCTCGGGCGGTGGGCAATTTAATTCCTTTTTTAATGAGATGAACGTGCGCCCGGTGAGATTCTTGAGGAATTCACAGACTTCCTCGTTATAGGCGTATAGAGCTGTGGCACTCTCGATGATCGCCTCCAAAGCGGGCTGCAGTTCGATGTGGGAAATGAAACCGTTATCAAACGATGCCTCGTCGCAGTTTAATGGATCTTGAAGCCGGAGCTTTCTTCCCCCAACAGTAAGCTTTCCGTGTCGTCGAAAACTTCCCCAGAAAAGTTGGTTTGAGTCCACGTCGACGGCCGCGAGTTCCGTCACGCTCTCCTTCGAAAAACAAACGTCCACCACAATTTGCATCTTCTTCTCGAATGATCATCTCCCCTCCGCGTATTCTCTATTTATTCTCGAACAGCAACTTTGCGCTCTGGGATGACACCTCCGCCCCACTCTCAGCCCCCCCATCGGGAAATTGTGATGAAATAGTTTCAAAGTTAGGCAGTCGTTGCGGTGAGGAATGGTATGGTGGAACTGGTCAAGGAATTTGTGAAGAGATTGTCCTACTGATTTACTCAGGGCATAAAGACATGAGTATTCCCCGCAAATGTCAGATCGAAAGCTTTGAATCTGAATTTTATTATGATTAATAAAAGTGAAAGGTTTCAAAAAATTCAATATGTCCGTGACAAAGGGTTGCAGACCGTAAGAGTCGAAATATTCGGCAAATCGATCATGTATAAAAATCGCTACCCAATGAGACCCAGGAAAATGGGAAGGGTCCAAATTAACTATGTATAATCCATTAACGGGCGATTTAGGCAATTTGTCAGAGGGATAAACCCCTTGAAATATTTTACTTGTTCTATGGTCTCTTCGTAACAGCAGATCGATCTGTACACTATCCATCTTAATACTAAAAATTTGTGATGATGTTTCTGTTTTTATCAATCTCCAAAGTAGCATCGTATTCTGAGTAAAGTAGACACGTTACTGTTTTTTTCAATACCTGCTTAAATCTCGCTTCTATCCTCATGACTCCTCTATCACCGAGACTGACATAATCTTCGTTTCCAGAATCGTCCGGAGTTAGATCGAATACGAGAATAAAATATCCATGACTAAACATGTCATAACCTATCTGATTTCCTCTGTTGTGATGCTTTATCCCACTGCCAGAAAATAAAGTATCGTAAGCTCGCGTCCAGTTCTTTTTGCCATGAAAACTACATTCCAAGCCCTCGGAGGGAATTTGAATACCATTTACGAAGAGTGAAAAATTTTCAAGCTCATTATGTTGAAAGGTAAATGGATTTTTCGCGATGTTACCGGCATACGAGTCGTTATCTACCATTGTGAATATTATAACGTTTGGCATTTTACCGACGATAGCATTATCGATGCTTAAAGTTCGTCCTCCGGAAGGAACCGTGAAAGTTTTCAGTTCGCTTCGCTTATAGTGATACCTGGCATTTTGTCTTTCTAGCATTTTACTGTGCGCCAACAAAATTGAAGGATTGATATCAAAATGCTGAATGTACAGTGTTGCATCTAGTATTTTCATTATTGCTTCTTCCGATTCCATAAGATAAAATGCAGGGTTAGAGAGTATCAGTCTGATACCAATATCAACGCGGTCCAACAAAAGCTGAGCCTGGTTGAATATGTCCACGTGCAATTTACCGTATAGCTCCACTTCTGCACTATTGTTGAACCATGATTTCCTCTCTTCATAACCATCATTAGATGAATCTGTCTTATTAATATCGGAACCCGTATCTAATTCCCATCCGACATTGCGTAAATGCGTTTCACTTGCGTCCCTTCCATAGTTTAGTAAATTTTCGATGTAACTCCTATAATGATAGTTATCCTCAGAGGGTGTTACCAAGTTTCCATTTAAATAAACGTTACATTGTTCAAAAAGGGAATGTAGGATATTATTTACGACACCCGGTTGTTTTTGATCGCTGTTAGTAAAATCTGACAAATCTTTCTTGCAAAGTTTCAACTTGAGTCTAAGATAAATGCTGTTTAAATCTTTGTACGCATCTCCCGAGTCTTTTATCAAAAATTCAATAACCGATCGATTATCTAGCGAAGATATAGGTTTGTAAGAAACCGTACGTTTTGCCAAAATATTACTTTGAATCGGGGGATTGGGTTGAAATAGGTCCAAAGAATTCAACATAAACTCCATGACTTACTATGTTGAAAAAATATCTCTCTGTGTGATCCTATCTCTTCCCCTCTTTCTCACCGAATGCCTTCTCATTTTCTTTGCACTAGATTTTATTTTATTCAAGCGAGGACGTTTAGTAATCCTCATACCACTCCCACTCATGGTTTTCACTTTTTCCTCAGCTTTACGCTTCAAATTCTCTCCTGCTTCGCTCAATCGGGTACGAAGTATCTCTCTAACCGGTTTTGTTCCTAAATCTGTAATGACTTTCGACGCTGAAGATGCTGCCTCTTTTCCAACGGTTTTTAAACCACTATATATGAGGGGTTTGGCAAAACGCCACAAACCTGCGAGAAAACTTCCTATTCCACGACCTTTCTGCGTCCGATACGAGGCTCGGTAAATAGTTCCGAGTTCGCCACCTGCTTGCTTAGTGTAATATGACAGATATCGGTCTGCTGCAGAAGCCATCTCACCGCAAAATGAAGGATTTGCTAAAATTATTTCTTTTTATAGAAATGCAGAACCGCGATTGAAGATTGCTCTCCATCGTCGAAAGGAACCGTCTCTCCAAGTTTATTTGTTAACATGCATTCAATGACTTCAATATTCTTTTTCTCAACAGGAAAATAATAAATCGGATTGAATGTTTGATGTAATCCTAATTTTGTATTTAGTACGCGTAAACATTTAGTCAATGTATCACCTACGAATTGGGGTTTGATTATATCTGTATACACATATATATTAATTAGCATATTATCTATACTCCTCTTAAGTCTCGGTGATTCACGATACTCACGTACAAATTCCTCGCTAACTTGAATTGCGCGAGACAATGACGACTTTTCAATTGGAAGAATCTCCCTTAAAACTTTTGACAGTAATCTTATCTGCTCAACAATTCTCACCTGCTTTTCAAGCTTAAATTTACTAATAACATTATCAAACAGATCTTTAAATGAATTGTATGTTCCTAAAGGTAAAATGTAAATGACATCTTCCGTTCTGATTTGAACACTTTTTTTGTTCGATATTGAATCTAAACCCCCTGCCAGACTACTTTTTAAATTAGCTCTGTAATTTGATACGCTGCTAAGAACTTTTTGTCTCTGTTCGCTCTCCAGACTAAGGAATGGGGCTATAAAAGCAATTGGTAAATTATCGTGCCGAGCCTTTGGTATTGCAAAGAAAGACCCATCATCTAATTTTACATTGACTTTGTCGGAAGGTGATGGTTTTTCCTCTTCCCCCTCATCCGGTGCATTTCGTTCCGGCTTTACACTAACTTTATCAGAAGGTGATGCTTTTTCCTCTCCCCCCTCTTCCGAAGCAATTCGTTCACGCTTTACACTAACTGTACTCGAAGGTGGAGGTTTTCTTTCCTCTAATGGCAATGCACTTTGTTCACTGACGATTGGTGGAAAAGATATTTCTGCCAACCCCACATACCACTCATCGTCATTCCCAAAATGAATACGTTGCGATAATTTTGTGCGGAAATGAGATTTTGTATTGTTGGGGAAAAAATTGCGAGAGCTGTCGCTGGGTAATGTCACGTAAAATTCATTCATATTTTACGAATAGAGGATGCCGGAATCCACGAATTAAACGAATCTGAGTAGCCAAACCACTTAACAAAATATTTTAGATTAGGACCGCGCCCCTTACGTGCTAAAATCCTCTCAATCCTATATTCCGTCTCGGGGGAAACATCCACCCTCACTAACTCCTCCGCGTAAAAGCCCCCCTTTATATTCTCGCCATTCATATCCTGCAATTTGTATGTAGGCACTTGTCTCGCGCGATCTAAACCAACCACGCTAAATATTTCGCTTGTGTAATTAGGAGTGTATCCTTTTGCAAAAGGAAGACGTTCTTTACTAATTCTCACATGATCACCAATATTGAATTTGACCTTTTTCTTTGCGCGCGTCTTCATGTGCAGTCGTTTAGCAATGAAGAATGCATTTTTTTCAGTCACTTTCGAAGGTTGAATGCTAGTTGTCGAGTGTATGCTGTTGTTGTAACCGCTTAATAATTTCGGAAGAACATCTATGTAATTGTAAGTGGAATATTTTGTAAAATATTTAAACATTTTCGTTTTAAGGGTACGATTGAAGCGTTCAACGATGCTTGCTTTAACATCTGGGTTATTGGTAGTGTAAAATTTAACTCCGTGACCTGAGAGAAATTTTATAAGTTTACGGTTGACAAACTCACTACCCTTATCACTTTGAATTTTTAAGGGTTTTCTTTCGCGAAAAATCTCCTCAAAAGCTGCCACGATCTCATCAGCTTTTTTACTGCGTAAAGCCCTCGCCCATGCATACCTAGAAAATATATCTATCACCGTCAGTATATAGGCATAACCATTGTTGAATCTTTTCAAATTTTGCATGTCATTTAAATCACACTGCCAGCATTCGTCAATGTACGATACATCGTAATGATTTCTCTGAAATCTTTTTCTAACCGGTTTGTGACGGGTATAAGCATCCTGACTTTCCAACCATTTCCTAATAACGTTTTTTGGGATATTAGTTGCTCGATGCAACTTACCAACTGTGGAAAATCCGCCCCAGTGTCCCGGATCATTGTAGATTCTTTCTATTATCTTAATGGAGTCCACTGAACTTTTTCTACCCTTTTGCGTTTGCTTCGTCTCGGTATTGAGGGGGTGGTGGCGACTTCCTCGAGTTTTTTTTGCGGTGATGGCAAGAGCTTTTCCATGGGATCTAGTCTTTCGAGGATGCGCTCCCATGCTTTATCAATTTCAGCGTTTTTTTGTTTCAGTTCCTCCAGCGCTTTTTTTAGCGTATTGGTTCTTCTCCTTGATTCTAACTCGGGGGTAATGTGCCCTCGATCCAATGATCTATCAGAATTTAATATGGGAATTTGCAGCGGTGCTTTTATATTGGAAAGTGTGCCCAGGTATTTATCTAAGACACGTCTGTACATGTGCAACTTCTCGATGTCCTTCAAGTTCCGTTTACTCAAAATTGCTTTCATTTCCTCATCTAACGCTCTCAGCCTCCCTTTCATTTGTCCTTGCTCGAAATTCTCGGGGCTAACAATCAACATTTCCCGCAAACTCATTTTCCTAAAATACTACCGAGAACACCGCTCAGAATCGAACCAAGAAGCATTGGGAGGAAACCCCCCTTTTGTACGAGCAGTGTCCGTTTCTTCTTAATACTAACTCCTTGAGAGGCCAAAGCTCTCAAGCAATTACGATGTTTGGCGAGTTTACGTTTCAAACTCGGATTTATTATATGATTACCATTGAGTGCGTTCAAGCAACACTCACTGATAGCCTTAATTAACTCATCATCTGAGCACTTGATGATGGCGGATCGTAACTTAGGCTTGGCGTTTTTTAAGGCATGAAGCAAATGCTTATTACTCTTCAATCGTTTCATCATCTGTGTTCATAAATATCCTAGTGGCCCCGTCTTCGGGGAAAATGTTTGTTCGGAAACGAAATCTATCGTCCGTATCCTGTACAAGGTCTAATACCAAATAGCCATATGGCTCTTTTGTCGATTCCTTATATACTCTCCTTAACTCTCGCGGATTTTCCGGATACACTTGTCGAGCTAATTGATCAAACTGCAGTTGATCTCTAGGATTTTTAAAAAACACAATGTACTTTGCATTCAGGGATATGCTTCTTGAATGGGGGGAATGATAAAAAAAATTTTGCGTGAGCAAAAAAACAGATATATTAAAATGATGACTTCCTCTGGTAAAGAGTTTGCATACTTCTTTGCTATAACCTCCCTCGCTCATTAAATCGTCTATTATATAGATATACGATTTACCATTAGAATATTCGAACGACGGTATTTCGTGTTGAAACCGAACGCGCGTTGAATGTAGGTTAGGTTCGCTTCCCGGACTACAACACCAAATAATCTCATCTATCTCCTGATCTACCATATGATCTAGATTTTCCAAGAACCTAGTGACGAATGTGGTCTTCCCTGATGAGCTTGGTCCAGAAACTAGACAAGAAAAAGGATGATGCCAGACCAAAGTCATGGTCAACACTGAGCCTATTCAGCCTCAATAGCGATATTAATAACGTTTAAGTTTCGTCATCTGATGGGAATGCTTCGCTATGTGTCCGTTTTCGTGGAATTTTGTAATGGCCCCAAGCGAATGTATCTACGCCATTTTCACAAATATATCTCTTATCGTCGCTCGCATTTAGCGTTAATTTATTCATTTCCAACGTATACAGTTTATGCTTTTTACTACGAATTACTGTCATTTTTCGATATTCTGTAGAACTATTCCTCAAACAGCGGATGTAGTCATCGAAATGAAGTGCTTTATTAATCACAGTTTTAGTAATTCCTTTGGCCTTCTTTTTCTCTTTTTCCCCCTCCAATTTATACGAATACAATTTACTTCGCAATCCTATAAAATGCGTCATCAATTTTCCATCTAATTCATCCTTGAACTTACCAATAACTTTTTTGTTTTTAACCGAGTAGCATTTGTGTTCTTGGGGGTAATTTGAAGTGTCAAACGTGTCAAGATTTTGTAACATATCATCGTATATGTCTTCGGTTTTAATGCAATAAATAAAGCTATCTGTATCAGTATACGCCAAAGATATTTTTTCTCCATATTTTAGTAACATCGTCTTGTAATGGAAATTATACATTAAAGTCTTACTTAAATCGAGAACACAAAAACCAATGTATATCGGTTTGTTCATTTTGATGATTGATTTTCTTAGATGTACAGCTACCAAGGACTCGCTAAAAATTGTTCTATCCAAAAATGTGGACTTGCTGATTAATTTTTCTAGTCTTCTTTCTCCTGTGACTAATTCTAAATTCATTCGTTTTCTCACATTCTCCATTGTCTTGCCGAAAACCGCGTTATTCATTAATTTGTAAAAATCCTTTTCAAACTCGTTGTTAGCACATTTTCTTCGATCCGTATTTGAATCTATGTATTTTTTTAACCATGGTGATTGACTAAATTCAATTACTCTATGTATTTTTTTGAGTGTTAGACCAAGAGAAATAGCTTGCTTTAAGTTTACATAGTGAATTACGTATTTTTCTTTGTTTTCGAGAGTCGTTAACAATTTATTATGCTTACCACCAGGAGGTTTTTTGTTTTCTGGGCAAAGAGGTAAATCTGAATGCATGTCATGCAGAGATTTTGGATATTCTAAATCCACTTGAAGAATGTAACCCTTTTCACTATCATCAGCAATATTTGTAATTTCTAATTGATCAATTTCAGCGCTGTCTAGCCATCTAAAGTTAGAGTAGGGAATCGGTCTAGATAAAGCCCATCCATATAAGTTATTAGCATCAAAATAAGTAATATAAGTGGAATCCATCTTAGGGTTATAGTTTTCCAAATATTTGTTATTAGCCTCAACATAACGCTTACAGCACTGGCTGATTCCACCACGAATACCATTCTCTAGCATGAGAATCATATCGTAATCTGTCAATAATTCCAGCTCGATTTCTGTGTACTTTAGCATTGCATCGAAAGTTAAACCTGGTGTAGTAAAATACCAAGCAGGATCGAGTTTGTAAGCATCGAGACAGACATCACGAAAATTCTCAAAAACATCTGCAAGAAGCGTCACATCAGTTTTTAAATACACATCGCTATAGTCCCCAAGTGTCCTACAATCAAAAGATTCCCACACATTTTTCGCGTGTTCGTAGTCTTCCTCAGACACACCCTCGTCCGTTAATCGGTTGTAAAAGTTTTTCCTCTCCGGAAGTGATGTTTCCTCTAGTTTTTCGATTGAGTTTGTATAATCATAAGGGTAGACTCCCTTGCGTGCGACTAGGTTCGTTTTCTCGCCGAATATTTCATTTGTATATTTAAATTTCTTTAAATTTGTGACCAGTGAAGCTAATGAAGCGGGCATGAAACGATATGTATCAACAAATCTAATGGTAAAATGATCGTCGATCGACTTTGCGAATGAAATATACTTTTCTTCAGTATTCGGTATGACAAATATATTTCTTTCGTCGTAGGTTAATTCGCGAACTATAAAATGACCATCATATGAGGAAAGATTATGAATAAACACGGGAAGAAAATTTGGCATTTTGTATTGTACATTGCAAAACGAGTGTGCGGGTCCTCGATATTTACCTGTCAAGTGATCGTGATCTTTAACTCGGTCCGCATTTAATTCCTTCCCGCAAATGTGGCAATTAGCAGCGTTTTTAAAATCTGTCTCTTCTTCTGAGGTTAGCGGCTTCATGGGAACAACGTTTTTGTACAATTTAAATGTCCTCTCCGCTTCATCTTTCATTCTCTGAATAAAAACACGAGCGGCATTAGGCCCCCGATACAATTGCGGTTTTTGACATCCTTCGGGCGTTAATAGAATATAACAAAAGCTGAATGGTTCATGTTTTTGTATGGCGTGCGTGTAGGATGTGTGGGACGATGGACGGCAGGTGCTAATATTTTGAAGAAGGCATTCAAAATCTGCATATATTACATAGGGGACTGGAAAAGAGCGATTAAGATTGGTAAATTTCAAAATTTTATTAGTCTCTTCTGGGAGCATGATTCTACTCGGTTCGCCAGTCCCCCTGCACAGTTTCTTGTGTTTTTCCAACCTTGTTTCATCTACGTAATGGGTAAAACATCGTTTGCAAATGTTTATTTTGTCATGATGTTTTGTTATTTGACAATGGACTAGTCTTTCGAAATTTTTAATCAAGCAATAGTGTGATGTTTTATCATTTGTTAAGTATAGCAAATCTCGGTGGTCTGGTAGCTCTTCGTTCACAATTTTTATTGGATAAACGTTGCTTTTCTCATCTAACCCAAAGACATTAATCGTAATGTTGTTTGCTCGTTCGAATATTGGTATGTCTTTTAAAGCGACGGGGTATTCTATGCAATTCCATAGATAACCGTCGTTACATGATCGTGTATAATACTTTGAAACTCTTTGTGGGTTCCTGCCAACATTTTTTGCCCATATAGAATATTTAAAACAATATTTATCGTTGTTTTTAATATTTACTACTGCCTCTCTGTTTTTAATTTTACTTGGTAGCTCAATGTATGTCGAACCTCTTAGCGGGGTATACTTGTTAATTCGTAATTCCAATCCAAAGATCTCTGACAAAGCCCAACCGGACCCTTTCGCCTGAAACTCAGATTTCTCTCTCAAAAGTTTGGAAAAAGTTTCATCAATGATTTCATTAACTTGATCGGCAAGTACTACTCGTCTGTTGCTCGTCTTAAATGAAGTCTCCAACTCTTCATCCTCACCCTTTCGGAATTTGCATATTAATACTACGTTAAATTTAATTGTATTATTAGCAATGACCTGATCCTTTACTTTATCTACCAATTGATTGCGAATATTATTTAAAAATGAAATAAAGTCTTCTTTCGTTTCATTGTCGGACGTAATCCAAAATGTTTTTAGTCTAGATTTTACTGCAGATTCTACTTCAACAAATCCTCGACCTCTTTGGGAAATAATGTGACTTCTGTGCAAATTTGTATTTTCGTGAATAATAGGATCAACTAAACTATAATAAATTTCGCAATATGAGCAGAAACGTCTTTTTTTTAATTTATCAAGTGCATCTATGATTTTTTCATAACAATTTAAATCATCTATGGTATCCTCGTTGAATACTATACGCTCATGAATATTATGTAGCGCTGTTTCTAACTCATGCTCGGAGTTATAAATCCCAGCTTTAAAATTATTCAAAATTTCCGAAACAGAAGTCATAATGAATGGGTGTAAGAATGGGATGGATAGGTACAACTAAAATTGAAAAAAATGGTTTTCTCTGCGGAAAAGAAAAGAAAAATATAATTAAATAATTACCATAGATAATTCTCTATTTTACTTACATACCACCCATTTTCCTTAGGCGGTTTCACATTTTTTCTTTTTAGCTTATACCATAAATAATTTGTTACTACAGATAGAGCTTTATAGGTTAATTCATCCTCAGTCTCTCTTAAGCACCAATTAAATACGACATAAGCATCTGAAATTGTTTCAACAATTTGATTATTTTCATCCATGAACTTTAAATAGCCTTGATGAGTGGTATGATCCAATGGGTCAAAAGTGTAAAATACATATTTGACCATTTCCATGATAACTAAAGATACTTACAAATAGTGAAGCTGCTTGAGAGTCCTGCTTTGAGTAGAGAAGCGGCTTAAAAGATCAAGTACTCACAAAGAGATGTAAACACATTCTAAAATTCAAACTAGATTTCTCAACCTTTATATAAAAATATTGCTACTAACCGGATCGAAAGAAGAATAGCGGTGGGGAGATATGCAACTCATTCGTTTTGAGTGGCTTCCGTCTCGGACATAAAATCCTATTGGAACTAATCCAGATAAAAAATCTGATAGTAACGTCATTGGAATTTTAACCTTTATTTGACTGCTTCGTATGTTGAAAGTACAGACATTTATTGCGTGAAACATTTACCAGCGGCTTCCGTCTCGGACATAAGATCCTATTGGAATTAATCCAGATAAAAAATCTGATAGTATCGTCATTGGAATTTTAACCTTCATTTGGCTGCTTCGCATGATTTACCTTGATTTTTCTAATTATTGTGCACGTGTATATTCTTCTGTTCTTTATTTTTTACACTGAGAAGCACTATAAATACTATGTATTTATGTTCTGCATTTTACCTATATTGGGCATCATTACGCACATAGCACCAGAAAGATTCTGCAGCTTACTCGCTTCCAGTGATGAATTCAACTATCGACGTAAGTACAATTCATTAATATCACGTAATAAATCTAAGATTTGTAACTAGAGTGTGTTAACTGTTCAAAAAACCATAGAAATTCAGATGTGTCTGATAGTAGAAATTAATAAATTAAATCCCTTATGAGGGTATTAAAATAATATTTTTAATAATGAGTGAGTGTAGTTTTTAGAAAACGAGGGAGAGATAACATTGTATCATGCTAATTCTTCATTCCACCTATTTTTAAATTTTTTGTGTTTTTAATTTTTTTCTATAGGTTTTTGTGAATGAGTTGGGGGAAGATATCCCCACAATACAGATAGGGGAATTAACGGAAGGTTGGCTCTACAAAGTGGAGGGGGTGATAAGAGACGGAAGAACAATTAAATTGATTATTTCGGACGAAGGGAGGGACTTGAGAAGATTAGAACTCCCTCCACTGTATAAAAGCCTAAAAGAAAAAGATATAATTTTTTTAAAAAAACTACATGTTACCAGAGATTCTTATGAAAGAATTGAATTCGTTCATACGAAGCTCTGGTAAATTTGTAATAAATTCCTTTTTACTTCATATGTGTTTTTATTATGTAAATAACCTTATATACCTCGGTCTACTCATCCCTCCACCTCAATGTGTGATTGTTTTTCCATTTTTCATCATTTATTCTACGTCATGCTGCGGTAAGGTGGGTATTAAGAGGCTGAGTTACCTGCGCTGCCTAGTAAGGAGTTGCCTAGCAACATAAACGAGCG
Organism: Sympetrum striolatum; assembly: GCA_947579665.1. Lineage (NCBI taxonomy): Eukaryota > Metazoa > Arthropoda > Insecta > Odonata > Libellulidae > Sympetrum > Sympetrum striolatum. Next base: position 115,358,099 of record OX388343.1, on the reverse strand, counting down.
ATCATTCTCTGTGCACCACTATATATACTCGGCATTTTCTAACAGAATTATAGTCATCCGTAGCCTACTGAGGGGATAGACAACGCATCTAACAAAATCGTACAGCAAAGAAAGCCTCCAGCCGCTGCTGAAAAACTTAAAAGTAAGTATATTAGCACAACTAAAACTAATTTTAGAGATAGATTTTGGCTGATTTTTTCTAATTCTTTTTTTAATTTTTGGTTGTAGAATGTACATCGCTATTAAAAAACTACACCCATTTGCAACTGTCCCCAAAGGTAGCTATGAATATCCAGCGGGTTACGATATTACTGCTATCCAGTCAGATATTATCCCCAAAAGAGGGCGTTGCCTAGTAAGAACAGGATTATCGTTAGAGATTCCTAAAGGTCTCTATGGTAGGCTCGCATCTAAATCTGGGCTTTCATTAAAGTATGGTTTAGAAGTCGGTGCCGGTGTTATTGATGCTGATTTTAGAGGTGAAATTAAAGTTCTTCTTTATAATCATAGCGATGAAGATTTTATAGTGAACAGGGGTGTACATATTTGTCAAATTATATTTGAAAAAATTGCAACAGATATTAGCTTTTTGACGACGGATGATATTAGTTCCGAAACTAACCGTAATGAAAAAGGATTTGGCAGTTCCTATCCAAACTAAAATTGGTATGTAACAAACAAAGTAGAAGTAATTTTCATAATCTATCTTTATACTTTCAAATGTAATTAACCATTTCCTTATTTGCCCCATAGAAGCTGATATGCCAGATTCTTTATGTTTTAAAAACTTTGTTATGAACAATATTGTAAGTAATCGTTTATCTCATTTTTTATAGATGGCCGACATCAAATCTGTTCTGCTAAGGAGACAGGAAGAAGCCCAGTTTTTAGAAAAAGGAAACCTAAAAGAAGGAGAAAAATACCTCATAAAAAAAATTGAAAATCAAAGGACGAGATTTGGAATGGGCACTCTAGCTGTCATCCAATATGAGGGGAAGGAGAGACGGATATTTCTTCCAACTTATTTAAACATGAGTGAAGAAGAAATAAAGAAATTTAATGATGAAAAAATTCAATTGCATCTAACATTAAAAAAAAATAAATTAATGATAGAATAAAATAAAATAAACTTTTCAGACAAAGAAATGAGTTTTCTTTATTTAATAACCTTAACAATTTAAACAGGTGCTCGTTGGCATAATATCAAATAATGCTCTCATGAGGCAACGTGAACACCAGTTCTGCTTACTTTGAATCTCAGATATCATATCTTTAGGATATTTAACATTAATATGCATATTTATTTTATTCCAACCATCAGCCATTATGTTTGAATTCATTAATGCTGAAACACACACACCACAGAAATTATATTTTCTCCATTTCAAATTATTGTATTTCACTAAATTTATGCACCAAAAATGTTGCCGCATGCATAATGGGAAAGTACACTCATTCGATGAAACCATACAAATAAGAGCACAAAAAGTCCATGAGTCGATGTTTGTAAAAGAAGTTCTGTATGCTTTTGAAATCAAGTTAGACCTCCAAAGATTTCCCCACAAATTCGCCCAATCATTCCTATGAACGTCTAACGATTTCCCCCTAGAACAATTTATCCAAAACAAAGTCTTCAAGTCTTCGAAAACAGTTTCTGGTAGATTTTCCCACAGAAAGACCCAATTGTTGCAATAAACGTCCAACGTTTTCTTCTTAGAACACTCTAACAAGGACTTTGGATTAAATACCGCCATAGCAATAGAGTACATGCACTGAATGTTTACTTCAATGTCGCGATCTTTATTACGAATCTCAGTTTGTTCGGGAGAAGCAAGAGTAACAGCGTACGCCATCTAGCGGGCAGCGCGGTGTGGCGCGAATTCAAAAACATAGTATTTGTTTATTATTTTTCAACACTCAAGTAGAAATACGTGCTACTTCGATCGCTATTTCGCTGTTTCAAGGAAGTCCACCCACCCGGGGAGGCCCCCCACCCCGTCACGGCCTTCGCGCATGCACGTCATCCCGGCAACATGCGATTATTTAACTTTCTCCTAGGTTATTCATTATTATTTAAAGTTCAAGGTCAAAAGTGTGCTCGGACGAACAAATTTGTACTACTGATGTGTTGTTTATGACCTCAAAATTTCGATAAAATGCTCACGCACTTTATCTAATTGCGCGCAATTTCGAAATAAAAACGATAATCTACGACCATAATATGAATGTTATTCTATTTTCCTTATTTTGGCTCTTGATTCGACTTTCCAGGACCATTATTTTTAATTTAATTTTGCAAAAGAAATGAACCCTGCTACGAAAAAACTGACCTCTACGCGTATTTCTAATGGAAACGTTTTGACCCGTCAGGGTTCGAACCGTGGACCTTAGGGAAATAAAAAGTAGACTATACTGTGCGCGGGGTCGACTTTTAATAATGTAGAAAAATTCAAAGTTTCGCGACTCTCGGTTCTCGAGTTTTTAGCGAGCATACACACACACACACACCCACACACACACCAACACATCCATACACACACTCACACCCATACTCTATTTTATATTATAGATTTCACTTTAACATAGGAAGTTAATAACTTAAGTCAGCATTCACCATAAATACTACAAGAGATAACCGTCAACAGAAACTTAATTTCATGAACGAAAATTCATTATAATCAGGAAATGATCAAGAATTGTTGAATTATGGTTTTTGAATTTAACTTTGAATGCATCTTAAATACCACGGATTATAATTTTGCTACCAAATACCACGACACGACACGGGAAAAGTCTTCTGATGTCCATTTAGGTCAGAAAATTGCAATATCAGAAAAGAAACACAGGTAATGGAGCGGAATATAATGAATTGAAGTGCGAGTAGGCGTGGAGGGCCATGCAAAATTCGAAAGTGGTACGCCTCAATGGCCATTTCCGATTTAATAACGAAAGGTAAAAATCAAACAGTTCTTACATCTCCAAAGCTTTCTTCCGCTAATTGCTTCTCCATTTTGTTCACCCCTTTTCTCAGTCCTTCTTCACTTTCGCACTTCCTCTCCAAGGGATGAACTTTAATTCCTCCTTGGCCCTCCTCAATGAGGGCTGAGGACCTGATGTTATCTTTGTCTACCACGTGACATATGACGCGGCACACTTTTCGATCACCCATTGCGTGGATAGATTGCAAAGTAGTCAATTTTACCCAATCGTCATCTTTCGACCTTTTCCTCGATTCCGAGGAATATCTAAACTAAATAGGGATTTATAATCAATAGTAGAAGCCGTTACTTCGTGGAATTCCATATCAATGGAAAAAGGAAAAAAACTCACTTTGTGATTGCCACAAAAATATATTTCTCTACAGCGACATGCTTCAACTCACAGAGTTATCATCAGGCAAAGATCACAAAACATTGCATGAATATATACCAAAGGGCATCACCAATTCATCCAATGGGAATAAGGAAGGGGAGGTTATGGAATGTTTTCCTCCACTATTAAAACAGTCTACACCAGAACATAAAATTTCCGTTGGAAACAGAGCAGAATAACGAGCTAAATTTCCTTGATCTTACTCTTTCCCTAAATGCTAACAATATTAATTTTTCCAAACACAGAAAACCTACACACACAGATCATACAATACATCACTTGTCTAATCACCCTGTTGTAAACAAACACGCTGCTCACCATAGTATGATTAACAGTTTACTCCATGTTCCCCTAAGTTTGAATAATATTTTTCAAGAATTATGCACTATAAAACAGTTAGATAACAGTAATGGTTATCCTGAAAAGCTGATCGACAACATCCTTTCCCGTTAACAAAGGAAACTTAATATTTTCAAAATTTACATTTATTTACATTTATTCACAATACCCAAAAATTTAATTCTGACAAGCCCAACCGAGGGGCTCTATCATTGCCGTAACGCTGCTATCAAACCTGAAATCCCCGCAAACGAATCGGGCTGCTCTACGCTGGACCATCTCTAAATCTGAGACTAAACCTACTTCTCGTGGGTCCCAAACCACACAGCAGTATTCCAGACTTTTCCCGACGAATAAGAGAAAAGTAAGCTAATCCTTTGACTCTCGATGAGCATCCTCTCAACGTTCTACCAGTTAATATTTGCATTCTATTCGCTTTTCCTATCGAATCTCGAATATGTTCTTTAAAATAAAAGTTACTGCTAAACGTGACTCCTAGGTATTTGTTGTCGTGCGCTAACTATAATGGATGCCCTGAGATTTGGTACTGCGCGGGAATTATGTTAGTGGAGCGCGTAAAACTCATGGTAACGCATTTATTTATATTTAAATCCAGCTGCCAATCTTTAAACCATCCTGATATTACGTCCAGATCGTTTTGAAGTACATTACAATCGTTTTCTGACAAAATATCTCTGTATATCAGGGTATCTTCGGCAAATAATCCAACATTACTCTTTACGTTATCTACGAGGTCGTTAATTTAAATTAGAAATAAAATACGACCAAGAACACTTCCGTCGCGAATTTTCATCGCGAGTGAATGACTCTTTGCTTCCTAAGTAATGCTCGTAATTTAGGTTTCGTCCACGGTGGCTCTTTACGCTCAAGCACGCTCTTAGTAGGCACGAATTTAATTAAACATTCTTTGATTATCCGGAGAAACTCTATCCACTTATCATTTACAGTATTTGCACCCAAGAAGCGGAAAAAATCATCCTTGCACTCATTAATATAAACTTTAAACTCCGAAAAATTAGCTTTGCGAATTACATATACTTGCCTAAGTGGCTTAAGAGATTTAACCGCTACTGCTTTCATCTCCGCCATTATGACATCATGGTCTGAAATACCGTCAACTATATCGAGATTAGTTATCAATTGTGGGTGGGTGATGGCTAGTAAATCTAGGATGTTACCTTCACCAGCACGAGTCGTTCGAGTCTCCGTCATGTTTACCTGTTCTATCGCATGCAAAGAGAATGTATCGATTAATTTTTGTGGAAATTTTCTCTCTATGTTAGAGTTGGAGCATGTTAAATTCCGCCAATTATTATGTGGTAGGTTAAAATCTCCTCCTACAACAATTATGGGATCTTTTACTTTTTCCCCGATTATCTGTAACGTCTCGGATAAATAGTCAATACAATCAATTTCGACATTGGAAGGACGATACAATGAACAATTATACATCTTACTACCGTTTGGTCTTACAATCGAGCACCAAATCATTTCGCTCCTGCTATTATCTACAAACTCATCTCGCTGACTAATCAAATGGTTCTTTACTGCAATAAAAACTCCACCGCCTACTCTACCCTGTCTATCTTCGCGATATATCACATAATCTGGAGGAAAGATTTCGCTTGAATTAATGTCTTCGCTTAACCAACTCTCAGATCCTAGTATGATATCCGCGCAAGTGCTCCTTGTAAGGTTAAGAAATTCGACCTGCTTATTACGTATGCTTCTGCAATCCACGACTATTATTTTTAGATCTCTCAGTTCGTCTACTCTCCGTAACCTCCCCCTTCCTTATTCCCATTGGTTGATTTGGTGATGTTCTTTGGTATATATTCTTGTAACGTTTTGTGATCTTTGCCTGATGATAACTGTGTGAGTTAAAACATGTCGCAGTAGAGAAATATATGTTTGTGGAATTTTACAAAGTGAGTTTTTTCCTTTTTCCATTTAAATAGAGAAAGACTTAACAGAAATATATTCGAAAAGAAATTATGTAGACGCAAGGGTAGCCTCTCTGTCGTCCTGTTTCGCTTCCTAAAATTTTCAAAAAGAACTCCAATTTATATAGATTCCTACATTCAATAAAACAATTTGCTCTCAATTTCAATAATATTTCCTGTTCAACATTGATTTTCTAATTTACAGCCCTTTCTTGAGGTTCAATTTTGATCCATCAAACCACACGAGTAAGATGCGTCCTTTGATACATTGAGATACTTGGATCATGCGATTCTTGTATAATGAATGAATTGATGATTGGAAATGGCGAAGGGGGGCGATAATAGAGTTGAAGAATCACCAGTTATTTGGTCCAAAGATAACTATATATCTATCACGTACTGGTATATATAAGAGATTTCAAACTAAAGTTCTCACAATTATCAGACAAACTCTACTGTATCAATCCAGGATAATATTGCTGAAATTTAAAGATCGAATGATGCCAGTAAATATTCGGGACTTGAAATATGTCCTCCGCGATTGATAGCTTGCTGTCAAGTCCGAGGAAGTTCGTTAGAGCCCTATCATTCGACAAATCAGAGAAATCTTTGCTTAATTTTTAATTTAAAAGTTTCATTGTACCTCATGAGGATTGAGTTAGTGTAAAAAATGATATTCAGACGCCATAAATCCATGGATACATGTAGAGAAAGTTACAGATACAGTTATTAGCTTTGAGATTTCTAAGTCAAAACTTCGGTCGATTACATTTTACCCAATGAAAGCTGTACACGATTTATAGATTGACATTAATCTTTATTAAATCCTCTGCAAATCTGTAGCTAAGGTGAGATAACCATGTGCGTGCGTATCGTAATTTTATATCGTGCACACCGATACAGCAGGCAGTTTCCCTTCGTTCCAAGGGAATGAATTTCAATTTCTCTTTTCCGCTCACTTTGCGACGGCGCCACTCAAATCAGCATGAATTGAGTTAGATCAGGATTCGTATCAAAGGCATTTTAAGATTAATAAACAAATCAAAGATAATCTGGAAATATATTTTGACGAATTTCATTTAATTATAGACTCTAGGTAACATATCTTGAGCAACTGAAGCTTATGAGAATAAAAGCCTTTTTTTACAGCTACACAGAGTCGAACGGCGTAGTCGTAGCTGCATAAGATGCATGAGGGGCTTTGAAATTAAGCGCTTGGCAACACCGTATGGCCGAAAGATATGGTTGGCTCTTATCTCGAGGTCCCAGGGAATGCTATACAAGCAATTCTGGGAACTATTCCGTTAAATAGTAGGTTATTATATTTTAAAATGGCAGTGGCTGTAAGTTTGAAAAAGATTCCTCTTTATTCGCTTCGAGGAAACCCAACATATCATTTCCGGATCCCTAGAGTATTGACGACAACAAAACATTTTTATAATAACATTTATTTTTAAATTTAAGTATAAATTACGTTAAATTAGTTTAAATATAAAAAAGTAATAAAAGTTCATTTTGTAAATGAACCATCATATTAAATATTTTTTCGTCGCAGTTAAAACACTACGCCATATTTAAAAATGTACGAGGATTGTGAATTTGATCAAACCATATTTCCAATGGATAAACTAATGTAGTAATATTAAATATTAAAAAATACCCAATTCATCAAACTAGTAATATACTACTTACGATCTGATTATCTTAAGTAAATCACAATCACGCAGAGAATAACCATAACTCAATGATCAGTTTCTATCGCTTTTATGTGTAGAAGTATTTTATAAGTGATTCGACAGCGGAGGTCATTTTGCACGTAGTGTCCCTCCGGGAATCGAGCCCCGGATCGCTTTCACCCAAGTCGATCGCGCTATCCAAATACCCATCCGGAGCCTCTCTCCATGTTGGCATTAAAATCCCTCGAGTGCTCCGTTGTGCCTGGCCTATCATTACAATTACAATTATATCGGACACTACTTAATCGTTTTTACGAACAGTACACTGCCAGGACTGCGGAACGTATGATCTATGAGACAAATAGGATTTTTTAGGTGATTTGGTGCTCAGTGTCAAATAAGCACGGTAAGAAAACTTATTTCTGCTTTTTCTATGGCCCATCTACCGGCGACGACGATTCCACATATGGTCTCTTCGGGACACTTAGGGGGCATCCATTAATTACGTGAGGTGAGTTTTGCGATTTTCTGATCCCTCCCTCCCCCCTAGTGAAAAGTCGTGAGATTTGGCTCGAACCCCTCCTTTAATCTCACGTGAGATTGTTCAAAATGCGTGTTTTCAGTGCAAATCTGTTAATCTATGCTTAATTATATTGGATTTATTCAAAATAACATGATTTATTTAATTCCTCTTATTTAGGACTAGTTGAGACTAGTATTTAAGACTACTGAGATCGCGTGTTCGACTAACCGGTGGTGAAACAATCGACTATGCTACTTTGTGGAGCTCGAATAACCGTGATGAATATTATTGTGTTAAATTTAGTCATATTTTAGTAGAGAAACACGTTTTACTAAATTTAACCCAGTTATCTCATAATTCTATACTGTTTCTTGCGGATAAAAAATTACATAATCTTTGCGAGAACCCCCCTCTCCCCCACGTGAGAGTGAGTGAGATTCGGCTTAAACCGGCCCCCTAAACGCCTCACGTAACTAATGGACGCCCCCTTAGAACATTGCTGGAGAGTAAAGTCAACGCAACCATATTATTGGGAGGGATATTAGTCTACTAGATATAAGTTGGAAAACAAAATTCCACCAGTAGTAATAGTCGAGATCGAACTTATCGCTGAAATTGATAAATTTATTATCAAATTAGCGCTCGATAAGGTAAAGATAGAAGTGACTCGTGTAACACCTCCCGATAAAGGTAATATTGTAGATATCCTTGCCATTCACACCTAGTGAACAGTACTAATGTAGATCCATCAATAAAATAATAACCGAGATGCTTCAGATAGATACTCTCTGAGTTTTGAACCCCTATCGTATATTCAGTGTCATTAAGAATGCAAACCTCCCCGTATTTCAGGTGTTTGTTAAAAGTAAAAGTGAAAATCTTATCCATTTTATTTACGATAATTCGGTAGAGACAGCCGGTCTTAAATTCCCTAAATATCCTTCAAGATGGTATCTCTAAATTTGTACCGTTATTGTTCCGAAATGTTCTAGATTGTCAACAGCTGCAATGAGTAAATTCCCTATCCCCTTCCATACCATGACCCTACCCCATCCATCTCCTCGACCCCATCCCTTCCCTACCTCATTCCCCCCTGACCCCATCCCTTTCCCTCCCCTGACCCTACCCCTTCCTCGACGTTCCCTCTCCCGTGGCTCTACCCTCGAAACCCCTCTCCCCGGATACCTACCTCCCTACTACCTTGACGCCCTTCCAACAAGGACATTCTCCTCAGACGCCGTCACCACAGACCCCATCCACCTGGTCGCCCTCTCACTGACTTTGTCTATCCGAAACACCTCCCACTAGAAAGTCCCCTCCCCCCGACTTGACCCTTATTTATTTATGTCGGCGGAAGGTGAGGCCTATTGTGCCCCTCCTCCTCGCCACAGAAATCATTTTTTATTTACAGACATTTTACAAGTATAAGTACAAAATAACTAATATTGCCATTAAATAGCAGTGATAAAAATAGATAGCATAATATTTCGTAGAGCTGTTAATAATAGATTCTTGTGATACACTAAGTACATACTATATAGAATATGCATAGATCAATAAATTAACATTATCCTTACAGACAGAATAAACACTGAATACATATATAAAAACATGAAAACACTATAAATAGTTGTTAAGCATGCATCACCAAGTCACATGGAAGATGGAAAGTTCAAAAAACGTTCAAACAGTATAAATAGATAAAGGTTCACTGAATTGTTCAATGGATGATTCAATAAACAGTTAAGAAATCACTTACAGAATTGTAATATTCACTTCATGGATTGATTTCAATTCACTTTATAAGACATATTTAAAAAATTTAAAAAATCATATTTGTGAGATAAAAAATATTATTTACAATATAAAGTATAAAATAATTAATATAATCTTTACAGATAGGATGATCACTTAACAGAAAGATAAAAACATAAATATTCAATATATAGTTGTTCAACGTACATCAAAATAGGCATTCACTGAACTGTTCAATAGATGATTCAATAAATAGTTAAGAATACAATTATTTAATTGAGATTTGCACATCACGGATTAACTTCAATTAACTTTATTAGTTTGGTTTGGGGATTTTCCTGGGTGCACATCCTTATGTACAACGTCCTTAAGTTATCATAATCCTTTTCCTACCCATGGAAGTGTTTCTTTCATTCTCTCCCGGCTAAAATTCGTCCCGTCGCAATCCTCCGACGTATTCACACCACGCCGTCCCCCGACGCATTCCTTCGAGGAAAATAACATGAGTATTATTCAACAACAGCATAACTTATTCAACGAAACACATTCGCGTTGAATTCAGCACTTAACATCTGTATCGCATAAATGGAGTTCTCACAAAACGCAACTGTGTGCAATAACGCAATTTTATTATTATACTCAAAAATTAAATTCTGTACGGTTCTTAAATTAGAAAATCGCCATTTTTGCTATTATATTTGACTGCTATATAATTAATAATGTTCACTATATATACTCAATAATGGTGCAAGTAGTGAACCAAATTCAGGAATATATTATATTTTCTAAATATATAATTAATAAGAGTGTTTTAGCGAAATGAATAAGAGCAAGGGGTATTTCCAGTGGAAGATAATTATGCAAAGATACATGAAAGCATAACTAACGCAGATTCTCTTACAAAATTCATCCTTCATAATTAATTTGTTTTTATAATATTTCATGAAAAAAGTTAAGCAGCCTTGGTTTCCTATTATACGGTGAGCAAACCGTTAATCATAAATGAGTTATGCGATAAAATATAAATTACTTTTCTTCAATAAAATGACGTAAGTATCTTATATATTGCATTGTTACAACTAAACTAAATAACTCTATTAAAATGGCCAAAATTCTCTTCAAAAACGTAAATGCCCCGAATTACCAATATTATTGTTAAGCAAAGTTACGAATTTCTTATAATGTAATTTTATACTATTTTCAATAGCCACATCAAAATCTAGAAACATGAAATGGAAAGTAAAATAAAAAAAAAGAATTCAGAATCACACAATATCCTTTGAACCTGAAAACTCAGTATTAATTTTCAAATAACTAAATAAAGACTATTAAATATCATATATAACTGTTCTTGAAAATATAATTGCATAGTGTCGCCGATACTAAAATAGAAAAGTATCCTATATTCTTAATGTGAGAGATTTTCAATAATTTTTATAGTTCAAAAAATGTGTAAGTATTGACAATCGCGTTCAAATTGAAGAAAAAATTCTACGTAAATGGATTGATATTGATTAATTTTCATGCTTGTGCAGCAAATTAAATAACCATTTATGACACTCTCAATTGAGTGTAGTAATCTACAAAAAATAACTAAAATACTCGTACGAAAAAATTATCAAATACCTTAATCAAAAAACGGTGGTATTCTATCGTACCCGAAATGAAATAGTAAGAGCATTAGATTCCCTTTGTACTCACTGTACTCGGTATTCAATCCTTGGACCATGCAACCATCTCCATCTTCATCTTCACACACGCACCTTCAAGGTAGCGAAATATCCGATCAAAATCCTGAAAAATGAAAATAAAAACAATTAATTAAATATTTTTTTAAAATATCCTAGAATACTCGCTCTCTATCTTACTTAGAAAATGTGTAATAATAGCATTATATTCCATTTGTACTCAGTTTATTCGGCGTTGTATCCAAGCATCATCCCTCAGCATAACCGCGCTCCTTCTCTCGCGCATTCAAGGAAGCGAAAGCTCCGATAAAAATTCTGAAGAATTATAATAAAAACGGTTAATTAATTGTTTTTTTTTTATAAAAATATACAAAATAATAAAAAAATACTCTCTTTATATCTTTCTTAAAAATATTTAGTAATAGCATTTAATTTCATTTGTATTTACTTTATTCGGTTTCTATCCTTGGACCAAGTATCCGCCCTCTGCTTCTCTCCGTTCCTAGTCTTTACTTTCATGCAGTGGCGCAGCGAGGGGGGGGTTTTAGGGGTTCAAACCTCCCCAAAGACTCAAGTCCTATAACTAGCTCTGTACCATTTTTTCTGCTGAAGAATACAAAACCCCAATAATCACGCAAGAATACAGATACACTGCTAGTCTTGTGTTTGCTTGATATAAGTCAGCGTCAGCGAAAGCTTCGCATACCCGAAAATATGGTTCCGATGTCGGCTAAGGTGATGTTTTCGTTAGCAGAGTAAACCTAGAGCCGACTTCGATATCAATGGGGCACTATGATACGAGTGTTTCGCGCAGAATGTTCAACGCGTGCACTTCTTAAGCATATCCTTTAGTAGATGACTCACTCCATAAGATAAGATTCCGATTAGAAAAATTCGAAAGTGATGATTTGTTTACCCCTCGAAAAAATACAAGGGAACATAGGAGAAGTAATTCGAAGCTTGAACCCTGAAAACAGAGATTAATATTACGTTTGAGAGACAAAAAGATTGATAAAACGCTCAATTAGATCTTCTGCATGTGACTTTTTCAAGTGTTTGAATGTAAAGCTAGGCTCACAGTGAACAGTTCGAAGGAGAGTTTAGTTTAGATTTCATAAGGTACAGATGGGCATCCGAAAATTCTTGTCAGAGTCGCTAATAGCTCGAGGCCGCTATCAGAAAAAAAATAAGTTAATGGCTATGCGTTTTTTTGTGAAATAACCATTATTATATGCATAAATTAAGATTGTCTTATTTTAGGGCTGTTATCAAAGGGCACATCTCAAGATGAGTTAACGACAATTGCAAAGTTACTTGTTCCTTTATTAAGCATTCTGTACGATTAAAAGTCTGCACAGTAGACTCTTCATTACTTGGGATGATAGAAAATATACTGATCTTTATTTTATAATTGCCTGTTAATTTGATGTATATTCACGAAAATTATTCAATAACCGAATTTTTGTAGTAATTTGAAAAAGTATTGGAGCAATACAAGATACCAGTAAATATGATATGATTAATAATATACCATTTTGGAAGCAAATCAGTCAGCTGAAAGGTATTGTGCGCGTAAGTTACGCACATGTTTATCGGAACTGTGACTTGATGACTTGAAATAAATTTGATAAACTGTTAAAATTGTGTCTTAAATTCTTCAGCTTCCTTTTTGATGCAGCCAATTTTTTTTTCTGGCGATAGAATCCCACGAATCTCATGACTTATCCTATCAACCACGTGGTCATAGAATGTCAATTCATGGAAAATTTTTGTTTTCTTTGAACACTCAGTGAGTAAGACTGGGTTTGCATCAGCTCTCTGCTGGTTGAACCACCTATTACTTAGTCTAAATAATTGTAATTTTTCACCTAGGTATGTGACTTTAATTCTGCAAATTCAATTACAATATCAACTATAATCAAGAGTCTATTGTATTTTTTTTAATGCAGACGACATTTTAATGTTCGGTATGTGACGCATTCAGTTGAATACTTAGCTAATGCATAAATAACGAAGTCATGCTTAATTGTAAGCCTACCAAAATATTTCATCTGATATAAATTATTTCTTGTTTCTTATAAAAACCTTGTGGAATAAGCTGTATACATACTTCATATTTTTATAAATTGATGGTGTTTTCTGGGCAGATGAAATTTCAATTAAATTCCGAAATCTGCTGATGATATAGTCAAATAACGAAAGATATTCAAATAAGCATGGGAACGCAAATGTGGGGGATCTAATGAGTGAATGTTATGTTTTACAACGCTTGCCAAATAACCGTAACTAATTTTTTCCTTCCCACGCTTTGCAACCTCTTGGAAGAAGTTTAGATCTACATCATTAAAAAACTTCAGCATAGAAAAAATGATTTTTTTTATAGATATTGGGCGTATTCAAACCAGAAATCCAAACAACACTCATGATAAGTTTCCAATTGTTCGCATATGTAAACTACTATCTTGGAAAGTGTAATGAGTTGGCCACATAAGCGTTTAAGTCCTCTAGTTTCCAATTCATTTAGTTTTTGAAAGAATTGATATATATTGTAGTAAGTAGAGGGCATGAATATACTAGCCCCTGTAAGGTAGGCATTTCTTTCGTTTACCTACTCGGCAGCCTTGGACCCCCCCCATTGGCAAATCCTGGCTGCGCCACTGCTTTCATGTTAGCGTATCGTGATTCTGAAGAATAAAAATAATTCCTCTTATTTTAATATTGTTTTCAAGACAAAAATATCACACAACAATCTAGAATTACTGGATTCCAGCACTACTTTTTTAAAGTTGCAAAGGGATAGAATATTTCAAATAATTAACCTATCTGTATTGTAGAGATACCTATTCTGCCTAACTTTTTCTCTCAAACGTTAAAATACCATTCAACGGATGATCATATTTTATAAACAAATATACAATACCATTTTTTCTATTTCTGCAACGCAAATCAATCAAATTTGGCAAAAATGTTTCCGATTATTGTATAATCATAATTAAAACATAATTTAGCGCGATCGATCATTTAGAAATATGGTGAAAAATAATGAGCCCCTCTCCATAATATTTACTTATTTCAATATTTTATGAAAGCTAATGATTACTATTCAAATATAACTAGCAATACATAAATATTATTTTACTTTTAAAATTTTCTAATTTACATTTCTTTCACAGTTACATTTGTATTCACATAATTGGGTATTGCCCTCGAAACCTACCCTCCTCTACTTTCAAAATCTCTTAACAGATGTTATCAGTGACCTCTAAATATCTGTCAACGAAAACAACTAGGTGGAAGGGAATTTGAGTTTCAATGACAGAAAGGGAAATATTTGGAACTACAGCTTAAACTGAAGGCTTGAAATGGAAAGTCTTTTTTAATGACGGGAGAAAGTGAAAATTTTACCAAGAGCTTCATAGCTTCACGATATCCTACGAGAAAAATACCTCGGTTATTTAAAAAAAATGGAATGCATAGTTTATTATCTCAAAATTCAGTGATTTACACAGAGTTGCTAGTAAATCATTTAATTACGATGACCAAGAATAGTGCTTTTATTAATTTTTAAATAAAGATATATGTTCGTGAAGATCTAGCACGGGTATTTGCATCGAAATTTTCCAATTTAAAAATTGATTCCGCAAAAATTTCCGCAAATAGAAACACCTGCGTGGCTTATTAAAAGTGCCAATGATTGATTTTACTGTATTTTCTAAGTTTTAATTCCAAAAACATGGTAACAGGGAGTAACTCAGTTCGACCCTCCCAGTGACGATGTAGTGTGTACGTATACAAAGTATTAAATATTATTCAATGATGTACTTACGTAAGCAGAACATTTCACTCCAAGTATCCTCATCTCAGCGATGACCTTCGCCATTGACGCACTCCTGGAGCTTCTTCATCTGTAAATATAGAAAATTCAAGTGAAAAATTCATCCAATTATTTGCGTATACGAGATGATATTTAACCTTAACATGAGTATGCATGTAATACTCATGTTTTTGACGGAGAAAAAAAAGACGATCAATTCAGAAAGAAAAACATATATTGATTTTTGGAGCATGTTTGCATATGTTCGTTACATCAATGAAAAATGTAACTGTATAAATGAAATGTAATTCATTTAAGTAAGTTGGAGCCTAATTCTTTTAGCTATATTACGAAATAAAGGGGTAAATAGGAAGCTGAGAAAAAAATGTAAGAGAACACCAAAGGTCTACTATCATATATGCAAGGGTAAGTTAATATAACTGAGAGATGAGGAATGTCGAAAAAGTAATATTTACTGAAAATACTAAGTCCCGTTTAAGTATTATTTTAAAGCTCAAACATCATGGTTATATATTTAAAATTCTAAAGCTTTGTGTCGTACCTGGTAATTTACAAATATCTATATTCTGTGGCATAATATTAAAGAAATCCTCTCACATCAAACACACGCCGGAAGCTTTGCTTTTGATCGATTAACCGTTCTGAGTTCATTTCTAAATTTAAGAAAATAACATTTAATTGTAAGACTTAAATAATGTATGAATACTTGTAATAATTTAAGAAGGAAAGCATTTGGAAATGTACTGCTTCGTATAAAATATGCTACTCTCGTACTGTTAAAAATAAGAAAGTAATTGTTTAAACAAAACAATTCCAAAGGCCGTTAAACAATCAGCCCAAATATATCACTATAAAAATAACTAACCTACATCGGGAATCAAGAAGACAATCTTCTGATTATCCATCGTTGAACACTCTTTCGTTGTCAACACATCCTAGACACCTCGAAGAATCATCCAAAAGCGAGAGAAATCACTTCCTCGAAACATGAAAAAGAAAAAAGCAAAATTTAATTAGGTATTTCATTAATTATTTCCATAATGCATTGTAGGCTTAATGTACAAGTGCGAGCAGACGCCGGTTTCAATCGCTCAAACTAAGAACACCAAAGCGACATCTTTAGAGTAGGTGGTGTACCAAAGCGAAGATATAATGGTATTATCGCATAGTGATTCAGTAATCTAATTAATTCAAACTCAAACGGGAAGATATCTCAAATGATCTCTGCGTGAATCAATACTAAAAGAAAGATTGTTGACTAATGGAATGTGAAACACGTTAGACTGAAATTCAAGGTAAAGGAAAAGAAAGTATATATTTAGAAGCAGCTGACTGTGAAGGACGTAGCACGTCATTCACGAAATGATTTAGCATAGCTATTGAAATAATATTTTACGCCTCAATATGAAAATTACGTGGTTTACACTAAATATAGAGTAATTTATCATTATGCGCATACTTACCAAATAAATGAGATCTCAGACCAAGTCCCCAAAAATCTTGACGTCGGGAAATACCCACTAGTTTAAAGAGTATATGTTTCTTGAATGAAATTAATCAAACTGTAATGAGGTCACACTTTTAAAATTCTTCGCATACACTCGATTTCGAAACTATTATACTTGTATAATTCAATACTTAACGTTTTATCGTAAATGGTTCCGGCAGCACCTCCACACTGGGTGACTTCTCCGTAGCAACTGAAGTTTAAACCTTTGAAATAAACGTTGAACCAAATGCTGCGCTCTGATTGGTCGGCGAAGTGGAAATTTCCATGACCCACCTCCTTTATTTGAATTTGTACGTTATTTATAATAAACATCGAAATAAAGTTTATTTTAGCGAAACACAATTTATTTCAAATTTAAAAATTATCGGAATAAGAATTTTCCTTTGAAAATATTTCATTATATTCCTCGTGTGTTACACAACCACTTGGGTTACGTTACGCTTCAAATTTAAAAACTGCTCACCAAAGATTTCAATTTACCAATAACTATTTTGTAAAATTATCAGATAGAAAATAAAATGTTTTTAAGTATTGTAATCAAGAATGTAATTATTTTTTTTAGATGTACAAATCATGAAACAAAGGAATTTGAGTGATGAACTGAGGATATAGATCAGCATATTACCTACTAAATATAATTACGAGTAAATCAATGACATAATTTTAGCTAAAACGTAAAAATTCATCTAATTTGGGAATTACCTTTATTTAGGTAGGTAGATATTAACTCACATTACATTTACTTTTGCAACCTGGAATATTATTGTTGAACGCAAATCAAAATTTATTCTCCTTCAATGCAACACAAATAAATGGAATACGGTACAAATAATGATTCTAACAGTTGATCCATAAAGAAGCAAAATGTGACCGGAAGTCAGGACATGTCCACCAACATATAAGAGACAATAAAATGAAGAACGACCCTCGAAATTTCAATATAACAACAATTATGACATAAGTAAAGATTGATTTGATATTATGAAGCAATAATGTTGACTCATCCAAAGGAATCGTTCAGAAGTATAACAACTTTTCTCTATTATCGATAAACAAAGAAAGACATACACATTACCTTTAATTACGTCCTGAGGTATTACTTAGCTCAAAGTCAACGAAAAGCTAAGGAATATGGATTACTAGTCATCAAGATTACAAAGAGATGTTTTATGCAACTAAAAATGTCTGTGTTATTCATCAAGGAATTCTGAAATTCTTTAGGATTCCAGCCGAAGACAATTGGTGGTTTTGACTCCGAATTCCTTCCGTTGCCTCAGGTTTAGTCTCGTCAGAACTATTCAAGCTGGTGAGAAACCCAGAGGTACCAAGATTACAATTTTATATACAGTGGGGATGGACGTTACAAAACACTAGACAATTTTTGAATATATAGATTAGTGAAGAATTCATAAGAAGGACATTGAATGATTTAATGCTAATTAGAAGTGTGGATAACTGATCGTAAAGTTAACATACTATATTATTTTTTTAATTTTTACTACGTTAATATAACTTTTAATTTTGGTTTCATCGGTATTTAAAATGTACAGTCAGTTTGTGTTGCTGTTGAATAGAAATAGGGAAGCAATAACTTACGTTTCCTCCTTACGTAATCTCTCTCTCAGATTCACTAATTCAAATTAGTACCCCTTCGTATTCTTATAGAGGATCCGATATCCTTCCGAATCACCTTCGTCACGAAACAAACTTCTTGGATCCATGAAGAATATACAGACATGCACTGTTATCACTGACACAATTATCGACTTAGGAAATAAATACTTCTAATACATAGGTATTTCACTCCACTGGCAGTACAATTTTAAACCCGATAGAAAACATGGAAGGCTCCTTCAAAACTCTACCACATGTTTTTAAGACAAACTTGAGAATGGCGGAAGTCACGTAATCAGGTGACGAAGAGTGCCTTTTCGCTATTCAGAAATTTCTAGACCATAATTCCTCTAAATCGTTTCGAAAATGCGTCACAATGTCTCTCATGGACTTCATGAACTTTGAAGTGAGCGAAATCCGAAAGGAAAGAATCAAAAATTAGAATAAAAAATAGTGCTTAGGATAGGGTTCTCCGTGCAATTGCAACGTCAATGAGGGCGGATTAAACTAGTTACATTATTATCTCTGAATATTCGTGTTGAAGCAGTTTGTACGAGATGAAAACTCAGCTCTAATACAGTGCCGTTTCTAAATGTTGCAAGGAGGTTTTCTAGTGAAAACAGTGATGCGCAGTGCTAACAGTTGAATAGTGTTTCCAAGTATAGTAGCAATTAAAAATGTAAAGGGGCCAAGAGTATTACTTCCGCGATACCCAAAATCTATCAATCAAGAGTGGCTTATTTACCATAGCAACAAGGTGGACCATCTTCGTTGTGGATGTTAATGTTCGCGGGTTTTCACTGCATGATGTTTAAGTGACACTAGCATTACAGGAATCAAAAGGTAAGTGCCACAAGAAGGTAAACATGTAGTGTGATTTTTCTTTGTGCTTCGTTTAAAAATGAGTCGAGTGGCTACTCTTCACAAGCATTCACTATAAAAGGTTTAAGGTACATGGATGGGTACGTAGACCCAGCTAATCCTTCAAGTAATTTGACAAGTGAAAAAGTGTGAAAAAGTCCAAATCTATCAAATATATCTCTGATTATTAAGCATTCGTTATTTAATCATCCCATTATCTCTCAGTAAATTCAGCACTGTTAAGGCTGCATGAATCATTTAAAGTCCACACAATTATCCAAAGAATGTTTTGAAAGGAACAAGAGGTTGCTAAGCATTTCTAGAAAGAGGTAGTTAGACCTAGCATTCGTCTCTCAAATTCCTGATAGCTAAGATAAGCTGTTTACCTATATAAAGAGATAAAGTGTTACAAAATGAAATGGTGATCTTGGAAGAGTTGTCATTATTGCTACGGCTACATGTGTCTTGACTCATATCAAGACCTTGTACCATTTCAAAAGTAAATGTAATGTTAGTTATTATTAGTCTTCAATATATATTGCTCGCGAATTCGATGATGCTGTAAAATTTTTACTATAATTACATTAGAGCTTTAATAATATTTGTAAAGGTAGCGTTCAAATTTAAATTCGCATATCATTACTCGTATTCCTTCGTTACTTTATCAGCAAACCTTAACGAAATTAATTGCTTGTCATCAGTGTAATATTTAAAACATTTTAATTTTTTCAGGTCGTTCAGCAAAATAGTTATTGATAATTTATTAATAAATACTTTTTGAATTTGAAGCGTAACATAACCCAGGGGGGACGTGAAATTTACGATTATAATAAAATATTCTCAAGTCAAATTAATGTTTCAATAGATCTTTAATTTAAAATGAATTTCTTTGCGCTTGAATAAATATTATTTCGATATTGGTCATAGTTTCTGTAAAATATTAAAATTAGGGCAATGGGTAGGAATTTTCCATTACGCCGACCAATCAGAGCGCAGTATTTGATTTAACGTTTATTCCAAAGGTTTAAACTTCAGTTGCTAAGTCTTGGATAGTTAGATACATGGAAACCAGAAACTGTTGAAATACATAAAAAGAAGAAATTTGTGAAATAATAAAATATGAATACAATGAAGTTCAGCTTACCTGAGATGGTGATCCGGTTGAACGTTACCCCCCGCCCTTACAGTGGCAATTCCTTTCATGGCAAGACACTCGGATGCCCAAGCTTGATCAAAATGAGTAGAAATCAGCTCTCTCAAAATATAATAAATAGAATTATAGAATAAAATCAAAATGATGTTGATACATAGCTGAAAATTCATCACCGTTCCGTTCAATATTCAAACAAAGATGTTACACTAACAGTTTGGGATATCCGCTGATTCCCAGCGATAAAGTAATAGGAAAAAATTGCAAATTAACGATTTCAGTGATAGCTTAGAACTATGGATTAATACGCAAACGTGTGACTCAAATCTAAGTGTCTTTATCACAGGGCTGGTATTTTTGGAACCAACTGCCAAGTACGAGGTCTGGGTTTGAATTCCGGTTGGTCAGAATTCCCCTCCCAGGTTTCTTTCAGAAGCATCAAACTCTTAAGGTACGATTTTAGTAATCTGATCACATTTATCTAAAAGGTCACGAGAAACCTTAAGCTGCCATTTTATATTCATTGCTAAAACAGACATTATTTCTACGTATTGATATACCTGAAATTCCCGCTCAAAAACTGATAAGACTGTATTTGAAACTATTTTCAAGTAGTATAAGTAAGCAATGAACCAAGCTACAACTTATGTATGGGAATCCATGATCGAAACACGATTACGTCAAACCCATTCTCCTACTCTGCATTCTCTAAAATTAAGCACGCAACACGCTTGTACCTTTGATGATGAAAGCTTCCTTGGAATTTCCTTAAATATATTCAATGAGGATAAGATCATTACATATTATTGACCCTATTCATACAATATCGTTACCCTATAGCATCGGCGAAAAACATTATATATACGATAAGCTGACGTATTCCTGTCATTTATTTATAAATATATACAATATGGGTATTAGTGATAATACTAATTCAAATTCATGAATGTTCCGTATTTTCAATTAATCCCGGTGATATCATAGATTCAGTATAAGAGCAACTAATATAACATCATCTATGCATTTTGTTAATTGCAAATAAACACAAATGTTTTAAAGTTTTCGAATATGTTTTCATTTGTTTAAAATTGTAGCTAAATATATATCATAATGGAAGACCAAATTTGGAGGTAATCACATTCACCCATGACCTCATCACCTTGATTTTAACGCTAGTAAATATATCAAGTATATATACGCCAAGTTGGCTGTATCTGTGAGAATAATGAAAGTTGATTCTGTCACGGAATATCCTTTACCACATGATCAGGAATGCCTTTTCGATGCATCAGCAAATCGACATTCATACATTCGTAGTTTATATATACATACGGTTTTTGCCTCTTCAATTTCTTTCTTCTCGCATCGGGATTTACAAGATGTTCCCCTGTATTTAGTTGCGTATGGCCTTTCACGTCATTTACTGTAGTAATTTACGCCATTAATAAAGACACAAACTTCAAGAGATGAATTCATTTTATTCACAGTGTTACCTCATGCACTCTTCACAAACTTCAGAAATCCTAAATCTAAAGATTCTGCATTCAGTCCGATGAAAGTTTTTATACGTCTGAAGTCTTCAACAAGCATAGAAAGAAAAATGCACGCCTAAATATTTCACAAGAAAACGGGGCAAGCACATTTGGAAGCAGATAATGACCGCCATTAGAGAACGGAAACGAAAATTGTAAGTCACCTGATGTTACTCACTGTTTTTGAAACGTCATTTACGTACTTCAAGCTTTTTAAGACGATCGAAATTCCTAAAACTGCGGTAGGAGGCCCTCTAATCGCCTCGTGATTGCTGTAAGGCCACGTGGAAAATGGCGATGAAAAATTAAGTGATTTTCAAGTTTCTATATGTTTTGGTTTCAAGGTGGAGTGATTTTGTGAAAAGTGATTAAGATCGTGCATCCTTCGGATGAGTGTTGAGTGACCCGTGCGATTCCACTTATGCAATACTTGAATTGAAAACGCATATTGACAGTTGAATCTAAGCTCTGCATTCAGTCATTTCCTGATATATGTGTAGGCATGTGTATCAGTGATGATGAATTCTTAAACTTAAAAATGAAGCATGAAACAAAGCATCAGTGTGAATTAATATTAATGCTCGGATTCCAGGAGATCTTCTATTAACCTTTGCTGACATATCTGAGAGCGATGCAATATTAAAGTAAGTACAACATCTTTGGTGTATGAGCTAGATATCGAAATTTGTACAAGTGCATGTCATTTAACTCATCTCTTTGGTCTCTTGTGTTTATCATCGGAAGCAATACTGCAAATGACTCAAATCATCGAAGAGTAAAAGCAAACTTAGTTAAATCAGTAGTAGATTTACTAAAATCTAATCTGTGATACATAAGTTCTAGTTAGAGGCTAAAGAAATCATAGGTCTGAACTTTTAGTTGCAAATCTATGATGAATACAATTCAATTCCATGGGTAAACCTATTTTTTTCGATTAAGAAAGTTCGCATTGCTGTTGGTAGATTCATTTAAACATTTTGGCTTTCTTTACTGGGGATCGTTTGGAAGAAATCTTTTAATAGTATTACAGGCATAAGTCCATATGAAATCCATCGAGTGAAACATATACTCTTACTCAGTTGAAAGGGAATATTAGTAAGAGCTAAACAAATGTATACCAAATTTACAAATCACCATGGTGTAGTTCTTTGCAATTAGAATCATTTGTAGATAAGGGAAGGATGCAAAAGTATTAGGGAAATTCCAAAGATGAGGATAACATTTTCACTTGTTTTTTTTTTCGTCGTTAAGAAAGCGTTCGATATTCTACGAATAAGCTCTAATATTTTGAAATATTTTCATTATCTTAAAATACATTTAAGAAGTTATCCGACAAATTTAGAAAGGTTGCAATAAAAATCGTATCATAGTTTTCGTTCCGTATAACCTTTATCTCGTGAAAACACTACCGGAAGAAGGCCAAATTAAAGTAATTAATAAGATATTACATTTAAGATAAATTCACGTTTAGAATAAGAATAAATCTCGTCTAAAATAATAACTTATAACATTTCATGTCCATTTAATTAATATAATAATTAAATAATTATTAATTGATTGTAGGCTTGGTCATTGACGACGAATTAGAAAATATAATATATTTAAAAAAAAACATTTAAGAAAAAATATAGCTACAAATAAGTTTCAAGCTGGATTAAAATGATAATTTATAATATATAATGCCAATTTAACCATAATAATTATTTAAAATAATTGTTTAATGATTGGGCGCGTGGTTATCCTATAGCAATTTGGATCCGACCAATCAGGTGAAAGCAACTCTGATCACAGATTACCCAGATGGCAATATTCTCAGTTCCTGCGGAGACTTCGTCTAGTGTTGTTGTTATGTCACTGTTTATAAAAAAACCGTTAGAATTTGAATTACGCTGTGTGAAGAACAGTAGTACGATTAACAACCGATGTGGCCCAGATCCTTCCTGAATAGGTAAGTTGTTTAAAAAAATAAATACATTTTTTCTTGAGATGTATATTTTGGCAATAATTAACCTCCGAGCTATGAGCCGATGTTTTATCAATTACCGTAAGGTAGTTACAGTGTATCACCTCCGAGTTTTTGTAGAATCTCAATTAAGTTGGGGAATTGCATTGATGAAAAACACTATTCCTAGTTATTTTTCCGTTCGTATAAAATTTACTCAATGTATTTCGCAAAGATAATGGAATCTGGAAAGGTCACATTTCAAAAGTACCTATTTTACAAGTTTCGTGATTGACTTTCCTGAATGAATCCTTGGAAATTGCAATTCTGTCATCGAAGACAAAAGCGCGTTAAGTTTTTTTTCTTACGGAATGGAACAGAAGAGAAAGAATTTGCGTAGCCGCGATTCGAAACCGGTTCTCCAACGTTCCAGGTGTTTGTCCCGTCCGCACAGTGAGTGAGAGATCGGGGATCGAATACCGGCCTCGTTATTTAGTTCTTCGTTCATTGATTACCTAAAGTTCTCCAAATATTTTCCAAAGAATCTCTTGTATGATTATGGGAGGCTTAAATAGATTTAGCGAAAGTCCTGTATTAAGATGTATGGAAATTGGGAGTTTGAAATTGCTCGTAGTATGATACATTTAATCACATTAATCTTTCCGTATCGTCTCATGTTACTTTAATGTGTACATAATTTCTTCGACTTCCCGATATTTCAGATAAATAAGTGCCACCATTGCGTAATATTAATGTGCAAGAGCGTTATATTATTAATGAGGTTTGCGTTCTCGTGTCCATAAGATCTACATACATTCATTTTCTCTTTAACCCTGCTTGTTTATATCGCTTTTGAACTTGGTTAATGATCTCTAAAATATATTTAAGTGTTGATAAGTATTCTTCTGTCTTATTCACGAATATAATGCCATTATATTTTATCATAAAATGAAAGTAATATTTTCGGAAATATTTATCATTATCTCGGGAGTTATATTTCATTGGCTTAACTAAAAATAATATTTCGATTTAACCAAAGATTTTTAATTGTAGGGCCAAGGGATGAGGTTGTGTTTGCGATAACGGTCGTCCTCATTTGAAAATAACAATTGAAAGTCCATGCCTGCTCCGGTCAGTAAATGAATCCAATAAAATTTAATTAAAGCTTAAATGATTATTATAAGACGTGTACCATAAATCCTCATTTTCAGATATAGAAATTTAAGGATCGGAAATGTGGATTTGAATCCGTACTTCTCAGATGGTAGGCTGTTGTTCTATATGAAATGCGCGTTCTATATTAGGGTTTGCATTTCATCTTCAAGTAATTTTAAGATCATTACTTCAATAAATTATTTAATTTTAGTTTTTTCTTTTCTGGGTTTTTGAGGCAATTCACATAACGGAATTTCTCGTTTGAATTTAAATGGAGGTAGTCAAGTGATTTTTTTCGTAACGTGACCTGCTTACATAGATTATGTTAGAATACTTGAGCCTATTTAAGAATGAATAGTAAATTTTGGTGTTTAATATTTCAGAATCCAATATGTATGTGATATTTTCTGCCATTTCTTTACATTTGCGTCCGACCTAAGTCCTTGTCCTTCAGCTTTCTAATTTGTTTACATAATCATGCTTTCTTCTGCTTAAATGAATTCTATAAGAATTTACTATTCCTTTTTTGTAATTAATAAGTTAATTGAAAAGCTACATCTTTGTCTAAGAAGTCAGTCAGCATTATCCAATTTCGTAAAGCTAAGACAATACTTTCTGTAATTTTTAACTTGGCACCGAAAATTATTTCTTTGGTAATTTTTTAAATTTTGCAGCTATTTTTATCTACAATTAGATATCCTTGAAAATAGTGTACCGGAATTTTTGTTTTCAAATGACGAATATCATTTTAAATTAACAGTAAAAGTTAAAGCCTGACCATGTCCGCAGAATAAAGTATTAACCTGCAGTAATGTAATTAAAATTGTTTAATTTGGTGTTTCTTTTTTTCTAGGAAAATGAATTTGCTTTCATTTTGGCGTCACTCGTTTCAAAATCGCCACGAAAAGCATCGAAGAGGCGCTGGGCAACGTTCCACCGGATTTCCAACTTTGGTAAGCTGAAACTAATTATTTTGCTTTCATAATATTCAGCTTATATCTCACGTGTATTGTTTTCATCGAACGTTTCTGTTTTTCGTGCATTTAATTATACTAGACTTGGTGTGAATTAGCTCATGTATTTCCAATAACAAAGAAGATCATTGTTGAAATCATTGATTACCTGCTTCAAATAATTGATATTGTGTATAGATAGTGCAGCAAGATTAATCCCACAATCCATTTAAATAAAAAAATTAATATCGCATCGAATTATCCATTCTCGAGACAGTTTTTATACGTTAAGTAAAATATCAGCCCTTTCATTATGCATCAAGAATCAGTTTGCACGTTTCATAGATCATACCAATTCGATATTAACAGTCTTTTCCTATTTTTATTTGTTCTGTGTGGACCATTATGAGGATAAACTCTGGTTAATATCGAGAACCAAATGTATACATTATAAGACAATTGTTTGCTTTCTTATTTCCCATAGATAGAATATTCTTCGCATATTAGAACAAGCATCTGTCTTACTGTTTATTTCAGATGCATATCCGTTAGAACTCAATTTCATAACTAAAAATTATTTAAATACATTCTCAATGCCAATGAGGAGCCAATGTGGTAAGACTACAAAAATTCTAATCTAGTTTAATAAATTTTATTTTCCTTAATTTAACAATTTACGTTACCTTTGATGCATCGTTCGTCACAAACATGCGCTTTCCTTGCTATTAGTCTAACGATGGGCGAGCTGTAGCAATAGAAGTTTACTTTTATTTTGTGCCGTATGTTTGCAAATATTTGATTAGATTTTCCAAATGCCGACTGACATTTTTCTTCTACATTTCCGTTAGCATACGCAAATATTTCAGTCTGACCCGATATAGAGTTCCGACATCCGATTCTTTTATCACCGTTTCTATGTCTAAGTATTGCT
The DNA here is from genome assembly GCA_947579665.1 of Sympetrum striolatum. Taxonomy (NCBI): domain Eukaryota; kingdom Metazoa; phylum Arthropoda; class Insecta; order Odonata; family Libellulidae; genus Sympetrum; species Sympetrum striolatum. Next base: position 115,331,299 of record OX388343.1, on the reverse strand, counting down.
TTCCTTACCTCAGTTCGCAATATAAGGACTTATAATCAATTCTTTTCAAATCAAATTTCCTAATTCATAAAATACAATAATCCTTTCTACAGTATCGGTTACACCATATTGCCATAGATCAACTTGCGATTCCTGAATTAACGAATAAAACCTGCCCGAAAACAAATGACAGTCAAAGGCAGAACAAAAGAAGCTAGTCTTTAAGCATTCGGCTGTGCTTTTAAAGTTCATCATGTAACGTTTTGAAGCAACTTATATTTTGAACCTGTTGTAAGCAAATCAATAAGTTTTACCATTACCTTTGGTGCAAATTTTCTTTAGAGAAGCTGTATAATTATCATTTGCTTCTAAGTCTATAACAGTTTTTCAATGTATTTTATTGTAAAGATGGTAGTGATTGAATTTCAAGATTTAGCCGATGCTGAAAATTAAGATAGTGTTTAGTTAGTTGGTTCTACATTGCAGTTTTTAGCTAACGAGAGCCAGTTTGTTGATCTGTATCTTATTTTCAACATATATTAAATATTATTGCCATTGCATTTATCATTTTTATCGAATTCACTTCAGGCGGCATGATTCGTAGAAACAACTTCAAATTTTTTTGAAAATAGGAATCATTTTGTCATTTTTGATGGATCAAATTGGTTGGTTTGTTGGTTGAGAGGCATAGGGACATTTTGTGCGACGAGGAAAAGTTTCACGCCGCATTAATTCTTCTTTTTCGGTTACAATAATGTTCACTTTTGATCTTTAAAATTACAATTCATAGCTTGACTGCATGTTACTTATGAGTCATTGGCTTGCATCTCCAGGTTTAGGTATTTGAGATGTCATCCAACGTAAATTCTAGAATAAATTCGTAAAATATGGACCTCGAATTCAACCAATCACAGAGCTGTGATTGGTACAGCTCTGTAAGACTTTACTATTCCGGATATCTGATTGGACCGGTATTGTTTTCCTTCCATCTCTACTAGCTTCTGTGCAACACTGCGAGCATTACGTAAATCGAAGCCCTCGGTTGGGAATCTCTTAAGAATAGAAGAACTGAGTTTAGTAAAAAATAATTCGAGAAGTTGATGCACACGACAAAAAACCTGACATCGTAATTCCAGCTCTCAACAAACGCGATTTCTGTTTCCAGACACTAAAATGATCCATGGACAGATGGACTATATCTTTCACTTTTTCTGGATAGTATAAGGTGCACTAAAAAAAATATTTTGGTAGTTCGGTGTCTCACACCTGCGCCTTCTGGCGGTTAGCGGGGTATTAATGATAATGTATATACACTTTCCCTTTTCTACGTTATCCTCCTCTTTCGTTAGAAAAATTGAAAGTTGTTGATACACGAACAACGAGAATTCTTCAAGTCCAAGGACTTTTGGCTCTCCCTTTCTATTGCTATCTCTCCTTAAAATGCGAGTAATTCTCTGAAAGGACATGTGTTAGACTCAGTTTGGGACTCAAACGACCTTCAACTCTTTCAATTCAATATTTCTGTAAGGAGTGAAGGTGTTTACGATATATGAATTCTAGAACTCCGTTTGCAGTTTTGCTTTCCCTTTCCTTTGTATTCTCGGAAACATTATTCCAAAAAATGAGATTCATATTCCGCAGGTATATGCGTAAAACCCGGTTCGGGATCTCTAACTACCTTTCATTTTTCTGCCTATGATTTTGAAGTTCTAGGTCGTGGTTGATTTACGTTGAATAAAATAGGAGACTTTAATGATTTTTCCCGCTTTTTTATCGCCTCGTCCACAATTACAAGAAGTAGCAATAATGTTTAGATTATAAGATTACTATTAATTCTTAAGATTTGCACTAGGTTAAATGAATTGTCTGGCCCTTTAGAATGATTATACTTATAAAAGATTTGTAGCCTATCTTCCTACAATGTTTTCGCTTACTTATGCGGCGTGTACAGTATAAGAAAGTAATAACATATCTAAATTATTACATAAGCACTGAAGCATAATACTGTTGTCAGACCTGATTTATCTTGCAACTCATAAAGTAGAAGAATATAATTTTTGGATAATAATTGAGGCTTGTTGGTTTTATGAAGGGGATGAAATAGTCGTAGAATAAATCGGTGGAATCCTATTGAACATTGTCACTGCGCAGCCATACAAAGAGGAGGAGCTTCAGAGGATGGAGGCATCTGTTATCAGGCATAGTATTTGATGCTATTGATGTACTATTATTATCATGCTACCTAAAAATTGATTTTAATGTAGGTTACGTTAATGAGAAATATTACCCTTCAAATATATATTCCATTCACAGAGATAGTCATCGAGATTCAGGCCCCGTGTTACATCCGATGTTCAGCCGATATTCCTAAAATGGCAGAGCATACGAAAAAGAACAATGCAATTTATTCTACGGAATCAAAGCCGCGAAAAACGATAAAGTATTCATTTCAATCTACAATTTCTATTGCCTTATAAAAAATATTTGACCTGACTTTCGTCAGCTCATAAAAAAGATCTTTCGTTTAAAATTTTTATTAATGTAGTACGGTGTATTTTATTTAACAATGTTCATAAGATTAAGTAACTAAACATAAGTCAACCATTTTTCGGCAAAAGAAGGAAAATGTATTGCTATGAAGCCCATTGGAATCGGCAACATTTTATCTAATTATTAAAGGAAATTGACTTTTTCAATAAGGAATTTAAGCATCCCGTAATCACTTGACAGGAAGAACACGAAGTGAAGCAGAGGAAACGACAATGTAGGACCCATATTTAGAATAACTAGTAAATAACCCATTAAAATAGCAGGGAATATTTCTATGATACTAAGATAAATGTGCATTCATTATCTCACACATATTTTTCTTATATTTTGTCTTTCATGAATATATTCCTATATTGCAATAAAGGAAGACTCATTCACCTCCAAACATTAAACACCTAATAAAGATAAAAAAGAAGGAGCTGACAAATTGAAAGCAAAAACTGCAATGTACAAGTAAATATTGTACTTGTACTGCTGAAAAAAATGTTTCCACACCATAAGAGGTAACTGATATTTGATATTATTCCTTTTTCTTGGAATTACATTTTTCCAAATTTTTTCTTTCATTAATTACTCCTTGTTTTTTGCAGGGGTCAACTCATTCGTCTCCACACAACAGAGAAGGAATATGGATGAAAACGTATTTTCTAAGCAAGGGAGAAACTGCATTCCAAAGGAGAAGTAAATATTGAACTTTTATGGTTGAATATACATTGTTTACTCTAAATTAGAGGTAACAGATCTTTGCTATTTTTGAATAATCTTAGAATTATATTTTTCTTTCTTCTTCTTCTTGTTTTTCGTTTGTCGCATTCATTAAATTTATGAATGTCAACGGATTTCCCTCATGTTAGATTTACTTTCAACTTAAATAAATCATATTTTTGCAATATTGTGTAAGTTTCTGGCGGAAACGGCAATATTATTTTACATTTTTTTATTGCATGAAATACTTCTTAGTATTTTAACTCCTCATAATTGTTTCGAATATTTCTCAGTTTTCCTCAAAAATGCTGTTTTTAGCATTGCAAATTAATTTTGGTAAAAAAGGTGTCGAAGTAACTTTTGTAGAAACTAGCATTCATTCGGGAGCATCGTCAAGAATTAAAGCCTCTTATTTCTTCGTGAACTTCATCGAAAATAAATATCAAAGAATTAACTTCCAAACGGGGTATTAAAATACTTTTATTTTCTCCTATTTTGTTAGCACAATGCAGGCATATCAAAAGTAGGATCGTGGCTTCACTAAATTTCAATAGCTTCAACTCTCATAATTTTCAACCTCAGTCATTGTTCCGTACCATTTTCAGCATCAGCCCTTTTCACAAATTCAAGGTCTTCCATTCGTCAATGATCTCTGAAAATCTTAACATCTTTACTTAAGTTTATAACGATATTGTTTCACAAGTGCTTAGTGAGGCAACGGTGTGAGATTAATCATGCATTACTTCCTTTCTTAGCTAATGCGAGTACTGTTTTATAAATGCTTAGATAATGCCTCATAGAAAAAATTCGGGTAGCAAATAAAATCTCAGCAGCCCTGAGGAGGATGGCAGAGTCGGCCGTCGAAACGTTGGCGACATGTTCACCGGAATCCACCTGGATGATTACCCGAGAGCTTTCAACCCAAGCTAATCACCAGGAAAGACTCATGTCTTTTCATTCGGGTAGCATACTTGCATTTTTTCTCATATTTAGTGAATTTAAGATGGATGGAATCCTTTCAGTTAACGCAATTTTGGACTACTTAACGTTTTATAAAACGTTGCTGAATAACAATTATTTATTACTCAAAAATATGAATCCATAAATTCTACGAAGGATTTTTAGATGCTTAATTTCGTTTTAACTGCGGATCTATTAGTTTCAAGGACTCAATTTCTTTGGAAATCAACGATTGTAATCAGTATACACAATTAAAATCAAATTTGTATACATATAAATCCTGTTTCGGTAACTTCTGTAATACTCTCTCATTTATCGGTTGTTGATTTTTTTCTTCGAAATCATAGTAAATAGGAATAGAAATGAAAGTAAGTTTCATTTGATATTCGACTGTCCCATAGTTTACGATGCACACCTAGGAATTCTAACGTAGGAATCATGATTAACAATTGTTTTCTTTACTTGTTAGTTAGCATTATTTCGGGAATCAATCAATCCATCCACTGTCCTTTTAAGATAGATATGCTTTCTCAAAGTTAATGCAGTTTGAAACTGCTTGGCGTTTTACATTTGCGTCTTGAAACAATTTTCAACTTAGACATGTTACGTCACAGAAACGATGAAGGTGATTTAATTCGTTAATATCCATCTTTATTGAGACTTTTCCAGCTTCAATGATTGCAATTTAGAACATCCGCAAGAATACTAACCATTCATCATTCTATTTCACAAGCTTTAGGTATTTTTAAGATTGCAAAATATCCCTCTTAGATTCTTTAGTCCTTTTGGTGAAGGAAATTTTCTTATATTTTTAAGAACATGGTTTAATTAATATATTGTGGGCTACAAGACAGTGAAAAGGAAGCCTAGTAACTACACTACTGAACTTCCTTTCAGGACAAAACAAAACTGAATTTGTTACAAAAAATTCGCTCATTATAGATGTCTCTATCGTTTACTTTTTCATATAACTTTCACTGCAAACACCTTTAACTCTTATTCGTTTCGCTTAAACACGCTTATTATTATTTAATGAGATTTTATACAATGTTATTCCTTAGTTTGGGTCAATACATGTAGCGTTATTGAGGATATTTAATAAAGTTATTTTAATTAATTTGCCTCGAGGAGCAGAGTATGAAGTCGTCTTCAGGGGAATACATTGGCGGACCGGAGGAGGGAAGGCATCGAGTGTTTGGTGGGGTTGGCGTCGGGATGAATAAAAAAGAATCAAATAAAAAATACTAGAGAAATGCAAAAAGTGACTTAGAAAGTGTTGTAGATCCGTGATTTCAACATCCCAAACGTTTGATTTTATTCTTAAATAATTATGGAATCACCTTTTAAAATCTTCACTAAACTTATTTCTCTTCATAGTGATTTTTAACTATTTTTAACTTTTAATATTCTATCTGAATCGCACTGATGCACGTTAAATAAATGTAATATTTATTGTTAATGTTATGTTCTTATTTACCTATTATATGTTTTTTTGCATATTTAATGATTGTATTTATGTCAACGCATTTTATAATTATTATGTATAATTTTTCTATCTTACCAATCTATCCGATACTTTGAATCCAACTTTGGAATATGCTATTTTATATATTTACGTCACTTTTATGTAATGCAATTATATCTATATAAATATTTCACGTATACATGTACAATAAACAAAAGTGTGTTGGGCCATACGCTCTTATCCGCCCTAGGTTAAATAAATAAAAGTCAACTCGGGTGATTTCGTAGGGAGAGATCCTACCAGTGGCGCCCACTCTGTCCATGCTATTACCCTGTGGCCTCCCGCCCCCTTCCCAACCCCTTGTGCCCTCCTCCCACTTCCCTAAACAGGTTAAATAAATAAAAGTCTACTCTGGGGAATTCGTAGGTAAAAGTGTCTGAGGGCATCGGGGGATAGCGTTCTGTGAGGTCGTTGGGTAAACGTTTCCGGGGAAGGTGTAATGGGAGGTCGTCGGTGGAAAGCTTCCGGGTAAGGCGTCGTAGGTGTGCCTCGTGGTTGAGCGTCGTTGTAAGGTCGTTGATGTTAAGATGTTGGGATAGGGAAGTGAGAGGGATGCTTCAGGCGTTGGGATGTTGGAGGGAAGGCGCAGGATTAGGGCACTGGTAAAGTGCGTGCCGGGGGTAGGAAAATGGGGGAAAGGAGCAGAGGATAGGGAGTGGGAAGGGTGAGTGCAGGGTTATGGTGTGAGGAGGGAGTGAGCAGTGTAGGGTGTGGGATGGGTGAGTGTAGGGAAGTCCCGTGGCGTCGTACCACGATCTCCCTCGATGTCATCCCGCGAAACCGTCCGCAAAGTCCAGGGAAACCGTCCCGCGATATCCCACGGCGCCTTCCCTCACGTCCCGCGATGCTGTCCCGCGACGCCGTCCCGCGCTGCCCCGCGACGCTGTCCCGAGACGCCTTCCGGCCTTGGCCCGCAGCAATCTACTCCATCTCCCTGCAGAATACCCACGTCGGACGCCATTCCTTCCATCCTTGCCCCGACGCGCTCCAACTACGCCCTGCGTTAATTCCCTCTACGCCGCCCACTGATATGTGTGGAGTAGACGCCTCGCCGCCCACTGATATCCTCCCCTCAAAGCCACCTCTCTACGAAATTCCCGGACAACCTACCTCAGACGCACACCCTCCGATTCCAAAAGCCCAAAGCCAACTCTCCCAACGCCCTCCTTCCCAATCACCTCCCCTGACCCCCTACCCCTGCGCCCTAACTCCAGACTACCTCCCTTAGCAAACGTCACAGGATGTTTCCCTACGTTGCCCTCCCCTCGATGTCCCCATCGGACGCCTTCCCCCTAGGACCTCCCCGTTTGCATTCCCCCCAAGCTTAACTCGACGCTTTCCCAGTAGCCCACCCCTTACACCCAGAGTTTGCCCTCCTTAACTTTTAATTATTTTGCCTGGGGGAGATGAGGCATTTAGCCCCTCTGCTCTCCCAGGTTACTCCCGGGTACTACTAGCCCGGTTTTTCTTTGTTGAGCAAAATACAAAATTAATACATTGATATTATATATATATAAATAATTACATACACAAATAATCACCTTACATTACAATAACAGAAATAGATAATAATGATGAAATATTCATGTATAGAATAAAGATTCCAAATTCCTTAAGAATTGGAAAGATAGGAGAAATATATAATTATTAATAAAATGCTTAAATACAGAAAGGAGTAACTTAATTGAAAATGGAATAAACACTGAATAGGTACATGGAATATAACAATAAATGGTTATTTTACGTGCATCACAATGAGTCACATAGAAGAATAAACTTAAAAATGGTTTAAATAATATAAATAGAAATAATTGTTCTGAAATTAAACTGTTCAAAAGGTGATTCAATAAATAGTTAAGGGAACAAATTAAATTCACGGTTCACTTTCACTTCACTTCATAAGTCACGTATTTTATTCCTCAAGGAAGTCTTCATTTTGTTCTTCCCCGGTTAAAGTTCATCCCGTTGCAGTTAGTCGACGCCATCCCTCGTCGGATCTCTGAACGCAGTCTCCTGAAGAAGTCCTCCAACGCCGTTCTTCAAAGCGAAATAACATGTTTATTATTCACCAAGAACAAAACAGAATCGATGACAACACATTCGCGTTAACTCCGGTAGCGTAATGACAACGCAATATTATTTATCGTTTACACTCAAAAAGCAAAATCTGTGTGCGTCTGATATTGAAGAAATTATCCTATTTCGCTATTATATATCTACTATTACGTTCGATATTATAAAAAAGTGTCTTTACTAAATATTATAATAAACGTTCTAATATTATATCAAATTTAGAATTACTTTATATAAAATCTAATTGAATATATAATAAGCCTGTTCTACCGGAACAAATAAAAGCTACGGATGGACATCACTTTGTCCGTTGAGTAGCCCGTAAAGTATAAATTAAACCATGCGATAAAAAATATGAGTAATTTTTCTCGACTAAAGCAAAGTAAGAACCTAAGAACGAAATTTTACAATTTAAAAAATGTCGAAAGCTTGCGAAGTATTATCATAATTACGGAAGTCCTACGCTGCAATGCATGAAGCTGGGGAAACCACATTAAAAAAGATATCAAAGACTTATATCTCCTTCATTATTTCTGTGCAATAATATACTAAAGTTGGAAATTGTTTAAAGCCGCACATATAAAATGCCAAGGAATTCAAAACGGCGTTAACTTTGAGAAACTCTATCCATCTTAATCTAAATGTCTGATGAATGATTAATTACTTAAATAATGAATGAAGACTAATAAGTAAAAATCATTAATTATTTCTATGTTAACAATTCCCAGGTATACTTCATAAACTATGGGACCGAGGAATACTCTTTTATGTTTACTCTGATATCAAAGAAAAAACAATAAAGAATCATAAAATTAGAGATTCTATGCGGAAGTTACCAAACCGGATAAGCATAGCTACAAATCCGAATACTGATTATGAATGTTAATTTTCAATTGAAGTCGTTGAAGCGAAAGGATCCATAGGATAACAAATTAGGAGAAAATCAAAGTAAGCTAATCTAAATGAATAAGGAAAAAAGTGGAATGTGAAACTAGAGTCAAAATGGAAGGAATTAAAGGGAAAACACATCGACCTGATAGCATCCGCTAATACCACAGCGACATTGTTTTCGCGTTTGAAAAACCTAATTAAGTTATGCACAAAAATACTGAGTCGTCCACGGTAGTAACCTTTGTCGTCTATTTTTTCATTAATCGATGTATCGATTTATGTAAATCTGATATCGGTTACTTTGATGCGAGATAAATATAAAAGTGACTCCACATAAGTCAGGAACCTTAGTTCTCTAGTTAACTCTTATCAAGTATATGATACAAGCGAAATCAAGATTAAGATTAAAACTCAATCACGTAAAAAATTGGGAAGGTACTGCGTTGTTAAAAATACAAGAGATGTTCCGCTCATGTTATTAAACATCATGCAGCAACGTTTTAAACTAAATAATTGCATACTATAAGTTTGAAATATAATTTAAAAGAACTAACCTGCATAGGGTTTCCGGAAGAATTCATTTTATAACCCTTCGCTGGACGAACGTTTTTTATTGCATCCGAGACACGCGGAAGAAGCATCATCCAGAAAAGATAGAATTAACTCCCTCAAAACATGAAAAAAGAAAGAAACAAGAATAAATTAAGGAAGTTATTCAATATCTACAGATAATATAGAACATTGCGTGTATAAATGCAAGCACACGTTATTACCGATCAAGGTAATAAGAATATCCTATGGACAAAGTTGAAGAAGTTTGGGAACTATCGCTTAGGCATTACAATCAATTCATTTGAAATAAAAAACAGAGATATGTTGACTGAAATACATCAAACTTAAAACACCAAAGCCCGCTTATGGGACTTGAATTGACAATAATCATTCCATAATATTATTGCATCAGATTCACAAAATCATTTTTATGAATAAAATTATTACATAATGGATAAAATTTTACTCCTGAAAATGAAATCAAGGAAATATTGCTCCCTTTCATTGCGTATAAACGTTATTTGAGAGTAGAGACTATTAACGACAAATCCATTTAAATGCATTGTTAGAAAACATTAATGATTCCTACGTTAGCATTAATTAGGCCTGTCTCGTAAACTACGAAAGTCAAATATTCTATAAGAGAATAGATCTGATTTGTAAAACAAAGCAATAAATGATCATAACGTAATATATTCTTCCTAATGTTACTGAAATCGGATAAGTATATCGAGAAATACTAAAATATTGATGATTTTAATGGTAGATTCTATATGAAGGTAGTTTCCTTTGTTGGAGTCTTATCGTAAACTTCTTCTTTACTTCGCAGTAAAACTAAATTAATGACTTGAATAACCTTCATCGACTTTATGCATTCTTATCCTGAAGTTATAAATTTTAAACCAACAAAGTATTTACAATGCCAAGGAAGCCAAAGCTGCAATAACTGAAAAGGATTCTCTATCTGTTAAAATGAAAGGGTGTAGGAGGATTGATAAGAAACAAGGGTCAATATACAAATTGACATTGTCCTGTTAGTTCATCGTAAACTAAGATATTAAGAAACTTTAGTTGCATACGCTATGGCGAGTGCTATAAAGATTATTCTCCTTATTCTCATTAGCTTTAATACAGACAGGTGAAAAATAACGCTAGTAAAATTAAGTATAGTTGTTTACAATGTCGGGGATCATTTACGAAAGCAAGATCTTGAATTCATTAAAAGACATGAAATCGAAAATGGCACTAATGGCTACATCTTTTAAAAAATCTTAACAGTGGAAGTGATCGTAATTTGAGGTGATTCGGAATTCCTTTACTAAACAAGCTTGGGTTCTGCTTACAAAATATGAGAAAGTGAAAGTAATGAATAGGGAATAAAATTAAAAGCTGAAGCTAGAGTTAAATGGAAATGAATGAAAGGGAAAATACAATTACTTAATAGAATTTTCTTTCACTACGGCGAAATTGCTTCCCCGTTTTTCAAAACCAAAGTACGGAATGCTAAAAAAATACGGAGTCATCTATTGCAATCCATCGTAATCTTTCTTTTCTTATCAAGAATTTATAAATTATTGATAAATAATTTAAAATTATTTATCAATAAATCGAATATGAGTATAGTTGATGATATACACACACTATTAGGCTAGTAATTTATTAACAAATAAATATAGAAAAAGTGATATCTACTTCAAAATATATATCGCTCAAGTTTTACAGAAATGAGAAAACAACGGTTTAAAATAAGTACTACATGATAGATGATATTGTTTTGAAAGAACTGACCTGTATTGGGCATCCGGGAGAATTCCTTTGTTGAACGCACTTTCAGTATTACGCCTGAGACGCCACGAAGAATATTCTAACAGCGACAGGATTCATCCCCTTAAAAGTAGAAAAAAGAAAGAATCAAATAATTCACTATCCACAGAAAATATTAAGAAATACTAGGTTGTAAATCAGTCAAAAAAACCCGTCAATTGACATCGGTTGATGTTTTCCGGTTTTAGTCACGAAATAATTTCGAAAAATACTACTTTATTAAAAATACTTAACTAAATGACCGTTGAAAATACCGCGAAATATTTTACATATTAAACTCTGGTAATAAAGTTGAACCAAGGAAAGGAATAACAAATATGTTAGACGTCCATTAAATTGTAGGATTATGACTGACCTGACTGATTTCGAAATAATTTATTTAGCTATTTTTGATTTGAATACAATGATAAGAATACACCATTTCAGCGCAAACGAATATCCACCTACAATTATAAGAATTACATATTTGTTGATCATTCAATCAAATTTTGAAAGACGGATAGGATGGAAATTTCGCATTTATTAACGGGATGATGAAATTATGATTTGACCAAAATTCAGTTGATTTAATTCTGGCAGATAATATCTATAACTGACTTCTATTGATCTACGATATTTTTACTTGAAATGCACGGTCTCAATGTAATATGGTTTAATATATAAATCAATTCGAGCAATTACAACTCTTTATACGACTTCCGTTGACGAAAACTACCGAGCTTAATGACGGAAATCGGGCTTGTTGAAATTAAACCTGAATTGTGACCGTTTGCTTTAGTTTAATTCATAGTTAAATAAAAAGAAAAGGAATATCAATAGGAGAAATTGCAGACGAAACTTTCTATGCCTTAGCTACAAACACTATATCCCATCACCCACAAAATGCGTTTATTATAAAGAAATAATTATTGAATTAAATCGAAATAATATTGTTTCGCCTAAAATCAAAACACATATCTCTAAATCTCAATCTAGAGTAATTTATGATTATGCGAATATTTACCAAATATAGGAGATCCCCAGGAAAGTCCACGAAAATCTTGACGCCAGGAAATATTGTCTAATTAAATGAATGTATACACCTCGATTAAAACTAATAAAGCAATAATTAAGTCAAAGTCTGAAAATTCGCAAGTTCGCATATACCTGATTTCGAAATTATGGTACTGCCACAATTCAAAAGTTAACGGTTTTCCGGGAAAAAGGACCAGCAGCAGCTCTTCACTTGGTGACGTCTTCGAAGTAACTGAAGTTTAAAAGTTTCGACAAAACAGTTGATACAAATACTGCACTGTGATTGGTCGGTGATCACCTTTCAGTTGAACCCTCTGTTTTCCCTATATTGTTAATAATTATCATAAACTAAAATCTTCATCGAAATAAAATATATTTAAGTGCAAAACAATTTAATTTAAATTTAAAAATTATTGGAAGATTAATTTTAATTTCAAAATTATTTGATTATACTACCCATAGATTTCCTGTCCGCTGTGATGCGTTATTTATCAAATAAAAAAGAAACTGTTTACCAAAGATATTATTAACAAACTAATGCTTAACTAATTACTTTGTATATGTCCCGTTTGAAAATTAAACGTAGCAAATTAATGAAACAGGAACGCGATTGACGATCTGTAGAATTAAATCCGAATCTAACCTATTCAAATGTAGTTAAATATGATGTAAATTTAGTAAAAATGTCAAATTTTTATCGAATTAGGAAATAACCTATTCCATATATATGGCCTATAGATACTCATGTTAGATTTACTTTTGGAACCTCAGAATACTTCTCTGTCGTTCAGATATGAGGAAAGATGATGGAGATGTTATGGATTTAGCAATAAAGTATCCCTTCCACACGAGCTCTTCAAAGCTATAATCTTATCTTTAGGAAATCAACTTGCTAGGTTTCAGAAATGTATTCACGTTACGAAAAATTATATATCTCATGGTCATGAAAAAGCTAAGAACTATGGATTACTATTTAGCGAGATTGCAGAGTGGGAATTTTTGTGACTTATTTTTGTTGTATTATTAATTTTGGAATCCCCATATTTCCCTCTTTACAATTCCAGCCGAAGAAGTTCGGTGTTTTCAATTCCGAATACCTTCGGTTTTCTCTGGTTTTGTCATACGCAATTAAGATATTGAGAAACCCAAGAATTCCTTTCTTTGACAAACAGTATGTGAATTTAAAAAGAGAATCAACAAATGAAAGGGTAAAGAAGCAGAGATGTCTAAGAAAGATTCAAAGCAATTTATTTATTTGTACTTTTAAATTGACTTAAATGCACAATATTTAATAGTTTTCAAGTTTATGCAATGATTGTTAAATAACGTGATGGATTCGCTGGGTGTTTACACTTACTCTTAAACTCTAAACTTTTTCAGTGAATCTGTTTGAAGTTTAGTTACTCAACTCATTTTTATGCTAAGGACAAAACAATTGTACAACACGTTTATCTGTGGAATTGTTGCACTTACCTTCATATTCTTGTAATATTAGTGCCTGTTGTAAACCATGCAATAGAATCCCGCATACATTAACCTCCAGCACCAGTTAAATTCAATACTTTTCGTCCATCTTGTTGCTGTGGAGTATTAGCCATTCTTTTGCGATGGATATCGGGTTACGCGGATTGAGTACATGTGTCCTCTTTACTTTTGTAACACTACTATTCTCGGAAAAACTACTGAACTAGAAGCACTGCGGAGCACTGTTTTCACTGAAAAACTTTTGCACACTTTTTGAAAATGGCACTGGTCATAAAACTGAGTTTCCAAATCGTACAAATCACTTCTGCACGAATACTCACAGACGTAGCGTAACATTTACATAGCGTAACAAATTTAGTCCAACTATTCTGACGTTGCAATTTCACGAAGAACCATATACAAAGCACTCTCTGGAAACATTTTCACTCTGGTAACTGATAATTTTCTTTTGAAGTTCGCACACAACGAAATTACACTTCCATGAAGGCCATTGTGACGAATTTTGGGCGCAATTTAGAAGGATTGTGGGTATACAATTTTCTGAACAACGAAAAGGTACTCTTCGTCATCTGATGACGTGACTTCCGCAGTCTCAAGTCTGCTTTAATGCCATGTGCTCGAATTTTGAAGGTGACTTCCATATTCTCCTTCCTATGTTAAATTGTGTTACCAGTAGAACGAAACGAAGTGCTTGGGCATATTGAGTATTTATTACCTAAGGAGATATTTGTTCTTGTGAAAAGGGTTTCAGTTATAACACTGTGTATGTGTCTGTGCTTCATGAACCCAGGAAGTATGATTCGTGATGAAATTCAATCGAAAAGAGATAAGAATACGAAGGGATACGATACTAATTGAAGTTATAGAATCCGGACGTGATATTCTGATTTCAAATTACATGAGGAAAAAACGTAAGTTGTTAATTCCTTTGATTTTTTCTGTTTCAAGATTATTTTTATTAATCAGTCGTATCTAACATGCTACTACTTACTTCAAGCTTAGGACCGACACTTCAAAAAAGTTTTTGGACTTCCTCGAAATATTTCAATTATTAACAGTAAGAAACGTTTACTCCCATCCTTATCATCAACTGTTGGCTGATATATCATAGCGTCCATCACCAATTTAGATAAAGTTTTAATCAATGTTGAATATTTTAATAGTTTCGATTTTAATGTAAATGAAAGAATTTCTTGGGTTTCACAAAACCTTGATTACCAATGACAAGACCGAACCTGAGATAACAGAAGGAATCCGCTGTTGAAAACACTGACGTGTCTTCGGTTGGAATTAAAAAGAGAAGAATTTAAGAATTCTTAGATGAATTTTACACCAAAATTCAGTTGCATGTAATGAGTATGCGTATACTTGCTGACTTGCAATCCAAATGTCTTAGCTTACTGTTGACCATGAATAAATAGTAAATTAGGAATGGATTATATGTAATTTGAATTCAATCCCTAAATATAAAATAAAAAAACAACTTTGTAGAGTCCACAATCTTTACTATTCTCAAGCACGACCTATGTTTCGTTACAGAGTAACATCTTCGTTAACTAGGGGAACGCTAAGGAAGATGTTACTCTGTAACGAAACATAGGTCGTGCTTGAGAATAGTAAAGATTGTGGACTCTACAAAGTTGTTTTTTCATTTTATATTATGAAGGAGTTCCACAGAATTACACCCCAAACCGTCTAATCAATCCCTAAAGTATAATTTTGCTTTCAAAAGAAGAGATATCATAGGATTCTCTTAAAGAGAAAACTTAATCGATAGAATCATAACATCACATGCATCTTTATTCATATCCTAATGTTGGAGAAGTATTCTTAGGTTTCAAATGTATGTATTATTATGTGAGTTATTATTTGTCTAAAATAATGATAATTCCCAATTTCGATGGAATTTTTATTTTTTTACTACAATTATATCATTGATTTTAATTATAATTTAGAAGTTATATTACAATTTAATTTTTACTCGCATCCCTCGTTTCATTATTGCCAAACATGAGCAACATGAATTACGTCACTTGCGTATAGTATTTAATATATTTAATTTTTAATCTGGTCCTTTTTCAAAATAATTTTTGGGTAATTAATATTTTTGGTAAACTGTTTTTTTTATTGGAGACGTAACGAATTCCAGGGGAGATGGCATTGCAACTTTAGTCGCTACTTATGTAAATAGCAATGTTCTCCTTCGAATGTGATGAATTCTGTTAGAAAATCTATGGAAGGCTTCCTATGCACGGAACTTGAGATTCTTCCATGATTCAAAGAGGGTCTTAAAATCATACGAGAATTATTTAAAAAACAATTAAAGGAGAGCAAATTATTTATAAAAATAATTAGCAATGTTAAAAAAATTGAACGACAGTTCTGAACAATATGTATGTTATATAATTAAGTGAAATAAAGAAGTCAGAAGGTTTTAAATATGTATGCAAGTAAGATCTGAACTATTTCTCATTTTAGAGACACATTCATGAAGAAAATAAGGCCAATTTGTAATCATACTAAATTGCAAAAATTATAAATTGCTACATACAAGGTAATGATTCGTACATTCTTACATTGCACAATCACATACCTAAATTGAGTCAGTTTACCTCATTTACAATTAAATGGGCATTATACCACTAAAGGTATTCAAAGTTCCGGTGGAGAAGTATAAATTTAATGGTACGAAAGAGATTATTCTCTTAATTCCCCCTTCACGAACCCTGAATTCAACATTGGAAAAAATCATGCAGCGTCCTTTGTTTCCACACAAACCAATGTAAAACCGTTGACACGAATTGCATTTGCCAGTCGCTTTTATAGATGCCTAAATCGTGATTGTGCATTGGAAAAATTATGCATCTGAAATTAAACGAAACTGTAATGTTACTCGATTGACCTAGTGAAAAGATTAATAAACACAGCAAATACTTATTTAAATGCCTACGTTTGGTCTTAAGTAGGCTTAAGGAAGCCTTAGACACCTCCTTGACCTTCAAAAACGGAGCCGAGGATCTTGAAGGTCTTTGGAACTGAGGTAGTCATTTGCTAAGAAGGGACAGTAAAACATAAAGGTGTATGTAAATACCTTTCTCTTCTGCTTGAGAAAATTAACAGTAAATTGAAGATTGAAAGTGCATTTTTCAAACAATCCCCGTAATGACCCCGTAATAGGTGAAAACAAAAAATATTGATTTCTATAGAATTCCGGTACTGTGAAGTATAAAAGCTGTGGTCAGTGATGTTGAAGAACATTATAATTTTACAGTTTTTATACCATGTATTAAAATATGAAATGTTATTCTAATGGAGATATATCGATATTAGTATATTGTAACTATGCAGAATCGCATTTAATATCATAAATAGCTTCTGAATTTCTTACTCATAAAAACAAAATCACCTTGTATCTCTCATATTCATGGAGCCATATTTTTTAAGCATTGCTAAAATCGAATAAGAAAGCATGGAGATGGAGAGGGTGGAAAGCCAAACTAATTTACAACACGAAAAGTGTGAACCAAAATTGAATGAATCTCTAAAGCGAAGTTATTTTATTTAACGCGTACTAAGATGACTGAGAAGTAAGTACAGTAAGTGACCTAGGCACTGAGTACGCTTCACTTAATTTCAATGATTACTAAGAGTGAGTATCGTTTTTAATTTGAAGGAAAACTAAAATAAAATTATCCCTAATACTTTCCACTATCCCTAATATCCAAATTAGCTAGGAGTAAATCGTGAAGGAATTAAGGTTGTCGACCGCGTGATTTAATAAACAGCCAATTCCAAAGGCTATAGTACTGTTTTCTGTTTTCATAATAACTCATAAAACAATTCCAATTCAAATACAGAAATATTGCATATAGAATTCGACGAAGTGTTGGAATATCTGGAAGAAGGCATTTAAAAGTTTCAATTTCAGCAAAGAAAGAGATTTTGTAATAATAAAAAATAATATAACTTGAGCTCACCTAAAATAGAAATCCTGTGTTCTCGGGTAACCTCAGTAATGAATTATTTTTTTCTGTTCTTTCCTTGCAAATGACTTATACGGCACTCCATTATGGAAATACGGGAAATTTCACTTTATCAAAATCTGAAAAAAAAATTGAAACACCTAATTATTAAAAGGATTAATAATGATGAAATTTGCAAGTATTGTAAGCATTGCGGGCAATGCAATCACTGTATGTATACAACAGCTATGGACAGTAATGAACTTTCTAGGTTTACTTTCAAATGTCGTTCCGAAAGTCGTCCAAATTTACGTTATTTCAAAACCATTGTGGCCATTACCATAATATTATCTACCTTCTGTTTAAAAATACACGGCGCAATAACTACAGGTTAATTGAAATAAAATATTCAAGCGACAATCATAATATTTGCTGACAGCGTCAATAATACACTTTTAATAAAATATATGATATCTATTTCGAACAAAAAAACGAAAACTCACTTTAGTATTATTATTAGTATTATTAAAAGTGCTTCGACAGCTTAGGTCATTTCGCACATTGGCTCCCACCGGGATACAAACTCACTTTAATACTTATATACGCTAAATAGGAGAGGCATCGTGTTTGTTAATTGTACGAACAGTAGTTATTAGCGTGCCTCCGATTAATAGCAAAACGACAAATAAATAGATCGCGAGGTAGTGATAAACGTCACGCACTAACACTACGCAAGAAACATATAAAACATCTAAAATGTTTTATATCTATGGCACTAATAACAAAAATAAAAAATGTGGGAAATGTTTTAATATTAGTAACTTCAGCCGCCGAAATTTGTTACAAATCCATAAATCAATCCTCTATCTCCCGCTTCCCGATTACATTGTCTTGTCGCACGAACAGAGAAACCACCCAGAGAGCGGTATTACAAGTTAATGTATTCCTTAACATTATGACTAAGCTTATTTTTCGATTTTCATTATGCCAAATAATAGATAATTTCAATTGAGTCCAAATTTTTCTGAATTTCTTGATTGATTTTCTGTAAACGAATTCGACTTAATCTTTAATTATTAATAAGTAAATCCAAGCTTAGGTGCTTAAGGTTTTGTAGGGAAAAATGTCGACTTCGCTGGGACTCGATCCCGCTACTTCGCTCGTCATTTAGTTACTCAACTTTTCCGGGTGCGCACTCTGCAGCCAAAAATTTAGGTTCAAGTGAAGGATTCCTCATTAACAGATACTGACATGTTGGAAATTTGTCGAAGAATTTAGAGACAGGCTAGGCTTTATATTGGTAACTTCAATCACATTAAGCAATGTATCAGTGTTTGTTGCTGAGTCTGACATCACCGACATTTTAACCTTCACCGTTGCATAGTGTTGATGTTCTCGCCACACATGATCCATTGAGTTTCACTTTCCTATTAATCGGAGGCATGCTAATCTATTCTGTTCGTGCATCCGATTATCATTTAGTCACTCCTGCTAAGCATCGATAAGTACTTATTAAAACATAAGTTTTTCGTAATTATTATTATTATTATTAGAGGTCTTTATTAGGCGAGATTGAGACTAAAAAGTCTCCTCTTCCATCTAACCTGTCGTTAAGTTATTACATTATTATAAGTATATTACATGTATCAATGAAACATAGAGGAAAATAGAAGAAAATGTGAGAAGGGATTGCGGATTTAAAAAAAAACCTAAGAAAAGCTTAGGAAAAAATATCCGCTGCAGGAAAACACCCACAAAGAAGGGGGGTGTGAAAAACCTGCACAAACCTACCGATAGCAAAAACTAAAAGACATTAAAGAAAACAATGTACATATAACCTGGAAAATTACAAGAAGTGTTAGAGACATATTATCAAGAAAAATAATGAGAGTTAATAAAAAATGAAATGCAGAAAATACAGTAAGTAGATACATACACTTGTGATAAAAAATATGACTGAACTAGAAATAAGCAAAATAAAACACGATCAATACAAAGATTACGCTCTACAATAATTATATAAGAGAGTTAACATCATGATTTAAGCATAAACAATAATCTAAAGTAAGTTAATATAATGGAAATACAAAATAGTAAAAAAAAGAAAAGGTTATACTGGATGTAAACTGTAGTAACAATAACGAACAAAATATTCCAAAGTAAAGAAAGAAGTTTGAAGTGTTGTTCCGTGCAGCATGAAAAAAACCAGGAAAAAACGAACTTGACTTATGGTAAAAAGTAAAATGCTATGATGGAGATAATTAGCGTCATTGATTCTCTAGAAGATATGAAAGGCATCTCCTCTTGAAAGTGTGAATAGAACAGGAAGATTTGATACTCTGCGGAAGGGCGTTCCATAAATTAACCGAGGTCACTGCAAAGGATTTATGTAGCATTTCCGTCCTGTGATTTGGAATGAGTAGATTGTTTCTTCCTCTAGTGTTACAATTATGTACCGACCCTAAGCTGACAAATTCTGAAAAGAGGTAATCGGGAGTTTGTAATCGCATGACACGGTAAGTTGTTGTTAAGATGTGTAATTTTCGACGAGAAGCGAGCTTAAGCCAAGACAATTTCTCAAACGCACCCGAGATATGGTCGAATTTCTTTAAGTTAAAGATAAACCGAACCGATGCATTCTGGGCACGCTGCAATTTGGTAGCTAATTCTTTGGATAAGTCTTGGTAAACAATATCACCGTAGTCAAAGTGTGGCATGATTAATGAATTTATCAGTTGAGCTTTAATCGAAGGCGTCAGGAAACTTCCTAGGCGTCTAAGAGAATTAATTGAAGAATAAACTTTTTTACACACATTAACGATGTGTTCCGACCACGTAAGATTATTATTAATGATAACACCCAGATTATTCACAGAGTCGCAAAATGTGATCTTCGAGTTGTCTAACGTGAGCTTTGCATCTTTATCTTGATTAAGCCTTCTTATCAACTTGGGTGTCCCGATGACAATGGCTTGCGATTTTGAAGGATTTATTTTCAAAAAATTGTCTTTACTCCAGTTATTAATTTGTTCGAGGTCATGATTTACGTGCTGTATGCATTCATGGAAGCCAGAAATCGTGGTGTAGATGTATATCTGTAAGTCATCTGCGTATAAATGATGCTTACAATGTTTAATTACTTGAGGACAGTCATTAATAAACAGAGAAAACAATAAGGGGCCAAGGGTTGATCCCTGTGGGAGACCACGATTGATACTTATCCAAGCTGATGAGGAATCATTCGAGACAACTTTCTGCTTACGGTCATGTAGATAGGAAGAAAACCAACTAATTGAAGATTTTGAGAACCCTATAAAACGCAATTTGGCAAGCATTAACTCCGCATCCACCGAGTCGAAGGCTTTACTAAAATCAAGTAGGATTAAAGCTGTTAATTTGCTTTTATCCATCGATTTACGAATATCGTCAGTTATTTTTACTAGGGCTGTTGTGGTGCTATGCGACTTCCGAAAGCCTGATTGTGTACTATTGAGGATCGATTTTTTATTTAAATATTCTGTAATTTGCCGATGCGCTAATTTCTCGAGAGCTTTTGATAAAACCGGAAGGAAACTGATAGGTCTAAATTCATCAATATTCAACTTGGAGCTCTTCAAAATTGGTTTAATTAGTGCTCTTTTCCATGGTTTTGGAAATTTACCACTAAAAAACGATAGGTTGAAAATATTTGTTATAATATGTTGCAATAAAGGATATAGTTTGCTAATGATAGTGATTGGAATACCGTCAGCACCTTCTGCTTTAGATTTGATGCTTATTAAGGTATTGTATACCTCAAGTTGAGTGACCTCCTTAAAAGTAAATTCCGATTGAATGGTAGAGCGGTTAACTTGCCTGTTTAGATTTTTTAATACGCGATCTTTATGGTTCGGATCAATCATTGTTGGAGGAAGGGAAAACTTATGGTTAAGGGAGTCAAGGGAAATATTTCTTAGCGAAGGAGGCTCCTTAGATTTACCAATTCCCAGATTACGTAAGTTTTTCCACAAAGCAGCGGAAGTTTTATTGCCATTCGATATTGAATAAGCATATTTAATTTTGGCGTTTCTGATGATTTGTTTGGTTTTGTTTCTGTATTTCTTATACTTATTGAAAATTAACTGATCTTTAGTGCGTTTAAATTCTCGGAATATGAAGTCGCGCTTGACCATCATTCTTTTGATGTCATCTGTGAGCCAAGGCGCTCGTGGTTTCGAAATTCTAATTTTTCTAATTGGAGCGTGCTTATCGAGCAAATTTGTCAGTAGGTTATTTAATATTTCAACTTTAAGATCGATATCATCAGTTAATTCTATCTCATACCAAGGTAAACTATGAGCATATTGAAACATTTCTGCATCATTTATGTTATTTAAATTACGATGATAGATGTATTTCTGTTTATTTTTCTTAACCTTAAGTGAGTATGACATGAAAAGTAAGTCATGATACGAGATTCCAGGTACTGGAATTTGACCGTGAATTTCAACTCTTTCCGGATTAGCGGTGGCTATGAGATCAATCCATGTAGACGATTTTTGTGTATTATGTGTGGGTTGTAGTGGAAGAATTGTTAGATTATGGGTATCGAAGGTATTACGAAGAAATTTTGCGTCGTTAAAATCTGCGTTAAGATTCGCATTGAAATCACCCGTAATTACTATATGATCGTAATTGTTACGTAGTTTCGATAATTCTTCGTCGATATCTGTTAAATGCCCTATATTAGGTGGACGGTAGAAGACCCCAAGAAGAATTTTTTTGTGCTCGTTAACTACTTCTAGAAATAAGAATTCTGGTCTCCTACAAAATTTCGGATTGCTATGAGAAATTATTTTACAACGTAGATCATTTCTTGCAAAAATTGCCACCCCGCCTCCTCTCTTACCAACACGGTCGTTACGATATAAACTATATCCTTGAATATTTACTGTAGAAGATTGAATGTTTGTATGAAGCCATGTTTCACTAACGGCAATCGCATGCACTCCTGATTCTGGTATGATTGAACGAAGCTCGTTGAGATGCGGAATTAGGCTTTGCGAATTAAGGTAGATAATTTTGAAGGTGCTCGGGAAAGGTAGAAACTTTTTCTCTAAAATTTCCTTCGTTGAAGGGATGGAATGGGGTAAACTATTGTGAGAGATAGCAATGCCAGACGATGATGAGTGTAAAGTGTCAAGGGTATGACGCATTGAATCTCTGTTATTGTCTAAGGGCTCGAAAATCTTTGCTTCTGGATTTAGGACATGACCTCCGGAGCTGAGAGGGACGGATGTTAAGAAATTAGGGTCTAACTTAGAGGCAGAAAGAAAGGAGGGAATTTGTGACGCCTTGTAAGGGTCGGTCGGAGACTTAAAAGAGGAAGTACGGCTGTAAAGTAACGGGCTAATATTATCCATTGAAGATATATGGCTGTGAGCTTGTAGAGGGCAAGAATTACGAACGGAAATAGAGATTCCTTTAGTGGGAGAGTAATAGGAAAAAGTTTAGGAAAATTACGTAAGGG
This sequence comes from Sympetrum striolatum, assembly GCA_947579665.1. NCBI lineage: Eukaryota > Metazoa > Arthropoda > Insecta > Odonata > Libellulidae > Sympetrum > Sympetrum striolatum. The sequence goes on along the minus strand of OX388343.1, from coordinate 115,308,270 downwards.
GTACATGAAAAAATAGGGAAAGGCATTGCAAAATTAAAGTAAGGACACTGACATAAGTTTCTAGAAATTAATCACACCCTGTCTTGTACTGATGGCGAGAACTTGGTTAAGTTAGCACAGAGGAAAAATTCAATATCTGGTAAATAGCACGTTGGGGAAATGAGAAAGGAGATAAGGATAGATTGCACTAAGCACTTCACTTCACTTTCACTTCACTTATAAAAGAGCGTTACTATAATTACGGATAAAATTGCACTGAGTGGAATCTACACTACGGGAACACTAAGATAATCACTTCACAGAAAATAACACACGAAAACAAAGTAGAGGAAACCTAATGCACTTTAACACTTTTGCACGAATACAGTCTTAAAACTTCCTCTCCCATGGAGGTAAAAAGTGACAAAATATTAGTAAAGGAAAAAGTAAATCGGCCACTAAGAAGATGAGTTTAGCTGCTTTAGTTCCCTTGAGGAGGAGATGAATATACGGCGACCATTGACTCCAAGAATTACAATTTTACCGTCGTATGTCCATACGTTCGTCTCCCCGAATAAATCCTTTGCCTCTCTGAGCAACATAGCTCTTGTTTTGGTGAGCGACTCCGTGATAACAATGCCGGATCCTTTGAGGAGTCTCTTCGCTCGCCAAACTGTTGCTCGTTCCTGATAGCTAACAAATTTTACTATCAGAGGGCGACATTTAGAATCGCGTAACTGACCAATGCGATGAGCTCTATCTATTAGGTATGGCGGAAATTCAGTTCGTAGACGCGACTTAACTAAATTATACGCTACAGAGAGACAGTTTTCATCCTTACTTTCCGGCAAGCCGTGGATGAGAAGGCAGTTCCGGCGACTGTACTGCTCTAGATCGTCAATCTTCTCATCAAGTAAGGAGTAATGGTCCTCCAAGGATGACACGCGGGTGGAGAGTTTCTTCAATTCCCTGTTGAATTCCTCCCGCTGCTTCTTGACCTCTTCTTGCATGGAATCAAGGCTCTCGTTACGGGAAGGTCCATCGAGGAGTTTGGCAGCTTCAATGCGCTGATCATAGGACGCCATCATATCGATTGCTTTCTGTAGATTCTCTTGTAATTTGGCGTTTTCTAGCGTAAGAGCAGAAATCTCGCTTTCGAGCGCACGTCGTGGTGGTGGGGCCATAGCTAACGGGCGGATGGGGTAGTAAAAATTTCGAGGTAGAAGGGAGAGGAGAGAGGAGCTCTAACTGCTTGCGACCGTCACCTTCGGGTGCTGAAGAAGAACTGAAACTAATTATGCTTGAAATAGAACGCTTCTGCCTAATATTCACAAGGTTTAATTTATGCTTTCCAGTAATTCTATCATAGCCCCATGTACTATTTTAAAAATAGACTAGTTATTGGTCCGTGTGTTTTCAACCATTTATCTTGGGGCATTGCGGGAACGGTCACACACATCCGCTCTGGTTACATATACACCAGCAACTCCTTGGCTAATGGGAAACATTACAGAGCTTCCATCTTACTCGACGTCACCTCTGCTCTTGAAGAAACGCAAACCTACAATTTATCCAAAAATGTAAGAATATTCGAAGATAAACGTCCCTTCATTAGAAAATGAGAATACAAGAGCGGATTGCTCATTATCCAGACAACAAATATAAATTATCTAGTGATTGGTGTAAAAATTAAATTACGGAAGTAATCCGCTACTTTAAATCACGAAATCTTGAATCAGTCAAACGCAAGTTTCTTTTGTTTCTGGCTTTACGAACCTTAAATGAAAAATCACGCTTGTGAATGATATTATACGGGCCTACTATCAATTTATGAGGATAGCCAATGTAGTTATAACCAACGAATACCAGAGGATTCCTGAAAGCTATGTTACGAACCTTCATTCATCATACTTTAAGTGAGCAGGGTCTCCGTCAATCGAATTCATTTGGTTGAAATAAGGTTGTTCGATCGGATATCGAGTGCAAGAATGGAAATATTGCTCTTAAGTCTATCAGTGAGTAACAAGGAAAAAATATGATAAAAGAAAATGAAATTATAGAATTACTAGCAAACAGCGGATTATTTTCTAACGAGTTGGCAGGCGCGGGTGTGTAATGCGTGGTTGCCTGTACTCAGATTGTCAATTTTCAATAAAATATTGTTACAAAACTAAGTCCCAGTTAGACGAACACCAACACAGTTTTCCATTACCCTAATTCCTGCACCACCACAAAAATTTTCATCAAAATCCCCGGACAAAATTGAGAGTCTCCCCTTGTCAGATTACACCTCAAGGGATTATCATGCCTCAATTAAATTATTTCAGCCATTTACAAATTATTTTTTTATAATTCGCTTGTTATTTGTTTAAAGTTTGGATAATGATACAAAAATATAAAGAAAAAACATATAATAGAGCTATATTTACTGTGCATTTTGTTATACTTTCTCATTTTTCTAATAAATGATTTAATTCAATATATAATAGAAAATATTCCTCATGAAATGCATTTTTTAAGCAGCAATGAAATTTTCCATTCATGCGTACCATTACCATTTAACCGGGATAACTGGGGTGAAATCATTTGTTGCATCAATTGAATAAATTCTGAGCTCACTATTGCTAAACAGATAAAAAATTTGTCCAAAGAAATAAAAAAGATCTTGAAATGCATATATAGTTTTCTTCCTCTTACTTTATCGCACAATGAAACCAAAATATTTGTTAGAGTTATGTAATCATCTTGTATTACACAGTAAAACTAAAATATATTAGCTTCTTTGGTCTGGTGTCCCCTATACCCACAAAAGAACATACCGATAGGAACATCGGATGTCTGATGTCAGCACCAGGATAGTTCACAGCATGAATATAAAGGGCAATCCTTGTGCTACATGAATTTCACATTACCACTGAAGGCCTTACGAAATTATAGTTGCTGATTTGTTGAGTATTTTGTACTCATTAATTACTATAATTATGTAGATTTAATTGAGATTTGCCGCATTCAAAATGCAGCGTTGCCGTAACTCACCGGGTAATTTCTATAGAAAACATAAAAAAACCTTCATTTTTATCGTAGAGCGTAGATCAAAAGACGCATGTACTAGTCTTAAGGCGAAGGATACGATGGAGATATCAAATTGTTGTATATTACAATTGTTTATAACTTTAAAAATCGTACTGGACGTTTTTTTGCCTTTTGGTCTGATTATTCCCGCTGCCTGCTGATAAGTCGATGTCCTTTATCAGCTCTGAGCTTGAGTCGTGGGAAAAAACTGTGATAACGCTGCAAAAACGGCAACTAGGGATGGGCCTTTAAAAAACCTCACTCAACTACAGTAGAACCCCGGTAATCCGGACGAATTCAGACATATAGGCGTCCGGATTAGCGAGGTTTTCAAAAAATTACCTAAAAAACATTTTTTCTCAAAAATTATATTCTATAGATAATGCATGTATATATTACATAATGTCTTACAACATATAAAGTGAATGAATATTATCAGCGAGCAAAAAAGCCAGTCATTTTCTTTTGCGCGACCGTTCTCATTTTAAAATCAAGTGCGCGGTCTCTAAAACTTCTAAATTTCATGTGCTTCAAAATTTTGCTCCTCGGCCAACTTTAATGATGAATTGAGTGCCGCCAAAGCCTCAGAATGAGAAATTATGACGGAGTACACAGGGTGGTCGTCGTCGTCAACATCATCATCTTCTGTCGTTACTGTTCTGATAATTTCGTCATCTGTTAAAGCTTCGTTTCGAGCCAAACTGTCGTCAGCCTCAGCAGCCCACCGGAGAGCTTCAGGGTTAGATATTTGGTTCGAAATTTGTAACTGCCTATTGAGTGGCTCAAGCTGAATTTCTTCAGTTTGCGCATTTTCTAAAACTTCCGAGCCAATAAAATTTGGGAGTAAATTTTTCCACGACTTGCTGATCAATAATTTAGACACAGATGCCCAACAGTTAGCTAGATTGAACGAGACATCTTTTAAATTTACCTTTTTCAGTGCATTTTCCAAATTTTCATTGTTCACAGGATCATTAAGAATATTTGTAAGAAGCAACTTACGATATCCTAACCTAATGTTTTGAATAACATTCAGATCTATGGGTTGGATCAGCGCAGTCGTGTTAGGAGGAAAAAACATTACTGAAATTTTACCGTCATCAGTGCACAATTCTTCTTCAGAAGGATGGCCAGGACAATTATCAAGCAACAATAAAGCACGTTGTGGTAAATTTACGGCTTTCATATGTTGTGAAACTGCTGGAACGAATTCTGTTTTAAACCAATCCAAAAATAATTCTCGTGTGACCCAAGCTTTTTTTGCCCTCGATAGCACACAGATAGCGTAGTACACACTGACTTGAATGCACGGGGATATTTGGCTGTTCCGACAACAAACAAAGGAAGCTTATGTTTGCCAGTCACGTTTGCACACGGCATACATGTAATCCTCGCTTTAATTACTTTCCTTCCTGGTGCCACTTTTTCATTGGGATCGGCTAAAGTTTTGTCAGGTAACATTCGCCAAAAACAACCATGATTAGTCGGTATTGTAAACCTGTTCAGAACTCAGATTTTTCTCATTGATTACACGCAGTAAGTCGATTCTAAATGGCTCTACAGCACTTTCATTGCTAGATAGTTTTTCCCCGGTCACTTTAAGACGCCTGATCCCATGACGATGTTTAAATCTGTCCAGCCACCATTTGCTGGCAACAAAACCCTCGTCACTTTCAGTCATTTGTCTGTGAAAAAATCGAGCTTTTTCACAAATCATTTCGCCACTTAGTGGTACGTGAAGCCGCCTTTGTTGAATAAACCATAAGTAAGCTGCATTTTCTAGCGCAAAGTTAATTGCCATTTTCATAGTTTTACGCATCTTCGAACCACTTTCTGTAGTGCTCACAAACTTCATTATGCTGTCCTTATTTTTCTTGATGTCGCCAACTGTTGACTTTCCAATGCCAAACGTCCTGGAACTTGCATCGTAACTCTGACCACTGTTTATCAATTTAATGATTTTCACTTTGTCCTCTAATGTGAGGGTTTTACGCTTGCGAGACGCCATAAATCACCGGACAGTACCGGGAAAAAAGGACGTCACTTTAGGTTTTAAAAACCGGTGAAAAATAAACGGAGACAGAGAATCGGAAGAACCAAGTTAGGTTACACTTACATTGGACGCGTAATTCGGCCATTGAGGGAATGAATCGTAGTGCATCTTTTCACGTGACCAGCCGTCTCTATCAGCAAAATTGTTATAGCACTGGAAAAATGGTCCTAATTTATTTCCTACCCACTTGAGATTTTAACGTGATGTTTTGAGAAGTGATACCCAGCTGCAACTGAAAATTTATTGTATTTGGGAATTGTTTAGTCTCGCACATATTAAGCATTCCTCTAATGGAAAAAATACTGTCTCAGAAAAGTATCACAACTTACAATACTTGTTAGATGTGGTATCACAATAAACGAAATACTTCGCTCTCCATCAAATCATTGCAGCCAATGGAGAAATTTTTCAAATAGTCTGTCCACCTCTCGTTTCTTATTACTAATATGAGTGTTTATATGTTCAAAAGAAGAAGTTGCGGGTTTACATAACTCCCAGTGGACCGTCCGGATTACCGAGGGTTCCGGATTAGCGGGGTTCTACTGTACCATGAACCGAATTCGCGATGTATCCCTCCCTCCAAATACCAAGCTCATCTCATTTGATATAGCCAATTCTTCACTTGCATCCCACTCTCGGAAACCCTCAGTTTAATAGAATCCTTGTATTAAAAAAGTAGCGTTGATCAGATTTTTTCGAAAGACGTACTCAATTTAACGAACCTGTGCCTATCCCAGAATTATTTTAGCTTCAACGGAATATTCTATGACCAAATTAATGGGTTAGCGATGGGGTCACCCCTCTCTCCTTTATTACCGGACATTTTTGTGGATAATTTGGAGACTTCCCTTTTTTCATCGGGAAACCCACTCAATAAGTGCGTGCATTATTGGTACCGTTACGTGGACGATATCATCTGCGCTTGCATGGTAACGGATCGGCAACTCACGCAATTCCTCCGCCTATTAAATTCTGTTCATCCCAACATTTCCTTCACTGTGTGAGAAAGCAGAAAACGGGGTCCTTCATTTCCTCGATATTACTATTACTATAAAAGATTCCCAGCATCATTTTGCTATTTACAGAAAACCTCCGTATACGAACCATGCTATCCATGTTATTTCCCACCACCACCCTTCCCAAAAACTCGCCCCCTTCCACTCTCTTATCCACAGGCTTTTTCAAATCCCTCTTTCAAATTCAGATTTTCAAAAGGAAGTTTCCGCCATCCTACAGATAGCGGAGGCTAATCGTTTTTCCGATGAAGCTATCCATAAGCTTATTAGAAATTGGAGCAGTAAAAATTCGTGCTGAAAAATTTACAAGATGCGTATCAGTGACGAACACACATGGTGGTCTTCCCAGGCAAAGTCAGTACACTAGCGGCAAGGCACTTCCCTAAGGACCGCTTGCTAGCAGCCTATAGGTCCACCCCCAAACTCAGAGACCTACTATACAATTAGAAGGACGAGGTAGATCCCGCAGTGAGGAGCGGAGTTTACCGGCGAACCTGCACGGACTGCGACGCTGTCTACTGTGGGCAAACAGAGAGATCATTTGAAGTTCGTAGGAAGGAGCATTCAGCGGCCATTCGCCGAAACAACCCCGCTGCGTCGCAAATGGCTCATCACCTGATAGAGAACAACCAAAACTCTTTCAACATGGAAAACCTGCATTTCGCAGAAAAAGGCATCACCTTAAACATTATGGAGCAATTAGAAATCTTGAGAAACGTGGCAGATCCAAATGTGAAAGTTATTAACGAATATTTGTCTCCTTTTCCCTCACCTATCTATACCACAGTTATCAACACACTTCACCTCATAACACACCCTTCCCCCCCCCCATTCCCTCCTACATATATATATGCTGTATTGATTTGTATTTAGTCACCAGAGGATATGAGTCGAAACCATGGTCGTATTCAAACAAAATATTCTGTGTTCTAGTAAAAGTTAGTTTCACTTTCGCTCCTGAAGTAGTCGTAGATTCAACTGGTGTTTACACCCCCTGTGCCACACGCCCAAAAGGCGGCTTGCAGAGTATTAATGAAGGTTGTCCTGCTTACAGTAAGGCCATCTCAGTTGTCATTCCATGAAACTATTACAGAAGGAATGAAAAGAAAAGAGAAAACGGATGGAAAAATGAGTGTGAGGACATGGAATGTTAGAGCAATGCTTAGAAAAGGTGAGTTGGAAAATTTCAAGTTAGAATAAACATTGCTACACTTTGGTTATGCAAAGTATGTTGGAAAGATGGGGGATATTTATGTTAAGCCTGACTTCTATTTTCAGTAATTAATGGAACCATTCCTATTCAATATTTCGAAATAAAGCGAATGCTTTTATCTTCTAGAAAGTTTGAATATAAAAGTAATTTATAAACAGATATTTTTTATTAATTATAAGTACAGATTTGAACAACAGCTGTAACATATCATAAAAATAAGAATTTAAAAAAAAAAACACTCAAAATAATTTAAGATGATCCATCTGACCTATAACCTTGAAATGAGATAATTTTGTTTAAATATAAATAACACAAAACAGTACATTAGTAAACCTATGAAATTTAACAGAACAATAAAGGGATGAACTTATTATAGTAATACATTCTACTCTGGCAGCGATGACTATAGAATATTAAATTTAAATATGCCAACTACTATATTTACAATCTGAATATTTATAGGGTTATTCCCCATTATGAGTTCTTATATGTTATTAAAGCTGAATTAACAGCAAAAATATATTTACAATATTAAGATTTAAATGGTTTTTCCCCAGTATGAGTCCGTATGTGTCTTCTTAAATTTGATTTCCTAGCACAACTATATTTAAAATATGTACATTTGAAGGGTTTATCTTCACTGCCTGTTTTTACATGTTTTACCAAATGATCTTTTATTTTTAGTGCTTTCTGACCGAATGAGAAATTGTGCCTTCTCTCTTCATCATCACTCCCCTTACGATCTTCAAAAAGTGACAAATGAATGCTGTAAATATGATGTTGAATCTCTTCCTTGGTCCTTGCTTTTGCATTACAGTAATGACACCTCATATACCCATGTTCGCTATCTCTTCTCTTGCTTAAATTTTCGTCTGCTCATTTGGTGTTCTTTTCATTTCCTTCCTTCATCTCTTCCCCTTCTCCATCTTTCTTAATATCCCTCTTCACAATTCTCACTCTTCTTAATTCACTTGTACCATTCCCTCCCTTCGGTATGCAAATCCTTCCCTCTTCCAACCAGCGTTCCACTGAAAATAATTAAATACATGTGTTGATTAAATTTACAAGTTAACCTTTTAAGAAAAACAAGATATATAAGTAAAGTTATGAGACTGAATGCTAAGCTGGACGTGTTATATTGCTGGGAACTTCCAGTTCAGAGAGAAAGTTTGTCAGCAATTGAGAGTTTGCCGATACAAGTTTGAACTCCTCAGTCAGTTTGTTTTCCATAGGAATATATTTTCTAAACAAAGCTTTTCTATTCTGAGAATGAGTGATATCAATTTCAAGCAACATTGTGCTATCAGGTTTTATCTCGGACTTTGTCATAGTGTGATAAACATTTTTCAATACATCTGCAGGCAAATAGAGACGATTTTTTGTCAAGGGCTAAAGTTTTCAGATGATTTAAGGCATTTCAAGAAGGAAGAGAACCTTGCAGTGGAAGGCCTGCAATTGCGAGAACTGAGTTGCCAGATACTGAGACAGGTGCATTATGATTGTCACTTCACAGATTGATCAAGGAACTGCTGAATTTATCCAACACCACCATTCATGAGGATTTGACCAATGGATTAAGAAAATCTGCACACAAATGATCCCTAGAACCTTTTACCAACACCGTAGAACAACGAGAAGGGCACGTAATTTGACTTTTAGGAGCAGATTAAAATCAGCCCCATTTTCTTGAACATGACATTACTGGTCAATAAGACTCTTTTGTATTCTCAAGATTGAAAAATCTCCTTAAACGACCTAATTTTAGGACACTAGAAGAAATTAAAGCTGCACTTACTGACCAGCCAATTTAATTATCGAAGTTACAGCACTGCTGTGAAGAATGGAAAAAGTCACCTCCATTGCCTTATGTCTTCCCAAGGCAATTACTTTGAAATAGACAGAGTGGAAATTTAATATTATGAAAAATGATTCTCATTATTTTATTTGCACATCTTTCACATCCATAAGATCATTCAAAGAAAATATGTACTTTATTATCTGGTGCATAGACAAAATTCAGTTGATATCAGTTCTCGATTCAGAGATTATAATGATCTGAAAATTGGAATAAGAAAAGGATGATCTCCAAATCAGGTAGTAATCCTGAAAAATTCTAAAACCTATTTGTTTAAAAAAATGTTATCATTCTATAGGGGAGTTCTGTCACGACGTCAATATATAATAACTAAAAGGAAAAAAGGAACACAGATGTGTTATTAACATTAAGATTTAAAAGAGCTCTAAACAACAGCTGTTTGGAGCTTTTTTAACTCTTAATGTCAATATATAAGTATATAATATGTTATTAATTCCTGCTTGAATGTTGATTGTGATGTCTTATATCATTTCAACTGAATCTACTTTTATTACACATTATGCAATACAAATTTACTCTGCTATCTTTACCATATATACTTTAAATAGGCAATTGCCATAATTTAATTGTTTCAACTTAAGTTATTATTTTAAGGTAATAATATTTATTTAAGGAGTAGCAGCAGACAATATACCAACTTGCAAAAAGTGCCTTCCTTTGCTCTGTTAACAATTCACTTTGTGTGCATCAATAAATATTCTATTCTATTGAGTGCAATACAAGACTACTGTTTCATAAAGATATTTGAATGTGGACGTCAGATGCTGTAATGGACCTCAAACACCTTTTTAGCCTTTTACCAGAATTGGAAAATGGGGTGTACATCATTCACAAGGATGAATGGTTTTCAAAAAGATATCTATTTGAAATGATATTTATATAAAAACAACAAAAAATTGTTAAATATCTCCTCTTGCACTCTAATATACTTTTGAATTAGTTTTTAACCTTTACAGCTGAAAATTAAAATGATAGTGGCTTAAAATGCTATATAAGACTGCTGAATTATCAAGATGAATGTATTTGTGATGTATGTATACTTACTGTATTTACTTGAATGTAATTGTAAGTAACCCAAAATCTCAGAAAAAGTTATATGTGTATGAATCTGATACACACCTTAAGACATGTGATCATAGTATCATATATGTCTGTGCAAAATGCAAGTTGTGGTCCAAGCTTAAAGTATTGCATAAGTGCACAAATTAACCAAAGTAAAAAGTTTGCCGGGGTATCCAATTCCACTTCATTTAAAAACAATCAACCAGCAGTTTGGTCTGTAGTGTGTGGAGGCTCTTCCACTCAAAATATGGTTAGTGCATGACGAGTCATACAGCTAGGGTGAGAGGATGGTCCAGCTGGACATTTTATTCCAAGAAAATCCATACTAACATTCATTTTATTCCAAATTGAGAGTCGAAGAAATTTCTTCAATGCAGGATTACTATTCTTACTGATTTCATAATTAATTTGAACAACATAAGTTGCAAAAGTAAGTATATTTAATGTACCTTGCAGAGTTTCCTCCTGCTTTCCCTGAGATTCTTGATCTTTCGTGTTCTGGTTTGATTTTCTAAAAAAAGAAACAAATGCTTTTCAGAAAAATCCACTGCTTGTTTAAATCACACTTCTATATACTAATGAAGCTCTAAGAAAATTAAATCCTTCAGAGGTAAATGTATTTGCTAAGGGGAACTCAACCAATATTAATTTGTTTGGAAAGGATGTAACATTTAATACAAAATTAGTCCATTAAAAATCTTCTGCTCATCTCCATTAAATATTCTCATAATTGACAATGAAGGAATATGTAAATGTTTTGCATATTTTTATGAATAAAATGAATTAATATTCTTCCTGGATGTTTCATTAAACTTTACCTTAGTTTTCTTTTGGGAGACAGATCTCTGCTGCAACAGGTTTTCTGCAATTCACCTTCATTCTAATACATTAAGAGAGGCAATTAAAAAATTGATGTCATAAGATAAATTAACATAATAACTAAAATTGAAGAGAAGTTTTGCCCTTACATTGTGTTTGTCTTCCCTGGCAATTCTGCTTTCTCTTTTCGCAGTCATTGTGGGACATCTACCTGCAAAACAATCAAGATAACCTTGTGTAGATCCTATTGTATGCACATGAATAAAAATAGTAGTAAATATTGGTTCAATACTGTTTTAGAATTAGTAAGAAAGAACTATCACTTTAACACTCAAGTACACAGTGTAATAATATCTTTCCATGTCCCTCCACTGTAAAAATCCTTTTGATTAATAATTCCCCAACTCATTATTTAATATGCAAGGATATTTATTCTATTTTTCCTCATTGCATTGTGTATAATTTTATACATAAGATTTTTTTAATGCTTGGCAGGTTAGATAACACAGATTTCTAAAAGAATGAAGGAATTTTCAAGTCTACAGAGTTAAATCCATGATACTTTTGGCAGAAATATATTGTTATGTAATAGGTCATTAGCCGTATAATGAAACATCAAAAATGTATATTAATGGGAAGTGCATGAAATTAGTTTTTGAAAATTGCATCAGTGATTTTCTTATGGAGAGTTACTGACATCAGAGGAATAAATATAGAATGCCATCTGGCAATAGGCTTGGGATTTTATTACACGTCAACCGTACTTGAGGTGTTAAGATGGTTATCTTAACTCAACATTTTAACAGTATTCCATCTATAAAATGCAATAATTCTACCATATTTTTGTCCTTTAACAGTTCTCTCCTTTGTAGTCAATTTGCTCTGATGGAACTCTTTGCTGTCAATGCCGAGCTCCTTCCCATACCCGTCCCCATACCACACACGCAATTCTTCTCCTTTTTCGATAACCTCAACTGTGCGGTAATATATCTGTCCTTTGAATTGGAAAGCCACCACATTCTGCTCCTCCTCGTTCCTGGCACAGTTAACATACCTCATCCAGATGGAAGTTTGTGGGTTGCCGGCATCCACATAGTGAGATATTTTACGTTGGTGCCTTATCTGTCATAAACAAAAAAAGATAGACAGCTTAAGGATTCAATTTTAAATGTAAAAAGAGTAAAATGCTGCAAGCCAATGGTTTAATTTTGAGTAAGAATAAATTTATCATCTCCAAAAAAACTTTCAATAATAATATATATAATGACAATATGTTTTAAATGGGAGATATATTTACCACTCGGCATCATTTCGATAAGTGCATAAAAAAATAATGAAAAACTACCCCTATGTGTTTGATATGGGAGTCCGGGTCTTCCTGGTGAACTTACTATGCAGCTCAAAAGAAGATCACCATCTCTAACTATGTGTGAAAATTCAAGCAGAAATATTGGCTGCAACTGCCTCAAACAACGTCCTACTTTTCCCTTATTTTCTTAATGTGAGAAATTCTATTGTGCTCTGGCATCGAACCCAGGAACATGGTCTAATCAAAATTTCTTTCTTAAATCTCAAAATTGTTTTCTTAGTATAAGTCTTCTAGCAAAGCAAGAACTTCCAATCGTTTTGATAAGTTCATCAAAAAAAATTAAAAACTACCCCAATGTATTTTAATTAGGAGATTTTTGCATCATCCTAGCATCGAACCCAGGACCTTTCTTGTAAAAGTCATTCATTTTTTCGATAGATCATGACTATATCTGTAGACTCCTTGAGTTTAGATTATCTACCTACCCGGGAAGTAGAGAAATTCCCAAAAATCAAAGCAATGCATTTAAATGGCCCCCTGACAAACATGAGGGGTCTTAATTTCAGTATTAAAATAAATATGCATAATTTAAATATACATGCATCATTGAATCTATGCGATTCCTATAAATTGAAAAGCTTAATGTGTAAATAATAATTTTATGTATGAATTGATTACCCTGTTTATTTTACTATGAGATTTTAACAGCAAAAGTTAAGCTGGATAATTTTGGAATAAATTAATAACTTATTAATTAATTTTAATAATAAGTTAGGGGAAAGACTCAACCCTTTACCATTAATTTCATTCCAGAGTAATTTTCTTAAGAATTTTTACAGGATTATGAAATAAGTTGGGAATCAAGAATACTGTAAGTTAACCTTCTCCATCCTTATCCAATCAACACGAATCAACTTTAACATATTTAACTTTTTGTCCAATTCTAGAGCTCCAAAGTAATCATCATTGGCAAGTTTTATTTTAAGATTGGAAGGAAATTATTTCTATGATGGCTCAAGAATCATATGATAAATGAAAAATGTTATTGAAACAGTAAAAATGAAAGCATCTTAATGATGGTGATTACAGATTATATATTAATTAAATGAGCATTTATAAAATATCGGCCTTTTTCAGCAATTTACTTTGTTACAGAAAAGATAATTATCCTTTAACCATAATTCTATTTTGACCTAAAGTCTCCGTGTATTCTTTTGGGATAACACCTGAGCATGGGTTCAACAATCCCTTTGGTCGTCATGGGGACTGGTGGTTTACTACAACAATTTTTTATACAATTTTCATTTATTTTTCCATAGCTCTCATAATTTCCACTCAAAGGGTTCCATGGCCAAAATAAGAATTTCATTTAATTTACCTTCTTTTGGTACTTGCCTTTTGTTTCGAGGACTATTATTTCCTATTTAATTCTGTAGAAGTACCAATGTCTGCAACGGACGAGAACAAACTTTATGCGTATTTCAAACATTCTGGAGTCGAACCCGGCACTATTACTCAATGAAACCTTTACAGTCTCATTTTCTGTCATACAAAGGCTAAGTAAGGGAAATCTGGTTAAACTCAGTGGAATTGTTTAAGAGGAAAGATCAATGTTTACTCGCAGATAGAGGAACTACGCATACTATGCATAATAATCTGATATTGTAGCAGAATGTCAATTCTGAAATGCAATTTTATTGATGAAGAATCATCGACGTACCTCCCAGGCATACCCACTGTCACAGTTCTTCTTCCTTTTCACCCCAAGATATGGACCAAAGAGTACCCTCTTCTCAATCCTTTTATTTTGCCCAAACTCCAAGTCCAGCAAATTTAATTCCTGATGGCTGTACTTCAAGCATATCTGGTACTGACGTCATGGCTCTCAGGTTGATGTTGAATGGTGCCTGAAGCTGATCAAATAGAAAAGATGAAATATGGCCCTTCTGTCAGGCGATGTTTGTAAAAATGAATAAAATTTTAAATACTACATTCACTCTACACCACAAATTGAAACAAGTATATTTAGGAGTAAAAGGCTGTAGAATGCCCACTCAAATCATCCTACTGGTGTTCTTGTGTTCCATTGCTCATATAATTATATGGTTTCACAATACCTACTAAAATACTATGTTGTTTGTATGTAATGATACGAAATAAATAACATGAACTTAATACCAATATTGATGTGCATGGGCACTGTACAAGATCCAATTCACTCATAAACATTCTATTCTAATAAACCAATTCTGTTCTAATATAAAAGAAAAGTAACCTCTCTGTCCTGGATATGCATTAGCCCACCATGTTTCGGACAGTCACCTTTCCATTCTGCATAACAAAGGTCGCAGACTGCAAGAAACAAAGAAGCAATCTTTCATAAATTAAGAATTAATTCTGAATAGAATAAAAAATAGAAATGATTCATTACAAAGGTATTCATCATCAGTGGAGATATCTTCCTCTTCATAAACTGCTTGAGCTCTACGTCTTTTTGGATATCGAGGATTCTTTTCTATCAAAGATAAACCTAAAGCAAATAGTAAAATATTTCTCTGTATATTTATTCCATTGGTGTTATCATTATGCTAACATATTGGTAAATTTGCAGATGCTATTTTTTTACGTTTACAACTAAGGAAATTGCAAGTGTTTCATTTTCACCAATAATTTCCCATTATATGCAAATAATATAACAATAAAAAACAAGAAAGAAATTATAACACAGTAAAAGCACTACAAAAAGTTGAAAATAATGATTAAATAAATTGAATCCTTGCATTTACAATAAAGCTAAAATTCAGGCATATTTGTCAAACCACTTTATCATACATGTCATAAATGACTTTAGGTTTAAATTGAAAGTTACAAATGTGCTAAGTATAGTATTTGCTTTTGAGAGTATTTTGGTGATAATCATGTATTTATAGTCATCAACCATGAATGCTGCAGCATAAAATGGATAATTATTTCTCATGTTTCTTGATGTAACTTGGATTTTGAAAAGTTTAATACGTTTTTCACAGTCGATGGAGTCCCTAGCCTAGGAGAAGGAGATGACTTGTCCGTGAGAAAAGGGAAGTAAGTTGAATCTTAAAACAGGGTATTGTTCCTAGGACTGCCATCCTAGAAGCAGTTTACGAAATGCTTTTGTACCCTCTCCATTAATTCGATCTTAGTCCTGAGCTTCAAATAATGCTAAAATATGCAAGTGTAAGTCCAATGAGGGCACAATAAGATTGAACTGCAGTATGCATGGACAATTTCTCCATAGCATTCCTTTTAATAAAACATAATAATTTAAAAGCTGATATAAAGGATGCTTCATTAAGCTGCTACACAATTGCTTGATTGTGTCTCACTTATTCAGTTGTTTTAAGGTTAAAAACATCATAAAACTATCTAAATACTTTGAAGAGTGAGCCGCTCTCCGTTCTGAAATGGCCCTGATTTCTCTCCAAAATTTGGTCTTCCAACTGTAAAAGAACATAATTCTATAATATATTCATAAATCTATTATAGCTCATTAGACCATAATATTCACTATTCCTCCAATTGTATTCATGCCACCACTGTTGCTCTTTATCGGTCAAGTCCTCCTAAGCTCTCATGAACTTGTCAGGGGGTGCTTCACCAAAGCAACAGCTACAACAAGCACACACAACCATTCCCTTGATGGGAAAACTCCAATAAGCCGGGATTTGAACCTTGGGGTTTGGAGTGATAGCATAAATAGAATGCTTTCCTCTCTGCCACCAAGACCGGTAAATTCAATAAACCTGAGGAATTTCGTCTTGAGTCTGCTCAGCTAATATTTAATGTAATATGGGTTCAAAAATGATCTCATTTACTAGATTGAAGATTTGTAATTATTTAAATATATCTTTAGTCAAAAATATTATATAAAAAATTAAATTTACACTCACATGTCTTATTCAGCATTATCTTCTTTTTTACAAATTTTCTTGTATCAATTGCTGATATGAATCGGATTTTTCTTCCATTTCGCTATGTTTTCTAAAATATCCCAATGAATTAAAGTTACTTAGCTTAGTAATCACTTCCTTCAATTGCAGTAGCTATTTAAGCTCTTTTTACAGTATTTTATGAGTAAAATTACGAAAATATTAACACCCATAAATTTCCAATTAATTTTTTAAATTATTTTACATCTAACTGATATACTGTTGGATTTACTGATTAGATGTACTGATTAGATATACTGATTAGATATACTGTTTATATTCTCTATTTAGCATGGAATGATTATCAAAGTTTTACGTTCAATACAGGTCCTGTTTCTTTGTTCCGCCAGTATACCAAATATCATAAAGATTTTCCCGCCTATCATTCAGGTAAATTGTTGATATCTATTAAATTGGAAGCGTCGATTGGTTGATAACAATGTAATAATTTTAACAATAATACTTTGTTTACTTAAGCGCTTTCCGAAATTAGGAATTTCTTCAAGATCGATAAAAAATTAAAAGAAAAGGAGAATATTTTTTAAACTATGATATTTTCATACAATTATTCTCATTTGAAACAACTATAGAAACTCAAATGCGCAATTCATGAGACCGCCAGTAGGCGAATCATGGCGCTGATTGGTTTCTCAGTAAGAGACTTTCCTCCTAGCGGGATTCCCAGGAAACATCGAAAATGGCGGAAAAGCAGACGAAAAACCTCTAAAATTTGTCATTTTCGGAGGAAATTTCCTCCAAAATCGCGTAACTTAGGAATGAGTGTTTATCATATAATCATGCTGCACTCCTTTGTTTTTGATATGGGGTATGAATGGTGTATGTATCTTCCATAGTAAGGGAGATATTGAATCTCTCTCTGACGGTGCTAAAGGCAAATTTTACCCCGAGTTATGGATTTGTTTGCAGATGATTGATAAAGGTAAAGATTTTTCGGAGGCAACATGCTGTAAAAGCTGAAAGAGGAGCCTTACGTTTTTTGCTCCTGCAAATGCGCTTTTTGAAGTTTTATCTGTCGCGCGCTATTAATCGAGCAACATTGAGTTATAATTGAAGAAGGATTAGATACTAAGCAAAAGATCTGCTTTTGGATACGACTGTTGTTATTGCCATTGGACTTCATTTGGTTGATTTGGAGGAAATGTTTCGGTAAAATTTTGGAAGAGGACAGTCAGGGTTTTATTTTTTCTAAACCATAGGTATTAGGAAGGTCTTATTTGCATAATTATCTAGCGAAATTCTTTATCTTCAATGTGGTGTAATATTTTTCTCTGAATATCCACTATTACGGGAGTTACATAATTTCTCCCTGACTGTCCTCTTCCAAAATTTTACCAAAATGCCTGTTGCGTACACACTTTAGGAATGTGATGTGTACTAATTAAACTATTTACCGCTCCTATAGGAGTAGTACAGTATTCTGTTGAGTAATTGACCTCGACCTACTTGTTATACAACTATAGTTAATTCACTAAGACGGTAATCTCGTTGTCCTTGATATTTTGTCATGAGTATCTTACTTTCCATTAAATAAACACCACTTGAAAATTTTCAGTGAAAGATTAAGCAATATTGAGAGTGAAATTAAGTACATAGCGTTAGTGTTCTACCCGCATCTTATGTAATTGCTTTAAAATATCTCCACTTTACACATCTAGATTTTTGTCAAGCTCTGTGTTCACCAAATAAAGGTTATTTTCTTTGATTAATTGTGCATCCCTTTCTTATGACAATGTAGGTATAAATTTATATCAAAAAGAATTTAATTACTGTAAATATAAACATGAAAATTAATGTATTGATGGTTCTAGATGGTAATTTGTTATTGGTTTATGAATTAGGTCTTCTCACTGGCTTTTATTTCTGTATTTTAAATGAAATTGCCATTTCCCTTTCCAGTTTAAATGATATTTTATCTTTCAATCAACTTTAAAATAAAACTTTAAAAACTTTACTTGATTATCTCTTTCAACTTACGGACCTGTTTTGGAGTAGACAATATTTTTGGAAGAATTCTTATGAAGATTGATAATACTTCTTTACTAAATAAATTACCAAATGTAGAAGCTTAAACCGAATCACACAGATAATAAACTATGCAATGAAATATATGGCATTCAAGCAATATTTCTTATTAAAACATCTTTGAGATATTAAGCACTTCACTTCTTAACTTCATTAGCCATTGAATTATATAAAAGCTGTCAATGTAAGAACTAAGTCGTGATCTGTTATTATCATTCATTCTATAATGTAGAAATGTTAAAGATACTCTATTAAAACAATGCGGAACAAAAGTACTGTGAAAATGGGAAAAATTATTGGTTTATATTTTTATGACTACAGAAACTTATGAACCCATTTTGAAGAAATGTAGTTAAAGTGAAACAATTGTGTATTGAGACTCTTCCATTCATGGGAAATATTTATAATATTGTAGTATTCTTTCTGGGCAGAAAATCATTATAAATTATGTTGGGACATTATGAGAGACCTAAAATTCAAATTGTCTATTAAGATAAAAAGTATTTTGAGTCCTGCCTTTCTCCTACATCCTTTTATTGAGTCATTATTTGTAGAAAGATAAGATCTTTCTTTAGGCACATTGTTGATCCTGATGAATATTGTCACCATGTTACAAGGAAACTGTATCTAGATATATTTATGATATTGTCTATGCAGTTGAAATCTAGAAGAATTTCATGCATTCCTGATACCCAAATGACATAAAACATTCTTAATTTTTGTACAGTTGGGTGATTTCTCAATGAATATAGTGTGTTTCTGTCATTAACTCAGCATCCTCCTCAGCAAATAAGATATTTGTAATTGTGAGGTGAATTTTGTTGATGAGCTATTAGATGAGTATATTTGTTGCATAAAATCAGATCTTACAATAAACAGTTCCATGTTATCACTTGCAAACTATGAAACCCACTTCTACCAGAGATTCAAAACTCTCCATTCTAATCTTCATCAAAGCACTGTACCTAAAACATCTAAGAGATACATAATTTTTGTAGGCATTTTGCAATTTCATGTTCATTTTATCCCTCATCTTTCCCCATTTTTTTCTCCTTTCTGTTCCCCTCTTATCTTGCTCTGTAAGGTAATATCTTGAACATAATAATGTAACCTATACAATTTATGTTTCAGATCAAATGAATTAACTACCGGCTTATTAACTTTATGATATTGATCATTTGAGATATTATGGAAAATATCTTTGGAGCTGATACCACTAAAGAAGTTAATGTTTAGCATGCTTTGATAAAGAACACTTCCGTTAACCTACCCAGCTGTATTTATTTTATCTGTTAATACCTTTTGAAAATATCATTATCTTATGTGCTGTTTTTCTACCTCTTCCTTTCCTATACTTTAAGCTGGTTTTTCCCCTTCTCTTTGTGGCTTTTTACATGGAGTGGATTTTTGTTTATCAAAGTTAATACAATTTTTATCCGGTACTGAAAACCATTCTTTCCTTCCATATTTGCTATTTATTTCCACATTAATTGATAAAAATCTGCTTATATTACTGTTATGTTTTGCTTTTATTTGAATTTATGGCTTTATTTGCATAAGATAAGAATTGAGTGTTAGATGAATCTTCCAAGTCCAAATTTTTGTCCATTTAAGAATTTTTTGTACTGTACGAAAGCTGCTCATGACCATGTCATTTTCAATCCATATGTTTATTAAGTATCTTCATCGTTCAATTATTTAAGAAAATGAAACTTTTCATTTATACTTTCAGATCTGGAAACAAAATTGTAAATCAAAGGTATGTCAGATGCCCTATGAAGAAAACTTCTGTTTTCCAAGTAAATATTAAACCCTTCTTTGTACAACAAAAGTGTGAAATAACATCACATTTGACCTTAGAATGTTTATCTTGAAAATACTTAGTAAACAAAAACTTAGTAACATTGCCACAAGCTTCAGCTCCCTTGCATTACCATTTTATAGTTATGGGCCATATACAAATTAAGTCAAGCAATTTGGGAGGAGGGAGAGGTCAAGAATTGGAGAACTTTGCGTTACGTAATTTGTGTAGGACCCCTTACCGCATATGCCGGCATATAAGTCGACCTTTGAAGACTATAAAAATCTCTCAAAAACCAGGGGTCGACTTATATACCGAAAATGAAATTTAACCCTATACCATCAAGGGGTAAATAATGCCTGCTTTACACTTGTGGTACACAAACCCTCGCAACTCACCTCAATTATTTCTTACTGCAACTTGTTTTTGGCAACCCTAACTAACGTAAATATCATATAAAACAAATTTCATCACAAAATACAATTGTGGCCGAAAGTATGTAATGTTATGACATGTTTTCATAATAAAAGAGTTAATTAACAAACCATTTTCACATCTTTAAAATAAATTTGATGTATATCTATTCTTTGCAAAGTATATTAATTTCTTCACATGTAATTTTATCATAAGAAAATTTAGTACATATTTCGATGTTTTCTTTTTACAAATGAAGATCAATGGGCACATCATGGTTTGTTTTTGCTTATATAATGGTTATGATTCGACTTGGCGTTAGGAGTTAATGGAAATTGTTTTAGCAGTGAGGTGATTTGATATTACCACGCTATATTACCATTATTTCTATAATAAATTTTTAATACCATTGTGTTTCTGTTTCATAACCCGTTTTAAATTGTGCAGCCTGAGTAATACCTACGAAAGAAACTTTGTGTAATAGTTATGCAGATGCGAGAAGATTTCATGGCAGATGAAATGGTGGTTCTAATTCACACTTGCATCGGAAGATAAAATAATAATAATACTTTATTAGGTGTCTTATAAGCCCAATTACCTTTTACATTTATAACGTTTAAATACAGTTTGTTAAGAATAAAATATCAAAAAATATGTATTCATATATAAAATAAGAAGATAGTTTCCAAAGAAGTTTGGGTATTTTGAATTTTATTTGGTTCACATTCTATAAGATGAACTATAGGACAAGTAAATTGGTCTGATACATTGGCAATAACACAAGTCTAAATAGGGAGCCTCTATATAATTGTAAATGATAATTTAAGTTTACTTTCTTCATTACCCTCTAATATAGACAGTATTTACTTTTCTTCTAAACCGAATAATGTCTTCACTGTTGCAACTGTTTTCATATCAGGAAATTCTTTAATTCTCATTATGCTGGTCTCCAAAATACCGGATACCAACTGTCCTGAGGACAGCTCGGCCATTGCCTTGTAAAGCTGAGTAGCCCTGATGATGACAATGTAATTGCTGCCTGGTTTGACGACTATAATATTGGAAGATGTGCCGCTTTCTCTGGTTGTGGAGGCAATGCTGATGGATTTGCTACTGAAGATGAGTGTGAATGTGGGGAATTCCATGGACAGGGTAAGTATTAATGAGACTTTTGTCATAAATATTCCGTTGGAAATATAAGAAAATTAGGAAGAATATGGTATATCTCGATTGATTTTCTTTCTTTTTTGTTGAAATTGATAATTGCATAAATTGAGATATTTCTGAAGATTCATATATACCTTTATGTCCAGTATTATATAGCAGCCCTAGGATACAATGGAATCATTCAAAAAATTAAATTATATTATATTTAACATATTTCCTTTCTATTTTATAACATGCAAGATTCCATGTGGAATTATTTACCTACAAAGAGCAAATTTCTGTTTCTAACAGCTGGTCAAAAGATCTGAAAAAATTATTTAATCATGTTTGAAATAATGTGTGCAACCAAATTTTGGGATATTTTTTTGGGATATGTTTTTGTTAAATCACTGTCTTCAACTTTCAGATGTATGGTTTGATCCTAAAAGTACTGGTCCATACGGAGGGCAGTTTATCAAATGGTATTATGACAGATTGTCAGGAGTGTGCCATGAATTTATATATGGTTGGTGTGAAGGTAATAGATTTAGCTCAGCAGTTGAATGTGACTCAGTTTGTTTGCACCATTCGGAACTTCTACATCCGGAAATGATACTTCCATATCACACCAAGCAAACCGAATTGCAAATTGTATTTAAAATAAGTTTGTGACTGGACTGATAATATTCTTCATCTGCTAGCATATTAAATGTAATCTACAATTAATTTTTTTCAGTAGCTTAAGACTGCAGCATTACACAAGTATACACAATTTTTGAGGAGTCAGAGAATCCATCGCTGAATAGAACACAATTTTTTTAGAACAGTCATCCTACATTTGATTCATAAACATCTTTACTTTCAGTTCTTAGGAATACAGGAAAGATGTTTATGTGAATGAATTATATTGTAACTGTTCTATGTTTCATCTGTTAAAAAATAAAACTCGCATTATTAGCTGTCTGCCATGAGCAAGTGGTCCATGCAGTGGTGGTTTGAAACACTTTGATGAGAGCAGAAGTAACAGAAATGGTGGATGTGGTGACAACCAGAACAGGTTCAGAAACCGTGAAACTTTTAGACGTTTCTGTTCTTTTGAGAGGTAAACATGTTTCTATCAGTTTCTGTGAAGAAAAGAAATTCTCATCACATGCAATTGTACAGCACTTAGCACCTTCATGCACCACTCTAATTACCTCACCATACTTTTATAGAAAAGTCATTACTTTTAGAAATGGTTTTTATTCATGCATTTAATTTTATAAACTTCATACTTGAAGTTAACTGAAATAATGACAGTAAGTACCTTGAATCATCATTTTATTTTCCCTCTTGTTGCAAACACAGAGTTACTTTAAGCAATAACCATTTTGCAAAAATTTTCAACTAAACATTCTCAATTATTAACCTTCTTTTAATGCAAAAATCAAAAACTCCCTGTGTAATTCTTCCATTTAACTAATTCTTTGAAAGGGAGGTATTTGCTTTTACTTTGACTGCCAAATACTTTTTATGGACAGTTATATAATAGATATGAGCTTGTATATCAGCAACGGAGATGACTAACAATCAAAGTATTTAATAAATTACTCTAGAAAGATGCTGTTTTTACCGTTTTTACGTTATTTTAAAGTTATGCTTATGTGTGTTACGTTAATAATGAAAAAACTTCCTCATAAAATTGTTAGCATTTTAAATTTTAAGACACTTGTTGTGAAGTAATAGTTAGTCCAATAATGAAAATGTTTTGATAAATAAGAATTAGTAAAAGCTGTATATAATTAAGCTTTTCACTTTCTTCACTGTATTACACAAATATATTCTAAATTGATATTTGATCATATTCTCTTATATGTATGTATTCTTACCTATCAATTCTCACTGTGTAACTAGCAACATGATGATACCCATTAATCTTCCTTTGAAGTATTTAATGGAGTTTATTTTATTATTTTGACCTTAGGTACATGGAATTAAATGCAATTTTCACCATGAAACTAAAGCTATGGTGCATGGTTTATGTAATATTCCGTTGACAACACAATTACAGTGTGAACACGATGCTAATGAAACTGGTCTATTGTAGAAAAAAAGGTTGCGGAAGCTGTAAGCAGTACTGGCCTGAGATACGCGTTACTTGGGAAACTCCGTGGAATTTTGTATGATGGAGTGTCTGTTTCAGCCTTGCCTTTGATTTAAAATAAATTCAGTTATGAAATTTTAAAAATCCATAATGGATAAGAACGACGAAGAAAAGTCTCACTTATTTTTGGGTCTTAACTTCATTGATTTGTTTTTGAGGGACTGCAAAATAAAAGTTCATGAGAGCTGTTTACAATGGATTTCTGTTTGCTGTAGGAAAACAACCTTATAAAATAATATCTGCACACCTGAGATGGGGGGCGATTTTTCAAATATATGGAAAACTATAAATTCATTATGAAGTCCATTTCCATTTTTGTGTTTTCATTTCATCCGGCCAAGATTTTTTTCTCTCCCAAGGGTACACTTACAGGGGCACTAAATACACAATAAAATCTCTCGCAGCCTTCATATTCATAATGATTTGAATTACTAGCAGGTGGAATGTAATCCAAAGATGAAATACAATCTATCATGAATTGAATTTGAATTATTTGAATTGCTGTTGAATATTTAAATTTAAGATTATCTGTTGATTGGCTGGTCTTTTGTTGTCTTTGTGAAATTTATATGCAAGGACATTGTAATGCATTAATGTTTCTCTTTTCTAAACATAAGCATGCAGTTGTGTTTGTGTAATCCTAGAATATCCTTGCTTTATCCCAGTGCTGAATTCAAATTCATTTTATATTTGATTATGTATTTTTACTTTAGCCATGCTCTTCTTCAATGTCATTTGAATAAATAATTAATTTGGATGGAATTTCCATATCCCCCATTGCTTCTCAGAGTTTGATCCTGTTTATACTATCAAATGCTTGTCTAAAATCTACAATAGTACATTCAGTTCAACATTATGATCATAGCATTTATCTGAAATTTGTCTGATTACAAACAGTTGGTCTATTGTACTTCTATTGGGTCTACTCCCACACTGAGATTCTCCAGTTATCCTCTCAGTTACCACTTTCAGCCTTTCTTTTATAATACTGTATTTCATATATTACATTTAACAGTATTATCTATTTAAATTTCTCGAGAACCAGTTTATTTCCCTTTCTATATATTGGTCTTAGGATTCCCATGCTCTATCCTTCTGGTATTTTTCTGTTTCCTATATTATACAACTAAGTTTATGTATAGCATCACTCATTATATCTCCTCCATATTTTACTAGCTCTGCTGCAATATTTTCTTCTCTGGAGCTTTTGTATGCATTGTGCTATTTCCTGTCTAGTGGGTTTAATTCTGAGCAAGTTTCCTCTATATTTGATTCTTTCCTTAGCCTGTCATTTTCCTCAGTTGTTACTCTCTCCGTACCTTCTGTACAGAGAAGTTCTTTGAAATGTTCTACCATTCTTTCCAGAACTTAATTCTCTTCTTGGACTACATTTCACTCTGTATTTTTAAATCCTTCCATTCTTGGTTGGTATCCTCTTTTCACCTTTTCAAAACTTCGTAGAACTATCTCCGTTCATTCTGTTGGCTGTATTCTTCTATATTCTCTAGCCGTTCCTCATTTTCTCCTTTTTACCTGCATATCCTATTTGTTTCCTTACTCATTTTTTGGTATCTTTCTGTGTTCATTCTTGTTTCTTTCCTTATCATCCTTTATCTAGCTTTATTCTTCTCCTGTATAATTTGGGCACACTTGTTGTCAAACCAATCAGCATGTATTATTTTCTTGTTTTCTCCAATTGTTTCTTCCACAGCTTCTTTGATTGCTTACCCTATTTTTCCTAGTCTTTTTCTATGTTAATTTTATAAGTTTTTCATCAGCGGTTGGTTTGCATTTTACTAGCTAATCCTTTTTGGTTTTGCTTCATGACTTCCTTGTCTTCATTTAACTAATCTGTGTCCCATATTCTCTTAACCATCTCTGGACCTTTTTCTGTTTTGATTATTTTCTCCCTTACTCTTTCTTGCTTAAAATAGTTAATGGTCCGAATCACAGTTTGGCCCTATGCAGCTTCTTATGTCTATATCTGATTTATATCCATTATTCCTCATCTTTCGCAGATTTTCCTCGGCGAGAGTTCGCTTGAAATTGCGTCACTTCCTGCAATGTCTACCTAATTATTCTTCGATCACTTCTTCTATTAATAAGACTTTGTAAAAATAATTGTATGATATTTTTTACCATTTTTAGCTCTTGATAGTTGATTAAAGTAGACCCAATGGTTTGAAAGAAATTCCTTGGTTCCATTTTCATACATTAAGATATTTCCAATTTTTTCTTGTGCATTAGTATCAAAAATATCTACTTCAACATTAAAGAAGCTCTGTTCAAATCGATGATTATTGAAGACTGAGAAACTTCACCTCTCTGAATCCAACCCTTTTCCCCTGCGTCTTTATGGACTTCCAAAAAATACATAAAGAAGACATCCTTATCCTCCCAGTGGTTTCTAATATTTCTTCCCCCTGTCATAAGCTGGCCACTGAATTTAATTATTTAATTGCTAATTTATCAGACCTTATAAATAAACATTGTACGAAAAAGTCAGTGGAATTTGCACCAAAGTGAAAGACTTGAAATATCCTAACAATGCAAAACTTTTTCGAAGTTTATAACTCATTTACCAGAGTTCCTTGTGTAGAGTTTGTTGCTGTGTTGGAAGGGTTATTATAAAGGAACAATGCGGATGAAGTAGTAACTAATTACCTGTTGTCTTTAGTGGATGTGTGTTAAAAGAAAACTTTTTTCAGTTCCACGGTGGTTTTTATGAACAAAAAGATGGCCTTGCCCTGTTTTAGCTAACATTTTCATGGACTCCCAAAAAGAGAAATTGTTTAATTCAAATTCCTATTTGATAAAATTTATTTTATGCTGGTTTCGGTACGTTGATCATATCTTTAGTTTTTGGGTTGGGAAAAACCGACAACTCTCTTCCTTCATCTCTATCCTGGATTCCTTCCATCCTTGTATTTCATTTTCCCATGAAATTGAAACAGAAAATACTTTGAACTTTCTTGACCTCACCCTACGTCTAGTTAATCAAATTCGATGTTTATAATTAAAATTGAATTCGATGTTTATAATTATATTAATATTATACAGTTATTATTATACAGAAAATCAATTTATACTAACAGTGCAATCCCCTTTACTTCCAATTACCACTACTCACATAAGCTCGCCGCTTTTCACTGCCTTATCCACAGAATATTTAATATTTTCTTTATCTACTATCAACTTTCTTCGCGAGCTTAAAATTATTAAAGAAATAGCTGTTGCAAATGGTTATCCACCAGCTTAAATAGGTAAATTGGTTCAACGGAAAGAAAGACGCATCATTGACAATCGACTTTTTCCTCTTGCATCCCAACCTCACATGGATTCCCCATGACGCACAGTGGTCCGAAATCGTAAAAAGCCGGAATAAGTCCAAAATCGCTTTTTTTGAGATACAGACTTGAAACTCTGCATATATACAGCCAAATGATTGCTTATAATGGAACGGTAAGTCATTTTCCATAAATCGTATGCGTTACTTAGATAAGGAGGGTCAAATATGACTAAATTTCCAAAAACACGCCCGATTTTATTTTTCTTCGAAAATCTTTTAAGTTAAGCTAATAGTGGACTTGTGGAAGGAATTTAGTGGAATTAAAAACATTATATTAGATCAAAATGGTACTTTGTCTAGACTATCCATCAGTTGCAAGGATATTGGTCAATATTTTTGTGGTGTTCCATCACAAATTGGCGGACGCTTTTTTCAGCCAAATTTGAGATTAAGTAGTCGATATCTTTTGTTTAAAAAATATTTTGCGGGATATTACACCAGAGTATTGGGTGAAGGCAGTTTAAGAATACCAAACAGAGATCTCTTATGAACGTTACCGACCACGGAATTAAACGCGATTTTTCGATCGCGCTGTACGATCTGGGTCCACGCTGCTGGGCCTGGAAGTACAGCGACTTCGTTGGATTATTTTAGTTTTTGGGCCTCAACTCTTTAAAATCGCTGTTTTTAAGCTAATCTTGCAGTCACTGTCACTGTTCAAAAATTCCATATCGAAGATATGAAGAGGATATTTGATCGTGCGAATGAGTGAATGGATGCTCTGGTAAATACGCTTTGGTTTGGATACTTTACGGATTCTTGCCGCAAGTTAGAAATATCCTTCAACTTTTGAGACAGTTAGTTAGCTCGAATGTACGGTAACGGGTTCATGCATTGCAGAAAATGTACCATCTGATTGTTTTTCTACCACTTACCCTTTCCACCCTCGCCGACGAGGGCCACGCGAAAAGGGGCTTTTGTGACACCGCGCAGCCCTTAACGGCATTCATTCGAGCTAACTAACTGTCTCAAAAGTTGAAGGATATTTCTAAAAAGACAATGAAGAACCTTTTCATAAATCCGGCGTCTATAAATTAATTTGCGACACCTGAAAATCTCTCTACATCCGTCGTACTTCCTAAAATGTTAACGTTCACATTAAAGAACAATTCAATGCATTCGTCAATGCTTCACCTCATTCCCACTTAGCGAATTCCCTTAACGTAGACAAACATTCCAGTAGTTTTTCGCCCGACATTTTCCATTTTGAAGATAATGATAAACGCATTCGAACAATTAGAGATTGTTTAATACTTTGTATCACCTAATTGCTCTCTCTGTAATGAATATCTTTTTCAAACCCCCTCTCCTCAACCTCAACATCGTCAATAGCTTCATTTCAGCTGGAATAGCTTCTCGGTAACTAATGTTTTTCTTTGAAATGACTGGTTCTATTATTCGTCACAACTTGTAAAAATTTTCCTTTGACATGCGTGTAAAATTCCGGAATACGTTTACATCATGCTGAAGTTCTCTGAGTAGCCCAATATTTCGATTTTTTAAAACTGCGTTGTACGTAAGACCCGTAGCTAATTCCAGGCTATATAATTATTTCATAACCAATGAACATAATAAAAATATTACAATTAAGTCAACAAAGTCACCTAAAGATTTAATCTCATATCCTTTGAATGAACACTTTCTTCGATGATGACAAAAAAGATTATATATTCGATGATCACATTAGATATTAGGCAGCACCACCTTTTAGGAGACATTATCTGAAAGGGATAAATGGTTCTCGCAAACCATGACTAAACACAAATGACAGAAATATACGATATTCTATTATTCTATTCTCGTATTATATATATATATATATATATATATATATATATATATATATATATATATATATCCCCTCCTCATCACCGCCACAGTTCATTGCCTCATCGGGGCGGAGGGGTGTTAACGGAGGTTGGAGGCGATGCATAGCCCAGGTTCAACCATGCTAAGAAGGCTTCAACAATATCTCCGGCCAAATAATGAAAGTGGCATTCACCAACCGGCAGTAGGACAGCCTGGTGAATTATTGTCCTAACCCCCCCAAATACAAGTACAATTTTCATGATGAGCTTCTTTAATGGAAATTTATCCGGACGTAAAAGCACCACCCATTCGGATGTCCGGGAGGTGGTGGCATTGAAGAGGTCCATCATGAAGAAAAGAATTACTACCCTGCAATTCACAACCTACAACTGCCGCAGCTTAAAGAGTGAAGAACGACTGCTGGAACTACTCAATGAAGCAGAGAAGATAAAATGGGATATCATCGGTCTCAGCGAAGTCAGAAGAAAATCAGAGGAGCTACTTACTCTGAAGGAAGGACATTTATTCTTTTATAGGGGTACCAAGGATGGAAGAAATGGAGGCGTTGGATTTTTGATCAACAAGAGATGGAAGGATAATGTGGTGAAAATCGAAGGTGTATCAGATAGAATTTGTAAACTCATACTAAAGATCAATGAGCGTTACTCAGTACAGGTCATCCAAGTCTACGCACCAACAGCGGCAAGCAGCGAAGAGGAAATTGAAAACTTCTACCAAACTCTCGGCACTGAACATGACGAGGAGGCCCACTACTATAAAGTCATTATGGGAGATTTTAATGCTCGTGTAGGCCAGCGGGAAACTGATGACACTGTCGCAGGACAATATGGACTGGGCCAGAGAAATGAGCGAGGTCACCGCTTAGTAGAGTTCGCAGAATGCACTAATATGTATCTATTATATATAGATGCTTCTCCGGATTCATTCATGTATATACCTATATAGATAGATAGATAGATAGGATACTAATTCACAGCCTAAACCACAAGCGTGATTGACTTGAAATTTTTACGGCGAATTGGCCATAACGTACAACCACCAGAAAAAATGCGATTTTGAACCTCAGTGTCATGGGTTCGATTCCAGAAGGCCTCAAAGTCGCGATTTTCTCCATAAGGATACATGGCGGGGATTTTTGAAAATTTTTTTGGTGCACTTCCCGGAAACGTAGAGAATTGAAATTCAAGGGATCGCTAGAAGCCGTGCAACTCCAACGTAAATCAGAAAGACATCGACGAATATGGTCCATGGTTCGATCCTAGGTCGGGGCAAATATCGGCCGTTTAAAATGCATTGCGGCGATTTTGAAGATTTTTTTTGGATCCTTTCCCGATAACATGGATACTTGAAACTCGGCACTTGGATAGATATAATAAATATACTTCATAATAAAATTTTACATGTTCGCTGACGGTTCTTGGTTCGATCCCAGAGGGCCATTTGCACTTCTCAATGCATTTCTTACGGAGATAACGGAAACAAAATTTAGGTCTTTCCCGGCATGATATCGACTTCAAACTTTCCATGATACAAGAGCAGGTACTTACAAATCAAACTGTTCATTCACAGTTTACAATATGTCCTGGGTTCGGCACCAGGTGTCTCTGCAATCAGAAGTTGATCCGATTTTTAGGAATTATTTTGAAACCTTTCCCAATAATATAGAAACTTGAAATTCAGCATATACTTAGATATCATAAATAGGTTTCTGAAACATATTTTAGATATCCAAGATCGTCCTTGGTTCGAATCCAGAGAGCCATTTAAATTCGTGAAAAGTAGAACGTCTTTTGAGGCAGTTGTAGCCAACATTTCTGCTTGAATTTTCACACACAGTCAGAATTGGTGATCTTCTATAGTGCTGCATAGTAATTTTACCAGTATGACCCGGGTTTGTTACCAGACGATGAAATTGCATCGAATTTTAAGAATATTTACAATCCTTTTATTTTCTTTTGAGGACCCTCCCAAAATGATGCCGATATGAAATTAATATGCCGATCTGCTTGCAGTATGCAAGCTACATTTTACTCGTATAACAAATACATACTTTAAGAAAAATCCTACAAGGAAATGGACGTGGAGAGGTCCCAATGGAACAAAAAATGAAATAGACTACATATTGGTAAACAGACTCTACACTGTAACTAACTGTGAAGTTTTGAATAATTTCAACACTGGAAGTGACCACAGAATTGTTAGATGCAGAATCAATATTAACCCCCGAATGGAACGAAAGAAGTTGGTTTCTTGCAAGAAGGAGGAGATAAATATTGATAAACTATCAGATAACGAGAAAAAGTTTCAGCTGGAACTTAGAAATAGATTCTCAGCACTTCAGGAGGAAGAACTCGAAACCAAAGTTATGGAAATTGTAAAGAAAGCGGCAGAGGAAGTAGCAAGCATGCCAAGAAAACCTAAGGATAAGAAATTTAGTGATAGAACCCGGAAAATGATGAAACGACGGAAGGAACTGAAGAATTTAAACACTCCAAGAGATAATATCGAATATGCCGAGCTTTGCAAAGCCATCAGAGTAGCAATCAAGGAAGACGTGAGGAATTTTAATGAAAAGATTGTGCAAGAGGCCATAGAAAATAACTAAAGCATAAAGAGGGCTAGAAGACGCCTAGCAATTGGTAAGAAACAGATTTTAGCCTTACAGAAAGGAGATGGCACCACAACATATTACAGACCAGCAATATTGAGGATTGTAGCAGAATACTTTGGCAACCTATACAAGAAGATAGGAAACGCCGAAGAGGAGAACCAAGATGAAAGCCAAAGCTCACAAAATCTCCTCTCAATCCTCCCAGAAGAAGTAATGGCGGCGATTAAGCAGATGAAGAATGGGAAAACAGGAGGAGCAGATGGGGTGTTGGCGGAATACCTGAAAGCTGGTGGAACAGAGATTGCTAATGTTTTAGCACAATTATTCAGTAATTGTCTAAAACAAGGAATGATTCCCAAGGAATGGAACCACGCAAGGATTGCCCTTCTGCACAAGAAAGGAAGCAAAGAAGATTTGAAGAACTATCGCCCCATTAGCCTCCTTCCAGTTGTCTACAAAACATTCATGAGGATAATAGCGGAACGTCTTAAGATGACCCTGTCTTCAGCCCAGCCTAGAGAACAAGCGGGATTCCGGAAAGGCTTCAGCACTATGGACCACATCCACACATTACAGGAAATTATAAATAGAACGAATGAATACGAGATGCCACTCGTCCTTTGCTTTGTAGATTATGAACAGGCCTTCGACTCGGTAAGTACCTCCTCCACTCTGAAAGCTCTGAAGAATCAAGGGATAGATTCTGAGTACATCCGCCTCTTGCGCAGTGTCTACGAGAATGCCACAGCTTCTGTAATGCTTCATGAAGAGACCGATGAATTCAAGATTGAGAAGGGAGTTCGACAAGGTGACGGTCTATCTCCCATCTTGTTCACAGCCATTTTAGAAGAATATATAATTATATATATATATCATCATCATCATCATCATCAGCCATTTTCAATCCGACGTCGGATGTAGGCCTCCCCAAGTACTTTCCAATTTTCTCTGTCCTGAGCTTCTCGTTGCCACGTTACACCTAAGTACTTGATGATGTCTCTGTTCCACCTGTCCATAGGTCGTCTTCTTGGTCTCTTCACATCTCTTGGTATCCAGTTGAGAACGGCAGATGTCCAACGGTTGTCGTTTCTTCTTGCAATATGGCCGGCCCACCTCCATTTCAGTGATCTTAAATTATCTATTATGTCTGTAACTCCAGTCATCATTCTCACCCAAGTGTTGCGTTTCCTGTCTCTTCTTGTGATTCCCAGCATACAGCGCTCCATGCTCCTTTGCGTTGTCTGAAGTCTCTGGGTTATTGCAGCATTTAACACCCAAGTTTCACTTCCATAGGTCAAGACAGGTAAAATGCATTGGTTGAAGACCTTCCTCTTCAAAACCATTGGCATTCTTGACTTCAGAATGTGTGAGTTCCTACCAAATGCGCTCCAGCCAAGTTTCATTCTTCTGTTTACTTCATTAATCCTGTTTTTCCTCTCCTGTTGTTACAAGTTGTCCCAGGTATGTGTATTCCAAGCAAACATCCAGAGGTTTTCCTTGAAGTTTGACTGGCTCTTGCACTGTAAAAGAATTATACATTACCTTTGTTTTTGTTAGGTTTATCCTGAGTCCTATCTTCTGTCCTGCTGTGTTTAGCTCTTCAAGTCTTGAAGTTAGATCTTCTGCGTTAGCTGCAAAGAGAACTATATCATCTGCAAAACGGAGGTGACTGATGTACTCCCCATTTACTCTTAACCCCTTCTCTTCCCAATCAAGGGTTTTAAAAACTTCTTCTAAAATGGCTGTGAACAAGATGGGAGATAGACCGTCACCTTGTCGAACTCCCTTCTCAATTTGAATTCATCGGTCTCTTCATGAAGCATTACAGAAGCTGTGGCATTCTCGTAGACACTGCGCAAGAGGCGGATGTACTCAGAATCTATCCCTTGATTCTTCAGAGCTTTCAGAGTGGAGGAGGTACTTACCGAGTCGAAGGCCTGTTCATAATCTACAAAGCAAAGGACGAGTGGCATCTCGTATTCATTCGTTCTATTTATAATTTCCTGTAATGTGTGGATGTGGTCCATAGTGCTGAAGCCTTTCCGGAATCCCGCTTGTTCTCTAGGCTGGGCTGAAGACAGGGTCATCTTAAGACGTTCCGCTATTATCCTCATGAATGTTTTGTAGACAACTGGAAGGAGGCTAATGGGGCGATAGTTCTTCAAATCTTCTTTGCTTCCTTTCTTGTGCAGAAGGGCAATCCTTGCGTGGTTCCATTCCTTGGGAATCATTCCTTGTTTTAGACAATTACTGAATAATTGTGCTAAAACATTAGCAATCTCTGTTCCACCAGCTTTCAGATATTCCGCCAACACCCCATCTGCTCCTCCTGTTTTCCCATTCTTCATCTGCTTAATCGCCGATATTACTTCTTCTGGGAGGATTGAGAGGAGATTTTGTGAGCTTTGGCTTTCATCTTGGTTCTCCTCTTCGGCGTTTCCTATCTTCTTGTATAGGTTGCCAAAGTATTCTGCTACAATCCTCAATATTGCTGGTCTGTTATATGTTGTGGTGCCATCTCCTTTCTGTAAGGCTAAAATCTGTTTTTTACCAATTGCTAGGCGTCTTCTAGCCCTCTTTATGCTTTTGTTATTTTCTATGGCCTCTTGCACAATCTTTTCATTAAAATTCCTCACGTCTTCCTTGATTGCCACTCTGATGGCTTTGCAAAGCTCGGCATATTCGATATTATCTCTTGGAGTGTTTAAATTCTTCAGTTCCTTCCGTCGTTTCATCATTTTCCGGGTTCTATCACTAAATTTCTTATCCTTAGGTTTTCTTGGCATGCTTGCTACTTCCTCTGCCGCTTTCTTTACAATTTCCATAACTTTGGTTTCGAGTTCTTCCTCCTGAAGTGCTGAGAATCTATTTCTAAGTTCCAGCTGAAACTTTTTCTCGTTATCTGATAGTTTATCAATATTTATCTCCTCCTTCTTGCAAGAAACCAACTTCTTTCGTTCCATTCGGGGGTTAATATTGATTCTGCATCTAACAATTCTGTGGTCACTTCCAGTGTTGAAATTATTCAAAACTTCACAGTTAGTTACAGTGTAGAGTCTGTTTACCAATATGTAGTCTATTTCATTTTTTGTTCCATTGGGACCTCTCCACGTCCATTTCCTTGATGGATTTTTCTTAAAGTATGTATTTGTTATATACATATTGGTGCATTCTGCAAACTCTACTAAGCGGTGACCTCGCTCATTTCTCTGGCCCAGTCCATATTGTCCTGCGACAGTGTCATCAGTTTCCCGCTGGCCTACACGAGCATTAAAATCTCCCATAATGACTTTATAGTAGTGGGCCTCCTCGTCATGTTCAGTGCCGAGAGTTTGGTAGAAGTTTTCAATTTCCTCTTCGCTGCTTGCCGCTGTTGGTGCGTAGACTTGGATGACCTGTACTGAGTAACGCTCATTGATCTTTAGTATGAGTTTACAAATTCTATCTGATACACCTTCGATTTTCACCACATTATCCTTCCATCTCTTGTTGATCAAAAATCCAACTCCTCCATTTATCCATCCTTGGTACCCCTGTAAAAGAATAAATGTCCTTCCTTCAGAGTAAGTAGCTCCTCTGATTTTCTTCTGACTTCGCTGAGACCGATGATATCCCATTTTATCTTCTCTGCTTCATTGAGTAGTTCCAGCAGTCGTTCTTCACTCTTTAAGCTGCGGCAGTTGTAGGTTGTGAATTGCAGGGTAGTAATTCTTTTCTTCATGATGGACCTCTTCAATGCCACCACCTCCCGGACATCCGAATGGGTGGTGCTTTTACGTCCGGATAAATTTCCATTAAAGAAGCTCATCATGAAAATTGTACTTGTATTTGGGGGGGTTAGGACAATAATTCACCAGGCTGTCCTACTGCCGGTTGGTGAATGCCACTTTCATTATTTGGCCGGAGATATTGTTGAAGCCTTCTTAGCATGGTTGAACCTGGGCTATGCATCGCCTCCAACCTCCGTTAACACCCCTCCGCCCCGATGAGGCAATGAACTGTGGCGGTGATGAGGAGGGGATATATATATATATATATATATATATATATATATATATATATATATATATATATATATATATATATATATATATATATATATATATATATATTAGGGTGGTCCTTATTTTCGAAAGTTTGAAATTCTTTCGGGACGCCCCCTAAAGTTGTTCCATTTGGTTAGAAAATAAATCGTGTGAAATATTATTTAAATCGGATAACGGAAAGACGTGCCGCATCGCACTTAAAGTTTATAATTTTCAACATTTTTGGCCTTTTTTCGAACATCACAGGAGATAACGGAGTCTTCCCATATTTCAACTGTTTTGATTTTTCTACCAATGCATTGTTAGACATTAACTGTGATTTTCGTAAAATATTAATTAGATCTGCCAAGTAGTTTTCGAGATTCAGCCCAAATAGAGAGCGCGCGCCGTACAAGTGGCGCCGTTCACTAGGCGCCTCCGCTCGAATCCGAGAATCTCGCCGCCTTGTATTCTATCTTGTTTTTATAGCTCTAATCAATTTTTACCATATTTTTTCAGCATAGCGTCGGTTAAAGACCTAATTATATGTTAAATACTTTAAAATTTTGAAGTTAACTATAAATAAAAGAATGAAAATTATTTTTTTTCCGGTATAGATATTGAAAGCTAGTTTTTGGTCTTCTTAGGTTTTGTAAATGAATTGAGGCCGTTAGAGGATAAAAAATGCAATATATATTTTTATTAATGCATAATTCTAAAATTCTTGAGCCAGCGTTGTTCTATTGCAGTCTGGGAATTTCCGTCTGTATTCAGGCACGACTTTTAGCACAAATTGTTTTTGTTTCATTTTTCGTTTAACTCTTCCATCAACTTAACCCCTCTTTCTGCACAGTCGTTGACGACTTTCAATTCTTTCACTATCTTAAATCTTTGTTTGTATCTTTCGTCATCTAGCCACAGTTGTGGATCCTTGGACAAAAATTACATAGAAATATTAAATCTTTTAAAAAATGACTTACATTCGCAACAAATGAAATTTTCAAGTCCTTTTTCTACGAATTGGCATTCGTTTGTATGTCTGTATGGTATGTCGTTTGGGTGTACTGAAGGTCTTTTTGTGGAATAATATGAAAAATCGCTGAAGCTTGTTTCCAGAGCTTTTACCATTAGTAGTTTTATATTCATCGATACCTTCTCATCGAAGAATGCTAAGATCTCATTTTCTTGTGCAAGGTGCCACAAATGTTGCAGAATTTGTTCATTGTGGCCACAGAAACAACATTGCTTTCTCTACTGCAGTCATATAAATTTTGTAAACACATCATATCTTTTCTAGGAGCCTCCCTGGCATTTGGCGCTGTAATCCAGCACTCCAGGTACAGGCTCACTACAAATATGCAGACATAGCGTATTACACCTACTTCTTCAGTAGATAAGGCAAACTCATGACGAAAAAGAAATATTTTTAAGGAATACAGTACTTTTGACATCCACGTAGCATGGTACAACGCACCGGGGACGCGAAATTATATCCCTCATGGAGGTACTCCTCCCATAAAAATAACGGTTAGCTCAAGGAGCCCTCGATAGTCTTCTTTGGGATGACTATCTTGTAGATGCTGAAGCGCAAAATCTAAAATTTTTCCCGCTGTGTTCTTAAAGGACTTTCCAAATTTTTCGTCGAAAACACTCCGTAAAATTATCTCATAAATACGGTGCCGGCATGCTAAAAACAAAATGTCTTTTTCAAATCTTTGCTCTAATAAGAGTCAAGCGCCATTAATTCTTCCTGTGTTTGATGCAGTAGTATCGCAACAGAATGCTTGAAACTTATCAGTTTGGCCCCATTCTTCGAGCACCTGATGCACAGCAATTGCTTGAGCTCTACCACTCCCAGATGGTATACTGGGAACCCCAAGATGTTCAGCTCCCATACAGGTTGCGATAACTGGGAGTCTATCGACAACTTCTTTGTTTACACTTTGCCTTAAATTATGATAAAGTCCAAGCATACATCCTGGTCATCCTTTTTCTCGTTCATTTAGAAGAAACAGCTGATCTTCTTCGAGGGAGATCATTTCTAAATCGTCTGCATGCACAATATCAAGAAGATCGTCAAATAATTCAAGGAACTTAGTTTCCTTTTTCTTTAGCGATTCATTCGATCTCCTTGAAGATTTCTGCAGCATTCTCCATTCCTGATAAAGTGACTCTAGCTTCTCAATATTGCGTAGAAGTTTTCTTGTAGGTATTCGCGCTTTCTACCAGAAAAATTCCACTTCCTTTACTGCTAAATTGGCACTAGTACGTAAATCTAATCTTCGCATATTATAAAAAAGCACTCTTAGCACTTGGCCATTCGATGCGCAACTTAGAGCCAACAATTTGATTCGTGTAGTATCCAATCAGGTAAATTCGGTCAGTAGTTCTGGTTTCCATTTCGGTAATCACTTCTGTGCATCTAAGAGAATACTTACACCGAAAGGCAGTATTTTATGCTGCTCGCTCAGTGAAATCACAGCACATTCTGGTTCGCTGGTGGAGTCTGAGAAGCAAGGGTTTAGGTAATTTAAGGCAGCACTCTTTTGTATTTTTCTGTTACACATAGTGTATCAGAATTGATGTGCAAAGTAGAATTCTAGCTTTGTCTTTTACAATCACAGATAAATCAATCAATTAATCTCGGAATCTACAATGAAGAGCTGATAAATCTTTCAGAGAGGGATACCCCTGGTAATATGCCATTCCCGTAGCCAAAATAAATCATAAAAGCTTATACTGTCGAAAAGTGTATCTGTAATCAACGAAGTTTCGCTATTATTAATGCTTTGTTATTTCCTTGTAACAGTTTAGATGAAAATGGATATTGATGATCGCTTAGCATACATGTGATACGAAAAACAGGGCATTGGGAGTTCCCATGGTTCACAAGCATTTGTTTGAAACTTGGAAGATTTATCTTATGCTTTACTGGATGAACATAGATTAATATTCCCTAAAACAACATATATTATTAATTTTTTATCTAGTAGTGTAATACAAGACAAAATTAACGACAGCAAAATTCATAGACTCGAGCGGAGATGCCGAGGGAACGGCGCCACTTTACTTCCTTTTATGCATAGTTAAATTCAAAATTTTAAAGAATATAACATATAATTAGGTATTTAACCGACGATATGCTGAAAAAATGTGGTAAAAATTGATTAGAGCTATAAAAACAAGATAGAATACAAGGCGGCGAGATTCTCGGATTCGAGCGGAGGCGCCTAGTGAACGGCGCCACTTGTACGGCGCGCGCTCTCTATTTGGGCTGAATCTCGAAAACTACTTGGCAGATCTAATTAATATTTTACGAAAATCACAGTTAATGTCTAACAATGCATTGGTAGAAAAATCAAAACAGTTGAAATATGGGAAGACTCCGTTATCTCCTGTGATGTTCGAAAAAAGGCCAAAAATGTTGAAAATTATAAACTTTAAGTGCGATGCGGCACGTCTTTCCGTTATCCGATTTAAATAATATTTCACACGATTTATTTTCTAACCAAATGGAACAACTTTAGGGGGCGTCCCGAAAGAATTTCTCAAAAAAATTTTTTCCCATATAAATAAGGACCACCCTAATATATATATATATATATATATATATATATATATATATATATATATATATATATATATATATATACGAGTAAAATGTAGCTTGCATAATGCAAGCAGATCGGCAATACTAATTTCATATCGGCATCATATCGGAACGCTCCTCAAAAGAAAAAAAAAAAGGATTGAAATTTTTCTTAAAATTCGCTAAAATTGCATCGTCTGGCATCGATCCCGGGTCTTACTGGTGAACTAACTATGCAGCACAATAGAAGATCATCATCTCTAACCATGTGTGAAAATTCAAGCAGAAATATTGGCTACAACTGCCTCAAAAGACGTTCTAAATATATATATATATATAAATATATATAAATATATATATATATATAAATATATATATATATATATATATATATATATATATATATATATATATATATATATATATACGAGTAAAATGTTGCTTGCATACTGCAAGCAGATCGGCAACACTAATTTCATATCGGCATTATATCGGGACGGTCCTCAAAAGAAAAAAAAAGGAATGAAAATATTCTTAGAATTCGCTTCAATTTATTCGTCTGGCATCGAACCCGGGTCTTCCAGCACAACAGAAGTTCACTTTCTCTATCTATGTGTGAAAATTCAAGGGGAAATATTGACTGCAACTGCCTCAAACAGCGTTCTACTTTTCACGAATGTAAATGGCACTCTGGATTCGAACCAAGGACGATCTTGGAAATGAAAAACATGTTTTTGAAATGTATCATGTTCTCTATCTATATGCCGAATTTCAAATTTCTATATTATTGGAAAATGGTTCAAAATAATTATTAAAAATTGTATCAGTTACTTATTTTAGAGACGCCTGGTGTCGAACCCAGGATATGTAGGCAGCTGTGAATGCACAGTATGATTTTCAAGGACTTTATCTTATTTTTTGCAAAGTTTGAAGATAATAGCATGCCGGGAAGTACCTAAAATTTGTTTCCGTTATCTCCATAAGAAATGCATTGTGGAATATAAATGACCCTCTGGGATCGAACCAAGGACCATAAGCTAATATTTAAAATTTGATTATGAAATATATTTATAATATCTAACCCCATGCCGAATTTCAACTTTCCATGCCATCCGGAAGCAGTCCAAAAAAAATCATAAATATCGCCGCAATGCATTTTAAACGGCTGATTTTTGCCCCGACCTAGCATCGAACCATGGATAATATTCGTAGATGTCTTTATGGTTCCCTTAAGATATGCACGGCATCTGGCGATCCCTAGAATTTCAAATCTCTCCTTTTCCGGGAAGTGCCTCAAAAAAATTTTCGAAAATTCCCACCATGTATTCTTATGGAGAAAATCGCGACTTTGGTGACTTCTGGAATCGAACCCATGACACCTAGGTTCAAAGTCGGATTTTTTCTGCAGGTTACACGTTATGGCCAATATGTCGTAAAAATTTCAAGTCAGTGGCACTTGTGGAACATGGTTAGACTTTTGATCCCTAATGAATGAATGAGTGTATATATATACGAGTAAAATGTTGCTTGCATACTGCAAGCTGATCGACAACACCAATTTAATGTCGGCAACCTTTCGGGACGGTCTTAAAAAGAAAAAAAAAATAGAAAATAATCTTAATATTCGCAGCAATTTTAATCGTCTGGCATCGAACCCGGGTCTTCCTGGCTAACCTATTCAGCAACACAACAGAAGATCACCATCACTAACTAAGTGTGAAAATTAAAGCAGAAATATTGGCTGAAACTGCCTCAAACGACGTTCTACTTTTCACGAAAGTAAATCCCTCTCGTGAATCGAACCAAGGACGATCGTGGAAATCAAAAACATGTTTCTGAAAGTTATTTATGAACTATATCTATATGCCGAATTTCAAGTTTCTATTTTATTGGAAAATGTTTCAAAATAATTGCTAAAAATCAGATCTACTTCTGATTGTAGAGACGCCTGGTGGCGAAACCAGGAGACATTGGTAGCTGTGAATTCACAGTTTGATTAGTAATGTCTTGATCTTATCGTATGCAAAGTTTCAAGTAGATATATTATCGGGAAGCACCTAAAATGTGTTTCCGTTATCTCCGTAAGAAATGCATTGAGGAATTTAAATGTCCCTCTGGGATCGAACCAAGGACCATCAGCGAATACGTAAAATTCAATTATGATTTATTTTTATGGTATCTAACCTCATACCGAATTTCAAGTTTCTATGCCATCGGAAAAGGGTCCAAAAATATCTTAAAAATTGCCACAATGCATTTTAAACGGCTGATTTTTGCCCCGACCTAGCATCGAACCAAGGATAATATTCGTAGATGTCTTTATGGTTTCCTTTAGATATGCACGGCATCTAGCGATCCCTTGAATTTCAAATCTCTCCTTTTCCGGGAAGTGCCTCAAAAAAATTTTCGAAAATCCACGCCATGTATCCTTATGGGGAAAATCGGGACTTTGGGGCCTTCTGGAATCGAACCCATGACACCGAGGTTCAATGTCGGCTTTTTCCTGGAGGTTACACGTCATGGCCAATACGTCGTAAAAATTTCAAGTCGTTGGCACTTGTGGAACATGGTTAAACTTTTGATCCCCTATATCTATTATATATAGATGCTTCTCCGGATTCATTCATATAGATAGATAGATAGATAGATAGGATACTAATTCACAGCCTAAACCACAAGCGCCATTGACTTGAAATTTTTACGACGTATTGGCCATAACGTGTAACCTCCAGAAAAATTGCGATATTGATCCTCAGTGTCATGGGTTCGATTCCAGAGGGCCCCAAAGTCGCGATTTTCCCCATAAGATTACATGGCGGGGATTTTCGAAAATTTTTTTGAGG
The DNA here is from genome assembly GCA_947579665.1 of Sympetrum striolatum. NCBI lineage: Eukaryota > Metazoa > Arthropoda > Insecta > Odonata > Libellulidae > Sympetrum > Sympetrum striolatum. Next base: position 115,266,112 of record OX388343.1, on the reverse strand, counting down.
CTTTTCCCGGAAAAGTAGAGAGTTGAAATTCGAGGGATCGCTAGAAGCGGTGCAACTCCAACATAAATCAGAAAGACATCGCCGAATAAGGTCCATGGTTCGAAGCTAGGTCGGGGCAAAAATTGGCCGTTTAAAATGCTTTGCGGCAATTTTGAAGATTTTTTTTGGATCCTTTCCCGATAACATGGATACTTGAAACTCAGCACGTCGAAAGATATCACGAATATATTTCATAATCAAATTTTACATGTTCGCTGATGGTCCTTGGTTCGATCCCAGAGGGACATTTTCACTTATCAATGCATTTCTTACGGAGATAACGGAAACAAAATTTAGGTACTTCCCGGCATGCTATCTACTTCAAACTTTGCATGATAGAAGAACAAGTCTTTACAAATCAAACTTTGCATTCACAGCATACAATATTTCCTGGGTTCGACACCAGGTGTCTCTGCAAACAGAAGTTGATCCGATTTTTAGGAATTATTTTGAAACCTTTCCCAATAATATAGAAACTTGAAATTTGGCATATAGATTTAGATGATTAATAACTTTCAGAAATTTTTTTTAAATATTAGAGATCGTCCTTCCAGAGACCCGAGAGCCATTTACATTCGTGAACATTAGAGCGTCTTTTGAGGCAGTTGTAGCCAATATTTCTGCTTGAATTTTCACACATAGTTAGAGATGGTGATCTTCTATTGTGTTTCATAGTCGGTTTACCAGTAAGACCCGGGTTCGATGCCAGACGATTAAATTTCAGCGAATTTTAAGAAAAAATCAAATCCTTTTTTTTCTAATGAGGACCGTCCCGATGTGATGCCGATATGAAATTAGTGTTGTCGGTCTGCTTGCAGTATGCAAGCAACATTTTACTCGTATATATATATATACGAGTAAAATGTAGCTTGCATACTGCAAGCAGATCGACAACACTAATTTCATATCGGCATTATATCGGGACGGTCCTCAAAAGAAAAAAAAGGATTTAATTTTTTCTTAAAATTCGCTGAAATGTCATCGTCCGGCATCGAACCCGGGTCTTACTGAAAACCTACTATGAAAAACAATAGAAGATCACCATCTCTAACTATGTGTGAAAATTCAAGCAGAAATATTGGCTACAACTGCCTCAAAAGACGCTCTAATGTTCACGATTGTAAATGGCTCTCGGGACTCGAACCAAGGACGATCTTGGAAATTTAAAAAATGTTTCTGAAAGTTATTATTGATCTCCATCTATATGCCGAATTTCAAGTTTCTATATTTTTGGGAAAGGTTTCAAAATAATTCCTAAAATTCGGATCAACTTCTGATTGCAGAGACACCTGGTGTCGAACCCAGGACACATTGATAGGTATGAATGCATAGTTTGATTTGTTTAGACTGGTTCTTCCATCATGCTAAATTTTAAGTCGATAGCATGCCGGGAAGTACCTAAAACTTGTTTCCGTTATCTCCATAAGAAATGCATTGAGGAATGTAAATGGCCCTCTGGGATCGAACCAAGGACCATCAGGTAAAACATAAAAATCGATTATGAAATATATTTATGATATCCAACCCCATACCTAATTTCAAGTTTCCATGCCATCGGGAAAGGGTCCAAAAAAAATCTTAAAAATCGCCACAATACATTTTAAACGGCAGATTTTTGCATCGACCTAGCATCGAACCCAGGTCATTTTCCGTGAAACTCATTTATGTTTTCGATAGATCATGACCATATATAAAGGCTCCCTGAGTTTTGATTCTCTACCTATCCGGGAAGTATTTTTTTTTAATTCCCGAAAATCAAAGCAATGCATTTAAACGGGAAAAATCGGGACTTTGGAGCCCCCTGGAATCGAACCCATGACACTGAGGATCAAAATCGCAATTTTTCTGGAGGTTATACGTTATGGCCAATATGTCGTAAAAATTTCAGCTTAATCACTCTTGTGGTTTAGGCTGTGAGTTTGTATCCTCTCTATATATATATATATATGGATACATGAATGAATCCGGAGAAGCATCTATATATAATAGATACGAGTAAAATGTAGCTTGCATACTGCAAGCAGATCGGCAATACTAATTTCATATCGGCATCATATTGGGACGGTCCTCAAAAGAAAAAAAAAAGGATTGAAATTTTTCTTAAAATTCTCAGACATTTCACCGTCTGGCATCAAACCCGGGTCTTTACTGTGAACTTACTATGCAGCACAATTAAAGATCACCATCTCTAACTATGTGAGAAAATTCAAGCAGAAATATTGGCTAAAACAGCCTCAAAAGCCGTTCTAATTTTCTCGAATGTAAATGGCTCTCTGGATTCGAACCAAGGACGATCTTGAAAATCTAAAACATGTTTCTGAAAGTTATTAATGATCTCTATCTAGTTGCCGAATTTCAAGTTTCTATATTATTGGCAAAGTTTTCAAAATAATTCCTAAAAATCGGATCAACTTCTGATTGCAGAGACACCTGGTGTCGAACACAGGACACATTTATTAATGTGAATGCACAGTTTGATTTGTAAAGACTTGCTCTTCTATCATGCAAAGATTGAAGTCGATAACATGCCGGGAAGTACCTAAATTTTGTTTCCGTTATCTCCGTAAGAAATGCATTGAGAAGTGCATATGGCCCTCTGGGATCGAACCAAGGACCATCAGCGAACATGTAAAATTTAATTATGAAATATATTCAACATATATATCCACGTGCCGAATTTCAAGTATCAATGTTATCGGGAAAGGATCCAAAATAAATCTTCAAATTCGCCACAATGCATTTTAAACAGCCAATTTTTGCCACGACCTAGCATCGAACCATGGACCATATTCAGCGATGTCTTTTTGATTTTCGTTGGATATGCATGGCTTCTGGCGATCCCTCGAATTTCAACTCTCTCCTTTTCCGGGAAGTGCCTCAAAAAAATTTTCGAAAATCCCCGCCATGTAATCTTATGGGGAAAATGGCGACTTTGGGGCCCTCTGGAATCGAACCCATGACACTGAGGTTCAAAATCGCAATTTTTCTGGTGGTTATACGTTATGGCCAATACGTCGTAAAAATTTCAAGTCGATGACGCCTCTAGTTTAGGCTGTGAATTAGTATCCTATCTATCTATCTATCTATCTATCTATCTATCTATCTATATCCTTGAATGAATCCGGAGAAGCATCTATATTTAATAGATAACTTATATATAGGTATATCCGGAGAAGCGTCTATATATCTATTATATATAGACGTTTCTCCGGATATACCTATATATATATTCATATATATACACATTCATAGGGGATCAAAATTCTACCCATGTTCCAGAAGTGCCACTGACTTGAAATTTTTACGACATATTGGCCATAACGTGTAACCTCCAGGAAAAAGCCGACATTGAACCTCGGTGTCATGGGTTCGATTCCAGAAGGCCCCAAAGTCCCGATTTTCTCCATAAGGATACATGGTGAAGATTTTCGAAAATTTTTTTGAAGCACTTCCCGGAAAGGTAGAGAGTTGAAATTCGAGGGATCGCTAGATGCCGCGGATATCTAACGAAAATAAAAAAGACATCTTTGAATATTGTCCATGGTTCGATGTTAGGTTGGGGCAAAAATCGGCCGTTTAAAATGCATTGCGGCGATTTTTATGATTTTATTTGGACCATTTGCCGATGGCATGGAAACTTGAAATTCGGCATCAGGTTAGATATCATGAAAATATTTCATAATCAAATTTTACATGTTCGCTGATGGTCCTTGGTTCGATCCCAGAGGGCCATTTGAACTTCACAATGCATTTCTTACGGAGATAACGGAAACAAAATTAAGGTACTTCCCGGCAGGCTATCGACTTCAAACTTTGCAAGATACAAGAACAAATCTTTAAAAATCATACTGTGCATTCACAGCTTACAATATGTCCTGGGTTCAACACCAGGTGTCTCTGCAATCAGAAGTTGATCCGATTTTTAGGAATTATTTTGAAACCTTTCCCAATAATATAGAAACTTGAAATTCGGCATATAGATAGAGATCATAAATAACTTTCAGAAACATCTTTTAGATTTCCAAGATCGTCCTTGGTTCGAATCCAGAGAGCCATTTAAATTCGTGAAAATTAGAATGTCTTTTGAGGAAGTTGTAGCCCATATTTCTGCTTGAATTTTCACACATAGTTAGAGATGGTGATGTTCTATTTTCCTGCATAGTAAGTACACAGTAAAGACCCGGGTTCAATGCCAGACGATGGAATTTAAGCGATTTTTAAGAAAAATTTCAATCCATTTTTTTCTTTTAATGGCCGTCCCGATATGATGCCGACATGAAAATAGTGTTGTCGATCTGCTTGCAGTATGCAAGCAACATTTTACTCGTAATAGATACACATTCATTCATTCATTGGGGATCAAAATTCTAACCATGTTCCACAAGTGCCACTGACTTGAAATTTTTACGACATATTTGCCATAACGTGTAACCTCCAGGCAAAAGCCGACTTTGAACCTCAGTGTCATGGGTTCGATTCCAGAAGGCCCCAAAGTTGCAATTTTCTCCGTAAGAATACATGGCAGGGATTTTCGAAAATTTTTTTGAGGCACTTCCCGGAGAAGCAGAGAGTTGAAACTTGAGGGATCGCTAGATGTCCAGCATAGCCAAGGAAAATCAAAAAGACATCTTCGAATATTGTCCTTGGTTCGATGCTAGGCCGGGGCAAAAATCGGCCGTTTAAAATGCATTGCGGCGATTTTGAAGATTTTTTTGGACCCCTTCCCGATGGCATAGAAACTTGAAATTCAACATGAAGTTAGATATCATAAATATATATCATAATCAAATTTTACATATTTGCTTATGGACCTTGGTTCGATCCCAGAGGGACATTTATATTCCTAAATGCCTTTCTTACGGAGATAACGGAAACAAAATTTAGGTACTTCCCGTTATGCTATCGACTTCAAACTTTGCATGATACAAAAGCATGTCTTTACAAATCAAACTATGCATTCACAGCTTACAATATGTCCTGGGTTCGTCACCAGGTGTCTCTGAAATCAGAAGTTGATCCGATATTTAGTAATTATTTTGAAAGCTTTCCCAATAATATATAAACTTGAAATTCGGCATATAGATAGAGTTCATAAATAACTTTCAGAAGCATTTTTAAGATTTCCAAGATTGTCCTTGGTTCGAATCCAGAGAGCCATTTACATTCGTGAAAATTAGAACGTCTTTTGAGGCAGTTGCAGGCAATATTACTGCTTGAATTTTCACACGTAGTTAGAGATGGTGATCTTCTTATGTGGTGCATAGTATTCTTACCAGTAAGACCCGGGTTCGATGCCAGACGATGAAATTTCAGCGAATTTTAAGAAAAATTGCAATCCTTTTTTTTTCTTTTGAGGACCGTCCCGATATGATGCCGATATGAAATTAGTACTGCCGATTTGCTTGCAGTATGCAAGCTACATTTTACTCGTATATATATATAAGTATATCCGGAGGAGCGTCTATATATAATAGATAGGTACGAGAGCAATGTAGCTTGCATACTGCAAGCAGATAGGCAAAATTATTTTTATTTCGGCATTATATCGCGACGGTCCTCAAAAGAAAAAAAAAAAGGATTGAAAATATTCTTAAAATTCACTTCAATTTTAGCGTCTGGCATCGAACCCGGGTCTTCCTGGTGAAATTACTAAGCGGCACAATAGAAGATCACTATATCTAACTATATGTGAAAATTCAAGCAGAAATATTTGCTACAACTGCTTCAAGCGACATTCTACTATTCACAAATGTAAATGGCTCTCTGGATTCGAACCAAGGACGATCGTGGGAATCTAGAACATGTTCCTGAAATTTATTCATAATCTTTATCTGCATGCTGAATTTCAAGTTACTATATAATTGGGAAATGGTTCCAAAAAATTCTTAAAAATCGGATCATTTACTGATTGTCGAGACGCCTGGTGGTGAAACCAGGAAACATTGGTAACTGTGAGTTCACAGTTTGATTAGTAATGACTTGATGTTATCTTATGCAAAGTTTCAAGTAGATATAATATCGGGAAGCACCTAAAATGTGTTTCCGTAATCTCCATAAGAAATGCATTGGGGAATGTAAATGACCCTCTGGGATCGAACCAAGGACCATAAGGGAATATGTAAAATTTGATTATGAAATATAATTATGATATCTAACGCCATGCCGAATTTCAAGTTTCAATGCCATCGGAAAAGGGTTCAAAAAAAATCTTAAAAATCGCCGCAATGCATTTTAAACGGCCGATTTTTGCCCCAACCTAGCATCGAACCAAGGATAATATTCGTAGATGTCTTTATGGTTTCGTTTAGATATGCAGGGCATCTATCGATCCCTTGAATTTCAACTCTCAACTTTTCCGGGAAGTGCACCAAAAAAATTTTCGAAAATCCCCGCCATGTATCCTTATGGAGAAAATCGCGACTTTGTGGCCTTCTGGAATCGAACCCATGACACCGAAGTTCAAAGTCGGCTTTTTCCTGGAGGTTACACCTCATGGCCAATATGTCGTAAAAATTTCAAGGCAGTGGCACTTGTGGAACATGGTTAGAATTTTGATCCCCTATATATAACTTATGTATATATATATAGGTATATCCGGAGAAGCGTCTATATATAATACGAGTAAAATGTAGCTTGCATACTGCAAGCAGATCGGCAATACTAATTTCATATCGGCATCATATCGGGACGGGCCTCAAAGGAAAAACAAAAAGGATTGAAATTTTTCTTAAAATTCGCTGAAATTTCATCGTCTGGCATCGAACCCCGGGTCTTACTGGTGAACTTACTATGCAGCAAAATAGAAGATCACCATCTCTAACTATGTGCGAACATTCGAGTAGAAATATTGGCTGCAACTGCCTCAAACGACGTCCTACTTTTCCCTTATATTCCTTATGAGAGAAATGCTAATGTGCTCTGGCATCGAACCCAGGAATAGTACGGGCTTAAGAATTTTTTTTTCTTAAACCAATTCTTAATATATATCTTCTAGCTGAGTGAAAAGTTCCTTACATTCCGGTAAGTGCATCAAAAAAATTAATGAAAAACTATCCCAATGTATTTTAAATGCGGGATTTTTGCATCGTCCTAGCATCGAACCCAGGACGTTCTCATTAGTAAACATTAATGTTAATAATAGTTCTTGACCATATCTGTAAGCTCCTTGAATTTCGATTCTCTACCTGTCCGGGAAGTATTATTTAAAAATTTTTGAAAATCGCCACCATGTATCCTTATGGAGAAAATCGCGACTTTGGGGCCTTCTGGAATCGAACCCATGACACCGAGGTTCAAAGTCGGCTTTTTCCTGGAGGTTACACATCATGGCCATAACGTCGTAAAAATTTCAAGTCGGTGGCACTTGTGGAACATGGTTAGAATTTTGATCCCCTATATATATATATATAGGTATATCCGGAGAAACGTCTATATATAATAGATATATATATATATATATATATATATATATATATATATATATATATATATATCTCAAAACCAATGGAGAACATTCTTTGCAGAGAGTAAGTATATTATGGAGCTGACTTGTACCCCAATATTAAACAACATAAGATCACCATCTCTAACTATGTATGAAAACTCAACCAAAAATATTTGCTGCAACTGCCTCTAACGACGTCCTACTTTTCCCTAATAATCTTTATGTGAGAAATATTAATGTGCTCTGGCATCGAACCCAGGCACAGCATGGTCTTATCTAATTTTTCTTAAACCAAGTCTTAATGTACAACTTCTATCTAAGCAAGAATTTCCTATCATTTCGATAAGTGCATAAAAAAATAATGAAAAACTACCACAATGTGTTTTATATGGGACATAGATTTACCACCCGGCATCAAACCCAGATCTTCCTGGCGATACTTCCTATGCAGCACAATAGGATATCGCCATCTCAAACTATGTGTGAAAATTCAAGCAGAAATATTGGCTGCAACTACCCAAAATGACATCCTGCTTTTCACATATATTCCATACATGAGATTTTTTAATGTGCTCAGGCATCGAACCCAGGAAGACTATGGTCTTATTAAAATTATTTTCTTAAACCAAGTTTTAATATACATCTTCCAGCTAAGAGAGAACTTCCTATCGTTTCGATAAATGCATCAAAAATATAATGAAAAACTACTCCCATGTATATTAGATAGGAGATGTTTGCATCGTCCTAGCATCGAACCCAGAACATTTTCTGTAAAAGCCATGGTTTTCATATATAATGTCCAAATCTATAAGCTCCTTCAATTTTGATTCTCTACCTGTCCGGGAAGTATTTTTTAGAAATTTTTTAGAACCCGAAATTCAAAGCAATGAATTAAAATGGGAAAAATGTGGATTTTAGGGCCTTCTGGCATCGAACCCATATCACTGAGGTTCAAAGTCGCCTTTTTTCTGGGGGTTTCACGTTAGGGCCTATACGCTGTAAACATTTCAAATCAATGACGCTTGTGGTTTAGCCTGTGAAATAGTATCCTATCTGGATATTTATGTATATGAATGAATTATATATAAAAGATATCTTACAACAATAATTGTATCTGGGCATTCATTTTCCATGTCTTTTTACGGAATTACGCATGAGCTCGAAATCAAAAATCGCCTTGATCGTCAGTGGGATGGGTTGTTTACGACTACAAAATTCCGATAAAATGTTCACGTACTTTATCTAATTGTGCGCAATTTCGAATCAAAAACGATATTCCGCTACCACGATAAGAGTCCATGTTTTATTATCTTTCTTTTGGTGCTTAATTTGACTTCCTAAGACTATTATTTATAATTTAATTTTGAAAAAGAAAGTAATCCTGCAACTAGAAAAATGACCTCTACGTGTATTTCTTATGGAAAAGTTTTGACCCGTCTGGGTTCGAACCATGGACCTTAGGGAAATAAAACGTAGCCAATACTCTGCGCGGGGTTGACTGTTAATAACGTAGAAAATTTCAAAGTTTTACGACTCTTGGTTTTCGAGAGTTTAGCGGATATACACATACACACACCCACACTCTATTTTATAGTATAGATTATTCGGCATGATATTTTTATGTCCTTGGCATCGGTGTCTTTAAAAACATTCTCTGGTAGCATTGTGATCATTCGTATAATATTTAATCCAGCCGCGCAGTTTAAGAAAGAATCAATTGTTTTTTCACCTTATTTAATTTTTCATACATTTTTTTCTTAAAAAATACCTTTTTGAAAGTTCTATTTTTTTGAATTTATTATATTATCCTTCATGGCTTCATTTTTAAATCATCTCAATTATTTTTCCTTCATAACATACAGATATGATATAAGGTAATTCCGGGTGAGATGCCCCACTGGGAGAGATGCCCTAGTTATAGTAATTTCAGGTTTAAATCTACATATTTTCTATAAAATAAAACCATCACATAAGGTAATTCCAGGTGAGATGCCCCAGTCGCAATATTTGTAAGGAAAACCACAAGATTGCTCTAGTGACGGTGTGCGTCAGTCAGTTGGAAGGCACTTGCCTATCTGAAAGAGTTTCACGGTTATTAATTCTTTTTACTCAGTTTTATAACACCATTTCAATTAGGCACCGATTTTTCTCCACCCTGTTATAAGATAGAGTATAATGTTTCTGGTTGGCACGTTTTTAAATGTTTGAATATTTTGAATTAAAGGGTGGAAACTTGTACTAGTAAATTATCTAATATCCAGTGCAGTGACTGGCCATCTTGGACAAAGTGTAGCCCCACTGACTGTAAGGGCATCTCTCTCGTACTGAAAGGAGAGACCACTTCTCGGGATAGATACCCCAGTGCTATATTTAGGTAAATGTGCCCAATTAGTATCAATTTTACTTTATGGTGATACTGATTAAGTCTTTATTCAAGAAAACGTTTGAAATCTACATTTAAATTTCAATTCAAATTTAAATCCAGGGTCGAATGCAGTTTATGCGCGATAAAATCATGATGTAGTGTTTAGTAAGCTCTAGGGTGGAGCGTTTTGCCTCTTTTTTCTGATTGAAATGTAATACCCGGAAAAGGTGGCCTACCCACATTGACATTATAAATATAAATTTTTTGAAATCAAAAAACATCAAGAATAAGACTTAAACGTTTAACAAGTTTTACTCCAATGAAAGTATAGTTTATCAATAAAAGTTATAAATACGAGGGAACGCTGAGCAAATCAGTCTTCAGTTTCTAAAATGAAGAATGATAAACAGCCGATTCCAAGAAACTCCTTAAAAAGATTAATATTAAAAATAGATGGAAATGTTATTAATGGTATTTTAATGATCATAGGAATAGTTTTCGATGTTCATTAGCATACCACTGATAGGTAGGAATTACCTTATATCATAGTAAATTCGTCTCCATCATAGTAAATTGATATACATGTTTAGGAAAACCACGAATTTAAATGCAAGCAGCATCTGGCGGTGCTGCCATGAAATTCCAAGCCTCGAAATAAATGCAACAAAATTTGATAATGGAAGATTTGAATTTTATGCACAAAAGCTAAAATAGTTGAGAGTCGAATTTATTTTTTCCAAATTAGCTTCCTTCGAGGACTAAATATGCCCTAAAAATATACTTTTTCCAATAGTTGTGCCTTTGTTAGAGAGATAGTAACGTTCTTTTCTAAGTGAAAGTGAAGTGAAGTGCAATCTATCCTTAGCTCCTTTCTCATTTCCCTAACGTGCTATTTACCAGATATTGAATTTTTCCTCTGTGCTAACTTAACCAAGTTCTCGCCATCAGTATAAGACAGGGTGTGATTAATTTCTAGGAACTTATGTCAGTGTCCTTACTTTAATTTTGCAATGCCTTTCCTTATTTTTTCATGTACCCCTTACGTAATTTCCCTAAACTTTTTCCTATTACTCCCCCACTAAAGGATTCTCTATTTCCGTTCGTAATTCTTGCCCTCTCCAAGCTCACAGCCATATAACTTCAATGGATAATATTAGCCCGTTACTTAACAGCAGTACTTCCTCTTTGGGGTCTCCGACCGATCCTTAAAAGGCATCACAATTTCCCTCCTTTCTTTCTCCCTCTAAGTTAGACCCTAAGGCTGGGAACACATTCACCGGTTTCGCTCGTCCGGTCGGTCATAAAATGGTCGTGAAACCGGGGTAGGGATACTTTCACTCACAAGAACCGGGCTAGCCATAAACTGTCCCGGTTGCTTCTCCGGTGTTGATGAAAAATCAATTCTCTTTGGAATTTTCGATTCAAATAACTTTAATTTTTAAAATACTCGCTAATTTCGTCTTCATTCACTATGTCATTCGGCACGTCCATATTTTAAAGCAATAGTAGAGGAGAGGGTAATGGGAAGGGACCACGTTGAAAAGGACGTTGGAGATAAAGATTGAGGATTATAGAAAACATTAAAATCGTCGCCTCGAAGGGAAAGTCCAAGTTTAGTTTTATTTCCGTAGTTTTCATCGTTTGTTTATTTAGTTAACAACCTTTGTCAAAATTTCTAATAAACTATAACCAAATTACGAGTGAAAATCTTCCTGCCCACCCATTGCCTATTTTATGCTGAAAAGAATCGCTATCAAGCAGGCATAACAAGGAATAAATAAAAGTCCTTCATTATTTTTGTCTTTTTTCTTATTAATGCCTTCGGAGAAAGAAAACATTCCATTTCCTACAGACGGCGACTTTTATATCCGCGTCAGAGGCAAATTCGGCAAAGGAAATGACAAGGAATGAAAGATTAATTTAGTACACTTCCATAGATTTTATATTCAGGCGACATGTTTCGCTAGTGAGCTAGCATCATTAGGCAATATTCTATTACCAATTTTTAGTTATATTGGTAAATCCAAGGAAGGTGCACAGTTAGAATTAGATTTAGAAAGTAAAAAAACTTTGCTGGGGATAGAAAGTAGGGATTTGGAAACCAGTGCAAATCACGGCATTTGTCCACATATTGTTGTTTATCACATATCACTACCCTCTGTTCCTTACCTGCACTAGTTCACACCAAATAATTTTTTCGGAAATTAAATTCTTTACATATTGCTTAATATAATTAATTCTTAAAATATTGCTACATATGATAAAACGATATATAAGTGAGTGATTGGTGCATCGCCGGTAGTTAAAAAATATATAATTGGAAGTACGCTTAAATAAGAATTTGTCAAAGTGGAGGCGTATAATGAAACCCTCCCTCCCCACCAACAAAAATCTTATAAACATTCATATCGCAACAATGTTTTTACCCGGCAGCGGCCGCATGTCAAAAAAAAAGAATGAACCTTACTTCTCGGTGAATGATAAGTGATGTATGTTTACATTCAACAGTTATCGATGAAAAATAATTAATACTGGTTGCTTTAAAAGGCCAAAATAAGCAGCAAGGGATGGGGGAAGGCACCCGGCAACAACCGTTCAATGTGAAAGCGCTCATTTGACCGGCGTGCATTACTACCCACACCCGGTCGTTAATGGTCGTAAAGGTCCCAACCCGGTGCCGTCCTCTTCAGTCGTTGGGTCGGCTGTTATCCGGCGACCCCGAGGTCTATAATATATTCTCGGCTACTGTGAAAGGCTCCATTTACTTCTACTGCTTACTACCCTTGTGACCCAGCTTAAAAACCGACTATGGTTTGCCGGCCGGGGGAAACCATAGCCGGTTTTTAAGCTGTAGGGTATTAATGTAGATGTAGATGTAAACGCGTTGGTCTTTCTTCAGGAAAATTTCTATCAGTCACTTAAAATCGTAGGCACTCAAAAGGCTCCACACGTGCCGTCTTCCTTGGGGGTATGAGGTTGCGGAGAACAGAAACCCTCCTAACCAGTCGTTCTTTAGCGAGGGATGCCTCAGTGCCTGGCCGTGTCCTCTGTTCGCTAACAGAAATCAAAATGCGCTAAATGTTGGTGGAAATCTAATGCATGAGCCATTAAAACTGTCGATTCCTACGTGGTCTTTATTTTCCGAGGCAGCCTGAAGAATGGGCCTTCCTCGCCTCCTCAACCCTTCTCCCTCTGCTCCTCATCAATGAAACTCTCCCGAATATTAAATTCCACCGCTGATCAACAATAATAATTTGACGAACGATATTGATGGAACAATTATCCGTTTTAATCTGTTAATGATAGTCGAAGGGCATCCATTAAGGAAGGCTAATAAAATGTTCGAAAATATCTTTCCTTACTTCCTGTTGGTAAGGATATTATCTGATATACACTGATTTTGTAAAATATATTTCGGTAATAAATCGAAATATATCAGTATAAATTGTTGATTTCGTGAGTTTCGATTTACTTTAGTTGGACCCGGAAGTTAACGCTGGGTGAGTGTTACTCAAGAAATGTAGATGCCGAGAAGTGTGACGTTTATAATTAAACTATTAGGTCTGAAAATTTGGTTCATCTGTTCCTATTTATTCTTCCATTCGTTCAGTTTTTTGAAATCAGAATCACCGTTTGCAAGGCTGAGGGAAATCGGCAACAGTGTGATTAGAGTAGAGCGAAAACTCGGTTGAGCCGCGCGGTTATCAGGGCCGACGCACTGTGGGCTAGAATCGAAAAAAGCTGGCCAAAAATACGAAAGTGGTTTTTTGGAGTGCGGACTTTGAAACTTCGCATGGTCATTCTTGAATGAATTTTGCATATAACTGCGAAATAATTTCTCTTGATTCTCACGCGTTACAATTCTACAGGGGGTCAAAGTTGACCAAATTTTGCGAAAAATGCCGGTCTTCTATTTTTCGAGAAATTCTTCAACTTCAAAACGATGCTGAATCCATTAAAAGTAAGTTATTGGATAAAAAATAACGCCACGTTATAGACCTGTGCTTTATCTTTCACAACCTATAATTTAATGATTGCGAATGAATAATTGCATATTTTATGCAACAAAATGGCGAACTCTCGTTTTAGAGAAACTTTTTACCTAAAGCGAGGAAAATAGTTGAGACGGACTCCGAGGGACATGAAGATATTTATACCACGTTATTCTTTGAAGCTTTCTGAAGAGGAATCTGAAATAAAACCTTGCAACAATTTGCTCCCCCAATAATAATAACGAATTTTCGACAACACCGCATGGGCCAATCCGCGCGGCGGAGTACGGCCCTCCAGAAAGAGAAGTGTTTGAAGACCTTCGAACCTTCATGCCTCCCAATGATAACTTTTGAATGCTGAAATTAACTTTTTACAAACTGTAGAAGAAGAAATAATGAGCAAAATAATATACATTCAACCATCATTCTTAAAGGAAGAGTGAATTTAGCAACAGCGTATATCTTTCATCAAGTATCAGAATAGAGTTACCATTTTTTTGATTTTCACTTTGTAAAATATTATGAAAGCTGTCTTTGATGTTTTTGAGCTATACTATTTCTCACAGACCCTCAATACCATTGGAAACCAACCCACACGTGGGCGTGTGCCGCGGTGTCCCCGAGTTAAACTTTCGGTTCGTTTTATTGCATGCAGCTGTGCTTCTTGCGGATTAACGGTAACCCTTCAAACTTAATTTTCGTGCTTTCTAGTTCAAAATTTTCGCAAACTATGAAAACTACAGTTTGGCTTTGCCTGTGGAAGAAGTAAGTTGTGCTCTTGTGCTCTCTCAGTAGCTCCTTGCATTCTTTGTGTAGTATATTCAAGAAGTTCGGGTAGTTCCCTTCAGCATTTCCTGGTTCACTTGTCGACACTTTTTGGAGGATATTTTTATGGTAAGTTGTTTTGTTAAATTACTTTCTCTTTTTACTTGTAAATTCTAAGTATCCTGGTGAAAAACAATTATTTTCTCTATGCATGTGAAATGTTCTCATCGTTATTTGAAACTGTCTACTGTATTATTTTCTTAACGTCATACTGTAGAATAGATATAGTAATGGAATCTCTATTGCATTTTCAGACATTAGAAACATTGTATTGGGTTTCTAGTTTATCGTCTTTATACGTTGCTTGTAATTCCGTAAAAAAAACATGTCTAATCTGCGAATTAGTCGGTTAACGCAATATAATAAAATGATGGAGGAAAAGAATGAGTCATTTTCTAGTAAAAAGCAACATTTAATGGATTTTTTGACAAGAAAACTTCACTTAGAAAGATCCATAGATGGGAAGGAAGCTCTTACTGTTTATCTGAAGAATAGTTTTCTTCCGGCATATTCAAGAAAATGGAAACAAAGTTTCCGTGTTAATGAAAGGTTTATTCTGCGCAATTCCAGTTGGCTCAATGTAAATATTAATTTTCCTGATATTGTTATCCAGAACTTACGAAGTACTTCTATGACCCTAGGTACGTATAAAATAGTGATTTGAAATGTTTAGTATTTGAAATTGATAATTTACATCTAAGAAACGAACAATCGGACTTAAATTCATTTTGGTAGATGCAAGAGGACGGCCGGAAGTAGATTTCCATTTTTACTTTCTCCATATACGAAGTATAGAGAAAGTATTGTTTTCATGAAAAAATTCGACTTCGAGATTTCAACGGAAATACACGTTTTGGGGTCCCCAGAACACGTTTTGACCATTTTCTGAATGATGTCTGTGTGTATGTGTGTGTGTGTGTGTGTGTGTGTGTGTGAGTGTGTGTGTGTGTATGTGTGTGTGTGATAATGGGCGTTCTAACTCGAAAACTAAAAGTCGTATCAATACCAAACTTCATATATAGTACTGTTGTGTGTGCCGTCAGAGTTGATTCGTTTTTGGAGTAAATCCGTTAACCGGAAGTCGAGCTTTATTCATTAAAGCTCATTTCCGGTTTTCAAAATATCTCCATAAATATGATATATACGTCTATTGTATTACTTATAAAAGTTTTAGATAGTATAATTTACTATAACTTTTGTATTTAACATATTTTTGTATCACCGGTTCATTAGGAGTTATTCGTGAAATACTGATAAACCGGAAGAAGATGATTATGTACTTTGTGGGCGCTCTAACATGAAAACTATTTGTCGGATCAACACTAAATTTCATGCATAGTACTTTTATTACAGTCGTTAGAGTTGATTAGTTTTTGGAGTAAATCGGCAGACCGGAAGTCGAGCTTCATTCTTCAAAGCTCATTTCCGGTTTTCAAAATATCTCCATTAATATGATATTTAGGTATATACTATTATTAATAAATGTTGTAGAAAATTTATTTTACTATAACTTTTGTATGAAACATATTTTTGCATCACTGATTGTTTAGGAGTTATCCATGAAATACTGATAAACCGGAAGTTGCTGATTATGTACGTTGTGTAAAGCTCATTTCTGGTTTTCAAAATATATCCATAAATATGATATATTGGTATATTGTATTCCATATAAAAGTTTTAGATAATAAATTTTACTATAACTTTTGTATTTAACATATTTTTGTATCACCGGTTCATTAGGAGTTATTCGTGAAATACTGATAAACCGGAAGAAGATGATTATGTACTTTGTGGGCGCTCTAACATGAAAACTATTTGTAGGATCAACACCAAATTTCATATATAGTATTTTGGTTTGTGTCGTTAGAGTTGATTAGTTTTTGGAGTGAATCGGTTAACCGGAAGTTGAGCTTAATTCTTCAAAGCTCATT
The DNA here is from genome assembly GCA_947579665.1 of Sympetrum striolatum. Taxonomy (NCBI): domain Eukaryota; kingdom Metazoa; phylum Arthropoda; class Insecta; order Odonata; family Libellulidae; genus Sympetrum; species Sympetrum striolatum. Next base: position 115,249,516 of record OX388343.1, on the reverse strand, counting down.
TCCGGTTTTCAAAATATCTCCATAAATATGATATTTAGGTATATACTATTATTTGTAAAAGTTTTAGAAAATGTAATGTACTATAACTTTTGGTTGAAACATATTTTTGTATCACTGATTGTGTAGGAGTTATTCATGAAATACTGATAAACCGGAAGTTGCTGATTATGTACTTTGTGGGCGCTCTGGGCTCTATGGGCGAAAGGCCAATTTCATAGTTTTTCATCGATCATGTCCCGTAAAAATTATTTATCATGTTTTTGGCATCAAAGATAATATATAATATTAATAACTCAAATTCCAAGTTTAGATGGAATATAGAGTTCGAAATTATTGCGGTAGATAAATATTTACATCTTATATATATGGAGAAAGTCATGTGCTGGCCACATCAGATTTTTCAATTGACAGATCGAAACGAAGGAAAACAGAAACAATTAGATCCACACTCTCCACAGCTGAACTGTCTTATTCTGCAAGGATGACTCTAAGAGATGAAGGAAATGAAGCTCCTTCGAAGTTGCTGAAAGAAATTACCACAACAACACCTACAAGGGCAAAGAGTTCTTTCTAGGTGGAAGAAAAGCGAACATGTGCAATCTCAGTTGTCAGGAGAAGAAGCATTATCACTAATTATATCTTCTGAGTTGAGTAAAACTCAATATAAAATTCTCCGTGAAACAGCTAAAAGTCATGGTCATAGGCTGTATCCTAGCTACGAAGTAGTAAAGGAAGCCAAAGTAACTCTTACTTTAGCTATGATGCTTCAATATTGAATACATAAACATTTACTTTTCAGGGATAAACGAGGATCTTATAAAAATATTTGCTACGATCTTAAAGGCAATTTCAAGCGGATTTACTCTGAATGAAAGAGCATTTGACGTCATAGACGTATTAATAGACATATGTCTTAAAATACAGCCAAATTGGACATTTTCACCGATCACACGGAATGGAACTGGGGTTTTAAATTATGACTTCTCATTTCTCATATTAATAGCGGAAAAAATTTGCTTATAAACATCAAAGCATATCATCGAAAAGCGTTGGTACGTTCCTAGTTCCTCTCAAACCGAGATCTTCCCGAAGGGCCATTGGCCGCCGCGCGGATTTGCCTATGCAGTGTTGTCGAACATTCGTTATTATTATCGGGGGAGCAAATTGTTGCAAGGTTTTATTTCAGATTCCTCTTCAGAAAGCTTCAAAGAATAACGTGGTATAAATATCTTTATGTCCCTCGGAGTCCGTCTCAACTATTTTCCTCGCTTTAGGTAAAAAGTTTCTCTAAAACGAGAGTTCGCCATTTTGTTGCATAAAATATGCAATTATTCATTCGCAATCATTAAATTATAGGTTGTGAAAGATAAAGCACAGGTCTATAACGTGGCGTTATTTTTTATCCAATAACTTACTTTTAATGGATTCAGCATCGTTTTGAAGTTGAAGAATTTCTCGAAAAATAGAAGACCGGCATTTTTCGCAAAATTTGGTCAACTTTGACCCCCTGTAGAATTGTAACGCGTGAGAATCAAGAGAAATTATTTCGCAGTTATATGCAAAATTCATTCAAGAATGACCATGCGAAGTTTCAAAGTCCGCACTCAAAAAAACCACTTTCGTATTTTTGGCCAGCTTTTTTCGATTCTAGCCCACTGTGCGACGGGGCTCGAGGTGGCATTGCCACATGACCTCGGGCGTTAGTCAAACGTTTGATGAGGCGTGTAAACCTTCGTGGGTAATTTAAATTCAAAACTGATCAATATTTTTCTACAAACCGAATGGTAAATACACACCGCAATTTTGGTGTTAATTTTATTTAGAATTGATACTCGATTCCTCATGATAATATTCTGTGAATAGTGCGAACGCGGTGTGTATTTTGGTAAATATTTTCTTTTTGAATTATTTAATGAATATCATATAAAAAGTTTAACACAACATTGACAATCGATTACAAGACTGTTATCACCGATTTAATGGTGGATTTGCTTTGTTTGAAAAATATATTTCCATAATTTTTCTCACTTTAGTGATAGCAGTTTGTGCAATTATGATGATATTAAGTTAAGTATTATTTTATGGCCGATTTTAAAATTGAAAAATCTCTTGAGGATGCTGTAATTTCTTTCAATTACTTCGGAGTTCTTAGAACTGGTAAAATTAATTCTCCGGTCTTAGTTTTGGTGAATAATTTTCAAAATAATAATAATTTAATAAAGAGCACGTCAACCAAATACAGTCGGACCTCACTATTTCGAATTATTAGTTAGTTTCCATCAACATCCTTTCAAAAATTAAAAAGGAATGATGAAATATCGGTAACCTAATCTCACGTAAGGAGGTTTATCAATATTATTGCATTGTGTAGCTATATTAATGCTAATGCAACTGGACAGCATACCAAGGCATTCAAAAACATTGAAAATTTAACAGATCCTGTCTTAAAGACTTCAAAATAAGAGTACTGAATGCATTTGAAAGCAATTTGCTGATGTGATTTAAAAGATCATTCATTTGAAATAAAATGTATACTTAATAACACCATTGAGCTTTCTCTGTTATAGTGCCAATTCCAGGTGGTTTCCTTTTCAAAAGGATGCAATAAACAATTTAATAATTAAGTGATATATTCCACCCAAAATATCTACAGTTTGTGCTTATGAAGTAACCAATGAGTTTTTGTGACTGCTTTTTTTGTAATGAATTGTGAATAATAATACTTTCTCCTATGACATCAATAACTATTTCTGGACTTACACTGAGCTTATCCTAACACTAAAATGACGGTGAAATACAAAGATTGTCTTGATGTGTTAAGCTAAAACAAGAAGATAGTGGAGAGTTGGAATTCATTCCACAAACCATTCTTAACTTTTATCATTTCTCTCAGATACACATTAAGAGTGATCTAAATATTTCTTTAATTTGATTTGTAACCACCTATATTCTACTTGTTCTCTTTGTAGCTGTAAGAAAATGATGTTAGAGTATGGTGGCAACATAAATGCTTATTAAAAAATCATTTAACTATGCTGTTTATCTAGATATATATTACTGCTATGATTCTAAACCCTTATTGTAAAATAAATTCAGATAGTGTTTTATGTTTGCAGTATAACTTTTTGTCTATTAGATATTCATAAATTTGATTTTGTACATAATGCATTTCTTTTGTGTAATTTAAGTATGAATAAAAGCTATTTTGAACTAAATAATAAGATATTCACAAATTATTTCCACTATCTCCTGCTATTTTCCTTTTGGTCAGTAGCAAAAATTCATAAAATGAATGTTCCTGTGAAAAGATCTTCAAATCCTGTCAAATTAATGTTGAAAGTAGTTGCATCCAATTTGGAAATAATCAAGGCTACATTTTCACTCAAACCAAAATGTTCATACACTTAAATCTTGTTAAATATTGGCCACGCAATATTATCCCGGCTTATAAGTCGACCCCTAAAATTTCAGGTTTCAGGATATGTTCGGCGTATAAGTCGACTGAAAAGATAAGCAACACCGCTTCCCCAGCTCTATTTTATGGGAAGATTAACTACGGTATCCATAAATATATGTTAGCTCAAGGAATATTTGCCGCATAAGTTTAAGACGCTAGAATTATTTCTTTCAGCTGTCATGTAAACTTATCGCCTCTGCTTGACTATTACACGTTTCTTTCGTTGGGATCACCCAGGCTGCACAAATAAAAAAGCGTTACGAAACAGAAGCGCAATGGCATTAAAATTTATTATATAAATAATGGTAATATAGCATGGTAATATCAAATCACGACACTTCTAAAACAACTTCCAGTAACCCCTAACGCTAAGTCGATTCATAGCGATTATATAAATAAAAACAAACCATGATGTGCTGATTGATCTTCATTTGTGAAAAGAAAAGATCGAAATGTGTATTAAATTTTTGTGAAATAAAAATACATCTGAAGAACTGAATGTAATTCGCTTGACTAGCCGATTATTAGTTTATTATTATTATTATTATAAAAATGTGGACCAATCGTTCGGTGGAAACACATATTACATATATCACACATATTATTAAATATCCCATTTGTACATTTTTTAAATACCAAAATTTACATATTCATCATATACTTCCCTTCCCTCATAATACAAGTCTTTTCAGAGTTTCCCAGTAGGCCTTCACGGCTACCGTAGTGGTCCCGGGGACAAGTCCCCACCGTACATCACCCTACCAACCCTACACCACCTGTACTCGTCAAGCTCACTCGTCCTTAATATTTTTACCCAATATTTTTATAAACTCCCTCTGATGTTTTGGGAAGGGCTGCAAGACTCTTGCAGGCAAATTATTCCTATCTGTAACAGCACGATTTAGAATAGAGAATTTACTAATGTTTGTTCTCTGTTTTATTAATTTAACTTTATATCTCTGGTCTTTTCTGCCATGAAATTTTGCCATAGTGACTTAGTTTGATAAATCCTCAAACGAAATAACTCCTGTGTGTAATTAAAAAAATATAGCTAGCCTTTTCTTTAATCTCCGCTCCTCTAAACTTTCCCAACCTAATTCTTTTAGCATCTGAGTAACGCTATTAAGCCTCGCATATCTATCTAAGACGAATATTGCTGCCTTTCTCTGTTCCTTTCCTATTTTTCGCTTTAAACTTACCTCATGCGGGTCCCATAAGCATTTCCCTTGTTCCAAGATTGGCCTAACAAATGATTTGTACGCAGTCTCTTTAATATTCTTATTTGATTTCCTAAGCGTACGCACTAGGAAGTTTAATACTTCGTTGGCTTTCAAAATGATTCGCTCTATTTGTTAGTTCCACTTAAAGTCCCTGCTGAATGTTATACCTCAGTATTTCACCGTATGCACACTAGGCAGATTCCCCGCCCCCCAGATGATATGCGTGTTGATATCTACTTCTATTAAAACTGGTGATTTTACATTTAATCGTATTAATTACTTTTTCGAAGGTTTCACAGATTACACTCGTTAGACTTATTGTTCGATAATTCTTTATTAATTTTTTACTCCCACCTTATATATGGGAACTTTTTTTTGTTTGCACGGCTTTAAATTTTTACTTTCCTCCACAATCGTATTTCGAGATGAAATTTGTTTTGTGTGATATCTACGTTAATTAGACTTGCCGAAAATTTGTTTCAGTAAGAAGTGATTGTTGTGAGTTTGTGTACAACGAGTGTTAAGCGGGCAGTTTTAATTATTTATCCCTTGGTAGTAAAGGGTTAAATTTTATGTTCGGCGTATAAGTCGACCCCTGGATTTTGAGAGATTTTTTAGGCTTCAAAGGTTGACTTATACGCCGGCATGTACGGTATCTTTAACTGGGGTGTTTTTTCTATTTTTCATTTCTCACTTTATTTGCTCTGTAGGTAATATTGCTGCATTTCCAATAATCATTTTCAATGGTTATTCATCACCCTAAATTCTAATTTGTCATTTCCTATGGTTAAAACTCTGATCTAGCTTAAGATGTCTTTGGTAATATGATGACATGGTCACAGTACAAGTGCAATGAGGCATGCAGAGTGTGAGAAATTGGGCTCCCCACAAAATGGGGGGCCCAATCAACGAAGTGCTACATGTCGAAAACTAGCTTCTTCAGTGATAATCATCTATTCACACATCCTTGAAAATGAGGACCTTCTAAGGAACCTTTATTAGCACTCATCATGTATCAAAATTCATTGTCCCTTTAACCCCTAGTTGTTGATCTGACATTTCCATTGTTATAAGATGCTACATTAAGAGAAAACTAAAGTTTTCCAAAAGTATAAAACAATATCCACTTCCTGTTTTCTTCGAAAGTAAGTCTCATTGCGTTTTTTGTAGTTAAAGCCTGGTTGAAGTTCGTTCTTATTTGGATTTTGTTGGTGACACAGTGTGGTGCTGCTGGTCTTCTAGTGTTTATGAATGTTGATCGCAAAAAAGTTTACCAACTCAATATATACCAATGCATCAGCCTTATTTAAAACAGAGTACTTAATTTCTTTATTTAGATTTTGATTGTATACCCTTTAAAGTAGGTGTTTTTGGATTGGTCTTCCTGTATTATATGTTATGTCTTCTTCAGAAAAATACTTCATCTATATTTCAGGCATTTTAATATGTTTTAGAAACTTTTCATTGTGGTAAGCCTAGTGATTTTGATTTAAAATCAATTGAAGTATCATGAATTGTAAATGAAATATTAACATATTACTTTGAGTTGTACTTGTAAAATGCATTCGGAGTAAAGTTTGCCATTTGAAATTATTTATACGGTACGATGACGAAAAATATCCTAAGAGCCAAAGTTTATTAAAACAAATATAAAAATTCATCGCTCGAAAACGATTAAAACACCGGAAGTGGGGAGATTCAGGTAGTCCAGGGGGAGCTCTGAACTTCAGATTATCATTACTTTTTGTATACCGTCTATATCTATGTATCATTTCCCAAAACGAGAACTTTTCTATTCGAATAAGCTTCAGTTTTTTCATCACGCGCTAATCTAAAAAAATGCATTTACCCAAACCCCCCGCGGGGCCCCCTTCTCCACAGCCTCGACAGTTGAATGGACATATGAACGATCCAGGGGTACCTTTTACGAGTTTAAGCGAGCACGATTTACACACATACAGAGACAGAAAACCAGCTGTGACTGGTCCTCGAAGAGACAACGATTTCCTTGGAGCCTCGAGGAGTCAACATGAGCCCTCAGCGAGGAATAACCCCTACGTCCACCCTCGTCATCTAGGGTACCGTTGCTCGAGGATTACGCTCGAAAAACACCTCTTCACCTCACACTCCTCTACGGCGCCATTATCCGACGGACGGTGGACGTCCGTGTGGCTAACACACCCCTCCCCTTCGGCCGCAGTCTTCATCGCGGCCACGGCGAGTGCTCTTAAGTCGTCCTCCGATTGTACCCATTATACCCAAAGCAAACAGTGAGGTGGTCGACAGACAGCGCAGTGCTTTCGCAACACTCTTCCATCGCGTCGTCAGAGTACGCCACGACCCGTTGGTATTCCTCGACAGCGGATATTAGCCGGTTGTCAATACTAAGAGAATGATCGTCTAAGGTAACGTACCGTAGAAAACTCATTATCTTCCCATTGAATGTTACTGAAGATGTATTACTCTTTTTAAATGGGGACCCTGTCAATGATTTCATCTCTGTTTGTACTGAACATAAATATTTCCTTTTAACCTTCATCTGGGCGCGCGGACGGTAGTTTAGCCTCACATTCATTAAAGCGCGTGCAATTTTTGCCTGGAGGTGTGCGGTGCTATCGGATGAGGGTTAAATGGAACGTTTTTAAACCAAGCTTCTGGCCTGGCGATAAGTTCACCCATATCCCCTCTTTCGCTGAAATCTTCACCAACAGGTAAATTGTTCAACTGCCCTCTCACCAAGCGTCGCAAATTCGTATTTTTCTTGTTTTAGATGCGCAGAGTATATATTTTGTAATTTGACTGGTTCATCTCGTCTTCTTAAACTGTAGAATTAATGTATTAATATCTAATATCTATCTACCGATTCTGTTAATAATGGATAGGTTGGTTCTGTGGAGGATATATTCTATTTGTAATTATATATTTATAAATTATTGATTTTGTTCATTAACGAATGAATGAATCTGGACAAAGTCTGGATTATAATTGTTTCTCTTTTCTATTGCTCTAAAATTGTATGTGTTTTCCCTCGATCAAAATAAGAGATGAATCTATAATTTTGTATGAATTTTACAATTTCCAGTGGCTCTGAGGGACTAAATATAATGTCGCAATACCTTAGACCGGGATGATTTACCATGTTTTCTTTAATTCTCTCGAATTTAAACCATTTATTAGACGGAGTTCACCACGCAAATCTTACTTACCCTAATATCTAATATATAAAATATAGTATGGGTATGTGTGTATGTTTGCTAAAGACTCGAGAACCGAGAGCCGTCAAGCTTTGAAAATCTGCACATAATTAAAAGTCGACCTCGCGCAGAGGTCAACTTTTAATTATGTGCGAAGTTTTCGAGGAAACAAGCTGTTTCAAATTAATCTGAGGACTGCATCGCTTTGATAGAATCGTAATAATTAACCAAAGAAAAACAATTTCGAAGGATTCCGGTAAAAGATAAAATTAATTTTCTAAAATATTCTGTTGATATTCTCATTCATGTCATTTCTTCACGACTTGAGAAATTAAAATTGGGAAATTGTCTTATTCAGTTTATCAGTAATTCATTTTCGAATTTAGGATTTCAGTATAAACTAGCAGCAGCTTAAAACTCCTTTTATAATGCGTTTGTTGTATTTCAAGTAAAGTATTTAAGTTTATTATTACACTATTTTTGTGCAGTGATCGAGCTGAATGTGAAGAAGTGCTTTGCCATGACTTTCACGGGGTCCACTAACGTTGCCTGCATACCTTATAGAATTTCATAAGATATTTCATTTCATTTCATATAAATACCTCGAAATTAAGCTTAGTAGTAATTTTTTCCATCAAAGAACATATTCTAGGCGTTATAGCAAATGCGAATATTCGACCTCTACTTGAGCATTGCTGTGCAATTTGGGATCCTCACGAAGTAGGATTATTTCTGATCTTGAGATGGATCAACGTAGAGCAGCAATGTTCGTCAAGATTTTCTTCATAAGAATACATGGCGGGGATTTTCGCCTTTTTTGAGGCACTTCTCGGAAAAGCAGTGTGTTGGAATTCGAGAGATCGCTAGAAGCCATGAAACTCCAACGTAAATCAGAAAGACATTGCCGAATATGGTCCATGGTTGCTAGCTGGCAAAAATCGGCCGTTTAAAACGCATTGCGGCGATTTTGAAGATTTTTTTTGGATCCTTACCCGATAACGTAGCTACTTGAAACTCGGCACATCGATAGATATCATAAATATATTTCATAATCAAATTTTATATGTTCGCTGATGGTCCTTGGTTCGATCCCAGAGGGCCATTTACATTCCTCAATGCATTTCTTATGGAGATTACTGAAACAAATTTGAGGTACTTTCCGGACTGATATCGACTTTAAACGATGCATAAAATAAGATAAAGACCTTTAAAATCTAACTAGGTATTCACAGCTACCAATCTGTCCTGGGTTCGACACCTGGCATCTCCTCAATCAGTATCTGATCTGATTTTTAATAATTATTTTGAACTCTTTCCCTTTAATATTAAATCTTGAAATTTGGTACATAGATAGAAATAATACATACCTACATTTCGAAAACATATTTTAGATTTCAATGTTCGTCCTTGGTTCGAATCCAGAGAGCCATTTACATTTGTGAAAAGTAGAACGTATTTTGAGGCAATTGTAGCAAATATTTCTGCTAGAATTTTCACACATAGTTAGAGATGGTTGTCATCTATTGTGGTCTATAGTAAGTTCACAAGGAAGACCCAGGTTCGATGCCAGGCGATTAAATTGAAGTGAATTTTAAGAGTATTTTTAATCCTTTTTTTTTCTTTTGAGGACCGTCCCGACATGATGCCGACATGAAATTAGTGTTGTCGATCTGCTTGCAGTATGCAAGCTAAATTTTACTCGTAACTTATTTATAGGTATATCCGGAGAAGCGTCTATATATAATAGATACCTAACAATATTATTTGTTTGTTTATTTGTATGTTTTGCAAAAAATGAAATTTGCTTCGGAGAAACAAGCTCGACTTCCGGTTAACCGATTTATTCCAAAAACTAATTAATTCTGACAACATACACCAAAATTCAATGTATGAAGTTTGGAATTGATACGACTAATAGTTTTTAGGTTAGAGCGCGCACAAGTACTCACACACTCATACAGACACACACACATACACACAGACATCATTCCGAAAATGGTCAAAACGTGTTCTAGGGACCCCAAAACATGTATTTCCGTTGAGATCTGGAAGTCGATTTTTTTCTTGAAAACAAAACTTTCTCTATACTACGTGTGCGTATATGGAGAAAGTAAAAAAAGTCCTCGAAACGTCAGAGAATGGTAAACAAAGTTTGCGATCTAGACTTTGTTAGTTAAATCTGATTCTGTTGAAATGGCTTAAAACTATATTTATTCATCACGGCATAGTGAATGGGATGACTGGATTCGTAGATACGAAGATTCGAGGAAAAAATTCCATTAAGAGCGTATATAAATCCTGCAAATATCCAAATTCGGATGCATGTATATTGTGAGATTTAATGCAAAAATATCATAAGATTCAAATCCTTGATATGATCAGGATATTTGGAGAAAATACTTTCTATGGCATTTAATTCTCAAATAGCTCCATTTCATTTTGACAATCACGACTTGCATTGTGGCGTTCCATTCTTTGAAGAACGAACTGAAGCGATGTTTGAAACTCTAAATTGAAAAGACGAAGGAAAATTGCAGCTCACAGTCGACGCCTATTACCACAAACTGTAGATATTTATCAATGAGCTTGTTTCCATTCAAAACGTGAAAAATTCTCGTCGTTACACTTACAGACGCTGATAAAAATGCTTTGTATATCTTCAACGCTCCGCTACTACGTTATCAGGGCCATTGTCTCTTAAAACTTAGCCCAATGTTGATAGAATTGAGTTATAACACGCTTCAAAAGTGTGAAAATATTAAATGTACCGAGTGACTCTGAATTAAATGAATTTTAAAGATATACAGACGCTTTTTTCTAGAAAAACTGTTTTTTATTACATTCTCCCTATATGTAGAGAAAGTATTGTATTCGCAAAACAATTCGACCTCCAGATTTCAACAGAAATAGATATTTTGGGGCCCATAGAGTTCGTTTTCGCTATTTTCCCGAACAGGTCTGTCTGTGTGTGAATGTGTGTGTGTGTTTGTCTGTGGTGAAAACGTTTTTGGGCACTCTATCTTAAAAAGTGATTATACGGTAATTTCAAAAATTCATATTTAGCATTATCCGAACAATGCCAAGAGTTGATTAGTTTTTGATTTGGAAATTAATTTCTATATGTAAGTATGAGTAAGTATGCATACAAAGCTTGGAAAAAATCTTAAATAATTCCCAAAGTAAAAATCAAAATAAATCTCAAACTATCGCAAGAATAACTAAAAATCATTTATCTTAACCCTCGAGTGCCCACGGTTGCGTGTACGCAACCAGCGTTATAATTTTGCGAATACAGTCCCTGACACCACAACGCTATTCTTATCGGTTTATGAAACTGCTAAATTGTGCTCAAGGATTCTGTCTACATGTTCCAATGACTTTTTTCTGCCATTAGTCGAGCATAGGGCCGAAAAAGTGGCAGACGTAGATTGCGGTGCAGCTTACGCTCAACATGGATGTACGCTTCGTGTAAATAGAAGTCTAATTTTTATTTCCTGCATTTTCCGGCGCCTATATTGCATGATTTCGTCGACCGATATTATAATGCTACTAACTACATCACTTTTTGGCGGATTAATTCCTTTATATTTATGATAATTGGTCTTAATACATGTGGTTGCGTATACGCAACCACGGGTAGTAGTGGTACCAATAGGACTCTCTCTCAAATTCCGGCGATTTCTTTGAATTCTCATTTCACTCTGCAATTTTTAGTGAAAATTTTGCGGCGATGAATGCAATAACGAGTATTAATGTGCATAAATGACAATGTTAAGTGATATTACGTTGAAAGAAGCGCTGGACATTTTTGAATCTAATGATATTGACGGTGATTTAGATGCCATTTTCATAGAACCTCCGGAATGCAACATCGCTTCTGATGAAGGTTCCGCAGAAGAAGATGACGCCGGCGAAGTTTACAATTTATATTGTCGGCAATTGAGTGCAGGTGCTGAAGTTGTATTCTGCAGAATACCTGACGACCTTTTAGGTGATATTGGGACTGTGACATTCCTGGAGAGCAGAATTACACATACGCAACGCCGAGTGAGTCATCTGCTGCACATAATTTGTGTTTGAAAGAAAAGTGATATTTACAAATAGAAGATAAAAGGTATTTATAATCAAAAGAACCTTGTTTGGGAGGAAAAAGATATCAGTGATTTCCTGCTCCCTTTTCCGGAACAAAATTACTATGAGTTTATGCGTGGAAACGTTCGAATTATTTTTACTTTCTCCATATACGAAGTAAAGAGAAAGTATTGTTTTCATGAAAAAATTCGACTTCGAGATTTCAACGGAAATACATGTTTTGGGGTCCCTAGAACACGTTTTGACCATTTTCGGAATGATGTCTGTGTGTGTGTGTGTGTGTGTATGTGTGTGTGTGTGATAGTGGCCGCTCTAACGTAAAAACTATTAGTCGTATCAATACCAAACTTCATATATAGTACTGTTGTGTGTGCTGTCAGAGTTGTTTAGTTTTTGGAGTAAATCAGTCAACCGGAAGTCGAGCTTTATTCATTAAAGCTCATTTCCGGTTTTCAAAATATCTCCATAAATATGGTATATACGTATATTGTATTACTTATAAAAGTTTTAGATAATGTAATTTAATATAACTTTTGTATTTAACATATTTTTGTATCACCGGTTGATTAGTAGTTATTCGTGAAATACTGATAAACCGGAAGAAGATGATTATGTACTTTGTGGGCGCTCTAACATAAAAACTGTTTGTCGAATCATCACCAAATTTAATATATGATACTTTTATTACAGTCGTTAGAGTTGATTAGTTTTTGGAGTAAATCGGGCAACCGGGAGTCGAGCTTCATTCTTCAAAGCTCATTTCCGGTTTTCAAAATATCTCCATAAATATGATATTTAGGTATATACTATTATTTATAAATGTTTTAGAAAATTTAATATACTATAACGTTTGTATAAAAAATATTTTTTATCACTGATTGTTTAGGAGTTATTCATGAAATACTGATAAACCGGAAGTTGCTGATTATGTACTTTGTGGGCGCTCTGGGCTCTATGGGCGAAAGGCCAAATTCATCTTTTTTCATCGAGCATGTCCCGAAAAACATTATTAATAATGGTTGTGACGTAAAAGATAATAATATATAAATTAATCACTCATCTTCCAAGTTTAGATTGAATATAGAGTTGGAAATTACTGTCGTAGATAAATATTTACATCTTATATATGGAGAAAGTCATGTGCTGGCCACATCAGATTTTTTGATAATGAAATTGTGCACCATTTAGTGACCGAGAGCAATAAATATTCGCTCTTTCTGAACTTGCCAAACCAATATATCGAGAAAGATGAGGTCAAAGTTTATCTTCGCAATCTTTTGCCTTCAAGTTATCACCAATTACCATATAAGACAATGTTTTGGGAAGAAAGCGGAAAAGAAAGATACTCGTGAATTGGTTGCAGACAAAGTGAAACGCTGCTGCAAAAATCTTGGCAAATGGATTGAAATGCAACCGCCACGAATGAATCGAGAATACAATATTTTCAAGGGAGGAACTGATAGAATGGATGAAAATATAAGCAATTGCCGAATCGCTATCGGGGAAAAATGGTACCGGCAAACTCTAACGTAGATTATTGATACTGTGGTACGGAATGCGTGGGTTTCATTGCGGCATTCAGGGAAGTCTTCAACGCAGGTGCAGTTCGGAAGACGCACCGTCCAACATTAACTTTTGAAATATGGCAAGCCTTACCAGAAAGAAAAATGAGGGATTGTAAGAAATAGAGCCGCTACGGAAGAACTGCGATTTGATTCAATTGGCCAATTTATAATTGTGAAAGGTGATAAGAGAAGACGTAAATGTGCAGGAGAATTTTCTAAAACAATTTGTCAAACATCACGAAGGAAGTTCAATGTTGGTTTTTGTGTATATCGTTCTGAGAAGTACCACATCTTTGCGAAAAGTTCTTAGAAATACTATGTTTTTTGTACCATTCAATCTAATAATTTGTTTATTTTATAAACATTTAACACATTGCGGCAAAAATAATTTTATATAAATATTGCATTGAGTAAGTATGGTTAAAATTTATTTGACGAAAAATAAATGTTTACAAAAGGTAATATGTTGCCTGAATTCTTTAGTATGGCGTTTGACGCTCACTGACCGGAACCCGCATGGAGAACGCCCACAGTTGCGTATACGCAACCACTATTTATTACAAAACAATAGTATTTGTCATTAAAAATTATATTTATTCAATCGTATGAATTCAGTACAAACAGAAATAACACAAAATTAATACATCTATACGAAAAAAATTCTCTGGGCGTTCGAGCCTCGAACCCTCGAACTTCGAGGGTTAACTCTCATTCCTATATTACTTCTAAAGTGTCTCTTCATTCTCTTTCCCCCTTAAAACTGTTCCTGTCACATTATCGTCATATGTTATTGTGGCTCTCCGTCTTCCTCTTTTTACGAATTCATTATCCGGAACCTTTTTCACTTAAGGCGAATGGAATGTATTTAGTCAGCAAGCATCCTCGTAAACGGCATTGTACTTGCTGTAATCGAGCTTCTATGAATGGCCTTCATAACGGCCGGTCATACCCGACAAATACTATTCTTGCCTCGGAATACCTTGGGAATGGCGTTCACTCTCGAGAAATTCCCAACAAGAATTTCGGCATTCAGTTTGTCTTTTGCGAGCGGTTGCAGCGTAGGTTCGACGTCCACAACCGCAGGGAAAATATGACACTTGTCTCGGATATCGGTCCTGAAAAGTGCGAAAGTTGCAGGATTCAGTTAGTGTTTTATTTATAATAGTGAAGTTAGTTATTAGTTAGAGGGCTGTTTGAAACCACTAATTACCGCCAAAAGACGGAACGAGGCTTAGTAAACAAGACGAGTGACTACCAAAAGACAAATGACAAATTATTTATTGTCAAGGATACAACTGGAACAGCAGCATTGTACGAGTGTTAATAACGCCATGAAATGAGAATTGTTCAGTGATATGTGATACCTGTGATAAGATGCCCACCTGTGGAACATTTTCAATAGTTTTCGATGGAGAATTGAACTGCCATTGCGAAAACAGAAGATGAGGGCTGCCAGCCAAAATATCTGAGACCCGCGCTTAATTTTTTCTTGCTTAACGTTGAGGAAATGTGCCCGGGAGTGGAAAATAACCTGGAATTCCTCTCCTTGGCCCTGCTTTGGTTCTAATGTGATAGTAAATTTTCTAATATTGGAAGGGACTTATTACGTCATATGTTGTGGAGTGTGTGTATGGCGAGAGAGTGAAAAAGTATTAAATTATCGACTCCTATTTTACTGTTTTCTTCGGAAGTGACTTTCGTATGAAGCGCGACTTTTGGTTGTTTGCAACAAAGGATTGCATTATGTCCGAAGGTATGGATGTAATTCATATTCAATTACGTAATTATATATTTCAACTAACTGATAAATGGATTAGAGTTCTTAGTTCTGGTTTGGTTATTATTAACTTATTATTTATTTCAACTAACTAATTAATCGATTCAATTAACTTTTCCATTACGAAAAATAATTTTCACGAGCAAGTTGCTTTACGAAACTTATAAATGTATACAAGGAATCAAACTACGGTGACTTTTTGTCATGTTTGCATATATTCCTGTATTCAATTAGGATAACATTAAATAAGAACGGTTTTAAGGAGGGAGGAACTCTATTCAAATGTATGCAAAGAGTGCAATGGATGTGTGTTCATATGACATTCCTCTGCCTTCGTGATTCCAATTACAAGGAATGTTATAGCGGCACTGTTTATGACCTCCATGGGGCAATGTTTCGTAGAAGGGTATTTTACGTCCGTGGAATATCCGCGTTTAAGTAGCTATTATTAGCTACGTATTTGAAATAGTATAATCTGATTATAATAGTGAAATTAAAGTTTCAGACTCAGAATTAAGTAATGTTAAATTCAATATAAATTTTGCTTCCATTCTCTATGTATAGCTCAAGCAATTTGATTTTCAAGTAAATGAAATACAATGAGACGTACTAAATTGAAGGTTGGCATCTTTAAGTCAACTTCGAAGCGAATGCTCTAAAATAGAGCCTTTGGCAACATTAAATAACCGTATAGGATCAAATCTAAGTTTAAAGGTATGCCAAGGGATGTTGTGTTCGTAGCTTCGTATTTTGCGTAGTGAGGAGAATTATGATGACGATTTCAGCTAAGGATACTATATATATATACTATATATCTACTCAGTTCATCATCATGAATTTTGTATTTTTTAGAATCACAAAGGATCACTCTCATGTGGAAGATTCCTCTCTTAGAGGTACCATTGTTGCGATAATAAATATTTTGTTTTAATAAAGTTATTATTTAACCGTAAGGATATTTAATCGCTCTCTGAGTATCATCAAGTTCAAGTATTTAGTTATTAATGAACATCTATAACTTGAATTTCGCAGTCGAAGCCAGAAGACGTAGAGTATTTACGATGTTTTGTCCACAAATATTCCTGTGGATTTTTCTCTGATTTAATTGGATGATTTATAATAAAACAAAATATTTATTATTCCATTAATTCTAATCATTCGGTCTTCTGGCATAAAAAATGCGTTTTGGAATCGGAATATTATTTGGTATTATCTGTATATTTGATAAACTTTTATATTAAAGTATGCTTAAAATTTAACTTCGGAGACGAGAAATGTCTCGTAAGTTTAATTATGCTTCAGATACGTGACAATAAGTTAATATATAATTTAATCATATACAAACATGGATGGAATCTCTCTCTTGAGATCGCCTTACTTGTGTATAAAATAAGTAAACAACAAATGAGTACATTCAGAACGCGTATTAAGGAGATCGAAATTTTTATGAAGTAACGAAAACTAATTAATCGACAAACGAAGTTTAATATCTTGTTTTTGGCTTCGAAACATAGTATGAGGTGATAAATCATGTTGTGTTTTGCAGAATTAAGATTTTTACACAGGGTTCATAACAGAGGATTTCCTAATTATTAGGAAACGCTTATTGATTTTGAGTATTGAGCTTAAAACGATATCGATTTGGTTATTCATAACTTAAAACCATCGCTAGTACTATAAGATTAGGAAAATATTGAAAAATTATTTAGGTTTTGTTTAGCAATAAATGTCTTTAACGCAGTGCTTATTAAATAAATGTTGAAATAATTTAATCTTTCTTACTTCGCAGACATCACTGAAGTTATTTCTTCGTTGACTTCTTTTACCGAAGGGAGAGGTATATTCTGGACTGCGCAAGTCACCAAAGGCTTCTCAGGTCACAGCATAGGTGAGTGTAAACTGTTTCACCTTGTAAGGATCGTAATTCATAGTTAGGGGCTATGACAGATTTCGGTTGCGTTTTCAACGATCCAGGAAATTTCGAAAAGAAAATTATATAACTTTGCTTTTAATATTTCTTCACTTCGAAGCAAATGATGCTTTGTAATACTAGTGAGTGGATTTTGCAATTTTAAGACAAGCGTTGGAGCACAATGCAAAATACGGACATATTAGTTCTATGCTTCAATATCAAGTAGACCAAATAAATTTGCCCTCAAGAATTCTTTTACATATCATGTACGAGTATTAACCCTCATATGGATTCTCTGCGCCTTTGCGGCGCTCGTGGTTTTTAAAATGCTTTTATTATTGCCCAATCCCATGGATCTTGCTGAAACTTTCAGTAGTCTAATTTTTCTGCATTTTTAGGCTATGAGTTTAATTTTGCGCGCATAGTGCGTATAGTTTTCATTTTATTTGCTAATGGAAAACGTTACGTCGTTGGATTTTCGGCGCCGCTGCGGCTACGCGAGTTTTCTCGCCGCTATGTCGGGGACTGCACTCACAATACTTATTTAATGGTTCTTATTTCATGAAATGGTATATTATATTTATGATCATAATATTTAAATGATGAAGCTTTCTAAATCATTCAAAATTGTTGAACATAGGGCCAAGTTTGCTATGCCAAATATCTTCGGGCACTTCGTGTTTGCTCTTTCGCTTGGGCGCACTTGCCTCAGCTGTTTCTAATCCCAGTGGTTCGAAATTTTTTTCTCATCTTATTCCGCCCCTCGGGGATGCTTTTTATTTTTCCGCTCCCGCGGGAATTACTTCGATCAATATTTTACATAAAATTTTTCGACCTGTAGTAGTTTGCTCGACCACCGCTTTCGGAGGCCCGTGCGTATTATCCGTGTATTTTTAAAATAAGACGTAAATGTTTTAATAAAGATCGGAAAAGAGTCATTCTATCTTCAGTCATCATTCTAACTTGGCCAAAATGCTCGGGACAATCGCGATCCTCGAGGATGAAGTACTCTGAGCGACGGACGTTCTCCCTCAGAGAATTCTTTTGAATTTTTGAGTAATATCATTCAAAATATTAATAAAACCGAGAAATCTAAATCTAGTAAATCAACTGCCGTCTCTGTTGGCAACTCCCACCTCCGACCTCTGTAATTTTAACAAATGAAGGCCATCAAACGAAGCACCTTTATGTTCGAAATGTTTCACCGAAGTCGTTCTCTCTCCCGACAATGCCGATTTAATTACACCGAAAGAGTTATTCCAGAAAGAAGAAAGGTTAATGCTTCCGAATGTGGCAAAAAAACAGTCAAAACAAGTCAAATACAATTAGAGTGAATGTCCCAATTCTAATGGGATTTCAACAATGAAATTGCGTATGTGGCCGAGATTTAGATTTTGCCGGTCGCAGTATTTCATCTAAAAGTGGGTACCGCAATAATGTGCCGCGGAACAGTACAAATGCGCCCGTCTCAGAGAGGACGCAAGAAATGATTGACGATGTTTATCGTAGTCCGCGGCCATAGAGAAAGTCCGCGGATCAAATGAGGCCGCGGCGACCCTTTCCATCCCCTCCCGCCCCCTCCCGCCCCCGCCCGCTGTGGGCTGAAGGGTGCGGCAGGGACTCACGTCAGATTCAGTTCCGACAATTTCCATTGCTGTTTCCACCAATATAAATTTAGGACAAAAAAGCCAGTGCGACCGACGGACGCCCGTTTGGATGGCAATGAAATTAATTCCGATACTTCGACGTAGGAGATCAGAATAATTGGTGCCAAGTGGTAAGGGAAAGGTTCCCTCCTCTTATACGTACTGTAGCCACGTTTCTTCGCCACTTATGTCGGCAAATTCGTCTCTCTCGAGAGACGAAGGAGATATCCCCCTTCCAATAATAATGCCAAAAATACATCCAATTTATCTTAACGACTCTAGAAACTGGGTACAACTTTTTCGTATGATGTGCAGCTTCAAGCGGATGGCGCAATTGTTCGGGAGACGAGTTATTGTTAAGTTTACTTCGGTGAAAGACTTAAAGAATTTTTAATCAATGACAAAATTGAATTCTTCACTTATCGACTCGCCTACGAGAAGAAGAGTAATTTTATCATAAGAGACCTCCCGATCGATATTTTAACAGATGACACCAACGACTTCCTCCGGGTCGATAACATTTTTTGCAGCAGAATATCGCAATTGAGGACTTCGCGTCCAACCAAAAAATATTTTGAACAAAATCAGTTCCCTCACGGCCTCTGCCGTCATTTCGAGCTTGATGATAAAGAAATTATGTATAAATTCTTAAATGTCCGATATGTATGTGGCTTTAAAATCGAAAAGTTCAAGCCTCCTAAAAGCCCGCCGCAATGTCACACCTGGCAATAATTCGGGCATGTTGATGAAGCAATATGCAGCCCAAATGTGTGCGGTTTTAACCATTAACCGGCTCCCATCCCCGCGCTTTCGACTGCGCATTCATCCGTCGGTATCTCACTTGTGAGCGATCCTAAAACCGACTTCCTCCTTGAGAGGAATTCTCGCTAAACGGGCTCCCTCTCCCCTGCATGGTCGCCTCTGGCATCGGCTCCCTAAGCTCTCCTTAGGTGTTGCTGCCCATTAGATTCCGCTAGAGCCAGAGAGCCACCGAGCCGCGTCAAGGCTGACAGTTAGGCTTCGCCGGGGGTGTTATAAGGACCACAAACTTAAAGTAGTAACCGTTGACCGATTACGAGAAATATACTTTTCGATCCACCCTAGTGCTCAATCGTCCCGCGGTCCATTTTCCGGTCCGCATAAACCGGCATTATCGAAATTATCCAAGGTATTCCGCATATACAGGGTTTCCGAAAAGTAGTGATAATCGGAAGAACTCCTCTTGGGTGACCCGAATCACCCAACTTCGAGGGTCCCCGCTCTTTATTCGTCTCCGAGTTACGTATTTCTTTCGTATTTTTCGAAAAAAAAAAGAAAATGACTTTCAGGGCATTTTTTGTCACGGTAAGGTAAATAATTGAGATACAGGGTTTATTTTTTTCCTTAGAATAACTGAATAATTGCGCTAAGTGAGGCTAAAGCATTTTTCGTCACAGCTGCTTCCATTAATTCAAAATTTAACTTAAAATTTCGAAAATTGTGATGTCATTAATTTGAAAAGAGTCGCATTAAAAACATTTTTGGTGACTACTTAAAAATCTTCTTCAATTTATTAGCTGTTTCTCACGAATAATATATTGAGCTATTTTCACTGCAACATACTTAAGATTGGATTTAAACACAGTCGGAGATTTTCCGTTTTAACGGACGAGTCAACACCTTAGTGTAACTCGAATTGGTGGTATTAATGCGTTCAATCATCTAAACTACAAAACGTTTTCCTAGTTGGCATCGCTTAGGCACTCCCATGGCGGTAAGAAGAAATCCCCCTTCCCCCTCGTTACTAGGCGAAGTCAACAACAATATCCCTCGCGAGTATTACAAATTATGAGCCAATGTTGGGATTCGAGGCGTAACCAAGCTTTCCCATCAATGCATTCCTCGAACGTTTCCATTAATACAGTCTTTTGCCTGCTTTTATTCGTTGCTATATATTACGCTCCTAGTTTTTGATCTTCATGACGACTTTGGTATATTTTACGGACTTGATTGGATATCGTCCTTGATATGTATCACGCCGCTGTGTACTCAATTGTGATCCTGGCTTTTGATATCTATTAGGACTTATTCTGTGAGGCTCTTGTGGGAGAAACTGTTTCGCCATGAGTTTTTTACAACCTCAAAATTACGCGAAATCTTCGTTTATTCTATCGAAATTCTTGGAGCTCCGGATTGAAAATTATTATCTATAATTCATAGACATTTCTCCGGATATACCTATTTATAAGATATAGAGAGAATAAGGAAATGCTTTTGTTTGACGTAGGTCATACTAATATTATTTATGCTTATAGGTGCTGTCGTTTCTCATTTCTCTTAAAAATTTTTCGTTTTCTAAGTAAAACGATATTTTAGAGGAAAACGATTGACTCGAAGCTCAAAATTACATCAAAATGTTAACACATTATTATACTAAAATTACATGTAATGTAAATCAAAAATTGGCGATAGCTTTTGTAATTGAACTATGGTTGTATAACTACGCTGTCATCAATTGACGAATATCGGAACTTTTGTTGTAAAACTTCCTTTGTTGATTGTTTTTGCCTTGTTGTCAGCTGCTAAGAAAACTTTGAACGTTTTCTTTTGTTGAGGAATTTAATTATTCATTTTTAGTAATAGGTGTGCACAATCTCCCATGAAATTGGGATTCATGATGATTAACATTTTCTGACAAAAATTCAGGCTATTCTCGCTCCATGTCTATCCTATACTCTGTTGAAAATATTGAAAAACATGAAACCTTTGACTCTGCGAAAGTTTATTTTGTTAGCTATAGTTTGTAAATGTGGACATTGACATTTCTAACAAATGTTCGCATATTTTCTTCACAAACATTATTTATTCGAACATTTTTATGCATGCAAAATATTCTATCTTTTCCGAATTTGGTACTGTGGAAGAGCAAGGAATTTATAATGTCGATTGATGAGAGGATAGTTAAACGATTCTGGTTGTCTAAAGTTGATGTCACTTGTTTTTTGTGCCATTTCTACTTTAAATTTTACAAGACTTCAAATTTGAATTTTTAATGAAAAAAAAGTAATTCAGGCGTCAAGAACCGAAGAATAAACATACCTTTCTAATTTTGTTAATTGTAGAAGTTATAACCGGTCAAATGATATAAAAATGACTTTAATACCTTCATAAAATATATATTTATTAAATAAAATGTTCTGAGAACGAATTCCTTTACGAATGTGTTCAAAAATTAGATCTAAAGAGGTGGGTACCCGGGTACCCCGGGTGCCCAACAACGTAGGTAAAGTTGGGTGCCTACACAAGGGTTAACAGAAAGAGCTAAAGAGAAGGTTCGAAACATAAAAATGATTTTCCCCAACTGTCGGAAATCTCCTCAGTTTAAATTTCTTCCTTGTGAATTTTCCTGCCGGAAGTAAGGTATCGATGAAACGAAGCGAAATAGCACTTATTTTTCGAGTATTACTCATATATGTTGCATATTTGAAAAGAAAACAGAATTATTTCGGTCAATTCTGAAGGAATTCGGACGTAGGAAGACTCAATATCATCCACACTATAATCACTGTGTTATTATTATTATCATGAACACTACAAGTAGATTATAAATCTGGTGGCAGTGGTTGGACATTAAATAAAGTACAAACATACTTTCATGCAGTCGTACATGATCAAGCAATATATAGATAGTCAATATAAATATAAATTGAGTGGTTAACAATATACCTGTCAGGCATTTGCCCACGGATGGAGGGAAACCCTCGGAAAACCTCCCTCTGACAGAAGTCAAGACATATACGTAATAAAAAATGTACAAATGTTATCCCGTCCCATCAAAAGAAAACATAACCAGAATTAAATTAACAGCTATTACAATTTATTTAACTTCGCCTTGAAGGTACGCACTTGGAAAGGAAATGGCTCAAAAATGCCTGCAGGGAAAGCGTTCCATTGATCTAATGTTCTATTAAGGAATGAGAACTAAGCAATATTAGTTCTTTGAGAGGGAGGTTCAATTTTTTAACTATGATCTTTCCTGCTTAAATAAGTGGGGTTTATAGTTCTTCTCTTAATATCTGCCCATGCTGTCTTGCCTGCATAAGCGTTGTATAAGCTTCCTAACTTGTAAACTTTCCTTCTGTTTTCTAAAGTTTCCCAACCTAGCTTTTCTAACATTTCTGTTACACTCGCAGTTCTTTTGAAGTTATTGTTAACATATCGTGCGGCTGTTCACTGTACCATCTCAACTTCTTTAATCAGTCCTATTGCTTGTGGATCCCAAACCATTGCGCCATATTCCAATATTGGCCTAACTAATGATTTGTACGCCATTTATTTTGAGTTTAGACTACCTTTTCCCAATACCCTCATAATGAAGTGCAATGCAACCTTTAGATACTATATATTGCTGATATGAGTTCCCCACTGCAGATGCTTCGTTAGCGTTACTCCGAGATACTTACAATCGTATTTTTCTACCAGTAAACTACCGTTTAACGTGTACCCCCATTGTAAGACTTTCTTACATCTACGAAAACGAATCAGGTTTGTTTTTCCTGTATTTAGTTCCATTCTATTTAAGTCAGCCCACTGAACAATTTCTTCTATATCCTTTTGCAGCTGAATGCAATCATCTAAACGCTCTATTTCTCTGTAAATTAAGCAGTCATCTGCAAACAACCTGATCTCACAATTCAGTTAAATCGTTAATATATATTAAAAACAGCAATGCTCCGAGAACACTTCCCTGACGCTATTTCTAATTCCCTGGAAAATTTGTTTCCCTCCCTTACCCTTTGCGTGCCTAGATATAAAAATGTTTCTATCCATCTAACTACTCTTTCGTCAATCCCCATTTTGGATATTTTTTCCATTATCAGTCTATGATCTAACTTATCGAATGCTTACGAAAAATCGACGACCACGGCATCCGTTTCCCAACGACTCGGCGATATCCTGCGTAAATGCCGTTAGGATCGCATGAATAAGTTAAGCCGTGTTGTGCATCACTTTGCCAATTTTTTGAATCCCAAAACTTGTGATTGGAGTTAGCCACTAACTTTTCCATCTGTTTAGAGACCACACTTGTTAAACTAATCCGCCTGTAATTATTTATGTTTGTACGAGAACCCCTTTTGTGAATCGGTGCTACAATTGTGCACTTCCAGTCTGACGGTACTTTTCCATTATTTAATGATATCGTGAATAAGGTACAAACATAGGGTACTACTGCCTCTCCTAAGTATTAAAGTTATTATAATATCTTATGTAGTAAAGTAAAATTTCAAGGTTTAATGCTTAAACACAAGATAATTTCGAATGGTTACCAATAGGTTCAATTAAAACAACTCATTTTACGTAAACAAGCCTAATTGGTTGACTATGTGTGTATGCACAGTTACTTGCCAAAGCATGTGGACTTAAATATTTCATTCGCCACTGTTTCTCAGGTAGGAAGGAAACCAGTGGATGTGGTTGGTTTGAAACTTACGGCGAGAGAGAGAAAAAATAAGAGTCGCTGTGGAATTTCTGGGAATCGAATTGATAGAGCCCCTTACGCCATTCGAATGGTAATCCTCTGGTGTGTGACTGAGACAATTCACCGAAAGAGTTTTACGCTCCAACTGGAAAATAAAATGATTTGGATGTAAACAAAATATTTTCAACGAAATAAATTCCTATCGAGAGTGAAAATATAACGATTTTTCGCATAATTGATTGTTTTCAAGGAAATACGTTCCTGTTTGGAAAATTAATTCATGATTTTCAGCAAAATTAAATCCCATCGTGGTGAAAAATGTTTTGACTTATCATTTAATAGTACGAACCATCCTTATTCCGTTTAACTTTCTTCATCAAAATTAAGTTTTTAATCGATTTTCCATAAATAAAATGGTTAATAATTTGAAATAAAAAATGTAAAAATTTTCATGCTTTGCGGATAATTTCATTTCATAAAAATCGTTTGAAAGTATTCAGAAAGACTTTTGTTAAACAAACCTAATGTTAATATTAATTTGCAGTGAATAACATCCACCGAGGAAGGCGTTATGTAAAACTCCACGAAAACAATAAAAGGCGATGGAATAGAAATTTAATCAAAATATTTATTCAGCACGTTTGGTTTCAGCGAATGATCGCCTTCATCGGGAATGTTATACAATCGTTAAAACAGGTCGTGACGAATAAATTTTACAGAAAAAGTACCATTCCATCTCGTTTTCATTTGTTTTTTTCTTCTGGAGGCTATCAAAGCTCCTCATAAGCATTTTTTGACAAAATACGTTCCCACGACAAAGAGTTGGAGTCAGCAGACTCTCCCGATCAGTTTTCAGGCGGTCGTGGATTGTTCGATCTTTAAATACATCTTTAACCAAGTGAGAGGTATGTCATTGTGTTGCAACTTTTCCTCCATGGCTGTTCCGAAGACTTCCCAAAAATATCACAAGTTAAGTAGTAGAATTCACGGCAATTCAGTTAAAACCTTCGTGAAGCTCGTCCGAAAGGAGGAAACGCCGGCGTATGAAATCGTGATAATGCTAATTCTGTTTTTCCCGGCTCTTGTCTCACTTCTTTCCTGTTTCCCGTCGTAAGGAACTTTCATTTTCGTCGCAAGGGCTCGCTTTGTGCTGATGAATTTTGGTGTTCCGACCTCTTTCGCTTTTGCCCTTCGATCTTTCCTTCTCTGCTTAGTGATAACGAGGGCAGAGCCTTAAAACTACCAATTAGAAGTAATGGAGGGAATAAACGCAGTCAATTAACAGGAGAGAGAGTTCTTTTTTATTGGGAAGTTGGGCTCGTGAGCCTACATTTTCATTTTGAGGTCCATTATTCAAACTGCGAACTTAGTGCATTAGTGTAATATTGGAAATTATTCGGTCTGGAGAGTTATTGCGTGAAATCGATGTGGTTTATGCAACAGAAACTCTTTAATATGATAGAGGGTACATCAAAATGTGATACTAGGGGGTAGTTGTTTGCGCGTAAAAAAATTACGATTAATGCCTTCGATACAAGAAGTTTTAAGAGAATTATAAAAAAATCTTGTTTTGAGAAGTGCTATTTTACGTTATTAGGAATCGGAATTTTCAAATTTATCGTATGATTTATATTTTGAGGCTTAGATATTCTCTTTTTTATGGAAAAATTATTAAATTCTTTAATTATAATCGTAATATGTTCCGTAGACGGGCATTTCATGATGGAACTTTGTTAATATTTTTTATGAAACAAATTAATGAAAATCAAGAAGATGAAATCATATACATCATATCATAGGTCATCTGACCTGTAAAATTGTACTCGATTTGCTATGGTAACGATCTACCAGTCTATATATTGATACTATAACAGGTCTGTTTGGCAACAACTTAATGGGCTGTTTTATCATTCATAATAAATGTCTTTGAACCTCTAGATGGCTCTGTTGCTTTAAATTAAAAAACTGTGGTTGGGTTAAAAATGTCTGCTTGGAAGCGAAAAGGTCACACCAAATTGACCAAGAAAGAAGTATTCGGGCATCAATTTAAATTCATTGGTAAAACTTATTAATATAACACCGATAATATTGGTCCGATCTTACCACCATGTTATTGAAACAATTTGAATGTACTGATTAACTAAAAGTAAATGCGTAATGATAATTGTAGATTTTAGTAATCGTTTAATTCAAAAAGCTTTTCATTTGAACGAATAAGGCTGGACCACTTACCCGTCTTTTCGTGAAAATATATACTACCTAAGGTTCAGGCTTAGAATCACAACTTGATATCTTTGTAAGAACAAGAGTTTTGTGCTTGTCTCTTTGAATGCGCCCCTCGTTTTTGTTTTCCAAGGAATAGTGTTTGTGCGAGCAATGTGAGTTTAAAGTATTACGTTTTTTTGGTTTTCCATCATTTTACGAAAGGAATCGTCATGCATCTACGTCACGCTTTGAGATGAAACTACTTATTCTGTTATTAACTCCTTACTGTTAAAAAAAGGAAGAATCTACTCCGAGATCATAAATAAAAAATCTGATGTGGCCAGCACATGACTTTCTCCATATCTTAGATGTAAATATTTATCTACGACAGTAATTTCGAACTCTATATTCCATCTAAACTTTGAAGATGAGTGATTAATTTAGATATTATTATCTTTGACGTCACAAACATTATAAATAATGTTTTTCGGGACATGTTCGATGAAAAATGATGAAATTGGCGTTTCGCCCCAGCGCCCAGAGCGCCCACAACGTACATAATCAGCAACTTCCGTTTTATCAGTATTTCACAAATAACTCCTATACAATCAGTGATACAAAAATATGTTTTTTACAAAAGTTATAGTAAATTATATGTTCTAAAACTTTTATAAATAATTGTATATACCTAAATATCATATTTATGGAGATATTTTGAAAACCGGAAATGAGCTCTGAAGAATGAAGCTCGACTTCCGGTTCACCGATTATCTCCAAAATCTAATCAACTCTAAAGATACAAACCAAAATATTATACATGAGATTTGGTGTTAATCCGACAAATTCTATTTATGTTAGAGCGCCCACAAAGTACATAATCAGCTACTTCCGTTTGATCAGTATTTCACGAATAACTCCTAATCAACCGGTGATACAAAAATATGTTAAATACAAAAGTTATAGTAAAACACATTATCTAAAACTTTTATTGGGTACACAATATACCTATATATCATATTTATGGAGATATTTTGAAAACCGGAAATGAGCTTTGATGAATGAAGCTCGACTTCCGGTTTACCGATTTACTTGAAAAACTAATCAACTCTGACAGCACACAATACAGTACTATATATGAATTTTGGTATTGATACGACTAATAGTTCTTACGTTAGAGCGCCCACTGTCACACACACACATACACACGCACACACACACACACACACACACACACACACACACACACACACACACATACACACAGACATCATTCCGAAAATGGTCAAAACGTGTTCTAGGGACCCCAAAACATGTATTTCCGTTGAAATCTCGAAGTCGATTTTTTTCATGAAAACAATACTTTCTCTATACTTCGTATATGGAGAAAGTAAAAAGTTTCCTCGTTCACCTTAACTTCCAATACGGTGATGTTACATTTTTCCTGCGCATTTTTCCTTGCGGGTGCAAATGCGTTAGAATTAGTCTCGATGGAAATGGCGGCTAAGCTATCGAAGTTTTTTTTTAATTCGATGCGTGCCCCCAAATTATCTCGTAGGGAAAATCAAGCCGTTCCTTTCCTCACAAGTGTTGCCTATCATGCATAGAACCCATTTCTTATTCGTTTGACTAGAAATCGTCAAACGAATAAAATGTTGAACGGATGTGTCCCGATCATCTCGTATTTCTGTTTTGATATTAAAATACGTCTTTATTATCCGTTCAGTTCTTGAAGAGAAAAAAATCGAAAATCTAGGAGTGAAAAACTCAGTCTCTACCAATGAATTGATATCATATGATTCCATGAAGAAGAATATGAAGAATGAATTTCATTTCCATCGAATTGCGATCCAAACCGATATTGAGCTTTAAAACCCACACAATTAAATACGTGGATGACAAAAAAGAGCGAGAACTTTTAAAGAAGAATACAAGGGCATTGCTGATTCAATCAAATAAATTCCATAGAACCTTATATATAAAAGGGAAATGTGATCCGATTAGCTTACCAAAACTGACGTCACTGGAAATCGACATTATCGCAAACGGCACGATTCGCCGTGTCGCGGCGAAGAATTTTTTAGGAATTTATTTTCTACTACTGATACATAAATAATATTTGATGTTTTCCTTACATTTACGTTTATATTTCTTTATATTCCATAAAAGTAATCTAAAATAAAATGAATGCATAATTATTCCGTGAATGCGCTTGAAATGGATGTTTTTGGTCTGAGGGTAATTTCTTGATAGACTACAATGGCTTGGAATCCTTCATGAACTTCATATGAGACGTTATTCATTGCTAATTTGCAATACATAATGCACAGTGATTGAGAAAACAGTGGCAGCGAACTTCACAGACTCGTCAATGCAGGTAAATCATAATTGTATAATATTTTGGCTAAATGATGTTTATGGGAGAAATTCGAACGCAGCAAAAGCCGTATATCCAAGTATACATGTAATATGAAATGGGGAATTACGGAATTTTTGATGTATTGAACTGAATTCGAACTATTAATGGTCATCAAAATGAAAGTTATGTTTACACGAGGAAGCGATTGCCTTGAATAAAATTTTGTAAATCGAATTTTGTAATCGAATTAACTTTTTAGTTAAAATATAAGTAGGATTCGATAGAATCATCCATTTTATTTTGTATATTACAATACAAGGCGAGATTTTTTCCTATTGTGATACCAAGGTTTGCTTACCTTTTCTCTTCTTTTTCATTAAAAATTTCCTTGTTTTAAATCCTAAAAGTCGATGGTTAGATAGATATAGGAAGACTCATTGATCTAAATACCCCAAAGACGTTATTTATGGTAATGACATCAGAGGTATATGTACTTCAGTCCCTTTTTGATTCTGGAAATGTTTTCGAACATTGTGAACTCACTTGGAACTTCGTTTTCCTCACTTCCTCCATTTTCATCGACCCGTGAGCTTGACTTAGTTTACGAATCAACACTTTGACGCGAGAATTTCCGAATGGAGACTCACTCCTAATGACGCATAGAAATATAAAGTGGACCTCGGAAATTGGTTTGAAAAAACGCGTGACACGAGCGAAAAAGTGGCCCTAAAAATATTTGAGAAAGAATGCCTTCTTATTAAGCACTCCTTCCTCCATCGGCACAACTACGGACAACTTGCGAAAGATATTCGCAAGGTCAAACTTCATTTACGGAAATTCTTCTCTAATACCAAAATCATCCAGAACTATTAAATTGAATTTAGATTATTTTTGCACACGTTTATTCTACTCTTCTCCGTTCGGGTTCTTAAAAACTTTTGTTTTTATTCCCCTGTTAGCTTCTTTTACTCGACTATATCTCCTGAAAACTACAGCAGTACCGCAGGCCTATCGGTAATGACTTTCTTCTCAGCCACGAAAATTAAATAAAACAATGGAAATATTTCAGTGTAATTGTCGTTAATTGCAATACAGATGCAATTTTATTTGATTTTAATAGAGGATAATATGGTCCTTCATCTACTTGTATCGCATCCTTGGCATTTCAATTGTGGCATGAAAACTTTTGATGTATGACGAATCAACACTATTACGCGAGAATTTCCGAATGGAGACTCACTCCTAATGACGCATAGAAATATAAAGTGGACCTCGGAAATTGGTTTGAAAAAACGCGTGACACGAGCGAAAAAGTGGCCCTAAAAATATTTGAGAAAGAATGCCTTCATGAAAGAATGAATTAAGACCTCTCCTTATTAAATGCTAAGGAAAGAGGAACTTCTGGAGTCAATGCATGTAATTTACCTCACTCCTCATCAAGACTATAAAGCCTCATTCCCATTTACTAGCTGTTGGTAACTTATGTTAGCATGATGAATTACCAACCGGCTTATGGGCTTAACAATTTGCAGTCAGACTGGTAAGCGATTCTATATTAATGAGTCATATTGAGAGTCTTATCTTGATTCAATAGACTAAAGATATACGCCTAAAATGTGTGAGTGATTATACGAAATTTAGGTACTCGATCAATTTTCGACCAATTCCACGGACATTCCGCACATTTTCGGAAGGTTGGAAACCCTGGTCTCTGTTTGCATTTGCCCTTGCCTCCGCTTCTTGCATCCGCCCCAATAGCTCGAGACTTCCCCCGTTTCCTCCAAGCCCTTCTTATCTTTCTCGAGTAAACGCCCTCTCCCGCATTTTCCCCTGCAGTGAGAGGGGTTTCTTTCACTAATTCTCCCTCAATTGTTTCGGATTTCGTCGTATTTTCGTTTTCTGGCCGCGATCCACTTTTTCTCGGATAACAAAAGAAGGCTGGAAAAGCGCAGGAAACTTTTTTATTCAACTCTGTGCTCGTAAATCGAGTTCCGTAGTCTACGTGATCCATTCTATAGTGATCAAGGTATATATATATATATATTTATTTTCATTGGTGTTTGGGGTTTCGTTTCTACATAAATGGGAAAACACTGCCCCTTTAGGTTTGTGGCCGAAGAGTTCGGTCAATGGGAACATTTGCTATGAAAGAGAATAAAACGTCGGTATTGAATATCCAGTCGTCATCCGCGTTTTATTTTTCTATTTTTTAATCATGTCTTCATTTATTCTTCAATATCTTTTCTACCATTTTACTAAATGGAATATTTTATGATAAGCTGAGTAAACTTCGAAATATAAATAAAAGATAAATAGTAAATTAAGCCAAATTTAGGGACAGAGAGCTGTGTGAATATCAACTCATTAAATGTCTTTATTTATTTATTGAGCATAGCGTTAGTCCAACAAATATGATACAAATAGCATGTAAATGCACAGCAACAATTAAATAAATAATTGGAGAGTCGTAGAAAGTGGCAGGAGTAGAAGAAAATATAACGCATTAAAAATAATATTCATGCAATAACCTTTTAATGAATATTGATGAAATTAGCTCATATTGTAATCATGTATTCTAATCGTTTTTTACTTTCTCCATATACGAAGTATAATGAAAGTATTGTTTTCATGAAAAAATTCCACATCGAGATTTCAACGGAAATACATGTTTTGGAGTCCGTAGATCACGTTTTAACCATTTTCGGAATGATGTCTGTGTGTGTGTTATTATTATTATTAGTATTATGCGTCTCAGTATGTTAAGCCTTGCTCCTCTGTGGACCACTCGTTCCCCTAATAATAACAGTAAACCGGGACCACATGTCCTCAGGCCTCCTCCCACCCGCACATCCCTCCCTCAAGAGCCCCTTCGTCACCTTGCTCCTCACTCGCCGCAGCCCCCCACCCCTGCCGACAACCTGTCCGGCACCCCACTGCCCCCATTCCGCCCCCATTCTGCCCCCGGCACCTCCTGTGAGGGAGCATGCGAGTGTTATAGTGTCTCGTCTCCCCGGACCCCGGAATGGGTTCCCCTGCCCCTCGGTCGAGGGGATGTGTGTGTCGAGGCGGACGTACCGCCCGAACCGGAGTCCTGGTCCCCACCAGCAACTTTGCCTTGGTCTATCCCACGTGGAGCTCCGAGCCATATCCTCAGCCCCAACTAACTGGGGCCCAGGCCGCCCCACCCAACCCTGTGCCCTCTATCGAGGGGTGTACGAGTATGCGGAGGCGGCGTCCCGAACCGAAGCCCCGGCCGGCGGCATCGCCCTCGATGGCCCTCTCTCGAGGGAAGGTGTGTGAGTGTGGGTTTGCTTTGGTCTCCGTGGGTAAGGCTTCTGCGTGTATAAAGGGATGCTCCTCGCGTTGATGAAGCCTGCATCAAGTTCCTAAGGTGCTCGATGTTCCTCACATTGCAGAGCTCTGCATCGCTGAAATAAAATCGCTTCAAGCGACGACAATGTAAAATATCTGTTACCACTCCATGACGCTGGAATAATAAATAAATAGATAAAATGGATAAAAAGTTAAAAACAGGGATCAGTTTAAGTGAAGGAGTGGGCAATCGTCCTTCAGCTCCCCCGTCTGGGAATCCACCAGATAATTTTTGTGGGTCCACACGCCGAGCATCTCCCCACTGCAGCATGCCTCGGCGTGGTCTCTTTCTAATTTTAATCTTTTCCGGAGGGCCCTCGAGAACGCCTCCGCGTAGGCGACGTCTCTCGTCCGCTCCCGGAAAAAGGCGTCCAGCTGTCTACCAATTGTTCCCTTCGCCAATGAAAGGAGAAAATTGGCAAGCCTGGCACCTGGGGACCCTCTCTCCAGGATTCCCCCATATATTTCCTTCACGAGGTCCTCCCTTTTCCCTGTACGTTTCTTTGCGGCCGCAGCGACCGCGCTCCAGAGCGGCCTCGTCTTCAGGCAGACGTACGCCAGGTGCCAGGCCTTGCCGACGACTCCCGGGCACCAAGGGCAGTCGTCATTCCAAAAATGGTTAAAACGTGTTCTAGGGACCCCAAAACATGTATTTCCGTTGAAATCTTGAAATCGATTTTTTTCATGAAAACAATACTTTCTCTATACTTCGTATAAGGATAAAGTAAAAACGAGTAAATAACTTGGACAATGCTTTTAATAAGGATGACCTCCCTGCCATAGAACGCGAGCCGGCTGTTAAACGAACGGGACACGCTGAAAAGTCTTTCCGAAGGAATTATTTATTTCTGCAGATTGTAAGGGGAAAAATAAAAATCAACTAAAGTCAAATCCCCCCCAGGGAAATAACCCTTCCGCTAAGGCGGGCATTGTCTCGGTCAAAGGAACCTCATATGGATTCTCTGCACCTTTGCGGCGCTCGTGGTTTTTAAAATGCTTTTAATACCGCCCAATCCCATGGATCTTGCTGAAACTTTCAGTCGTCTATTTTGTCTGCATACTTAGTCTACAAGTTTAATTTTGCCCTCATAGTGTGTATGGTTTTCATTTTATAGGCCATTAATGGGAAAAGTTACGTCGTTGGATTTTCGGCGCCGCTGCTGCTACGCGAGTTTTCTTGTCGCTATGTAGGTCTGTCAGTACTTATTTAATGGTTCTTATTTTACGCATGAAATGGTATTTTATATTTATAATAATAATATTTAAACGATGAAGCTTTCTAAATCATTTAAAATTGTTTAACATAAGGCCAAGTTTGCTATGCCAAATTTATTTGTTCTATTATCCAAGTAGGTATCATAAATTTTTCTTTTTTACAATGTTCTTTTACAAAACTTCATCTAAACACAATAATAGATTTAAGAAATTCGTGGCTAGCCTAAGGGTGTTATTTCTATGGCCTCTGCCATTATTTGACAGCAAACGGAAAAGAATGCAGTGTGTAAAGGTTTTTATTTATAACTTCTGTAATAATGGGTTCAATCGAACAAAAAACAATTAAAAATAAAGAATATAGAAGTTAGTAGCATTATCAATTAAAAAAACTTTCTCAGAAGAGCCAAATTTCGAAGATAATGACAAAAAATACCGCAGCGCCTATGCGGCGCCGAAAATCCAACGACGTAACTAAATTCGTAAATCCATATGAGGGTTAAGTGTTGGAAGTTATTTAGGTGGGGTGAGGGCTCGCGAGTTGTTCGTCGGCGATCGGAGGTCACTGGGCGGCGTGTCCGGTACCGCGGAAGCTCCCCCCTCCTCGGGTGGAAATAACCTCCCGTCCCCGCATCCCCCCGAGGGAGGTGGGGGCCAGCGAAATATCAAACATAAAGAATGATTGGACCACTGTTCAGGGGGGGAAGCGCAAGGCAGGGTCTTCGCCGTCCATATCTCCGGTCGCAACGAGAAATTCTTTCGCGCCCTCGTCTCCGCCGAGTCCAACTCGACCGAGACTCGAGATTACCTTAGCGGGAGAGGACGAAGATACCAACATTCCTAAAAAAGAGCCCACCAATCTATTTAGAAAACGTAGAGAATTGGACTCAATCTTTTAAAAAATTATGCAGTGAGTGCCAAATGCAGCTGGTGGCCCAAATGGCAGGGAAAAAAATTAATTAAATGCAGTACTATAAAATATTTTTTAGCGGTCAAAGAAATTTTAAGCAAGGACAATATCAATTTTTTTACGTACCGACTTGCATCAGAAAAGAAACATAATTTTATAATAAGAGACTTACCAATTAATATTTTATCTACCGACATTGAGGAATCGCTCGCGGAACAGGATATTGTTTTTAGTAAAGTGACCCAGTTGAAAACGACTAGACTAATAAAAAATGATATTTTAAATGAAATCAAATCTGTCAAACCTCGGCCCCTTCCCCCGTTTTTAGTTGAAATAGACAACCCGAAAAATATCGAATTGTTTTTAAATATTAGAGTTGTATGTGGTTTTAAAATTAAAATTGAAAAATTTAAATCTCCGAGCGGGCCTCCTCAGTGCCACAGATGCCAGCAATTCGGACATGTGTACAAGGCATGCAATACGCCGGTCAGATGTGTAAAATGCGGACAAAGTCACCTAACTAGAGAATGCAAAAAATCTAGCAAAGAACCGGCCATATGTGCAAATTGCCACGGGGAACACTTGGCTAGCTACCGCGGCTGTCCGTTTTATCAATCGCTCAAAAATAAGCTCAAAATAATCAAAGAAAAAGCAAGACTGAAAATCAAAGGGCCGAAAGATACGGGATTTCAAATCTCCGCTAACCAGTTCCCGCCTGTGGCGCCGCGGAAAAGTCCTACGCAGCGGCGGCGGCCGCTGGAACTAATTCTCCCGAGCCCATCTCGAGTGAAATAGAGAGAATGCGCGAAAGTTTACCATGTTGCCAAGAAAACAGCCCTAAAAACCCCCACGACCAATTCAACCCAGTCCGAATGAAAGAAACAACTGGAGGAACGGTATTAAAATTGGATAATGCAATTGCTTTTATTATTAGCAGACGATCGCACTAACGAAGAGAAATTTTTTGAACACGTAATAGAGACCACGAATATGTTTTTAAATGGCGAGTGAAAACAAACTAAATGTAATCGAATGGAATGCCAACGGAATTCTAGGTCAAAGAATCGAATTCGCCCACTTTCTAATTAACAAAGCAGTTCATGTTGCGTTAATCTGCGAAACCCACTTGACTCCAAGTAAACTACTAGATTTCCCTAATTATAATATCTTCTAATATGACGAAAATAAAGCCTTCAGGGGCACAGCCATAGCAATACACAAAAAAATTATATCAGAAAGAATTGAATAACCCAAATTAAAAAGTATGAAGGCAACTGCGGTGAAACAAATATTGGAACGATCACCATCAATTTCGTATCCGTATATAACCCTACCCAAAATAAAATTCGAAAATCAGATTTGAAGAAAGTTAGAACAAGATTCAGTTACACTTTTACCCTGATCGGAGGGGTTTTAAATGCAAATATCCTGCTTGGGGATGCAGAAAAATAACTCGTCCGGAAGAATTTTACTAAATTTTACTATCGACTCCGGTTTTGCTCTTCATGCCTCAGATGACCCCACCCATTTTAGCGGGAGTGCACGAGTTGGTGACATTTTAGATGTTTTTATTTCCACTTTTAGTACCTATGACTTTCAGGTAAAAGCAATTAATGATTTGGCATCAGATCATTTACCAATTTTCTTATCCCTTGACACTAACCTCAGATTAGGCGACGAAGACGATTTTAGAATTTTAAATATTGACGAATTTCAAATCATTTTTAAAGATTCTTTTGACAATTTTAATTTAAAAAATATTAAGGATTTTAAAGATATTGACACTGAAATAAAGCATTTTAACGATGTCATCAACTCGGCACATTTTAAAAGTTCGAAACTAGGAAAAAAATTACCCCCTAATAATATTAGAATTCCCTCACATCTAATCAATTTAATAAAAGATAGAAACAAAGCAAGGAAAGTTTTCCAGAAATTTAGAAACCCAAAAGATTGGGAGAGGTTCAGATATATTAGGAAGTCAGTACAGTCAGAGTTTAAGAAAATCAAAAATAGTAAAATAGAAAACTACCTTGATGAAGTAATCGAGGACGACCCACACAATAAGGACCTGTGGAAGAAGACAAAAAAACTCCTGGGTATGAAAGCGAACTACATGGCAAGTCTGAAGATAAATGGCAGTACGTTCTCAGACGATTTGGAAATAGCGGACATTTTCGGGAAACATTTGGTGAGTCAATACAAGCCCTTTCCCGATGAGTGTCCTTCACTTTCACTTAAAGTCAAAGAAGAAGTAAACAGTTTTGCTTTCGCACCAGGATCTTGTCCTACGTTCACCGACCTCTCCGAGCTGAAGGACATAATCAAGAAATTAAAATTAAACAAAGCGCCCTGATAAGATCAATGTCAAATTAATTAAAGCCTTTCCGGATAACGTTTTAACCGTACTTTTAAACATTTTTAACTATTGTTTTACTTTTAATTATTTTCCAAAGGCCTGGCGCATAGCCTGCATTGTTATGATCCCAAAGCCGGGGAAGGAAAACACGGATTTTAGAAATTACCGACCAATAAGCCTCTTATCGATCATCGGAAAAATCTTTGAAAAAATCGTTTTAAATCGACTCGAACAACATATTGAATCGCACTCATTAATACCGGAATTCCAAGCCGGGTTCCGTCGTGGGCTTTTCAAGACGCTCAGGGCTCAGGGCTCAGAGGCTCAGGGTCACCAAGTGCGCGAGAATGGTATTCGCGAGGAGGGAAAAAAAATCGTGACTGCTCGTCCTTGTGCTGGGGGGGTGAGGTGATCCCAAACGAGAAAGAACAAAGATTCCTTGGAGTAATTTTTGACAGCCGGCTGTCGTGGAATGTCCATATAGAGAAAATAATCACGAAAGCTAATGCTGCATTTTTTTTGCCTAAGACGACTTTTCGAAAGTAGGAAAATAAAAAACAAAATAAAGATTTTACTATATAATGTTACGATAAGATCTATTTTAATCTACACGAACCCGGCTTGGCAATATTGCGGCTCCACAATACTCAAAAAATTAACTGCATATGAAAGAAGGACTATAAAAAAATACTCAGAGTACCAAAACTGACGTCAATGAAGGAAATTTATCGGGAGCATGGGCTCAAACCGATTGAGACCGTTCTAAGAGAAGCCATCAAGAACTTCCATGAGCGACTTCCACAGGTGCCTTCGGAGCTGTTTAGAACAATGTGGGACTCCCCAGGGGATGGCAGCCTGAAATACGAAGGTCCAAGTATGGCTCTAACTTTGTAACCTTTGCATTCATCCAAATTCGCGCGGCTGAGTTTCGAAGTTTTTAGTACGTCCAACGCACACTCATCGGCGCTACCGTCTACTCGGAGGAAAAATTCGAAGTGGTGTCATTCTGTTTTAACTTAACGAATTATTTATTCATTCACTTATTTATTTAATTTTATTAAGCCATTAGGTACGTTTTCATTTCTTAACCTCTGACAACTCGCACCTATCGTGTCCAATTTTAATTTATTTTTTATTTTTAAAAACTTATATATTTTAAATATTTCTTATTATTTATTACCTTTACCCTATAACTATGCATCGGTTTTATCACTTTTTAATAATAAGCTTTATTTATTTATTTATTCATTCGTTAAAACACATATTTTAGCTTTTGACTTCCAAAAATCCTTTTTCGAATTTAAAGATTCAAAAATTCCCGCCGCAGCGCGAAAAATAAAATTCGTGATCTGCTTTCTTTTAATAAACTGGACAATAACTAATAACATGTTTGAAAGAGCTAACTCACCTTATTACGAAAAAAATAGAAAACTATAAGAAAAAGTAAAACTTACTTAATTATTAAACAAAAACGCGGTAGTTCACACCTCGTACTTTGCAGGTACCCGGACAGGGTGTTTGGCTCAAAATATGAAAGAGGATTTTCCGCGTTACAGCGCTGCTCTGTTTACCGTGTAGCACAACTATTACTATGCGGCACCGTAATGTGTTTGTCAAGTTTTAATATTATCTCTTCATGCTAAATCGGTCAGTCGGCCAAAGGTCGATCAAATGCAGCGAATGGTGAGGGAGCGTCTTCGACACCCGAGAACACCTGCAACCCGAGTGTTACATTACTCGGACCGCTTGTGCCGCAGGATTGCGTATTGCGACTCGTGAGCAACATGCCACCCGCTGTGCTCTGCCGAGGATGTTGAATTGTTGAGATCACTCCATTCATAGGCTATTCAGATACGGTTGCATTCCTGGTCGTTCGCACCCAGTTACGCGTAATTCGAAAAGCGTATTTTTATATCACTCGACTCTGGTTGCGGAGAATTGAATTGGAAATTGAATATTTGAATGTATTTTCTCCTGTCTTCCTTTCAATTTCCTCAATAAGTACATTATAATCTA
This sequence comes from Sympetrum striolatum, assembly GCA_947579665.1. Taxonomy (NCBI): domain Eukaryota; kingdom Metazoa; phylum Arthropoda; class Insecta; order Odonata; family Libellulidae; genus Sympetrum; species Sympetrum striolatum. Next base: position 115,210,765 of record OX388343.1, on the reverse strand, counting down.
TTCAATCGTTCGCTATATTCTTTTGAATAAAACCATACCGAAAATATAAGGAAATTGAATACCTAAATGTTGATCTGCTACCAACTTTAGTAATATTTGTTTTAAATGCGTCCATGCTGCGTACGAAACTTGGAAGAAAGTTTGAATGTCTCAATTAAAAAAGGATGAGAACTTTTTGCGTGAAAACAATAAATATACCAAATTCTTCATCAAAATTACTTAAATCTGATCTTTACCGCAACAACCAAGTGAACACGGGCCACCGTATGGACGAAATCGTCCGGACGAAGTCACCGGGTGCCAGAGTGTGTTTGAGTCGATCATTTAGGAAAAGGAGCGTATAAATCAAGAGTCGGGAAAATTAAGTGGAAAGATGTGAAAATGCAGCAGAAAGGCGCCATGTGGATGCACAATATATTTCGCTCTTAGGGCCCCATTTCCGGCTACACTTTTAGTTACGCTTAGAGTCGAGGTGAAAGGCTGTTGCACTACCCATAGTTGCGCCGTGGACCTCGGCTAAAGCAGCGCAAACCCTAACCCCCGGTAGTGCCTACGGTTACGATGCAGTAGGAGGTTAGCGAACTTTTTTGCGAAAAAACTGTTTTTAATTTTTCACATGAATCATTTGGAAGATATCGACTTGAAAAAAAAAGTTTGGAGTCGTCCTATAAAATTATCAATTCAAGATTTTTGGTATAACTCAACAATGTATTTTGTAGCAGCAAAAAATTAAATTTACAACCTTTTTTCCCGTGCATCCAAACTCTGACAACGATTCCCCTGGAAATTCATCACGATTCATTCACAGCGAAGTAACAGATGTCTAATGCTTACAACGATCATTTGGTCCAATTTCATATAAATAAACAAAATATGAGTAATTATAAAACTGACGGGTACCACGATTGAACATGAAATATCAGTCTCTAGGTAAATCACGTATCCTTGAGAAATCATTGGTGTAATGAAATGAAAAGAATACATCAGATTTGCATTTAAAAGGGAATTAAAATTTCTATAAGCCTTACATTTTGACCTTTCTGATTTCTGAAGGGTAGTATTGGGCATAGTATTGTACTTCAAACATGGTCGTTTTTGGCTTTACTAACAACCTTTTATTGCTTTATTTACACGTTTGTTGGTTTGAACATACGTCATGCCAGTTTTGTTAGTATCAAAATTCTTTAGAAGTCAAAAATTAATCTTTTCCATAAATTCATTTAGCTTAGAACAAAACGATCAAACTGTTCAACTCTTTGAAGGCATTCGACAATTGTTAACCGCAAGTCTCTGTATAAAATCATAGCTAAAGTCTTTACCAGCTTCGGGGTTGTTTTGTTGAACATATGCTTTATTTTAAGATTCTCTGCATATTGATAAGCTAGGATTAAAAACTCATTTTTACTCAAAAACATAATCTAATTCCTTAACATGGTTTTATCCTCCTCTTTCTCATTTCTTCGAAAGGCCTTAACATTCCCCAAACAATTTCCACTTGTTTTCCATCCACAAAAGCTTTATGTCTATCACCTAAGGTATCTATCATCACCAGAAGATCACAGATCATCACGGTAACGAAACCGGTCGGAATAAATCTCTGTGGAAGTTACCAAGTTTTTTCATTTTTTGAAATGTAAGGTATCTACTTTTAGGTGCACAATATCTCACACTGGCTCATATCCCATTTATGACGTTTTTTCTCCCTAAAAATAACAAAGGGAAACTATAAGAATTTATTTCTAAACCAAATTTCTTATTCAGATAAGCTATGTAGCCTCCTCACCTTCTAGGATGAGTGCCATGCCCGGCAGTGATGGGAGTAAGGCCATCTCGGTGGTCATTATACGAAACCCTTACACAGGGAACGACAAGAAAAGAAGGGAAAAAATGGAAACTAGAGTGGGGACGTGGAATTTTAGGACAATGCTCAGGAAAGGGAAGTTGGAAAACGTAAAGTTAGAAATGAAGAGGTCCAACATAAATGCACTAGGGTTATGCAAAGTGCGGTGGAAAAACGAGGGAGACTTCTGGAGCGATGATGTTAGAGTCATTTTCAGTGGGGAAAATACTAGCCAGAGGGGAGTAGCTGTAGTGTTGGATAAGAAATCGGGAGAATCCGTGATAGCCACTGAGCTAATAAGCGATCGGTTTATGTTTTTTTTTGAATGAAAACAAAACTTTTTCCTGTTTAACGGAAGTTTTTATGAACAAAAAGACGGGCTAGCAATGAGATCTACTCTTTCCCCTGTGTTAGCTAACAGTTACTCTCTAGAAGGAAAATTGTTTAATTCGAATTCCATTTTGTTAAAAAATATTGTATGCTGGTTTCGTTACGTCGACGATATCTTTTGGTATGGACTGGTACCAACCGTCAACTATCTTCTTTTATCTCTTTCCTGAATTCCCTCCTTCAGAACATTTCCTTCTCCCATGAAACTGAAACTGATAATTGTTTGAACTTCCTAGATCTCACCCTACGCCTAATAATTCAAAAAATAAAATTCAGTATTTACAGAAAACCGACTTATACTAACAATACCATTCCATTTACCTCCAACCACCACTACTCACACAAGCTCGCCGCCTTCCATAGCCTCATCCTTAGATTGTTTAATATCTCTCTGTCCCCCCAAAACTTTCTTCGTGAACTTATAGCTATAAAAGAAATAGCTGTCGCGAATGGCTACCACCCTACCTTAATAGACAAATTGGTTAAACGGAAAGAAAGACGCACAATCGACAAGTGACTTCTTTCGCTTGAATCCCAATCTCAGACGGATAACCCCCGACGTTTTATTCTTCCTTTAAAGGCCACATTTCAAACCAACTTGCCAATTTCTGCAAAAAAATTAATATTACGCCAGTTTTAGTAATAAGAATAACTCAAGAATATTTTTATGTTCCCAAAAAAACAAAGTGGAACCTATGAATAGATTTGGTGTTTATAAGCTAAATTGTGACACATCTAATGCTATTTACATCGGTCGGACCATCAGGAATTTAACACTCGTACAAAAGAACATTTCAAGGCTTTTGTGAATGAGCCACCTTCCTCCCATTTTGCAAAACATCTCTTTGAAAATAAGCATTCCAGCAGTCTCATTCCCTTCCTGATTTTGCCTATATATACCACTGTTTGGTTAAAATTGGTTTGTGTTGACCTGATGATGGTGGAGTTACACCGAAACCGGTAGTCGTCTTTTAAAATAAAACCTGTGGAAAAGTGAACATCTGTCTACCTTCATTAGAGTGTATTTCCACAACATCACGGCCGCCTCCGTAGATTTTGTTTTTAAGTCTATTCTTTCTAATTTAATTCTTCAAAATAAATAAAGCCTGTAACCGTTAGAAGTGAAGTTTTCGTGTATTTATTTCAGAAATCTATCCGAGTGCTCTTGGTTATATTTTATTTATAATACAACCAATATAATAATATTTTTTTTAGAATGCATGAAAAGTAGCTCTATCCAGTAAATAATCGGCAGGTCAGAGCCTTGTCTAGTTTAGGCTAGAAAAATATATTAATCAACTAGTACCGGCGAATTATAAAGACTCTTTCGTTAAGATTTCCAGGCAGATGTCCCACCCTGCATGGATAGTTGACGTCACAGATATTGCAAAAAGTCATCGGCGGAAATAATAGCACCTGTTTTTAGATTGCAAATTGCGAGAATTTGTACCGAATAAAAACGAACAAAAAAGTTACGGAAATTCGAGCAAGCCCTTGACTTCCAACGAAGATTGCTGAACGAATGCATCTTCCAATAATGCGTATTTGATTGGTCCATTACTTGACCAACGTGTGGCTTCACAAATTCAAACGCAACGGACTTTCCTAGTTGCTGTTTTTTATGGATGCAGCTAATATTTAAGTGTTCTCTCAAATATTTTCAAGACTTCAGAAGCTGTGGATTTGAAGAATTAAATTTCTCTTTAATACGGTACTGTATTTCGTAGGCGCTGCGTGCATCAATGGGAGAATTAAATTCTGCAGCCTATACTAGCAGAGACTCGATGCAAAATATTTTTCTGTAGAGACAACTACTGCTGGAGTACACTCTGAAATAAAGCTTTCGGCTTCAGAGTTCATGAGTTCGAGGAAAAAATATTTCAAAGGAACGCGGAACGGAATAAAACCTTCCTAGGTTCGGCGTGTACGAATGGATTGATGAATTTTTTGAGCCATAGAATACACAACACACATGCCGTATACATTTTATCTATGTACGACTAATATTTCTGTATCCTACAAGATAATTCTCGATTTTTTACTACCACATTTCTATTTATGCAAATCTAGCTTATGCAAACAAACATGAACGTATTAATTTTTTTCACCAATAAATCGATATATACAATGAATTTGACGTATGTAAAACTTTAATGCGTGTACAAAACAGTTATTTTTCTAAAAAAACTTGCTTGCTGGTCGTTTACACAAGTCATGTTTACGGTAATGTAATGAGTAAATACCCTTTAATTATACACAACTAAAATCCCATTCTATTCTATACAGGAAAATGCGTGGATTCAGCAATCGCATTGGTCGCCATGGGGACTGCTTGTTTACTACCTCAGAAAATCGGAAATTTTTCGCGTATTTTGTCAAAACTCTCCAAATTTCGATTTCTAAACGATATTCCATGACCAAAATAAGAATCCTCATTCAAATTCCGTTCTTATGGTGCTTGTCTCAATTCTTTAAGACCCTTCCTTCTAATTAAATTCTTAAAAAGAAATAAAGCGTGCGTACGACGAAAGTGAAGTTTGGCTTACAACTTGTCTCGATATTTCCTCTTTCCATTATTTATATATGTGCATTTATAAACACTAATCTTTCAGAATTAAAGCTTTGAAATTATCGGATACTTTTGTACAATTTTATATAGATTTAACTAACTTTCGTTTCATTATTTCGTGTTTTTTTATATACATCTTACGCATCGTTGTTATAACGTTATTCTATGAACGTATTAGTTGTTTTGAGCGCATTTCGATATGATTATTAACCGATGTAAAACATTTGTAATCACATCTGCTTCTATTCAGTTGGAATTAAACTTCGAAAAAAATCGAGGTGTTGGAATTTTTCCAAATCTTTGTGGCCATTTAAAAAGAGTCTGCAATCGCTGAAAGTGATCATAGTTGTTGGTCAAACTGCGTCACTCTCGAAGAATCAACACAACTCCTTCGTAAAATATGCTAGGAAAGCAACAAAGACACCGAATAGCAGACACTCTTTCATTCCACGTTAAAATAGTTCCGATTTAAAATTTCTCCGACTCAAAAAACCATGGTATAAATGTCGATTATTGCTGACAATTACAAGAATGAACTTTGTTCGGTTGGTATAACTCATGAATAACGAACTCAACTCCTTCGGAATAACTGCTAGAAAAACAACAAACGCATCGAATTGTTGAAAAAACATAAATCAGCATTTAAGACCCAGAGCTGCGTACCTATTAGTAAATTGTCATCTTCAGCAGAAATACGTATATTTATGTACTCAAATATAAAATTGTGGAGTGATTTGAAATTTTGCTGCGCAGTTTCCTACACTGAGTTTGTTGAAAAATGAAAGTCTATGTCCCTTGTTTCAATTTCGGTGACGTTTACCTTTGTAGACCAAGTTAAGTTTCTGGAGTCGACGTTATTACATCAGGAGACCTGCACATCCTTATTTCGTGAGTTGCAAAGCTCAAGTTTTAGCTGACATCAATAGAAAGGAAGATCCATAGAAGGGAATTTGCCGACAGATCGATATACAGAGAAAAATAATAAATAAATTTTCCAAGCACTTTAGTTATTCCGTGAAATAGTTTCCGCTCGGTTTGGTTTCATCCATGAAAATACATACTCCTTCGTCAGCCCTTTTTCCCTTTAATTAAAAGCAGGAAAATGATTTGGTTAGTGTCGATTTTGCTGGGCCTTTTGCAAGTACACTGACCTGGGAAGGGTTTCCCAGCGGGGGCCCATAATGTCGACCGGACATTTCCTCTGCTAGACCCTCGCCGCGAGAGGGGACACCTTTGCACAATTGACCGCGCCAAGTACGATTCTAAAAGTTATACACAAACAATATACCTGGAAAGATTTTAGAACCTTTTCACCCTTACATTGTATTTTATCTGTCATCACTCAAATTACAATGTTTGACTCGGCAGTTTGAGGATTCAGTTGTGCGTGAGCCTGACGATGGTAATATACCGAAACCGGTAGTTCCTGAATAAAAACCTTTGTGGAAAAGAAAAAATCTATTTTCAATCAAGTTAAGTACCAGAATGTTGAGAGTTTAGCTTTTGGATGATTTATAGCAAAAACTAGCCACTTAGACTTTTTGCAAAAGACTTTGTTTTGGTGTGAGCTCGTTCTATTTGGATGCAATGTTCGATTACGTTACAAAGAGAATTTTGTATCGTTTATTAAACATTTTTACCTTCCGATTTTTATCACGATGGATACTTGAAATAAGATAGGTGTATTATTGTTACTTTTGGTCATTTAGTAGGATCAGATGAAGGCAATTACACCATATATTCAAAATTTAAAAGTAGTTGTAATTTTTTCAGGGGAAATAATTTACTAATAAATAATAAAATCTATTATGCGAATTAATAATAGACGGAATTATCACTGGGATAGCGGTGCAAAATAAGAAAACGTGAGATTCTCGAGAAATGCCGAGAGATTCGTTTATCGGGAAATTCTGAGGTTCTCAATTCTCCGATAGCGCTGGCCAACAACAATTTTGTAAAGATTTGATGAGCGCGCAAAAATAATGCGATAAATCAAAAAAATTAAGATTATTCCTTTCAAGCTCTTCATTTTTCCAAATACTTCAGTTTTTTCATGTATTTGGAAAAATAATTCATTTATTTCTTTAAGCATTCTAGAAACTACAAATCGCTAAGATATATGATTATCTTACATTGCTTGAATTACTCTGTCTTAAAATCTTACGTTAAAAGCCCTATCTCTAGTAATTTGTGGCCAGAACATCTTTGGTATCTCCCTACAACTTCTTGCCATCGGTTCTTCCCATCCTTTTGAAGTCCTTTCTTTAGCATTCCATCCATAGCAGTATTTCTCATTACTTCGCTATCTTTCCTTAATTAAAGCCAATTTCTCTCGCTAAATATTCTGAAAACTTCTCTGCATCAACTTAAATTTCTTTTACCACACAGTTAATTTCCTAAACCTCCGTAACACGTTTTTTTGTTTAGCAGTTACTCAAGCAGACTGTTTTCACTCATTGATAGGATCCGAATTTTTTGTACTCAATTACTTATAGGTTCCCGCCCATCTTTTCTTTGGGTACGGCGCCCTACTGACCGGTCAAAGGACTTGATTTTTTGCTGATAGGTTGGGACCTCTGAGAGAAGAAAGAAGAACTTTGAAAGAATTAACTTAAGACAGTTTGGTTTTCGAAAAGATTGACATAATTCGTATTTCGTTCTTACCTAGCTGACGCATCAACCCTGTTTATTTATTTGGTGAATTTTCTTCCTTCCATTTCAATCTTCTCTCTTTCAAACCTCCGCATTTACTATAATTTTTACCCGTAGATTTACTTGATCCTCGTCTCATCGAGTTTGGTTTCCCCGTTGGGAATCAACGAGCAATTATGCTAGTCATTATATAAGTAGGTTGTCAATTTTTTCATCGCGTCGTAAATTGTAATTAATTTAATTTAGTAATTGGATATTGAACGCGTAGCAAAATTTCATCACGAACTTCTATCGACATTTTACTATGAAGTTGAACTTTCTTGATTTTTAAAGTTTAGAATGTTGTTAGCAAAACGATTTGCCTAATTATTACGACTAAATACCTTTTTTACGCATTCAAAAACTTTTCGCTGTTAGTGTAGTGACAAGGGATGGCAGATCAAAGGTTACTATGGAAAAGATTTTTGGAAGAGCTACTTTATTATTGTTGTCATGGCGACGATTGTTAGTAATTGCTGTGACACCAATTGTTATAGTTGCTATGAGTTCGCCATATAACCCAATATGGCTGCCACAACATTTAACGTATCGCCACTTTCTGTACGTTTTTCTCCGAAATCTTTTTTGTGTATTGCGCAAGCGTGCTGAGTTTTTCACGATGAATTCGTAATATCGACATGGTTGGGATAATAACTGGTACTCCGAGAAGTAATGGAAGGTTATGAATCTAACTTAAATTATGTTGCCGTAAAGATAGCTCAATGAACTTTTCGTGGTAAATAGCTGAAGAAATGGGCAAGTTTTAAGGTAGTTACCAGGAAATTATTCGACTTTTCGTTAATAGCACTAGTAAGTGGATGAAATATTTTACGCCTTTTGATATTGACAACGGTGAAAACTGCGATTTAGAGAAATATACGCAATCATTTAGAATTACGAATTTCGGGGCTAACATTCATTGTAAACGCTAATTGAATGTTTTTATGAGACTGCGCGGTGGTTTGAATAAGAAATGTTTCATTTGGATGTAGCGTTAAATTACTTTTATATAGGGTTCTGCCGGTTACTTTTATCTTATGTATATATGTTTTCTCTCTCGATATTTTTAATTATGTCTATGCCTAATTGATAAGATATAAATCTGACGTGGCACATGACTTTCCTTATCAATGATATCTCTTATCATTGTCAAAAACTGTATTCAATATCATCTTGGAAAAAATGTTAGTGATTAATTTATATTGTATTAACTCTTATGTCACAAAGTTGATAAAGAAGGTTTTTCGGGTCATGTTCGATGGAAAGCGGTGAAATTGGCCTTTTGAGTCTACCACAAGCAAGAAATATAGGACGAATCAGAAAACTGATTATATATCCAACGAAATATAATGGGCGATCGAGACGAATTCAAAAAATGATGCTAACTAACGCACGAAAAACAAAAACTGTGAATAAACCATACATTTCAACAGTGGAATCTCAAAAAGTAACAGAGAATGAAGAAAATTATTAATTTACACAAAATAATTATATATTAATAAATAATTGGGTTGTAATAAAACTGAATAATTCTGCTGCTTCATTTTGGAATCTCTTGGTTGCCCATTGAAAAATCCATCGGAAGCATTTTGAAAGCCTCTCTTCCAATTAGTTTCGATGAGTTCCCCGCAGATAAGAAGTGTTTCGCTCAACTCAACGTCATAGTTGCACTTTGAATCCCAGCAGTTATTATTTTCGGTCGGCTTGAGGATGTTTCTTCTATGTTACATGAGCTATGCTTTAGCCCTATTTAGGCCCAATTGATAGCGGAAGAGTCCACGAGTCTAAAGTGCAAAACATACACGCTCAACCCCAACAATGGAACAATAGATCTTAAAGCCTAACTCGTGAACCTTCTTTGTGGACATTAATGCCATTACAGAAAGGGTTTCTGCACTTTTATAAAGGTGCGGCATTCCTTTCTTGCTTTATCCGACTACCGGGAAGCATGACTCGGATCGCCGACAAAGACGGCTTTTGGAGATTTCAAACCTCTAATACATTAACAGCCGTGTTCCAAATTTTCTTTATTTACAGCTGATAAAGATGGTCAACCTTTTAGATAAGTTCGAAAAAAATAATATAAAATGAATGTGTTGGAATTAAAAGGATCGCTTGATGCATTGTTGGGAAAGCTTAGTCACGCCGCGGCTGTCAACAATGGCTCATATTTGCAATGCTCGCGAGGGATATTGTTGTCGACTTCGCCTAATAACGAGGGGGAAGAGGCATTGTTTCTTACTAATTGAGAGTGCCAAAGCGATGCCAATTAGAAAAACTTTTAAAGTTTGGACAATTAAACACTTTTAATATATCACCAATTTGAGTTACGATGAGATGTTCATTCGTCCGTTAAAACTGAGAATCTTCGACTTATTATGATTGAAATATGATTGTAAGTATGATGCCGTAAATATAGATAAATAAAATGTAAAGAGTTGATACGATATATAGTTTGTAAGGTAGTCTCCAAAATGATTAAGTTTCAAATTGGCCTCAAAGATTTGGGAAAATTCAGAACGTACATTTGTGAAATTTGAAGTTTAATTCTACCTAAATAGAAGAAGCTGTGACAATAAATATTTTTGCGGACATATTTGACGCAAATTTCGACATTTAATTGACCATATACATCGACGTTAGTATTAAATGCCAAATTTGGAATTGAAGGACAGTTTCACATGGATAGAATCTCTTTTTCCTAATAATTGGTTTTTTTAATTGAACTTTCTTTCTCTTTTTTGGTACCTCTTCAGACCGAAGGATAAACACTGCTATTCGGTGAGTACAATGTTTCATTCGCTTCTTACGATTTCCGGTTGTTATATCCAGTTTCATTAGCCTCTGATTAATAGTTGCTTTAACCGACGAAAAACATTTGTTACCACAGCTGCTTCCACTCAGTCTGAAGAAAACTCTAACAATAAGCTTCAGAATCTTTGACGTCTTGAATTTGATCAAAATATTTGAGGTACATTTAAAAAATGTAAAAACTTAGTTGTAACTCGTTACTTGGCGAAGTCGACAACAATATCCCTCGCTAGTATTACCAAGTATGACCCATTGTTGGAAGCCGCGGTGTGATAAAGCGTTTCAAACAATGCATCCCGCAATCGCTTCAATTCCAACGCAGTCATTTATTTTTAAGCAAGTCTACCGCAAATATTTGCCCACTTCATCGGTTGTATACAGTAAAATAACGATAGCTAAAGGAAGAAATTATTGGTTATTTTAGTGTTCATGCAATATTTTGGAAAACTGTGCATGGTGAACAATTTTCACAACATCAGCTGAATTTATTTAAAAATAAGACACGATTAACTGAGTCAATGCTACCGAAACCTTGGAAAAGGTATATGGTAAACTAATATTGATTAGAAATACAATTATATCTTCTTAAATTATAAAAGACAGTGTATTCCAACCCGACAAACAGGTCCTACGGAAACCACAAAGACATCCACGAAGTTTATCCTTGGTTCGACGCTAGGTCAGGGCAAATATAACCCATTTAAAATGCTTTTCGACGATTTTTAAGATTTCTACTTTCAACCCTTTCCCGATAACATACCAGCTTAAACCTTTGTATGTCATTAAAGATCACAACTATATTTCATATACGCTGCTTATAGTTTCGCTGATTGTCCTTGGTTCGATCCCAGATAGCCATTTACATTACCCTATGCATTTCAGATGGGAATAATGGAGTCTTATTTCAGGACCTTCCCGGTATGATATGGACTTCAAACTTTGCATTAATTAAGATCAGGTCCTAACAAGTTATAATGTCTATTCGTATAATAGTTTCTGGGTTCGACACCAGATATCCTAACAAGTTATAATGTTACATTACCCTATGCATTTCAGATGGGAATAATGGAGTCTTATTTCAGGATCTTCCCGGTATGATATGGACTTCAAACTTTGCATTAATTAAGATCAGGGCCTAACAAGTTATAATGTTTATTCGTATAATAGTTCCTGGGTTCAACACCAAACGTCTACAAAAATTAGAAATTGCTACAATTTTTAAGATTTTTTTAACCCCTTCCCAATAACATTGAAACTAAAAACTTGGCATTTGAATAAAGATTATAAATACATATAATATGTTTGCAGTATGCAAGCAACTTTTACTCGTAATAGATACATCTGTAGGGGATCAAAATTATAACCATGGTCAACAAGTGTCAGTGACTTGACCTGAAGTATGCATAATCAGGGAAACTAAAAACGCTGTTTAAAGTTTCCCTGATGACGTTAATAAAGGTTTATGTTAACATTTATGAAATCTTGATCTAGAAAATTCGTGCTTTTTCGATTTCAAGCGAAATGTTTCATACTTGTATTTCGATATCTTTCAAAAATCTGACAAAATAATATAATAGAGAGGGAATCGTTCCGATTCATAGTACCTATATGCAGGATCTTTACGGATTTTCTTCATTCGTAATAAAATGGTTTTAATTAAACTTTCTTCTATTTTCTAGACAGAACTAGAATCTCCTCCGACAAAACAGCAACCTTACGAATCTAGTGAATACAATATTTCATTTTTTTCTTACAATTCTGTTACGATATGCATTTGTTTTCTCCAGTCTTGGAAGCCATGGTCATATTCGATAGAATGTACCGTTTCATGAATATGAATGAATAGGTTTCGGAAGAATTGTGCTCGTTTTATTGTTTACAATAAATACACAATGAAGCATCTCAAACACCATCTAGTTTGCTAATTACAGAGGCTTAAAAATTATTATTACTTCGATTAGCTTAAGATTATTTCCTGATTTGGATATCCTTTTCGGTCGTTATCACTTCTGTTTATCTTTGGATTTCAAATCTTCTAACCTCCGTTACGTAATTACTGTATTAGTCCCTTCGGATGAGTTTAAGTTGAAACGTTCAAGCTTTTCTTATTATTGCATCATCAACATTTATTCTAGTAATTGTGATCTTTTTCATTAACGGTTTGTTCCATTCCACATTTCAGTCGATTGAAGACATTCGTATTGCCAAGTCGTTGTCACAGTTTGATTGGTTTGATTCATTGAATTGGTGAAAGGAAGGAAAGTCTCGATGGAGTGGATTTTCGGAGTTTGCGTTGATTCAATTTCCCTCCAAAATAAATAAAGTTAGAAATAGCGAATTTATTCAATGAAAACTTTCGCATTTTCCTGTCTCGAATTTTCGATAGCTTTTGTGTGCTTCCGCCTCAATCTTATGCTACCAACACCACACAAATACATTGGAACTGCCTTCGTTTCAGGAGGAACAATTTTATTTCTTTTACACATAACTAGCGGAGGCGCCTATTGATTCTCATCGGGGAGAATGGAAGTAGAGTTAAATATGGTAGTCCTGTTCTATAGAAGATAATATAACCAAGATCGGGTTTTTGTAGTTGAATTACATCCATAATAATAAATCCATTACATTACTAAAACAATTGTTTTCATGGGATTCATGCGTAAATATTGATGTCTAAATCAATGATGATATGAAAATACCCACCCTAAACAAACCAATATCAAAAACGCAAAAATCTGCCCGTTACTTATCATTCACCTGAGTAAGAATTGTACGGTACAACGTAGGGGAAAGACGAGTGAAATCATTTTTAGAAAAGCGAGCGACTAACCTTGTGAAAGCCGCGAAGAAAAGCGAGCGACTAACCTTGTGAAAGCCGCGACGCAACCCGACTATATCCTACATCTCTTACTTTAACTTCGTTCAATGGTACAGGTAAAAGAAACTTGCGATACCGTACGATAGTAACGAAATCCACTTTCGTCAATCGCAGAATATTTGTCGATGTAAATTGATAAGATGAAATACTTAATTCAGCAGAGTATATTAGAAACATCCGCAACTTACCTGGTTTTTATACGCATTCAGAGAAGGCAATTTCATGCAACAAACTACTACAAAACCCATTTATTCCGAGGAATATTCAGTAAACAATTGCGTTGATATAAATAAAACTTGGTTGCTACGGATGCTTCAATAAAATTCGGAAAACATTCGTAAATACTGCAAAACATATCATTCATACCTGTAAATGCTGATATCCTATGAAATATGTTCCTCTTCGCATTTATATTATAATATAAACTCATTCTTAGTATATATTTATTTATAATAAATAATAAATAAATAAATATTTGAAGTTTGCATAAATTCTCAATGTTTTCTTACGGATAAACTGATAAGCTCGGATTCAACAATCGCCTAAATCGTCAAGGGGATGAGTTGTTTACAAACTCAAAGTTCGATAAAATATTCACGTACTTTATCAAACTGTGCGCAATTTCGAGTAGCAAACGTTATTTTGTGGCCAAAATAAAAAACTTTATTCAATATACTTTCTTTTGGTGCTTGAATCGACTTTCTACGACTGTTCCTTTTAATTAAGTTTTGCAAAAGAAATGAACCCTGCAACAAAAAAGATGAACTTTGCGTGCATTTCTTGTGAACACGTTTTGACCCCTCTGGGTTCGAACCATGGAATTTAGGTAAATAAAAAGTAGCCTTTGCTCTGCGGGAGGGTCGACTTTTAATAATGTAGAGTATTTCATAGTTTTCCAACTCTTGGTTCTCGAGTTTTTAGCGAACATACACACACACACACACACACTCTATTTGATGTGTATAGATTTATTTTGAATACCAAGGTGTATGCAGCATGAGAATGGCAATAATCTCAAAGAATTCGTCTTCAATCTTTGCTGATCTTCACGAAAATTAAACCAATTTGAATTGTTTCTTTTGAAATCCAGCCTTTATTGCATTTATACATTCCCATAGATCTGACAGTTGACAGAAGTTCTTCATCTTTCATTCATATTTTGGTCTCAATTTTCGTATTGCATTCGCTTATAATTGGAATTCGAAACATTCACTTAAATAATACTGCTTCAATGGACTCCTATTTACAATACCTCATTTCAAATCTGTATTTCTATGATTTTAATTACGTTTAACCGCTTAAACAAGAATCACTTTTATTTAAATTCGTGGAATTTATAGAAAAGACTAATTCCCAAGGAAAAATGGACTTGAAAAAAGTCTGGCAGGGACGGGAATCGAACCCGGGATCTTCCTCTATCCGGGAGGCTGCCTTAACCATCTCCCGGGTTCGATTTCCGGCCCTGTCAAACTTTTTTCAAGTCCGTTTTTCCTTGGGAATTATCCCGCCCTTATGTGCAAATCCACCTCAACCCTTTCCTTATAGAAAAGGCTAATTTAAGAAAACTTAGTTTATTCATTCAAATATAAAGTACGTTGCTATTTATCAATGTAACTGAATTTAAATTACTTAAATTTTCCCATCATTAATTTTACAATATATTTTAGATCTAAGTAATTTAATGCATTCTTTATATGGGATTAGCAATTTAATATGTATTTTTTAATATCTTTATTCAATATGGGTTTATATTAATGTATGAAATTGAGTTATAAAACAAAAATATTGTCTAAATACAGGATATTCTTAATAATTACTTTTTAAATTAAATATTTGAGAGCAAAAATTTCAGCATTAACATTTCTGAATAAAAGCTTCCATTTTAATATCCTCGCTAACAATTTGTACATGAATTATAACGCTCATCACAAATTATTTCATTCAATGAAATAATTTGTGTTTCCTAAAAGCAAATCCCATCCACATCTGATGGGGGAAAACGGGATGTCGAGTTCGCAGAAGACGCAGAAGATGAGCCGGTAGCTGACGATCGTCCCCCAGCGGTAGCTTCTGCGCATGCGCGATGACGTAGACGCTCGCGAGATCGAGAGAGAGAGGCGAAAGTTTTGATTTTAAATTCCATCACTGTGACATCCAACGAATCCGTTCCAGTGGGAGCAGATGGCAAACACTATTACGAGGCGAGGACACGGCGGCCTCAGATCTTCGTTGGAATTTGGAGAATTTCAAAATCTCTCAAAAGTATCTCAAATCTTCAATGGAGCATTGCATATTAATATTTGTGTGTCCAAAGTATCCTTGGTTCGACTCTGGACTACTCGAATCGTCTCTCTCATAAGAAATGCACGTTAAGTGAATTTTGATCTATTGCGTACATATTTTCTTTCGCGGAATTAAATAAGAAATAATGGTCGCACAAAATCGAGATTAACACCAAAAGAAAGGAAATTGAATAAAAATTCTTAATTTGGTTGTTGAATATCGTATTCGAGTCGAAATTGAGAGAAATCAACGAAAATGACGAAACATTTGTGTGATTTCGTGCGCGTAAACAATTCCCTAACGACAAAGGTGATTGTTGAGCTCAACTCCGATATAAATAATTGGAAAGATAGGCTCATAAGAAATGTATTGGGAATTAGAGCCGAAATTTTAAATACGTTTAACATTTATTGCAAGTTATTTATTTATTGTAAGTTATTTATTTATTGTTAGAGTTTACTTCATTAAAATTAACATATTTCTAGCGAAAAATACAACGTCGTATCGTTGTGGGGTTAAAAATTCGTATGTAATAAAACTAGACTATTGACTTGACTTCAGCTCGACTTCGAAAGAATTTTGACACGAACACTCGTGCTTTTAGATGTGTACACACGCAAATGGAGAAAGAGCCTCAAAGTTGAAGATTCAAAATATCGAACCTCAAAACATGTCACTAACAATTGCTGAAAAATGTTGAACTTTTACTGCTCCATAATAACGATTAGAAATAGTTAACGTTAAACTTAATTGACTATTATACTTAATGGAAAATAAAATGAAACTAGTTTCCTCGTGAAAACTAATTCTACTCAAATTAGTCACGGAGTACCACAAAGTTTATCGACACACCCTTGAAGTTAGTTTTATACTTGTTTGAGAAAGACGTAGTGAAAAAATGTTTCCTATGAAATTATGTCCATAATACGTCTCCATAAGAAAAACACGAAATGTTCGTTTTTGCACCTTAAAGGCTTTGTTAGATTTACAGAAATTAATTGGAAATAGTGGTCCTGCAAAGTCTAGTACCGAAATAAAGGAAAAAAATTAAGTTTCCTATTTTGGTCGTAGAATATGGTTTTGGGATCGGAATTACGACAACCATGGCATAGAAAGGTATGCGAAATTATGACGGTCCATTTTGATAATAGGGCCAGGTTCGACTCCAGAGTGATAGGAAAGGCTTCCATAAGAAATAATTATTACATTGTATTAAAATAAAACGTGCATGGAACACTTTTCTTCTTTTGCGAATTTAAATTGGAAATAATGATTCTATGAAATGAAACAAGTACCAAAAGAAGGGAATATTGAATATAGAGTCTAATTTCGGACATTGAATGTACTTCTTGAATTTAAACTACGAGATATATGACGAAATAAACGATGTTTAATTTCGGAGTATTAAAAACAAGTCCCCCTGACGACGATTGTTGAATCCGAGCTCAAGCGTTCTCCAACAATTAAACACGGGGAATTCAGGCCCATCATAATGTTCTTTTATTCACATGACTCTATAAATTTTGAGCTGATATGATTATGTATAGGTTCATTAGAACCAAATGGTAAGTACATGTATAAATAATGCAAAGAGTGACATTAGAACCCGTCCACTTGACGGCAGAGTACACTTTTATATCAATACATACATACATATCGCTTACACATAAATGCATAGCCTTCTTAAATGACAAAAAGGCCAATTTGACTTTGATGAATTACAAAAACAGAAGGAATATCTTATAAGTTATCACAGACACTGAAAAGGAGCTTTTTACATTGTTCTAATCAACGTTTTGGGGCACACCCTGTCTAAACAACACCCTAAATTAGGAACTAGCTGATTTATCTAATAAATGTATAAACAAAAAAGTAATTGAAATAAAATCTGTAATTATTTTAATGTCGATTTTGCATTAATTCCATTTCACTTTCTTCAAAATTTCTTCGAACAAGTCTTCCTCTAAAATTCCTTCAAAACATTCAACATTTTTCTCCATATCATCACAATCCATTCGTAGACATGTTTTTTCCTTGTTATTCCTCACCCTCAATAACTTATTAAAAACATCAATTGAAACCTTATGTTTCTTCAAATCGAATATATTTGTGTTATGGCAAATATGAAAACTAGTAATCGAATGGAAGAATGTGTTTCCATCGTTATCTTGTGCCAAAAGAAACTCTTCAAAAGACTTTCACATCTTGGCAACTGATGTGCATAATCTATTAAATACGTTGGTTTCATTTTGGGACATTCTGCTGCAAAATGCAAACATGTCTGACCAAATGTATTTTTCTCCAACAAAAGGTCTGCTATTTCTTTTTCACACAAATACAAATTGAGAAAAGTAAATTCTGTTATAATACTATTACGAGCAGCGAAATGAAATATGTTTTCATTTACACTATCTTTACTTTTAAGCAACATTTTCGAACCCTCTTCGCCAATAAATCCCTTGATAGTATTCAAATTGTCTATTAATGTTTTAGTGGAATTATATTTAAATAGTAAATGAATTACATTTCGATCGTATTTATCTTTACTAAGGATCAATTCCCTAGTCTCCTCTTCTCCTAAAATATTGCCACAACTTTGAATAATACCCTTTAAAATGTTAGCGTAAGAAGCAGAGAAATGAAATATGTTTTGATTATCACTACTTTTAATTTCAAGCAACATTTTCAAACCCTCTTCCCCAATAATTCCCTTGATACTGCTCAAATTGTCTCTTAATATTTCAGGGGTATTATTTTCAAATGAGCGATGAATTACATTTCTATCAAAGCCATTTTTGCTAAGGAGTGTTTCCTTCAATTCTTCTTTTTCGAGGTAATTACGAAAAAATTGCATAATTTCATCAACATACATAAACCGTTTTGAAGTAGCAAAATGAAGTGCATAATTTAAGTTTCTATCTTTACTCATTAAGAACTATTTCATGAATTATCTTTCAACACCTTCTTGATGACATTCAAATTTGTCACCGTTTGCGTAAGTGGACACTCTTTTTTGAAAATGAGTATTAAGTAACCACCATTAGAATGACAACTAAGGAGAAGTTCCTTCAGTTGTTCAATGACAAAACATTCCTGAGATATGCTGATCACTTTCTGAAATGGTTGAACTCTTCCAGGCTTATAAGATTTGACAAAACACTCCCGAATTAACCTTAATTTAAGATTCTTGTCAATCAAGATTTCTATTTCATTGTCAAAAACATTGTGCAATGCTTTAATGAAACTGCAGAATTTATCTGAACCTGCGTCATCGAGAAAATAATCTATTTCGATCTTATACTCAACACTTTTAATTATCCTTTCCACAAGTTGCTCCTTTCCTAAACGATCTCTGAAAAACTTTAAAATATGAGCAGATATTTCTACTCTTTCATTCCTCGTAGAATGGTAAATGAAACCTCTTCGGTGTGAATCCTTCAGACTTAACAACAGCGCAAGACGCGTATTTTCCTTATCAATATCTTCCCTTCTTTTGCTTCTCTTATGCAAGCCAGGTCCCCCATCACTTCCAAATGGAATGCATTCAGTCAATACTTCGATTACTTCATTAGCAATCTCGGCGAATCTCGGAAAATGTAGAAATAAAAAAGAGTTAACCTCAGAATTTTTATTCAACAGATGTTTCATCATTGAAACAGTGAGAAAACCCCCAGCATGACTCATGTTCTCTATTCTTGATTCAATTTCCTCAAACAACTTATTTGCCACACTTACCTCTACATTTTGTTCAAAATTCACAAGCAAACTTTTTATGATCTTAGCAGCACAATAACTATCAGAATTATAACGGATAGCCAATCTTTTAGCCCTTTCCATTACACCTGAAAGAGAGCTTATTTTTAAGAGTTCCTTTGAAACTTTCTCAAATTTATTATTTTCCAATGAACTGGAGAGAAATCTTCTAATTACTGTGTACTTATCGTCAGATATCAGTTTTACGATGTCCTCTTTTCGTACGTTTTTCCTCACCGACTCAGCAATGAAAAATTCAGCGAACGTCTGGTGAAGAAAACGTATTTCTCCTCCATGTTCGTACATGACTCCAAGACCAATGCAGACTTCTAAATCATCTTCATCCAAATCTGAGGCTAGACATACTTCTCCCTCATCTATTAACTTAATTCACAAATCCATTTGAAATCTAAAAGCATCTTTTCTTGTATTTTTCGCCATCTTTTCTTTTCCTTTACTTTCCTTCCTCTGATTTTCTTTTTCTTCAATATATATTAGTATCTTCTGATCTAAGAAACTCTTGTAAAGGCCATAAATGTCATATGCGGTTTCAACATTGTAATTATCATTAAAATGAATCCTCCCAATCATATAAAGATGTAATGGAATGCCTATGAACTCCAATGCTTCCTTATCCACTGAAGACTTCTCTATAATATACTTAGCAAATTTTGTGAAATCTAAATTTTCTATTTCAGATAAAATTGAATTTAAGTCTTTCCCCCGATCTATTTATTCAAGTGCATGTATTAGCTTTTGGTATTCTAACGCAGTCCTTTCTTTTCTTGATTCATCAATGATATTTTGAATTTTTTCTGTGACATCTTTTTTGCTTCTCTGGCGTCCTTTATCCTTTGGATCCATTAATTTTTTCTTCCACAACTTATTCATGAATTCTATTTGATATTTCTTTGATAAAGGCACCAATTGGTGTGAGTATGTATCCAACGTTTTCTCCAATTCTTCCTGTTGATGCTTTCTGGTCGTTATTATCATTTTAACTGCAATCTTTTCCTTTAGAGTGGAAAGGATTTTAAGAGCACTGTTCATTTATTTCGATGGAATTTCATCATAACCATAAAAAAAATGAAACAGCTACCTGCTCTATCGCTGAATTTCTTGATAAGGTGTTTCTCAAAGCCGCCATTCAATTTTAGCATTTGGCACAAATAATCAAAGAATTCTTCTTCGTTACTGTTTGGATTGAGGTTAGCCAAGGAGAGGGGATCATTCTCACTATTGGAAAACTTATTGAAATCGATTCTCCATATCCAAGAATCGGACCTGTTTTTCCTCACAGTACTGATAAGATTGGACACGACAGTAGATTTGCCACATCCTGCGTTATCAGATATTATGAAAATTCTTTTGCTTTTTAGGAAATCCAATATCTCATTTTCACAGAATGACACTTCCTTCGAATGCTTTTTGAATTCATCGCTAGTCGAATTTGAGTTTTTCAGATAAAACCTTTTCTCCTCGTGGTGCAGCCAGATTGTAGTTTTTCTTGGGTTTTTCCCTACTAAATCCATAAAAGTCGTGAAATCACAACCTCTAGAGATATATACTGATTTCACTTCCTGCATTTTATCATCTGATTTCTCCATCCACTGCACTCCAAGGTTTTTTATCAATCCTTCCTCGAAATCCATCTTACTGAATCCGGACAATAAACACTAGTGTCTCGAGGGATATTGTCAAAAAATCTCCATTCACTGTAGTTGCCGTAAATTCTCTCTCAATATAAGTCTCAGGAACGTAACCCTGTGAATATAGATCCTCACCATCATATACTTCAATTACTTCACCGATTATTTGCATAATGTCATCCTCATTAAAATACTCTGGGAAATCTCCCTTCTCAACGTATACATACTTCTCCTGGCCCTTGAATAAAAAATGTATAATTTCAAGTTTGTTTTTGTATTCATATGTCAAATCATCCCACTTATAATTTACAGCCCTTTCAAAGTTTAACTTTTGATCAATGGACTGGGAGCTTGCAATCATTATTATTTTCATTCCATTGATTAGGAATGCATTGAAATTCTCAAGGTATTCAAAGTAAAATTCCTATAGATTCAATGCCTTCTTGTCCATAAGAAGTATAAAGTAATCCCAAACATTACCTTTCAAGGCATTTATTATTTTATCGTTTTCCCTTTCTATGCAGCTCCTTGAGAAGAAGAGTACCTTTTTCATCAGATTATCCCCGTACTTCTCTTTAAAGTCGTGGAACACGTGTAAGGTGCACAGTTTTGTGCAGTTCGTCGTTAACACAAAAATCCCTTCTCTCTCCAATTTTGGATGTTCTGGGAACGATGGGAAATCCTCCAAGTATTCACTGAATGTAGGAAATTCTTCTTTTAGTGGTGTTATTTTCGATTCTTTGGATGATATCAAATCATGCTTCTCCATTAACTCTTCCATAATCCGGTGAGCTTTCGTGTTAAGCCTTGGATTTGTGTACTCTCTGCACTTGGGAATGACATTTTTTTCATAAAAGGAAAGTAGTCCGGACAATTCGGAAGATTCCATTAGAATCCCTCTCCCAGTTTCTTCACCGTAGAATCCTATGACATATGGTACACGAGCTATTAGCTCACACTCCCACTTGCACTCATCATAATCTGTGAACATTGTTTCAATAGACGATTCTAAGTGACAGGAGTGACCTGCTAATGATTCCACTGCTCTGATGATATTCCGGAAGTCCTGTGTCATCTTGGTCTCTTCCTCTCTGTATGGCTTCGCTCCATTTTCATACAGAGTGGTCATTGCCAAGTGACACTGTTCCTCCGCCACCACACCGTACACCAATGCCCTCTTTTGAGGGTCACCGGACATCAAGTTCTTGGCTCCGATGAAGATTTCCTTCAAATTTGATAGAGTCAATCCATTGATTTCCATCTCTTCCACCTCCAGACGATGTAATCTATTTACGTCCTCGGACTCGAAATCATAATATACATCAAAATCTATAGTCTCCAAGACCATCATTGACAATTTCATGATTACGGATTCAAATAAATCCTCGTACATGGTCCTAACTGCTTTCCGTTGCGGCCCGTCAAAGCCCTGCAGACACTGACTAACGGACATCAATTTATCGATACAAGATTTGTCAGATTTTTTGTTATAATATTTAAAAAGGTGGTTTACACGAATTAGATCTATTTTCAGATTATATAAATCATCGATCTCGGACTCATGAATCTTTGCACCGTTAGAAATAAGAAGGGCAGCAATCTCATACTTCTCCTCTGAGAATGCATGGTACAGAGCGGAGTCTCCTTCATGTAAGAAGTACTGCTCAGCTGCATGTTTCTCCATCAGACTACTCACGAGGTCGAAGTCCCCATCCTCGATGGCCTCGTGCAATTTCTTACACTCCTGGCGTCCATTGCAACCACTCCAACTGCACGAGGTCCACAGCACAATGAGATGGCACTGGAAGAAAATGCAAGCATTAGTAAACAGCTGAATTGAACTTAGCAATCAGTTCCATATTTCTGTTAAAGAATTACAAAAATAAATCAGCGGAAATTCCAGTTTAATCTCAATGGGGAAAGTAAATTTCGTGAATATCCGTGCAAAAGCCTTAATCTTAATACATGCCTCCTAATTGTTGGAAGATGGCAAATACATGGCTATAATTCTTTCGAAACCAATATACCAAGAAACTGAAAATATAATAGCATCTACAAAGCCCCAAAAACTCAATATTCAATACCCTAACTTATTTATGAAAATATCTTCAATCTTATTCATATATCTCAGAAAAACTCGGCTGGTACAGAAGCTTAAACAAACTTCGAATTATTTTAAGATTTTGTATAGTTTTCTGCGAGATTCTTCAAAGGATATTTTTAGCAACCCCTCATGTTTAAATCTATTAAAATATTTTTTTTTCATATAGAGTATTATTTATTATTAGGTTTAATTTTAAGCGGTTTTCTATTTTCAATGTCTTTTATTTATGAGTAGCCACTGTAGCCTTTTATCGGTGAAGTAAGCTCTGATGAACTTGTCAGGGGGCAGCAACGAACACTGACAACCACTCACTGATCGGAAAATCCCATCAGCCGGGATTCGAACCCGGAACCTTGTTGCCTGCAGTGATAGCGCAGATGGAATGCTTATAATGGAATGTTTATAATCTCAAAATGTTAACAAAATGTTCTTGTATTTTATGATTTTTCTCGCAAATTCGAATCGACCATAATAAGAAATCTCTCTTCTCTTCCCTTTCTTTTGGTGCTAGATTCGACTTCCTGCTACTATTCTTTCTAATTTAACTTTTCAAACAAAATAGAGCCTCCATCGATAGCAATGAACTTTGCGCATACTTCATCAAGATTTTGGTCGTCTTGCAATATGCAAGCATGTTTAAGAATTATATACTATTGCCTGCACCTACGAAATGTTAAAAATAATGGACTCTTATGCAGCTACGACTACGCCGTTCGATTTTTTTGTGGGGTGCTGTACCAAGCAATTGAAAATGTAATAGCGTGCACAGAGTCCCAAGGTCTCTCACGATTTATCAAATTTGAAGTCGATAAATCGGTAAAGTCCTCCAAAGTAACTCTGAATTCCCTTTTAAATGAACGTACGTTTTCAAATGGTTCATTGGCTTTGAACCAAGGACCTTTAAGAAATCGGTGCATTGCGTTTGTGAACCGTGTTCATTACTGCCTCTCACGTGTCTGGTTATGTATTTATTTCGGGATATGTTCCATAGAAAAATTTGATATCTCCGGCATCCATTTCATCAACGAGAATTAAAATCACCTGGTGTTGATCTCGTAATGATTTTGCAAGATATGATTACGTATAATGACCTGGTGGGGATACCACTAATTTATTCCAAAGTTTGAAGTAGATATCATTACGGGAAGAACCTAAAATAAGTTTCCATTATCCCCGTTTGCAATGCAAAGAGGAATGTAAATGGCATCGAACCAAGGATCATTAGGAAAACCATAAAATTCTTAAATGAAAAAGAATCTCAAATATCCTCGCAATTTATTTAAATTGGAGAACTGTGCACCCACCGGGCGTCGAACTCAAGCTCATTTAATGACAGTTCGATAGATATTGATATAGAAGAGTGCTTTTTCTGGGACCTCTGTGCTTTGATTTCCTTATCATACCGGGATATAGCTGAAAATATTTTCGAAACTGAACCATCATTAATTTGTAATTCCCGCCGTAGATTTCAAATAGTAGAGACACCTGATGTCGAACCCATGTCCTTTTGTAAGTATAAATACATATAACGCCCTGGCAGAAATGAAATTTATTTTATTCAAATTTAGAAGTCGATATCATACCGGGAAGGTCCAAAATTAAGACTCCATTATCCCCATCTGAAATGCTAAGGCTAATGTAAATGGCTCTCTGGGATCGAACCGAGGACGATATGGGAAACCTAAAACAGCGTATTTGAATTGTATCTATGATCTTTATTCTCATGCCAAGATTTAAGTTTGTATATTATCGGGAAGGGGTTCTAAAAATATTAAAAATCGTATCCATTTCTACCTTTAGAGACTCCTGGTGTCGATCCCAGAACATATTGGCAGATGTGAAAACCCTATTATAACTTGGTACGACTTGGTCTTATTAAAGGCAATGTTTGAAGTCGATATCATACAAGGAACATCCTAAATTAAGATTCCTGTTTTCCCCATTTGAAATACATGAATGAATGTTAATGTCGATCTGGCATCGAACCCAGTGTCATTATGGAAACAGTAAACAGCGTATAAGAAGCGTATTTATGTATTTATGATCTCTATTCACATACCGGGTTTTACTTTTCCGTTTTATCGGGAAGTGATTCCAAAAATTCTTACAAATAAACGCAATGTGGTTTTAAACAGAATGTTTGCACCCACCTGGCGTCGAACTCACGCTCATTTGGTGAAATTTGTGTGATTATTGATATAAAATATTGCGTCCCCTGGGACAGACGTGATTCTGAATTTTCTATCCTATCGGGAAGTCGGGAAAGAAATTTTTTAAAATATTTTTCAAAATTTCGCGGAATGTAGCAAAAATGGCTGTAATATTGTCTCTGCTATTGACATTTCATAGTTTAAATATATTGACGTTTCAAAAAATGTTCACCTTTTCATATATTCATACCTGAGTTTTTTCTATTGATATGATATAAGCTTAAAATCCCCGTGCATTCAATTGAGAACACTCTTGAGCTCGGATTCAACCATCACTTTGGTCGTCAGGGGGATAGTTTGTTTACTACGGCGACATTTCACGTAATTTTCAGCTGTTTTCTTTTAATTCTCGCAATTTCGACTCGAAAACGATATTCCGCGGCCGAAATAAGAATCTTTATTCAATTTTCTTTCTTATAATAATTGTCTCGAATTCGAACGACCATTATTTCCTATTTAATTTTTCAAATGAAATGAATCTTGTAAAAACAAACAAACTTTACTTGCATTTCCTACGTAAAATATTTCCTAGCGTCGAGCCAAGGATAATCTTGGAGGATGTCTTTGTAGTTTTTGTTGGATATGCATGGCTTCCAACGATCTCTCGAATTTCTACTTTCTAATTTGCCGGAAAATGCATCAAAACATATCCCACAATCTCCCATCAATGTAAAAAATAGGGACTTTGAGGCCTTCTGGAATCGAACTCATGATCCTGAGGTCCAAAATTATAATCGCAATTTTTTCACCGTTTGGCCTATACGTCGGAGAAATTTCAAGTAAGTGGCACTTGTAAAACATAATTAGAATTTTGATCGCCTATATATAGATAGATTTAGAAATATACCCCGCGAGCCGCCAGAGGCATATGGCAGGGGGTGTAATACACCACCATTATTCATTCATCCCTATTATCATCTGTAATAGCCTGGGGAAAATACGATCAAAAATAATTATTCGTCCTTGCGATTACTTCCCTATAACGCTTCGTCGATGCCTCTCGGAGATTGCTCCTTACTGGCACTAACATTTCACTTACTTCGTCTGTAAATTCTCTGAACGAACGAAACTTTTCAAATGAAGTTTCCGACGATATTCAGATCTTCTCATCTGTAGTGAATTCCAACCGATGGACTCTATCATTGCCGTAACGCTGCTATCAAACAAATTTTTTAATCGATCAACGGCCAATGCTTGTGGTTAGCGGTCTCTACCATCTATATATATAAAGCAGAAATTCTGTGGGTTTGTATGTGGGTTTGTGTGGTTTTGTGGGTTTGTTTGTCTTGGATTGGAGTCCACATCGTTTGCCCGATTTGTCTCAAACTTTGCATACGTGTCCATTTATATCAGGAAGGAAGTACTGTCGCAGTTTTATTCAAGAATTTTGCTGGGTTCGAACCAAGATCGCTCAGATAGATTTTCATTAGGAATACACGTAAGCTTCACTTTTATTGGTTCCAGGCTTTGTTTCTTTTGAAGAATTAAATTAGAAGGAATGTCGTACAGAGTCGAGACTAACACCAAAAGAAAGAAAATTGAATAAAGATTCTTATTTTAGTCGTGGAATCTTACCTTCGATTAGAATTTGCGAGAATATTGGTAAAAATACAAAACTTTCGTGAAAATTGGAGGCTGTAAACAACTCATCCCCCTGACGACCGATCCCATTGTTGAATCCGATGTGTTATCCCATAAAAATACTCGTGGACTTTAGGCCCATAAAGCTGATGATTGAAGAATACGATATATTACATAGATAACGAGAAATTTTCTGTAAGAAGGTAACCAGCAATTGCAGGTACGTAATTACAGTCAGGAGATTGTGTGTCTTCGATTTTAGTACACACTGTTTTCCAGATTCGCGTCAAACTTTGCGTACGTGATTTCTGGGACCAGGAAGGACGTACTGTTTCAATTTTATTCGATAATTTTGCTGGTTTCGAACCAAGATCGCTCAGATGGGTTTCCATAAAGAATAAATCTAATCTTCACTTTAATCGGTAGCAGGCTATATTTCTTTTGAGGAATTAAAACAGAAAAATAGTCGTGCGGAGTCGAAACAAGAAGCAAAAGAACGGAAATTAAATGAATGCTCTAATTTTGATCGTGGAATATTGTTTCCGAATCGAAATTTGGAGAATTTTGATAAAATACGCGTGAATTATCCTAAATTGTTTAGGTTGTAAACAACCAATCCTCCTCACGATCTATGCGATTGTTGGGCCGAGCTCATGAATTTTCCTGTACAGTAAGAATAGCTTGGGATTTTAGACTGTAATCTAAAGGGAATTTACGCATTGCACGACCGGCAACTTGAATTTAATCTAATTCTATATTCCCCGTTGAGAATCAACGGGCGCTTCAGCTAGTCTTATATACAAAATTCAGTCTGCGTATGTTTGTGGCCGCAAAACTCGAAAATAATCGGTCGATTGATTTGAAATTTTAACTCAGCGTCACATTATAAAACGTGTTTTTATTGTAAAAAAATGTTGATATTTCGTCCTTGGTTCGATCCCAGACGAGTCAAAGCATTTCCATAAGAAATGCACGTAAAGTTCATTTTTGCCGCTGCAAGCTTCGTTTCTTTTGCTAAATTTAATTTAGAAAGAATGGTCGTACGAAATTGAGACAAGTGCCAAAAGAAGGGAAAATTAACTAAAAATCTTGTTTTGATTTTAGATAATTGTTTGTAAATTAAATTTTAGAGATTTTACACGAAATACACGAGATATTTGTGAAATTTCGAGGGTGTAAACAACCGTTCCCCCTGACGACAAATGCCATTGTTGAATCCTGCATTTTGGCCTATTTAGAGTTAAGAAGAAGAGAAACGCTGTCGATTCCGTTTACATTGACGTGCATAATCAATCGTTGGAAGCGATTTGAATAGTCTATTTCCGAAAGACGAAACGTTAGTTAATTTGATACCTAATGTTGTATTCAGTTCAATTGTTTTGGAAGTGATTTAATTATCTCTTTACGAAAATCAACGTATAAGTTGCTGTATATTTGTTTTTTTCCTTTCAATGCGATTCATTTCTTTCGTATTTCATTTCATATCTCTCTGAACCAAAGCAGAGATTGGCCGAGTTTAGCTCGTAACACAAAAAATTTCAACTCTCTGAGATTATATCTTTGAGGTTCCGCTCTTCACTGTACATTTTAAATGGCTACGAAAAATGTCAAACTTTTGCAGTTCTTCCTGATGGTTTTTCTCAATACTTCCAAAGTGATATAATTGCAATTTAATTAATATATTTCTTGTTTGTTGCTCAATATTAAGGATATAGTGCGTTGGTATCAGGGAAAACGGTTTCTTAGTTTTCCGAAATTCGTCAAGACGCCAAATGCACTGAAATGTGTGCTTATCAAAGGAATAATGTTTGGCATGAAGCTCAGTTGTAGCTTAGGAGGTTGTAGTTTAAGTAAATTTTCTGTGATAAACTAAACTTTCATTAAAACGATGTGATGGCAATTTAAAATATTAGACGCACTCGAATTAAAGTTAGCTCCGATTTTAGGCTCAAAAACAGCAAAAGTTTATGTTTGAAAATAGAGTATGTCCCGGTTAAACATAAAACATTCAGCATAAAGTAATATTACGAAATTTAATAACGCGAGACGTAATTGAGACATTTATTAGCGGTTTGCTTTTAGAAGTATAGTAATAAACCTCGATATGTTCACCATTATAAATTCCTCTAAGGCTATATTTTACTCCCTCCAAGTTTTTTACAGGCGTAAAATTTACAATAACTGCAGGAATTCGATGGCGCAGTTCTGGTAGATCACCAACTGGTGTCAGGTGCATCCACAGAAAAGTCATATCCGGGTTTATAGGGAATTCGATGTACTACCAATCAAGCGATTTGGGAACAAATTATCAAGAGAAATCCCTCACTATCACTGCAAAGTATTGCGCCATCATCAAGCAAACATTCTGAGTTACTTGTAGAAGCGAATCGTCAATAAATTTCTCAATCACTTCTGAAGTTATCACATTTTGTGTTATTATATGTCTAACCCGGACACCCTGTATGTGATTTTCCCTTTTTTCTCCCGCAAAACCTCTTTATCAATCTGCCAACCCTCTTCGTATTTTTTTCATGTATTGCATAAAGCACCTCTCCATTTTATTTTTGATATTGCTTTGATTTGAAGCATTTATTTATAGATATTTTGCTATTCAGTTGCAAAAATTATTCATTAGCAAATACGTTGTGAAAAATATCGATTATAAGATCTCCTGTTTTTAAATATCATCGATTTAACCATTGTAGGATCTCATTTGCAGAAAGTGCTTGTAGTTGAGGTGACGTTTCTCTTCAAAACATTCGCTACAATAATACTAGGGAACCCGGGGAAGAACACGGTACCTAGTAGATAATACGTTTTGAAGGCACAAAAGGGTTAATGAGGAAGCTGCATTTTTTCTGTGAACACATTGTAGTTTTATAATTACAAAAATACAATTATATTGTAAGAAAACGTAGGGACAATAGTTTTATTTTATTTATAAAAAAGATGCCATTTTGCCCGTTGTACCCCGTTTACAGAATGAGGTGGTAAAGATAAGTTACTACAAAAGCAGTTAAAACAAGTGGAATTACATAAAAGATAAGGTTACTCTATATTTCTCTTGTTTTAAGTTGCTACCAAGGTTTAACTACAGTTTTCATCGAATGTGTCCTTTTCATAAGCATATTCGCTAAATTCAAACTCTAGGACAGCCTCATCAGCTACTTTTTAAAATCCCAAGGCTCTTACACCAGACGTTGCTTCGGGTTTGAGAGCAGATGGAGTTGGAATAGTCTCTGGAAAAAACCATACTAACATGGATGCCTAAGTTGATAAGTAACATGTTGGTCTATTTATGCTGATTGACGCTCATAATAAACATCTATTTAACACCGAAAAACGACGAACTTCATTCCGCCCCGTCATCCCCTGCTTCCTCAACCTACAATAAGCTTTTAATATCACCGCTTCGTATGCCAGAGCAGTGTGTTAGAAGCATGATTGAAGTGTAATTTAATCGTATTCAATGCGTGAATTATTGGTAAAAGAATGAATTCATGGAAGACTTACCTTCTGGAGACGATGCTTGAAGAGGAAGCACGCTGGAATCTTCGGTAAGAAGTCTCAATTGCCCTTTCGGTGAGACGCTGATCCGCAAGCAAGGGTAGCAAGCGGGGTACAGACGACAATATTTCTTCATCACAATCACGCCTTTTATACGGTGCTCTCCGTATCGATGGACACTTGCCTTGTTATCTCGCTTCAGAGAGTTCATTCAGATAAGCGAGAGATAAAGGCGTTTCCGAAAATCGGTTCGGATCTGAATTGCGCCATGGCAACGAAGAAAAATGTTAATGCGTCCAATAGATATTCTAAATACTAACTAATAAGTACGACAAAGTTCTAGAGCCAATTACGCATACCGGTCTTACCTCTTTGTAATTACTAGTAAAAGTTGCTTATGTATAATTAATTATATTAATTATGTATAAGTAATTAATTAAGCACATTGATGATACAAATTTAAAGTCGATACAATATCGGGAGGGTACTCAAACTTAATTCTGTATTCCCCACTTGAAATTTATGTTAAAATACAAATTGTGTCCCAGCGTCGAACCAATGATCATAAGGTAAGAGATAAAGTGTTTACGAAACATTCATTACTTCGGTTCACATGCCTGGCCATAGAATTTCCACCTTCTAGGTAAATGAATCATAATTTATTTGAAAAAGTAGAGTCGCCTAGTGTCGAACACGAGGCCTTTTGCAAGATGTGAAGTCATTAAACGACCTGGTAGGAATAAAACTTATTTAATCCAAAGTTTGGAGTTGATATCATGCCGGAAATAACCTACAATACCTATTATCCCCTATAACCTATTATCCCCATTTGGAGTGTATAGTAGAATGTGAATGGCGCTCTGGAATCGGAACAAGGATCATCAGGGAAACGATGAAAAGCGTATATGAAACGTATTTATGATCTTCATTTATATGCAAAGCTTTAAGTTTCCATGTTATCGGGAACGGATTCAAAAATTAATAAAAATCTTCGCAATTATTTTAAATAGGAGAAAAGTTGCCCTGACCTAGCATCGAACCAATGATAACCTTAGAAGATATCTTTGAAGTTTTCGTTTGAAATATACGGCTTCCAGCGATCCCTCGAATTTCAACAATCTTATTTGATGGGTAATACCTCAAAAAAATTTCGGAATCCCCGCAAAGACCCAAAGGGGCCTTCTGGAATCGAACTCATGATACAGAGGTTCTAAATCGCATTTTTTGGCGGTTACACGCTATCGCAAATACGCCGTTAAAATGTCAATAAAGTGGAACTTTTGGAACACGGTTGGAATTTTGATCGCCTATATATTTGTATTTGGGAAAAAGGAATGACAGAGGAGAGAAAATGCTGGAGTTCTGTATAGAGAACAACCTATGGGTGGCAAACACATGGTTTAAGAATCATGATCGGAGGTTGTACACCTGGAAAAGTCCGGGGGATATAAATAGATACCAAATAGACTTTATTTTAATCAACCAAAGATTTAAGAACAGCGTTAAGAATGCCAAAACCCTTCCAGGTGCTAACATAGACTCGGACCACAACCTGTTAATTGCAGACCTGAAGACAAAACTGAAACACGTGAAAAGGGAAAGAAGGGAAGAAAAGAAATGGGACGTAAAGAAGTTGAAATCAGATGGAACCGCATTCACTATAGCTCTAGAAGAAAAATTTCGAATGCAAGAAAAGAAAGAATGTGTTAAAGAAGAATGGATTGATATTAAGTCTGGTATTATAGAGGTTCTAAAACAGGAGGTGGGGATGGAGAGAAGTCAAAGAAATAAAAAAGAGTGGATCACTCAGGAAATGATAGACAAGATGGAAGAAAGAAGAAAGTGGAAATGTGATAATACAGAACATGGGAGAAGAAAATACAGGAAGCTAAATAACGAGCTGAGGAGGGAGACAGATAAAGCCAGAGAGGATTGGATAAAAAGACAGTGCCACATGATAGAGGAATTGGAGAGGACTGGGAAAATAGAAGAAATGTATAAAACCGCAAGATGTCTAACTAAGAGAGACCATAGAAGAATAAGTAAGAAAGGAATGATAGACAAAAATGGGAAAATAACTACAGATGAGGAAGAGATTAAGATTCTGTGGAAGGAGTACATAGAAGAACTGTACTGTACACATGAATGCAATGGAAGTGTAGAGCTAGAGGATGAAAGGACATGCGAGTAGGATTCGAAGGGTCCAAGGATTTTGAAAGATGAAGTTGAGAGAGCAATAAGAGACCTGAGGGACAATAAGACAGTGGGCTCTGATGGAATCCCAGCAGAGGTGTTGAAGGCCTTAGGGGAAGGTGCAATTAGTAGAATCACTAATCTTGCTTACAAGATATATGACACAGAGGAATGGCCTGAGGATTTTCTGAAAATAATAATTATGCCATTGCCTAAGAAAAATAACCCTCAAGCTTGCAAAGATTTCCGTACAATCAGTTTTATGGCGCATGTGACAAAGATGATGACCAGAATAATAATGAAGAGGATTGAGACTAGGATAGAGGAAAACTTGGGAGAGGACCAGTTTGGATTTCGAAGAGGAAAGGGAACAAGGCATGCAATAGGGTGCATGAGAATGCTGAGCGAAAGGGTACTGGAGGTAGACAGAGAGATCTTCATCTGCTTTATTGATTACGAGAAAGCATTTGACAGGGTGAAATGGGATAAACTGATGGTGATTTTAAGGAAATTGGAGTGGATTGGAAGGATAGGAGGGCATTAAAACAACTTTATAAAGGACAAAGAGTAATGGTGAGGATAGGGGGAGATGAGACGAAGCAGACATCGATAGGCAGAGGTGTAAGACAAGGATGTTGCCTGTCACCAATTTTATATAATATATATGGTGACAAACTGGTAGAGGAAGCCTTGGAGGGGATTGGAGGGATAGTGGTAGGAGGAGAAAGTATGAAAACCATTAAATTTGCAGATGATCAGGCTGTGATAGCAGAGAGTGAAGAAATGCTGCAAGAAATGGTAGAGAAATCAGTATAAAAGGAGAGGAATATGGAATGAAAGTTAACATTGAAAAGTCGAAGGTATTGAAAATATCAACGAAGGCTGGCCCAGTACAAATTAAGTTGAATGGGAAGGAATTGAAGTAGGTCGAGAAATTTAGATATTTGGGAAGCACCATCACATCTAATGGAAGTTGTACAGAGGAAATAAGAAGTAGAATAGCTCAGGGAAAGGCAACCCTCCAAAAGATAAAAGATATTTTGACAGCAAAGAACATCAAGATGGAGCTAAGGAAAAGATTTGCTAAGTGTTTTATCTGGAGTATTGTGTTATATGGATCCGAAACATGGACATTGAGAAGGAGAGAAGAAAAATACATAGAGAGCTTTGAAATGTGGCTATGGCGAAGAATGGAGAAAATAAGTTAGAAAGACAAGATAAAAAATGAAGAGGTACTGAGGAGGGTTGGAGAACAACGAGTAATTTTGGGAAACATAAGGAAAAGGAAAGCAAGATGGATGGGCCATATACTAAGAGCAGATTGCCTACAGAAGTCGATTTTTGAAGGAAAGATCAATGGGAAACGAGGAAGAAGAAAATTCGGAATGCTGACTGATTTAAAACAAGGAAAATCAAGTTCTAAAAAGAGAGGCACAGGATAGGGATGCCTGGAGGAGCAAGTTCCGTTGAAACCTGTCCGCGGACAGAAGCACAATGATGATATATTTGTAGGTATATACGAAATTACGTCTATATATGATAGATATTTCAGCTAAGGTACGGTTTGCTTCCAGGAAAGTATAGGAAGTATTTAATATATTTTTCGTATTCTCAAATGAAAGTGAAAATTTGCAACATTTTGTTTTAATAATACTTGTCCCAAGCACCAATGATAAATATTTATTTTTGCGTTGGAAATAGCTGCTGATAGGTTATACATTCTACCCATCTGAGAATTCCTTTTATCCAATTAATACACGAATGGTAGTGATATTGTCTGCGAGGCATTCATTACATCAATTGCACATTATTCCATAATAATGTGAAATTTTCATAGTTTTGCATTTTCTTGTTCGTGACTGCAACCCTTAATTAGTCTGGTCAAAGTTACGTAATTATTCGCGTGGGGTGAAAATGACCCTAAAATTCTATGAATTTTTAAGACGTTTACCAGAATTCAGTTACTTTTATAATTATCATTTTTCCTATTATCTGTTAACGTTAATCTTTTGGAGTGTGCCGTTGTAAGTTTATTATTTAATTTGTTTACGCGCTGGCCAAATTTTAAATTCTCCCGCGCCTATCCCACCTTCCTTACCCCTCTCACCTTCCTCACCCCCTCACCAAGGCGAGAGTGGTGAGCAGTTCTAAGAACAGAAGCCATCAGTCCATGGAGAAGAAAAGGACAGCACCGGAAAAGATTGGGGAGTTTCCCAATCCCGGGAAAACCCTTGCTCTCCCATTACCAGACTAAGCGGGAGGATCGTAAAGGTCAAACTTCTGTCAAAGTTATCACGGCCGCGGTTCCCCACGACATTTTGGTGCCGAAACCCGGGATTTTCGTTTTTTGGGATTTTTTGGTTTTTGGATATTTTATGTTCCATCTTGGTGCAATTTAATTATTAAGGCGGGCGTTTTGTTACAATGCCGAACCCTGAGGAACAGAAAGGGGTACCCGCTCAGACACGAGAGCAGTTTAGTTCCAGATTAAAACTGATGAGATTTAAAAGGGATATGTTAGGGGCTACGATTAAGGCGGCGAAAGAGTTGTCGGTGGAAGTAGCCGAAGCCCCTCTGGAGCTCATTGAACGGGATAAAATTAGAGTATTTAAGGCCCGATGTGCCGAGTTATCAAATGTGTACAATAATTTTCAGGTGCATCAGGAACAAATTGTGGAAATTTGCCATAAATCCGGCCAAGTAGACGTTTTAAATCAAGATCTTGAAAGAGCTCGAGAAGTTGAATCGGAATATTATCAAACGCTCTCGGTACGTGAGTTAATAGAGACAAAGCGGGAATCAAATGACGATGAGCGGCTTAATTCTTTACATCGTTCACTTTCGTCTCAAAGGTGTTCCTTGCCTAAAATTAAGATTCCGCAATTTTCAGGTGCATTTGCGGACTGGGAGGCTTTTCGGGATCTGTTTAGATCGATTGTTCACGATCGGGAAGATATTTCTCAGACCGAAAAGTTCTCATATTTAAAAACTGCCTTATCGGGCGAGGCTTTGGCTCTCATTGGTTCAGTTCCATTTGGCGAGGCATATTATTCTGTGGCCTGGAAGGAATTGCCGGAATATTTTGACAATCCAAAGTTGTTGGGTTTTAATTACGTCGATAAATTGTTGGGATTTCCTCCCATTGTTGAAGCATCCCTTCGTAACCTTCAAAACTTCGTTACCACATTTTCTGAAGTTTATGCTTCTTTAAAAACTTTAAATATTCCCGATATGGGTGAATTCTTTTTGTATCGGCTGGCTGCTCGAAGTTTGGATCCCGCGACGTTGACGAAATTTGAAGAGTCTAATAAGGCTGAAGGTTTTCCTACAGTTTCCCAACTCATAGCATTCGTCAAACGTCATGTGAACGTCCTTCAAAGTTCTCAAGGTACAATTTCAAAATATTCTTTTCGTGGAGGATCACGAGCTGTGCGAGATAAACCGACCGTGTCCCTTGCAACGGCAGACAGTCGCGGTGAAAGGGGGCGGGTCAGCTCCCTTCTAACTCCGAAGTGTATTTTATGCTCGGCATCGCATGTCCCTCTAAGTGCCCGAGATACCTAGAGATGGGAGCTAGTCAGCGTGAGTCCTTTGTACGCTCAAGAAAGTTATGTTTTAATTGTTTGAAAACCGGACATTGGTCGCCGAGGTGCCCAGTCAAAAGGCTCCGCTGCCTAAAATGCCATCGTAGACATAACACCTCATTGCATAGTTCGAAAGAGGAAATAAGAGGCCAATTCCCGGAAGTAAATCGCAATTCGTTGCATTCTCCATCGCGTTCAGAAACGGTGGGCGGTGAAAATGAAACCTCCTCGCCCCCTCCTCGAATTCAGTTTACCTCATGTATTCAATGC
Organism: Sympetrum striolatum; assembly: GCA_947579665.1. NCBI lineage: Eukaryota > Metazoa > Arthropoda > Insecta > Odonata > Libellulidae > Sympetrum > Sympetrum striolatum. The sequence continues at coordinate 115,174,452 of OX388343.1, read as the reverse complement.
AACAATTCTCAGTTGATTGTTTTAGGGACTGCAGTAATTTCCGTTTTTGACCGTGAAGGAAGGGCGAATTCCATCCGCATATTAGTGGATTCGGGTTCTATGATCTCGGCGATTTCGAACGAAGCTACCAAGAGATTGAAATTGCCTCGTTTTCCTTATCATGGTTCACTTTTGGGATTGTCGAAGACACTTATAAAAGGGCCGAAGACTTATGTTCAATGTACGGTTTCACCTCGTCAATCTCCCAATACCATTTTAATGACGCATGCTGTTGTTTTACCCAAAATCGCAGGGCCATTACCAAGCGTAATGCTTCCCTCTGAGGTAAGGGGTGAATTTTCGGATCTTTTCTTGGCCGATCCTTCATTTGATCAGCCTGCTAACGTGGAGATGTTATTGGGAATGGACTTGTTTCCACAAATTTTAACCGGAGGTAGAAGGATGCTGCCCCAGAGTAATCTAATTGCATTAAAATCAATATTCGGGTGGATTGTTTTCGGTTCACTGTCGACTGCTACTGTCCCTTGTTCTAATCCTAATTTAACTGGCTTCACCATTCAGGATTCTGCTTTAAATAATCAGTTAAAAGAGTTTTGGCAGTTGGAAGAGGCTTCTGAAAAAATGCATACCAATCCGGAAGATGATTTGTGTGAAAAAATATTTAGAGATACTTGCACAAGAGATAAATTTGGCCGGTATATAGTTTCGCTTCCGTTTAAGCGATTACCTACAGATATGGGGCAGTCTTATGATTATGCAGTTGATAGATGGTTAAATTTAGAACGACGTTTATCACAAAAGACACAATTGAAAGCGGAGTATGAGAAGTTTTTGAGTGAATATGAGAGACTTGGTCATATGTCTCCCGTTAATAAGTTGGGCTTATATTATATCCCACACCATGCGGTGGTAAAGGAAGGTCCCACCGGTCCTAAAATTCGTGTGGTTTTTGATGCGTCTGCAAAGAGAAACTTAGACGTATCACTGAATTTCTCTTAAACTTATTATGGTTGGCCCCAAACTACACAAGGATATATTAGATATTTTGCTTGGATTCCGCTTGCACAACATTGCATTTGTGACTGATATCACAAAAATGTATAGACAAATTTTAATTTCTCCGGAGCATCGTTTATTTCAAAATATCGTTTGGCGTCGCGAAGGTTCGCAAGCGTTACAGTCCTATCAATTGAATACTCTTACGTATGGACTAACTTCATCACCGTTTTTGGCTCTTCGAGTTCTTCGCCAACTAGTACAAAATGAAGGTCTGAAATATCCCCGTGCCTCGGAATTGCTCCTTAATAGCTGTTATATAGATGATATTCTTGGGGGTGCGGATTCTGTTTCGGAGGCTGAAAAGGTACGGGAAGAGCTAATTGAACTATTAAAGTTAGGTGGATTCGCTCTTGATAAATGGGCAAGCAACTCCAAGGAATTTATGATTACCTGCTCCGAAGATAATGCCGAATCACAAATATATTTTGATGGCGATGATTTCACTCGAGTTAAAGTATTAGGACTCTTTTGGGACGTGAATGCAGATGTTTTTTCTTATAAAATAAATTTTCAACGAGTAACTAATTCAAAAAGAATGTTGTTATCCAACATTGCTCGAATATTTGATCCCATCGGAGGTTTGTCCCCAATTGTATTTTGGTGCAAATGTCTATTACAAACCTTATGGAAATTGAATATTGGATGGGATGAACCGGTGCCTCTAGAAGTCAAAACTCAATGGGAAAATTTTATGTCAGAAATTGATCCAAATACCTCGTTTCATTTACGATATGGAAGCCAATGATTACCAATTGATCGGGTTTTGCGACGCATCTGAAAAGGGGTATGGCGCTGTTATTTACCTGCGTTCCGTGTCCACTTCCGGAAATATTAAAATCAAGTTTATACTAGCCAAAAGTAAAGTAGCGCCTCTGAAGGTATTGACTATTCCTAAGTTAGAATTGTGTGCTCTCCTTTTGCTCGCACGTCTTGTTTTCAGAGTTATGAATGTCTATCGAGGAAAGATCGTGTTTAATAAAATATCAGCGTGGACAGATTCTCAGACGGTTTTGTCATGGTTGAACACTCCCTCACATATACTGAAAATGTTCGTTGCAAATCGGGTAGTTGAAATCAATGATTATATTCCATATTCTTATTGGAAATATGTTACGTCAAAATTAAATCCTGCCGACTGTATATCGCGGGGCTTAACACCCATGCAATTTAAGGAGGCCAGATTATATTGGCAGGGACCACCATTTCTTATGCTCTCGGAGGTAGAGTGGCCTTCTGGGAATTCAAACTTGTTAGATCATAAATCACTGCCTGAATTGAAAGCCCATTCATTAACAGTAGGGACCTTAGGAGTTCCAGTTGATACACTGTCATGGATACGAAGACTTTCCTCTTACGTAAAGGTAGTGCGTGTGATGGCGTATGTGCTGAGATTCCGGAATGCTCTTAAAGGGTTCAAATATAAACGGGATACTCCATTATCGGGCACAGAATGGTTTTGTGCATTAAGAAAGGTAGTCCTACTTATTCAGAATTTTTATTTTTGTGACTATTATTCAGCTATAAAGGGTGGAAGTCGTCTTCCTCCTAGCCTGGCTCGCCTACGACCCTTCATCGATGAAGACGGGTGTATTAGGGTAGGTGGCCGCTTGCAGCATTCGTTACTGGCGAGTAGCTCTAAACAGCCGTGGCTGCTCCCGAGAAATGATTTCTTCTCTCGACTAATTGTACGCCACTACCATGTCGCATCTTTGCATGGCGGACCCCGGGCGGTAGAAGCTCTCGTTTCACAGAAGTTTTGGATTTTTTCTGTCCGGGTGGTAATTAAATCGGAACTAACAAAGTGTGTGCGTTGCAGCCGATATCGAGGTAACGTCCTACAACCTATCATGGCCGATCTTCCGGTCACTAGAGTCACCCCGCAACGACCTTTTGTCGTGGTGGGAGTGGACTATGGCGGGCCATTTGTTTATAAGTGCAGCAATCGTCGAAATGCAGCTAAACTGAAAGCCTATCTGTGTCCTTTTGTCTGTTTCTGCACAAAGGCCGTGCATTTGGAAATTGTTACGTCCTTGTCGACTCGCTCGTTCATGGCAGCCTTTCGGCGATTTGTCTGTCGTAGGGGAATTCCTTCCACTATTTATTCAGATTGTGGAACTAATTTTGTGGGAGCCGATCGTTACCTGACGGAGCTGTATAAGCATATTCGTACCGCACGACATAAAGAAGAGATGTCCTCTATGTTCCCCGATGCTGGAATAGAGTGGAAATTTAATCCTCCTGCCGCTCCACATTTCGGCGGTTTATGGGAGGCGGTAATTAAGTCTGTTAAGTTCCACCTCCGCCGGGTAATTCACGGACACACCTTGAATTTTGAAGAGTATTCCACACGCTTTTGCCAGATAGAAGCGGTACTGAATTCACGACCATTAGCTTCGTTGTCGCCAGACCCTTCCGAAATAAATTGCCTAACACCGGGGCACTTCTTAATTGGTCAGCCAATCTTAGATTTGCCTGAAATGGACCCACAATCTCGAGATTCGGATGCTTCTCTATCTGCCAGGTGGAAGCTTATAGAGCAAATGAAAAACCATTTTTGGAAAAGGTGGTCTGATGAATATTTACACACGCTCCAGCAACGAACAAAATTGTTAAAGAATATCCCCTCTGTTCAACCCGGAACATTATACCTAATAAAAGATCCAAATTCACCCCCGTCGTGTTGGCGAATGGGAAGGGTCACACAATGTTTTCCAGATTCGGCTGGGGTAACCCGAGTCGTAGAAATAAAAACTGAATCAGGGATATTAAAGAGGCCTGTTATAAAGCTAGTGCCTCTTCCCAGATCAGATTAATTTTCTCTTCTCTAATTAACCTTTTTTTTGGCTAGTTGCCTTTTTAATTTATATAAGAACCAAGGTAATCGTGTGCTGTTTAATTTACCTTTACCGTGAGCTACCGATCTTCGTTCAAGTCTCTGGTGATGGCTCCCTCCAGAGTGAAGGTATTCGGGATCCTTCCCTATTCATTACCTTAATTTCCTTTCATTTACAGCGCACGATATAACCTATTTTATTTTATTTTATTTTTTTATTTTTTTATTTTTCTCATTAGTTATGTCGTTTCTTAGCGCAGAAGATTTATTTTATTGTATATTGCACCAGGATGCGAATTTGTTAAATTCGGGTGGGCGGGGTATGTTTACGCGCTGGCCAAGTTTTAAATTCTCCCGCGCCTATCCCACCTTCCTTACCCCTCTCACCTTCCTCACCCCTCACCAAGACGAGAGTGGTGAGCAGTTCTAAGAACAGAAGCCATCAGTCCATGGAGAAGAAAAGGACAGCACCGGAAAAGATTGGTGAGTTTCCCAATCCCGGGAAACCCCTTGCTCTCCCATTACCAGACTAAGCGGGAGGATCGTAAAGGTCAAACTTCTGTCAAAGTTATCACGGCCGCGGTTCCCCGCGACAAATTTTATTATAGCAAAATTACAATATGTTTTAAATTCCATCTGTCAGAAAATAATGAAAATTAATTTCACTCTTTCCTGAAAAAAGTCGAAATATGGGACGAAAATATATTCGTCGAATTTTTTTTACGAAAGTTTCAGTTAACGGGTTTTCGACTATGACAAAACGGTACTTTAAAAATAGTAAAATAAAGCCTTATCAGTGTTAACAATCTTAAGCATTATTCTAAAAAAATATTCATCTATTAGGCTAAATTTTTGGCATGGAAATCGCTTTTTAAACAATTTGTTATTAATTAACATTTCTGAACCTATATATAGCTTAATAAGGAATGGTAGAATGTAAAAAATTACCTGGAAATTTTTAGAACCTTTTCCCTCTTCTTATAATATATTTATCAATAAAATTAAGAGGGTTTTAGTGATTTTTGCTGTAATGTAGCAATTTTTATAATATTGTAATATTACTCAAATATTTTAAATTGTGAATCATTGTTGTAAATTTTGAAGAATTTTGTGCATTGTATAATTATATATATACTGCCTTTCCTCCCGACTAGGGTGAATACCAGGCAGATTATGTAATATCCTCCCCCCCCACGATTTGAATACCACCTTTGCCTATTTTAGGTTTTGATTAATAAATAAATAAGTACACATAGCAGGGCTACCAACTAGAGATGAGCGCCGTGCCGATTACGCCAGCCGCCGACAATATTGGGCACGCCGCCGCCGCCGAGGAAATAACTACGGCGCGCCGCCGCGCCGCCACCGGAAATTTTATCGGTGGCGGCGCGGCGTGGCTTGGATTTAAAAACAAAGTACCCCAGTCGAAAGTATGCTGACAAATAGTTCGAAGAAATACGCTTTGAACGGATAGTACACATCTCGGGCTTTCCACGAGGGCGCTGAGTTATACTTGATATCGATACGTGTTACGATTAGGCCGTTTGTACACGTGCCGGCAAAATCGGTGCCGGTGTAGGAGTCGAGGAGCACTTAACGGGCAGGAGTCACTGTACAGTGAGTCCCACCAGAAGGTGGCGTTCACTTGACAAGTGTGCCTTGCCCGGGCGGGTTACACTTTACTCAGGCGGTTATCACTTAACGCATAGTTTTCTTCACATATTAGCAATTTTTTGCCTTAGAATATGCGGAAACTTGTTTCTAATTATCAGACATAAGTTTTAAAGGAATTACGAGTTATTATATCATATCTTATTAATAAAAAAGTTATGAATTTTAAATTAAAAAGCTATTTTTGTCGGTCTTTCCATTATAGTAATTCCATTGAGTTTTGAGTTGAATAAAACTCACACAAGAATGTTCACAGAAAAAGCAAGTTCTATCAAATTTTAGCTTGATATGTATATTGCATGTGTAACCATGTAATAGAAATTTTTTTGTTTTAATCTTTTTGGTACTTTATCGCAGTCAGAAATAAATAAGTTCCCGTTATTTCGCGCTCTCAAACAGAGCGCCCAATTTGAAAAATGATAACTCAAAAAAAAAAAAATTAACTTAATTAACACAATATTGCGGTATATATTTTAAATCAAAAATAAAAAAATAAAATATATTTCCTTGTCACCAGAAAAAGTTGTTACCGATTATGAAAAACAACTTTTTCTCAGTAATGAAAGTAGGTACGATTGCAAACTTGGTTTCGTTACCAAGCTCTTGGTAGAAAATTTAATTTTATATGTATATATAATAGTATATTTCATACATAATATAATTCATACAATACATTGCGGAAGATGTAACTTCCGCAATGTATGTTCGTTTTCGAATGTTTATAATAGAAAATAGGGATTAAAATAATACATATAAAATTCAGTCTTTTCTCAGAATACTATCTCGCTGGATGTTTTTAATGATTGAAGTATAGCGAAAAGTAGTTGGCAACTACTTTTTTGAACGCATTTTTCTCAAACCTCTCGATATTCCCTTCAAAATTTTCAGGACGTATTTTCCCAGAATATTTACCAGGAAATTTAACAGTATCGAAAAAAGATCATAAAAGGAAGCAAATTATCAAGAATAAGAACTTCTTCGTTTCTGAAATGAGAGTGAGTATTCAAAGAACAAGTACAAACAAATTCGCTACGAATTTCCAAATTTTAAATTTTAAATATATTTCTTTTCTTATTTTTCCTTTTAAATATGATAATAATTAACTATAATTAAATTTCACTGAACAGCTTTCAATTACTGTATCTCCATGTGGTATAATATTAAAATTAATTTTGGCTACCTTTCTCTTTCAACGCGTATATTTCTACTACGTGCATCAATCTATCTTATGAATATGGGGCCGTTTGAGATACGTTGGGCTTTAGTAATGGCAAGTAATGTCTATTCATTACGTGTCTTAATTTATGTGAATACTTTGATAAAAACCATCTTGAACATACATGTAAAGCAAAAATTTTACTCCAATAGGAGAATTTTCTTCATAGGGTACAACAATATTTTCCTGGATTAACTTCAATTCCTAATAATTGAAGCATCTTTTGATTTATAAAAAACGTCTAATCCAGAGTTCTAAAATATTATAATCGATCGAATATCTTTATTAGAACATAGTGTATTCCCGCAACCGGCACTCCCATTGAGAGGAGTTTTTGTACATGCATTCTCACTCTCAGCGATAAGGAAAGCAGACTAGAGCCACAGAGTTTGAATAAAATGGTATTCATCCATGACAACTATGCGTTGTGCAAAGATTTTGTTGACAGAGTGTAACCTACCGCTGAATGTTATTAATATATTTATTTTAAACTCCTCTCATTCATTCATTTGCTAATTATTATTTTAGTTTGTTTAAACTTAAATGTTTTGATTTGCGTTCATCATTTATACATTTTTTATTTTCTGGAAATTTCAATTGAACGTCTATTCCTGGATTCCATACTTGAAAAATGTGGCGCAAATATGATGTTAAAACTAATTCACAACAATAGTACATCCATTGATCGACATTCTACTGGCTATTTGTGCCCAATTTGTGATACCACTCTTTAAACGTTCTTGAAGTAATGTAGCCTAATTATAAGAAGCATCCTTTTTGAAAATAAGGAAAGCAACGTATTGCTAAATTAACCCCTTTACGGCGCAGAGCGAGCTAGAATCGAAAAATGCTGGCCAAGAATAAGGAAATATTTTTTGAGTGTGAACTTTGAAACTTCGTATTTCCATACCTCAATAAGTTCTGCATATAATATTCCCAGACAACGTATTATGTGAGCTCGTTTTCCTTAAATCGGAGGGTCCGAGAGAGGATAAGAGAAAGAAACATAAATTAAAAGACATGTTGCATGAAGTGAGTATTTCACCAACAGTAGCTAATTCAGAGATCTGATGGTAGAGATGCAATAATTCAAATATTCAACTGTGATAACTTAAAAAATCATAAATAAGCATAAGCGTTGATTATTTAACATTGTATTGATTTTTTCCCGATGATTCTGCTCATTGGGTTTGGTTTGAGGCTGAAGAATTTTGCAAAAATCTAAACCTGGCATTATTCGTGAATTTTGGTCAATTTTGACCACTTGTAGAATTTTAAATGGTAGAAATCGGCGTAAATAATTTGGTAGTAATAGGCAAGATTTATTCGAGAATTTCCAGTACTAAAGTCCGCACTAAAGAAAATGTTTTTGGCCAGGTTTTTTGGATTCTAGCCCATTGTGCTGCATATTCAAAATAGCTCTACATTGTAGTTATTGGTATGATATTATTGTAATAATGTACTCTCAGATATTTGAGTTATTCGCCTTTTTTCTGCCATATACGAACGAATTTTACACGCCACCGGATACGCCGCGCCGCCGCCGACGATTAAGCAGTCAGCGTTCACGCCGTTACGCCGCCGCCGCCGGCTTCATTTTCCTCCTTTTCCGCTGACAAAAATTATAACGGCGCCCATGTCTAGTATCAACTATTAATAAAAAAATCTGATGTGGCCAACACATGACTTTCTCCGTATTTATTGAAAACAGAAGCATATACCGGTGATATATAAAAAACTCCAAAACAATGAGTGTTACAGGGAAATGTTTCATACAAGCTTAGTAGTAAAAAACATTTTCTATAACGTTGGTACATAATTGTATATACCTACATTACATTCTGACAGAGATAAGTATGAAAAACTTCCATTTATGGTTAAACAACAACTTTCGGTTAACTATTATTGGGGAATAACTCCTAACCAATCAGTGTTCTGAAAAAATGTTTTGTACAAAAGTTGTAGTAAACTACATTATCTACATTTTTGGTGCGTAAATGTATATACCTTTATGGTCTTCTTACAGAGATATTTAAGAAACAAAATTTTATTCCGGATAAACCGCTACTTCCGGCTAAGCGATATTCACCAAAAACTAATCAACTTTTGCTATTGTTAGTAAAATTCTAAATATAAATTTTGAAAATGATCAGATAATTACTTTTTAAGATAGAGTGCCCACAAACGTTTTAACCACAGACAGACAGACATGTTCGGGAAAATAGCTAAAACATGCTCTATAGGCCCCTAAACATCTATTTCCGTCAAAATCTGGAGGTCGAATTTTTTTGCGAATACAATACTTTCTCTATACTACGTATAGGGAGAAAGTAAAAATATTCAAAAGTTTTTATTGCGTAGTTCTTTGTTACTATATTGGAAATATATTTAAACATATTTGCTCCGTGAGCATTAGGAAAGCATTTCGTGATCCCTAGGAACATTTTAAACATTTTAGATGCGTTCGAAAAATATTTGGTAAAATCTTTAAAATATTCGTGAATAATTACGATTTGGAAATTAATATGTTTCACTTGGTATGCATGACATAGTGTACATTAATTTTATGACTCTTAGCAATGACTTTTTTTGAGCATAGGCGCATAAAAAGTATAAAAAATTGCTTATATAATTATTTTAATTTATATTTTGTTAATTTCGAAACACTGCCTAAATTGCATACTTTTTATTGCTTGAAGTTGACGAAAATCTCAGAAAATCATAAAATACAAACATCTTTACAAAGCGTGGATTTGGTTTAAATATCTTAATTAGTGTGTGTGTGAACGAAGTAATGAAACCCTTTTATTTTTCAAAAGATAGTGACTATTGCCCCATGTAATAACAATCTTAATTCTTCTACATTTTTATCATGATATATATCATGATATATACTAATATGCTTAGAATAGGGTGCAGGGGCTATTATTATTAAAATATATAATTAGTATTTATTAAAGGTACGTTGACCTTACGATAGATATATTGATTGAATAAGTTATTACTGATTTCCATAATGTTCACGTACTGCAAACATTGATTTCGTTCTCCCATCGGGATTAGCCAGACTAATCGTTAAAACATTTAACTTGAACTGAAAAATCTTTGAAGTATTACGCATGTATTCAAAACTGTATTTGCTTCAAGTTTTTACGCTAATAAGCAGAATCATAATCGCTATAATGTTAATGCGTAGATAGTTTACTCTTTCCAAAATCTCCTTAAGAATGACATACTCATTTTTCTTTCTCGTAAACCATATCATAAAATTTGAAAACGCATTTCTGCATCTGTTTTTACACTAAAACCTATGCAACAGTTGTGTGGGACCATTAAGTCATCAGAATGGGAGATTGCCTCTTTTTAGCTGTTTCATAGAGGAACCACAACAATGTGAAATTGTTTTCTGAAATCTATTTCGATGGTTTGTAAAACGTGAAAATTTTCTCAATAAGTCAAATGATAAAAGAATTACATTCCGTGTGCTAAATGTAATATAGGATTAGCTAAAGCTAGTAAAAAATCGTTTTCTCTGGTAAACTTGGCAGGTAACTATATACACTCACATCACGTGCAATCGACACTTGACTTATACAAGTAAATTTAAGTGTTATATAGGTACCTACGCTTACCTACATTAAAATGGTCCTCACAACAATACGCGGTGGACATCTTACTTAAAGAGTTATCCTTCCTTCTGGAGGCCTTAATCCATTTATTTCTCTTCTTTACATCTTACGGAACGTAAATAAAAATATTTCCTGGCGTAGAAATAGAGGTGTTCGTGCAACATAGCGCAATACAGGACTTATATATTTTAGGGACGCTTTTCCTGTTACGATTCATACTGAGTAAATAAAAAATCTAGTGAAATATGTTAACTGTATCAAACAAATGAGATATATACAACAACTTACGCCAAAAATTTAGTAAAGAACATACCTCCACCGGCAAAAGCTGAACGACGCACAGTGGGCTAAATTTGAAAAAACCTGGACAAGGGGCGAAAAATGTTTTTTTTTGAGTGCGGATATTAAAACTTAGCATAGTTATTGCAATATATTGCATATAATTGAATTTTATACTCCTGCTCGTCGTTTTTTTAATTTTCAGACGTCAAACTTGAGAAATTTTCACAAAAACGGAAAGTTTCGGATTTTTCGGAAAAACGTTCAAGTTCGAACATCCCATTCTTCCACTGAGCTTCCTTTTGCTGCCTCAATGAATCAGAGAAGCTAAGGAGATCAAACAGCCTCCAAACTGATCCAGGAAATAACAGCAACGACCCCAACAAGAGTTAGGCGAGTACTTGCAAAATGAAAAGAAAGAGACCGTTCAAACTGAGCTTACAGAGGACGAGGCTCTACTGACAATAAACAGGAAATGATTGAAAAGTCAGTACAAAATAATCCGCATGATGGCTGAGAAAAAGAGACATAAGTTTTATCCTAGTTATGAAAGAATACGAAGGGCTAAGTGTGTTGCATATCCAGAAGCGATTATCCTTTCGGAAGCGACTTGCGAAGTGAATTTGCAAAATTTGTGAAATTTCCCGTTCCAAAATTTCTTAATTCCGCATTTATTATCTAAGGTAAAGGTCCCAAATTCGTATCTTAAACTGTATTCAAATAAGTTTTACATATGATATGCCAAAATGTAACATAAAAGAAGCCACATTTTCGACTCAACCAAAAAGACGCCTAAACTGGATTTGGGGATTCTTAGGCGCCCAGCCGGACAAAAAAACAGCAGCCCAGCGCTTACGAAAAATCCACCGCAATCACAGGGTAGGAGGTGAAATGAAATAGTATTTCCATATTCCTTATCTAAAAGCCTTGTAGATTGACGTGGCATAAGAGACTTGATAGTCCATTGCTATTTACCAAGTTGATTTCCTTACCCCATCTCGAAATTTATCCGAAAAAGGTGTCCGCCATTTTGTTGCTTTAAATGAGCAAAGAATCATCTTAGACCATGAAACATTCAGCGAATTGAAAGAAAAATAGTTATGCTAGATTATTATATTCTTGTTTTTTTTTTCTGACAGTTTCTCTTAAAAGGAATTATATATCAACGAACTTGAACGTTTTTCCGAAAAATCCGAAATTTCCCGTTTTTGTGAGAATAGTTTGACGCCTGATAAATTAAAAAAAACGACGAGCAGGAGCATACAATCGATCCTTTTGCAATAACTATGTTTAGTTTTAATATCCGCACTCAAAAAACCCATTTTTCGCCCCTTGTCCTGGTTTTTTTGATTCTAGCCCATGCGACGTCTGCAGCGATACCGTGCCGTGACGTCACGCGCCGAAATCTTGGTGACGAAGTGTTTTCAAAAAGACGAAAATGTAGTATTTTAAAAGAATAATATCTTTATAAAACGATATTACATTACATACATTATAGATGATAAACTTCTCATTAAAAGTGTTTAAAAAAATTATGTAAATTACCAATTACGATAAACGAATTACAGAAATCGATAAATATGGAAAGACTTAATGGAAAGTCGTAAGTAAAGTTGGTGAAATGTATGTGAATGAGTAAAGTAGGGAACAGAAATGTGAAATATAATATAAACGCAATATTTCGCAATAAGTGACGTAATAAACACATTGCTAAAAATGAAAAACAATTCCTTCTGGCATATGCGTCCAGCTTAAACTCGCCGAAGGAAGATGATGTAGTGGCCGCATAATAGTTGAGTTGTCAGTTGTTCAGGTTGTCTAGGGAAATTGTTTGTTTATAATCTCAAAATTTCACATTATTTTTCGTTTATTTTATTAACTGATATTTCATTATATAGATAATAACATGTTTGACAAGATGATGTCAAATGGGCATTTCTATATGTAATGCATAAACAATGACTTATGTCTTACGTTTTCTTTTGATAAAAATATTTTCTGCGCGTTTTATAAAATGCATAAGTTTTATGCTGAATTATATTTTAGAGTATATTTTTGACGTTATTGTACTAACTGTGAATAAACTGTTATTTTGTGGCAATGACCAGTATATAATCTTTAAATTCTTTTCTCCTCAATTCTGTTTTTTTAACTACTGTGTAGTAGAGTTTCCTGGTACATCCTGATGGGCCAACTCAGGAGAACCTTGGATATGTATTTTTATAAAATATCTATATTCCTATTCTTTTTAAATATCTTCACATACATAATATTTTAAGAATTGTTTCAGATTTTCCGTAGAATACTGAGCAATGGATTAAAGACCTTTGGCGGTGCCTAGCTTAATATTGGAATGTTTATTTATCTATGTATATTTAATGGCGTAATTTTCAGTCAAATTCGTGCTTAGAGAATCATGGCTTAATTGGGATGAAAATGTTCCGTGTTGACATGCAGGCAATCGTTGAAATATAATTATAGTAAAAGGGTGTATGAATTACGTTCTGTATCAAATGATGCTTTTGTATCTATTTCCCCAATTTTTCCCAAAAGAACGCTTTCAGCGCATTGGGTAATTGCGGACAATCATTACTGAGCAGTTCCTTTACTTTAGAACTTCCTTCTTACCTTGAGTGTATAAAAAAGGTACTATTTCTTCTATAACATTATGCAACGTTTGGGGCAATTCCTCACGAGTGCGTTTGTGCTATGCGTTTGCATCATTTACTTCCCATTTGCCATCCTCTTCTCGCACTTTTTACATCTCCTGCCTTCTTTGGGTCTTAAGTGATGCATTTTTCCTCCATCAAAAGGACTCTTCATATCCTCAATTTCCACCCCCTCCTTCGTCATCTTCAGAGAAATTCATCTCAATATACCGTTTTCCTTCATTTTTTCCCCTTGAAGCCTTCCTCCTTTCTCCATTCCATCTCTGCTTCTTGTGTTACTAGACGTCCGCTTTTTCTGTCCCCTGTCCGCTTTTTTACTGAAATGTCCGTTTTTTCTCTCAATCAACTATTTTTATACATATTTCCATCTTACACAATCTTTCACCAAGTACTTCAGTATATTTTTTGCCTGACAGTTGGTAGACACTAGAAAAAAACTATCGTTGTTTGAGACTCATCGAGTAAGTAACACTGTTAATAATTTTTTTTTTTTTTTATTTTACAATTGAAATTTTTATTTCATTCTTCGATTAGTAATGGGGGGGGTCGTGGAATGTCTGCTTTTTCGACTCGGATCATCTGGTAACCCTGTCTGCATCAACCTTCCATCATCGTCGACTTGATTGCCATCCTGTTTCACTCGCGGGATCACTTTCTCCATCTTACTCTTCGTGTTTATCTTCTCTTCTTCGTCATATCTCTTGGTAACCGTACGTAACCGTGGTAACTCCCTCTACAACTTTAATATTCCTCCAGCGCTGTCCCGCTTCAATCTCCACTTCTCTATCAATCTCTCTCTTTCTTCTTCTTTCATTTCCTTTCGTTTATCTTTCTCCTTACATCTCTCCTCACCGCTCACTTCCTTATCATTTGGCTGGCCGTATCCAGACGAGAGGAAACGAGAATTTATAGCGATGCGTTTCATATCAATATTCATAAATATCAAGTTTTTTGGTTGCTGTATTTTGCTCATTATGATTTTATCTATGTTCTACCTACTTATCTTGATGAATGGGAAGCTAGATGTCTATAAGTTCCGAAATGGATATGCGTCAAATAAATTTTAAGACAAAATAAGTGAAAAACTCTTTGTAAACTTTATAATATGCAAAAATAGAGTTCACCAGCGAAGAACTTACCCAAGGGGTCGTGCGTTGTATGTGTTAAAAAAGTAGTTACTTCACAGATTTACTCGCTTTCGCAGTCGGCTTAAGACTAAAAAGAAGCGTTTGAGGCCTTTACAAGTTAAAGGTAGGTGACATAAAGGAATAGACCCGGGCATGAGGTTCAAAGGACCACCCAGGTAGAAACGGGAACCGAAAAATTGTCTGTGTAGTACAGAATACAACAGCGCGACTGACGGAGGGTTAATATCGGAATGTCTGTTGAGTTAGTTTCTTGCTGGAGTGAACCCGATTAGATTATCGGGTTTTCTGGAGAAAGGTATTCGGAAAGGAACTTTCCAGAATTGAGTTCTTAAAGGATTTTATTACCTCGGATCATTTATATCTCTCGCATGCTTAATTTGCGTATGATTAACCTTCTTCATCCTAACAGTTCGTAAGGAAAATGTAGAAGGCTAACATAGATGCGGAGGATTGCCAATTTTTGCCACAAAATAGAGACTGAGACCAAGTTTTGTTGCGATTTGATTTCATTGAAGTATGTTGGGTGGTTGCCAGTGGTCACTGATTGCATATTGCATTATTGCAAAACCTTTTGACTTTATTCGGGTTTTCCTTGGTTCTGTGCTTTCAAATTGGAGATGACATTCTCGTTAGACTGTGGGCCACTCAGTTGTATACTCTAGTATAGTTTAGGTTCGATAAAATAAAAATTCATTTTATTTTAGGATATTCAATTTCAGGTATTTGTGTACTTAAAGCTCTGGTTTCATTCACGATTTTCATTAAAGAATAGGATATTTTGATGAATAGGATACTTTTATTCATTCCGCATTTTTAATAGCATACTAGTTAGCTAATTTAAACACACTCTCCAGTAATTTCTTCGGACGTGAGAGGTTACGTTCCTCGATAGGGTCTTACCGCTTCGAAAGATAGAGAAATGTCGAACATTCAAATCTGGTGGCAAATATTTACACACATGCGTCGTAATTTCCAGTCTTCCATTCTGTAGAACCAACTAATTAACGACAATGGATCATTTAAACCCAAAATTGTACCTGCCACGTAAATTAATCATTTAAAATAGAAACGTGTCTGATGAAAAGTTTTTTTTATTTGACTAAGTGACGTCATGACGCTATGATGAAGTTGTCACGACTTTCATGATAATAAGTTGAAGGAAAAGTGTTGATGTGATTTTGCATATAAGGGCATGAACCAAGGGAAATTCCCAAGAAAAATGGACTTGAAAAAAAAACTGACGGGGCCTGGAATCGAACTCGAGATCTTCCTGTATGTGGGAGGCTGAGTTAACCATCGTAGCTACTTGAGCCTGGCTCAAGTAGCTACGATGATTAACTCAGCCTCCCACTACACAGCCTATAGTGAGCCTGGCCTGGCCCAGTCTCAATTTTTCAAGTCCGTTTTTCCTCGGGAATAATTAATTGGTTCACGATGGAATTTGATCGTTTATCTTATTTAATTTTCAACGTTGTTGTAGATAATTTTTCATTTTTAGCGTTAAATCAAGGATAATTGTGGTCTTAAGTCTAGATAAATGCCATTAGAAAGGAAATTAGATATAGATTCTTATTATGGACGTAGAATATAGTATTTAATTAAATATTGAGAGAATCTTGGCAAAACGACGACAAATTGCTCTGACTTTGAGGGCATAAATTATTCCCTAACGACAAAGGTATTGTCGAGCTTTCATATGAATATATGGGAAATATTGGCTCATTTCAAATTTACGGGGAAGAAAACCCAACTATTTAAGACAATGAAACCATTAATGAACTTAGGTAATCGATATTTAAAATATTGAGATTAAAATCAATATATTTTGAAAGAAGAATCCATTGTAGTATCGGGTCTTTTTATATATTTGGTATTTTTAGTCATTTTTTACGAATTCAGTAGTTTAATAGTACAGTGGAAGTAAGAGCATTATTTACTTGTTTTTGTAATCAATGAATGCTAATGATATCGTCGTAAATTGAACTTCAACAAAGTAAATAATAATAACGATGAGATGCATTAAAATCGAAGCAATGGAGTATCTTCTTCATTCGATAATATTTAATGTATTGTCTTCTTTTGTCTTTTTTAAGTGTTTTAGACTTAGAATTTTTACTACTTTTACCAAGTATTTCCTTGTATTTTTCTAATTCTTGTCTCATTTTGAATATTTGACGAGCTTTTATAAAGCGAAGTCCTGTTCATGTAAATTTAATACTAATATTCAGCGTAAAAGTATAGATTCAATTAATTATTATATCCCCACCTGACATATATCCCACCCCCTTCCCCACCCGTTCAAACCCCACCCTCTATCCCCTCATCTTCCGCACCCACTCCTACCCCACCCTCTAACCCACACGCTCACCTCCCACCCACTCTTTACCCCACCCTCTCCCATCCCAAACTATACCCCACCTGCTCCAACCCCTCCCTCTACCTAACCATCTCCCATCCCACCCTCTACCCCACCCACTCCCCTCCCACCCTCAGCCCCACCCGCTCCCATCCCTTCCTCTACCCCATCCGCTCCAACCCCTCCCTCTACCCCACCTACTACCATCCCACCCTCTACCCCCCCCGCTACTATCCCACTCTCTACCCTACCCACTCCAAGCCCACCCACAACCCCACCCACTCCAAGCCTACCCTTTAACCCACCCGCTCCCCTCTCACCCTCTACCCCACCCGCTCCCATCCCTCCCTCTAAGCTCCCTACTCCTTTGCCACCCTCGAAAGCCAACCACTATATCCCTCTCACTATTCCGATCATTCCCACATTTCCTTGCCACTGCTTCATCTAGACCCTTACACCTATTCCCAACTTTATGGCCCATCGACATCGAATCCTCTGCCCTTCCCATTACAATCCCTTTCTCTATAACGCCCACTATGCACTCAATTCCGCCCCTCTCCCAATCAATTGCTTCCTTCCCTTCCTCTACCATAACCATCTCCCATCAATCATTCTTTATTCTGAATTAGACAATAGGTAAAATAGGGGTAATTGAATGTAAAGGTACAAAGTTCATAATTTATACATATCCCCGCCTTACACATCGTAACATGTCTATACATTCAGCAATAGTGTGTTTGGCTAAGGGCGCAATTTTTTATATATTATAACATTTAAAGTCATGGAAAACTATACAAATTCCTGCCTTACAAACTTGTATACTATACATAATTAAAATATAGTTTGGCTCGGGAGAAAAATATTGTTTTTCAATTCTTATTCATCTTCCAAATCAGACATCAGGACAAATATGGGTAATTCAAAGTAAGGGTACAGAATCTATAAATTATTCATATCCCCGCCTGACACATCGTAACAAATCTATACATTCTGCAATAGTTTGGCTAAGTTTTTTAAATCCATATCATATACAAATCAGGTCATAGAACACTATGCAAATTCAGGCCTTAAAAATATTTTAATATACATAATTGAAAATATATTTTGGCTTGGAAGAAAAAAATGTATTTCACTTCTGATTCATCTTCCGGGGTAGAGCGATGCTTTAGAGATTTGGGGAGGACCTCAACTCCTTCCCACCCCTGGATGCGCTGTGCAACTTCTTCCGTCTTCTTTCGCTTGGGCCGTGAAGTCTTTTTCCTGCTTTTTGTAGGGCACCAAGAAGTCCTATGGAAGGAAAATTAAGGAAATGAATCTTTAATTTCCTATCGAATTATTTTTTATGAATAGAAAAGTAAATATAATTATAGTTCCAAGGAAAACAATAACATTAATACCTAGACTGTATCATTATATACACAGAAGTAGATTGAACATTCAGCTATTCATCTCTACCTTCTATAATTTATGTTTTAATTTGGCTTAACAATGCAAGGAAATAATGTTCTAGCAACCAAATAAAGAAATATGGGAATATAACAACTAAGAATTATCATCCGTCCGTGTAAAATACGTAAATAGATTTAACTTTATCTCCGTCACACTTTACGGTGGAACTCGGTAGTTAAAATAATATTTTTTGTAGGACGAATCCTTCCGACAGCTTATAAATGAGTACAAATTTTAAAAGGTTACCTCAAAGTGGTTTCCAAACTATGACTAAACGATAAGTTATATTTCAAAATGGGACTTTTTTCCTTATCAGTGTTACCTATATTAGTTTTATTTAATGAAAGTATTTTTTATGATGGTAAATTTTTGGCGTATTAATATTATTTTAACTAAGCTGTTATAAATTGACATTTCTTAACCTTTATCCAGCCTATAAACTGCACAAAACTGGAGTACCAACTTTTAAAAAGTAATTATTCAAAATTTTTGTGCGTAATTCTTTATTACTTTAACTGAATTACCTTAATGTAAATTTACTCAGTGAGCTTTAATAAAGCTTTTAACCCTAAGAGCATTTTAATCATTTCAGTTGCATTCAAAAAATGTTTGGTAAAATCTTTAAGATATCCACAAAAAATTATGTTTTGAAAATTTTTCTCATTTGGCGATACGTGCAGTATTTTTTTGATTCTTAGAAATTAATTACTTTATGTAATGGCACTTATTAATTATTGAAATTTGGTTTAGATCGTCATTAAAAATTATCTTCGTAAAATTGGTAACACTGATAAAATTGCTTACTTTTCATTACTTGAATTTAACTAAATTCGCAGATTATACCATAGCAAACATCTTTACATAACGAAAATTTGGTTGAAATACCTTCATTGGTTTCTTTGTTACCAAAGGAAATACACTTCATATTGACCACACGCAAATAATTAAGGGTTTATATCAGAGCATGTAATGGACAAAGACCTGCAATTTATTGAAATGAAATGCATCTTTTTCGGCGGGTTATTTTTAATAAGTTAAGAATTATCTCTACCATTGGACTCTCAAATTAATTTGAAAACTCGATTTTCTTTATGGTTGCCGTTAGCGATTTCTCGTAAAACAATTGAAGAATATTTAAGAAGGTACAAAACTCGATCTTAAGTTGTAATTCAAAGTAACAGAGCACTCATTAATGACTGATTAAAAAAAATTACAGATTCTTTATTCCTTGCCATCGTACGAAAGGAATGACATATGACTGAATTACTTCACCGATTTATTCTAAAAGTCGTAAATTGAACCGTGAAAAACAAATGCAAAGTAAATTCTCGAAAACGAAATCATTGGCATCTATTTAGAATACGTAATTGTACTTAGATAATTCTATTCAAATTGAGCTATGACTTGCCTATAATTTCTAACAAAATTAGGTCTTGCAAGTACCCTAAGCTTTGCATGTTATTTTGTAGTCAATATATAAGTTAGTTTCAGGATAATTTTGATAATTATTGTAGTATACCTTATCGATTAAAAATCTGAATTTACAACAGAATTTAGTATTGGAAAGCAAAAACCATAAGCTTTAGCTATCAATGTAGTAATTATTTCGTAGGATAGGAATATAACCACTTTGCAGTTTATAAACGGTGTTTTTACTAATAATCGACCATCTGATCGTATTTTTTTTTTAATAGAAGGTAGTGCAAAGAGTGTAATTATTTTTATTTCTTCTCAGTGGCGTACCACCAAGTTATGCTAAATCATTTCTATTATAATTCAATAGCACGGACGTAATTTGCCAATGTTCAAATAATGTTACAGGATTCGATATAAGAAACACGAAAGATTTTTCAAATCCATAAGGCGAAGTGGTGTTTCAGAGTATTTGAAAATTCTCATTACCTCAAATTCTCTCTCATTAATTCTCATTCTATTCTTATTAAGTTGGAATTCCGGCGTCTCCATGAGCATCTTCAGTGATGGTTTTTCTCTGCGCCAGTAGCTTTTGATTGAGTTGTTTCCTGGGCAATATCGATGTAAATAAATTAGAGCTCTCCTCAAACCTTAAGAAAAAAATTAAAAATGAAAATTAATAATGCATCGAATGAAAATAATCATTAAACTAAGTTTAACTAAATAGTGGTATTCTAACTACTAGAATTATATCCAATATACCTCCAAGCCACGTCCTGGAAATTGGAAAACCTTGGTTCGAATCCTGAGCAAGTCACTTTTTTACTTACTCTACAACGCTTTGGTTAAGTCGCACGCTTTCCTTTACTAAGTCAAACTTCATTTCCATCGTTTATTAATAAGAATGAAGTTTATTATTTCACAGCCAGGAGCATATACGGGATAAAATTATTAATTTGTTGAATGAGGAAATAAGTTACTTTGGAAACATATCTCCTTTAATTATTATTTTTTAAATCTGGTAAACTTTACTCAAAATATGAATCAGAGAGAATCAATTCAGATATTCATTCTTTAAAATGAGAATTATTATTTTACACAATTCTAAACTGATGAATATACAACCATTTAGGAAAGAAGATTACTATTGATTGATTAATTGTTTTCTTAATACTGTTTTATTCCAAATTGAATTAAAATTCCTTAAATAGCACATCTCATTATTAACTTTTAAAGTTATTTGGTAAGAAATACACATAATTCTGATGAGAGAGATATTGAACTTAAGATCTTATTTCATACACTTGAGGAGAACTGAAAACCCTTTGAGAAAAGATAAAATTTCAAGCTCCTGGATCCTGTCACATGAGCGGTGTTTCAATTTTCACTGAATGTGCACGGAAAATCAGCCTAGCAATAATGAAGATAAAAACTCCTGTTAATTATTTCCTGTAGAATATGAGTAAAGTAATTGTATGTAACACTAGACTCGCCACTGAATTTGAATCACGAAATACGTTAGGATAACCGATAGTGATATCTCGTAAGACAATGCATGATTGTTTAAAAAGGTAGGGAAAGTAAAGCTGATGCTTAAGTAGTAATTCAAAGCGAAAGAACACTCATCGGTGACCGATTAAAAAAATTACTCATTCTTAAATCCTTATCATCCGTTCAAACATGATCAACGACTGAATTACATCGAAAATTTATTCTAAAAGTCGGAAATGAAAGTTTGAAATTTGAATCGATGATTGAACAAATGTAAATGTTTTGAAAGCAAGAGTAGTTCTGATAAAGTAGGTCAAGGTGAAGGCAAAATGCTTTCTAGCATGGGGAAAATGAAAGTGCCTTGTAATCTGAAAACAAACAGCTGTTTCGTGACCTTCTGTTTCACCGAATTCCAGTTCTTCAGCTCAGTTCCTCATAGGAAGAATATCGATACCTTCATTTTTTTTAATAATCACTTTTGAACAACGATAAATTTAATCAAATGATTTATTATTGAAAGAGGTCATAAGAATTCAGAGAATTATGTGGTCATTTTTTCCCCAAGAGACAAATTACGTTTATTTTTTACGGGACTAATTCAGAGTTAAGCACTGGAATGGGAGATTATCAATAACATTTTTCCATTCCAATTTTCAAAAACATAAAAAATATAAAAATCAACTCACGCCTTATCCTTGTTTACCAACTTTTATATAATCAGCTGTCTCGTGACCTTGGTGTGACTTTCACTTGCCACAGAGATTCACTTTCCCAATCGGTGAGAAAAACCAGCGGACTATTTATCAGACCAGGATCATTCCAAATATCGGATACCTTAAAATAAAGAGATGCAGTATTACTAGGAATATTCTTTAGGAGTTCTTATTATTTTATTATAAACTAAAAGTCCAAACATTAATATAAATTCAATTACCGATACAGTATTAAAATCATTGTATCGGCGGAACTTGCCTGAATCCGGTTGTAAATCTATTGAAAATATCCATCGAAATAATACATGATTTATCTATTTATCAAAATGTTTACGAAAAAACGTTGAAACATGCTATATTTCAGTAGAAAATTTACGTTTTTTTCGCCTAAGAATACAAAAAGTTCGAAAAACGTAATAAAATTGGTTCTCGTATTATAGATGTCGACGAGATTAAACCAAATTTGATAAAAACTTTCCAATTCATCATGAAATATGCGAAAAAGAGCATAAACGCGAAATTTTGGTCGAAAATTTAAATGTTTTTCGACTAAAAGTGGTTAACTTTATAATAAGTATCAATCGGAGAATCAATTCAGAAATTTAATCCTTAGAATTTAGATAAATGTTTGACTAAAATTTAATCCGATTCTCAGAGATTCGTTTGTGAAAAAATGTATCACTCAATTTTAAAATTGCAAATGATTCCGGTAAAAATGAATGTTATTCTGGTGAGAAACTGAAAACTACTGCGAAACGATAAAGATTCAAACTTCAATTAATCATGTTTTGGAGTTTGATTCAAACAATTATTGTCTCACTTTCTGAATTGGGACAGTATATCAGCGGAGTCATAATTCCATAAACATTTATAAAAAAATCCAATATATTATCTTGGTTAATAATATTTTCGGGAAATAAATTCAAATTTGATAGCGTAAAATTCTATTACTCAATAGGATCATCTGATCAATACTGGCGTACGCGAGCCCGGATTGGCAATACTGTTCTCCCACCATATTATACTAATTAATTGCATTCGAGAGAATGACTACAAAAAACATTTTAAGAGTTCCGAAAATAACCTCTATGAAGGACATTTATTGGGGCAAACTCAAGCCAATTGAAACAGGGCTAAAAGAACCTGTTATAAATGTAAATGATCCTCTACCTCAAGGACCTTCTGAGCTCTTCCGAAGTATGTGGGACTCCCCAAGGGATTGCTGCCCTAAATATAAAAGCCCAAGTATGCCTCTAAGCTTGCAACTCTTATTTTAAACTAGGACTAGGCAACTACGCGTATATCTTATTTTTTAATTATTGTTCTTAATTAATTAATTATTTATTCATTTTCAAAACCTTTCACTATTTCTATCCTCTGATTTCAATCAATTATTATCGTACATTTTAAATTCAAAAGACCCGCGCGCCGCCGCGTCCGTTTT
Source organism: Sympetrum striolatum (assembly GCA_947579665.1). NCBI lineage: Eukaryota > Metazoa > Arthropoda > Insecta > Odonata > Libellulidae > Sympetrum > Sympetrum striolatum. Next base: position 115,151,082 of record OX388343.1, on the reverse strand, counting down.
TATTTATCTTTGACTCTTCATCGATTTTAAAATGAAAACAATAAAATTATTTTAGGGTATGACAGATCGAATAATGTCAAACGATCTCTTTTAATTCCAAAGTACATTAAGTATATATTTTTAATATTCTGACTGTAATTAATTTAAATCCTCGCCTTTTACTTTTCACCAATATTGAACGACCACTTCAGGAAAAACATCTACGTGTCAAGGCGTGTGTGGCCAATGTGGACGGCACCTTTGGTGAAAGCGGTCCCTAGCTCGATTCCCGGTGGGTGCCAATATGCAAAAGCTCTTTTACATTAAGAATGATGCAGAAATTGAAGAAGTTGAATTCGCAGCCAAGGGGCTGGATATTCAATATCACCCAAAAATTAAAACGGCATTCAGTCTGCTGTTTTCTTTTATTTATTCAGGAGCCGGTTCAAATCCTTCTTGAACCATAATTTATATATATTTATATTTATTTATTGAAACCGAAAACATTTTAAATGTAGGAAAGTCTTTTATTTATGAGCGATATTGATGACGACGACGTTATATTAATTTGAACCAAATAAATTTTTAAGATTTAGATCGTAAAATAGACGTACTTCTCTACTTCTATGTTTAAAATGCTAGAAGTTGAAATACAGCGATTCGTAGTAATTAAAAATTCTCATTACCCTAATTTGAACTCCGACGTCTCCATGCGGATCTCCGGTGATGTTTTCTCTCTGTCACATCACACCTGCGCAGTATCGATTGCAGCTCTCCATAAATCCTTAAAGACAAACAAATGCAAATTAATAACGATAAAGGTGTTTACGAGATGTGAAAAATAGTGACATGACTGGGACACGAACCCGGGTCTCTCACAATCCTGACGGGTAATATAATAGCTCAAAATTACCGTCATTCTAACCACTAAAATACTGGTATCTTATCTACTATGCTACATCCTTTAGAGTGGTGTGCTTGGCTTCGAGTCCTAGCAAAATCACTATTTTACACTTCTTGTACTACACTGTTTAAGTTTCCTCTGCTAAGTTAAATTTAATTTGCATCGCATGTTGAGAAAAAAATAAGTATTTTTCTTGAGATTTGTGAATCTGTATGTAAAACGAAACTAATAATTTTTCAAATGAGGAAATCCGTTGTTTTGAAAACACGTTTCCGTGAAAGATTTAAAAAATCTGGTTACCTTTATAAGAAGTATCAATCAGAGAATCAATTCAGAAATTATATCCTTAAAATTAGAATAAAAGTTTCGCAAAAATTTCATCCAATTTTCATTGATTCGTTTGTGACAAAAGGTTATGAATGGTGGACTAAATGTTGCTCACTATACCGATTCTTCAAACCTGAATAAGATTCCTGAAAAAAGTGTCTCTCAATATAAAATTGTAAATCAACTCGGTAAGAAGTTAATACTATTCAGATGAGAGAGTTATTGAACTTAAAATTCATTCCGTAGACTTGAGAAGACCTAAAAACTATTGCGAAAATATAAAAATTCAGACTTATAAACGATTATTATTATTGTCTCACTTTCTTAACTGGTGGGTAAATCAGCGAAGTAATAATTCCATAAACATTTCTAAAAAAATCCAATATATATTCTGGATTATTAATATTTTCGGTAAATAAATTTATATTTAATACCGTCATCTTCACCTGGGAAACTCACTAGTTAATTTATAAACACTAATACCACAGGAAAGTTTCCATGAAATTGAAACCCCGAAATCCGTTAAGATAACAGATAGTGATGTTTCGTGAGACAATGCCTGAGTATTTAAAAAGCTAGGGCAAGTAAGTCTGATTCTTAAATGGAATTTTAAAATAAAAGGACACTCATCGGTGACTGATTTAAAAATAACTCATTCTTTATTCCTAGCCATCCGTTCAAACATGATAAACGACTGAATTACTTCTAAGATTTATTCTAAAAGTCGGCAAATGAAAGTTAGAAATTTGAGTTGATGATTTAAAAAATGTAAATCTTTTGAGATAGAGATATTTTGAAAGCAAAAGTAGTTATGATAAAGAAGGTCAAAGCGAAGGCAAAATACTTTCGCGCATGGGTAAAAAGAAAGTTCCTTGAAATCTCAAAACAAACAGCTGTTCCATGACCTTCAGTTTAGCACATAATTTCTGTAATCGGTAGGTTGAGTTGCAGAATTTGCTATACAATAAAAATTACGAGGCACTTACGATGGGAATAAATCTAGTAAATACATACGTATTAATGAAGAAGTTCTCTTATAAGTGACATAATGAACAATCACTCGAATAAAGCATTGACGAATCTATGTGGCATAATGCATTTTGAATTCCCGATGACCTTTACCGTTGGTGACTTCTCGTATTGAACTCGAAAGGTTTTGAACCAGAACTCAGATCTAGAACCTCGAATTCATTAACAGCCACGTTCCAAATTTTCTCTCGTGAGTTTGATTTACAAATATTAACTTTCGATGAAACTGATGCTTGCCGGAGAACAAAATATTATAAGATATTTACGGCTCCAACAACGAATTTTTAGTGCATAGATAGATTATTCGTAGCTTATTCTCCGTATGCAGCTTTGCAATCACCTAGTATCCATTTACAAGCAATATCTTCCAACAAAAACACTTTTTTGGTTTAACTAATAATATTTGCTTACAATACGTCTTATTGTCGTTGACATAATGGCCCACGTATCTTTGCTATAAACAGCCCAATCTACCCTTTTCGTGTAGCTATATAATGTGAAAAATTAAGAGAAATAACTTTGACGGACAGGATTTTTAGTCCTAATCTTAGAATCTGGAACGTTGAGTACCGATATGACCCATCAACGACACTTGAATCCCTTATATTTCACGGTACAGTAATTCTATCAAAGACTTTATAAAAAAGAAGACAAAATCTAATTAGGTATATTTGGTAACTTACCATTCGCTGAAATTCCTGGGTGAAGACGGCGATGGATGTTGAAAAATGAATACTGGCCTCTTCTTAAAAATATAAACAATCTCGAATATTAATTATTGCTATTAGATTATGCGAAAGTAACAATATCGGTACTCTAAAAAACATTCACGAACTTGGATCGCGTTGGCAAATTCAAATCTCCAACGGTCTTTCCACAAATCGGTTTGGCAGCACTTCCTCACCGGAAGAAATCTCGACAAGAACTGACAAAAAAACCGTCTGCGCAACCGATGATCGAAATTGCCGTCACCTGATTGGTCGAAATTTAACCGTCTGTCAATCTGGCCCACCCCACCAACCGCTTTGGAAATTTTCCACTACTGTTACCATTGCCTACCATTATATTTAGACGAATTTCAAAAAGTATCATTTTAAAAATATTTTTTAATTTTTTTGCAAAATCATTTTCGTCGAAAATCACCCATTTATTTCGCGAACTCTAAGAGAAATCTATAGCGAAATCTTTTAAGATTGGATATTAAATATATATTCACAAAACCTATTGAATCTACATTTTTGCAAAGATGTATGTTTAATGTATCAATATTTTCGACATAGATATAATGATAAAAGAATTCACCTATAAAAGACGTCATCGTAAGGGAAAAGAATGGATATCGGTGTAGGGGATATCAATTGTAGACCGATAAAGACATTCAGCAGAGAAGAGAATTAGCTAAGAATTCGCGAGATTAGTGACCTTCAAATTTCCTACTTAATGTAAAAGACTGAATAAATAACCCTTCCACCAAAGACTTAGCCCAACTGCGAAGAATTTCCGATTACCAAACATCAGAAGGGTCGCATTTAAAACTCATAGAAGGAGCATCTTATCTGAAGTCTTTCATGCTGAAGACTTCTCAATATCGTAACCTATCTGTTATACTTTGCACCTTGTTGGATTTAGATTGATAGGGAAATATCCTATACAATAAATTTCCCAAAAACATATTGAAATTTCTGAGACCTGCAAATTCATACGACAATTAGGAATCTTTTTGGGATTACATAATACTAATCACTTCTGAAAGTTATCAAGTACATGCAACAGCTTAAGTAATTGAGTGTGGTGACTGTGTCTGCTATTGTTCAAATTGAAAGGATTAAGTTAGACGAAAAGATATGCATTTTCTAAAAAAAGATTATGCTTTACTTTCAACATCCCCTCATCATGATACCTATTCTCTTGCTCATCAACTGCGTATGCTACGATTCCTTCCGAAAAAGTTTCGTAATCATTCAAATGATTGAAACGAGCAAAAGATATCCCAAAGAACCTCCGCTCTACTCAATGACTTTACTCACAAGATAAAGGGCTAACAAATTCAATAGAGCAACAAGACTAGATAAATAGAGTAGAACAGTTAGCATCGTTAGATTTCTGCATCGAAATTCAAATTATTTTTTGATCGATTGAACACTAAAACATGTTTCCTATGTAAGTACTATCGATCAAGTTATGCTTGTAAATACTAAATAATCTAGAATACGAATGTATTTGTACTGTGAATTCTGATATCAGAGAGCCAAGTAGAACCACTCTTTGCTTAACCACGAGGTGAAATTTCATATTCACATACATCTAGATTCAAATCAATGCACCATGTCATTGTACTTACAGTACAATCCTGCATTTTAATATTGTAACTAGATCGAAGGATTCCAAATTCCTGTGAACTGCAGCACGAAATCAATGAATTATCAGAAGTATCTCCTTGGGAATTTTTCGATCACAGATTTTGAACAACACACTTTTCGACACTTGATTTACGACATTGCTGTGAGTCGAGTTGAGGCCTTCAACTGTCGATAAACTTTCTTCATGTATGTTTCCCGTACGTATACTCTAACGAAACACATGTAAAATACAGAAATCTAGAGGAAAAGGACTTCTTTCAAACAAATCAACTTCACAAAGACGAGGAATTTTTAGTCACTTTGAAAATTCTAGATAAGACCATTTCCCAATGCATAGGAATTTGAAGTTACGTCAGTCAGACGTGGAAAGAAAGAACATCGAGTTCCGATCGTTCTGAAATTTTCCGAAGGCAACTTTAAGTGTCGTCATTTCATGCAAGGGAGAAGCGAATTGGATGGATGACATAAGGTTGGTTTGTGGTGTAAATTCTGCTCCTGTAAAATCTTCTAGCGAAATTGGAAAACATTTACTAAACCACCCAGTATTATAAAGATCAACCATGGTTTCATGGCGTGCCTCCAAGATCAGCTGACACGTAACATAATGTACTACTGATTGGTTTAGTAAACGTTTTCCTATGGAGCAAAGTGTTTAATTCACGATTGATAAAAGTGTATTTGCTGCAAAGTTTGAAACATAGAATCAAGGTGGAAAGGAGAAGTTGGGATTATGTTTTCGCTCAAGAAGAACGGTTAAGATTAAGTGGTGGAGTACGTACGATATCAGCGAAATGCCCAATTGTATTCATAGCTATTTCCTACCTGAAAACGTCGGAAAGGAAGGTTTGCGTCTCTTAAAAATCGGCAATTCTTACTTAGCTTTCGAAATCACGAGGTCATCACTAATGACGATGTCACCTTCGGAAACGCTTCGTTGGACTGTCTTTTATTTTCAGAAGAATCGCGAGTAGCGAAGCGAAGTACGGTGAGTGGAAGAATTGACTCTGTTTCTACGAATAATTGACTCTGTTTCTACGAATAATTGACTCCAATCTGGTTGTGCCGACTAAAAAGTATAATTTATTACGTTTCGTAATGAATATATTTAAATATTACGTGTGTTTGTGAGTGGTGTCGTAGCTATACCAACCACGAGGTGGAATTGAGAGTTGTGCTGGAAGATTGAACCTGGTTCCTTGGATTGTGCTTCTTGTGCAACTGAATGACATGCCGTACAGCTTCTAAGGTTGGGAATATCTACTTCTATTCAAAGGTAACAATTATACGGGAGTAATCCTTTACGAAATCGATCTTTCTTCCGATGAACGTGTTATTGAGGGACGTTGAAGGTAAAATTATCGAATGACATGCATTGTACAAGTCGTGCATTAACAAAGTGTGATATTGGGTTGCAAATACCGGTTAAAACTGTTAATTGGAAAAGTTTTGAGATGGTTTTGTTCATCATGATGGTGTTGCCATGGATTTTCCGTTACCATGGCATTCATTTCTTTAGTATTCCTTCCAGAATGTCGCTATTATCTGCTCAAAGTCGTGTAAGGTGTTAACGATTCAAATAGAGGAATCAATTTCCCAATGAAACATTAATTTCTTTGTGTGTTAATCAGATACAAAGAGGTGGGATTATTGAAAAACTTGTGTCGTAGTATGATCACTGATCGCCTTAAGGATTGGACTCGCTTGAAACGTTGATTTATAGGAAAATTTTAACTAAATGCTAACCTTATTTGTAAAGCAGAAATTCAGTGTTTGTCGTCGATTAGAGTCCACCGCGTTTGTCCGAACTGGGTGAAACTTTGCACAAGTATTCTTCAAGATCAGAAACGAAGTATTGTTTAATTTTTCTTCGATACCTTTTCTGGGTTCGAACCAAGATCACTCAAACAATTTTCCATAATAAATACACCTAAACTTCACTTTTATCTTTTGCAGGCTTCATTTCTTTTGAAGAATTAAATTAGAAGGTATGGTCGTTCTGAGTCCAAACAAGCACCAGAAGTACGGAATTGAACGAAGATTCTTATTTTGATCGTGGAATATCGTTTTCGAATCTTTCATTCGAGCAATTCGACAAAATAATCGTAAAAATTCTAAAATTTCGATATTATAAAGAAGCAGTCCTCCTGACGACCAATGCCATATTTGAATCCATGAAATTTCCAATAAAGTGAGAACGGGATTTTATAAGTGGGAACCAAAAGATATTTAATCGTCCAACGACCGACAACTTAATTAAATTTTGAAATGTAATCTATTTCCATACTCTAGGACTCAATCATATCTCAATATGATTCTTTCCGTAGCGTTTATCCTAACCCAGAGAATACCAGCCATCGTTTACTTCGAGGTTATCATAGAATTCGCTTAAAGTTAGAAGTAATATTTTACAATTCATTCCATTTTCAAAAATTTAGTTATTTAAACAAAATTCCATTATTTAAAAGCAATATTTATTTATTTTCATTTTTTTTTGGTGATTTTAAATGTAACGGTTGACGGGGGTAGGGGTGGGGGAAAACAAATTTCCACCAATCAGAGCGCAGCTTCTCTTTCGTAATGGTTTCTGTGACAAAATTTTCAGTTCCCGATGTGACTTCGTGGGGGAAAGGTCGTGCTTATACACTTCCGCAGTAACGGTAAGAATTTGAATCTTTTTTCGTTATGTTTAAACGTTTGAAGTTCTGATATATGTTAAAAGCGTAGTGTATTTGGATGCAATATCTGCACTTAACCTATCTATTGCTAATCTACCATGACACGGAGGGTTTCTGTGAACGATATTTTCCGAATGAGCTTGCAGGTAATTGAACATTCGGCAAATGAAATTTGTATCGTATTTTCAACATTCGGAAATTCAAAGTATTAGATTTTTACTGACGCGAAAGAAATTTCTGTTCTTAAGGAATCTCAAATTAAGTATGTTGCCGACTGCGGTGAAGGAGTTGTTAGCGCGTTAGCCACTCCAACGCAAAGGTCTCGGGCTCCAACCCCGGCAAGTCGGAATTTTTCTTGCTAGGGGTTGGTTGTGTCTTTGTAAATAGCATTAACTTTTTAAGTGGATATAATCGGGATCTTTTTTTTCCATTAGAGAAGCTAATATTATCATTTGCTTTGCGAAGTTTTCACTTAAAAGCGAGGTTATATCATAATTTGAGAAGTTGTCATTTTGTAAGCGGAATTATCCTTTGCTAAGCAAAGCTTTCATTTAAGAATATATGTTACAGTTTTTAGGATTATAATTTACTAAATGTTAAGCTAAGTTATCGTTTGAGAAGCGGAATTATTATATCCTAAGCGGAATTATCTCTTAAGAAAAGAAGTTATCACATGCTTAGCTTAATTATTATGTGATAAGCTAAGTAATCATTTAATAAGCAAAGTCATCGTTCGTTAAGTTCACCTATGATCGAATAAGTGAATATGCCTTGTGTGATACTTCTGACGTTTCGTTTTATGACTTTGCGAAATATGCGTTGCTGGAGCCGTGAATAACATTTTAACTTCGAAACTGTTCCAATTATGTTCTTTTGCAAGCCTCGGGTTTATTGGAAGTTAATATTTCTAAATAATTCTCATGTAACGAACCAAAATTTGGAACACGGCTGTTAGTGAATAAGAGGTTTAAAATCGTGTTAAAAACCTTTCGAGCTCTATACGAGAAGTCACCAACGGTAACGATCATCGGGAGTTCAAATTGCATTACGTTCACATAGATTTATCAATACTTACTTCAAGCGATTATACATTATAACGCTTATAAGGTAACTGCTTCATTAATATGTGTCTAATTACTGAATTTATTCCCGTCGTATGAGCCGCGCGATCTTTCTATTGTGTAGTACGTGCTACAGCATAATACAGTGATTTAATTACTGGAATTCAGTGGAAACCAAGCGTCACCGGAAAGCTGTCTGTTTGAGATAAGGAGGCGCTTTCCCATACCTTGACCTTCGTCCATAAAACTACCACCTTACTCTTGATTTCAATATCTCTATTTCGAAATACTCTTTTGCATTTATCGTCGATTGAAATTTTTATGTATCAATTGCCGACTTTTAGAAGATTTTGCCCGAGTAATTCGGTCGCTTATCATTTTTGATTTTTGTTTAGGAATCAAGAATTAGTTGTTTTTTCATCCGTCATTAATGGGTGTTCTGTAACTTTCAACAAATATTAAGGATCGAATTTTCAACCTACGTTTTGAAATATTTTCCAGTTTCTTGCGAGATTTCGCCAACGGGAACTCTAACGGAATTCGTGATTTCAAATTCAGTGTCTATTCCAGTGGCATAAATATTTATTAGCCAAGAAGTGTTCATCAAAGTATCCACTGCTCTTAGGTCTTTTCCGTTTCGTAGCATTTCTTCTTTTTGGTAATACGAATCAATTCTTATGTAAAGAGAGAAAATTTGTAACACAGCTGCTAATGACTTAGAGATTTAATATCTCAAAAAACCGTGGTTGTCGGATCTCCTCGTTTTTTTCCCCGGTAATCGGATAAAGCAAGAAGAGGTGGTTATTCTTAAATGTCGATTCTATCATTGAATTTAATTTTAACGTATCAATTGCCGACTTTTAGAAGAAAAAGTAATTTGGTCGTGTGTCTATTTGGATACGATGGTTAGGAATTAAAAATGCGTTATATGTTTTAAATCGATCACTATTTAGTATTCTGAAACTTTCAAAAACTACTTAGTAGTTTTGCACACACCTTTTTAAATTCTTTACTTTAAGTGTCTTCCGATGAGGTATAATGGCAATGGTAACCATAAGGGATTTTGGGATTTAAAAAATCAGCAGCGATGCCAGTGGTATAAATAATTATTTAAATGGTATCAGAATATAGTCACCTAAATATTATAATTTGTATTATATTTTAGCAAACCATATTATGACCATTTGCGATAATATTTAGCAGCACAAAAGTGCGTTGTGCCAAGTCACGATAACTGTTAACATTATTATTCTGTTTTTATGTACTTTACTGTATTCTGTATTTATACCATATTTATAATTAAATTTGCATTCTTTTTAGATTTGTCATTCTAATGACATCAAATCAAAATATTTTATTCTTGTTTGTAACAAAATGAGTACATCACTTTCAATACATTTAATTTAATCATGAATTTTAATCGCGTAAGCCGATTTCAGGCAAGTTTTACTCACATAATGATTATAATGTTTTATTGTAAATTTAATAAGTCCTTGCTGAATTAATATCAATTTATATTAATAATAGTAATAACTGTGAACTGACAATTTGTCATGCAACTTAATAAAGTAAATATTTCTTTACAGGTGATTAGTAACTGGGATGTTTTTCTTCATCAGTACTCTGCTGATTTCCCTCGCCGATGTAGAAAGTGAAACTCAGTCGTAAGAGAAAGTCACGTCCTAGGTCACACGACAGCTGATTCCTTAAAGTAAGTGCTTTACTTAGGTAGTGAGCACAACATTACAAGCTTCACTATTAAATTACCCAATTCCTTTGATTTTCTTTTGCACATTTCATATATATTTTTCATTTTATAATTTGCCGACCTTTGTCGCATTCGTTGACCTTAATATTTCCTCTAAAAATTGTTAGTATTTAGAGAAATAATAACAAAAAATCTGATGGGGCCAGCACATGACTTTCTCCATATATAAGATGTAAATACTTATCTACGACAGTAATTTCGAACTCTAAACATTATAAATAATGTTGTTCGGGACATGCTGGATGAAAAACGATGAAACTGGCCTTTTGCCCATAGAGCCCAGAGCGCCCAAAAAGTACATAATTAGCAACTTCCGGTTTATCAGTATTTCAGGAATAACTCCTAAACAATCAGTGATACGAAAATATGTTTAATACAAAATTTATAGTAAATTTTATTATCTAAAACATTTATAGGTAATAGTATATACCTAAGTATCATATTTATGGAGATATTTTGAAAACCGGAAATGAGCTTTGAAGAATGAAGCTCAACTTCCGGTTAACCGATTTCCTCCAAAAACTAATCAACTCTAAAAACTGTAATAACAGTACTACATATGAAATTTGGTGTTGATCCGCCAAATAGTTTTTATGTTAGAGCGCCCACAAAGTACATAATCATCTTCTTCTGGTTTATCAGTGTTTCACGAATAACTCCTAATCAACCGGTGATACAAAAATATGTTAAATACAAAAGTTATAGTAAATTACATTATCTAAAACTTTATAAGTAATAAAATATACGTATATATCATATTTATGGAGATATTTTGAAAACCGGAAATGAGCTTTAATGAATAAAGCTTGACTTCCGGTTGACCGATTTACTCCAAAAACTAATCAACTCTGACAGCACACACCGCAGTACTATATATGAAGTTTGGTGTTGATACGACCAATAGTTTTCACGTTAGAGCGTCCACTATCACACACACACATACACACACACACACACACACACACACACACACACACACACAGACATCATTCCGAAAATGGTCAAAACGTGTTCTAGGGACCCCAAAACATGTATTTCCGTTGAAATCTCGAAGTCGAATTTTTTCATGAAAACAATACTTTCTCTATACTTCGTATATGGAGAAAGTAAAAAATATTTATAGAACATAACATGAAAATTATTTCATTCTTTCTACAATATTACGGTTCATTACTATTCTTTTCTGTCTTTTCAAATTATGGTTTTAAGGATAATGAAGTTTTACTAGCAAACTTAGTGAGTTGTAGGATAATCTAGTCTATTCTATATTCCTCTGTATTGATTTCATGATTCCCTAAATCCTTCTGTCTCAATTATCCTTAGCAAATCACTATCAATATATCAGATTTTAGTTTTCCTGTAGTTTGTATGCCATTACATTTTATTAAGCAATAATTCTTTGCAACAAGAGTTAATTGACAACTTCTGGCTTAAGTCAATTGCAAACATTTCAATGTAGTTGATCCTGGTCATCTTATTGAAATTGCATGTAACTTCGGCCCATTTTTACATAATCTAGAATCCACATTCCTCTTTTTGCCATTCCTCCCATTCCTTCTATTTTTACTACAATTACTCTTCTTTGTTCCTGCTATCGTACTCTGATGAATGGAATGTTTTCATTTGTCATGTGGTACAGGATACAGAAAAATAGATCTCTCATTTTCTTTCGTCTCAGTCTTGATCATGGTTGTGATGAATTGAAAGCTACAAAGGTCTGAGTGAATAATTGTACTGATCAAGGTCTCTCCTTACGGAATGCCAAGAAATATATTAATGTATATGAAACTGTTCTTAAAAGTTTTCCTCCTGCATGACACTTAATGCTAAGAAATAATTTCCAGCTGAATAATAGGTTGGTGAACTGTGGAATGTTTTCTCACTAAACATGATGGAAAAGGAGTGGATATCGGTCACTAATGATCCGGAAAGGTAAGCAAATTTCTATATAGTAAATTAACATGTGATAACTAAACTAAACTAGCTTTATGGTAAAACATAATCCAAAGTTTGAAAATTATAATAAATATTTGAGTGCATTTGAAGCATTATTTGCAGCAGAGATACAATAACCATAGACGGCATTAGAAAGAGATGGTCAACAAAAGCAAACAACTCCTATGAGCAGGCAGATGAAGATCATAAGTCAGCATTAGTTGAGGTCAACTTAATGTGGGACTAAGCAATGCAGTACCTATGTTCATTGAACCCAAGCAGCTAGGGGCAAAAAATTAGAAATCTTTGGATGTTGTTGGATAGGAACAGGGAAACCTGACTACTTCTTCAATATATTAACAGGACCATCGAGGTAATGAATCAACATAGGGTTAAAATTTTAGAGTAAATAGGTTTAAGCCTAGAATACTTTGAAAATATCTAAATAAAATTGGACAAAATTATTCAATTATTTTAAGGCCATAGTTAATAACCGTTGTTTTATAGGTACCCATATGGAGAGGTCTACTTGTCTTCTGGTAACTTCAAAAGAGAGCTACCCTAGCAGAATAAAATTCTCACTATGGAGTGGTGTGATGCCACTGCCAGGTCGAGAGATTCTGCCAATCGAGTGGGTCTGGGTACCACAAGGTAGCTCTTAAATGAAAGGTACCATTTTCAGAATACAGTTCTCTTCAGGGGAGGTGTAATGCCTCTCCTGTTTGAGAGGTTCTGCCCATGGAAAGAGGGTCTGTGTACCTCATGGTATCACTCAATAGAAAGCTACCTTTGGCAAAATAATATTCTCATCGACGATCAGGATTCCGATTGAGATGTTTTGCCCTTCAAGACTTTCTGGTAGCGATCAAAAGAGAGATACCATTTGCAGATACAATTCTCGTCACCGAGAGGCATTTTGCCTCTCTCGATAGAGAAGTTCTGCCCATTATGGGATTAAAACTTGAAGATTTCATGTAGAGGGTCTGATCTGACCTCTCATGTTGAGAGAGACGTTTTAATAATCGATGCACTTTGAAAAAGGCATCTTATTTGTGATTATCGTTGGATTGAGTGATTCCAATTGGTGATGGCAAAATAAGGTATGTTTATCGTAAGATTTTAGAATATATTTTTTAAGTATTGGTATCTGATTATCATTAGAAAATTATAATTTTTATGATTAAATTTTTTAAATTGAATATTAATGGTCTCTTTTCTAACCTTTCAGGAATGGGGTGCTTATAAAAACACTATTGATAAAGGTGTACTGGTTTACCTACCTTAAAATCTCCACCTGAACGTAACTGTGGAAGAGGAAAAAGGTAAATTACATAGGAAAAGCAGCACATTATAAATTACTCTGGCGACGTAAGTCTTTCTGTACCTATTGATCTTGACTCGATACCATCACCTACTACCAAGCTATGATGTGGTAGAATTTGATGAACCAGATACTTCAGGTTAGTTTGGGAAGGTTCGTGCAGGCTCTCCTCTTGAATAATCTAAGGTAACTCTATACTCATTTAATAGATCCTCATTTCAATATAGGTGTAGCACTAAGCATCCAAAATTGTAATTGCCTTATTTACCTGCCTTGTAAATATCTAACATGATTTTCTGTTCTTACTGTAATTTCAATTGGCATTTATAATTATATTTAATATATTATTTGTTTGTCCTGTTATTCATATATAGAATATGCACTGAATGTTCCTCAAGTAATGCGAGAAGCTCCAGTGTGTTCCAGCTTGCAAATAAAGTGGAGGATGTTGGAAATGGACAACTACTGTCTACAATATGGGACATTTGCTTAAAAGGGACACCACATTGCTGATAAATTCGTTGGAAGAATGGACGAGGTCTCTCGATGGCTCCTGTGGAGGGAGAGGGAAGTATAATGGCAGCCACTGAGTGCTCTAAGGGTGGCTTCAGAGTAAGATATTATTACATATATTAGTTTCAATTCTATGCTTTGAAATGCATCTCTAAGTTTTCCAAAACAATGTATGACCTAATTATTTCTTTGATCAAGTTTCAATGGTGTTATATGATGTCAACTTATGTTTTAAAATGGTAATGATAAGTTAATTGGGTTTCCAGGATGATACAGTGGACTTAGGATGTGGGATGGGGAAAACCAGGCAGTTTTTCATAAGCTCTTGCTCCAGTTTTCCTCTGTTGAATTGTTGTGGTTCTTGGTTAGTTCTTTTGAAGTACTGTTAAATCCTCTCCTTTCAAAATATTTTTGCTCCGGCTTTTCCTTTCACATTGCTCTACGCTAGATTTGGGGATACATGATCATAATATTTTGGGGAGTTCATAATTTTTTATATATATTGCATGCATTATTTGAGTTATAATATATATTTAGATATAATATTACAATTACTGTCAATATTTTCTGTTATAAAGGTTGCATTGTGACTTCCTCAATTTTCTATTTAAGTCAGCCAATGTCTGCAATCTTAACTAGCAGATTTCATTATATTTATAGGAATATTTCCAATTTAAGATCGTAGACCAAGTTCGTGGGATGTATTTCTGGAAATCTAAATTATTTCCATTATCATACTTGTGGTTACACTACATTTAAGCTGTCATTTGGTTTTCTTTGTTGGATTCTTTTTTCTTACATTGAATGAACTAATGGTAGTGGGAAATGGCAATGAGTGGTCTATAACTGATATTGATTAGACCCTTTGAATAGCAGTAGAATATTTTACACTTTTGTTATTGCAAACGTACAATATACAATGTATTTTAGGGTCTATTCCTTCATACTATTCGGATTTTTACTTTCCCCATATTCATAGTATATAGAATGTATTGCATTCACAAAAAAATTTGACTTTGAGATTTCAACGGAATTACATGTTTTGGGGTCCCTAGAATATGTTCTGACCATTTTTTGGAACTAGTTTGTGTGTGTGTGCTTGTGTGCGCTCTAGCGTGAAAACTATTACGCCTATTAGTACCAAGCTTCACATATATACTTTGGTGTGCTGACAGAGTTCATTATTTTTTGCAGCAAAAAGTTTAACAGGAAGTTGAGCTTTTTTTATTCCTGGAGGCAAATTTCCATTTTTGTGAAATATCTCAAAAAAATAATATATTTAGGTATAAATATAATACATAAATTATTTCCATTATCATCCTTGTGGTTACACTACATTTAAGCTGTCATTTGGTTTGCTTTGTTGGATTTTTTTTTCTTACATTGAATGAACTAATGGTAGTGGGAAATGGCAATGAGTGGTCTATAACTGATATTGATTAGACCCTTTGAATAGCGGTAGAATATTTTACACTTTTGTTATTGCAAACGTACAATATACAATGTATTTTAGGGTCTATTCCTTCATACTATTCGGATTTTTACTTTCCCCACATTCATAGTATATAGAATGTATTGCATTCACGAAAAAATTTGACTTTGAGATTTCAACGGAATTACATGTTTTGGGCTCCCTAGAATATGTTCCTACCATTTTTTGGAAGAAGTTTGTGTGTGTGTGTGTGTGTGCCTGTGGGCACTCTAACGTGAAAACTATTACGCCTATTAGTACCAAGCTTCACATATATACTTTGGTGTGCTGACAGAGTTCATTATTTTTTGCAGCAAAAAGTTTAACCGGAAGTTGAGCTTTTTTTATTCCAGGAGGCAAATTTCCGTTTTTGTGAAACATCTCAAAAAAATAATATATTTAGGTATATATAATTGTTTATAAAAGTTTCAGAAAATGTAATTTTCTATAACTGCTGTATTAATCATATTTTTTATTAGTGATTGCTAAGGAGTTATTCGTTAAATACTGATAAACCGGAAGTAGCTGATTATATACTTTGTGGGCACTCTGGGCAAGAGGCAGTTTTAACTGTTTTTCATCGAACATGTCCTGAAAAACATTACTTAATATAATATACTTATATATAAGTAATCGTGACGTAAAAGATATTATGATATAAATTAATCACTTATCTTCCAAGTTTAGTTTAAATATAGAATTCGAAAATACTGTCGTAAAAAAATTTTGACATTTTATACATGAGGAAAGTCATGTGCTGGCCACATCAGATTTTTTTTATGATGCATTGCAGCTATTCTCATGTATCCCAAATTAGCGTTTTGTTGACATGTAGGTGTTTTCCTTGCTCTCGTTTTGATTGTTATTAGTGGTGTTATTGATTGGGGCAGAATTTCATCGCATTTGAACAATGGTTTCCTTTTCATGGTTAGGTTTTACTCATGTATTGGTCTGGATATTTTAATGTTCCAATATAGATTTTTAAAATTATAAAATATGTATAGAATTTATGCAATAGGATATATAAATAAAACTTTATGATATCAATTTCGGAATATGCTTGTCATATTATAGGTTACCATAAAATAATTGCATATTGTTACACAGATCATTTATGATTTACAATATTAATTATGTATTTTTACTGAAAATGGGTTGATACTTAAGATGTAATGTGTTCTATTTTTCTGACAAACCATTACTTAAGGAAAATTATGAGACCTAATTTTAAAAATTTACATTAGTAATTGATTAATATTATTCATTTCCAGATGCATAATTGCTATTCTTTATTGGCAACGTATCCATTTCCAATAGAACTTCTTATGGGAATATAATAGGTTGAAAGAAATTCATTGAAATATATTCTTTGTGCATCCAGTCCTTTGGAGCAATAGGTATGCCTAGCTAGTTTGGTTTGAGTACATTAAATTTTAACACAAGCTCCGCACTGCTTTGGGCACAAGGTTATGGGTCCACGATTGAGTAGTTGTTTTTTCACACGCCATTTTGGGAACTTTGCGTGCAAGGGCAAGTGTGGTTTCGTCCGAATGTGCATCATCGTCCACTGCCATGGCCTCATTGAGGCACTGGTAACACAGAGTGGTGTATCATAAATGACTTTATGATGATTACGAATTAAAGTTTTATCTGGTAATCAATTTCCTATCTATTACATTTAGACGTTTCTCCAAATATACCTTATCATACATTCACTGACTCATTCATTCATAGGGGATTACAATTGTAACCATATTTCATAAGTGTCACTGACTTGAAATTTTTTCAGCGTACTGGCCATAACATTTCATCACCAAGAAAAAATCGATTTTTAGCTTCAGTTTTCTGTGTTCGATGCTGACTACTATGGAAAAACAGTGGATATCGGCCACTAATGATCCAGAAAGGTAAGCATATTTCAATATAGTAAATTAACATGTGAAAACTAAACTAAACTAGCTTTATGGTAAAACTTAATCCAAAGTTTGAAAATTATTATAAATATTTGAGTGCATTTGAAGCATTATTCGCAGCAGAGATACAATAACCATAGACGGCATTAGAAAGAGATGGTCAACAAAAGCAAACAACTCCTATGAGAACGCAGATGAAGATCATAAGTCAGCATTAGTTGAGGTCAACTTAATGTGGGACTAAGCAATGCAGTACCTTTGTTCATTGAACCCCAGCAGCTAGGGGCAAAAAAATTAAAAATCTTTGGATGTTGTTGGATAGGAACAGGGAAACCTGACTACTTCTTCAATATATTAACAGGACCTTCGAGGTAATGAATCAACATAGGGTTAAAATTTTAGAGTAAATAGGTTTAAGCCTAGAATACTTTGAAAATATCTAAATAAAATTGGACAAAATTATTCAATTATTTTAAGGCCATAATTAATAACCCTTGTTTTATAGGTACCCATATGGAGAGGTCTACTTGTCTTCTGGTAACTTCAAAAGAGAGCTACCCTAGCAGAATAAAATTCTCACTATGGAGTGGTGTGATGCCACTGCCAGGTCGAGAGATTCTGCCAATCGAGTGGGTCTGGGTACCACAAGGTAGCTCTTAAATGAAAGGTACCATTTTCAGAATACAGTTCTCTTCAGGGGAGGTGTAATGCCTCTCCTGTTTGAGAGGTTCTGCCCATGGAAAGAGGGTCTGTGTACCTCATGGTATCACTCAATAGAAAGCTACCTTTGGCAAAATAATATTCTCATCGACGATCAGGATTCCGATTGAGATGTTTTGCCCTTCAAGACTTTCTGGTAGCGATCAAAAGAGAGATACCATTTGCAGATACAATTCTCGTCACCGAGAGGCATTTTGCCTCTCTCGATAGAGAAGTTCTGCCCATTATGGGATTAAAACTTGAAGATTTCATGTAGAGGGTCTGATCTGACCTCTCATGTTGAGAGAGACGTTTTAATAATCGATGCACTTTGAAAAAGGCATCTTATTTGTGATTATCGTTGGATGGAGTGATTCCAATTGGTGATGGCAAAATAAGGTATGTTTATCGTAAGATTTTAGAATATATTTTTTAAGTATTGGTATCTGATTATCATTAGAAAATTATAATTTTTATGATTAAATTTTTTAAATTGAATATTAATGGTCTCTTTTCTAACCTTTCAGGAATGGGGTGCTTATAAAAACACTATTGATAAAGGTGTACTGGTTTACCTACCTTAAAATCTCCACCTGAACGTAACTGTGGAAGAGGAAAAAGGTAAATTACATAGGAAAAGCAGCACATTATAAATTGCTCTGGCGACATAAGTCTTTCTGTACCTATTGATCTTGACTCGATACCATCACCTACTACCAAGCTATGATGTGGTAGAATTTGATGAACCAGATACTTCAGGTTAGTTTGGGAAGGTTCGTGCAGGCTCTCCTCTTGAATAATCTAAGGTAACTCTATACTCATTTAATAGATCCTCATTTCAATATAGGTGTAGCACTAAGCATCCAAAATTGTAATTGCCTTATTTACCTGCCTTGTAAATATCTAACATGATTTTCTGTTCTTACTGTAATTTCAATTGGCATTTATAATTATATTTAATATATTATTTGTTTGTCCTGTTATTCATATATAGAATATGCACTGAATGTTCCTCAAGTAATGCGAGAAGCTCCAGTGTGTTCCAGCTTGCAAATAAAGTGGAGGATGTTGGAAATGGACAACTACTGTCTACAATATGGGACATTTGCTTAAAAGGGACACCACATTGCTGATAAATTCGTTGGAAGAATGGACGAGGTCTCTCGTTGGCTCCTGTGGAGGGAGAGGGAAGTATAATGGCAGCCACTGAGTGCTCTAAGGGTGGCTTCAGAGTAAGATATTATTACATATATTAGTTTCAATTCTATGCTTTGAAATGCGTCTCTAAGTTTTCCAAAACAATCTATGACCTAATTATTTCTTTGATCAAGTTTCAATGGTGTTATATGATGTCAACTTATGTTTTAAAATGGTAATGATAAGTTAATTGGGTTTCGAGGATGATACAGTGGACTTAGGATGTGGGATGGGGAAAACCAGGCAGTTTTTCATAAGCTCTTGCTCCAGTTTTCCTCTGTTGAATTGTTGTGGTTCTTGGTTAGTTCTTTTGAAGTACTGTTAAATCCTCTCCTTTCAAAATATTTTTGCTCCGGCTTTTCCTTTCACATTGCTCTACGCTAGATTTGGGGATACATGATCATAATATTTTGGGGAGTTCATAATTTTTTATATATATTGCATGCATTATTTGAGTTATAATATATATTTAGATATAATATTACAATTACTGTCAATATTTTCTGTTATAAAGGTTGCATTGTGACTTCCTCAATTTTCTATTTAAGTCAGCCAATGTCTGCAATCCTAATTAGCAGATTTCATTATATTTATAGGAATATTTCCAATTTAAGATCATAGACAAAGTTCGTGGGATGTATTTCTGGAAATCTAAATTATTTCCATTATCACACTCGTGGTTACACTACATTTAAGCTGTCATTTGGTTTTCTTTGTTTGATTTTTTTTTCTTACATTGAATGAACTAATGGTAGTGGGAAATGGCAATGAGTGGTCTATAACTGATATTGATTAGACCCTTTGAATAGCAGTAGAATATTTTACACTTTTGTTATTGCAAACGTACAATATACAATGTATTTTAGGGTCTATTCCTTCATACTATTCGGATTTTTACTTTCCCCATATTCATAGTATATAGAATGTATTGCATTCACGAAAAAATTTGACTTTGAGATTTCAACGGAATTACATGTTTTGGGGTCCCTAGAATATGTTCTGACCATTTTTTGGAAGAAGTTTGTGTGTGTGTGCTTGTGGGCACTCTAGCATGAAAACTATTACGCCTATTAGTACCAAGCTTCACATATATACTTTGGTGTGCTGACAGAGTTCATTATTTTTTGCAGCAAAAAGTTTAACAGGAAGTTGAGCTTTTTTTATTCCTGGAGGCAAATTTCCATTTTTGTGAAATATCTCAAAAAAATAATATATTTAGGTATAAATATAATATATAAATTATTTCCCTTATCATCCTTGTGGTTACACTACATTTAAGCTGTCATATGGTTTGCTTTGTTGGATTTTTTTTTCTTACATTGAATGAACTAACGGTAGTGGGAAATGGCAATGAGTGGTCTATAACTGATATTGATTAGACCCTTTGAATAGCGGTAGAATATTTTACACTTTTGTTTCTGCAAACGTACAATATACAATGTATTTTAGGGTCTATTCCTTCATACTATTCGGATTTTTACTTTTCCCATATTCATAGTATATAGAATGTATTGCATTCACGAAATAAATTTGACTTTGAGATTTCAACGGAATTACATGTTTTGGGGTCCCTAGAATATGGTCTGACCATTTTTTGGAAGAAGTTTGTGTGTGTGTGTGTGTGTGTGTGCTTGTGGGCACTCTAACGTGAAAACTATTACGCCTATTACTACCAAGCTTCACATATATACTTTGGTGTGCTGACAGAGTTCATTATTTTTTGCAGCAAAAAGTTTAACCGGAAGTTGAGCTTTTTTTATTCCTGGAGGCAAATTTCCGTTTTTGTGAAATATCTCAAAAAACTAATAGATTTAGGTATATACATAATATATAAATTATTTCCATTATCATCCTTGTGGTTACACTACATTTAAGCTGTCATTTGGTTTGCTTTGTTGGAAATTTTTTTCTTAAATTGAATGAACAAATGGAAGTGGGAAAGGCAATGAGTGGTCTGTAACTGAAATTGATTAGACCCTTTGAATAGCAGTAGAATATTTTACACTTTTGTTATTGCAAACGTACAATATACAATGTATTTTAGGGTCTATTCCTTCATACTATTCGGAGTTTTACTTTCCCCATATTCATAGTATATAGAATGTATTGCATTAACGAAAAAATTTGACTTTGAGATTTCAACGGAATTACATGTTTTGGGGTCCCTAGAATATGTTCTGACCATTTTTTGGAAGAAGTTTGTGTGTGTGTGCTTGTGGGCACTCTAGCGTGAAAACTATTACGCCTATTAGTACCAAGCTTCACATATATACTTTGGTGTGCTGACAGAGTTCATTATTTTTTGCAGCAAAAAGTTTAACAGGAAGTTGAGCTTTTTTTATTCCTGGTGGCAAATTTCCATTTTTGTGAAATATCTCAAAAAAATAATATATTTAGGTATATATGATTGTTTATAAAAGTTTCAGAAAATGTAATTTTCTATAACTGCTGTATTGATCATATTTTTTATTGGTGATTGCTAAGGAGTTATTCGTTAAATACTGATAAACCGGAAGTAGCTGATTATATACTTTGTGGGCACTCTGGGCAAGGGGCAGTTTTAACTGTTTTTCATCGAACATGTCCTGAAAAACATTACTTAATATAATATACTTATATATAAGTAATCGTGACGTAAAAGATATTATGATATAAATTAATCACTTATCTTCCAAGTTTAGTTTAAATATAGAATTCGAAAATACTGTCGTAAAAAAATTTTGACATTTTATACATGAGGAAAGTCATGTGCTGGCCACATCAGATTTTTTTTTATGATGCATTGCAGCTATTCTCATGTATCCCAAAATAGCGTTTTGTTGACATGTAGGTGTTTTCCTTGCTCTCGTTTTGATTGTTATTAGTGGTGTTTTTGATTGGGGCAGAATTTCATCGCATTTGAACAATGGTTTCCTTTTCATGGTTAGGTTTTACTCATGGATTGGTTTGGATATTTTAATGTTCCAATATAGATTTTTAAAATTATAAAATATGTATAGAATTTATGCAATAGGATATATAAATAAAACTTTATGATATCAATATCGGAATATGCTTGTCATATTATAGGTTACCATAAAATAATTGCATATTGTTACACAGATCATTTATGATTTACAATATTAATTATGTATTTTTACTGAAAATGGGTTGATACTTAAGATGTAATGTGTTCTATTTTTCTGACAAACCATTACTTAAGGAAAATTATGAGACCTAATTTTAAAAATTTACATTAGTAATTGATTAATATTATTCATTTTCAGATGCATAATTGCTATTCTTTATTGGCAACGTATCCATTTCCAATAGAACTTCTTATGGGAATATAATAGGTTGAAAGAAATTCATTGAAATATATTCTTTGTGCATCCAGTCCTTTGGAGCAATAGGTATGCCTAGCTAGTTTGGTTTGAGTACATTAAATTTTAACACAAGCTCCGCACTGCTTTGGGCACAAGGTTATGGGTCCACGATTGAGTAGTTGTTTTTTCACACGCCATTTTGGGAACTTTGCGTGCAAGGGCAAGTGTGGTTTCGTCCGAATGTGCATCATCGTCCACTGCCATGGCCTCATTGAGACACTGGTAACACAGAGTGGTGTATCATAAATGACTTTATGATGATTACGAATTAAAGTTTTATCTGGTAATCAATTTCCTATCTATTACATTTAGACGTTTCTCCAAATATACCTTATCATACATTCACTGACTCATTCATTCATAGGGGATTACAATTGTAACCATATTTCATAAGTGTCACTGACTTGAAATTTTTTCAGCGTACTGGCCATAACATTTCATCACCAAAAAAAAATCGATTTTTAGCTTCAGTTTTCTGTGTTCGATGCTGACTACTATGGAAAAACAGTGGATATCGGCCACTAATGATCCAGAAAGGTAAGCATATTTCAATATAGTAAATTAACATGTGAAAACTAAACTAAACTAGCTTTATGGTAAAACTTAATCCAAAGTTTGAAAATTATTATAAATATTTGAGTGCATTTGAAGAATTATTCGCAGCAGAGATACAATAACCATAGACGGCATTAGAAAGAGATGGTCAACAAAAGCAAACAACTCCTATGAGAACGCAGATGAAGATCATAAGTCAGCATTAGTTGAGGTCAACTTAATGTGGGACTAAGCAATGCAGTACCTATGTTCATTGAACCCCAGCAGCTAGGGGCAAAAAAATTAGAAATCTTTGGATGTTGTTGGATAGGAACAGGGAAACCTGACTACTTCTTCAATATATTAACAGGACCTTCGAGGTTATGAATCAACATAGGGTTAAAATTTTAGAGTAAATAGGTTTAAGCCTAGAATACTTTGAAAATATCTAAATAAAATTGGACAAAATTATTCAATTATTTTAAGGCCATAATTAATAACCCTTGTTTTATAGGTACCCATATGGAGAGGTCTACTTGTCTTCTGGTAACTTCAAAAGAGAGCTACCCTAGCAGAATAAAATTCTCACTATGGAGTGGTGTGATGCCACTGCCAGGTCGAGAGATTCTGCCAATCGAGTGGGTCTGGGTACCACAAGGTAGCTCTTAAATGAAAGGTACCATTTTCAGAATACAGTTCTCTTCAGGGGAGGTGTAATGCCTCTCCTGTTTGAGAGGTTCTGCCCATGGAAAGAGGGTCTGTGTACCTCATGGTATCACTTAATAGAAAGCTACCTTTGGCAAAATAATATTCTCATCGACGATCAGGATTCCGATTGAGATGTTTTGCCCTTCAAGACTTTCTGGTAGCGATCAAAAGAGAGATACCATTTGCAGATACAATTCTCGTCACCGAGAGGCATTTTGCCTCTCTCGATAGAGAAGTTCTGCCCATTATGGGATTAAAACTTGAAGATTTCATGTAGAGGGTCTGATCTGACCTCTCATGTTGAGAGAGACGTTTTAATAATCGATGCACTTTGAAAAAGGCATCTTATTTGTGATTATCGTTGGATGGAGTGATTCCAATTGGTGATGGCAAAATAAGGTATGTTTATCGTAAGATTTTAGAATATATTTTTTAAGTATTGGTATCTGATTATCATTAGAAAATTATAATTTTTATGATTAAATTTTTTAAATTGAATATTAATGGTCTCTTTTCTAACCTTTCAGGAATGGGGTGCTTATAAAAACACTATTGATAAAGGTGTACTGGTTTACCTACCTTAAAATCTCCACCTGAACGTAACTGTGGAAGAGGAAAAAGGTAAATTACATAGGAAAAGCAGCACATTATAAATTGCTCTGGCGACATAAGTCTTTCTGTACCTATTGATCTTGACTCGATACCATCACCTACTACCAAGCTATGATGTGGTAGAATTTGATGAACCAGATACTTCAGGTTAGTTTGGGAAGGTTCGTGCAGGCTCTCCTCTTGAATAATCTAAGGTAACTCTATACTCATTTAATAGATCCTCATTTCAATATAGGTGTAGCACTAAGCATCCAAAATTGTAATTGCCTTATTTACCTGCCTTGTAAATATCTAACATGATTTTCTGTTCTTACTGTAATTTCAATTGGCATTTATAATTATATTTAATATATTATTTGTTTGTCCTGTTATTCATATATAGAATATGCACTGAATGTTCCTCAAGTAATGCGAGAAGCTCCAGTGTGTTCCAGCTTGCAAATAAAGTGGAGGATGTTGGAAATGGACAACTACTGTCTACAATATGGGACATTTGCTTAAAAGGGACACCACATTGCTGATAAATTCGTTGGAAGAATGGACGAGGTCTCTCGATGGCTCCTGTGGAGGGAGAGGGAAGTATAATGGCAGCCACTGAGTGCTCTAAGGGTGGCTTCAGAGTAAGATATTATTACATATATTAGTTTCAATTCTATGCTTTGAAATGCGTCTCTAAGTTTTCCAAAACAATCTATGACCTAATTATTTCTTTGATCAAGTTTCAATGGTGTTATATGATGTCAACTTATGTTTTAAAATGGTAATGATAAGTTAATTGGGTTTCGAGGATGATACAGTGGACTTAGGATGTGGGATGGGGAAAACCAGGCAGTTTTTCATAAGCTCTTGCTCCAGTTTTCCTCTGTTAAATTGTTGTGGTTCTTGGTTAGTTCTTTTGAAGTACTGTTAAATCCTCTCCTTTCAAAATATTTTTGCTCCGGCTTTTCCTTTCACATTGCTCTACGCTAGATTTGGGGATACATGATCATAATATTTTGGGGAGTTCATAATTTTTTATATATATTGCATGCATTATTTGAGTTATAATATATATTTAGATATAATATTACAATTACTGTCAATATTTTCTGTTATAAAGGTTGCATTGTGACTTCCTCAATTTTCTATTTAAGTCAGCCAATGTCTGCAATCTTAACTAGCAGATTTCATTATATTTATAGGAATATTTCCAATTTAAGATCATAGACAAAGTTCGTGGGATGTATTTCTGGAAATCTAAATTATTTCCATTATCATACTTGTGGTTACACTACATTTAAGCTGTCATTTGGTTTTCTTTGTTAGATTTTTTTTTCTTACATTGAATGAACTAAGGGTAGTGGGAAATGGCAATGAGTGGTCTATAACTGATATTGATTAGACCCTTTGAATAGCAGTAGAATATTTTACACTTTTGTTATTGCAAACGTACAATATACAATGTATTTTAGGGTCTATTCCTTCATACTATTCGGATTTTTACTTTTCCCATATTCATAGTATATTGAATGTATTGCCATCACAAAAAAATTTGACTTTGAGATTTCAACGGAATTACATGTTTTGGGGTCCCTAAAATATGTTCTGACCATTTTTTGGAAGAAGTTTGTGTGTGTGTGTGCTTGTGGGCACTCTTACGTGAAAACTATTACGCCTATTACTACCAAGCTTCACATATATACTTTGGTGTGCTGACAGAGTTCATTACTTTTTGCAGCAAAAAGTTTAACCGGAAGTTGAGCTTTTTTTATTCCTGGAGGCAAATTTCCGTTTTTGTGAAATATCTCAAAAAACTAATAGATTTAGGTATATACATAATATATAAATTATTTCCATTATCATCCTTGTGGTTACACTACATTTAAGCTGTCATTTGGTTTGCTTTGTTGGAAATTTTTTTCTTAAATTGAATGAACAAATGGAAGTGGGAAAGGTAATGAGTGGTCTGTAACTGAAATTGATTAGACCCTTTGAATAGCGGTAGAATATTTTACACTTTTGTTATTGCAAACGTACAATATACAATGTATTTTAGGGTCTATTCCTTCATACTATTCGGATTTTTACTTTCCCCATATTCATAGTATATAGAATGTATTGCATTAACGAAAAAATTTGACTTTGAGATTTCAACGGAATTACATGTTTTGGGGTCCCTAGAATATGTTCTGACCATTTTTTGGAAGAAGTTTGTGTGTATGTGCTTGTGGGCACTCTAGCGTGAAAACTATTACGCCTATTAGTACCAAGATTCACATATATACTTTGGTGTGCTGACAGAGTTCATTATTTTTTGCAGCAAAAAGTTTAACAGGAAGTTGAGCTTTTTTTATTCCTGGAGGCAAATTTCCATTTTTGTGAAATATCTCAAAAAAATTATATATTTAGGTATATATGATTGTTTATAAAAGTTTCAGAAAATGTAATTTTCTATAACTGCTTTATTGATCATATTTTTTATTGGTGATTGCTAAGGAGTTATTCGTTAAATACTGATAAACCGGAAGTAGCTGATTATATACTTTGTGGGCACTCTGGGCAAGGGGCAGTTTTAACTGTTTTTCATCGAACATGTCCTGAAAAACATTACTTAATATAATATACTTATATATAAGTAATCGTGACGTAAAAGATATTATGATATAAATTAATCACTTATCTTCCAAGTTTAGTTTAAATATAGAATTCGAAAATACTGTCGTAAAAAAATTTTGACATTTTATACATGAGGAAAGTCATGTGCTGGCCACATCAGATTTTTTTTTATGATGCATTGCAGCTATTCTCATGTATCCCAAAATAGCGTTTTGTTGACATGTAGGTGTTTTCCTTGCTCTCGTTTTGATTGTTATTAGTGGTGTTTTTGATTGGGGCAGAATTTCATCGCATTTGAACAATGGTTTCCTTTTCATGGTTAGGTTTTACTCATGGATTGGTTTGGATATTTTAATGTTCCAATATAGATTTTTAAAATTATAAAATATGTATAGAATTTATGCAATAGGATATATAAATAAAACTTTATGATATCAATATCGGAATATGCTTGTCATATTATAGGTTACCATAAAATAATTGCATATTGTTACACAGATCATTTATGATTTACAATATTAATTATGTATTTTTACTGAAAATGGGTTGATACTTAAGATGTAATGTGTTCTATTTTTCTGACAAACCATTACTTAAGGAAAATTATGAGACCTAATTTTAAAAATTTACATTAGTAATTGATTAATATTATTCATTTTCAGATGCATAATTGCTATTCTTTATTGGCAACGTATCCATTTCCAATAGAACTTCTTATGGGAATATAATAGGTTGAAAGAAATTCATTGAAATATATTCTTTGTGCATCCAGTCCTTTGGATTAATAGGTATGCCTAGCTAGTTTGGTTTGAGTACATTAAATTTTAACACAAGCTCCGCACTGCTTTGGGCACAAGGTTATGGGTCCACGATTGAGTAGTTGTTTTTTCACACGCCATTTTGGGAACTTTGCGTGCAAGGGCAAGTGTGGTTTCGTCCGAATGTGCATCATCGTCCACTGCCATGGCCTCATTGAGGCACTGGTAACACAGAGTGGTGTATCATAAATGACTTTATGATGATTACGAATTAAAGTTTTATCTGGTAATCAATTTCCTATCTATTACATTTAGACGTTTCTCCAAATATACCTTATCATACATTCACTGACTCATTCATTCATAGGGGATTACAATTGTAACCATATTTCATAAGTGTCACTGACTTGAAATTTTTTCAGCGTACTGGCCATAACATTTCATCACCAAGAAAAAATCGATTTTTAGCTTCAGTTTTCTGTGTTCGATGCTGACTACTATGGAAAAACAGTGGATATCGGCCACTAATGATCCCGAAAGGTAAGCATATTTCAATATACTAAATTAACATGTGAAAACTAAACTAAACTAGCTTTATGGTAAAACTTAATCCAAAGTTTGAAAATTATTATAAATATTTGAGTGCATTTGAAGAATTATTCGCAGCAGAGATACAATAACCATAGACGGCATTAGAAAGAGATGGTCAACAAAAGCAAACAACTCCTATGAGAACGCAGATGAAGATCATAAGTCAGCATTAGTTGAGGTCAACTTAATGTGGGACTAAGCAATGCAGTACCTATGTTCATTGAACCCCAGCAGCTAGGGGCAAAAAAATTAGAAATCTTTGGATGTTGTTGGATAGGAACAGGGAAACCTGACTACTTCTTCAATATATTAACAGGACCTTCGAGGTAATGAATCAACATAGGGTTAAAATTTTAGAGTAAATAGGTTTAAGCCTAGAATACTTTGAAAATATCTAAATAAAATTGGACAAAATTATTCAATTATTTTAAGGCCATAATTAATAACCCTTGTTTTATAGGTACCCATATGGAGAGGTCTACTTGTCTTCTGGTAACTTCAAAAGAGAGCTACCCTAGCAGAATAAAATTCTCACTATGGAGTGGTGTGATGCCACTGCCAGGTCGAGAGATTCTGCCAATCGAGTGGGTCTGGGTACCACAAGGTAGCTCTTAAATGAAAGGTACCATTTTCAGAATACAGTTCTCTTCAGGGGAGGTGTAATGCCTCTCCTGTTTGAGAGGTTCTGCCCATGGAAAGAGGGTCTGTGTACCTCATGGTATCACTCAATAGAAAGCTACCTTTGGCAAAATAATATTCTCATCGACGATCAGGATTCCGATTGAGATGTTTTGCCCTTCAAGACTTTCTGGTAGCGATCAAAAGAGAGATACCATTTGCAGATACAATTCTCGTCACCGAGAGGCATTTTGCCTCTCTCGATAGAGAAGTTCTGCCCATTATGGGATTAAAACTTGAAGATTTCATGTAGAGGGTCTGATCTGACCTCTCATGTTGAGAGAGACGTTTTAATAATCGATGCACTTTGAAAAAGGCATCTTATTTGTGATTATCGTTGGATGGAGTGATTCCAATTGGTGATGGCAAAATAAGGTATGTTTATCGTAAGATTTTAGAATATATTTTTTAAGTATTGGTATCTGATTATCATTAGAAAATTATAATTTTTATGATTAAATTTTTTAAATTGAATATTAATGGTCTCTTTTCTAACCTTTCAGGAATGGGGTGCTTATAAAAACACTATTGATAAAGGTGTACTGGTTTACCTACCTTAAAATCTCCACCTGAACGTAACTGTGGAAGAGGAAAAAGGTAAATTACATAGGAAAAGCAGCACATTATAAATTGCTCTGGCGACATAAGTCTTTCTGTACCTATTGATCTTGACTCGATACCATCACCTACTACCAAGCTATGATGTGGTAGAATTTGATGAACCAGATACTTCAGGTTAGTTTGGGAAGGTTCGTGCAGGCTCTCCTCTTGAATAATCTAAGGTAACTCTATACTCATTTAATAGATCCTCATTTCAATATAGGTGTAGCACTAAGCATCCAAAATTGTAATTGCCTTATTTACCTGCCTTGTAAATATCTAACATGATTTTCTGTTCTTACTGTAATTTCAATTGGCATTTATAATTATATTTAATATATTATTTTTTTGTCCTGTTATTCATATATAGAATATGCACTGAACGTTCCTCAAGTAATGCGAGAAGCTCCAGTGTGTTCCAGCTTGCAAATAAAGTGGAGGATGTTGGAAATGGACAACTACTGTCTACAATATGGGACATTTGCTTAAAAGGGACACCACATTGCTGATAAATTCGTTGGAAGAATGGACGAGGTCTCTCGATGGCTCCTGTGGAGGGAGAGGGAAGTATAATGGCAGCCACTGAGTGCTCTAAGGGTGGCTTCAGAGTAAGATATTATTACATATATTAGTTTCAATTCTATGCTTTGAAATGCGTCTCTAAGTTTTCCAAAACAATGTATGACCTAATTATTTCTTTGATCAAGTTTCAATGGTGTTATATGATGTCAACTTATGTTTTAAAATGGTAATGATAAGTTAATTGGGTTTCGAGGATGATACAGTGGACTTAGGATGTGGGATGGAGAAAACCGGGCAGTTTTTCATAAGCTCTTGCTCCAGTTTTCCTCTGTTGAATTGTTGTGGTTCTTGGTTAGTTCTTTTGAAGTACTGTTAAATCCTCTCCTTTCAAAATATTTTTGCTCCGGCTTTTCCTTTCACATTGCTCTACGCTAGATTTGGGGATACATGATCATAATATTTTGGGGAGTTCATAATTTTTTATATATATTGCATGCATTATTTGAGTTATAATATATATTTAGATATAATATTACAATTACTGTCAATATTTTCTGTTATAAAGGTTGCATTGTGACTTCCTCAATTTTCTATTTAAGTCAGCCAATGTCTGCAATCTTAATTAGCAGATTTCATTATATTTATAGGAATATTTCCAATTAAGGATCATAGACAAAGTTCGTGGGATGTATTTCTGGAAATCTAAATTATTTCCATTATCACACTCGTGGTTACACTACATTTAAGCTGTCATTTGGTTTTCTTTGTTTGATTTTTTTTTCTTACATTGAATGAACTAATGGTAGTGGGAAATGGCAATGAGTGGTCTATAACTGATATTGATTAGACCCTTTGAATAGCGGTAGAATATTTTACACTTTTGTTTCTGCAAACGTACAATATACAATGTATTTTAGGGTCTATTCCTTCATACTATTCGGATTTTTACTTTCCCCATATTCATAGTATATAGAATGTATTGCATTCACGAAAAAATTTGACTTTGAGATTTCAACGGAATTACATGTTTTGGGGTCCCTAGAATATGTTCTGACCATTTTTTGGAAGAAGTTTGTGTGTGTGTGCTTGTGGGCACTCTAGCATGAAAACTATTACGCCTATTAGTACCAAGCTTCACATATATACTTTGGTGTGCTGACAGAGTTCATTATTTTTTGCAGCAAAAAGTTTAACCGGAAGTTGAGCTTTTTTTATTCCTGGAGGCAAATTTCCGTTTTTGTGAAATATCTCAAAAAACTAATAGATTTAGGTATATACATAATATATAAATTATTTCCATTATCATCCTTGTGGTTACACTACATTTAAGCTGTCATTTGGTTTGCTTTGTTGGAAATTTTTTTCTTAAATTGAATGAACAAATGGAAGTGGGAAAGGCAATGAGTGGTCTGTAACTGAAATTGATTAGACCCTTTGAATAGCAGTAGAATATTTTACACTTTTGTTATTGCAAACGTACAATATACAATGTATTTTAGGGTCTATTCCTTCATACTATTCGGAGTTTTACTTTCCCCATATTCATAGTATATAGAATGTATTGCATTAACGAAAAAATTTGACTTTGAGATTTCAACGGAATTACATGTTTTGGGGTCCCTAGAATATGTTCTGACCATTTTTTGGAAGAAGTTTGTGTGTGTGTGCTTGTGGGCACTCTAGCGTGAAAACTATTACGCCTATTAGTACCAAGCTTCACATATATACTTTGGTGTGCTGACAGAGTTCATTATTTTTTGCAGCAAAAAGTTTAACAGGAAGTTGAGCTTTTTTTATTCCTGGTGGCAAATTTCCATTTTTGTGAAATATCTCAAAAAAATAATATATTTAGGTATATATGATTGTTTATAAAAGTTTCAGAAAATGTAATTTTCTATAACTGCTGTATTGATCATATTTTTTATTGGTGATTGCTAAGGAGTTATTCGTTAAATACTGATAAACCGGAAGTAGCTGATTATATACTTTGTGGGCACTCTGGGCAAGGGGCAGTTTTAACTGTTTTTCATCGAACATGTCCTGAAAAACATTACTTAATATAATATACTTATATATAAGTAATCGTGACGTAAAAGATATTATGATATAAATTAATCACTTATCTTCCAAGTTTAGTTTAAATATAGAATTCGAAAATACTGTCGTAAAAAAATTTTGACATTTTATACATGAGGAAAGTCATGTGCTGGCCACATCAGATTTTTTTTTATGATGCATTGCAGCTATTCTCATGTATCCCAAAATAGCGTTTTGTTGACATGTAGGTGTTTTCCTTGCTCTCGTTTTGATTGTTATTAGTGGTGTTTTTGATTGGGGCAGAATTTCATCGCATTTGAACAATGGTTTCCTTTTCATGGTTAGGTTTTACTCATGGATTGGTTTGGATATTTTAATGTTCCAATATAGATTTTTAAAATTATAAAATATGTATAGAATTTATGCAATAGGATATATAAATAAAACTTTATGATATCAATATCGGAATATGCTTGTCATATTATAGGTTACCATAAAATAATTGCATATTGTTACACAGATCATTTATGATTTACAATATTAATTATGTATTTTTACTGAAAATGGGTTGATACTTAAGATGTAATGTGTTCTATTTTTCTGACAAACCATTACTTAAGGAAAATTATGAGACCTAATTTTAAAAATTTACATTAGTAATTGATTAATATTATTCATTTTCAGATGCATAATTGCTATTCTTTATTGGCAACGTATCCATTTCCAATAGAACTTCTTATGGGAATATAATAGGTTGAAAGAAATTCATTGAAATATATTCTTTGTGCATCCAGTCCTTTGGATTAATAGGTATGCCTAGCTAGTTTGGTTTGAGTACATTAAATTTTAACACAAGCTCCGCACTGCTTTGGGCACAAGGTTATGGGTCCACGATTGAGTAGTTGTTTTTTCACACGCCATTTTGGGAACTTTGCGTGCAAGGGCAAGTGTGGTTTCGTCCGAATGTGCATCATCGTCCACTGCCATGGCCTCATTGAGGCACTGGTAACACAGAGTGGTGTATCATAAATGACTTTATGATGATTACGAATTAAAGTTTTATCTGGTAATCAATTTCCTATCTATTACATTTAGACGTTTCTCCAAATATACCTTATCATACATTCACTGACTCATTCATTCATAGGGGATTACAATTGTAACCATATTTCATAAGTGTCACTGACTTGAAATTTTTTCAGCGTACTGGCCATAACATTTCATCACCAAGAAAAAATCGATTTTTAGCTTCAGTTTTCTGTGTTCGATGCTGACTACTATGGAAAAACAGTGGATATCGGCCACTAATGATCCCGAAAGGTAAGCATATTTCAATATACTAAATTAACATGTGAAAACTAAACTAAACTAGCTTTATGGTAAAACTTAATCCAAAGTTTGAAAATTATTATAAATATTTGAGTGCATTTGAAGAATTATTCGCAGCAGAGATACAATAACCATAGACGGCATTAGAAAGAGATGGTCAACAAAAGCAAACAACTCCTATGAGAACGCAGATGAAGATCATAAGTCAGCATTAGTTGAGGTCAACTTAATGTGGGACTAAGCAATGCAGTACCTATGTTCATTGAACCCCAGCAGCTAGGGGCAAAAAAATTAGAAATCTTTGGATGTTGTTGGATAGGAACAGGGAAACCTGACTACTTCTTCAATATATTAACAGGACCTTCGAGGTAATGAATCAACATAGGGTTAAAATTTTAGAGTAAATAGGTTTAAGCCTAGAATACTTTGAAAATATCTAAATAAAATTGGACAAAATTATTCAATTATTTTAAGGCCATAATTAATAACCCTTGTTTTATAGGTACCCATATGGAGAGGTCTACTTGTCTTCTGGTAACTTCAAAAGAGAGCTACCCTAGCAGAATAAAATTCTCACTATGGAGTGGTGTGATGCCACTGCCAGGTCGAGAGATTCTGCCAATCGAGTGGGTCTGGGTACCACAAGGTAGCTCTTAAATGAAAGGTACCATTTTCAGAATACAGTTCTCTTCAGGGGAGGTGTAATGCCTCTCCTGTTTGAGAGGTTCTGCCCATGGAAAGAGGGTCTGTGTACCTCATGGTATCACTCAATAGAAAGCTACCTTTGGCAAAATAATATTCTCATCGACGATCAGGATTCCGATTGAGATGTTTTGCCCTTCAAGACTTTCTGGTAGCGATCAAAAGAGAGATACCATTTGCAGATACAATTCTCGTCACCGAGAGGCATTTTGCCTCTCTCGATAGAGAAGTTCTGCCCATTATGGGATTAAAACTTGAAGATTTCATGTAGAGGGTCTGATCTGACCTCTCATGTTGAGAGAGACGTTTTAATAATCGATGCACTTTGAAAAAGGCATCTTATTTGTGATTATCGTTGGATGGAGTGATTCCAATTGGTGATGGCAAAATAAGGTATGTTTATCGTAAGATTTTAGAATATATTTTTTAAGTATTGGTATCTGATTATCATTAGAAAATTATAATTTTTATGATTAAATTTTTTAAATTGAATATTAATGGTCTCTTTTCTAACCTTTCAGGAATGGGGTGCTTATAAAAACACTATTGATAAAGGTGTACTGGTTTACCTACCTTAAAATCTCCACCTGAACGTAACTGTGGAAGAGGAAAAAGGTAAATTACATAGGAAAAGCAGCACATTATAAATTGCTCTGGCGACATAAGTCTTTCTGTACCTATTGATCTTGACTCGATACCATCACCTACTACCAAGCTATGATGTGGTAGAATTTGATGAACCAGATACTTCAGGTTAGTTTGGGAAGGTTCGTGCAGGCTCTCCTCTTGAATAATCTAAGGTAACTCTATACTCATTTAATAGATCCTCATTTCAATATAGGTGTAGCACTAAGCATCCAAAATTGTAATTGCCTTATTTACCTGCCTTGTAAATATCTAACATGATTTTCTGTTCTTACTGTAATTTCAATTGGCATTTATAATTATATTTAATATATTATTTTTTTGTCCTGTTATTCATATATAGAATATGCACTGAACGTTCCTCAAGTAATGCGAGAAGCTCCAGTGTGTTCCAGCTTGCAAATAAAGTGGAGGATGTTGGAAATGGACAACTACTGTCTACAATATGGGACATTTGCTTAAAAGGGACACCACATTGCTGATAAATTCGTTGGAAGAATGGACGAGGTCTCTCGATGGCTCCTGTGGAGGGAGAGGGAAGTATAATGGCAGCCACTGAGTGCTCTAAGGGTGGCTTCAGAGTAAGATATTATTACATATATTAGTTTCAATTCTATGCTTTGAAATGCGTCTCTAAGTTTTCCAAAACAATGTATGACCTAATTATTTCTTTGATCA
This sequence comes from Sympetrum striolatum, assembly GCA_947579665.1. Classification (NCBI taxonomy): domain Eukaryota; kingdom Metazoa; phylum Arthropoda; class Insecta; order Odonata; family Libellulidae; genus Sympetrum; species Sympetrum striolatum. The sequence goes on along the minus strand of OX388343.1, from coordinate 115,115,576 downwards.
AGTTTCAATGGTGTTATATGATGTCAACTTATGTTTTAAAATGGTAATGATAAGTTAATTGGGTTTCGAGGATGATACAGTGGACTTAGGATGTGGGATGGAGAAAACCGGGCAGTTTTTCATAAGCTCTTGCTCCAGTTTTCCTCTGTTGAATTGTTGTGGTTCTTGGTTAGTTCTTTTGAAGTACTGTTAAATCCTCTCCTTTCAAAATATTTTTGCTCCGGCTTTTCCTTTCACATTGCTCTACGCTAGATTTGGGGATACATGATCATAATATTTTGGGGAGTTCATAATTTTTTATATATATTGCATGCATTATTTGAGTTATAATATATATTTAGATATAATATTACAATTACTGTCAATATTTTCTGTTATAAAGGTTGCATTGTGACTTCCTCAATTTTCTATTTAAGTCAGCCAATGTCTGCAATCTTAATTAGCAGATTTCATTATATTTATAGGAATATTTCCAATTAAGGATCATAGACAAAGTTCGTGGGATGTATTTCTGGAAATCTAAATTATTTCCATTATCACACTCGTGGTTACACTACATTTAAGCTGTCATTTGGTTTTCTTTGTTTGATTTTTTTTTCTTACATTGAATGAACTAATGGTAGTGGGAAATGGCAATGAGTGGTCTATAACTGATATTGATTAGACCCTTTGAATAGCGGTAGAATATTTTACACTTTTGTTTCTGCAAACGTACAATATACAATGTATTTTAGGGTCTATTCCTTCATACTATTCGGATTTTTACTTTCCCCATATTCATAGTATATAGAATGTATTGCATTAACGAAAAAATTTGACTTTGAGATTTCAACGGAATTACATGTTTTGGGGTCCCTAGAATATGTTCTGACCATTTTTTGGAAGAAGTTTGTGTGTGTGTGCTTGTGGGCACTCTAGCGTGAAAACTATTAAGCCTATTAGTACCAAGCTTCACATATATACTTTGGTGTGCTGACAGAGTTCATTATTTTTTGCAGCAAAAAGTTTAACAGGAAGTTGAGCTTTTTTTATTCCTGGAGGCAAATTTCCGTTTTTGTGAAATATCTCAAAAAAATAATATATTTAGGTATATATGATTGTTTATAAAAGTTTCAGAAAATTTAATTTTCTATAACTGCTGTATTGATCCTATTTTTTATTGGTGATTGCTAAGGAGTTATTCGTTAAATACTGATAAACCGGAAGTAGCTGATTATATACTTTGTGGGCACTCTGGGCAAGGGGCAGTTTTAACTGTTTTTCATCGAACATGTCCTGAAAAACATTACTTAATATAATATACTTATATATAAGTAATCGTGACGTAAAAGATATTATGATATAAATTAATCACTTATCTTCCAAGTTTAGTTTAAATATAGAATTCGAAAATACTGTCGTAAAAACATTTTGACATTTTATACATGAGGAAAGTCATGTGCTGGCCACATCAGATTTTTTTTTATGATGCATTGCAGCTATTCTCATGTATCCCAAAATAGCGTTTTGTTGACATGTAGGTGTTTTCCTTGCTCTCGTTTTGATTGTTATTAGTGGTGTTTTTGATTGGGGCAGAATTTCATCGCATTTGAACAATGGTTTCCTTTTCATGGTTAGGTTTTACTCATGGATTGGTTTGGATATTTTAATGTTCCAATATAGATTTTTAAAATTATAAAATATGTATAGAATTTATGCAATAGGATATATAAATAAAACTTTATGATATCAATATCGGAATATGCTTGTCATATTATAGGTTACCATAAAATAATTGCATATTGTTACACAGATCATTTATGATTTACAATATTAATTATGTATTTTTACTGAAAATGGGTTGATACTTAAGATGTAATGTGTTCTATTTTTCTGACAAACCATTACTTAAGGAAAATTATGAGACCTAATTTTAAAAATTTACATTAGTAATTGATTAATATTATTCATTTTCAGATGCATAATTGCTATTCTTTATTGGCAACGTATCCATTTCCAATAGAACTTCTTATGGGAATATAATAGGTTGAAAGAAATTCATTGAAATATATTCTTTGTGCATCCAGTCCTTTGGAGCAATAGGTATGCCTAGCTAGTTTGGTTTGAGTACATTAAATTTTAACACAAGCTCCGCACTGCTTTGGGCACAAGGTTATGGGTCCACGATTGAGTAGTTGTTTTTTCACACGCCATTTTGGGAACTTTGCGTGCAAGGGCAAGTGTGGTTTCGTCCGAATGTGCATCATCGTCCACTGCCATGGCCTCATTGAGGCACTGGTAACACAGAGTGGTGTATCATAAATGACTTTATGATGATTACGAATTAAAGTTTTATCTGGTAATCAATTTCCTATCTATTACATTTAGACGTTTCTCCAAATATACCTTATCATACATTCACTGACTCATTCATTCATAGGGGATTACAATTGTAACCATATTTCATAAGTGTCACTGACTTGAAATTTTTTCAGCGTACTGGCCATAACATTTCATCACCAAGAAAAAATCGATTTTTAGCTTCAGTTTTCTGTGTTCGATGCTGACTACTATGGAAAAACAGTGGATATCGGCCACTAATGATCCAGAAAGGTAAGCATATTTCAATATAGTAAATTAACATGTGAAAACTAAACTAAACTAGCTTTATGGTAAAACTTAATCCAAAGTTTGAAAATTATTATAAATATTTGAGTGCATTTGAAGAATTATTCGCAGCAGAGATACAATAACCATAGACGGCATTAGAAAGAGATGGTCAACAAAAGCAAACAACTCCTATGAGAACGCAGATGAAGATCATAAGTCAGCATTAGTTGAGGCCAACTTAATGTGGGACTAAGCAATGCAGTACCTATGTTCATTGAACCCCAGCAGCTAGGGGCAAAAAAATTAGAAATCTTTGGATGTTGTTGGATAGGAACAGGGAAACCTGACTACTTCTTCAATATATTAACAGGACCTTCGAGGTAATGAATCAACATAGGGTTAAAATTTTAGAGTAAATAGGTTTAAGCCTAGAATAGTTTGAAAATATCTAAATAAAATTGGACAAAATTATTCAATTATTTTAAGGCCATAATTAATAACCCTTGTTTTATAGGTACCCATATGGAGAGGTCTACTTGTCTTCTGGTAACTTCAAAAGAGAGCTACCCTAGCAGAATAAAATTCTCACTATGGAGTGGTGTGATGCCACTGCCAGGTCGAGAGATTCTGCCAATCGAGTGGGTCTGGGTACCACAAGGTAGCTCTTAAATGAAAGGTACCATTTTCAGAATACATTTCTCTTCAGGGGAGGTGTAATGCCTCTCCTGTTTGAGAGGTTCTGTCCATGGAAAGAGGGTCTGTGTACCTCATGGTATCACTTAATAGAAAGCTACCTTTGGCAAAATAATATTCTCATCGACGATCAGGATTCCGATTGAGATGTTTTGCCCTTCAAGACTTTCTGGTAGCGATCAAAAGAGAGATACCATTTGCAGATACAATTCTCGTCACCGAGAGGCATTTTGCCTCTCTCGATAGAGAAGTTCTGCCCATTATGGGATTAAAACTTGAAGATTTCATGTAGAGGGTCTGATCTGACCTCTCATGTTGAGAGAGACGTTTTAATAATCGATGCACTTTGAAAAAGGCATCTTATTTGTGATTATCGTTGGATGGAGTGATTCCAATTGGTGATGGCAAAATAAGGTATGTTTATCGTAAGATTTTAGAATATATTTTTTAAGTATTGGTATCTGATTATCATTAGAAAATTATAATTTTTATGATTAAATTTTTTAAATTGAATATTAATGGTCTCTTTTCTAACCTTTCAGGAATGGGGTGCTTATAAAAACACTATTGATAAAGGTGTACTGGTTTACCTACCTTAAAATCTCCACCTGAACGTAACTGTGGAAGAGGAAAAAGGTAAATTACATAGGAAAAGCAGCACATTATAAATTGCTCTGGCGACATAAGTCTTTCTGTACCTATTGATCTTGACTCGATACCATCACCTACTACCAAGCTATGATGTGGTAGAATTTGATGAACCAGATACTTCAGGTTAGTTTGGGAAGGTTCGTGCAGGCTCTCCTCTTGAATAATCTAAGGTAACTCTATACTCATTTAATAGATCCTCATTTCAATATAGGTGTAGCACTAAGCATCCAAAATTGTAATTGCCTTATTTACCTGCCTTGTAAATATCTAACATGATTTTCTGTTCTTACTGTAATTTCAATTGGCATTTATAATTATATTTAATATATTATTTGTTTGTCCTGTTATTCATATATAGAATATGCACTGAATGTTCCTCAAGTAATGCGAGAAGCTCCAGTGTGTTCCAGCTTGCAAATAAAGTGGAGGATGTTGGAAATGGACAACTACTGTCTACAATATGGGACATTTGCTTAAAAGGGACACCACATTGCTGATAAATTCGTTGGAAGAATGGACGAGGTCTCTCGATGGCTCCTGTGGAGGGAGAGGGAAGTATAATGGCAGCCACTGAGTGCTCTAAGGGTGGCTTCAGAGTAAGATATTATTACATATATTAGTTTCAATTCTATGCTTTGAAATGCGTCTCTAAGTTTTCCAAAACAATGTATGACCTAATTATTTCTTTGATCAAGTTTCAATGGTGTTATATGATGTCAACTTATGTTTTAAAATGGTAATGATAAGTTAATTGGGTTTCGAGGATGATACAGTGGACTTAGGATGTGGGATGGGGAAAACCAGGCAGTTTTTCATAAGCTCTTGCTCCAGTTTTCCTCTGTTGAATTGTTGTGGTTCTTGGTTAGTTCTTTTGAAGTACTGTTAAATCCTCTCCTTTCAAAATATTTTTGCTCCGGCTTTTCCTTTCACATTGCTCTACGCTAGATTTGGGGATACATGATCATAATATTTTGGGGAGTTCATAATTTTTTATATATATTGCATGCATTATTTGAGTTATAATATATATTTAGATATAATATTACAATTACTGTCAATATTTTCTGTTATAAAGGTTGCATTGTGACTTCCTCAATTTTCTATTTAAGTCAGCCAATGTCTGCAATCTTAATTAGCAGATTTCATTATATTTATAGGAATATTTCCAATTTAAGATCATAGACAAAGTTTGTGGGATGTATTTCTGGAAATCTAAATTATTTCCATTATCACACTCGTGGTTACACTACATTTAAGCTGTCATTTGGTTTTCTTTGTTTGATTTTTTTTTCTTACATTGAATGAACTAATGGTAGTGGGAAATGGCAATGAGTGGTCTATAACTGATATTGATTAGACCCTTTGAATAGCAGTAGAATATTTTACACTTTTGTTATTGCAAACGTACTATATACAATGTATTTTAGGGTCTATTCCTTCATACTATTCGGATTTTTACTTTCCCCATATTCATAGTATATTGAATGTATTGCATTCACAAAAAAATTTGACTTTGAGATTTCAACGGAATTACATGTTTTGGGGTCCCTAGAATATGTTCTGACCATTTTTTGGAAGAAGTTTGTGTGTGTGTGCTTGTGGGCACTCTAGCGTGAAAACTATTAGGCCTATTAGTACCAAGCTTCACATATATACTTTGGTGTGCTGACAGAGTTCATTATTTTTTGAAGCAAAAAGTTTAACAGGAAGTTGAGCTTTTTTTATTCCTGGAGGCAAATTTCCATTTTTGTGAAATATCTCAAAAAAATAATATATTTAGGTATAAATATAATATATAAATTATTTCCATTATCATCCTTTTGGTTACACTACATTTAAGCTGTCATTTGGTTTGCTTTGTTGGATTTTTTTTTCTTACATTGAATGAACTAATGGTAGTGGGAAATGGCAATGAGTGGTCTATAACTGATATTGATTAGACCCTTTGAATAGCGGTAGAATATTTTACACTTTTGTTTCTGCAAACGTACAATATACAATGTATTTTAGGGTCTATTCCTTCATACTATTCGGATTTTTGCTTTCTTCATATTCATAGTATATAGAATGTATTGCATTAAAGAAAAAATTTGACTTTGAGATTTCAACGGAATTACATGTTTTGGGGTCCCTAGAATATGTTCTGACCATTTTTTGGAAGAAGTTTGTGTGTGTGTGCTTGTGGGCACTCTAGCGTGAAAACTATTACGCCTATTAGTACCAAGCTTCACATATATACTTTGGTGTGCTGACAGAGTTCATTATTTTTTGCAGCAAAAAGCTTAACAGGAAGTTGAGCTTTTTTTATTCCTGGAGGCAAATTTCCATTTTTGTGAAATATCTCAAAAAAATAATATATTTAGGTATATATGATTGTTTATAAAAGTTTCAGAAAATGTAATTTTCTATAACTGCTGTATTGATCATATTTTTTATTGGTGATTGCTAAGGAGTTATTCGTTAAATACTGATAAACCGGAAGTAGCTGATTATATACTTTGTGGGCACTCTGGGCAAGGGGCAGTTTTAACTGTTTTTCATCGAACATGTCCTGAAAAACATTACTTAATATAATATACTTATATATAAGTAATCGTGACGTAAAAGATATTATGATATAAATTAATCACTTATCTTCCAAGTTTAGTTTAAATATAGAATTCGAAAATACTGTCGTAAAAAAATTTTGACATTTTATACATGAGGAAAGTCATGTGCTGGCCACATCAGATTTTTTTTTATGATGCATTGCAGCTATTCTCATGTATCCCAAAATAGCGTTTTGTTGACATGTAGGTGTTTTCCTTGCTCTCGTTTTGATTGTTATTAGTGGTGTTTTTGATTGGGGCAGAATTTCATCGCATTTGAACAATGGTTTCCTTTTCATGGTTAGGTTTTACTCATGGATTGGTTTGGATATTTTAATGTTCCAATATAGATTTTTAAAATTATAAAATATGTATAGAATTTATGCAATAGGATATATAAATAAAACTTTATGATATCAATATCGGAATATGCTTGTCATATTATAGGTTACCATAAAATAATTGCATATTGTTACACAGATCATTTATGATTTACAATATTAATTATGTATTTTTACTGAAAATGGGTTGATACTTAAGATGTAATGTGTTCTATTTTTCTGACAAACCATTACTTAAGGAAAATTATGAGACCTAATTTTAAAAATTTACATTAGTAATTGATTAATATTATTCATTTTCAGATGCATAATTGCTATTCTTTATTGGCAACGTATCCATTTCCAATAGAACTTCTTATGGGAATATAATAGGTTGAAAGAAATTCATTGAAATATATTCTTTGTGCATCCAGTCCTTTGGAGCAATAGGTATGCCTAGCTAGTTTGGTTTGAGTACATTAAATTTTAACACAAGCTCCGCACTGCTTTGGGCACAAGGTTATGGGTCCACGATTGAGTAGTTGTTTTTTCACACGCCATTTTGGGAACTTTGCGTGCAAGGGCAAGTGTGGTTTCGTCCGAATGTGCATCATCGTCCACTGCCATGGCCTCATTGAGGCACTGGTAACACAGAGTGGTGTATCATAAATGACTTTATGATGATTACGAATTAAAGTTTTATCTGGTAATCAATTTCCTATCTATTACATTTAGACGTTTCTCCAAATATACCTTATCATACATTCACTGACTCATTCATTCATAGGGGATTACAATTGTAACCATATTTCATAAGTGTCACTGACTTGAAATTTTTTCAGCGTACTGGCCATAACATTTCATCACCAAGAAAAAATCGATTTTTAGCTTCAGTTTTCTGTGTTCGATGCTGACTACTATGGAAAAACAGTGGATATCGGCCACTAATGATCCAGAAAGGTAAGCATATTTCAATATAGTAAATTAACATGTGAAAACTAAACTAAACTAGCTTTATGGTAAAACTTAATCCAAAGTTTGAAAATTATTATAAATATTTGAGTGCATTTGAAGCATTATTCGCAGCAGAGATACAATAACCATAGACGGCATTAGAAAGAGATGGTCAACAAAAGCAAACAACTCCTATGAGAACGCAGATGAAGATCATAAGTCAGCATTAGTTGAGGTCAACTTAATGTGGGACTAAGCAATGCAGTACCTTTGTTCATTGAACCCCAGCAGCTAGGGGCAAAAAAATTAAAAATCTTTGGATGTTGTTGGATAGGAACAGGGAAACCTGACTACTTCTTCAATATATTAACAGGACCTTCGAGGTAATGAATCAACATAGGGTTAAAATTTTAGAGTAAATAGGTTTAAGCCTAGAATACTTTGAAAATATCTAAATAAAATTGGACAAAATTATTCAATTATTTTAAGGCCATAATTAATAACCCTTGTTTTATAGGTACCCATATGGAGAGGTCTACTTGTCTTCTGGTAACTTCAAAAGAGAGCTACCCTAGCAGAATAAAATTCTCACTATGGAGTGGTGTGATGCCACTGCCAGGTCGAGAGATTCTGCCAATCGAGTGGGTCTGGGTACCACAAGGTAGCTCTTAAATGAAAGGTACCATTTTCAGAATACATTTCTCTTCAGGGGAGGTGTAATGCCTCTCCTGTTTGAGAGGTTCTGCCCATGGAAAGAGGGTCTGTGTACCTCATGGTATCACTCAATAGAAAGCTACCTTTGGCAAAATAATATTCTCATCGACGATCAGGATTCCGATTGAGATGTTTTGCCCTTCAAGACTTTCTGGTAGCGATCAAAAGAGAGATACCATTTGCAGATACAATTCTCGTCACCGAGAGGCATTTTGCCTCTCTCGATAGAGAAGTTCTGCCCATTATGGGATTAAAACTTGAAGATTTCATGTAGAGGGTCTGATCTGACCTCTCATGTTGAGAGAGACGTTTTAATAATCGATGCACTTTGAAAAAGGCATCTTATTTGTGATTATCGTTGGATGGAGTGATTCCAATTGGTGATGGCAAAATAAGGTATGTTTATCGTAAGATTTTAGAATATATTTTTTAAGTATTGGTATCTGATTATCATTAGAAAATTATAATTTTTATGATTAAATTTTTTAAATTGAATATTAATGGTCTCTTTTCTAACCTTTCAGGAATGGGGTGCTTATAAAAACACTATTGATAAAGGTGTACTGGTTTACCTACCTTAAAATCTCCACCTGAACGTAACTGTGGAAGAGGAAAAAGGTAAATTACATAGGAAAAGCAGCACATTATAAATTGCTCTGGCGACATAAGTCTTTCTGTACCTATTGATCTTGACTCGATACCATCACCTACTACCAAGCTATGATGTGGTAGAATTTGATGAACCAGATACTTCAGGTTAGTTTGGGAAGGTTCGTGCAGGCTCTCCTCTTGAATAATCTAAGGTAACTCTATACTCATTTAATAGATCCTCATTTCAATATAGGTGTAGCACTAAGCATCCAAAATTGTAATTGCCTTATTTACCTGCCTTGTAAATATCTAACATGATTTTCTGTTCTTACTGTAATTTCAATTGGCATTTATAATTATATTTAATATATTATTTGTTTGTCCTGTTATTCATATATAGAATATGCACTGAATGTTCCTCAAGTAATGCGAGAAGCTCCAGTGTGTTCCAGCTTGCAAATAAAGTGGAGGATGTTGGAAATGGACAACTACTGTCTACAATATGGGACATTTGCTTAAAAGGGACACCACATTGCTGATAAATTCGTTGGAAGAATGGACGAGGTCTCTCGATGGCTCCTGTGGAGGGAGAGGGAAGTATAATGGCAGCCACTGAGTGCTCTAAGGGTGGCTTCAGAGTAAGATATTATTACATATATTAGTTTCAATTCTATGCTTTGAAATGCATCTCTAAGTTTTCCAAAACAATGTATGACCTAATTATTTCTTTGATCAAGTTTCAATGGTGTTATATGATGTCAACTTATGTTTTAAAATGGTAATGATAAGTTAATTGGGTTTCGAGGATGATACAGTGGACTTAGGATGTGGGATGGGGAAAACCAGGCAGTTTTTCATAAGCTCTTGCTCCAGTTTTCCTCTGTTGAATTGTTGTGGTTCTTGGTTAGTTCTGTTGAAGTACTGTTAAATCCTCTCCTTTCAAAATATTTTTGCTCCGGCTTTTCCTTTCACATTGCTCTACGCTAGATTTGGGGATACATGATCATAATATTTTGGGGAGTTCATAATTTTTTATATATATTGCATGCATTATTTGAGTTATAATATATATTTAGATATAATATTACAATTACTGTCAATATTTTCTGTTATAAAGGTTGCATTGTGACTTTCTTCAATTTTCTATTTAAGTCAGCCAATGTCTGCAATCTTAACTAGCAGATTTCATTATATTTATAGGAATATTTCCAATTTAAGATCATAGACGAAGTTCGTGGGATGTATTTCTGGAAATCTAAATTATTTCCATTATCAAACTTGTGGTTACACTACATTTAAGCTGTCATTTGGTTTTCTTTGTTGGATTTTTTTTTCTTACATTGAATGAACTAATGGTAGTGGGAAATGGCAATGAGTGGTCTATAACTGATATTGATTAGACCCTTTGAATAGCGGTAGAATATTTTACACTTTTGTTATTGCAAACGTACAATATACAATGTATTTTAGGGTCTATTCCTTCATACTATTCGGATTTTTACTTTCCCCATATTCATAGTATATAGAATGTATTGCATTCACGAAAAAATTTGACTTTGAGATTTCAACGGAATTACATGTTTTGTGGTCCCTAGAATATGTTCTGACCATTTTTTGGAAGAAGTTTGTGTGTGTGTGTGTTTGTGTGTGTTTGTGTGTGTGTGCTTGTGGGCACTCTAACCTGAAAACTATTACGCCTATTACTACCAAGCTTCACATATATACTTTGGTGTGCTGACAGAGTTCATTATTTTTTGCAGCAAAAAGTTTAACCGGAAGTTAAGCTTTTTTTATTCCTGGAGGCAAATTTCCGTTTTTGTGAAATATCTCAAAAAAATAATATATTTAGGTATATATGATTGTTTATAAAAGTTTCAGAAAATGTAATTTTCTATAACTGCTGTATTGATCATATTTTTTATTGGTGATTGCTAAGGAGTTATTCGTTAAATACTGATAAACCGGAAGTAGCTGATTATATACTTTGTGGGCACTCTGGGCAAGAGGCAGTTTTAACTGTTTTTCATCGAACATGTCCTGAAAAACATTACTTAATATAATATACTTATATATAAGTAATCGTGACGTAAAAGATATTATGATATAAATTAATCACTTATCTTCCAAGTTTAGTTTAAATATAGAATTCGAAAATACTGTCGTAAAAAAATTTTGACATTTTATACATGAGGAAAGTCATGTGCTGGCCACATCAGATTTTTTTTCATGATGCATTGCAGCTATTCTCATGTATCCCAAAATAGCGTTTTGTTGACATGTAGGTGTTTTCCTTGCTCTCGTTTTGATTGTTATTAGTGATGTTTTTGATTGGGGCAGAATTTCATCGCATTTGAACAATGGTTTCCTTTTCATGGTTAGGTTTTACTCATGGATTGGTTTGGATATTTTAATGTTCCAATATAGATTTTTAAAATTATAAAATATGTATAGAATTTATGCAATAGGATATATAAATAAAACTTTATGATATCAATTTCGGAATATGCTTGTCATATTATAGGTTACCATAAAATTATTGCATATTGTTACACAGATCATTTATGATTTACAATATTAATTATGTATTTTTACTGAAAATGGGTTGATACTTAAGATGTAATGTGTTCTATTTTTCTGACAAACCATTACTTAAGGAAAATTATGAGACCTAATTTTAAAAATTTACATTAGTAATTGATTAATATTATTCATTTTCAGATGCATAATTGCTATTCTTTATTGGCAACGTATCCATTTCCAATAGAACTTCTTATGGGAATATAATAGGTTGAAAGAAATTCATTGAAATATATTCTTTGTGCATCCAGTCCTTCGGAGCAATAGGTATGCCTAGATAGTTTGGTTTGAGTACATTAAATTTTAACACAAGCTCCGTACTGCTTTGGGGGCAAGGTTATATGTCCACGATTAAGTAGTTGTTTTTTCACACGCCATTTTGGGAACTTTGCGTGCAAGGGCAAGTGTGGTTTCGTCCGAATGTGCATCATCATCCTCCGCCATGGCCTCATAGAGGCACTGGTAACACAATGTGTGTTAAGGATAGACTTACCTTAAGGAATCATAAGGAAAGGTCTAAAGGTACTTAGCACATAAGGCCATCCACCAAGGAAAACTCCGAATGAAAAACAGGCTCGAAACAAATCTGATTGGGCCAGAAATCTTTTAGGATATGAAAAGGTTGGTACAGATGGTGAGGATGGCAGCTGTATATCTCGCTAAGAGGATGGTGGGCTACCATGCTTCTGTTGACCTCTGCTTTGGGTTTGGTAGAGGTTAATGAATGATGTTGGGGTAATGATGATGATGAGTCTAAACAACATTGTGTTTCACTGACTTCAGAAATGGCTTTTCATCATATCAGGTCTTCCTCAGAAATACTGGCTGAGAACTTATTTTGATTTTTGTTCTTGCTTTTCATTTGTCAGCTCTGATGACCGCACATCAGTACCACTGTTAATGGTGGTGGCGGACAACAATGGCTTAGCGACAGAAAAGGTTGCCAATTTCCAAGGACAACAATATAAACCACTGGCTTGATGACAGCTTCGGTGAGAGTGACTCCTGAGAACCACATGAAAGGACAGTGCTGCAGAAACTCTCCAGGAACTTACAAGGATGGCAACTGAGTACCATGCATGCAGGCAGAGGCTATTGCTTGAGACTTGTCCATGAGGATTTTAGATGAGTGCCTTCACTAATGCCTCTTACTCATCATCTCCTACCAATATTTCTTCATTTAGTCCCTTTCAGTATTCTCTTAAGTAGCATTTAAATTGTCATTAAATTTTGAAATAGTTGATATTATCAGACTCTATTAAAAATTACTTTATGATGATTACAAATTTTAGTTATATCTGGTAATCCATCTCCTATCTATTACATATAGATGTTTCTCCAATTATACCTAATTATACATTCACTGACTCATTCATTCATAGGGGATTAAAATTGTAACCGTATTTTATAAGTGTCACTGACTTGAAATTTTTACAATGTACTGGCCATAACCTGTAACCACCAAGTTGAAAGCGAGTTTGAGCTTCATAGTCATGAGTTTGATGCTAGTTGGCCCCAAACGGTTTTTCCGTAAGGATGCATTATGGGGATTTTCAATTTTTTTTTTATGCACATCCCAGTAAATTAGAGTTGAATATTGAAGGAACACTGGCAGGTGTGAATATCCGACAAAAATCAAACTGATATCTTTGACGAATATTCTTGGTTTGACGCTAGGTCAGGGAAAATATTATCCCATTTAAAATGCATTGCGACAATATATATAAGATTTTCTTCAACCCTTTCCCCATGACATGGAAACTTGAAACTCTGCATATACACATTTTTATGTTTTGCTGATGGTCCTTGGTTCAATCCCATAGAGTTATTTCCATTTATAAATGCATTTCTTATGAGAAAAATGGAATCCAGTTTTAGTGCCTTCCCGGTATGATATTGACTTTAAAATTTGCACTAAATAAATTAAAGTTCTACCAAGCTATAATTTGTATTCACATCTGCCAGCAAGTCCTGGGTTTGACACCAGGCATCTCTAAAATTAGAAATTGCTATGATTTTTAAGATGTTTTTAAAACCTTTCATGATAACACAGAAACTTTAAACGTGTCTTGTGAATAGAGATCTTAAATCCTTTTTATATAAATTATTCATTGTTTCCCTGATGGTCCTTGGTTTGATCCTAGAGAGCCATTTACATTCCTCTATGCATTGCAAATGAGGATAATAGAAACTTATCGTAGGTTTTTCCTTTAATGATATTGACTTCAAACTTTGGGTTAAGTATGTTATATTCCTTCCAGGACTTTCTACGTATTCAAAACCTCCAAATGTTTTTGGGTTTTACACTAGGCATCTCTACTTTTTTAAAAGTATGTATATCGAGATTTTCAAATTTTTTATGATTGGTTTAAGGTTGAAATTATGACCATGCATATGAACAGAAGTAATGGTTGTTTCATGAATACAGCTAATCATTTACCTTATGGTCATTAGTTCGATGCACGGTTTGGAATCCATCATTCAATTTAACGCAAATATAGAGTTCCATTTTAAGACATTGGCGATAATTGACTTGGGATTTTAGAAATGGTCAGATTATCCCAAAGCAAGTTTTTCCATGTCATTTCGTCCGAAAAAAATACTTGGTTCGGCACCAGATCTGCTGAATACAGAATCGATTTCTATATGGAAAAATTAAGGTTCCTATGCCTTGGGTGAGTGAAAATTTCTTCTATTTAAGACAAATTGTTGCAATTTTTAAGAATTTTTTCAATCTCTTATCCGATGAAATTCAAACATAAAATCCTGCATGTAAATAGAGATCATAAGTACATTTCATGTGAGAATTTAACGGTTTCTCTCATGATCCTTGGTTCGAGGACAATGCCATTTGCATTTCTCTATGCTATGAAAATGTGGATTAAGGATTCTTTTTTAAGGATAACCCAGATATGATATCCTCTTAAAACCTTGTAAAGTTTTATTCCTATATGATAATTCTATGTATTCACATTATTGGAAAATTCCTGGGTTCAAGACCAGTTAGCTCTACCATTTGAAATGCGGGAATTTCAATTTTTTATATTCATTAACCAAAAGTTGAAAATTCTCTAGCCAGGCATGTGAAGAGATTTGATAAATATTTCTTTAAAATAGTTTGTCTATCACCTTATGAAAATTGGTTCTAGCTAGGGCACCATTTGTATTCAACCATATATTTGTAAGAGGGAATACAAAAATAGGTTTGAGGGACTACTTGATTTGATACCGTCTTTTCATTTGCATTATCAATATGCTTTTATATAACTTTTGCTCGTACATACTATGATTATATTGTTAATAGATTATTAATTATTATTATTCTAGAACACAGTAAACCCTCACTAACACAAATCTCAAGTGACCGGGCAAAGAGTTTGCATTAAGAAACATACATGCTAACCGTAGTTCAGTGAAATTGTCCAAATATACTTCATGATATACTGATTTCTATTATGTTTTTTATTTCTAAGTAACCATCATACCATTTTCTAGTAACTCCTTCTTTACCTCTTTGATAGGTAAAAATATTCCATCATTAATTTTAAGCAATAGGCTTACAATAAATTGGTTAAATATTTTTATTTTAAATCATAGTCAGGTATTAATTACATAAAAAATAACCAGTCTTCAAAATAAGAAATTTTCATTATTAATTTGCTATAGAAGTTAGTTTTAGCATTTTTCAGGCTTAAAAAATCATGCAAATACTTTTGCTTGAGAGCAGGGAGCATATGTGGTATGGGATGTGGACTTGAGCTTTTAAATTATCGGTCAAGATAAATATATTGGCATTTGGCTGAATCACCTTATTCCATGAATAAATAAACTCAAGTGCAAATGTGTCACAAGAATGTATATTAACCGTTGTAGCATTTATGTTTGCATTCGTATTCCTGAATATGTTTAAAAATCAACGAAATATACCTCAAAGTTTATACTTTTATTCCTCTTTTTGATGGAGCTACTTTTTCAGTCCTTCAGTAGCATGTTAAATAATGTATCTATGATATAATTGATGCTACATAAACATGCTGCAGATGTTACAATTAGGCCATTTTGAATTTGTACTTATCATTTTCCAACAATTCTTTACTAATTATATCACATCTGTATTTGCTGGTGTTCTTGAGTTTTGAGCAATGAAATTAGGACTTAATATTTATGTCCAAACAAAATGATTATAGCAAGAAGCCAAGAAGCGTAAATTTCAGAAAAAATCGCGACATTGTACATGAGTGGACTTTTAGAGGTGACTAAAATGTATTCCTAGAGGCGAAGCAGTAACTTTGGATTATCTATATATATTATTACTTTATTACTCTCATAATATAAATTGACCAGAAAATTGCCTACAATCTTAAGTTTTATCATCTTAGATATTTTTTAAAAGTGCTGCAAATTGTATTCTCATCATCGGAAGGTAGATATGTTAACGGACGACAGTAACAGTGAACCGACTACCATTGACATTTTATTCTCAATTATAAAGATTTTAATATTTTCTGAATATTTACTTTATAGATTATAAGTAAATATACACCATATATTTATACAAATTAGACTGTGGGTGTGTTTCTCTATATCTTCTCTAAAAACTGGTGAGTTGCAAAACTTTGAGATTTTCTACATTATTAAAGGTCGCGCAGAGTATAGGCTACTTTTTATTTACTTAGGTAAAGTCCACGGTCCAAATCCAGAACAGTCCACGGTCAAAACATTTTCATAAGATATAGACGTAAAATTCATTTCTTTTGTTGCAGGGTCTATTTCTTTTTCAAAATATAATTAGAAATAACAGTCTTCAAAAGTCGATTTAAGCACCAAAAGAAGGCAAACAGAATAAAGATTCTTATATTGGTCGTTGAATTTCGTGCTTGATTCGAAATTGCGAATATTTTGATAAAATATGTGAATATTTTATCGATATTTTTAATTCGTAAATAACCCATCCCCCTGACGATCAAGGTATTTGTTTTTTTCTAGCTAATGCATTTATTGGTAAGAACAAATTGAGAAGATATGAGTACTTCAAATTAATGTCAGCAATAATTGATAGATTATAGGAAGAGGGAGAAATTAAATGAGATGTTAGTAGCTGCAGCTATGAACGATATGCTGTTAAACAGCGAGTTGTCATGTTGTAGCAAATCTCCAATACCATATTCCTTGATCCTAGAGGTAAAGCAAGTTTATGTTTTGTTATATGCAGAATGCAAAAACTAATTCATAGTATTTTTACTTTCTCCATATACACAGCATAGAGAAAGTATTGTATTCGCAAAACATTCGACCTCCAGATTTCAACCGAAATAGATGTTTTGGGGCCCATATTGTTTGTTTTTGCTATTTTCCCGAACATGTCTGTCTGTGTGTCTATCTGAGGTAAAAAAAATTGTAGGCGCTCTATCTTAAAAGGTAATTATGCGATCATTTCCCAAATTCATATTTAGTATTTTCCTAACATTGCCAATAGTTGATTATTTTTTGATGAATACCACTTAACCGGAAGTTGTGGTTTGGCTGGAAAAAATTTTGTTTCATCAATATCTCTGTCAGAATGCAGTGTAGGTATATACAATTATGCAAAAACGTTATACATAATGCACTTTACTACAACCTTTGTTTGAAACATTTTTTTTGCAACACTGATGATTTAGGTGTTATTCTCGAATAATGGTGAACCAGAAGTTGTTTATCCAGAAAGAAGTTTTTCATACATATCTCTGTCAGAATGTAATGTAGGTATATACAATTATTCACAAAAGTTACAGATAATATACTTCACTATTTTTTTTTTATATTTTTCTGTAACACTCATTGTTTTTGAGTTATTTATATATTACTGGCATAGGCTTCTGTTTTCAATAAATATAGAGAAAGTCGTGTGTTGGCCACATCAGATTTTTGTGTGTGCTTTCATTTCATATACCTTTCATATTTTTCAGTTATTGGTGTTTAATCTCTGCATCTGTTTAGGCACTGTGACTGCATTTGTGTTATTTGATCGAGCTCCATGTTAGCATTGGGGCACAAGTCAGATCCATAATACACTTACTTTCTGCAAAGAATATTCATTGGTTGTTTTAGAGTGATATCTATTATATATAGATGCTTCTCTGGATTCATTCATGTATATACCCAGATAGGATACTAACTCACAGGCTAAACTACTAGCGTCATTTATTCGAAATTTTTACCACATATTGGCTATAACATAGAACCGCCAGAATAATTGCGATATTGAACCTCAGTGTCATTGGTTTGATTCTGGAGGGACCCAAATTCCCGCTTTTTTCCATTTAAATGAATTGCTTTGATTTTCTGGAATTTTTAAAAAATTCTTCCCGGATAGGTAGAGAATTGAAACTCAAGGAGCCAATATATATGGTCATTATCTATCGAAAACATAAATGAATTTTACAGAAAATATCCTGAGTTAGATGCTAGGAAGATGCAAAAATCGGCTGTTTAAAATACATTGAGGTATTTTTTCATTATTGTTTTTCATGCACTTATCGAAATGATAGGAAGTTAGTGATCGGCTAAAAGATGTATATTAAAAATTAGTTTAAGAAAAAATTTAGATAAGACCATACTGCTCCTGGGTTCGATGCCGGGGCACATTAAAATTTATCTCATAAGAAATATAAGGGAAAAGTAGGATGTTGTTTGAAGCAGTTGAAGCCAATATTTCTTCCTGAATTGTTACACATAGTTAGAGGTGGTGATCTTCTGTTGTACTGCATAGGAAAAATCACCAGAAAGACCCGCGTTCAATGCTGGGCGGTAAATGTATTTGTCATATAAAACACATTGAGATGGTTTTTAATTATTTCTTTCATGCACTTATCAAAATAATAGGGAGTTCTTGCTGCAATGGAAGAAGTATATTAAGACTCTGTTTGAAAAACAATTAGATAAGACCATGCTGTTTCTGTGTTCGATGCCAGAGCACTTTAAAATTTCTCTCATAAGGAATATATGGGAAAAGTAGGACGTTGTTTGAGGCAGTTGAAGCCAATATTTCTTCCTGAATTGTTACACATAGTTAGAGGTGGTGATCTTCTGTTGTGCTGCATAGGAAGTATCTCCAAAAAGACCCGGGTTTATTGCCAGGCGATTAAATTGCAGCAAATGTTAAGAATATTTTCAATCCTTTTTTTTTCTTTAGAGGACAGTCCCGATATGATGCCAACATGAAATTAATGTTGTCGATTTGCTTGCAGTATGCAAGCTATATTTTACTCATAAAATATATCTCTTTTGTGCTTGTTCATTGATTCCAATATCCATTTGTGCCTTTCCTAAAATATCTCCTTAAACATGATGCTTCTTATCCTAATGCTATCTTCGAATAAATTTTTATTATCCTCATACAAATGTTGTCTTCATCAAATAAATTTTTGATTCAAAGGATATGATTTCTAATATATAGGTGATTTTACATACTTTATTAAAAATTTATTTTGCTTGTTTATTGGTTTGGAAATAATTATAGCCTAGCATTTTCTATGTAGCCTTAATTATGAGGTATGTGTTACTATCAGCTCTATAACAATTGTATTTATCAATTTAAATATTCCCCTTGAGAATCAATGAGCACTTAAACTAGTCTTTTATATGAATATATACGTAAAATTATAAAATACTGTGTGAGTGTGTGTGTGTGTGCGTGTGTGTGTGTGTGTATGTTTACTAAATACTCGAGAACCAAGAGTCACACAACTTAGAAATATTCTACATTATTAAAAGTCAACCCCCTGCAGAGGCTACTCTTAGGCTACTTACAGGCTACTCTTTATTTCCCTGAAGTCCATGTTTCGTACCCAGTCGGGTGAAAACATTTTCTTATGAAATATGTGTCAAGGTCATTTTTTGTTGCAGGGTTAATTTGTTTTTCAAAATTAAATTAGAAATAATTGTTGTAAGAAGTCAAATTAAGCACCATAAGAACAAAATAGAATAAGGATTCTTTTTGTAATCTTGGAATATCGTTTGATATTCAAGCTTGCGCACATTTTGATAAAGTATGTGAATAATTTATTGAAATTTTGTGTTCCTAAACAACCCATCCCCCGGATGATAAAGGCGATTGTTGAGTCCCCAACTCATGTATATATTGGTAAGAACACATTGAGAGAATATGCCCAACTAAAATTAATGTTAGGAATAACTGATAGATTATATGAAGAGGGAGAAATTTAAGGAGATATTAGTAACTGCAGCAATGAATGATATAGTGTGAAGAATCAAGCATATAATGTACAAATACTAGTATTTTAGAAAGTTTTTCTTATTTTATGGAAGCTTCTGTATCAAGCAAGTTTTATTCATATCAACGTTATTGTTTACTGACTATTTTGTGAGATAAATGGGTTTATAGCAGTCTGTTAGATAAATTGCTTTCTCTCAATCAATACAACAGTGAATGGATGTAAAATTCCTAAAAAAGGTAAAGTAAGTTTATGTTTATTTATTTGAAGAATGCAATAAGTTATAAAAATGTATTATAATATTTAAGCAAATTTGTAGACTTAATTACTACTCCCTTTTCTATGTTTATCAGCTTGGAAATATTTATAGCCTGGTATTTGCTATCTGCCTAAAATGATGAGGCATTGATAGGATCAAGGTTTTTACACTGGTATTTATCAACTGCAATTCCCCAATTGAGATTCAATGGACATTTCTACTAGTATATATGTAAGCGATCAAAACTCTAAACATGTTCCACAAGTGTCATTGACTTGAACTTTTTGCTTCATACTGGCCATATACTGTAATGGGCAGAGAAAGTGTTGCTTTGAACCTCAGAGCCATAGGTTTGATGCCAGAAGGTACCAAAGTCCTAAATTTCTCCTTAAAGATCCATTGCAGTGATTTTGAAAAATATTTTGAGGAAATTCTCGGCATAGCAGATAAAAGAAATTCAAGGGATTTCTGGAAATTGTGCACATCTGATAAAACAAAAATATCTTCTACAATTATCCTTGGTTTGACTATAGGTCAGGGCAAATATTCTCCCATTTAAAATGCATTGTGTCAATATTTAAGATTTAAAAAAAACTTTTCCCAATAACAAAGAAGCTTAAAACTGGGCATGTGATTAGAGATCATAAACACATTTTATTTACATTGTTCATAGGTTTTGTAATAATCCTTGGTTCAATCCCTGAGAGCCATATACATTTCTTTCTGCATTTCAATAGGGGATAACGATGTATTATTTTAGTACCTTCCTGGTAAGATATTGACCTCAGTATTTCAATTATATAAGTTATATATCTACCACGGAATTATATGTATTCCCTCCCTCCTTTGATACTTGGATAGGGAATTCAAAATCATAGATTTCCCAAAAAACCCTATCTATATATATCTATAAAAATCTCACCTAATATGTGCTAGTTTGCCACCAGGTTGGTGATGATTTCACCTTTTTAAAATAAATTGCTGCAATTTTTAAGAATATTTCCAATCACTTATTTTTTGGGGGACCTTCTCGATATATTATAGACATGAAAATTGTATCTATTATATATAGATGCTTCTCCGGATTTATTCATGTATATAGATAGAATACTTATTTACAGGCTAAACTACAAGTGTCATTGACTTGAAATTTTTACTACATATTTGCCATAACATGCAACCATCAGAAAAATTGCGATATTGAATCAGAGTGCACCAAGGTCCCAATTTTTCCCATTTAAAAGCATTGGTTTGATATTTGGGAATTAAAGCAAACTACCTCCTGGATTGGTAGTGAATCAAAACTCAAGGAGCCTATAGATATAGTCATGATCTATCAAAAACGTAAATGATTTTTACAGAAAATATCCTGGGTTTGATGCTGGGTTGATGCAAAAATCTGTCATTTAAAATACATTGAGGTAGTATTTCATTATTTTTTGATGCATTTATCGAAATGATAGGAAGGTCTCGCTTAATTAATTAAAATTTATATTAAGACTTGGTTGTAGAAAAAATTATGAGCATTCAATTAGCATATTTGCCTTGATGATTTTGTTAAATATGCACACAAATGCCACAGTTTGTCTTTAAACTGACTCACTCCCATCAACACTGACACCTTTTGGCTATCGGTGGATTCCACACTCACTCTCTTACCGAATCTTAGCTTACAGAGTACCATTGAGCTCTCGTGGACTTGGTTTGGGATCACAACTGAATTATGACTGCCCCAAATCTTCTTGGAAATGGTTTTTCCAGCAACTAACGTATAAATTCTGAAGAACACTCCTGAGAAATAGGTTTCCATTCTTTTTGGAAGTCCCTTCTGAAAGAGATCCAATTTGAAACTGCTGGCCAACGACATAGTCGCACGTATTATTAAATTCATCTTGCCTTACTGGAGGTTAGGCTTTCAATTAAGCCTCTTTGACGGCAAGCCCTTTTGGAGTAAGATTCTTGGGTTATAATAGCATTTCTTCCTATACTAATAATATGATTTTAATGCGCTCAGAATTCATGTTGTTCAGGTTTTATTGCAGAATTTGTTATGTTGGCAGCAAAGGAAATGAAAGTGGAATATTGTGATTTGGTAATATCATTAGCATGCTTATTCAAGAAGGTAATAAAATTGTTGAACAATATCAATATGTTAGTATACTAATGAATATATATTTGATCAAGGGAACATATCTGATTATTGTTACACAAGAATATTCAGCAATACTTAATATCATCGCTATTATTACTGAAATTTATTTATTTATTTATTAGCAAACATCAACATACACCACAAAGCCAATTACTGCTGATAATTAACAAAAGGAACCTTCCCTGAAAATAAACTTGTATTTTTATGAACACGCACAGTGTTTACTTATATGTACATATGTTCCAACTTTTTCTTAAAATTAGATTCATTTGCTGAGCATTCCTTAGTTAATACTAGTTTCAGTACATCGTCGTTTTTTACGTCACGCTATCCATTTGGTGTCGTATTTAGCTATGCTATAATTACACAGGCTGACAAATTTTAGCATTATTTTGATATCAAGGATCAAAACAGGTGATCTCAACTAATTTTGTGTCGCTGATTATAGATTTGAACTCAAAAAATTCAAAAAATGCACAAATTTTCTTATAACAACTTATGCCTTTTTTATTAACCATAATTCCACTTGTGCCAACACTGCAATAATCATGTTAGAGTATTCCTTCTTGTTTCTTCAATGTTGTACGAAATACGAAGACATTATATTCGAAATGGGAAATATTATCGAAATTTTATGCATAGTTTCTTTAAGAAATATAAATGAACACTACCCTTGAACATGGCCAAAAAAATCTGCTGAAATATTAACTGAATCATTTTTCTGCCTAACTCCTTTGGTTTGTGTGGTGTTCAGTCTTCCCTTAACCCTTAACCAGTGACGTGCGGTCTGAGAGACCGCAGCGATTTTTTTATTGTGAATAAAAAAATTATTTGATTTTTAACAAATCTGTTATTTATGGTACCTTCTTAGATACCTTTACGTAGTATATAGAATTCTTCGAATTTCATTTATCTTACTTATATTTCTATTAACTTGCGATTTAATTTCATGCGCGGTCTGAGAGACCGCACGTCACTAATTCGGGAAAACTCAATTCGTAATATGGATGAATATTATTACGGTGGCTTACAAAATTTAACTTTATTTATTACATTTGTTTATTATTTTCACATTTCTTTGTTATTGCTATTTGAAAAGCATAAATTAGGCAAAATATATGGATTTTATGATAGTAGGCTAATGTTGAGGTCGTCCTAAAGAATACTGATTGTTTTGGTTATTTTATAATACCAACTCCAACAATAAAAATCTTTTTAGAAAAATATTAAATCATACTTGCATTAAAACACCTTATGTGTATGGAACCGAATTTTTCGTCTTTATATTTCGCTGTGATTCTGACACTAGAATGTCACTTACTACGGATGCGACCGAAGTGGCGGCAAACTCAGAATAACCAAATCCTGCGAGAATTTCTCTTTGTTGCCACTACTCATTTGTGCCTGGGATGAATGACCTTTAGTGAAGCATATTGTAAGCGGAATATGGACCCCCAATGGAAAGGGTGGAGTGATCCTGGGGAAAACCCGAGGCGAATGTTCGAGCAGTACATGACTAGATGTGAAAGAGAACGTATTTCTCGGATTTTCCCCAAACTGCTTTCTTTAGTTTCGCTCTATTCGTTGCCAAGTAATCATCTTGCAAAACGGATCGCATACGCGGATATTTTGAAAGACGAATCATGTGAGTTATATTTTTTCAGTAAGTTCGTTTCTTTCTAAAATATATCTTTGTTGTAAAATAATTTGCAAATATGGCGGCAGGAAAACCAATTGCCTGGGAAAATAAGAGTTCTAAAGAGCCAAAGAGAAACGTTTACACTCGTCTGTATAACATTGTGGCGGAAAAACCAGGTTTGAAGCAATTTGTTATACCTCTAGATAGGTAACTGCAACCTCTCCATTTTTGGTCGCTTATTTTTGACGACGATATAATAAATTTGATTTTGTGTTGGACAAATGTCAAACTTCAGAAGTTATGAGAAAAGTATACCAGAGTAGGCCAGAAATCCAAGATTTAGATTATGTTGAATTAAGAACTTTACTTGAGTTATTAATATATTCGGCAATATTTAAATCTAACGATGAAGGTATTAGTAGTACTTTTGATGCAGATGGCATGGGAAAGGAAATTTTTCGTTTAGTAATGTATGGACAACAATTTGCTGTTCTCCTTTTATGCCTTCGGTTTGATAACCATGAAGACATAATCGTCCGGTACGAAAGTGACCCAGTTGCACCAATTTCTGATTTGTTAAGTCATTTCGTAAAAAATTCTCATTGTTGCTATTCACTGGGCACAACAACTTGTATTGACGAAATGTTAATTGCCTTCAGGGGTCGGTGCCGATTTAAAATGTACATCCTGAGTAAGCCAGCTAAGTATGGCCTCAAAATTATGTGTTTGACGGATACATCGAATAGCTATTTGTATAATGCCTATTTGTACGCCGGAAAAAGTGCCAACGGAAAAGGTCTGTCAGAGGAAGACAAAAAGACTTCGAAACCTACGCAATCAGTTCCGCGTCTCACTGAGCCATTATTTCATTCCGATGGAAATATTACAGCTGATAATTGGTTCACTTCAATTGAACTGGTTTAGAAGCTGAGGGTGAAAGGACTGACCTATGTCTGGACGATACGAAAAAATTAAAGGGAAATATCCAATGAGTTCTGGCCTTCAAAAGAAGGCACAAAAGGGTCCTCGTTGTATGGATAAACGGCAACATGACTCTAGTTCCTCATGTGCCAAAGAGAAACCGGACTCTTTGGTTGGTGTCGTCAATGCACCACAGAGAGCACTGATGACGTGACAATGAAACCTGAAATTATAGCTTTCTATAATTCAATCAAGGGTGGAGTACATACACTACATAAAATGTGCAGCAGCTACTCATCTAATCGATGTACAAGGAGATGGCCAATGGCAGTGTTTCTTAGGATTTTAGACATTTCATTGGTGAATTCTTTTGTGTTCCAGCAGTCTCTAAAAGACAAGAAGTATCTGAATAGGTACGATTTTATTAAATGCATTGTAGCGGAGTTAGTAAGGCCACAATTAAAGAGGATAATGTCAAACAGCAAGACTCCCACACAATTAAGAGCCAATATGGGCCGAATTCTGAACCTAACGGTTGAAAAACCTCAAAATTTCGAAGATAAACTAGAGAAGCGGAAGACTTGCCGACTTTGCCCTCCATGAAAGAAACGGAAAACCTCCTTCTGTTGGTCCAAATGTAGACAACCAGTTTTTTTATAATGCACAAAAAAATTTGCAAGAGCTGTGCTTCTATGGAGGGATAGGACATTTTTCATGAAAAATGTAATATCGAACGTTTGCAGAATCCATGAAAAACAAAATAAATGAAATATTTTTCAAGAACGTTTTATCAATTATCATCCCAAAAATACATTAAAGGCTTTGCTACAAAAATAGGCACCTGATTTTTAATATGCGACATTATTTTGCTAGGATATGTTTTTTTCATTCAAATTTTTGACTATCTTCGTAAAATGATTAATAATAGTAATTTTGTTCATATTAACATAAAATTAAATTTGAATTCAAATTATTTAATAACTGATTACTTTATTAAGGCTTTTAAACATTGTTAAATGTGTCATTTAGTAACTTTAAAGATATTTAAAAAATTGCGGTCTCCCAGACCGCACGTCACTGGTAGTGTGACAAAAATTGCACGTCACTGGTTAAGGGTTAAAGAAAACTATTGAATTTTTAGTTTTCTAAATATTTACAGCTAGAAATGGGAACCCATTGATGGATTCGATGTTTGAGCATTTCAATCGTAACTTAGCGGGGCATAACTGTATTTTGCCTAAAATCGACAAGAACTACTTGGATTGGAATACAATTCTAGATTAGTATAAAGGCCTTTTTAAGATCTTTAATGTGAATGTAGATGATGTCTTGTAAGTTTCAAACTCTTTGAGAAAGGAGCATTTTCGTAAACTTGCAGGCACAGAGCAGGAGACCTTGTCAACTCCCCATTTTCTTACTCTCTAAATTTGGTCTACATTTACATTTACATTTAAACCCTGCAATCCGCCAGTGGTGCGTGGCAGGGGGTGTAAGACACCAAAATACCTATCTAATCTGGAGAGCTATTCGCTTCTCTAATTCTTCGCGGAAAAAATGACCAAAAGTAGCTATCTGTCCTGGCAACTACTTCCCTGTAACTCTTTTTTGTTTTCTCTCTAAGGTCACGTAGGTATAAAACTGGGATGACAATATCTGTTATCTCCTCCCTGAAATCGGTAGTGATACATTTATCAAAAAGCTTCCGTCGATGTTCACGTCTTCTATCACTAAGAGAGTTCCAACCAAGAGATTCTATCATAGCCGAGACACTGCTGTCAAATGTGAAATCTCCCTTGACGAACCATGCTGCTCTGCGTTGAACCATCTCGAGATCGGAAATTAATCTTAATTAGGATCCCAAACCGCACAGCAATACTCAAGTAGAAGCCGAATTAGGGAAAAGTACGCAATTTCTTTTACTCTCCATGAACATCCCCTAAGGATTCTGCTGGCTAACCATTACATTCTATTTTCCTTTCCTACTACACATCGAATATGCTCTTTGAAGGAAAAATTACTGCTGAGCGAAAGTCCTAGATATTTATGGTGCATCACAAGCTCCAAGGGATTTCCTGAAATTCTGTAGGGTGCACAGGTAATGTTAGTGGACCACGTGATAGTCATGGCAACACATTTCTTTATATTCAGCTCAAGCTGCCAATCACTACACCAACCCGAGATCATATTCAGATCGTTCTGCAAACAACCAATGTCATCTGCAGTTACGATCTCCCTATACACAACAGTATCATCAACAAATAACCTAACCTTGCATTTAACATTATCCATGACATCGTTAATATATATCAGGAACAAAATTGGTCCTAATGCACTTAAATGTGGAACACCGGATGTGACGCGAACCTCACCAGATAAAATCCCGTCCAAGGCAACTCGCTGCGATCTTTCCCCAAGAAATTACTCTATCCACTCAACAACTTTTCCGTTAATCCCGTAAGCCATCAACTTATGAATTAATTTTACATGCGATACTCGATCGAAAGCTTTTCTGAAATCTAGAAATTTGTCTAGGAATAAAATTTAAGAGTAAATATAGTCAATTTATGAACTCATAAACTTTTTGGATACACACTTACATTGACTAAAACCTAAAAATATAAAGATAAAAATTTACAAATAAATTACTTTTTTCTATAACGTTTATGCAAAATTCTAAAAAAACTGTATGCGGTGAACAACTTTCCAAGACACTACTGAATTTACCTCAAAAAATGCATGAAGAAACAAATGACAACTTCAATGTTACCTAAATCTTGTCAGCCTGTGTTATTATATAAATTTACCGAATATTTTCTCTTACTCATCAACTTTTGGAGTTTAAAGCTAAGGAGAGAAGCAAATACATTTTTTTAAATGTTATGTGTACATGTCTGTACAAAATTTCCTAATTAAAAATACATCTAGGGTAATATTCATCTTATTTGTGAATCAGCTGTAGGTATTGACAGTATCGGTAATTATGTAGGAATATTGGGATTTAACAAGGTCATTATTGTACTATATCCATAATTGGACAACATTATTTGTGCAAATCTATTTCTGAATGTTTTCTTTATCTAAAGAATATACTTAACATCATATCATGTTATTAATCTTAAATATTGTATTTCAATTCTATGAACATTTATTTTTTGTGATCAGTGGATTGTAAAGCTCAGAAGAGAATTAATGATTAAAAATATATATAATCTAAATTGGGGTTAACTGAATTATAATTTTATTATTTCCAGAAATGTTTGCATTAGTTTTGTCCAAGTCACAATACTTCAAATTTTGTGAAGGTCTACAACAAGCTGAATTTGGTACGGTGTTCCACAGGTTGACAAGATAATGGATTCAATATGAAAGGATATCAGATTTGAAAATCGGATTTGTACTTTTATGCAAATGTAGACATCTTTAAATTACAGAACAGTTTATGGGACTTAAACATGGTGTGGAAACAACGTTTTCTGATCATTCATTCCTAAAGGACCAGTTTTATACCAGCCTTTCTTACATCACGGTATACATAATCCATCTAATTTAGCTATGGGATAATTTATAATTACATATATTTGTATTATGACTGTGCACATTTTAGAAAACAATAGTTGAATAAAATTGCATTTTTCTAATCCTATTTTGGTACAAAATATAGAAAAGTACATTTTGCTCTCACTTATCTCAATCATATTCATGACTGTAATGAAGTGCAAGCTACTGTGGTATAGCCTTTCTCTAGCTCTTGGTGTCTAATGGTGGTACGGAAAACGCTCTAACCTGCTTTTGGGTCTCCAAGACTCAAGTCAAAACAAGGGTGATAAAAGGAAAAATTGACAAGCATTTTAACAATTATCAAACTCAAATACTTGATTCTAAGGATATATTAATAACTTTTGCATGATTTGAACAATGATTTTAGATAACTTTCAAATGACATAAAAGTGAAACGAAGAAGGTCTAGGTGTATTTCAATTGATGGAAATCTGATCTCTCTCAGTTCAACATGTATTTCAAGCATCCAATCATTATCAATATTTCCAATCAACTTACATTTTTTCAGGATGACATGGTATTTAAAAAGTTCTACCTTTGTGGTTAGTACTAACTTTTTGTTTTTGTTTAAAGTCTGTATTGCTCTGTAACTGAAGTTCATTTTTTGTTATATTTCTGTGGATTGGATTCTTATAGAGAAAGACTCCATTTGGAGTCAATCAGTCAGAATCCTATTAACCTTTGATACTTTCCCAGCTTTTCTCCACTACACACACTGTTGTTATAAAATATACTGATGATAACAAACAAAATTTACTCAACATATTTCCAATTTGAATTGCGATATGGAGAGGTGATATACAATTTAATTAATATTGGAACAAATATAAGCAAGTTGTTGTATATTAATCACATTTTTAGATTAATTTATTCTTCACAAAAAGTTTATGAACGAGTTACGTTGCTGGTGTATGGACAAGCAAGCTGGCCATTCATAAAGTGCATCTAATTACGTGGTTTGGTTAGCCTGTGTTAGCCCTACCTGCATTGCAATATTGTTTTTTACTTAATTAAATGAAGTAGTATTAGTGAATTATTTTACTTGAATTCAATTCAACATTTACATTGCATTTCAATTAAGTGGGGTTGATGTTAAAACACTCCCAAGTGTAGCTAATAAGCAATTATTGTGATGCATAAGCTATAATGCATTAATGCAAATATCATATTCTGCGGTAAATAAAGTAGTAAAATGCATGTATGCTATATGACAGTGTCCAAATTATTGCAGCTTGTTTTTTTTCTCAAAGTGAATAATTATAACATAATAGCTAGCTGAAATGCCTGTTGATCTTCAACGGTAAAATAAACAATGATAATTACCAGTGTAACCAACTGAATTTTTATCGTAACACAGACTTTATAATTGTAGGATGATTGCCAATGCCAGGCTAAGATAATTTTGAAAGCAATAAACAAAAAAAGTCTTAATAAAGTCTACAAAACCACAATAACTCAATATTTTATCTCACATCTTTTGAATAAATAATTCCTTCACCTAAGATAACATTCGTTTTAAAAATAAAAATTTAGATGTTAAGTTAACATTATTTTATTGATTTTATTTTCTAGATAGTATTTTATTGATTACATTTATTTTTCCTGGCTATATTTCTTATTGCAATAGTATTTTATAATACTGAAGATGTTTTTATTGTAAACTGTCAATGCGATAACACTTGTAATAAATATATTATTATTATCTACAAGGTTGTATATGTAGTGAGGTAAGATGGAATATCAGTTACTATGAAAGAAGAATATTGTGAAAGAAAATATGTATGTCCACATCATGAACTGTAAAACCTCTTCTCTGCCTATGCTCCAGATATAAGTTGAGGATAGAAGTGTTGTTAGATGGATGCCATTCAAAAAGCATGGAATAAAGTAAGGTGTTGATGTGTTCTTTATGTATTTTCTCATCTACTACTACTACTTTCTAATCAATTCAAATTTTCCATAGAAATAGAAAGATTTTGTATCTTTGATTAATAATTTCCTCTCAAAACTTTGGAATCTATTGTGAGATAAATAATAATTTTCCAAAATATTTTCCAATTTGATGTCAAATGCTGTTTTTGTGAACACTTCAGGAGCTTTCTCACAATATTTCCTGAGGACAAAAGTTTTTTTAAAATTTCTGTGTCTCCCCTTTATTGTTGGTTAGAGTTTCAACTTGGTAATGTATATTAAGGTAGTGTAAAAGTAATGTGTAATGGTAAGGTAATTAGTGATACAAAAATATGTTTCATACAAATGTTATAGTAAATATTTTTCTAAAACATATATAAATAAACGTATATACCTAATATCATATTTATGGAGATATTTTGAGAACCGGAAATGAGGTTTGAAGAATGAAGCTCGACTTCCGGTTAACCGATTTACTCCAAAAACTAATCAACTCTAACAACACCAACCAAAATACTATTTATGAAATTAAGAGTTGATACAATGAATGGTTTTTATGTTAGAGCGCCCACAAAGTACATAAAAGCTACTTCCGGTTTATTGGTATTTCACGAATAACTCCTAATCAACCGGTGATACAAAAATATGTTGAATACAAAAGTTATAGTAAATTTTAATATCTAAAACTTTTATAAGTTTCCCCCTGCGGGTAGGGGGATGTAGAATACTCCCGCGGCATCCCTGCCTGTCGTAAGAGGCGACTAATCGGGCGGGGAGAAAACCCCTCGTTCAGCAAGGGCTGAGTCCGGGCAGTCCCGTGAATCAACTGTCTGTGTGCGGTCATGCCAGCTGACCAAGGATTCACCCACGTGTTTGCCATGCGTGGAGACCCGTAAGGAGGAGATGGGTGTCCTGGAGGTTGAGTGCCAACCACCAGCACAGTAACTGCTGAGGCACTTCTGGTCCAACTGGACTATTTTTATTTTCTGGCACAACACACCTCTTTGGCCCCAAATTCACTGTAAACAGGAGGCCAGGGAATAGCACACCCTGGTCAATCGGCTACTGATGGCTGGGGATAAAATCCTTTCTAGCGTACGTCAGTCCTGTGTGAGTGCTTGGGAGGCACGCACCATTCTGGTGGAGGCCAATGGGGGGGTGTGGTTTGGAGGAGCCACTGCTGTCCCGGAGGCCATATCCAGTCTGTTCTGCGGCATCCTGGGCGCTATATCCCTTGGGTAGCCCTGGCGACCGTATCAGTTTG
This sequence comes from Sympetrum striolatum, assembly GCA_947579665.1. NCBI lineage: Eukaryota > Metazoa > Arthropoda > Insecta > Odonata > Libellulidae > Sympetrum > Sympetrum striolatum. The sequence goes on along the minus strand of OX388343.1, from coordinate 115,083,979 downwards.
CGATGCGGCGTCCCAGTTTGTGTGGCTCCATGGAGGGTGGGGAGCTCAGGGGATGAATTTTATTATGCATCATATGCATCCAAACCCTCCTCCACTAAAAAGACCCCGCTCAGGAATGAGTGGGCGAGAACAGATTTCAAAATGCAAGAAGTACTTGTTAATTAAAAGTGAAAAAGAAGGCAAAAATCTGACCTAGGTGTCTCCTTTCTTAATACACAAAGTGCTCTCCAATACTGTTCCAGGAACCCTTGAGTCAGTCAAGAAGCTGAGGGACGGCACACTTCTAATAAAAACAGCAGACGACAAGCAGAACAACATACTCCTGGCGATGAGAATGCTTCATGACATTCCTGTGAAGGTAGAAGTTCACAAACGGCAAAACACCTGTCAAGGAGTCATGTCATGCTATGACCTACTGTATGTCTCAGAAGAAGAGATAGCGAAAGAGATGGCATCCCAGGGAGTCACCTCTTTTCGCAGACTCACTAAGAGGCAAAATGGAGAAACAGTGAAAACAACATCCGTCATACTCACATTCAAATTGGAAAAGACTCCTGAGAAAGTGTTTGTTGGATATGAAGCATGCTCAGTAAGGCCATTTATCCCCAGTCCTTTGCGCTGTTACCAGTGCAATGTATATGGGCACACTGCCCAGTCATGCAAGGGCAAGTCCACCTGCCCAAAATGTGCAAAGGATAAACACGATGGGGAGCCGTGCACCAGTCCACCTCTTTGCAGCAATTGTAATGGAAGTCACCCTATCTATGCACGAGACTGTCATAAGCTGCAAGAGGAGAAAAAAATAATGGAAATCAAGGTCACGGATAAAATTCCATATAATGAGGCCAGGAGAAAATTCAGACAATTAATGTGTCCCACTTTCTCAAGATCATTTGCCAGTGTAGCCATTACACCTGTTAAAAAGATGACTGTGTCTTGCCAAACTGATCCCCCAGAAAATAAGTCCAAAGAGACGGATAAAAAAAATAAAGGTATATTGCAGAGTACAGGTGATGGGAAAAAACCCGGAAAAAGTCAACCTCCAAGAAAGGAGGTTCAAAATCAAAAACCTCCAGCTGCCTTACAGCCTCCTCCCAGGAAGGAGAAATCTCCCTCACAATTACCATCTAGTAGAGACTCTGACTCCAACATGGAGGAAGATGGGAGTCTGTCGGAGACAGAACACAAGACGTTGCTCCTGGAGCAGAAAAAAGGGAAACCTCCAAGAAAGGAGGTTCAAAACCCTCAGCTACAAATATCTTCTAGTAGAGCATCTGACTCCAACATGGAGGAAGACGAGAGTGTCTCAGAGACAGAACTCCAGAAGGTGCTCCTGGAATGGAGAAAAGGGAGGAAAGTCAAAATTAAAAGATAAATTCTGACACAGATCCAACTTCTGATGGATCATAGATTTTAATGTTTAAACCCTTATTTATTTATTTATTAATTTATTTATTTTACCTGCACATTTTATTTATTTATTCATTTTTATGATTTTAATACAGTGGAACTGCAATAGATTCTACACACACCAAGAGGAGGTTAAGATCTTGCTAAGGGATCTAAATCCTTCTTGTCTTTTTATACAGGAGACTCATTTTAAACATACTAGTCAGGTTCATTTAAACGGTTTTAACATTTTTAGAAATGATGACAACTCTGGTAACAGAGCTCGTGGAGGGGTTGCTGTATTCACCCGGGAAGCCCTTTACACTTCACGGGTGGTGTTGCAGACACCCCTCCAGGCCATAGCTGTCACTATTGCAACTCCAGAGCCAATTACCTATTGTAATGTATACCTCCCGGAGTGTGCTCCAGTCAACCGGCTGAACCTCGAGGACCTAGTCAGGCAGCTACCAAGGCCATTCGTACTTCTGGGAGATTTCAATGCCCACAACACCCTCTGGGGTTGTTCAATGGCTGATAATAATGGTCGAGGACTACTTCTAGAAAACCTTTTTAATGATTTTAACCTGATTTTAATGAATGACCAAGAAAAAACTCATTTCAATGCTTTTAATGGAAGCTATTCTTCAATTGATCTTGTGATTTGTACTAGTGCCATTGCACCACTTTTTAGCATTTCTGTTCATAATGACGTTTGTGGCAGCGATCATTTCCCCATCATAATCAAGCAGAATACATTCAAATCTGTAAATTCCAACCATGAAGGGATTTGGGCTACACGTAGAGCCAATTGGCCATCTTTTAAATCAAATTTTAACTATACATTTGATAGAACTCGTGGTGGGTTGCAAAACGTTAAAGAATTCACCGCAGCTGTCATTGACGCTGCGAGTAAAAGCATTCCAAGGTCTACTAGTAGGGCACACCATAACTCTGTTCCCTGGTGGAACGAGGAGTGCGCGGAGGCCATCTTGAAACGGAAACGAGCACTACGTATTTTCAATCGATACCCCACGAGTACTAATCTTGCAGCTTTTAGACGGCTGAGGGCAAAAGCTCGTCAAACTATTAAAAATGCCAAAACGTCCTCTTGGATAAATTATGTTTCGTCCATCACCCACAGAACGCCAGTTGCACAGGTCTGGAATAAGGTCACTAAAATCTCGGGCAAACATTCTTCCCCAAACATCGCAGGTATAGACATCGATGGCCAAATTGCCACTTCACCGGATGCCATCGTGGAAGCCTTAGGCTGTCATTATGCCAAAGCAAGCAGCACAGCTGAATACGCACCCTCCTTTATCCAAAAGAAGGAGAGAATAGAATGAGCCAAACTAGAACTCGGCGATGTCAGGTTCCCAGCGTCATACAATGAACCTTTTTCGGTGTGTGAGCTGAAATCAGCAATAGATGTCGGAAAGGATTCCTGCCCTGGTGCTGATGGTATTCACAATGCCTTCCTGAAAAATCTCCCAGAGGGTGCTAATGAAAGTCTCCTCAATACCATCAATCAGATTTGGGCTGAAGGGGTCTTCCCAGAATCCTGGCAGGAATCCATAGTAATTCCAATACCTAAACAGGGAAAGGATAAGAGTCTCCCATCCAGCTACCGCCCGATTTCCTTGACCAGTTGCCTGTGCAAACTGGTGAAGAGAATGGTGAATAAGAAGCTAGTTTGATGTCTTGAACACCGTAACCTTCTCTCAAATGTCCAGTGTGGGTTTAGACGCAACAGGTCTACCATGGACCATTTAGTTAGGATTGACAGCTTTATTCAAGAGGCATTTCTTTTACGCCAACATGTATTAGGAGTATTCTTTGACATAAAAAATGCATATGACAAAACATGGCGACACAGGATCTTATGTATCCTAAAAGCATGGGGCTTCAAGGGTAGAATTCTTATATTTATCAAAAATATTTTAACTGACCGGAGATTCAGAGTTCGAGCGGGAAACTGTCTATCCCAGTGGTTCACTCAAGAAAATGGTATCCCACAAGGGTCAGTGTTGGGAGTAACTCTATTTGCCATAGCTATTAATGACGTTGTTAACAACATAAAATCACCAACCATAACAGCACTTTTCGTCGATGATCTTGGTGTTTCCTGCAGGTCATCAAAAATTAATACGGCAGAAAGGCAGCTACAAATCACACTTAATAGGCTCCATCAATGGTCTCTAGAAACTGGTTTTCTTTTTTCAGAAGAGAAGACCAGGTGTATGCACTTTTTTCGACACCGTGGCCTATTCCCCCAGCCCAACCTTAAACTTGGGGATGTCCCTCTTCCATCAGTGGACTCCATACATTTCCTGGGAATGACACTGGACAGAAGATGGAACTGGAGAACACATATCCAAATTTTAAAAGACAGGTGCTTTAAAGTTTTAAATATTTTAAGATACTTATGCAACACGTCATGGGGTGCAGACCGTAAGTCAATGCTTCTTGTATACAGGGCATTGGTGAGGTCAAAACTAGACTATGGCTCCATAATATACTCCTCGACGCGAAAGAGTTACCTCCGCCCATTGGAGACCATACACAATTCTGGTCTAAGGTTGGCAACTGGAGCCTTCAACCAGTCTTCAACCAGTCAGTCATCAGAACCAGTCCAATTCAGAGTATTTATTGTGATACTGGAGAGCCACCTCTTGAGACACGGAGAAAAATCTTAATGCTAAACTACACCAGCAAGATTCTTTCTCAAAGGGAGCACCCATGTTTTAATCATGTTTTTAAACCCAGTTTATTGATTTATTTTATAGAAGGCCTAGGGCAACTAAGCCCTTAGGAATCCGTTTTAAGGTTTTTATTGAAGACGCAGGAATACAGCTTCCCGAAGTGCATAGAATTAGATATAACAAAATCCCACCATGGCAGATACCACAACCAAAAATCTGTTTGGAATTAAATTTATATAAGAAGTTAGACACTCATCCAAGAGAATACATGCACAGATTCATGGACATCCTCAACAAGCACCCAGGAGCCACTCTCTTTTTCACGGATGGTTCAAAATCAGAAACAGCCTGTGCCTGTGCAGTAGTATCCTCCCAAGACGTTATCTCCATGGCAAAGTTGCCCTCAGAAAGTAGTATTTATACAGCAGAGCTATATGCAATCAAGCTTGCGTTAGCTAACATTAAGTCCAGCGATACCCAGTTCATGATCTGTAGTGACTCAATGAGTGCATTGCAATCCATTTATCCATAAAATTATGGCAGGACTCATGGCTGACCATCGAAAATAATAAATTGCGCGAGATCAAGTCCGTCCCAGCCCCTTGGTCTTCCTCTATCAGGAGAAGTAGGCGGGAGGAAGTAGTGATCACACGCTTGAGGATAGGGCATTGCGCACTCGTATCTCTTCACGCAAGAGAAGAATCCTCCATATTGTGACCATTGTGAATCTCGCCTAACTATAAGACACCTCCTGACTGAATGTACTAAATATCAGTTCATCAGAAATAGGTATTTCCAAGGTCATCTCAAGGAAATCCTGGGGGATGATGTGGACAAATTAGACTCTGTCCTTAAATTCGTAAGTGAAGTAAAATTAATTTAAAAATATAAAATAGTTTAAAAATATAAGTATTAAAGAATAAATTTGAATCGGATTTTAAAATTTCAACTTGTGCTAAAAATTAAATAATATTATGATACATATATCTCCTCTGTATACGGTGCAACATGACCTTTGCTGTCGAGGCACCTTATAACCTATACTACTACTACTACTTTTATAAGTAATACAATATACCTATACATCATATTTATGGAGATATTTTGAAAACCGGAAATGAGCTTTGATGAATGAAGCTCGACTTCCGGTAAACCGATTTACTCCAAAAACGAATCTACTCTGACAGCACACACCACAGTACTATATATGAAGTTTGGTATTGATACGACCAATAGCGCCCAATATCACACACACACGCACATCATTCCGAAAATGGTCAAAACGTGTTCTAGGGACCCCATAACATGTATGTCCGTTGAAATCTCGAAGTCGAATTTTTTCGTGAAAACAATACTTTCTCTATACTTCGTATATTAAGAAAGTAAAAATCTGATGTTGCCAGCACATGACTTTCTCCATAAATAAGATTTTTTATCTACGACAGTGTTCCTGATGACTATATTAAATTTCAATTTGCCGGATAGAAGAAGATCCCGAGTTCGATTCCCGGCCCTGTCAGACCTTTATCATGTCCATTATTCCTTGGGAGGTATAAGTGTTTTAAAATTTATGTTATATTAACTAATTGTCACAAAGATGATAAATAATGTTTTTCTGGACATATTCGATGATAACCGATAAAACTGGATATTATTTATAAATTTCTCCAATACCATAAGTGTTAAAATTTTAGCAAATTACAAACAAAAACTATTATTAATAATAAAGACCACACATTTAAAATGTGGGAACCTAAAAGGACCTAATGTCGAAAATTAACAATATACAGAAAAGAAAACCAATAATGACAAATGGAATAGAAAACAAAGGAGAAAACTTTTAAACCTTATCAATCAGCAATAGCTCAATCTACAGCAAGAGAGTCAGCTCACAGTTACAATTTTCAGCTTAATATTATAACTGAATAATTATTTTGAAATATTCGTGTTTTAAATTTAAAATCAGCCTCCAAATAAAACTTTGAAGAAATATAGCAATCATGTTGTATTTAACATGATTACGAAAAGGTATAAATGAAAACGACGTTTTGACGTAAATATCTCGCAATAACCACAAAATTGGGCAACTATGTTAAGACTGATGGTGGTTCGTAGCGAATATTTTTTCTAATAAAACTAATAGAAAAATAAATTTTTCGTAACTATTGTAGATAATTGCGTATGCCTAAATATAGGATTAATAGAGAAATCTTGCAACAACGAAAACGAGCTTCGAAAAGTAAAGCTCAACTTCCGGTTGCCCAATTTACTCCAAAAGCTAATCCACTCCAACAGCATCTACCTATATGCTGATTTGTATGCTTTATACCTACTGCTATATATGAAGATTGGTATTGATACGGAAAATAGTTTTCACGTTAGAGCGCCCACAAAATGCACAATCAGCAACTTCCGGTTTATCAGTATTTCACAAATAACTCCTAAACAATATGTCATACATGTCGAATAACGTCGTATTCTCGGATTAAAGGCAGGAAAAGCCAAAAAAACTGAAAACCGATAAATATATCCAGAAAATACAATTTGTTTTGGATTTTTTCGAAATTTGCTGATAAATGTGAGATTTTTGTTAAAAATAAGAAAAAATCTCGCTTTCCTCTTCAATAAGTGTCCTAATACGACTAAGTTTCCTCGAAATTTAGGCAAAATACAGCCAAAAAAGTAAACATTTTCAAAAGAGGCAATTTTTCCAAAATTTGTAGTTTAATGTAAAATATTTGTTAGAAATATGTATAAATCTCGGTAAAATCTTCAATATGAGTCCTTATACAACTAGTGCTCTCCCATTTAAGTAAAAATACAGCCAAAATACAGCCAAAATACAGCCACAATACGGAAAGAGATTGAAAGAATTGCCATTTTTCTAAGAATTTTCCTAAATTAGCTGATAAATGTGAAATTTTTGTTCGAATTATGGAAAAATCTCGGTTAAATCTTCATAACGAGTCCAAATGTGACTAGGTATTTTCGAATTTCAGGCAAAATACAGCCAAAAACATTAAAATTATCAAAAATATACGAATTTTTCGCCGATTTCTCCGAAGTTTACGGACTAATGTGGCATTTAGGTTCAAAATATGGAAGGTTAACGCTCAGTTCTTTAATCCAAGTCCAAATACGACGATATTTTCTCGAAATATAAGCAAAATACAGCCAAAAAAGAAACACATTTCCAAAATTCATTTTTCGCTGATTTTTTAATCGAAATATGCTAATTAAAATGGATTTTTTTTAATATATAAATCGCTCTCGCTCAGATCATGAAAAACATTCATATTTCGAACAGTTTATCTTGAATGTTTTGGCACAATAAAGCCAAAATCTGAAAAATTGAAAAAAGTGTTCACTTTTTGCCAATTTTTCGGAGAATCGCTAATTAAAGTGGAATATTTTTTAAAAATAAGGGATGAACATGCAAATATCTTCAAAACGATTCCAAATTGGACTAGGTTTTAAAAAATTAAAACAAAATACAGCCAAAAAAACTGAATATTATAAACATGCCCATATTTCGCAGATTTTTCCGAAAGTTGCTAATAAAAAAGGAATTTAATTTCCATATATGGAATGTTTTTGCTTGCGAGATTAAGGAGAGTCTAAATACGGCTATATTTTTGTAAATTTCAGGCAATATACACCCCAAAAACTGAACAGTATCGAAAAATTAATGTTTTCGTTGATTTCTCCGTTCTTTGCTAATAAAGGGGATTTTTGTGCAATTCATTTAGGGAAATAGGTAAGTTCTTCAAGACAAATCCAAATTTGTGTAGCTTTCTCGAATATTAGGCAAAATAACAGCCAACAATCTGAAAAATTTGTATAATCTAACGATTCGGCCGAGATGTTGTAGAAAGGTATAACTGAAAACTGATTAATATTTTTCCATAAAAGATTTTACTCAGGAACTTATAAAAAGTATAAATGTTTTTTTCAGTTGTGAAGACTTTTGAAAAAATGCCCAATTTTTGCCAATTTACCCGTAACTTGCTGGTAAAATTGGAATGTTTGTTCAAAATATGGAAAGATCTTGCTGAGATCATCAAAACAAGTCCAATTTCAAGTAGGTTTTCTCAAAATTTAGGAAAATACATCAGAAAATAAATTTTTGAAAAAAGTGAACATTATCACCAATCTATCTGAAATTTCCTTAAATATAGGAATATCTGTGCAAAATATGGAAATTTCTATTTCGGCCATTCCATGCCAAATGGCCTAGTGGTCCCCGCTCGACCATCACGGATTTCGATGAAATTTTGTATGGACATTTACACATGTCTCTCATGAACATTTGTAAAGTTTTACTTTCGTCGATGGTATACTTGCTGAGATATAGAAGATTGTTTGACCCCGTGTCGCTGCCTTCTTCAATATGAATATGAGTTTTCAGTAACTTTGAGGCGTCGTATCTCAGAAAATTGTTCTATGAAGTAAACGCACTTTGGCTATCTTAAACAACTTTTTGCGCTCTATTAAAAAAAGTAATAATAATAACTGTAAGAGCGACTTTCTTGCAGAAATGTCTGTGCAAAACTGGCCCAAAAAATTGCGGATCGAAAAAAAATTTAAACTTTGGCTTTTTATATTTCAAGGAGAAATGATATAATCAACGTGGAACTTATCGTATGATTACATATCAATACATAGTTTATAAATATAAAATTTCATCTTCCTAGTACTTTCCATTATTTTCAAAATTGAGTCAACATTTGACAATTTTTGTAAAAAAGCCAAAAATAGGCTATTTTTACCCCGCTTTTACAAAAAAAGACCCTCTGGAATTTCATAAAAAAAATTTAATTTAAATAGAGAATGATTTCAAACCTCTAAAAAAGTATATCTAGTTTTTCATCTCGAGCATATAAGGCCTTAGAAATAGGGACAACTTTGAGGATGACATTTGTAAAAACGACAAAAATAGGTTATTTTCTTCCCGCTCTAAGAAAAGAAAGACCTTTTCGATACTCTTGTAAATTATTTTCATTTAAAAGAGAATGTTTCAAACCTCTTAAAAAAGTACACTATATCTTCAGCTGGTATTCCAGCGGCTAACGTTATTTTGTCTGCTATTACTTTCTGCATGCGTTAAACTTTTCGTTACACGTAGGTTCATTTTATCCCTACTACTCACTCTCCGAATTCTTAACGGAGTAGATTCCAAGTCAGTAAAACTTTGATTTACCGTGTCCGAAATATACATATCGCAATTTTCCGAATACAAAGAGTCAGTAGTGTTTTGGACCATAAAACATACTTGGCTGTATATCTTGGAACAAATTTTTTGACCAGGCTTCACATTTGTTTTTGCCCATTTTTGCAAATCATTAGACAAGGCTAGATTGACTTTCAGCAGCTCATGTTTAGCTGGATGTTTGTTTTGTTAAATGGGTTGCAGCATGACTTTTGTTTAATTTAATACTTGTCTAAATACATTGCTTTGTGATAGAAACAGATTTGATCGTACTCTGTGATCTCAACCTCTGATTGCAGAGAAATGAGCACTTTTTCGTGCAACGATAAATTGTGCACATATTGCAGCCCAAATTTATTGGAATAAAATGAACCATGATGGCAAATGGAAGAAAGTTTTTCCCCAACAACGCAAAAGGGCAAGGTGGGATTTTCATCTGACTCTTCGACATCCATTTAGAGTTAGTGAAATCGCAATATTTAGTGCAAATTCTGGAAAAAGAAGTTATAAAAATATGATGGAATACGACAAATACAGCAGCTCAGTTCAAAACGTGGCCATGCGAGAGTGCTATGTCAATAAAATACTTACAGAATACTAAGCAGCTGTCAATTTTCTAGAGGAACCTGAAGTGGAGTATGGATGAAATTTGAAGTATCCAAGAAATGAAAATATGGCAAAACTCACTATTTAAAAAAAAACTCGAAGTAACACACAACAGAATGGCCACATAGCCACAACTTAACCGAAGTCTCTACTAAAGATTCTTTACTCATGTTTCAACAGAAACTTTGTTTTGATTTGTTACTTTGTTATAATTTGTTATTTAGTAAATTAACTAACTTTGAAGTTAATTAACTTTACTGATTATTCTCCCATTCTGAACATTGTTAACCCCCTTCCTCCTCCCCCTAACACCTCTTCCACTAACAACAGTAGCTAATCTGATTGGTGCCTTGGTTTTTTATTCTTTGTATATATATATGCACTCCTGAATAACTCTTGTGCTTGATAATGGACTAAAGTCTGAAACCGGTCGCCGATATTAAAAACTTTAAAAGTGGAATTTTGATAAGTTATTTCCACCCATTTAGATGCAGTTACACTAAGTTAATGCTTACCAGATTGATTTAATTTGTTACTTTGTTGTCCATGATGTCCCGCCGGCACAATATTTTGTCTTAATACCACCAGATAAATAAGCACACAAGGATTTACAACCTCATCGAAGAAAGCAAATTGCAGGCTTGGGATCCTCAACCAAGAAACCCACCCGTGGCAGGTATTGCATGGCTATCGGGCGTGACCCCTACGGCGATGGGGTTACTGGTTCAAATGCCTGAACTGGTAGTGACGATGTCACTACCGGGACCAACGCAATATATTAAAAATGTCTACATAAAATAACCAGGACGATAAACAACAGAAGACATGTGGCGCCACCATAGCAAAGTTCTCAATTTTGTTAATATCTTTAAGGGCTCTACGTGCTCTCGATGAAAAACTAGATATACTTTTTTAGAGGTTTGAAATCATTCTCTATTTAATAAGATTTTTTAAAAGAAATTCCAGAGGTTTTTTTTGTAAAAGCGGGGTAAAAATAGCCTATTTTTGGCTTTTTTACAAAAATTTTCAAATGTTGACTCAATTTTTAAAATAATGGAAAGTACTAGGAAGATGAAATTTTATATTTATAAACTATGTATTGAAATGTAATCATGCAATAAGTTCCACGTTGATTATATCATTTCTTCTTGAAATATAAAAAGCCAAATTTTAAATTTTTTTTCGATCCGCAATTTTTTGGGCCAATTTTGCACAGACATTTCTGCAAGAAAGTCGCTCTTACAGTTATTATTATTACTTTTTTTAATAGAGCGCAAAAAGTTGTTTAAGATAGCCAAAGTGCGTTTACTTCATAGAACAATTTTCTGAGATACGACGCCTCAAAGTTACTGAAAACTCATATTCATGTTGAAGAAGGCAGCGACGCGGGGTCAAACAATCTTCTTTATCTCACCAAGTATACCATCGACGAAAGTAAAACTTTACAAATGTTCATGAGAGACATGTGTAAATGTCCATACAAAATTTCATCGAAATCCGTGATGGTCGAGCGGGGCACTTCTCTGAAATCCACTCGGCATGGAATGACCCAGTTTCATCTTAAACCGAGTCCATATTCAGGTATGTTTTCACGAATTTCTGGCAAAATACCGCCAAAAACTGAAAATGGCCTAATACCATAGAATTTATGAAAATGTTCGAAAGAATAACCATTTTTTGCCGATCTTTCTATAATTTTCTGATTTATTGAGGAATATTTGTTCAAAATATGTATACATTACAATATGCATACATACGATCTTAAATACGACACCAAACACAACTATCTTTTTTTAATTTTAGGGCAAAATACAGCGAAAAAACTGAAATATTTCGAAAATATTCCCAATTTTCGCTGATTTCTCCGGTATTTCCTAAGAAAAGTGAATTATTTGTTGAAAATATCTAAATGAATCGCTTACTTCTTCGAAAAAAGTCAAAATATAACCAAACATCTGAATATTTTCGAAAAATACCCATTTTTCGCCAATTTTCTAGTAATTTGCTGGTAAAAGTGGAATTTTCTTTCAAAATATGGAAGGTATGCATAGATGTTGAAAACGAGTCCAAATTGATACTACGTTTCTCGAGTTTTAGGCAAATAAAGCAAAAAATCAGAGAATGTTCGAAAAAATACCCATTTATCTTTTATATATCCGAAATTTGCAGATAAATGTCGAATTTTTATTGAACATGTAGTGTCCGGGTTTTTTTGATTGGGTTTTATTGGGATTCATTTGTCTGTATGTCATGTCATTTTGCTCTTTTCGTTGTGTTATTACGCAAGAGGTGAACGGACACGGAGACGAGAGGAATTGCTGCCATCTCGGAAAACAGCACGCTTTCATTTTGCTTTTAGATCGCGGATTTAGGCCTCTCCAAAATAGTTGAATATATTCAACTATTTTCCCTTCAGGATAGGAAAGGACTCTCAAAAGTTTCACCGAGTAGCTATAAATGTAACCTTTAAATGTCAGAGTTTCTCCTATGGACCATGTCACCCCAACGTACTCTTGTACCTCTCATAATTTAGCAGGAACAGGTATAAAATTCTCGTCTGTAAACGAGCCCATCAGTCTCGAACACTTTGCGCTCTGACAAAAGTGCTGCCCGAACCATTACAGGATACGTTGCCTATTCTTCCCATTCTCAGTGTCTTGCCATCTCCCGCATACGACGCAGTATAGGAGCCAAAAGTAAGAAATTAAAACTATTTTTATATTTTTACATGAAGCTTGTGATATTTTATTTCTCCGGAAATCACCGACACCTGGCAAAGAACCCATTAATTTAAAGTAATTGTACTGTCTCTCGATTAACTGAAGGGCAGACATTACAAACATATGGAAAAATCTCGCTTATATCTTCAATACGTGTCCAGATACACGTGTCAGGTTTTCTCGAATTGTAGGAAAAATACAGCCAAAAAAGTGAAAAAGTTCGAAAAAATGCCAATTTTTAGCGGATTACTTCTTAAATTGCTTACAAAGTGGAATATTTGTTCGAAATATAATATTAATGAGGGAATTTTTATTAAAATATGGAAAATTTTCGCTTGGGTCGTCAATACGTGACCACATATGACTAAAATCTGATGTGGCCAGCACATGACTTTCTCCATACATAAGATGTAAATATTTATCTACGACAGTAATTTCGAACTCTATATTCCATCTAAACTTGGAAGATGAGTGATAAATATGTATATATTATCTTTGACGTCACAAACATTAAAGATAATGTTTTTCGGGACATGATCGATGAAAAACGATGAAATTGGCCTTTCGCCCATAGAGCCCAGAGCGCCCACAAAGTACATAATCAGCAACTTCCGGTTTATCAGTATTTCATGAATAACTCCTAAACAATCAGTGATACAAGAATATGTTTCAAACAAAAGTTATAGTAAATAGTATTTTCTAAAATTTTTATTTGTAATAGTATATACCTAAATATCATATTTATGGAGATATTTTGAAAACCGGAAATGAGCTTTGAAGAATGAAACTCGACTTTCGGTTTACCGATTTACTCCAAAAACTAATCAACTCTAAATACATGAAGCAAGGTACTATATATGAAATTTGGTGTTGATACAACTAATAGTTTTCATGTTAGAGCGCCCATAAAGTGCATAACAGCTATCTCCGGTTTATCGGAATTTCACGAATAACTCCTAATCAACCGGTGATACAAAAATATGTTAAATACAAAAGTTATAGAAAATAACATTATCTATAACTTTTATTTTAATACAACATACGTATATATCATATTTATGGAGATATATTGAAAACCGGAAATGAGCTTTGATGAATGAAGCTCGACTTCCGGTTTACCGATTTACTTCAAAAACTAATCAACTCTGACAGCACACACTACAGTACTATATATGAAGTTTGGTATTGATACGACTAATAGTTTTCACGTTAGAGCGCCCACTAACACACACACACATACAGACACACACACACACACACACACACACACATACACACAGACATCATTCCGAAAATAGTCAAAACGTGTTCTAGGGACCCCAAAACGTGTATTTCCGTTGAAATCTCGAAGTCGAATTTTTTCATGAAAACAATACTTTCTCTATACTTCGTATATGGAGAAAGTAATAATATCTCGAATTTTAGGCATAATACAACCAGAAAAAGTAAAACTTTTCGAAAAAAAATGCCAATTTTTGCCAATTTTTCCGAAATTTGTGGATTAATATAGAATATTTGTACAAAATATGTATAAATCTCGGTAATATCTTCAATAAGAGTCTTTAAACAACTAGTGCTCTCCAATTTAAGGCAAAACTGCCAAAATACTGAATAAGCTTGAAAAAATTACCATTTTTCTTCGATTTTTCCGAAATTGGCTGATAGATGTGGAATTTTTGTTCAAAATGTGGAACAATCTCGGTTGGATCTTCAATACGAGTCCAAATACGATTAAATATTTTCGAATTGCAAGCGAACTACAGCGAAAAGCTAAAAATGTCGAATAAATGCCAATATTTTGTTGAAGTGTCCGAAATTTGTGAATTAATTTAGAATATTTGTTTAAATTAAGTATAAATCATGGTAAGGTCTTCTTTTTGAGTACTTCTTCAACAATTTTTCTTGAATTTAAGGCGAAATACAGCCAAATTACTGAAGAGGTTGGAAAAAAATGCCCATTTTTTGTTGATTTTTCCGAAATTTACTGATAAATGTGGGAGTTTTGTTAAAAATATGGAAAAATTGGAATCTTTAATGCCTTTCCGATACGACTAAGTTATCTCGAATTTTAGGCATAAGACAGCCAAAATACTGAAAATGATCTAAAAAATGTACAATTTTTGCCGATTTTTCCGAAATGTGTGGATTAATGTGGAATTTTGGTTCAAAATATGGAAGCATATCGCTCAGTTCTTCTATAAGAGTCCATATACGACACTGTTTTCTCGAAGGTTAGGCAAACTACAACTAAAGAACTGAAATATTTCCAAAAATGTCCCACTTTCGCCAATTATCCCGTTATCTGCTGGTAAAAGTGGAATTTTTGTTCAAAACATGGAAAAATCTTGCTGTTATCAAAACGAGTCCAAATTCAACTAGGTTTTCTCAAATTTCATGGAAATACAGCCAGAAAATTTAATTTTTCGAAAAAATTCTTGCCGATTTTTCTGTATTTTGCTTATAAATTTGAAATTTTTGTTCAAAATATGGATTTTTTTCGTATAACTTAAAAGGAGTTCAAGCGTGATTAGGTGTTCTCGCATTTTAAGCAAAATACAGCAATAAATCACAAATTTGTTGAAAAAATGCCAATTTTTCGTCGATTTTCTGAAATTTGCTGATAATTGTGGAGTTTTCCTTCAAAATATGGTAGGTTTTCTCTCATTTCTTCATTGTGTGTACAAAAACGACGATATTTTCTCAAAACTTAGGCAAAATACAGCCAAATGAGAGAAAAATTATCAAAACATTGTCATAAATCTCTTTTTTTCGAAATATGCTAATTAAAATGGAATTTAAAAAATATGTGAATATCTCTCTAATATCATAAAAATGATTCATATTTCGAATAGTTTATATAAAATTTTTCCACAATAAAGTCAAAATATGAAAAATTAAAAAAAGTGTTCATTTTTGGCCAATTATTCGGAGAATCACCAATTAAAGTGGAATATTTGTTTAAAATATGGGATTAACAGGTATCTGATTAACAAGTATCAATTCGGAATCTTCAAAACGATTCCGAATTGGATTAGGTTTTCTAAAATAAAACAAAATACAACCAAAAGTTCTGAAAAATTATAAAAATCCCCATATTCCGAAAATTGCTAATGAAAAAGGAATTGAATTTCTATATATGGAATGTTTTTGCTTGAGTCATTAAGGCTAGTCTAAATATGGCTATATTATCTCAAATGTCAGGTAAAATACAGCCCAAAACCTGAACAGTATCGAAAATATTCCCAATTTTCTCTTATTTCTCCGTTCTTTGCTGATAAAAGTGGAATTTTTGTGCAAAATATCTAAGAAAATCAGTAAGTTCTTCAAAACAAATCCTTACTTGAATAGCTTTTCTCGAGTATTAGGAAAAATACAGCCATAAAAGTGAAAGTTCGAAAAATGCCCAATTCTCGCGGATTAGTTCGTAATTTACCTACAAAGTGGAATTTTTCACCCCTGGTTTGCGATTTTACTGCTTGGCTTAGCGAGTTTTTCTGGAGTAAATTTAATAATTTTTTACATGAGTCGACATACCGGGCCCTTTTCTTTATGCTATGATTATTCCAGTCGATACCAGGAAGATAAAAATCCCCCCGATTAAAGTTATACTCTGATTGTTCTTACTCGTTTAGAAATTTATTTCATCGTTAAGATATCGCAAAACCTGTCGAGAAGAGTTTGGTGGTCGGTAAAACGCACACACATTTATGTTTGGTTTATTTTCTTGATGGGTATTAATTTCAATTTTTTATTGAATATGCAACACTTACATATAGATGACTTAATATATAGCTTTTTCATATCCCAATTCTCTTGATAAATACTAATACTAATAGAATGTTAACCAAATTATGGTGCTCATAAGTTAAACAGTGTTGTACCAAATATCTTAAATAAATTGCCAACACATCTGTAGTATTTAACATCATTGAGTGACCTTAAAAAAGTATGAAAAACTTCCTTCTACACAATGAAACAATATAATTTTTTAAATATAATTTTATAATCTATTTTTGATAAGATATGTGTATAGAAATAAAGTTATGTTTTGAGTAAAACTTATGGTAGTTAATGACTGAGTATTCCTAAAGTTTTTAGAAGTAAGTTGTATATCTGCAATTCTTTAGTATTCTATATTCTATCTATATTCTGGTTGTCTGTTTATTTGCGCACCTCCTGACGAGCAAATTATTGGCTCAGGAGAAAAGAAACCAATACCTTCAAGTGCAATTTTTTGTTCAATTTTGTCTGATATGTATACTTAATTGACTTTGTAACTATGTATATACATAGATAAATAAATATCTTAATTATAAAAAAGAATATTAGCGAAATTCCGGAAAATTACGAATTCGATTCCATTGAACATTGTGCAGTTCGTGATAATCACACAAACCCACTGCTTTAAAATCTTTGCTATAAAATCAACTTTGCGTTAAAATTCTGTCCCTCAGAAATCTTCCTCGACGTAATATTTCTTCGCCATCACCTCAAACGAATGGTTAATGTCCCTAAAAACGGTTTGATAAAGAAAAACTACAAAATGGCCTTAATTTCGCTCCTGTTACTTAAATATTGGAGTTTAAATTCGCTGAAATCTCAGTAAATTGCCTCCTTCTGACGTTAGTTCTTACCATTAATGCTGTATGGACTTAAAATCGCCGTGTATTTTTGTGTGGGAATATGAATGTATCGGATCTACAATCACCTTGGTCGTCATGGGGACTTGTTGTTTACTACGGCAAAATTTTGAAAAATGCTAGATTATTTTGTCAAAGTTGTCGTAATTTCCATTCAAAAAGTGTATCTTACGACTATATTAAGATTCTTTATTTAATTAACCTTCGTTTGATACTTTTCCTGACTTCGTAAGAGCAACATTTCCAAATGAATTCTGTAAAATTATCAAAGCCTCTGTGGTGGCAAAGACCTGATCGCTGCTCACCACGGCCATATCGTTGGTTAGATTTCATTGGTCAATTTTCTACGGATATTCGTCATGTTTCAGGTTCCGCCAACTGTGTCGCCGATGCTGTATTCAGAGTCGAGGGAATAAGCATATCAGTTGAGGTCTACGAGCTTGCGGAAGCCCAGGATATAGATTCCGATCTTCCTAAGCTTCTTGAAGAATGAATTTTACGACTGAAGCGCATTCCAGTATAAATTATGATTCTATATCATATTAGACCAAATTGATGTTGTTACTTGTAGATATTCTAGTTCTTAAAAGTTCAAGCTATACTTAATGGAATTTTGTGATGCTTACAAAATTATAGAACTTAGTAGTTTCCACAGAAATATATTTAGCATGACTAGTTTCATCTACATGCTTGATGATGTCTAAATGTAGGTGGAAGTAGTAGTGCCAAATATATTGCTGTGAGAATTACTAAGTTCTATGTTTATTTCCCAAGTGTAGATTTTTATCATTTGATGTATGTTAATGATTTACTTGATATATTATTTACTTGTATGTATATTGTACACATGGTTCTACTGATTTATACTAATAAAAGGAATTTTATTATATATATATTTGTAATTTTTTGTAAAAATTTGCGTACACACCATGTATCCCCGGCAAATAAGCAATATGCAATGCAGGGGAGGAGAGAAAGGGGGAGGAGTGTTGGGGGAAGAGGAAGGAGAGGTGGTAACCCTCTTTCCTGCTACTTTTATTGTTCCTTTTTGGAACTCGCGGTGCGAAGAATGGGAATTAGATATCAATGTAGGTTAATTCTCCGTAGTTAATTTTACAAAAATAGTTGCGTCCAAATCACCCGTACAAAGTCAATATCTAATACCTCAGGATCAACATTACTAGTAACGAAAATTAAAGCACGCATATTCAAAAAATCTGCTAGTAAAAGGCCTTGAAAAGCATATTGTCGGTAAATGCGATGAAAAGTTGAGAGAGCGATGTTATTTTCCCTTGGTTTATTTTCCCCAGACCCTTTCAAGAATTTGCGGCAAGTATATGGCGGATGAAACGTACTCGCGAACTCGAGAAGGTGCAGCGTAAAGCGGTTCGTTCTGTTTAGAAATGCTACGATAAAAAAGTACAATAATGCTCTCAGACGTAGGTTAGGAATCCTTGGCTTGACTTGTTTTTTATTCATATGCTGGGGTAGGTGAGGCGCAGTCGCCCCCTCTTCCCCTACCCCAGCAGCTCTCCAAGTTATTACAAAGATCGTACATTTTGTTTAGTCAAGTACAATAGTATATAAATAAATAAATACATAAATAAATAAATATGTAAATAAATAAATACATAAATATACAATAAATAAGAGTATAAAATTGTAAATAAATATGTGAATAGAAGTTCTCATAAAATACATATAAATGCAAGGTAAAAAACTAATAAAAACACCTTTGGATACATAAGTAAATAAATAAGTAAAAGTGCTAAAAATGGTATGTACATAAAAAAAGGTAAAAAATATTACGACTGTTAAAAAACACCTTGAGGTAAATGAGTAAATAAGTTGGTAAAACGTTGTATATAAAACAAGGTGAAAAGATCTCCCCTATTAAAAAACACCTTGAAAAATTTAAATAAATACATAGATAAAGGTACGATCAGTGTAAAAACAAGGTGAAAAACATTTCAAATGTAAAAACCACCTTGAGATAAATAAATAAATACATTGGTAAAAGTGCTAAGCACGGTGTATAAAAACAAGGTGAAAAAGGTCTCAACCGTTAAAAAAAACACAACACAACAAGTAAAAACATAGATAAAAGTGTAAGTGGTATAAAAACAAGGTGAAAAAGTCTTCATTGTTAAAAATCACCTTGAAAACAAAATTAAATAAAACATGGATAAAAGTGATGGGTATGTAAAAACAAGGTGACAAACATTTAACCTGTTAAAACACCTTGAAAATAAATAAATAAATAACAGAATAAAAGTACTGAATATGTAAAAAACAAGGTGAGAAAATCTTCACTCAGCTCCGGTGGGGGGCTTGGAGGTATCATTGCAGATAAGCAAGATGTGTTTGAAAAAATAAAAAATCACACTATTTATAATCGCTCAAAATCAAAATCAATTAATTTATACAGTAGGTGTAATTATTTTTGTTACTGTACATGCAAGGCTTTTGGGATATCATTGCAAATAAGTGGGATATAAGTGTTTGAAAAATAAAAAATCGTATTTATTTAAATTGCTCCGAATCAAAATCCATTAATTCAAATGAAAGCAGTAGTTATTGTCGTTCCTCTACACGTAAGGATTTTGGAATATCATTGCAAATAAGCGAGATATAAGGGTTTGAAAAAATGCAAAATCGTAATTTTAAAATTGCTTCAAATAAAAATCAATTAATTTGGACCTTAGGTATAATTATTTTACTCATCTTCAAAACCTATTTTTGAAATTTTAAAATCCTTAAATCTCCGTTAATTGCAATGATATGGAAAAACCGTTGTTACTAGGAGATAATCACTAATTACCGCATCTATATAAAATTTCAAATTTTCAAATCGAGCAATTTAAAAAATTTGAATTTTTGAAATTTTAAAACCCTCTTATAACCGGCATTTGCAATGATATAGGGTAACCCTTGTTGCTGGGTGATGATCTCTATGTACCGCAACTATACTAAATTTCAAATTTTCATTTGGAGCAATTTTAAAAATTTTTAAACCCTTATATCTCCGTTATTTGAAATGATATACGGAAACCCTTGTTACTAGGAGATGAGCATTAATTACCGCATCTATACCAAATTTCAAATTACCAATTCCAGCAATTATAAAAATTTGAATTTATGAAATTTTAAAACCCTTATATCTCCGTCATTTGCAATGATATTAGAAAACCCTTGTTACTAGGAGATGATCACAATGTAGCACATCTATACAAAATTTCAAAATACCAATTTGAGCAATTATAAAAATTTGAATTATTGAAATTTTATAACCCTTATATTTGGCTAAAATTATCCCTTTCCGTTACTTTTTTTAATCATATCTCGATAAAAGGACGAAAAATAAAGACAGAATAGAGACAAAAAATAGATATTTTGCTAAATTTATCCGTTTTCGTTGCTTTTTTCTAAAATATACCGATAAAATTACTAAAATTAAAGACAAAATTTAGAGGTAAAAATTGAAATTTCGCTAGAATTATCCGTTCTTGTTGATTTTTTCAATAATAGATGAATAAAATGAAAAAAATTATGGCAAAAGAGAGGAGAAAAATTAAATTTTCGCTAAAATTATCCGTTTTCGATACTTTTTTCGGTTATATCTCGATGTAATGACGAAAAGTAAGGCAAAGTAGCGGAAAAAAATAGAATTTTCGCTAAAATTATCCATTTTCATTACTTTATTCGATCATCTCTCGATAAAATGATGAAAATTAAGGCAAAATAGAGGAGAAAATTTGAAATGTCGCTAAAACTATCCGTTTTCGATACTTTTTTCGGTTATATCTCGATGTAATGACGAAAAGTAAGGCAAAGTAGTGGAAAAAAATAGAATTTTCGCTAAAATTATCCATTTTCATTACTTTATTCGATCATCTCTCGATAAAATGATGAAAATTAAGGCAAATAAGAGGAGAAAATTTGAAATGTCGCTAAAATTATCCGTCTTCGTTTCATTATTCGATCATATCTCAATAATATGTCGAATAATAAAAAAAAATTAGCTGAAAAAATGAAATTTCGGTAAAATCATCCGTTTTCGTTGCTACTTTCGATTTTATCTCGATAAAATGGTAAAATTAAGGAAAAATAGAGGAGACAAATTAAAATTTCTCAAAATTTATCCGTTTTCGTTGCTTTTTTTAATTATATCTCGATTATATATCGAAAAATAATGACAAAATAGGGGAAAAATTGAAATTTCGCTAAAATTACCCGTTTTAAGAGCTTTTTTCAAAATTATCTCGATAAAATGACGAAAATAAAGAAATGATAGAAAAAAATAATTGAAATATTGCTTAAATAATCCGTTTTCGTTGCTTTTTTCAATCATATCTTGATTTAAAGACTAAAAAAAGACAAACTAGATGAAAAAAATTGAAATTTCGCTAAAATTAACCGTTTTTGTTGCTTTTTCGATCATATCTCAATAAAATTACGAAAAATAAAGACAAAATAGGGAAAAAGTTTGAAATTTCGCTGAAATTATCCGTTTTCCTAGATTTTTTCTCTCATATCTCGATAAAATGACAAGAACAAAAGACAAAATAGAGAAAATGAATTGAAATATTCGCTAAAGTTATCCTCTTTTGTTGCTTTTTTCGATCATATCTAGATAAAAGGACGAAAAATAAACAAGAAATAGAGGAAAAAATTTGAGATATCGCTAAAATTATCTTTTTTCGTTGTCTTTTTCAATCATATCTAAATACAATGATAAAAATTAGGAAAAAATAGAGAGAAAAAATTGAAATTTCGCTAATATTATCCGTTTTCATTACTTTTTTCGATCATATCTTGATTAACTGAAAATAAAGGATGAAATATTGGTAAAAATTGAAATTTCGTTCAAATAATCCTTATACGTTGCTTTTTGGACATATCTCGATAACATTACGAAGAATAAAGACAAAATAGAGAATATAAAATGAAATTTTGCTAAAATTTCTGTTTATGTTGCTTTTATCGAACATATCTTGATAAAACGACAAAAAATGACCACCAAATAGAGGAAAAAAATTTAACTTTTGCGAAAATTATCGGTTTTCGTTCCTTTTTTCGAACATAACTCGATAAAATGACGAAAAATAAAGACAAAATAGAGAAAATAAAATGAAATTTTGTTAAATTTTTGTTTTTGTTCCGTTTTTCGAACATATCTTGATAAAAGGACGAAAAAGAAACACCAAATAGAGGAAAAAAATAGATATTTCGCTAAAATTATCCGTTTTCGTTGCTTTTTCGATAATATCTCGATAAAATGACGAAAAATAAAGACAAAATTTAGAGGAAAAAATTTAAATTTCTCTTAAATTATCCGTTTCCGTTCCTTTTTTCGATCATACATTTATAGAAAGACGATAAATAAAGACAAAATTTAGAGGAAAAAATTAATATTTCGGTAGAATTATCCGTTCTTGTCGATTTTTCCGATAATATATGAAAAAATTGAATAAAATTAAGGCAATAGAGAGGAGAAAAATTAAATTTTCGCTAAAATTACTCGTTTTCGATGCTTTTTTCGGTCATATCTCGATATAATGACGAATAGTAAGGCAAAGTAGAGGTAAAAATAGAATTTTCGTTAAAATTATCCATTTTCATTTCTTTATTCGATCATATCTCAATAATATAATGAATAATAAAGACAAAATTTACCTGAAAAAATGAAATTTCGGTAAAATAATCCGTTTTCGTTGCTACTTTCAATTATATCTCGATAAAATTGTAAAGTTAAGGAAAAATAAAGAAGACAAATTAAAATTTCGCAAAATGTATCCGTTTACGTTGCTTTTTTTGATTATATCTCGACAAAATTTCGAAAAATAATTACAAAATAAGTGAAAAATTGAAATTTCGCTAAAACTATCCGTTTTCGTAGGTTTTTTCGATAATATCTCGATAAAATGACGAAAAATAAAGAATAAATTTAGAGGAAAAAATTGAAATTTCGCTAATATTATCTGTTTTCGTTGCTTTTTTCGGTCATATCTCGATAAAATGACGAAAAATAAAGAAATAATAGGGAAAAATAACTGAAATTTTGCTGAAATATTCTGTTTTCGTTGCCTTTTCCAATCATATCTCTATTTAAAGACTAAAAAAAGACAAAATTGATGAAAAAAATGGAAATTTCGCTAAAATTAACCGTTTTTGTTGCTTTTTCGATCATATCTCAATAAATTGCCCAAAAATTAAAGACAAAATAGAGAAAAAAGTTTGAAATTCGCTGAAATTATCCGTTTTCCTAGATTATTTTTCTCGTATCTCGGTAAAAAGACGAGAACAAAAGACAAAATAGAGAAAATAAATTGAAATTTCGCTAAAGTTATCCTCTTTTGTTGGTTTTTTCGATCATATTTTGATAAAAGGACGAAAAATAAACAAGAAATAGAGGAATAAATTTGAGTTATCGCTAAAATTATCTTTTTTTTTGTCTTTTGTAATCATATCTAAGTACAATGATGAAAATATATCGCTTTTCGCAAAAAATATTTTGCTTTTTTCGAACATATCTTGGTAAAAGGACGAAAAATAAAAACCAAATAGAGGAAGAAAAATTGATATTTGGCAAAAATTATCCGTTTTTGTTGCTTTTTTCGATAATATCTCGATAAAATGACGAAAAATAAAGACAAAATTTAGAGGAAAAAATTTAAATTTCTCTTAAATTATCCGATTCCGTCGTTTTTTCTATCATATCTCGATAAAATGACGAAAATTATGGCAAAATAGGGGAAAAAACATAAATTTCGCTAAAATTATCCATTTTCGTTCCTTTTTTCGATCCTATATGAAAAAAATGAAAAACATTAAGGCAAAAGAGAGGAGAAAAATTAACTTTTCGCTAAAATTATCCGTTTTCAATGCTTTTTTGGTCATATCTCGATATAATGACAAATAGTAAGGCAAAGTAGTGAAAAGAAATAGAATTTTCGTTAAAATTATCCATTTTAGTTCCTTTTTTCGATCATATATTCATAAAAAGACGAAAAATAAATACAAAATTTAGAGGTCAAAATTGAAATTTTGCTAGAATTATCCGTTCTTGTTGATTTTTTCGATAATGCATGAATAAAATGAAAAAAATTAAGGCAAATGAGAGGAGAAAAAAGAACCTTTCGCTAAAATTATCCATTTTCGTTACTTTTTTCCAACATATTTTTATAAAAGGACGAAAAATAAAGACAAAATATAGAGGTTAAAATTGAAATTTCTCTAATTTTATCCGTTTTCGTTGCTTTCTTCGATAATATCTCGATAGAATGACGTGAAAAATGACTAAATAATGTTAAAATAGAAATTTAGCTAGAATTATCCGTTTTTGTTGTTTTTTTCGTTCATCCCACGATAAAATGACCAAAAAATATAGAAAAAATAGAGAAAAAATTAATATTTCGCTATAATTATCCGTTTTCGTTGATTTTTTTATAATATCTGAATAAAATGACAAAATAAAGCCAAAAGAAAGCAGAAAAATTAAATTTTCGCTGTAATTATCCGTTTTCGTTGCTTTTTCGATCATATCTCGATAATACGACGAATAATAAAGACAAAACCTTGAGGAAAAAATTGAAATTTCGCTAAAATTATCCGTTTTCGTTGCTTTTTCGATCATAACTCGAATAAATTTCGAAAATTAAAGACAGAATAGAGAAAAATAATTGAAATTTTGATAAAATTAACCGCTTTTGTTGCTTTCTTCGATAAAATCTCGATAAACTGACGAAAAATAGAGAAAAAATTTAGAGGAAAAATGTAAATTTCGCTTAAATTATCCGTTTTCGTTCTTTTTCGATCATATCTCGATAAAATGACGAAATTTGTGGCGAAATAGTGGAGAAAAACATAGATTTCGCTAAAATTATCCATTTTTGTTGATTCCTTCGATTATATATTTATAAAAAGACGAAAAATAAAGACATAATTTAGCTAAAAAAATAGAAATTTCGTTACAATTATCCGTTTTCGTTACTACTTTCGATTATATCCCGAAAAAATGACGAAAAATAATGAAATAATGAAGAAAAAAATTGAATTTTACCTTAAATTATCCTCTTTTGTTGCTTTTTTTGATCAAATCATGATTAACGACGAAAAGTAAAACACAAATTAGAGGAAAAAATTTATATTTCACTAAAATTAGCCGTCTTCGTCTTTTTTCTAATATATCACAATAAAATGACGACAATTAAGGAAAAAAAGAGGAAAAAAATTGAAATTTCGCTAATATTATCCGTTTTCATTGCTTTTTTCGATCATATCTTTTTAACTGCCTAAAAAAAGATGAAATAGGGGTAAAATTGAAATTTCGTTGAAATAATCCATATTCATTGCTTTTTCAGGACATATCTCGATAAAAGAACGAAAATTAAGAAAAATTGAAGAGAAAATTTGAAATTTCGCTAAAATTATCCATTTTCGTTGGATTAATCGTTCATATCTCAATAATATGACGAATAATAAAGACAAAATTTACCTGAAAAATGAAATTTCGCTAAAATTATCCATTTTCGTTGCTTTTTTCGATAATATATTCATGAAAGGACGAAAAATAAAGACATAATTTAGAGGTTGAAATTGAAATTTCGCTAATTGTATCCGTTTTCGTTGCTTTTTTCGATAATATCTCGATAGAATGACGGGAAAAATGACTAAATAGTGTTAAAATAGAATTTTAGCTAGAATTATCCGTTTTTGTTGCTTCTTTCGTTCGTCCCTCGATAAAATGACCAAAAAATATAGAAAAAATAGAGAAAAAATAAATATTTCGCTATAATTATCCGTTTTCGTTGATTTTTTTGATAATATCTGAATAAAATGACAAAAATTAAGGCAAAATAAAGACGAAAAATTAAATTTTCGCTAAAATTATCCGTTTTCGTTGCTTTTTTCGATAATATATTCATGAAAGGACGAAAAATAAAGACATAATTTAGAGGTTGAAATTGAAATTTCGCTAATTTTATCCGTTTTCGTTGCTTTTTTCGATAATATCTCGATAGAATGACGGGAAAAATGACTAAATAGTGTTAAAATAGAATTTTAGCTAGAATTATCCGTTTTTGTTGCTTCTTTCGTTCGTCCCTCGATAAAATGACCAAAAAATATAGAAAAAATAGAGAAAAAATAAATATTTCGCTATAATTATCCGTTTTCGTTGATTTTTTTGATAATATCTGAATAAAATGACAAAAATTAAGGCAAAATAAAGACGAAAAATTAAATTTTCGCTAAAATTATCCGTTTTCGTTTTTTTTTCGATCATATCTCGATAATACGACGAATTATGAAGAAAAATTTATCTGAAAAAATTAAAATTTCGATATAATTATCCGTTTTCGTTGCTACTTTCGATTATCTCTCGATAAAATGACGAAAAATAAAGAAAAAAACCTTGAGGAAAAAATTGAAATTTCGCTATAATTATCCGTTTTCGTTGCTTTTTCGATCATAACTCGAATAAATTTCGAAAAATAAAGACAAAATAGAGAAAAATAATTGAAATTTCGCTGAAATTATCCAATTTAGTTGCTTTTTTGATCATATTTCGATGAAATTACTAAAAAAAGACAAAATAGATGAAAAAAATTAAAATTTCGCTATAATTATCCGTTTTCGTTGATTTTTTCGATAATATCTGAATAAAATGGCAAAATTTAAGGCTATAGAAAGGAGACAAATTAAATTTTTGCTAAAATTATCCATTTTCGTTGATTTTTTTGTTAATATCTGAATAAAATTACCAAAATTGAGGCAAAAGTAAGGTAATTAAGGTAATTTGCTAAAACTTTAGTATGTAACATATTTTTGTATCACTGATTTTTATTCATGAAATACTGATAAACCGGAGGTTAAATATAAATATTTACATCTTATATATGGAGAAAGTTATGTGCTGGCCACATTTTTGTCGATATAATCTTCACAAAATACAAAAATATTGCAGAAATAGAGCAAAAATATAAAAATGTTGCAAAAATTAACCCAATTTGTCGCTTTTTTCGATATTATCTATCACATTGCCAAACATTTTGCTTAAATAGAGCAAAAATGTTAAACGTTCGCTAAAATTAACCCAATTTGTGGCTTTCTTCTATATTATCTTGACCAGAGGTCGATGAACTGTGGTCATTGACTCGAAGTCGATGACCCAAGGTCGATGACGCGAATTCGATGACCCGATGACGATGACCCGAGAACGATGACCAAAGGTCGATGGCCCGAGGTCAACCCTGAGAGGTCGACTCCGGGAGGTAAACCCTGGAAGTGGACTTCGGGAGGTCGACTCCGGAAATCGACTCCGGTAGGTCGACTCCGGAAGTTGACTCCGGGAGGTCGAGTCAGGAAGTCGACTCAGGAGGGTCGAGTCCGGGAAGTCGTCTCCGGGTAGTTGACTCCGGGAGATCGACTAATTGAGATTGACTCCGGGAAGTAGACTCCGGGAGGTCGACTAAGGGAGGTCGACTCCTAGAGGTCGAATCTTGGAGGTCGACTCCGGAAGGTCGACTTCGGGATGACTTAAGTTCAACGACCCGAGGTCAATGACGCGAGGTCAATGACCCGAGGTCAATGAACCGAGGTCAATGACCCGAGGTAAATGACCCGAGGTCAATGAACCTAGGTCATTGACCCGAGGTCAATGACCCGATGTCAATGGCACGAGAACAATGACTCGAGGACAATAACCCTAGGACAATAACCCGAATTAGATGACCCGAGGTCGACCCTGGGAGGTCAACTCCGGGAGGTTGACTCCGGGAGGACATTTTAGAAGTTGACTCCGGGAGGTCAACTCTGGAAGTCGACTCCGGGAGGTTGACTCCGGGAAGTTGATTCCGGGAGATCAATGACCCAAGGTCGACCCCGGGAGGTTGACTCCGGGAAGTCAACTCTGGAAGTTGACTCCAGGACGTCGACACCGGAAGTCGACTCCGGGAGGTCGACTCCGGAAGTCGACTTCGGGACAACTTACAGTCAATGACCCGAGATCAATGACCCGAGGTCAAGACCCGAGGTCAATGACCCGAGTTCAATAACCCGAGGTCAATGACCCAAGGACAATGACCCTAGGTCAATGACCCAAGGTCGATGACCCGAGGTCGACCCTGGGAAGTCGACTCCGGGAGGTTGACTTTTAGAAGTCAAATCTGGAAGTCGACTACGGGAGGTCGACCCCGGGAGATCGATGACCCGAGGTCGACTCCAGGAGGTTCACTCCTGGAGGAAAACTCTGGAAGTCGACTCAGGGAGGTCGACACCGGAAGTCGACTCAGGGAGGTTGAATCTGGGAGGTCGACTCCTAGAGGTCGACTTCGGGATAACTTACGGTCAATGACCCGAGGTCAAGACCCTAGATCTATGACCCGAGGTCAAGACCCAAGGTCAATGACGCGAGTTAAACGACCCGAGGTCAATGACCCGAGGACAATGAACATAGGTCAATGACCCGAGGTCGATGACCCGAGGTCGATGACACGAGGTCGATGACCCATGGTCGATGACCCGAGGTCGACTCCGGAAGGTCAACTCTGGAAGTCGACTCCGGGAGGTCTATTCCGAATGTTGACTCCGAGATGTCGACTCAGGGAGATTGACTCCGAGCGATTGAATCTGGCAGGTCGACTGCGGGAGGTCGACTTTTGGACGTCTCTTCCGGAAGGTCGACTCCGGGATGACTTAAGGTCTATGATCCGAGGTCAATGACCCGAGGTAATGACCCGAGGTAATGACCCGAGGTCAAGACCCAAGGTCAATGACCATAGGTCGATGACCCGAGGTCGTTGACACGAGGTCGATGACCCATGGTCGATGACCCGAGGTCGACTCCAAAAGGTTGACTCCGGGAAGTCAACTCTGGAAGTCGACTCTGGGAGGTCAACTCTGGAAGTCGACTCCGGGAGGTCTATTCCGGATGTTGACTCCGAGATGTTGACTCAGGGAGATCGACTCCGAGAGATTGAATCTGGCAGGTCGACTCCGGGAGGTCGACTTTTGGACGTCTCTTCCGGAAGGTCGACTCCGGGATGACTTACGGTCTATGACCCGAGGTCAATGACCCGAGGTATTGACCCGAGGTAATGACCCGAGGTCAATGACCCTAGGTCGATGACACTAGGTCTATGACTCTATGTCGATGACCAAAGGTCGATTACCTGAGGTCGATGAACCGAGGTCGATGACCCAAGGTCGATTACCCGAGGTCGATGAACCGAGGTCGATGACCCGAGGGTCATGATCCTAATTGTTCTACTCGAGGTTAATGAAACGAGGTCAAAGATACTAAGGCATTTCAGCAAAATGTTCAGGGTTTTTGCCTTTATTTCATTAACATTCTTTTTTACCTCGTAGAACATATACTCCTTTTGAATATATCAACTAGATGTGTCCGTATTTCTGATTTTTGTTACAATTTTCTACCGCAGTAAACGAAGAAACCAGAGAAATCTATGTCTTGTTTTTGTTATTTTCTAGTATTTGGCACTTCATTACAATTCAAGTAATTCGTGTTGTATCTGGTTTCCTATTAAAGATCAAAAGGAGATCTTTCTTAATTCGAACAAAATGTTCACTTGTAAGAGCAAAATACGCAAACACAGGCGAAAAACGGGTTCTGTAGAATTTTTAATATTTCCTAGCAGTGTTTTGCCTACAATTTAAGAAAACATAGTCAAGCTTGGAATTTTTATAAAGAAGAAGAGAGCGAGATCCTTCCATATTTGAACAAAAAATTCACTTCTATTGGTAAACTACTGTATTATCGACGAAAAATAGAATTTTTTTTTAATGTTTTGTGTTTTTATTGGCTGTATTTTGCATACAATTCGGGAAACCTAGTCGAAATTTTACTCGTATTGATGATCTAATTAAGACCCTATTATATATTGAAGAAAATTCCCATTTATATGTACAAATTACGGAAAAATTGGCGATAAAATGGCCTTTGTTTGGAATATGTAAATTTTTCCTCTCTATTTAGCCTAAAATTCCAGTAAATCTAGCCGAATATGGACACGTTTTAAGTAGTTCGTGAGGTCTTTCCATATTTTGAAAATAAATTCCACTGATATAAGCAAATTAGTGAAAGAACGGCGAAAAATAGTAAGCTTGTTCAGGTTTGGAATTGTTTTTAAGATTCTAGCGAGACCATTCCATATTTTGAAGAAAATCCCACTTTTAATAGCAAATAATAGAACAATTGGTGAAAAAAGGGCATTTCTTAGAATCTATAAATTTTTTTGGCTGTACTTTGAATAAATTCGAGGAAAGGTAGTGGAAGTTGGACTTGTTTCCAAAATACGAAAATTTTGCAGTAATAGAGCAAAGATATTAAAATTTCGCTAATATTATCCCATTTTGTCTCTTTTTTCGATATTATCTATCATAATGCAAAACATTTTTGAGAAAGAAAGCAAAAAAATTAAAATTATGCTAAACTTTTCCCATTTTGTCTCTTATTTCGATATTATCTTGAAAAAATGACGAAAATTTTGCTGAACGAGAGCAGAAGTATTAAAACTTCGCTAAAATTTTCCCATATTTTCGCTTTTTACTTTCTCCATATATGAAGGATAGAGAAAGTATTGTTTTCATGAAAACAATCGACTTCGAGATTTCAACGGAAATACACGTTTTGGGGTCCCTAGAACACGTTTTGACCATTTTCGGAATGATGTCTGTGTGTATGTGTGTGTGTGTGTGTGTGTGTGTGTGTGTGTAAGTGTGTGTGTGTGTGTGTGTGTGTGTGTGTGTGTGTGTGTGTGTGTGTGTGTGTGTGTGTGTGTGTGTGTGTATGTGTGTGTGTGATAGTGGACGCTCTAAAGTGAAAACTATTGGTCGAATCAACACCAAACTTCATATATAGTACTGTGGTGTGTGCTGTCAGGGTTGATTAGTTTTTGGAGTAAATCGGTCAATCGGACGTCCCGAAGGACGAAAAATAAAGAAATAATAGAAAAAAATAATTGAAATTTTGCTGAAATAATACGTTTTCGTTGCTTTTATCAATCATATCTTGATTTAAAGACAAAAAAAATACAAAATAGATGAAAAAAATTGAAATGTCGCTGAAACTAACCGTTTTATATGCTGGTTTTTGATCATATCTCGATAAAATATCGAAAAATAATGACAAAATATGGGAAAAATTAAAATTTCGCTAAAATTATCCGTTTCCGTTGCTTTTTTCGATAATATCTCGATAAAATGACGAAAATCCTGGCAAAATAGAGGAAAAAAAATTATCCATTTTCGTTGCTTTGTTCGATCATATATTTATAAAAAGAAGAAAAATAAAGACAAAATTAAGGGGTAAAAAATTGAAATTTCGATAATTTTATCCATTTTCGTTGCTTTTTTCGATAATATCTCGATAAAATGACGTAAAGAATGACTTAATAGAGCAAAAATAGAAATTTAGCTAGAATTATCCGTTTTTGTCGCTTTTTTCGTTCACCCTTCGATAAAATGACCAAATGATATAGAAAAAATAGAGAAAAAATAGATATTTCGCTATAATTATCGGTTTTCTATGGTTTTTTCTATTATATCTGAATAAAATGACAAATATTGAGGCAAAAGAAAGGAGAAAATTTAAATTTACACTAAAATTATCCGTTTTCGTTTCTTTTTTCGATCATATCTAGATAATAAGGCGAATAATAAAGACAAAAATTAGCTGAAAGAATTAAAATTTCGGGTATATTATCCGTTTTCATCGCTACTTTCGATTATATCTCGATAAAATAACGAAAAATAACGAATCATTTTGAGGAAAAAATTGAAATTTCGTTAAAATTATCCGTTTTCATTGCTTTTTTCGATCATAACTAGATAAAATGACGAAAAATAAAGAAAAAATAGTTTTTTCTCCTCTATTTTGCCAGGATTTTCGTCATTTTATCGAGATCTGATCGAAAATCGGATAATTTTAGCCAAATTACAATGTTTTACTATAAATTTTGTGTTTATTTTTCTTCATTTAATCAAGATATGATCGATAAAAGCAAAGAAAACGGATTATTTTAGCAAAATTTCAATTTTTATTCCCTATTTTGTCTTTATTTCTCGAAATTTAATCGACATATGATCGAAAAAAGCAATGAAAACGGACAAATTTAGCGAAAATTTAATTTTTCTCCTCTCTTTTGCCTTATTGTTGTCATTTTATTCAGATTGTATCGAAAAAATCAACATAATCGGATAATTCTAGCTAAATTTCTATTTTTACTCTATTTTGTCTATATTTTACATCATTTTATCGAGATAATATCGAAAAAAGCAACAAAAACGGATAAATTTAGCGAAATTTAATGTTTTCCTCAAAATTTAGTCTTTAATTTTCGTCATTTTATCAAGATATTATCGAAGAAAGCAACGAAGACGGATTTTTTTAGCGAAATTTTAGGGCAATTTCATTTTTCTCCTCCAATTTCGCCTTAATCAGTCAATTTATAGAAATATATTAGACAAAAGCAACTTAAACGGATAATTTTAGCAAAAATTCTATTTTTCTCCTCTATTTCGAAATAATATTCGTCATTTATTCGAGATATGATCGAAAAAACTGCAAAAACATAATTTTAGCGAAATTTTATTTTTTTCAGCTAAATTTTGTCTTTATGATTCGTTATACTATCGAGATATGATCGAAATAGCAACGAAAACGGATAATTTTAGCGAAAATTTAATTTTTTACATTTCTTTTGCCTTAATTTTTTGTCATTTTATTCAGATATTTTCGAAAATATCGACGAAAACGGATAATTATAGCAGAATATTTATTTTTTCTCTATTTTTTATAGTAATTGGTCATGTTATCGAGGGATGAACGAAAAAAGCAACAAAAACGGATAATTCTAGCTAAATGTCTATTTTTATTCTATTTAGTCATTTTTTACGTCATTTTATCGAGATATTATCGAAAAAGGCAACGAAAACGGTTATAATTAGAGAAATTTCAATTTTTATTCCCTATTTTGTCATTATTTTACGAAATATAATCAGAATATGATCGAAAAAGGAACGACAACGGACAATTTTATTGAAAATTTTATTTTTCTCCTCTCTTTTGCCTTATATTTGTCATTTCATAAAAATATTATTGAAAAAATAAAAAAAAAACGGATAATTCTAGCTAAATTTCTAGTTTTACTCTATTTTGTCTATATTTTACGTCATTTTATAGAGATAATATCGAAAAAAGCAACGAAAACGGATAAAATTAGCGAAATTTCCATTTTACCTCTAAATTTTGTCTTTATATTTCGTCTTTTTATCGAGATAATATCGAAAAGAGCAACGAAAACGGAGAATTTCAGGGAAACATCAATTACTTTTCTCTATTATTTCTTTATTTTTCGTCAGTTTAACGAGTTATGAAAGGATTGAGAATCAAAAACTGGTAATTTTAGCGAAATTTCAATTTTTATAGAGTAAAATTAGAAATTTAGCAAAGTTTATTCGTTTTTTTGATTTATTCGATAATAACAGTATAAAATAACAAAAATAAAGCAAAAGAGAGAAGAAGAATAAAATTTTCAATAAAATTGTCCGTTTTCGTTGCTTTTTTCGATCATATCCTGATTAAATTTCGAAAAATAAAGACAAAATAGGGAATAAAAATTGAAATTTCGCTAAAATTACCAGTTATTGATGCTTAATCCGTTAATAACTCGATAAAATGACGAAAAATAAAGAAATGATAGAAAAAATAATTGAAGCTTCCCTGAAATTATCCATTTCGTCACTTTCGATTTAGAGGTAAAAATGGAAATATCGCTAATTACATCCGTTTTTGTTGCTTTTTTCGATATTATCTCGATAAAATGACGTAAAAAATGACTCAATAGAGTAAAAATAGGAATTTAGCTAGAATTGTCCGTTTTCGTTAATATAAAATATATATATTAGTAGATAATTTTAAATCTCGATAAAATGACCAAAAAATATACAAAAAATAGGGAAAAAAATTAAAATTTCGCTATAATTATCCGTTTTCGTTGATTTTTTGATAATATCTGAATAAAATGACAAAAATTAAGGCAAAATAAAGACGAAAAATTAAATTTTCGCTAAAATTATCCGTTTTCGTTGCTTTTTCGATCATATCTCGATAATAAGACGAATAATAATGAAAAATTTAGCTGAAAAAATTGAAATTTCGCTAAAATTATCCGTTTTCGTTGCTTTTTCGATCATATCTTGTAAAAGGACGAAAAATAAACAAAAAATAAAGGGAAAAATTGAGATATCGCTAAAATTATCTTTTTTCGTTGCCTTTTTCAATCATATCTCGATACAATGATGAAAATTGAGATAAAATAGAGGAAAAAATTTAAATTTCGCTAACATTTCTGTTTTTGTTGCTTTTATCGAACATATCTTGATAAAAGGACGAAAAATAAACACCAAATAGAAGCAAAAAATTGAGATTTCGCTAAAATTATCCGTTTTTGTTGCTTTTTTAGATAATATCTCGATAAACTGACGAAAAATAAAGAAACAATTTAAAGAAAAATGTAAATTTCGCTTCAATTATCCGTTTTCGTTGTTTTTTCGATCATATCTCGATAAAATGACGAAAATTGTGGCGAAATAGTGCAGAAAAACATAGAATTCACTAAAATAATCCATTTTTGTTGATTCTTTTGATCATATACTTATAAAAAGACGAAAAATAACGACATAATTTAGCTGAAAAAATAGAAATTTCGCTACAATTATCTGTTTTCGTTGCTACTTTTGATTATATCCCGAAAAAAAGACGAAAAATAATGAAAAAATAGCGAAAAAAATTGTAATTTCGCTAAAATTATTTTTATTGTTGCATTTTTTGATCATATCTTGATTAACGTCGAAAAGTAAAACAAGAAATAGACGAAAAAATTTATATTTCGCTAAAATTATCCGTTTCCGTCTTTTTTTCTAATATATCACGATAAAATGACGAAAATTAAGGAAAAAAAAAGAGGAAAAAAATTTAAATTTCGCTAATATTATCCGTTTTCATTGCTTTTTTCGATCATATCTTGATTATCTAACTAAAAAAAGATGAAATAGGGGTAAAAATTGAAATTTCGTTGAAATAATCCATATTCGTTGCTGTTTAGGACATATCTCGATAAAAGTATGAAGAATAGAGAAAATAAAATGAAATTTCACTAAAATTTCTGTTTTTGATGCTTTTTTCGAACATATCTTGATAAAAGGACGAAAATTAAGAAAAATTGAAGAGAAAATTTGAAATTTCGCTAAAATTATCCGTTTTCGTTGGATTAATCGTTCATATCTCAAGAATATGACGAATAATAAAGACAAATATACATGAAAGATGAAACTTCGATAAAATTATCCATTTTCGTTGCTTTTTTCGATCATATATTTATAAAAGGACGAAAAATAAAGAAATAATAGAAAAAAATAATTGAAATTTTGCTGAAATAATCCGTTTTCGATGCTTTTATCAATCATATCTTGATTTAAAGACTAAAAAAATACAAAATAGATGAAAAAAATTGAAATGTCGTTAAAACTAACCGTTTCATATGCTGGTTTTTGATCATATCTCGATAAAATATCGAAAAATAATGACAAAATATGGGAAAAATTAAAATTTCGCTAAAATTATCCGTTTCCGTTGCTTTTTTCGATAATATCTCGATAAAATGACGAAAAATAAACACAAAATTTAGAGTAAAACATTGTAATTTGGCTAAAATTATCCTATTTCGCTGTTTTTTCGATCAGATCTCGATAAAATGACGAAAATCCTGGCAAAATAGAGGAGAAAAAAAATCGCTAAAATTATCCATTTTCGTTGCTTTGTTCGATCATATATTTATAAAAAGAAGAAAAATAAAGACAAAATTTAGGGGTAAAAAATTGAAATTTCGATAATTTATTCGTTTTCGTTGCTTTTTTCGATAATATCTCGATAAAATGATGTAAAGAATGACTTAATAGAGTAAAATAGAAATTTAGCTAGAATTATCCGTTTTTGTCGCTTTTTTCGTTCACCCTTCGATAAAATGACAAAAGGATATAGAAAGAATTGAGAAAAAATAGATATTTCGCTATAATTATCGGTTTTCTATGATTTTTTCTATTATATCTGAATAAAATGACAAAAATTGAGGCAAAAGAAAGGAGAAAATTTAAATTTTCACTAAAATTATCCGTTTTCGTTTCTTTTTTCGATCATATCTAGATAATAAGACGAATAATAAAGACAAAAATTAGCTGAAAGAATTAAAATTTCGGGTATATTATCCGTTTTCGTCGCTACTTTCGATTATATCTCGATAAAATAACGAAACATTTTGAGGAAAAAATTGAAATTTCGTTAAAATTATCCGTTTTCATTGCTTTTTTCGATCATAACTAGATAAAATGACGAAAAATAAAGAAAAAATAGATAAAAAAATTGAAGTTTCGCTAAATTTATCCGTTTTTTTTTTCTTTTATCGATTATATCTTGATAATATCTCTATAAAATCACGAAAATAAAGACAACATTTAGAGTAAAAAATTGAAATTTCGCTTAAATTATCCATTTTCGTTTCTTTATTCGATGATTACTTGATAAAATGGCAAAAAGTAAGGCAAAATACAGCAGAAAAACATAATTTTCGCTAAATTTATCCGTTTAAGATGCTTTTGTTTAACATATCAATATAATTGACGATAATTAAGGCGAAATTGGAGAAGAAAAATGAAATTTCCCTAAAATTTCGCTTTAAAAAATCCGTCTTAGTTGCTTTATTCGATCATATCTCGATAAAATGACGAAAAATAAAGACAAAATTTAGAGGAAAAAATTGAAATTTCCCTTAAATTAACCGTTTTAGTTACTTTTGTCTAATATATTTCGATAAATTGACTAAAATTAAGGCGAAATTGGAGGAGAAAAATGATATTTCCCTAAAATTTTGCTAAAAAAAGCCGTCTTCGTTGCTTTTTTCGATCATATCTCGATAAAATGTCGAAAAATAAAAACAAAATATAGAGGAAAAAATGAAATTTCTGTAATATTATAGGTTTTCGTTGGTTGTTACGATGATATCTCGATAAAATGACGTAAAATGAAGACTACATAGAGTAAAAATAGAAATTTAGCTAGAATTATCCGTTTTTGTAGCTTTTTTCTCTCCTCCCTCGATAACATGACCAATTACTATAAAAAATAGAGAAAAAATAGATATTTTGCTATAATTATCCGTTTTCGTCGATTTTTTCGAAAATATCTGAATAAAATGACAAAAAATTAAGACAAAATTTAGCTGAAAAAATGAAATTTCGCGTTGACCTCCCATCGACCTTGGGTCATAGACCTCGAGTCATCGACCTCGGGTCATCAACCTCGGGTCATTTACCTAGGGTCATTGTCCTCGGGTCATTTACCACGAGTCATTGAACTCGGGTCATCGACCTCGGGTCATTGACCTAGGGTCATTGTCCTCGGGTCACTGACCTCGGGTCATTGACCTCGGGTCATTGACCTCGGGTCATTGACCTCGAGTCATTGACCTCGGGTCATTGACCGTAAGTTATCCCGAAGTCGATCACCCGGAGTTGACCTCTTGGAGTCGACTACCCGAAGACGACCTCCCGAACTCGACCTCCCGGAGTCAACATCCGGAATCGACCTCCCGGAGTCGACTTTTAGTTTTGACCTCCTGGAGTCAACCTCCCGGAGTCGACCTCGGGTCATTGATCTCCCGGAGTCATCTTCCCGGAGTCAAACTCCCGGAATCGACTTCCAGAGTTGACCTACCGAAGTCGACTTCCAAAGTTGACCTCCCGGAGTCGACCTCCCAGGGTCGATCCCGGGTCATCGACCTCGGGTTATTGACCTAGGGTCATTGTCCTCGAGTCATTGTTTTCGGGTCATGGACCTCCATGACCCGAGGTCAATGACCCGAGGTCAATGAACCGAGGTCAATGAACCGAGGTCAATGACCCGAGGTCAATAGCCCGAAAACAATGACTCGAGGACAATGACCCTAATGACTAACAATGACCCGAGGTCAATAAACCGAGGTCAATGACCCGGGGTCGACCCTGGGAGGTCGACTCTGGGAGGTTGACTCTGGGAGGTCAACTTTGGAAGTCGACTCCAGAAGGTCAACTCTGGAAGTCGATTCCGGGAGGTCGATTCAGAAGTCGAGTCCGGGAGGTTGACTCCGGGAGATCGATGACCCGAGGTCGACTCCGGGAGGGCAACTCTTGAAGTCGACTCCGGGAGGTCGATTCCGGATGTTGACTCCGGGAGGTCGATTTCTGGAGGTCGTCTCCGGGTAGTCGACTCAAAGAGGTCAACTCCGGGTGATCAACTTCGGGATAACTTACGGTCAATGACCCGAGGACAATGACCTTAGGTCAATGACACGAGGTTGATGACCCGAGGTCGATGACTCGAGGTCGATGACCCAAGGTCGATGGGAGGTCAACGCGAAATTTCATTTTTTCAGCTAAATTTTGTCTTAATTTTTTGTCATTTTATTCAGATACTTTCGAAAAAATCGACGAAAACGGATAATTATAGCAAAATATCTATTTTTTCTCTATTTTTTATAGTAATTGGTCATGTTATCGAGGGAGGAACGAAAAAAGCAACAAAAACGGATAATTCTAGCTAAATTTCTATTTTTACTCTATTTAGTCATTTTTTACGTCATTTTATCGAGTTTTTATCGAAAAAGGCAACGAAAACGGATAAAATTAGAGAAATTTTTATTCCCTATTTTGTCATTATTTTACGAAATATAATCAGAATATGATCGAAAAAAGCAACGAAAACGGGCAATTTTAATGAAAATTTTATTTTAATCCTTTCCTTTGCCTTATTTATGTCATTTTATACAAATATTATCGAAAAATCAAAAAAACGGATAATTCTAGTTAGATTCCTATTTTTACTCTATTTTGTCTATATTTTACGTCATTTTATCGAGATATTATAGAAAAATCAACGAAAACGGTTAATATTAGCGAAATTTAAATTTATTACATTTAAATTTTGGCTTTATTTTTTGGCTTTTTATAAATATATGAAATATATTATAAAAGACACAAGAATGCATAATTCTAGCTATATTTCTATTTTTACTCTATGTAGTGGTCATTTTACGTCATTTTATCGAGATATCATCGTAACAACCAACGAAAACGGATAATATTACAGAAATTTCATTTTTTCCTCTATATTTTGTTTTTATTTTTCGACATTTTATCGAGATATGATCGAGAAAAGCAACGAAGACGGCTTTTTTTAGCAAAATCTTAGGGTAATATCATTTTTCTCCTCCAATTTCGCCTTAATTTTAGTCAATTATAGAGATATATTAGACAAAAGCATCTTAAACGGATAAATTTAGCGAAAATTATGTTTTTCTGCTGTATTTTGCCTTACTTTTTGCCATTTTATCAAGTAATCATCGAATAAAGAAACGAAAATGGATAATTTAAGCGAAATTTCAATTTTTTACTCTAAATGTTGTCTTTATTTTCGTGATTTTATAGAGATATTATCAAGATATGATCGATAAAAGAAAAAAAAACGGATAAATATAGCGAAACTTCAATTTTTTTAACTATTTTTTCTTTATTTTTCGTCATTTTATCTAGTTATGATCGAGAAAAGCAATGAAAACGGATAGTTTTAACGAAATTTCAATTTTTTCCTCAAAATGTTTCGTTATTTTTCGTTATTTTATCGAGATATAATCGAAAAAAGCAACGAAAACGGATAAAATTATCGAAATTTCAATAATTTTATCCCTAAATTTTGTCTTTTTTTTTCTTCTTTTTATAAATATATGATCGAACAAAGCAACAAAAATGGATAATTTTAGCGATTTTTTTTCTCCTCTATTTTGCCAGGATTTTCGTCATTTTATCGAGATCTGATCGAAAAAACAACGAAATCGGATAATTTTAGCCAAATTACAATGTTTTACTCTAAGTTTTTGTGTTTATTTTTCGTCATTTTATCGAGATATTATCAAAAAAAGCAACGGAAACGGAGAATTTTAGCGAAATTTTAATTTTTCCCATATTTTGTCATTATTTTTCGATATTTTATCGAGATATGATCAAAAACCAGCATATAAAACGGTTAGTTTTAGCGACTTTTCAATTTTTTCATCTATTTTGTCTTTTTTTAGTCTTTTAATCGAGATATGATCGAAAACAGCAACGAAAACGGATAATTTCAGTGAAATTTTAATAATTTTTCTCTATGATTTCTTTATTTTTCGTCATTTTATCGAGATATGAACGGATTAAGAATCAAAAACTGGTAATTTTAGCGAAATTTCAATTTTTATAGAGTAAAAATAGAAATTTAGCAAGGATTATCCGTTTTTTTTGATTTTTTCGATAATAACAGTGTAAAATAACAAAAATAAAGCAAAAGAGAGGAGAAGAATAAAATTTTCAATAAAATTGTCCGTTTTCGTTGCTTTTTTCGATGATATCCTGATTAAATTTCGAAAAATAAAGACAAAATAGGGAATAAAAATTGAAATTTCTCTAAAATTACCAGTTATTGATGCTTAATCCGTTAATAACTCGATAAAATGACGAAAAATAAAGAAATGGTAGAGAAAAATAATTAAAGCTTCCCTGAAATTATCCATTTCGTCACTTTCGATTTAGAGGTAAAAATGGAAATATCGCTAATTATATCCGTTTTTGTTGCTTTTTTCGATATTATCTCGAGAAAATGACATAAAAAATGACTTAATAGAGTAAAAATAGGAATTTAGCTAGAATTGTCCGTTTTTTTGATTTTTTCGATAATATTTGTATAAAATGACATAAATAAGGCAAAGGAAAGGAGAAAAATAAAATTTTCAATAAAATTGCCCGTTTTCGTTGCTTTTTTCGATCATATTCTGATTATATTTCGTAAAATAATGACAAAATAGGGAATAAAAATTGAAATTTCTCTAATTTTATCCGTTTTCGTTGCCTTTTTCGATAAAAACTCGATAAAATGACGTAAAAAATGACTATATAGAGTAAAAATAGAAATTTAGCTAGAATTATCCGTTTTTGTTCCTTTTTTCGTTCCTCCCTCGATTACATGACCAATTACAATAAAAAATAGATATTTTGCTATAATTATCCATTTTCGTCGATTGTTTCGAAAATATCTGAATAAAATGACAAAAAATTAAGACAAAATTTAGCTGAAAAATTGAAATTTCGCGTTAATTATCCGTTTTCGTTGCTTTATTCGATTAAATCTTAATCCCAGAAATGCCTTAGTATCTTTGACCTCGTTTCATTAACCTCGAGTAGAACAATTAGGATCATGACCCTCGGGTCATCGACCTCGGATCATCGACCTCGGGTCATCGACCTCGGGTCATAGACCTCGGTTCATCGACCTCGGGTAATCGACCTTGGGTCATCGACCTCGGTTAATCGACCTCAGGTAATCGACCTTTGGTCATCGATATATAGTCATGGACCTAGTGTCATTGACCTCGGGTCATTGACCTCGGGTCATTACCTCGGGTCATTGACCTTGGGTCATAGGCCTTAAGTCATCCCGGAGTCGACCATCCAGGAAGAGACGTCCCAAAGTCGACATCCCGGAGTCGACCTCCCTGAGTCGACCTACCGGAGTCAATATCTCGGAGTCAATCACCCGGCGTTGACCTCTCACAGTCGACTACCCGGAGACGAACTCCCGGAGACGACCTCCTGGAGTTGACCTCGTGTCATCGATCTCCCGGAGTCAACCTCCCGCTGTCGACTTCCGGGGTTTACCTCCCGGAGTCGACTCCCAGAGTTGACCTCCAGAATTCGACCTTTTGCAGTCGACCTCCCAGGGTAGAACTCGGGTCATCGACCATGGGTCATCGACCTCGGGTCATTAACTAGGGTCATTGATCTCGGGTCATTGACCGTAAGTTATCCCGAAGTCGACCTCTAGGAGTCGACCTCCAAGATTCGACCTCTAGGAGTCGACCTGACTTAGTCGACCTCCCTGAGTTGAGTTCCGGACTCGACCTCCCGGAGTCGACTTCCGGTGTCGACCTCCCTGAGTCGACTTCCTGAGTTGTCCTCCCGGAGTCAACCTTCCTGAGTCGACTTCCTGAGTTGACCTCCCGGAGTCAACCTCCCGGAGTCGAGCTCGGGTCATCAATCTCCCGAAGTCAACCTCCCGGAGTCAACTTCCAGAGTTGACCTCCCGGAGTCAACCTCCCAGGGTCGACCGCGGGTCATCGACCTTGGCTCATTGACCTCGGGTCATCGACCACGGGTCATTGAACTCGGGTCATCGACCTCGGGTCATTGACCTTGGGTCATTGTCCTCGGGTCATTAACCTCGGGTCATTGTCCTCGGGTCATTGACCTCGGGTCATTGACCTCGGGCCATTGAACTCGGGTCATTGGCCTCGGGTCATTGACCTCAAGTCATTGACCTAGGGTCATTGACTTTCGGGGTTTACCTCCCGGAGTCGACTTCAAGAGTTGACCTCCCGGAGTCGACCTCGGGTCATCGATCTCCCGGAGTCAACCTCCCGGAGTCGACTTCTGAATCGACCTCCCGGAGTCGGATAACGAAAACGGATAATTTTAAATCTCGATAGAATGACCAAAAAATATAGAAAAAATAGAGAAAAAAATAAATATTTTGCTATAATTATCCGTTTTCGATGATTTTTTTTGATAATATCTGAATAAAATGACAAAAATTAAGGCAAAATAAAGACGAAAAATTAAATTTTCGCTAAGATTATCCGTTTTCGATCATATCTCGATAATACGATGAATAATAAAAAAAAATTTTGCTGAAAAATTTGAAATTTCGCTAAAATTATCCGTTTTCGTTGCTACTTTCGATTATCTCTCGATAAAATGACGAAAAATAAAGACAAAACCTTGAGGAAAATAATTAAATTTCTCTAAAATTATCCGTTTTCGTTGCTTTTTCGATCATATCTTGTAAAAGAACGAAAAATAAACAAAAAATAAAGGGAAAAATTGAGATATCGCTAAAATTATCTTTTTTCGTTGCCTTTTTCAATCATATCTCGATACAATGATGAAAATTGAGATAAAATAGAGGAAAAAATGTAAATTTTGCTAACATTTCTGTTTTTGTTGCTTTTATCGAACATATCTTGATAAAAGGACGAAAAATAAACACCAAATAGAAGAAAAAAATTGAAATTTCGCTAAAATTATCCGTTTTTGTTGCTTTTTTCGATAATATCTCGATAAACTGACGAAAAATAAAGAAACAGTTTAAAGGAAAATGTAAATTTCGCTTCAATTATCCGTTTCCGTTGTTTTTTCGATCATATCTCGATAAAAGGACAAAAATTGTGGCGAAATAGTGCAGAAAAACATAGAATTCGCTAAAATTATCCATTTTTGTGATTTTTTCGAATATATATTTTTAAAAAGACGAAAAATAAAGACATAATTTAGCTGAAAAAATAGAAATTTCGCTACAATTATCCGTTTTCGTTGCTACTTTCGACTATATCCCGAAAAAATGACGAAAAATAATGAAAAAATAGCGATTTTGTAATTTCGCTAAAATTATTTTTTTGTTGCATTTTTTGATCATATCTTGATTAACGAAGAAAAGTAAAACACAAAATAGACGAAAAAAATTTATATTTCGCTAAAATTATCCGTTTCCGTTTTTTTTTTCTAATATATGACGATAAAATGCAAAAAATTAAGGAAAAAAAAGAGGAAAAAATTTAAATTTCGCTAATATTATCCTTTTTAATTGCTTTTTTCGATCATATCTTGATTTACTGACTAAAAAAAGATGAAATAGGGGTAAAAATTGAAATTTCGTTGAAATAATCCATATTCGTTGCTGTTTAGGACATATC
The DNA here is from genome assembly GCA_947579665.1 of Sympetrum striolatum. Classification (NCBI taxonomy): domain Eukaryota; kingdom Metazoa; phylum Arthropoda; class Insecta; order Odonata; family Libellulidae; genus Sympetrum; species Sympetrum striolatum. The sequence goes on along the minus strand of OX388343.1, from coordinate 115,039,825 downwards.
TCGATAAAAGTATGAAGAATAGTGAAAATAAAATGAAATTTCACTAAAATTTCTGTTTTTGATGCTTTTTTCGAACATATCTTGATAAAAGGACGAAAATTAAGAAAAATTGAAGAGAAAATTTGAAATTTCGCTAAAATTATCCGTTTTCGTTGGAATAATCGTTCATATCTCAATAATATGACGAATAATCAAGACAAATATACATGAAAGATGAAACTTTGCTAAAATTATCCATTTTCGTTGCTTTTTTCGATCATATCTCGATAGAATGACGTGAAAAATGACTAAATAGTGTTAAAATTGAAATTTCGCTGAAATTATCCATTTTAGTTGCTTTTTTCGATCATATTTCGATGAAATGACTAAAAAAAGACAAAATAGATGAAAAAAATTAAAATTTCGCTATAATTATCCGTTTTCGTTGATTTTTTCGATAATATCTGAATAAAATGACAAAACCTAAGGCTATAGAAAGGAGAAAAATTAAATTTTCCCTAAAATTTTCCATTTTCGTTGATTTTTTTCTTAATATCTGAATAAAATTACCAAAATTAAGGCAAAAGTAAGGTAATTAAAGTAATTTGCTAAAACTTTAGTATGTAACATATTTTTGTATCACTGATTTTTTATTCATGAAATACTGATAAACCGGAAGTTAAATATAAATATTTACATCTTATATATGGAGAAAGTTATGTGCTGGCCACATCAGATTTTTGTCGATATAATCTTCACAAAATAAAAAAATATTGCAGAAATAGAGCAAAAATATAAAAATGTTGCAAAATTAACCCAATTTGTCGCTTTTTTCGATATTATCTATCACATTGCCAAACATTTTGCTTAAATAGAGCAAAAATGTTAAACGTTCGCTAAAATTAACCCAATTTGTCGCTTTCTTCTATATTATCTTGACCAGAGGTCGATGAACTGTGGTAATTGACTCGAAGTCGATGACCCAAGGTCGATGACGCGAATTCGATGACCCGATGACGATGACCCGAGGCCGATGACCAAAGGTCGATGGCCCGAGGTCAACCCTGGGAGGTCAACCCTGGGAAGTAAACCCTGGAAGTCGACTCCGGGAGGTCGACTCCGGAAATCGACTCCGGGAGGTCAACTCTGGAAGTCAATTCCGGGAGGTTGACTCCAAGAAGTTGACTCCGGGAGATCAATGACCCGAGATCGACTCCGGGAGGTGGACTCCGGGAGGTCAAAACTAAAAGTTTAATCCGGGAGGTCGACATCGGAAGTCGACTGCGGGATATCGATTCAGAAGTCGTCTCCGGGAGGTTGACTCCAGGAGATCGATGACCCGAGGTCGACTCCGGGAGGTCAACTCTTGAAGTCGACTCTGGGAGGTCGATTCCGGATGTTGACTCCGGGAGGTCAACTCTGGGTGATCGACTCTAAGATGTCGACTCCGGGAAGTCGACTCAGGGAGATCGACTCCAAGAGACTAAGGGAGGTCGAATCTTGGAGGTCAACTCCTGGAGGTCGATTCGGGATAACTTACGGACAATGACCCGAGGTCAATGACTCGAGGTCAATGACTCGAGGTCAATGATCCGAGGTCAATGACCCGAGGTCAGTGACCCGAGGACTGATTTATAAATATAGATAAATTTTTTCTTTATTTTTCTTCTTTTTATAAATATAGGATCAAACAAAGCAACGAAAATGGATAATTTTAGCGATTTTTTTTCTCCTCTATTTTGCCAGGATTTTCGTCATTTTATCGAGATCTGATCGAAAAAACAACAAAATCGGATAATTTTAGCCAAATTACAATGTTTTACTCTAAATTTTGTGTTTATTTTTCGTCATTTTATCGAGATATTATCGAAAAAAGCAACGGAAACGGATAATTTTAGCGAAATTTTAATTTTTCCCGTATTTTGTCATTACTTTTTGGATATTTTATCGAGATATAATCAAAAACCAGCATACAAAACGGTTAGTTTTAGCGACATTTCAATTTTTTCATCTATTCTGTCTTTTTTTAGTCATTTAATCGAGATATGATCTAATCGAGATCGAGATCGAGATGATTAATTGAAATTTCAATTTTTACCCCAATTTTATCCTTTTTTAGTCAGTAAATCAAGATTTGATCGAAAAAAGTAAAGAAAACGGATAATTTTAGCAAAATTTCAATTTTTATTCCCTATTTTGTCTTTATTTCTCGAAATTTAATCGAGATATGATCGAAAAAAGCAACGAAAACGGACAAATTTAGCGAAAATTTATTTTTTCTCCTCTCTTTTGCCTTATTTTTGTCATTTTATTCACATTGTATCGAAAAAATCAACATAATCGGATAATTCTAGCTAAATTTCTATTTTTACTCTATTTTGTCTATATCTTACGTCATTTTATCGAGATATTATCGAAGAAAGCAACGAAGTCGGAGAATTTTTGGAAAACCTCAATTATGTTTCTCTATTTTTTCTTTATTTTTCGTCATTTTATCGACTTATTATCGAAAAAAGCAACGAAAACGGTTAATATTAGCGAAATTTAATGTTTTCCTCTAAATTTTGTCTTTATTTTTCGTCATTTTATCGAGATATTATCGAAGAAAGCAACGAAGACGGATTTTTTTAGCATAATTTTAGGGAAATTTCATTTTTCTCCTCTAATTTTCGTCAATTTATAGAAATATATTAGACAAAAGCAACATAAAAAGATAATTTTAGCAAAAATTATATTTTTCTCCTCTATTTCGAAAAAATTTTCGTCATTTATTCGAGCTATGATCGAAAAAACTGCAAAAACGGATAATTTTAGCAAAATTTCAATTTTTTTCAGCTAAATTTTGTCTTTATGATTCGTCATACTATCAAGATATGATCGAAATAGCAACGAAAACGGATAATTTTAGCGAAAATTTAATTTTTCAGCTTTCTTTTGCCTTAATTTTTTGTCATTTTATTCAGATATTTTCGAAATAATCGACGAAAACGGATAATTATAGCAAAATATTTATTTTTTTTCTCTATTTTTTATAGTAATTAGTCATGTTATCGAGGGATAACGAAAAAAGCAACAAAAACGGATAATTCTAGCTAAATGTCTATTTTTATTCTATTTAGTCATTTTTTACATCATTTTATCCAGATATTATCGAAAAAGGCAACGAAAACGGATATAATTTGAGAAATTTCAATTTTTATTCCCTATATTGTCATTATTTTACGAAATATAATCAGAATATGATCGAAAAAGGAACGACAACAGACAATTTTATTGAAAATTTTATTTTTGTCCTCTCTTTTGCCTATTTTTTGTCATTTTATAAAAATATTATCGAAAAAATCAAAAAAAAAAACGGATAATTCTAGCTAAATTTCTATTTTTACTCTATTTTGTCTATATTTTACGACATTTTATAGAGATAATATCGAAAAAAGCAACGAAAACGGATAAAATTAGCGAAATTTCCATTTTTACCTCTAAATTTTGTCTTTATATTCGTCTTTTTATCGAGATAATATCGAAAAGAGCAACGAAAACGGAGAATTTCAGGGAAACTTCAATTACTTTTCTCTATTATTTCTTTATTTTTCGTCATTTTAACGAGTTATGAAAGGATTAAGAATCAAAAACTGGTAATTTTAGCGAAATTTCAATTTTTATAGAGTAAAAATAGAAATTTAGCAAGGATTATCCGTTTTTTTTTATTTATTCGATAATAACAGTATAAAATAACAAAAAGCAAAAGAGAGGAGAATAAAATTTTCAATAATATTGTCCGTTTTCGTTGCTTTTTTCGATCATATCCTGATTAAATTTCGTAAAATAATGACAAAATAGGAAATAAAAATTGAAATTTCTCTAATTTTATCCGTTTTCGTTGCCTTTTTCGATAAAAACTCGATAAAATGACGTAAAAAATGACTAAAAAGAGTAAAAATAGGAATTTAGCTAGAATTATCCGTTTTTGTTCCTTTTTTCGTTCCTCCCTCGATAACATGACCAATTACTATAAAAAATAGAGAAAAATAGATATTTTGCTATAATTATCCGTTTTCGCGTATTGTTTCGAAAAGTATCTGAATAAAATGACAAGAAATTAAGACAAAATTTAGCTGAAAAATTGAAATTTCGCGTTAATTATCCGTTTTCGTTGCCTTATTCGATTAAAACTTAATCCCAGAAATGCCTTAGTATCTTTTACCTCGTTTCATTAACCTCGAGTAGAATAATTAGGATCATGACCCTCGGGTCATCGACCTCGGATCATCGACCTCGGGTCATCGACTTCGGGTCATCGACTTCGGGTCCTCGACCTCGGGTAATCGACCTTGGGACATCTACCTCGGTTAATCGACCTCAGGTAATCGACCTTTGGTCATTGATATAAAGTCATGGACCTAGTGTCATTGACCTCGGGTCATTGACCTAGGGTCATTACCTCGGGTCAATACCTCGGGTCATTGACCTTGGGTCATAGACTGTAAGTCATCCCGGAGTCGACCGTCCAGGAAGAGACGTCCCAAAGTCGACCTCCCGGAGTCGACCTCCCTGAGTCGACCTACCGGAGTCGATATCTCGTAGTCGATCACCCGGAGTTGACCTCTCGGAGTCGACTACCCGGAGACGACCTCCCGGAGTTGACCTCGGGTCATCGATCTCCCGGAGTCAACCTCCCGGAGTCAACTCCCAGAGTTTACCTCCCGGAGTCGACTCCCAGAGTTGACCTCCCGAAGTCGACATTTAGGAGTCGAACTCCCAGGGTCGAACTCGGGTCATCGACCATGGGTCATCGACCTCGGGTCATTTTCCTCGGGTCATTGACCTCGGGTCATTGAACTCGGGTCATTGACCTTGGGTCATTGACCGTAAGTTATCCCGAAGTCTACCTACAGGAGTCGACCTCCAAGATTCAACCTCTAGGAGTCGACCTGACTTAGTCGACCTCCCTGAGTTGACTTCCGGACTCGACCTCCCGGAGTCGACTTCCGGTGTCGACCTCCCGGAGTTGACTTTTAGTTTTGACCTCCCGTGGTCAACCTCCCGCAGTCGACCTCGGGTCATCAATCTCCCGAAGTCAACCTCCCGGAATCAACTTCCAGAGTTGACCTACCGGAGTCATCCTCCCAGGGTCGACCTCGGGTCATCAACCTTGGGTCATGGACATCGGGTCATCGACCTCGGGTCATCCTCCTCGGGTCATCGCCCTCGGGTCATTGACCTAGGGTCATCGTCCTCGGGTCATTAACCGCGGGTCATTGAAAACCGGTCATCGACCTCGGATCATTGACCTAGGGTCATTGTCCTCTGGTAACTGACCTCGGGTCATTGACCTCGGGTCATTGACCTCGGGTCATTGACCTCAGGTCATTGACATTGGGTCATTGACCTCGGGTCATTGACCGTAAGTTATCCCGAAGTCGACCTCCAGGAGTTGACCTCCAAGATTCGACCTCCCTTAGTCTCTCGGAGTCGACATCTCGGAGTCGATCACCCGGAGTTGACCTCTTGGAGTCGACTACCCGGAGACGACCTCCCGGACTGGACCTCCTGGAGTCAGCATCCGGAATCGACCTCCCGAAGTCGACTTCAAGAGTTGACCTCCCGGAGTCGATTTCGGGTCATCGATCTCCCGGAGTCAACCTCCCGGAGTCGACTTCTGAATGGACCTCCCGGAGTTGACTTCCGGTGTCGACCTCCCGGAGTTGACTTTTAGTTTTGACCTCCCGGAGTCGACCTCGGGTCATTGATCTCCCGGAGTCAACCTCCCGGAATCGACTTCCAGAGCTGACCTCCCGGAGTCGACTTCCAAAGTTGACCTCCCGGAGTCAACCTCCCAGAGTCGACCTCCCAGGGTCGCACCCGGCTCATCGACCTCGGATTATTGACCTAGGGTCATTGTCCTAAAGTCATTGTTTTTGGGCTATTGACCTCGGGTCATTGACCTCGGGTCATTTACCTCGGTTCATTGACCTCGGGTCATTGACCATGGGTCATTGACATCGGGTCATTGACCGTAAGTCATCCCAAAGTCGACCTCCAGGAGTCGACCTCCAAGATTCGACCTCTAGGAGTCGACCTCCGTGAGTCGACCTCCCGGAGTCAATCTCAATCAGTCCATCTCCCGTGGTCGACCTCCTGGAGTAGACCTACCGGAGTCAATTTCCAGAGTCGACTTCCCGGAGTCGACTTTTAGGGTTGACCTCCCGGAGTCGACTTCCGGAGTCGACCTTCCGGAGTCGACTTCCGGTGTCGACCTCCTGGAGTCGACTTCCAGAGTTGACTTCCCGCAGTCAACCTCCCGGGGTTGACCTTGGGTCATTGATCTCCCGGAGTCAACTTCCCGGAGTCAACCTCCCGGAGTCAACTTCCAGAGCTGACCTCCCGGAGTCGACTTCAAAAGTTGACCTCCCGGAGTCAACCTCCCGGAGTCGACAAGCCAGGGTCAACCTCGGGTCATCGAATTCCGGTAATTGACCTAGGGTCATTGTCCGCGAGTAGTTGTTTTCGGGCCATTGACCTCGGGTCATTGACCTCGGGTCATTGACCTCGGGTCATTGAACTTAAGTCATCCCGAAGTCGACCTTCCGTAGTCGACCTCCAAGATTCGACCTCTAGGAGTCGACCTCCCTGAGTCGACCTCCCGGAGTCGACCTCCCGGAGTCAATCTCAATTAGTCGATCTCCCGGAGTCAACTACCCGGAGACGACTTCCCGGACTCGACCCTCCTGAGTCGACTTCCTGACTCGACCTCCCGGAGTCAACTTCCGGAGTCGACCGACGGGGGTCGATTTCCGAAGTCGAACTCCCGGAGTCGACTTCCAGGGTTTACCTCCCGGAGTCGACCTCCCAGGGTTGACCTCGGGCCATCGACCTTTGGTCATCGGCCTCGGGTCATCGACCTCGGGTCATCGAACTCGCGTCATCGACCTTGGGTCATCGACTTCGAGTCAATGACCACAGTTCATCGACCTCTGGTCAAGATTATATAGAAGAAAGCGACAAATTGGGTTAATTTTTGGCGAATGTTTAACATTTTTGCTCAATTTAAGCAAAATGTTTGGCAATGTGATAGATAATATCGAAAAAAGCGACAAATTGGGTTAATTTTTGCAACATTTTTATATTTTTGCTCTATTTCTGCAATATTTTTGTATTTTGTGAAGATTATATCGACAAAAATCTGATGTGGCCAGCACATACCTTTCTCCATATATAAGATGTAAATATTTATATTTAACCTCCGGTTTAACAGTATTTCATGAATAAAAAATCAGTGATACAAAAATATGTTACATACTAAAGTTTTAGCAAATTACCTTAATTACCTTACTTTTGCCTTAATTTTTGTAATTTTATTCAGATATTAACAAAAAAATCAACGAAAATGGATAATTTTAGCGAAAATTTAATTTTCTCCTTTCTATAGCCTTAAATTTTGTCATTTTATTCAGATATTATCGAAAAAATCAACGAAAACGAATAATTATAGCGAAATTTTAATTTTTTTCATCTATTTTGTCTTTTTTTAGTCATTTCATCGTAATATGATTGAAAAAAGCAACTAAAATGGATAATTTAAGCGAAATTTCAATTATTTTTCTCTATTTTGTCTCTATTTTTCGAAATTTATTCGAGTTATGAGCGAAAACACAACGAAAACGGATAATTTTAGCGAAAATTTAATATTTCTGCTTTATTTTGCCTTAATTTTGGTCATTTTATTCAGATATTATCAAAAAAATCAACGAAAACGGATAATTATAGCGGAATATTAATTTCTTTCTCTATTTTTTCTATATTTTTTGGTAATTTTATCGAGGGATGAACGAAAAAAGCAACAAAAACGGATAATTTTAGCGAAGTTTCATCTTTCATGTATATTTGTCTTTATTATTCGTCATATTATTGAGATATGAACGATTAATCCAACGAAAACGGATAATTTTAGCGAAATTTCAAATTTTCTCTTCAATTTTTCTTAATTTTCGTCCTTTTATCAAGATATGTTCGAAAAAAGCATCAAAAAAAGAAATTTTAGTGAAATTTCATTTTATTTTCTCTATTCTTCATATTTTTATCGAGATATGTCCTAAACAGCAACGAATATGGATTATTTCAACGAAATTTCAATTTTTACCCCTATTTCATCTTTTTTTAGTCAGTTAATCAAGATATGATCGAAAAAAGCAATGAAAACGGATAATATTAGCGAAATTTAAATTATTTTCCTCTTTTTTTTCCTTAATTTTCGTCATTTTATCGTGATATATTAGAAAAAAAGACGGAAACGGATAATTTTAGCGAAATCTAAATTTTTTCGTCTGTTTTGTGTTTAACTTTTCGTCGTTAATCAAGTTATGATCAAAAAATGCAACAAAAAAAAAATTTTAGCGAAATTACAAAATTGCTATTTTTTCATTATTTTTCGTCATTTTTTCGGGATATAGTCGAAAGTAGCAACGAAAACGGATAATTGTAGCGAAATTTCTATTTTTTCAGCTAAATTATGTCTTTATTTTTCGTCTTTTTATAAATATATGATCGAAAGAATCAACAAAAATGGATAATTTTAGCGAATTCTATGTTTTTCAGCACTATTTCGCCACAATTTTCGTCAGTTTTTCGAGATATAATCGAAAAAAGCATCAAAAAAGGATAATTTTAGCGAAATCTCAATTTTTTCTTCTATTTGGTGTTTATTTTTCGTCCTTTTATGAAGATATGTTCGATAAAAGCAACAAAAACAGAAATGTTAGCGAAATTTACATTTTTTCCTCTATTTTATCTCAATTTTCATCATTGTATCGAGATATGATTGAAAAAGGCAACGAAAAAAGATAATTTTAGCGATATCACTATTTTTCCCTTTATTTTTTGTTTATTTTTCGTCCTTTTACAAGATATGATCGAAAAAGCAACGAAAACGGATAACTTTAGCGAAATTTCAATTTTTTCCTCAAGGTTTTGTATTTATTTTTCGTCATTTTATCGAGAGATAATCGAAAGTAGCAACGAAAACGGATAATTTTAGCGAAATTTCAATTTTTTCAGCTAAATTTTTCTTTAGTATTCGTCCTATTATCGAGATATGATCGAAAAAGCAACGAAAACGGATAATTTTAAATCTCGATAAAATGACCAAAAAATATAGAAAAAATAGAGAAACAAATTATTATTTCGCTATAATTATCCTTTTTTGTTGATTTTTTTGATAATATCTGAATAAAATGACAAAAATTAAGGAAAACTAAAGACGAAAAATTAAATTTTCGCTAAAATTATCCGTTTTCGTTGCTTTTTCGATCATATCTCGATAATAAGACGAATAATAAAGAAAAATTTAGCTGAAAAAATTAAAATTTCGTTAAAATTATCCGTTTTCGTTGCTATTTTCGATTATCTCTCGATGAAATGACGAAAAATAAAGACAAAACCTTGAGGAAAAAATTGAAATTTCGCTAAAATTATCCGTTTTCGTTGCTTTTTGGATCATAACTCGAATAAATTTCGAAAATTAAAGACAGAATAGAGAAATATAATTGAAATGTCGCTAAAATTTACCGCTTTTGTTAATTTCTTCGATCATATCTTGTAAAAGGACGAAAAATAAACAAAAAATAAAGGGAAAAATTGAGATATCGCTAAAATTATCTTTTTTCGTTGCCTTATTCAATCATATCTCGATACAATGATGAAAATTGAGATAAAATAGAGGAAAAAATGTAAATTTCGCTAACATTTCTGTTTTTGTAGCTTTTATCGAACATATCTTGATAAAAGGACGAAAAATAAACACCAAATAGAAGAAAAAAATTGAGATTTCGCTAAAATTATCCGTTTTTGTTGCTTTTTTCGATAATATCTCGATAAACTGACGAAAAATAAAGAAACAATTAAAAGGAAAACGTAATTTTCGCTTCAATTATCTGTTTTCGTTGTTTTTTCGATCATATCTCGATAAAATGACGAAAAATAATGAAAAAATAGCGAAAAATATTGTAATTTCGCTAAAATTATTTTTTTTGTTGCATTTTTTGATCATATCTTGATTAACGACGAAAAGTAAAACACAAAATAGACGAAAAAAATTTATATTTCGCTGAAATTATCCGTTTACGTCTTTTTTCTTATATATCACGATAAAATGACGAAAATTAAGGAAAAAAAAAGAGGAAAAAAAAGAGGAAAAAAATTTAAATTTCGCTAATATTATCCGTTTTCATTGCTTTTTTCGATCATATCTTGATTAACTGACTAAAAAAAGATGAAATAGGGGTTCAAAATTAAATTTCGTTGAAATAATCCATATTCGTTGCTGTTTAGGACATATCTCGATAAAAGTATGAAGAATAGAGAAAATAAAATGAAATTTCACTAAAATTTCTGTTTTTGATGCTTTTTTCGAACATATCTAGATAAAAGGACGAAAATTAAGAAACATTGAAGAGAAAATTTGAAATTTCGCTAAAATTATCCGTTTTCGTTGGATTAATCGTTCATATCTCAATAATATGACGAATAATAAAGACAAATATACATGAAAGATGAAACTTCGCTAAAATTATCCATTTTCGTTGCTTTTTTCGATCATATATTTATGAAAGGACGAAAAATAAAGAAATAATAGAAAAAAATAATTGAAATTTTGCTGAAATAATCCGTTTTCGTTGCTTTTATCAATCATATCTTGATGTAAAGACTAAAAAAAGACAAAAAAGATGAAAAAAATTTTAAATTTCGCTAAAATTAACCGTTTTTGTTGCTTTTTTCGATCACATCTCAATAAAATGACGAAAAATAAAGACAAAATAGGGAAAAAGTTTGAAATTTCGCTGAAATTATCCGTTTTACTAGATTTTTTCTCTCATATCTAGATACAATGACGAGAAAAAAAGACAAAATAGAGAAAATGAATTGAAATTTCGTTAATGTTATCCTCATTTGTTGCTTTTTTCGATCATATCTTATAAAAGGACGAAAAATAAATAATAAATGGAGGAAAAAATTTGAGATATCGCTAAAACTATCTTTTTTTGTTGTCTTTTTCAATCATATCTAGCTACAATGATGAAAATGAAGAAAAAAATTGATTTAAAATATTGTTATTTCGCTAATATTATCCGATTTCATTGCTTTTTTCGATCATATCTTGATTTACTGACTAAAAAAAGATGAAATATAGGTAAAAATTGAAATTTCGTTGAAATATTCCTTATACGTTGCTTTTTGGACATATCTAGATAAAATTACGAAGAATAAACACAAAATAGGGAAAATAAAATGAAATTTTGCTAAAATTTCTGTTTTTGTTGCTTTTTTCGAACATATCTTGATAAAAGGACGAAAAATAAACACCAAATAGAGGAAAAAAATTGATATTTCGCTAAAATTATCGGTTTTCGTTGCTTTTTTCGAACATAACTCGATAAAATGACGAAAAAAAAGACAAAATAGAGAAAATAAAATGAAATTTGCTAAAATTTCTGTTTTTGTTGCTTTTTTCGAACATATCTTGATAAAAGGACGAAAATTAAGAAAAATTGAAGAGAAAATTTGAAATTTCGCTAAAATTATCCGTTTTCGTTGGATTAATTGTTCATTTCTCAATAATATATCGAATAATAAAGACAAATATACATGAAAGATGAAACTTCGCTAAAATTATCCATTTTCGTTGCTTTTTTCGATCATTTATTTATAAAAGGACCAAAAATAAAGACAAAATTTAGAGGTTAAAATTGAAATTTCACTAATTTTATCCGTTTTCGTTGCTTTTTTCGATAATATCTCGCTAAAATGACCAAAAAATATAGAAAAAAAAAAATGAATATTTCGCTATAATTATCCGTTTTCGTTGATTGTTTTGATAATATCTGAATAAAATGACAAAAATTAAGGCAATATAAAGACGAAAAATTAAATTTTCGCTAAAATTATCCGTTTTCGTTGCTTTTTCGATCATAACTCGATAATACGACGAATAATAAAGAAACATTTAGCTGAAAAAATTGAAATTTCGCTAAAATTATCCATCTTCGTTGCTACTTTCGATTATCTCTCGATAAAATGACGAAAAATAAAGAAAAAACCTTGAGGAAAAAATTGAAATTTTGCTAAAATTATCCGTTTTCGTTGCTTTTTCCATCATAACTCAAATAAATTTCGAAAATTAAAGACAGAATAGAGAAAAATAATTGAAATTTCGCTAAAATAAACCGCTTTTGTTGCTTTCTCCGATCATATCTTGTAAAAGGACTAAAAATAAACAAAAAATAAAGGGAAAAAATTGAGATATCGCTAAAATTATCTTTTTTCGTTGCCTTTTTCAATCATATCTCGATACCATGATGAAAATTGAGATAAAATAGAGGAAAAAATTTAAATTTCGCTAACATTTCGGTTTTTGTTGCTTTTATCGAACATATCTTCATAAAAGGACGAAAAATAAACACCAAATAGAAGAAAAAAAAATGAGATTTCGCTAAAATTATCCGTTTTTGTTGCTTTTTTCGATAATATCTCGATAAACTGACGAAAATAAAGAAACAATTTAAAGGAAAATGTAAATTTCGCTTCAATTATCCGTTTTCGTTGTTTTTCGATCATATCTCGATAAAATGACGAAAATTGTTGCGATATAGTGCAGAAAAACATAGAATTCGCTAAAATTATCCATTTTTGATGATTCTTTCGATCATGTATTTATAAAAAGACGAAAAAAAAGACATAATTTAGCTGAAAAAATAGAAATTTCGCTACAATTATCCGTTTTCGTTGCTACATTCGATTATATCGCGAAAAAAAGACGAAAAATAATGAAAAAATAGCGAAAAAAATTGTAATTTCGCTAAAATTATTTTTTTTTGTTGCATTTTTTGATCATATCTTGATTAACGACGAAAAGTAAAACACAAAATAGACGAAAAAATTTATATTTCGCTAAAATTATCCGTTTCCGTCTGTTTTTCTAATATATCACGATAAAATGACGAAAATTAAGGAAAAAAAAAGAGGAAAAAAATTTAAATTTCGCTAATATTATCCGTTTTCATTGCTTTTTTCGATCATATCTTGATTAACTGACTAAAAAAAGATGAAATATGGGGTAAAAATTGAAATTTCGTTGAAATAATCCATATTCGTTGCTGTTTAGGACATATCTCGATAAAAGTATGAATAATAGAGAAAATAAAATGAAATTTCGCTAAAATTTCTGTTTTTGATGCTTTTTTCGAACATATCTTGATAAAAGGACGAAAATTAAGAAAAATTGAAGAGAAAATTTGAAATTTCGCTAAAATTATCCGTTTTCGTTGGATTAATTGTTCATTTCTCAATAATATGTCGAATAATAAAGACAAATATACATGAAAGATGAAACTTCGCTAAAATTATCCATTTTCGTTGCTTTTTTCGATCATTTATTTATAAAAGGACCAAAAATAAAGACAAAATTTAGAGGTTAAAATTGAAATTTCACTAATTTTATCCGTTTTCGTTGCTTTTTCGATAATATCTCGCTAAAATGACCAAAAAATATAGAAAAAAAAAAATTAATATTTCGCTATAATTATCCGTTTTCGTTGATTGTTTTGATAATATCTGAATAAAATGACAAAAATTAAGTCAAAATAAAGACGAAAAATTAAATTTTCGCTAAAATTATCCGTTTTCGTTGCTTTTTCGATCATAACTCGATAATACGACGAATAATAAAGAAACATTTAGCTGAAAAAATTGAAATTTCGCTAAAATTATCCTTCTTCGTTGCTACTTTCGATTATCTCTCGATAAAATGACGAAAAATAAAGAAAAAACCTTGAGGAAAAAATTGAAATTTTGCTAAAATTATCCGTTTTCGTTGCTTTTTCCATCATAACTCGAATAAATTTCGAAAATTAAAGACAGAATAGAGAAAAATAATTGAAATTTCGCTAAAATTAACCACTTTTGTTGCTTTCTCCGATCATATCTTGTAAAAGGACTAAAAATAAACAAAAAATAAAGGGTAAAAATTGAGATATCGCTAAAATTATCTTTTTTCGTTGCCTTTTTCAATCATATCTCGATACCATGATGAAAATTGAGATAAAATAGAGGAAAAAATTTAAATTTCGCTAACATTTCGGTTTTTGTTGCTTTTATCGAACATATCTTCATAAAAGGACGAAAAATAAACACCAAATAGAAGAAAAAAAATTGAGATTTCGCTAAAATTATCCGTTTTTGTTGCTTTTTTCGATAATATCTCGATAAACTGACGAAAATAAAGAAACAATTTAAAGGAAAATGTAAATTTCGCTTCAATTATCCGTTTTCGTTGTTTTTTCGATCATATCTCGATAAAATGACGAAAATTGTTGCGATATAGTGCAAAAAAACATAGAATTCGCTAAAATTATCCATTTTTGATGATTCTTTCGATCATGTATTTATAAAAAGACGAAAAAAAAGACATAATTTAGCTGAAAAAATAGAAATTTCGCTACAATTATCCGTTTTCGTTGCTACTTTCGATTATATCACGAAAAAAAGACGAAAAATAATGAAAAAATAGCGAAAAAAATTGTAATTTCGCTAAAATTATTTTTTTTGTTGCATTTTTTGATCATATCTTGATTAACGACGAAAAGTAAAACACAAAATAGACGAAAAAATTTATATTTCGCTAAAATTATCCGTTTCCGTCTGTTTTTCTAATATATCACGATAAAATGACGAAAATCAAGGAAAAAAAAAGAGGAAAAAAATTTAAATTTCGCTAATATTATCCGTTTTCATTGCTTTTTTCGATCATATCTTGATTAACTGACTAAAAAAAGATGAAATAGGGGTAAAAATTGAAATTTCGTTGAAATAATCCATATTCGTTGCTGTTTAGGACATATCTCGATAAAAGTATGAATAATAGAGAAAATAAAATGAAATTTCGCTAAAATTTCTGTTTTTGATGCTTTTTTCGAACATATCTTGATAAAAGGACGAAAATTAAGAAAAATTGAAGAGAAAATTTGAAATTTCGCTAAAATTATCCGTTTTCGTTGGATTAATTGTTCATTTCTCAATAATATGTCGAATAATAAAGACAAATATACATGAAAGATGAAACTTCGCTAAAATTATCCATTTTCGTTGCTTTTTTCGATCATTTATTTATAAAAGGACCAAAAATAAAGACAAAATTTAGAGGTTAAAATTGAAATTTCACTAATTTTATCCGTTTTCGTTGCTTTTTCGATAATATCTCGCTAAAATGACCAAAAAATATAGAAAAAAAAAATTAATATTTCGCTATAATTATCCGTTTTCGTTGATTGTTTTGATAATATCTGAATAAAATGACAAAAATTAAGTCAAAATAAAGACGAAAAATTAAATTTTCGCTAAAATTATCCGTTTCCGTTGCTTTTTTCGATAATATCTCGATAAAATGTCGAAAAATAAACACAAAATTTAGAGTAAAACATTGTAATTTGGCTAAAATTATCCGATTTCGTTGTTTTTTCGATCAGATCTCGATAAAATGACGAAAATCCTGGCAAAATAGAGGAGAAAAAAAAATCCCTAAAATTATCCATTTTCGTTGCTTTGTTCGATCCTATATTTATAAAAAGAAGAAAAATAAAGACAAAATTTAGGGGTAAAAAATTGAAATTTCGATAATTTTATCCGTTTTCGTTGCTTTTTTCGATAATATCTCGATAAAATGACGTAAAGAATGACTTAATAGAGCAAAAATAGAAATTTAGCTAGAATTATCCGTTTTTGTCGCTTTTTTCGTTCACCCTTCGATAAAATGACCAAAGGATATAGAAAAAATAGAGATAAAATAGATATTTCGCTATAATTATCGGTTTTCTATGATTTTTTCTATTATATCTGAATAAAATGACAAAAATTGAGGCAAAAGAAAGGAGAAAATTTAAATTTTCACTAAAATTATCCGTTTTCGTTTCTTTTTCGATCATATTTAGATAATAAGACGAATAATAAAGTCAAAAATTAGCTGAAAGAATTAAAATTTCGGGTATATTATCCGTTTTCGTCGCTACTTTCGATTATATCTCGATAAAATAACGAAAAATAACGAAACATTTTGAGGAAAAAATTGAAATTTCGTTAAAGTTATCCGTTTTCATTGCTTTTTTCGATCATAACTAGATAAAATGACGAAAAATTAAAAAAAATAGTTAAAAAAATTGAAGTTTCGCTAAATTTATCCGTTTCTTTCTTTTATCGATCATATCTTGATAATATCTCCAAAAAATCACGAATATAAAGACAAAATTTAGAGTAAAAAATTGAAATTTCGCTTAAATTATCCATTTTCGTTTCTTTATTCGATGATTACTTGATAAAAAGGCAAAAAGCGAGGCAAAAGAGAGCAGATAAACATAATTTTCGCTAAATTTATCAGTTTAAGATGCTTTTGTCTAATATATCTCTATAATTGACGATAATTAAGGCGAAATTGGAGAAGAAAAATGAAATTCCCCTAAAATTTCGCTTTAAAAAATCCGTCTTAGTTGCTTTATTCGATCATATCTCGATAAAATGACGAAAAATAAAGACAAAATTTAGAGGTAAAAATTGAAATTTCCCTTAAATTAAGCGTTTTAGTTACTTTTGTCTAATATATTTCGATAAATTGACTAAAATTAAGGCGAAATTGGAGGAGAAAAATTATATTTCCCTAAAATTTTGCTAAAAAAAGCCGACTTCGTTGCTTTTTTCGATCATATCTCGATAAAATGTCGAAAAATAAAAACAAAATATAGAGGAAAAAATGAAATTTCTGTAATATTATCCGTTTTCGTTGCTTGTTAGGATGATGTCTCGATAAAATGACGTAAAATGAAGACTACATAGAGTAAAAATAGAAATTTAGCTAGAATTATGCATTCTTGTGTCTTTTACAATATATTTCATATATTTATAAAAAGACGAAAAATAAAGCCAAAATTTAAATGTAATAAATTGAAATTTCGCTAATATTAACCGTTTTCGTTGATTTTTCTATAATATCTCGATAAAATGACGTAAAATATAGACAAAATAGAGTAAAAATAGGAATTTAGCTAGAACTATCCGTTTTTTTGATTTTTTCGATAATATTTGTATAAAATGACCTAAATAAGGCAAAGGAAAGGAGAAAAATAAAATTTTCAATAAAATTGTCCGTTTTCGTTGCTTTTTTCGATCATATTCTGATTATGTTTCGTAAAATTATGATAAAAAAAAAATAAAAATTGAAATTTCTATAATTATATCCGTTTTCTTTCCTTTTTCGATAAAATTTCGGTAAAATGACGTAAAAAATGAATAAATAGAGTAAAAATAGAAATTTAGCTAGAATTATCCGTTTTTGTTGCTTTTTTCGTTCCTCCCTCGATAACATGACCAATTACTATAAAAAATAGAGAAAAAATTGATATTTTGCTATAATTATCCGTTTTCGTCGATATTTTTGAAAATATCTGAATAAAATGACAAAAAATTAAGACAAAATTTAGCTGAAAAAATGAAATTTCGCGTTGACATCCCATCGACCTTGGGTCATCGACCTCGAGTCATCGACCTCGGTTCATCAACCTCGGGTCATTAACCTAGGGTCATTGTCCTCGGGTCATTGACCACGGGTCATTGAACTCGTGTCATCGACCTCGGGTCATTGACCTAGGGTCATTGTCCTCGGGTCACTGACCTCGGGTCATTGACCTCGGGTCATTGACCTCGGGTCATTGACCTCGAGTCATTGACCTCGGGTCATTGACCGTAAGTTATCCCGAAGTCGATCACCCGGAGTTGACCTCTTGGAGTCGACTAACCGGAGACTACCTCCCGAACTCGACCTCCCGGAGTCAACATCCGGAATCGACCTCCCGGAGTCGACTTCAAGAGTTGACCTCCCGTAGTCGACTTCGGGTCATCGATCTCCCGGAGTCAACCTCCCGGAGTCGACTTCTGAATCGACATCCCGGAGTCGACTTCCGGTGTCCACCTCCCGGAGTCGACTTTTAGTTTCGACCTCCCGGAGGCAACCTCCCGGAGTCGACCTCGGGTCATTGATCTCCCGGAGTCATCTTTCCGGAGGCAACCACCCGGAATCGACTTCCAGAGTTGACCTCCTGGAGTCAACTTCCAAAGTTGACCTCCCGGAGTCGACCTCCCAGTGTCGACCCCTGGTCATCCACTTCGGGTTAATGACCTAGGGTCATTGTCCTCGAGTCATTGTTTTCGGGCTATTGACCTCGGATCATTGACCTCGGTTCATTGACCTCGGGTCATTGACCATGGGACATTGACCTTAAGTCATCCCAAAGTCAACCTTCCGGAGTCGACCTCCAAGATTCGACCTCTAGGAGTCGACCTCCCTGAGTCGACCTCCCAGAGTCAATCTCAATTAGTCGATCTCCCGGAGTCGACTTCAAAAGTTGACCTCCCGGAGTCAACCTCCCGGAGTCGCCCTCCCAGGGTCGACCTCGTGTCATCGAATTCGGGTTATTGACCTAGGGTCATTGTCTTCGAGTCATTGTTCTCGGGCCATTGAACTCGGGTCATTGACCTCGGGTCATTGACCTCGGGTCATTGACCTCGGGTCATTGACATCGGGTCATTGACCTCGGGTCATTGACCTCGGGTCATTGACCTAAGGTCATTGACCTCGGGTCATTGACCTCGGGTCATTGACCTCGGGTCATTGACCTCGGGTCATTGAACTTAAGTCGTCCCGAAGTCGACCATACGGAGTCGACCGCCAAGATTCGACCTCTAGGAGTCGACCTCCCTGAGTCGACCTCCCGGAGTCAATCTCAATTAGTCTATCTCCCGGAGTCAACTACCCGGAGACGACTTCCCGGACTCGACCCTCCTGAGTCGACTTCCTGACTCGACCTCCAGGAGTCAACTTCCGGAGTCGACCTACCGGAGTCGATTTCCGGAGTCGACCTCCCGGAGTCGACTTCCAGGGTTTACCTCCCGGAGTCGACCTCCTAGGGTTGACCTCGGGCCATCGACCTTTGGACATCGGCCTCGGGTCATCGACCTCGGGTCATCGAACTCGCGTCACCGACCTTGGGTCATCGACTTCGAGTC
Organism: Sympetrum striolatum; assembly: GCA_947579665.1. NCBI lineage: Eukaryota > Metazoa > Arthropoda > Insecta > Odonata > Libellulidae > Sympetrum > Sympetrum striolatum. Next base: position 115,020,748 of record OX388343.1, on the reverse strand, counting down.
AATGACTATAGTTCATCGACCTCTGGTCAAGATCATATAGAAGAAAGCGACAAATTGGGTTAATTTTAGCGAACGTTTAACATTTTTGCTCTATTTAAGCAAAATGTTTGGCAATGTGATAGATAATATCGAAAAAAGCGACAAATTCGGTTAATTTTTGCAACATTTTTATATTTTTGCTCTATTTCTGCAATATTTTTGTATTTTGTGAAGATTATATCGACATAAATCTGATGTGGCCAGCGCATAACTTTCTCCATATATAAGATGTAAGTATTTATATTTAACTTCCGGTTTACCAGTATTTCATGAAAAAAAATCAGTTATACAAAAATATGTTACATACTAAAGTTTTAGCCTATTCCTATTTTTACTCTATTATGTCTATATTTTACGTCATTTTATCGAGATATTATAGATAAATCAACGAAAACGGTTAATATTAGCGAAATTTCAATTTATTACATTTAAATTTTGGCTATATTTTTCGTCTTTTTATAAATATATGAAATATATTATAAAGGACACAAGAATGCATAATTCTAGCTATATTTCTATTTTTACTCTATGTAGTCTCCATTTTACGTCATTTTATCGAGATATCATCGTAACAAGCAACGAAAACGGATAATATTACAGAAATTTCAATTTTTTCCTCTAATTTTGTATTTATTTTTCGTCATTTTATCGAGATATGATCGAATAAAGCAACTAAGACGGATTTTTTTAAGCGAAATTTTAGGGATATTTCATTTTTCTTCTCCAATTTCGCCTTAATTATCGTCAATTATAGAGATATATTAGACAAAAGCATCTTATAGCGAAAATTATGTTTTTCTGCTCTCTTTTGCCTCACTTTTTGCCATTTTATCAAGTAATCATCGAATAAAGAAACGAAAATGGATAATTTAAGCGAAATTTCAATTTTTTACTCTAAATTTTGTCTTTATTTTCGTGATTTTATAGAGATATTATCAAGATACGATCGATAAAAGAAAACAACGGATAAATTTAGCGAAACTTCTATTTTTTAAACTATTTTTTCATTATTTTTCGTTATTTTATCTAGTTATGAATGAAAAAAGCAATAAAAACGGATAATTTTAACGAAAATTCAATTTTTTCCTCAAAATGTTTCCTTATTTTTCGTTATTTTATCGAGATATAATCGAAAGTAGCAACGAAAACGGATAATATACCCGAATTTTTAATTCTTTCAGCTAATTTTTGTCTTTATTATTCGTCTTATTATATAGATATGATCGAAAAAAGAAACGAAAACGGATAATTTTAGTGAAAATTTAAATTTTCTCCTTTCTTTTACCTCAATTTTTAACATTTTATTCAGATATAATAGAAAAAAATCATAGAAAACCGATAGTTATTGCGAAATATCTATTTTCTTTTTTTTCTATATCCTTTGGTCATTTTATCGAAGGGTAAACGAAAAAAGCAACAAAAACGGATAATTCTAGCTAAATTTATATTTTTGCTCTATTAAGTCATTCTTTACGTCATATTATCGAGATATTATCGAAAAAAGCAACGAAAACGGATAAAATTATCGAAATTTCAATTTTTTACCCCTAAATTTTGTCTTTATTTTTCTTCTTTTTATAAATATATGATCGAACAAAGCAACGAAAATGGATAATTTTAGCGATTTTTTTTTCTCCTCTATTTTGCCAGGATTTTCGTCATTTTATCGAGATCTGATCGAAAAAACAACGAAATCGGATAATTTTAGCCAAATTACAATGTTTTACTCTACATTTTGTGTTTATTTTTCGTCATTTAATCGAGATATTATCGAAAAAAGCAACGGAAACGGATAATTTTAGCGAAATTTTAATTTTTCCCATATAATTTGTCATTATTTTTCGATATTTTTTCGAGATATGATAAAAAACCAGCATATAAAACGGTTAGTTTTAGCGACATTTAAATTTTTTTCATCTATTTTGTCTTTTTTTAGTCTTTTAATCGAGATATGATCGAAAACAGCAACGAAAACGGATAGTTTCAGTGAAATTTTAATAATTTTTCTCTATGATTTCTTTATTTTTCGTCATTTTATCGAGATATGAATGGATTAAGCATAAAAAACGGAAATTTTAATTGAAATCTCAATTTTTAACCCAATTTTATCCATTTTTAGTTAGTAAATCAAGATATGATCGAAAAAAGCAAAGAAAATGGATAATTTTAGCAAAATTTCAATTTTTATTCCCTATTTAGTCTTTATTTTTCGAAATTTAATCGGGATATGATCGAAAAAAGCAACGAAAACGGACAAATTTAGCGAAAATTTAATTTTTCTCCTCTCCTTTGCCTTATTTTTGTCATTTTATTCAGATTGTATCGAAAAAATCAACATAATCGGATAATTCTTGCTAAATTTCTATTTTTACTCTATTTTGTCTATATTGTACGTCATTTTATCGAGATAATATCGATAAAAGCAACAAAAACGGATAAATTTAGCGAAATTTTATGTTTTCCTCTAAATTTTGTCTTTATTTTTCGTCATTTTTTCGAGATATTATCGAATAAAGCAACGAAGACGGATTTTTTTGGCGAAATCTTAGGGCAATTTCATTTTTCTCCTCCAATTTCGCCTTAATCAGTCAATTTATGGAAATATATTGGACAAAAGCAACTTAAACGGATAATTTTAGCAAAAATTATATTTTTCTCCTCTATTTCGAAATAATTTTCGTCATTTATTCGAGATATGATCGAAAAAACTCCAAAAACAGATAATTTTTGCGGAATTGCAATTTTTTTCAGCTAAATTTTGTCTTTATGATTCGTCATACTATCGAGATATGATCGAAATAGCAACGAATTCGGATAATTTTGCGAAAATTTAATTTTTCTCCTTTCTTTTTTCTTAATTTTTTTTCATTTTATTCAGATATTTTCGAAAAAATCGACGAAAACGGATAATTATAGCAGAATATTTTCTCTATTTTTTAAAGTAATTGGTCATGTTATCGAGGGATGAACGAAAAAAGCAACAAAAACGGATAATTCTAGCTAAATGTCTATTTTTATTCTATTTAGTCATTTTTGACGTCATTTTATCGAGATATTATCGAAAAAGGCAACGAAAACGGTTATAATTAGAGAAATTTCAATTTTTATTCCCTATTTTGTCATTATTTTACGAAATATAATCAGAATATGATCGAAAAAGGAACGACAACGGACAATTTTATTGAAAATTTTATTTTTCTCCTCTCTTTTGCCTTATTTGTCATTTCATAAAAATATTATTGAAAAAATCAAAAAAAACGGATAATTCTAGCTAAATTTCTATTTTTACTCTATTTTGTCTATATTTTACGTCATTTTATAGAGATAATATCAAAAAAAAGCAACGAAAACGGATAAAATTAGCGAAATTTCCATTTTACCTCTAAATATTGTCTTTATATTTCGTCTTTTTATCGAGATAATATCGAAAAGAGCAACGAAAACGGATAATTTCAGTGAAATTTTAATAATTTTTCTCTATGATTTCTTTATTTTTCGTCATTTTATCGAGATATGAACGGATTAAGAATCAAAAACTGGTAATTTTAGCGAAATTTCAATTTTTATAGAGTAAAAATAGAAATTTAGCAAGGTTTATCCGTTTTTTTGATTTATTCGATAATAACAGTATAAAATAACAAAAATAAAGCAAAAGAGAGGAGAAGATTAAAATTTTCAATAAAATTGTCCGTTTCTGTTGCTTTTTTCGATCATATCCTGATTAAATTTCGAAAAATAAAGACAAAATAGGGAATAAAAATTGAAATTTCGATAAAATTACCAATTATTGATGCTTAATCAGTTAATAAATCGATAAAATGACGAAAAATAAAGAAATGATAAAAAAAATAATTGAAGCTTCCCTGAAATTATCCATTTCGTCACTTTCGATTTAGAGGTAAAAATGGAAATATCGCTAATAACATCTGTTTTTGTTGCTTTTTTCGATATAATCTCGATAAAATGACGTAAAAAATGACTCAATAAAGTAAAAATAGGAATTTAGCTAGAATTGTCCGTTTTCGTTACTATAAAAAATATATATTAGTAGATAATTTAAAATCTCGATAAAATGACCAAAAAATATACAAAAAATAGAGAAAATAATTAATATTTCGCTATAATTATCCGTTTTCGTTGATTTTTTTGATAATATCTGAATAAAATGACAAAAATTAAGGCAAAATAAAGACGAAAAACTAAATTTTCGCTAAAATTATCCGTTTTCGTTGCTTTTTCGATCATATCTCGATAATAAGACGAATAATAAAGAAAAATTTAGCTGAAAAATTGAAATTTCGCTAAAATTATCCGTTTTCATTGCTACTTTCGATTATCTCTCGATAAAATGACGAAAAATAAAGACAAAAACTTGAGGAAAAAATTTAAATTTCGCTAAAATTATCCGTTTTCGTTGCTTTTTCGATCATATCTTGTAAAAGGACGAAAAATAAACAAAAATTAAGGGAAAAATTGAGATATCGCTAAAATTATCTTTTTTCATTGCCTTTTTCAATCATATCTCGATACAATGATGAAAATTAAGATAAAATAGAGGAAAAAATTTAAATTTCGCTTACATTTCTGTTTTTGTTGCTTTTATCGAACATATCTTGATGAAAGGACGAAAAATAAACACCAAATAGAAGAAAAAAATTGAGATTTCGCTGAAATTATCCGTTTTTGTTGCTTTTTTAGATAATATCTTGATAAACTGATGAAAAATAAAGAAACAATTTAAAGGAAAATGTAAATTTCGCTTCAATTATCCGTTTTCGTTGTTTTTTCGATCATATCTCGATAAAATGACGAAAATTGTGGCGGAATAGTGCAGAAAAACATAGAATTCGCTAAAATTATCCATTTTTGTTGATTCTTTTGATCATATACTTATAAAAAGGTGAAAAATAAAGACATAATTTGGCTGAAAAAATAGAAATTTCGCTACAATTATCCGTTTTCGTTGCTACTTTCGATTATATCCCGAAAAAAAGAGGAAAAATAATGAAAAAATAGCGAAAAAAATTGTAATTTCGCTAAAATTATTTTTTTTTGTTGCATTTTTTGATCATATCTTGATTAACGACGAAAAGTGAAACACAAAATAGACGAAAAAATTTATATTTCGCTAAATTTATCCGTTTCCGTCTTTTTTTCTAATATATCACGATAAAATGACGAAAATTAAGAAAAAAAAAGAGGAAAAAAATTTAAATTTCGCTAATATTATCCGTTTTCATTGCTTTTTTCGATCATATCTTGATTAACTGACTAAAAAAAGTTGAAATAGGGGTAAAAATTGAAATATCGTTGAAATAATCCATATTCGTTGCTGTTTAGGACATATCTCGATAAAAGTATGAAGAATAGAGAAAATAAAATGAAATTTCACTAAAATTTCTGTTTTTGATGCTTTTTTCGAACATATCTTGATAAAAGGACGAAAATTAAGAAAAATTGAAGAGAAAATTTGAAATTTCGCTAAAATTATCCGTTTTCGTTGGATTAATCGTTCATATCTCAATAATATGACGAATAATAAAGACAAATATACATGAAAGATGAAACTTCGCTAAAATTATCCATTTTCGTTGCTTTTTTCGATCATATATTTATAAAAGGACGAAAAATAAAGAAATAATAGAAAAAAATAATTGAAATTTTGCTGAAATTATCCGTTTTCGTTGCTTTTATCAATCATATCTTGATTTAAAGACTTAAAAAATACAAAATAGTTAAAAAAATTGAAATTTCGCTAAATTTATCCGTTTTTTTTTTTCTTTTATCGATCATATCTTGATAATATCTCTATAAGATCACGAAAATAAAGACAAAATTTTGAGTAAAAAATTGAAATTTCGCTTAAATTATCCATTTTCCTTTCTTTATTCGATGATTACTTGATAAAATGGCAAAAAGTAAGGCAAAATAGAGCAGAAAAACATAATTTTCGCTAAATTTATCCGTTTAAGATGCTTTTGTTTAATATATCTCTATAATTGACGATAATTAAGGCAAAATTGGAGGAGAAAAATGAAATTTCCATAAAATTTCGCTTTAAAAAATCCGTCTTAGTTGCTTTATTCGATCATATCTCGATAAAATGACGAAAAATAAAGACAAAATTTAGAGGAAAAAATTGAAATTTCCCTTAAATTAACCGTTTAAGTTACTTTTGTCTAATATATTTCGATAAATTGACTAAAATTAAGGCGAAATTGGAGGAGAAAAATGATATTTCCCTAAAATTTTGCTAAAAAAAACCGTCTTCGTTGCTTTTTTCGATCATATCTCAATAAAATGTCGAAAAATAAAAACAAAATATAGAGGAAAAAATTAAATTTCTGTAATATTATCCGTTTTCGTTGCTTGTTACGATGATGTCTCGATAAAATGACGTAAAATGAAGACTACATAGAGTAAAAATAGAAATTTAGCTAGAATTATGCATTCTTGTGTCTTTTATAATATATTTCATATACTTATAAACAGACGAAAAATAAAGCCAAAATTTAAATGTAATAAATTGAAATTTCACTAATATTAACCGTTTCCGTTGATTTTTTTATAATATCTCGATAAAATGCGTAAAATATAGACAAAATAGAGTAAAAATAGGAATTTAGCTAGAATTATCCGTTTTTTTGATTTTTTCGATAATATTTGTATAAAATGACATAAATAAGGCAAAGGAAAGGAGAAAAATAAAATTTTCAATAAAATTGACCGTTTTCGTTGCTTTTTTCGATAATATTCTGATTATATTTCGTAAAATAATGACAAAATAGGGAATAAAAATTGAAATTTCTCTAATTTTATCCGTTTTCGTTGCTTTTTTCGTTCCTCCCTCGATAACATGACCAATTACTATAAAAAATAGAGAACAAATAGATATTTTGCTATAATTATCCGTTTTCGTCGATTTTTTCGAAAATATTTGAATAAAATGACAAAAAATTAAGACAAAATTTAGCTGAAAAAATGATATTTCGCGTTGACCTCCCATCGACCTTGGGTCATCGACCTCGAGTCATCGACCTTGGGTCATCATCCTCGGGTAATTGACCTAGGGTCATTGTCCTCGGGTCATTGACCTAGGGTCATTGAACTCGGGTCATCGACCTCGGGTCATTGACCTAGGGTCATTGTCCTTGGGTCACCGACCTCGGGTCATTGACCTCGGGTCATTGACCCCGAGTCATTGACCTCGGGTCATTGACCTCGGGTCATTGACCTCGGGTCATTGACCGTAAGTTATCCCGAAGTCGATCACCCGGAGTTGACCTCTTGGAGTCGACTACCCGGAGACGACCTCCCGAACATGACTTCCCGGAGTCAACAACCGGAGTCAACCTCCCGGAGTCGACTTCTGAATCGACCTCCCGGAGTCAACTTCCGGTGTCTACCTCCCGGAGTCGACTTTTAGTTTTGACCTCCCGGAGTCAACCTCCCGGAGTCGACCTCGGGTCATTGATCTCCCGGAGTCATCTTCCCGGAGTCAACCTCCCGGAATCGACTTCCAGAGTTGACCTCCCGGAGTCGACTTCCAAGGTTGACCTCCCGGAGTCGACCTCCCAGGGTCAACCTCGGGTCATCGACCTCGGGTTATTGCCCTAGGGTCATTTTCCTCGAGTCATTGTTTTCGGGCTATTGACCTCGGGTCATTGACCTTAAGTCATCCCAAAGTCGACCTTCCGGAGTCGACATCCAAGATTCGACATCTAGGAGTCGACCTCCCTGAGTCGACCCTCCTTAGTCGACTTCCTGACTCGACCTCCTGGAGTCATCTTCCGGAGTCGACCTACCGGAGTCAATACCCAGAGTCGACCTCCCGGAGTCGACTTTTAGGGTTGACCTCCCGGAGTCGACTTCCGGAGTCGACCTCCCGGAGTCGACTTCCGGTGTCGACCTCCTGGAGAAGACTTCCTGAGTTGACTTCCCGCAGGCAACCTCCCGGGGTCGACCTTGGGTCATTGATATCCCGGAGTCAACTTCCCGGAGTCAACCTCCCGGAGTCGACTTCCAGAGTTGACCTCCCGGAGTCGACTTCAAAAGTTGACCTCCTGGAGTCAACCTCCCGGAGTCGACCTCCCAGGGTCGACCTCCCAGGGTCGACCTCGGGACATCGAATTCGAGTTATTGACCTAGGGTCATTGTCCTCGAGTCATTGTTTTCGGGCCATTGACCTCGGGTCATTGACCTCGGGTCATTGACCTCGGGACATTGACCTCGGGTCATTAAACTTAAGTCATCCCGAAGTCGACCTTCCGGAGACGACCTCCAAGATTCGACCTCTAGGAGTCGACCTCCCTGAATCGACCTCCCGGAGTCGATCTCAATTAGTCTATCTCCCGGAGTCAACTACCCGGAGACGACTTCCCGGACTCGACCCTCCTGAGTCGACTTCCTGACTCGACCTCCAGGAGTCAACTTCCGAAGTCGACTTTCAGGGTTTACCTCCCGGAGTCGACCTCCTAGGGTTGACCTCGGGCCATCGACCTTTGGTCATCGGCCTCGGGTCATCGACCTCGGGTCATCGAATTCGCGTCATCGACCTTGTCATCGACTTCGAGTCAATGACTACAGTTCATCGACCTCTGGTCAAGATTATATAGAAGAAAGCGACAAATTGGGTTAATTTTAGAGAACATTTAACATTTTTGCTCTATTTAAACAAAATGTTTGGCAATGTGATAGATAATATCGAAAAAAGCGACAAATTCGGTTAATTTTTGCAACATTTTTATATTTTTGTTCTATTTCTGCAAATTTTTTGTATTTTGTGAAGATTATATCGACAAAAATCTGATGTGGCCAGCACATAACTTTCTCCATGTATAAGATGTAAATATTTATATTTAACTTCCGGTTTATCAGTATTTCATGAATAAAAAATCAGTGATACAAATATATGTTACATACAAAAGTTTTGGCCAATAACCTTCATTACCTTACTTTTGCCTTAATTTTTGTAATTTTATTCAGATATTAACAAAAAAATCAACGAAAACGGATAATTTTAGCGAAAATTTAATTTTTCTCCTTTCTATAGCCTTAAATTTTATCATTTTATTCAGAAATTATCGAAAAACTCAACGAAAACGGATAATTATAGCGAAATTTTAATTTTTTCATCTATTTTGTCTTTTTTTAGTCATTTCATCGAAATATGATCGAAAAAAGCAACTAAAATGGATAATTTCAGCGAAATTTCAATTATTTTTCTCTATTTTTTCTTTATTTTTCGAAATTTATTCGAGTTATGATCGAAAAAGAACGAAAACGGATAATTATGGCGAAATTTCAATTTCTTCAGCTTAAAGTTTCATTATTAATCTTCGTATTATCGAGAAATGATCGAAAACGCAACGAAAACGGATAATTTTAGTGAAAATTTAATTTTTCTGCTTTATTTTGCCTTAATTTTTATCATTTTATTCAGATACTATCAAAAAAATCAACCAAAACCGATAATTATAGCGAAATATTAATTTCTTTCTCTATTTTTTCTATATTTTTTGGTTATTTTATCGAGGGATGAACGAAAAAAGCAACAAAAATGGATAATTCTAGCTAAATTTCTATTTTAACAATATTTAGTCATTTTTCACGTCATTCTATCGAGATATGATCGAAAAAAGCAACGAAAATGGATAATTTTAGCGAAGTTTCATCTTTCATGTATATTTGTCTTTATTATTCGTCATATTATTGAGATATGAACGATTAATCCAACGAAAACGGATAATTTTAGCGAAATTTCAAATTTTCTCTTCAATTTTTCTTAATTTTCTTCCTTTTATCAAGATATGTTCGAAAAAAGCATCAAAAACAGAAATTTTAGTGAAATTTCATTTTATTTTCTCTTTTCTTCATACTTTTATCGAGATATGTCCTAAACAGCAACGAATATGGATTATTTCAACGAAATTTCAATTTTTACCCCTATTTCATCTTTTTTTAGTCAGTTTATCAAGATATGATTATAATAAAGCGTATTGTCGGTAAATGCGACGAAAAGGTGAGAGAGCGATGTTATTTTACCTTGGTCAGACCCCTTCTGGAATATGCGGCAAGTATATGGGATCCGGCGGATGAAACGTGTACTCGCGAACTCGAGAAAGTGCAGCGTAAAGCGGTTCGTTTTGCTAAGAAATGCTACGATAAAAAAGCAAGCGTTACAAAAATGCTCTCAGACGTAGGTTGGGAATCCTTGAAAGAAAGGAGATTGGAAGCTAGGCTGCGATTGCTTAATAAATTCAGGGAAACTACATTTTCCAAAGATACAATCGGTATCATGCAACCCCCCTGCTACGTCGGTCGATCCGATAATGACCGTAAGTTAAGAGAAATAGATGCTAGGACGAATCGTTTCAGAGATTCATTCTTTCCGCGAACAATACGTGACAATAATCGAATAAGGAACTAATTTAGATTCAACTGGTGTTTACACCCCCTGCCACACGCCGAAAGGCGGCTAGTAGGGTATTAATGTAGATGTAGATGTAGATGAAAAGCAATGAAAACGGATAATTTTAGCGAAATATAAATTTTTTTCGTCTATTTTGTGTTTTAGTTTTCCTCGTTAATCACGATATGATCAAAAAATGCAACAAAAAAAATAATTTTAGCGAAATTACAATTATTTTCGCTATTTTCTCATTATTTTTCGTCATTTTTTCGGGATATAATCGAAAGTAGCAACGAAAACGGATAATTGTAGCGAAATTTCTATTTTTTCAGCTAAATTATGTCTTTATTTTTCGTCTTTTTATAAATATATGATCGAAAGAATCAACAAAAATGGATAATTATAGCGAATTCTATGTTTTTCTGCACTATTTCGCCACAATTTTCGTCATTTTATCGAGATATGATCGAAAAAACAACGAAAACGGATAATTGAAGCGAAATTTACATTTTCCTTTAAATTGTTTCTTTATTTTTCATCAGTTTATCGAGATATTATCGAAAAAAGCAACAAAAACGGATAATTTTAGCGAAATCTCAATTTTTTCTTCTATTTGGTGTTTATTTTTCGTCCTTTAATCAAGATATGTTCGATAAAAGCAATAAAAACAGAAATGTTAGCGAAATTTACATTTTTTCCTCTATTTTATCTCAATTTTCATCATTGTATCGAGATATGATTGAAAAAGGCAACGAAAAAAGATAATTTTAGCGATATCTCAATTTTTCCCTTTATTTTTTGTTTATTTTTCGTCCTTTTACAAGATATGATCGAAGAAAGCAACAAAAGCGGTTAATTTTAGCGAAATTTCAATTATATTTCTCTATTCTGTCTTTAATTTTCTAAATTTATTCGAGTTATGATCGAAAAAGCAACGAAAATGGATAATTTTAGCGAAATTTCAATTTTTTCCTCAAGGTTTTGTCTTTATTTTTCGTCATTTTATCGAGAGATAATTGAAAGTAGCAACGAAAACGGATAATTTTAGCGAAATTTCAATTTATTTTCTATATTATTTCATTATTTTTCGTCATTTTATCGAGTTATGAACGGATTAAGCATCAAAATTTCAATTTATACCCCAATTTTATCTTTTTTTAGTCAGTTAATCAAGATATAATCGAAAAAAGAAACGAAAACGGATATTTTTAGAGAAAATTCAATTTTTTTCCCATATTTTGTCTTTATTCTTCGTAATTTTATCGAGATATGTCCAAAAAGCGACGTATAAGGATTATTTCAACGAAATTTCAATGTTTACCCCTATTTCATTTTTTTTAGTCAGTTTATCAAGATATGATCGAAAAAAGCAATGAAAACGGATAATATTAGCGAAATTTCAATTTTTTCCCTCAATTTTTTCTTTATTTTCGTCATTTTATCGTGATATATTTGAAAAACGCAACGAAAAAAGATAATTTTAGCGATATCTCAATTTTTTCCCTCTATTTTTTGTTTATTTTTCATCCTTTTATAAGATATGATCGAAAAAAGCAACAAAAGAGGATAACATTAACCCATTGACCCAAGGTCGATGACGCGAGTTCGATGACCCGAGGTCGATGACCCGAGGCCGATGACCAAAGGTCGATGGCACTAGGTCAACCCTAGGAGGTCGACTCCAGGAGGTGAACCCTGGAAGTCGACTCCGGGAGGTCGACTCCGGAAATCGACTCCGGTTTGTCGACTCCGGAAGTTGACTCCTGGAGGTCGAGTCAGGAAGTCGACTCAGGAGGGTCGAGTCCGGGAAGTCGTCTCCGGGTAGTTGACTCCGGGAGATAGACTAATTGAGATTGACTCCGGGAGGTCGACTCCGGGAGGTCGACTCAGGGAGGTCGACTCCTAGAGGGCAAATCTTGGAGGTCGACTACGGAAGGTCGACTTCGGGATGACTTAAGTTCAATGACCCGAGGTCAATGACCTGAGGTCAATGGCCCGAGAACAATGACTCGAGGACAATGACCCTAGGTGAATAACCCGAATTCGATGACCCGAGGTCGACCCTGGGAGGTCGACTCCGGGAGGTTGACTCCGGGAGGTCAACTTTGGAAGTCGACTCCGGCTGGTCAACTCTGGAAGTCGACTCCAGGAGGATGACTCCGGGAAGTTGACTCCGGGAGATCAATGACCCAAGGTCGACCCCGGGAGGTTGCCTGCGGGAAGTCAATTCTGGAAGTCAACTCTGGAAGTCTACTCCAGGAGGTCGACACCGGAAGTCGACTCCGGGAGGTCGACTCCGGAAGTCGACTCCGGGAGGTCAACCCTAAAAGTTGACTCCGGGAGGTCGACTCTGGAAATTGACTCCGGTAGGTCGACTCCGGAAGTTGACTCCAGGAGGTCGAGTCAGGAAGTTGACTCAGGAGGGTCGAGTCCGGGAGGTAGTCTCTGGGTAGTCGACTCCGGGAGATCGACTAATTGAGATTGACTCCGGGAGGTCGACTCAGGGAGGTCGACTCCTAGAGGTCGAATCTTGGAGGTCGACTCCGGAAGGTCGACTTTGGGATGACTTAAGGTCAATGACCCGAGGTCAATGACCCATGGTCAATGACCCGAGGTCAATGACCCGAGGTCAATGACCCGAGGTCAATGAACCGAGGTCAATGACCCGAGGTCATAGCCCGAAACAATGACTCGAGGACAATGGCCCTAGGTCAATAACCCGAGGTCGATGACCCGGGGTCGACCCTGGGAGGTCGACTCCGTTAGGTTGACTCCGGGAGGTCAACTTTGGAAGTCGACTCCGGGAGGTAAACTTTGGAAGTCGACTCCGGGAGGTCAACTCTGGAAGTCGACTCCGGGATGTCGACACCGGAAGTCGACTCCGGGAGGTCAATTCAGAAGTCGACTCCGGGAGGTTGACTCCGGGAGATCGATGACTCGAGGTCGACTCCGGGAGGTCAACTCTTGAATTCGACTCCGGGAGGTCGTCTCCGGGTAGTCGACTCCAAGAGGTCAACTCCGGGTGATCGACTTCGGGATAACTTACGGTCAATGACCCGAGGACAATGACTCGAGGTCAATGACCCGAGGTAAATGACCCGAGGTCAATTACCCGAGGTCAATTACCCGAGGTCAGTGTCCCGAGGAATTTGACCCTAGGTCAATGACCCGAGGTCGATGACCCGAGTTCAATGAAACGTGGTCAATAACCCGAGGACAATGACCCTAGGTCAATGACCCGAGGTTGATGACCCGAGTCGATGACTCGAGGTCGATGACCCAAGGTCGATGAGAGGTCAACGCGAAATTTCATTTTTTTCAGTTAAAATTGTCTTAATATTTTGTCATTTTATACAGATACTTTCGAAAAAATCGACGAAAACGGATAATTATAGCAAAATATCTATTTTTTCTCTATTTTTTATAGTAATTGGTCATGTTATCGAGGGAGGAACGAAAATAGCAACAAAAACGGATAATTCTAGCTAAAATTCTATTTTTACTCTATTTAGTCATTTTTTACGTCATTTTATCGTGTTTTCATCGAAAAAGGCAACGAAAACGGATAAAATTAGAGAAATTTCAATTTTTATTCCCTATTTTGTCATTATTTTACGAAATATAATCAGTATATGATCGAAAAAGTCAACGAAAACGGACAATTTTATTGAAAATTTTATTTTTCTCCTTTCCTTTGCCTTATTTATGTCATTTTATACAAATATTATCGAAAAAATCAAAAAAACGGATAATTCTAGCTAAATTCCTATTTTTACTCTATTTTGTCTATATTTTACGTCATTTTATCGAGATATTATAGAAAAATCAACGAAAACGGTTAATATTAGCGAAATTTCAATTTATTACATTTAAATTTTGGCTTTATTTTTCGTCTTTTTATAAATATATGAAATATATTATAAAAGACACAAGAATGTATAATTCTAGCTATATTTCTATTTTTACTCTATGTAGTCTTCATTTTACGTCATTTTATCGAGATATCATCGTAACAACCAACGAAAACGGATAATATTACAGAAATTTCATTTTTTCCTCTATATTTTCTTTTTATTTTTCGACATTTTATCGGGATATGATCGAAAAAAGCAACGAAAACCGATAATTTTAGCGAAATATCAATTTTTTTCCTCTATTTGGTGTTTATTTTTCGTCCTTTTATCAAGATATGTTCGAAAAAAGCAACAAAAACAGAAATTTTAGCAAAATTTCATTTTATTTTCCCTATCTTGTGTTTATTCTTCGTAATTTTATCTAGATATGTCCTATATTAAACCGATAACCGATATGAACCCCTATATTAAACCGATAATTTCAACATAATTTCTATCTTTATTCGTATATTTTACTTTAATTTTTGTGATTATGTCAAGATATGATCGAAAAAAGCATCGAAAACGGATAATTTGACGGAAATTTCAATCATCCTCCTCTATTTTGCCTTAGCTTTCGTGATTTTTCCTAGATATGATCGAAGAAAACGTCGAAAACGGATAATTTTTACTAAAATTTCAATCTTTTTCCCCTTTTTTACTTACTTTTCTTATTTTTTTCAATAGTTTTCTTGATTTTAAAATTATGTGATCGAAAACTGTCAATTTCAATCTTTTTTCGTCTATTTTGCCTTAGTTTTCGTGTTTTTTCCAAGATATGATAAAAAAAGCATCGAAAACGGATAATTTCACCGTAATTTCAATGTTTTTCCTGTATTTTACTTTAGATTTGTTATTTTGCCTAGATATGATCAAAAAAGTATCTAAAACAAATAATTTCACCGAAATCTCTATATTTTTTCTATATTGCCATAGTTTTTGTGATTTTGGAAAGATTTGATCGAAAAAAAGCATTAAAAACGAATAATTTACACGAAAATTCCATTTTTTTTCTATTTTGCCTTACTTTTCGTGATTTCGCCAAGATATGATCGAAAAAAGCATCGAAAACGGATAATATCACCAATATTTCAATATTTTTAGTCTATTTTGCCTTAGTTTTGTGTGATTTTTAATGATATGATCGAAAAAAGCATAGAAAATGGTTAATTTTACCGAAATTTAGTTTTCTTGTGCTCTAATTTTCCTTACTTTTCGTTATTCTGCCAAGATATGATCGAAAAAAGTATCTAAAACCGATAATTTCAACATAATTTCTATCTTAATTCATATATTTTACTTTAATTTTTGTGATCATGTCAAGTTATGATCGAAAAAAGCATCGAAAACGGATGATATTACGGAAATTTCAATCATCCTCCTCTATTTTGCCTTAGCTTTCATGATTTTTCCAAGATATGATCGAAAAAAGCATCGAAAACGGATAATGTCAGTGAAATTTCAATCATTTTTCGTCCATTTTGCCTTAGTTTTCGTGTTTTTACCAAGATATGATGAAAGAGAGCATCGAAAACGGATAATTACACCGAAATTTCTATTTTTTTCCTCTATTTTGCCATAGTTTTCGTGATTTTGGCAAGATTTGATCGAAAAAAAGCATTGTGAACGGATAATTTCACTGAAATTTCGAATATTTTTTCGTCTATTTTGCCTTAGTTTCCATGATTTTCAAAAATATGGTCGAAGAAAGCTTTATAAAACGGATAATTTCACCGACATTTCAATCTTCTTCCTCATCCTGCCTTAGGTTTCGTGACTTTACCAAGATATGATCCAAAAAATTATCGAAAACAGATAATTTCAATGAAATTTTAATCATTTTCCACTTGCTTTCCTTAGTTTTCGTGATTTTGCTGGGATATGATCGAACAAAACATCGAAAACGGATAATGTCACCGAAATGTCGATCTTTTTTTCTATTTATCCTTAGTTTTTGTGATTTTGCCAAGATATGATTTAAAAAAGCATCGTAAACGGATAATTTCAATCTTTTTTCGTGTATTTAGCCGTATTTATCGTGATTTTGCCTAGATATGATAGAAAAAACATCGAAAACGGATAATTTCAGCGAAATTTAAATTTTTTTCCTCTATATTGCCATACTTTTGTTGATTTTGCTATGATATGATCGAAAAAAGCATCAAAAACGGATAATATCACCTATATTTTAACCTTTTTCCTCTAAATCGCCTTAGTTATAGTGATTTTGCCAAGATATGATCGAAAAAAAGCTTCGAAAACGGATAATTTCACCGAAATCTCAATCTTTTTCCTCTATTTTGCCTTAGCATTCGTGATTTTGCCAAGATAATATCGAAAAAAGCATTGAACACAGATTATTTCACACAAATTTCTATTTTTTTCCTCTATTTTGCTTTAGTATTCTCGAGTTTGCCAAGATATGAAGGAATAAACATCGAAAACGGATTATTTCAACGAAATTTCAATGTTTCTCCTCTCCTTTGCCTTTGTTTTCGTGATTTACCCATGATACGATTGAAGCAAGCATCGAAACCGGATAATTTCACCAGAATTTATATATTGTTCATCTATTTTGCCTTAGTTTTCGTGATATTGCCAAAATATGATCGAAAAATACATCAAAAACGGATAATTTCAACGAAATTTCAATCTTTCTTCGTCTATTTTGCCTTACCTTTCGTGATATTGCCAAGATATGATCGAAAAAAGCATCGAATACGGATAATCTCACCGAAATTATAATCTTTCTCCTCTATTTTGCCTTAGATTTCCTGATTTTCCCAAGATATGATCGAAAAGAGCAACGAAAACTGATAATCTCAGCGAAATTTCAGTTTTTTTCCTCTATTATGCAATAGTTTTCGTGATTTTACCAAGATATTATCGAAAAATGCATCGATAATGTATAATTTCACTGAAATTTCAATCTTTTTTTGTCTATTTTTCCTTAGTTTTCGTTTTTTTTCCAAGATAAGATCTAAAAATGCATCGAAAACGGATAACGTCATCGAAATTTCAATCTTTTTTTTATATTTATCCTTAGTTTTGGTGATTTTGCCATGATATGATCTAAAAAAGCATCGAAAACGGATAATTTCAATCTTTTTTCGTCTATTTAGCCCTATTTATCGTGATTTTGCCTAAATATAATCGAAAAAAGGAGAGAAAACAGATAATATCACATAAATTTCAACCTTTTTCCTCTATATTGCCTTACTTATCGTAATTTTGCCAAGATATGATCGAAAAAAAGTTTTGAAAACGGATCATTTCACTTATTTTTTTAATTTTTTTGTCTATTATTCCATATTTTTCTTAATTTTGCCCGGATATCATCAAAAACGGTTAAATTCACTGCAATTTCAATCTTTTTCCGTCTATTTAGTCTTTGTTTTCGTGATTTTTCCAAGATTTGATCGAAAAAAGCATCGAAAACGGTAAATTTTAACGAAATTTCTATCTTTTTCCTGTATTTTTCCTTTGTTTTCGTAATTTTGCCAAGAAATGATCGAAAAAAGCATCGAAAACGGAATATCTCACTGAAATCTTAATTTTTTCCTCTATTTTGCCTTACTTTTCGTGATTTTGCCAAGATATGATCCAAAAAAGCATCGAAAATGGATTTATCACCAAAATTTCAATCCTTTTCCTCTAATTTGCAATAGTTCTCCTTATTTTACCACGATATTATCGAAAAAAGAATCGAAAATAGGTAAATATACCGATATTTCTATCTTTTTTCTCTATTTTGCCGTAGTTTTCGTGATTTTGGCCAGATTTGATCGTAAAAAACATTGAGAACGGATAATTTACCGAAAGTTCAATTTTTCCCACTATCTTTCCTTAGTTTTCGTGATTTTGCCAAGATATGATCGAAAAAAGCATCGAAAACGGCTAATTTTTCCGAAATTTAAATATCTTTTGCTCTATTTTTCCTTACTTTTCGTGATTTTGCCAAGATATGATCGAAAAAAGTATCTAAAACAGATAATTTCAACGGAATTTCAATCTTTATTCGTATATTTTACCTTAATTTTTGTTATTATGTGAAGATATTATCGAAAAAAGCATCGAAAATGTATAATTTCACCAAAATTTCTATCTTTTTTCGTCTATTTCACCTTAGTTTTCGTGTTTTTTCCAAGATGTGATGAAAAAAAGTATCGAAAACGGATAATTTCACCTAAATTTCATCTTTTTCCTCTATTTTGCATTAGTTATCGTGATTTTGCATAGATATGATCAAAAATTTATCTAAAACGAATAATTATACCGAAATATCTATATTTTTCTCTATTATTAATCTATCTATTATCTAATATCTATCTTTATTCCCTATTTCGCCATAGTTTTCGTGATTTTGGTAAGATTTGATCGAAGAAAAGCATTGACAAAGGAGAATTTCAACAAAATTTCAATTTTTTTCGTCTATTTTGACTTACTTTTCGTGATTTCGCCAATATATGATCGAAAAAAGAAGAGAAAACGGAAATATTAACGTTTTTCCAATCTTTATTCGTCTATTTTGCCTTACTTTTCGTGATTTTGCAAATATATGACCGAAAAAAGCATCGAAAACGGATAATTTCACCGAAATTACAATTTTTATCTCTAATTAGCCATAATTTTCGTGATTTTTCCAAGATTTGATGGAAAAAAAGCATTGACAACGGATAATTTCAACAAAATTTCAATTTTTTTCGTCTATTTTGCCTTAGTTTTCCTGATTTTCAAAGATGTGATCGAAATAAGCATCGAAAACGGTTAATTTAACCAAAATTTAATTTTTTTTTGCTCTAATTTTCCTTACTTTTCGTTATTTTGCCAAGATATGATCGAAAAAAGGATCTTAAACCGATAATTTCAACATAATTTCTATCTATATTCGTATATTTTACCTTAATTTTTGTGATTATGTCAAGATATGATCGAAAAGCATCGAAAACGGATAATATCACCAAAATTTCAATATTTTTCCTCTAGTTTGCAATAGTTTTGCTAATTTCAGCAAGATATTATCGAAAAAAGCATCGAAAATGTATAATTTCACCGAAATTTCTATCTTTTTTCTATATTTTGCCATAGTTTTCCTTATTTTGGTAAGATTTGATCGAAGAAAAGCATTGACAAAGGAGAATTTCAACAAAATTTCAATTTTTTTCGTCTATTTTGCCTTAGCTTTCGTGATTTTCAGAGATATGATCGAAAAAATCAACGAAAACGGACAATTTCACTGAAATTCCAATCTTTACCACTCTCGTTCCTTAGTTTTCGAGATTTTGCAAGGATATGATCGTAAAAAGCATCGAAAACGGTTAATTTTACCGAAATTCCTATATTTTTCTAATTTTAGCCATAGTTTTCGTGATTTTGGCAAGATTAGATCGAAAAAAAGCATTAAAAACGAATAATTTCCACGAAAAAATCCATTTTTTTTTTTTTTGCCTTACTTTTCGTGATTTCGCCAATATATGATCGAAAAAAGAAGAGAAAACGGAAATATTAACGTTTTTCCAATCTTTATTCGTCTATTTTGCCTTACTTTTCGTGATTTTGCCAAGATATGACCGAAAAAAGCATCGAAAACGGATATTTTCACCGAAATTACTATTTTTTATCTCTAATTAGCCATAGTTTTCGTGTTTTTCCAAGATTTGATGGAAAAAAAGCATTGACAACGGATAATTTCAACAAAATTTCAATTTTTTTTCGTCTATTTTGCCTTAGTTTTCCTGATTTTCAAAGATGTGATCGAAATAAGCAGCGAAAACGGTTAATTTAACCAAAACTTAAATTTTTTTCCTCTAATTTTCCTTACTTTTCGTTATTTTGCCAAGATATGATCGAAAAAAGTATCTTAAACCGATAATTTCTACATAATTTCTATCTTTATTCGTATATTTTACTTTAATTTTTGTGATTATGTCAAGATATGATCGAAAAAAGCATCGAAAACGGATGATTTGACGGAAATTTCAATCATCCTCCTCTATTTTGCCTTAGCTTTCGTGATTTTTCCTAGATATGATCGAAGAAAACGTCGAAAACGGATAATTTTTACTAAAATTTCAATCTTTTTCCCCTTTTTTACTTACTTTTCTTATTTTTTTTCAATAGTTTTCTTGATTTAAAAATTATGTGATCGAAAACTGTTAATTTCAATCTTTTTTCGTCTATTTTGCCTTAGTTTTCGTGTTTTTTCCAAGATATGATAAAAAAAAGCATCGAAAACGGATAATTTCACCGTAATTTCAATGTTTTTCCTGTATTTTACTTTAGATTTGTTATTTTGCCTAGATATGATCAAAAAAGTATCTAAAATAAATAATTTCACCGAAATCTCTATATTTTTTCTATATTGCCATAGTTTTTGTGATTTTGGAAAGATTTGATCGAAAAAAAGCATTAAAAACGAATAATTTACACGAAAATTCCATTTTTTTTCTATTTTGCCTTACTTTTCGTGATTTCGCCAAGATATGATCGAAAAAAGCATCGAAAACGGATAATATCACCGTAATTTCAATGTTTTTCCTGTATTTTACTTTAGATTTGTTATTTTGCCTAGATATGATCAAAAAAGTATCTAAAATAAATAATTTCACCGAAATCTCTATATTTTTTCTATATTGCCATAGTTTTTGTGATTTTGGAAAGATTTGATCGAAAAAAAGCATTAAAAACGAATAATTTACACGAAAATTCCATTTTTTTCTGTTTTGCCTTACTTTTCGTGATTTCGCCAAGATATGATCGAAAAAAGCATCGAAAACGGATAATATCACCAATATTTCAATATTTTTCGTCTATTTTGCCTTAGTTTTGTGTGATTTTTAATGATATGATCGAAAAAAGCATAGAAAATGGTTAATTTTACCGAAATTTAGTTTTCTTGTGCTCTAATTTTCCTTACTTTTCGTTATTCTGCCAAGATATGATCGAAAAAAGTATCTAAAACCGATAATTTCAACATAATTTCTATCTTAATTCGTATATTTTACCTTAATTTTTGTGATCATGTCAAGGTATGATCGAAAAAAGCATCGAAAACAGATGATATTACGGAAATTTCAATCATCCTCCTCTATTTTGCCTTAGCTTTCATGATTTTTCCAAGATATGATCGAAAAAAGCATCGAAAACGGATAATTTCAGTGGAATTTCAATCATTTTTCGTCCATTTTGCCTTAGTTTTCGTGTTTTTTCCAAGATATGATGAAAGAGAGCATCGAAAACGGATAATTACACCGAAATTTCTATTTTTTTCCTCTATTTTGCCATAGTTTTCGTGATTTTGGCAAGATTTGATCGAAAAAAAGCATTGTGAACGGATAATTTCACTGAAATTTCGAATATTTTTTCGTCTATTTTGCCTTAGTTTCCATGATTTTCAAAAATATGGTCGAAGAAAGCTATACGGATAATTTCAGTGGAATTTTAATCATTTTTCGTCCATTTTGCCTTTGTTTTCGTTTTTTTTCCAAGATATGATGAAAGAGAGCATCGAAAACGGATAATTACACCGAAATTACTATCTTTTTTCTCTATTTTGCCGTAATTTTCGTGATTTTGGCCAGATTTGATCGTAAAAAAGCATTGAGAACGGATTATTTCACCGAAAGTTCAATTTTTCCCACTATCTTTCCTTAGTTCTCGTGATTTTGCCAAGATATGATCGAAAAAAGCATCGAAAACGGCTAATTTTTCCGAAATTTAAATATCTTTTGCTCTATTCTTCCTTACTTTTCGTGATTTTGCCAAGATATGATCGAAAAAAGTATCTAAAACAGATAATTTCAACGGAATTTCAATCTTTATTCGTATATTTTACCTTAATTTTTGTTATTATGTGAAGATATTATCGAAAAAAGCATCGAAAATGTATAATTTCACCAAAATTTCTATCTTTTTTCGTCTATTTTACCTTAGTTTTCGTGTTTTTTCCAAGATGTGATGAAAAAAAGCATCGAAAACGGATAATTTCACCTAAATTTCATCTTTTTCCTCTATTTTGCATTAGTTATCGTGATTTTGCCTAGATATGATCAAAAAATTATCTAAAACGAATAATTATACCGAAATATCTATATTTTTCTCTATTATTAATCTATCTATTATCTAATATCTATCTTTTTTCCCTATTTCGCCATAGTTTTCGTGATTTTGGTAAGATTTGATCGAAGTAAAGCATTGACAAAGGAGAATTTCAACAAAATTTCAATTTTTTTCGTCTATTTTGACTTACTTTTCGTGATTTCGGAAATATATAATCGAAAAAAGAAGAGAAAACGGAAATATTAACGTTTTTCCAATCTTTATTCGTCTATTTACCCTTACTTTTCGTGATTTTGCCAAGATATGACCGAAAAAAGCATCGAAAACGGATAATGTAACCGAAATTTCAATGTTTTTCCACTATTTTGACTAACTTTTCCTGAATTTTTCCAAAATATGAACGAAAAAGAAGAGAAAACGGTTAATTTCAACGATTTTTCAATCTTTATTCGTCTATTTTGCCTTACTTTTCGTGATTTTGCCAAGATATGATCCAAAAAAGCATCGAAAATGGATTTATCACCAAAATTTCAATCCTTTTCCTCTAATTTGCAATAGTTCTCCTAATTTTACCACGATATTATCGAAAAAAGAATCGAAAATAGGTAAATTTACCGAAATTTCTATCTTTTTTCTCTATTTTGCCGTAGTTTTCGTGATTTTGGCCAGATTTGATCGTAAAAAAGCATTGAGAACGGATAATTTCACCGAAAGTTCAATTTTTCCCACTATCTTTCCTTAGTTTTCGTGATTTTGCCAAGATATGATCGAAAAAAGCATCGAAAACGGCTAATTTTTCCGAAATTTAAATATCTTTTGCTCTATTTTTCCTTACTTTTCGTGATTTTGCCAAGATATGATCGAAAAAAGTATCTAAAACAGATAATTTCAACGGAATTTCAATCTTTATTCGTATATTTTACCTTAATTTTTGTTATTATGTGAAGATATTATCGAAAAAAGCATCGAAAATGTATAATTTCACCAAAATTTCTATCTTTTTTCGTCTATTTTACCTTAGTTTTCGTGTTTTTTCCAAGATGTGATGAAAAAAAGCATCGAAAACGGATAATTTCACCTAAATTTCATCTTTTTCCTCTATTTTGCATTAGTTATCGTGATTTTGCATAGATATGATCAAAAAATTATCTAAAACGAATAATTATACCGAAATATCTATATTTTTCTCTATTATTAATCTATCTATTATCCAATATCTATCTTTATTCCCTATTTCGCCATAGTTTTCGTGATTTTGGTAAGATTTGATCGAAGAAAAGCATTGACAAAGGAGAATTTCAACAAAATTTCAATTTTTTTCGTCTATTTTGACCTTCTTTTCGTGATTTCGCCAATATATGATCGAAAAAAGAAGAGAAAACGGAAATATTAACGTTTTTCCAATCTTTATTCGTCTATTTTGCCTTACTTTTCGTGATTTTGCAAATATATGACCGAAAAAAGCATCGAAAACGGATAATTTCACCGAAATTACAAATTTTATCTCTAATTAGCCATAATTTTCGTGATTTTTCCAAGATTTGATGGAAAAAAAGCATTGACAACGGATAATTTCAACAAAATTTCAATTTTTTTCGTCTATTTTGCCTTAGTTTTCCTGATTTTCAAAGATGTGATCGAAATAAGCATCAATAATCATTAATTTAACCAAAATTTAATTTTTTTTGCTCTAATTTTCCTTACTTTTCGTTATTTTGCCAAGATATGATCGAAAAAAGGATCTTAAACCGATAATTTCAACATAATTTCTATCTATATTCGTATATTTTACCTTAATTTTTGTGATTATGTCAAGATATGATCGAAAAGCATCGAAAACGAATAATATCACCAAAATTTCAATATTTTTCCTCTAGTTTGCAATAGTTTTGCTAATTTCAGCAAGATATTATCGAAAAAAGCATCGAAAATGTATAATTTCACCGAAATTTCTATCTTTTTTCTATATTTTGCCATAGTTTTCCTTATTTTGGTAAGATTTGATCGAAGAAAAGCATTGACAAAGGAGAATTTCAACAAAATTTCAATTTTTTTCGTCTATTTTGCGTTAGCTTTCGTGATTTTCAGAGATATGATCGAAAAAATCAACGAAAACGGACAATTTCACTGAAATTCTAATCTTTACCACTCTCGTTCCTTAGTTTTCGAGATTTTGCAAGGATATGATCGTAAAAAGCATCGAAAACGGTTAATTTTACCGAAAGTCCTATATTTTTCTCATTTTAGCCATAGTTTTCGTGATTTCAAAATTTCTATCTTTTTTCGTCTATTTTACCTTAGTTTTCGTGTTTTTTCCAAGATGTGATGAAAAAAAGCATCGAAAACGGATAATTTCACCTAAATTTCATCTTTTTCCTCTATTTTGCATTAGTTATCCTTATTTTGCCTAGATATGATCAAAAAATTATCTAAAACGAATAATTATACCGAAATATCTATATTTTTCTCTATTATTAATCTATCTATTATCTAATATCTATCTTTACTAATATCGAAAATGGATTTATCACCAAAATTTCAATCCTTTTCCTCTAATTTGCAATAGTTCTCCTAATTTTACCACGATATTATCGAAAAAAGAATCGAAAATAGGTAAATTTACCGAAATTTCTATCTTTTTTCTCTATTTTGCCGTAGTTTTCGTGATTTTGGCCAGATTTGATCGTAAAAAAGCATTGAGAACGGATAATTTCACCGAAAGTTCAATTTTTCCCACTATCTTTCCTTAGTTTTCGTGATTTTGCCAAGATATGATCGAAAAAAGCATCGAAAACGGCTAATTTTTCCGAAATTTAAATATCTTTTGCTCTATTTTTCCTTACTTTTCGTGATTTTGCCAAGATATGATCGAAAAAAGTATCTAAAACAGATAATTTCAACGGAATTTCAATCTTTATTCGTATATTTTACCTTAATTTTTGTTATTATGTGAAGATATTATCGAAAAAAGCATCGAAAATGTATAATTTCACCAAAATTTCTATCTTTTTTCGTCTATTTTACCTTAGTTTTCGTGTTTTTTCCAAGATGTGATGAAAAAAAGCATCGAAAACGGATAATTTCACCTAAATTTCATCTTTTTCCTCTATTTTGCATTAGTTATCGTGATTTTGCATAGATATGATCAAAAAATTATCTAAAACGAATAATTATACCGAAATATCTATATTTTTCTCTATTATTAATCTATCTATTATCCAATATCTATCTTTATTCCCTATTTCGCCATAGTTTTCGTGATTTTGGTAAGATTTGATCGAAGAAAAGCATTGACAAAGGAGAATTTCAACAAAATTTCAATTTTTTTCGTCTATTTTGACCTTCTTTTCGTGATTTCGCCAATATATGATCGAAAAAAGAAGAGAAAACGGAAATATTAACGTTTTTCCAATCTTTATTCGTCTATTTTGCCTTACTTTTCGTGATTTTGCAAATATATGACCGAAAAAAGCATCGAAAACGGATAATTTCACCGAAATTACAAATTTTATCTCTAATTAGCCATAATTTTCGTGATTTTTCCAAGATTTGATGGAAAAAAAGCATTGACAACGGATAATTTCAACAAAATTTCAATTTTTTTCGTCTATTTTGCCTTAGTTTTCCTGATTTTCAAAGATGTGATCGAAATAAGCATCAATAATCATTAATTTAACCAAAATTTAATTTTTTTTGCTCTAATTTTCCTTACTTTTCGTTATTTTGCCAAGATATGATCGAAAAAAGGATCTTAAACCGATAATTTCAACATAATTTCTATCTATATTCGTATATTTTACCTTAATTTTTGTGATTATGTCAAGATATGATCGAAAAGCATCGAAAACGAATAATATCACCAAAATTTCAATATTTTTCCTCTAGTTTGCAATAGTTTTGCTAATTTCAGCAAGATATTATCGAAAAAAGCATCGAAAATGTATAATTTCACCGAAATTTCTATCTTTTTTCTATATTTTGCCATAGTTTTCCTTATTTTGGTAAGATTTGATCGAAGAAAAGCATTGACAAAGGAGAATTTCAACAAAATTTCAATTTTTTTCGTCTATTTTGCGTTAGCTTTCGTGATTTTCAGAGATATGATCGAAAAAATCAACGAAAACGGACAATTTCACTGAAATTCTAATCTTTACCACTCTCGTTCCTTAGTTTTCGAGATTTTGCAAGGATATGATCGTAAAAAGCATCGAAAACGGTTAATTTTACCGAAAGTCCTATATTTTTCTCATTTTAGCCATAGTTTTCGTGATTTCAAAATTTCTATCTTTTTTCGTCTATTTTACCTTAGTTTTCGTGTTTTTTCCAAGATGTGATGAAAAAAAGCATCGAAAACGGATAATTTCACCTAAATTTCATCTTTTTCCTCTATTTTGCATTAGTTATCCTTATTTTGCCTAGATATGATCAAAAAATTATCTAAAACGAATAATTATACCGAAATATCTATATTTTTCTCTATTATTAATCTATCTATTATCTAATATCTATCTTTACTAATATCGAAAATGGATTTATCACCAAAATTTCAATCCTTTTCCTCTAATTTGCAATAGTTCTCCTAATTTTACCACGATATTATCGAAAAAAGAATCGAAAATAGGTAAATTTACCGAAATTTCTATCTTTTTTCTCTATTTTGCCGTAGTTTTCGTGATTTTGGCCAGATTTGATCGTAAAAAAGCATTGAGAACGGATAATTTCACCGAAAGTTCAATTTTTCCCACTATCTTTCCTTAGTTTTCGTGATTTTGCCAAGATATGATCGAAAAAAGCATCGAAAACGGCTAATTTTTCCGAAATTTAAATATCTTTTGCTCTATTTTTCCTTACTTTTCGTGATTTTGCCAAGATATGATCGAAAAAAGTATCTAAAACAGATAATTTCAACGGAATTTCAATCTTTATTCGTATATTTTACCTTAATTTTTGTTATTATGTGAAGATATTATCGAAAAAAGCATCGAAAATGTATAATTTCACCAAAATTTCTATCTTTTTTCGTCTATTTTACCTTAGTTTTCGTGTTTTTTCCAAGATGTGATGAAAAAAAGCATCGAAAACGGATAATTTCACCTAAATTTCATCTTTTTCCTCTATTTTGCATTAGTTATCGTGATTTTGCATAGATATGATCAAAAAATTATCTAAAACGAATAATTATACCGAAATATCTATATTTTTCTCTATTATTAATCTATCTATTATCCAATATCTATCTTTATTCCCTATTTCGCCATAGTTTTCGTGATTTTGGTAAGATTTGATCGAAGAAAAGCATTGACAAAGGAGAATTTCAACAAAATTTCAATTTTTTTCGTCTATTTTGACCTTCTTTTCGTGATTTCGCCAATATATGATCGAAAAAAGAAGAGAAAACGGAAATATTAACGTTTTTCCAATCTTTATTCGTCTATTTTGCCTTACTTTTCGTGATTTTGCAAATATATGACCGAAAAAAGCATCGAAAACGGATAATTTCACCGAAATTACAAATTTTATCTCTAATTAGCCATAATTTTCGTGATTTTTCCAAGATTTGATGGAAAAAAAGCATTGACAACGGATAATTTCAACAAAATTTCAATTTTTTTCGTCTATTTTGCCTTAGTTTTCCTGATTTTCAAAGATGTGATCGAAATAAGCATCAATAATCATTAATTTAACCAAAATTTAATTTTTTTTGCTCTAATTTTCCTTACTTTTCGTTATTTTGCCAAGATATGATCGAAAAAAGGATCTTAAACCGATAATTTCAACATAATTTCTATCTATATTCGTATATTTTACCTTAATTTTTGTGATTATGTCAAGATATGATCGAAAAGCATCGAAAACGAATAATATCACCAAAATTTCAATATTTTTCCTCTAGTTTGCAATAGTTTTGCTAATTTCAGCAAGATATTATCGAAAAAAGCATCGAAAATGTATAATTTCACCGAAATTTCTATCTTTTTTCTATATTTTGCCATAGTTTTCCTTATTTTGGTAAGATTTGATCGAAGAAAAGCATTGACAAAGGAGAATTTCAACAAAATTTCAATTTTTTTCGTCTATTTTGCGTTAGCTTTCGTGATTTTCAGAGATATGATCGAAAAAATCAACGAAAACGGACAATTTCACTGAAATTCTAATCTTTACCACTCTCGTTCCTTAGTTTTCGAGATTTTGCAAGGATATGATCGTAAAAAGCATCGAAAACGGTTAATTTTACCGAAAGTCCTATATTTTTCTCATTTTAGCCATAGTTTTCGTGATTTCAAAATTTCTATCTTTTTTCGTCTATTTTACCTTAGTTTTCGTGTTTTTTCCAAGATGTGATGAAAAAAAGCATCGAAAACGGATAATTTCACCTAAATTTCATCTTTTTCCTCTATTTTGCATTAGTTATCCTTATTTTGCCTAGATATGATCAAAAAATTATCTAAAACGAATAATTATACCGAAATATCTATATTTTTCTCTATTATTAATCTATCTATTATCTAATATCTATCTTTACTAATATCGAAAATGGATTTATCACCAAAATTTCAATCCTTTTCCTCTAATTTGCAATAGTTCTCCTAATTTTACCACGATATTATCGAAAAAAGAATCGAAAATAGGTAAATTTACCGAAATTTCTATCTTTTTTCTCTATTTTGCCGTAGTTTTCGTGATTTTGGCCAGATTTGATCGTAAAAAAGCATTGAGAACGGATAATTTCACCGAAAGTTCAATTTTTCCCACTATCTTTCCTTAGTTTTCGTGATTTTGCCAAGATACGATCGAAAAAAGCATCGAAAACGGCTAATTTTTCCGAAATTTAAATATCTTTTGCTCTATTTTTCCTTACTTTTCGTGATTTTGCCAAGATATGATCGTAAAAAGTATCTAAAACAGATAATTTCAACGGAATTTCAATCTTTATTCGTATATTTTACCTTAATTTTTGTTATTATGTGAAGATATTATCGAAAAAAGCATCGAAAATGTATAATTTCACCAAAATTTCTATCTTTTTTCGTCTATTTTACCTTAGTTTTCGTGTTTTTTCCAAGATGTGATGAAAAAAAGCATCGAAAACGGATAATTTCACCTAAATTTCATCTTTTTCCTCTATTTTGCATTAGTTATCGTGATTTTGCATAGATATGATCAAAAAATTATCTAAAACGAATAATTATACCGAAATATCTATATTTTTCTCTATTATTAATCTATCTATTATCCAATATCTATCTTTATTCCCTATTTCGCCATAGTTTTCGTGATTTTGGTAAGATTTGATCGAAGAAAAGCATTGACAAAGGAGAATTTCAACAAAATTTCAATTTTTTTCGTCTATTTTGACTTACTTTTCGTGATTTCGCCAATATATGATCGAAAAAAGAAGAGAAAACGGAAATATTAACGTTTTAGCAATCTTTATTCGTCTATTTTGCCTTACTTTTCGTGATTTTGCAAATATATGACCGAAAAAAGCATCGAAAACGGATAATTTCACCGAAATTACAAATTTTATCTCTAATTAGCCATAATTTTCGTGATTTTTCCAAGATTTGATGGAAAAAAAGCATTGACAACGGATAATTTCAACAAAATTTCAATTTTTTTCGTCTATTTTGCCTTAGTTTTCCTGATTTTCAAAGATGTGATCGAAATAAGCAGCGAAAACGGTTAATTTAACCAAAATTTAAATTTTTTTCCTCTAATTTTCCTTACTTTTCGTTATTTTCCCAAGATATGATCGAAAAAAGTATCTTAAACCGATAATTTCAACATAATTTCTATCTTTATTCGTATATTTTACTTTAATTTTTGTGATTATGTCAAGATATGATCGAAAAAAGCATCGAAAACGGATGATTTGACGGAAATTTCAATCATCCTCCTCTATTTTGCCTTAGCTTTCGTGATTTTTCCTAGATATGATCGAAGAAAACGTCAAAAACGGATAATTTTTACTAAAATTTCAATCTTTTTCCCCTTTTTTACTTACTTTTCTTATTTTTTTCAATAGTTTTCTTGATTTTAAAATTATGTGATCGAAAACTGTTAATTTCAATCTTTTTTCGTCTATTTTGCCTTAGTTTTCGTGTTTTTTCCAAGATATGATAAAAAAAAGCATCGAAAACGGATAATTTCACCGTAATTTCAATGTTTTTCCTGTATTTTACTTTAGATTTGTTATTTTGCCTAGATATGATCAAAAAAGTATCTAAAATAAATAATTTCACCGAAATCTCTATATTTTTTCTATATTGCCATAGTTTTTGTGATTTTGGAAAGATTTGATCGAAAAAAAGCATTAAAAACGAATAATTTACACGAAAATTCCATTTTTTTCTGTTTTGCCTTACTTTTCGTGATTTCGCCAAGATATGATCGAAAAAAGCATCGAAAACGGATAATATCACCAATATTTCAATATTTTTCGTCTATTTTGCCTTAGTTTTGTGTGATTTTTAATGATATGATCGAAAAAAGCATAGAAAATGGTTAATTTTACCGAAATTTAGTTTTCTTGTGCTCTAATTTTCCTTACTTTTCGTTATTCTGCCAAGATATGATCGAAAAAAGTATCTAAAACCGATAATTTCAACATAATTTCTATCTTAATTCGTATATTTTACCTTAATTTTTGTGATCATGTCAAGGTATGATCGAAAAAAGCATCGAAAACAGATGATATTACGGAAATTTCAATCATCCTCCTCTATTTTTCCTTAGCTTTCATGATTTTTCCAAGATATGATCGAAAAAAGCATCGAAAACGGATAATTTCAGTGGAATTTCAATCATTTTTCGTCCATTTTGCCTTAGTTTTCGTGTTTTTTCCAAGATATGATGAAAGAGAGCATCGAAAACGGATAATTACACCGAAATTTCTATTTTTTTCCTCTATTTTGCCATAGTTTTCGTGATTTTGGCAAGATTTGATCGAAAAAAAGCATTGTGAACGGATAATTTCACTGAAATTTCGAATATTTTTTCGTCTATTTTGCCTTAGTTTCCATGATTTTCAAAAATATGGTCGAAGAAAGCTATACGGATAATTTCAGTGGAATTTTAATCATTTTTCGTCCATTTTGCCTTTGTTTTCGTTTTTTTTCCAAGATATGATGAAAGAGAGCATCGAAAACGGATAATTACACCGAAATTACTATCTTTTTTCTCTATTTTGCCGTAATTTTCGTGATTTTGGCCAGATTTGATCGTAAAAAAGCATTGAGAACGGATAATTTCACCGAAAGTTCAATTTTTCCCACTATCTTTCCTTAGTTCTCGTGATTTTGCCAAGATATGATCGAAAAAAGCATCGAAAACGGCTAATTTTTCCGAAATTTAAATATCTTTTGCTCTATTCTTCCTTACTTTTCGTGATTTTGCCAAGATATGATCGAAAAAAGTATCTAAAACAGATAATTTCAACGGAATTTCAATCTTTATTCGTATATTTTACCTTAATTTTTGTTATTATGTGAAGATATTATCGAAAAAAGCATCGAAAATGTATAATTTCACCAAAATTTCTATCTTTTTTCGTCTATTTTACCTTAGTTTTCGTGTTTTTTCCAAGATGTGATGAAAAAAAGCATCGAAAACGGATAATTTCACCTAAATTTCATCTTTTTCCTCTATTTTGCATTAGTTATCGTGATTTTGCCTAGATATGATCAAAAAATTATCTAAAACGAATAATTATACCGAAATATCTATATTTTTCTCTATTATTAATCTATCTATTATCTAATATCTATCTTTTTTCCCTATTTCGCCATAGTTTTCGTGATTTTGGTAAGATTTGATCGAAGTAAAGCATTGACAAAGGAGAATTTCAACAAAATTTCAATTTTTTTCGTCTATTTTGCGTTAGCTTTCGTGATTTTCAGAGATATGATCGAAAAAATCAACGAAAACGGACAATTTCACTGAAATTCTAATCTTTACCACTCTCGTTCCTTAGTTTTCGAGATTTTGCAAGGATATGATCGTGAAAAGCATCGAAAACGGTTAATTTTACCGAAAGTCCTATATTTTTCTCATTTTAGCCATAGTTTTCGTGATTTCAAAATTTCTATCTTTTTTCGTCTATTTTACCTTAGTTTTCGTGTTTTTTCCAAGATGTGATGAAAAAAAGCATCGAAAACGGATAATTTCACCTAAATTTCATCTTTTTCCTCTATTTTGCATTAGTTATCCTTATTTTGCCTAGATATGATCAAAAAATTATCTAAAACGAATAATTATACCGAAATATCTATATTTTTCTCTATTATTAATCTATCTATTATCTAATATCTATCTTTACTAATATCGAAAATGGATTTATCACCAAAATTTCAATCCTTTTCCTCTAATTTGCAATAGTTCTCCTAATTTTACCACGATATTATCGAAAAAAGAATCGAAAATAGGTAAATTTACCGAAATTTCTATCTTTTTTCTCTATTTTGCCGTAGTTTTCGTGATTTTGGCCAGATTTGATCGTAAAAAAGCATTGAGAACGGATAATTTCACCGAAAGTTCAATTTTTCCCACTATCTTTCCTTAGTTTTCGTGATTTTGCCAAGATATGATCGAAAAAAGCATCGAAAACGGCTAATTTTTCCGAAATTTAAATATCTTTTGCTCTATTTTTCCTTACTTTTCGTGATTTTGCCAAGATATGATCGAAAAAAGTATCTAAAACAGATAATTTCAACGGAATTTCAATCTTTATTCGTATATTTCACCTTAATTTTTGTTATTATGTGAAGATATTATCGAAAAAAGCATCGAAAATGTATAATTTCACCAAAATTTCTATCTTTTTTCGTCTATTTTACCTTAGTTTTCGTGTTTTTTCCAAGATGTGATGAAAAAAAGCATCGAAAACGGATAATTTCACCTAAATTTCATCTTTTTCCTCTATTTTGCATTAGTTATCGTGATTTTGCATAGATATGATCAAAAAATTATCTAAAACGAATAATTATACCGAAATATCTATATTTTTCTCTATTATTAATCTATCTATTATCCAATATCTATCTTTATTCCCTATTTCGCCATAGTTTTCGTGATTTTGGTAAGATTTGATCGAAGAAAAGCATTGACAAAGGAGAATTTCAACAAAATTTCAATTTTTTTCGTCTATTTTGACCTTCTTTTCGTGATTTCGCCAATATATGATCGAAAAAAGAAGAGAAAACGGAAATATTAACGTTTTTCCAATCTTTATTCGTCTATTTTGCCTTACTTTTCGTGATTTTGCAAATATATGACCGAAAAAAGCATCGAAAACGGATAATTTCACCGAAATTACAAATTTTATCTCTAATTAGCCATAATTTTCGTGATTTTTCCAAGATTTGATGGAAAAAAAGCATTGACAACGGATAATTTCAACAAAATTTCAATTTTTTTCGTCTATTTTGCCTTAGTTTTCCTGATTTTCAAAGATGTGATCGAAATAAGCATCAATAATCATTAATTTAACCAAAATTTAATTTTTTTTGCTCTAATTTTCCTTACTTTTCGTTATTTTGCCAAGATATGATCGAAAAAAGGATCTTAAACCGATAATTTCAACATAATTTCTATCTATATTCGTATATTTTACCTTAATTTTTGTGATTATGTCAAGATATGATCGAAAAGCATCGAAAACGAATAATATCACCAAAATTTCAATATTTTTCCTCTAGTTTGCAATAGTTTTGCTAATTTCAGCAAGATATTATCGAAAAAAGCATCGAAAATGTATAATTTCACCGAAATTTCTATCTTTTTTCTATATTTTGCCATAGTTTTCCTTATTTTGGTAAGATTTGATCGAAGAAAAGCATTGACAAAGGAGAATTTCAACAAAATTTCAATTTTTTTCGTCTATTTTGCGTTAGCTTTCGTGATTTTCAGAGATATGATCGAAAAAATCAACGAAAACGGACAATTTCACTGAAATTCTAATCTTTACCACTCTCGTTCCTTAGTTTTCGAGATTTTGCAAGGATATGATCGTAAAAAGCATCGAAAACGGTTAATTTTACCGAAAGTCCTATATTTTTCTCATTTTAGCCATAGTTTTCGTGATTTCAAAATTTCTATCTTTTTTCGTCTATTTTACCTTAGTTTTCGTGTTTTTTCCAAGATGTGATGAAAAAAAGCATCGAAAACGGATAATTTCACCTAAATTTCATCTTTTTCCTCTATTTTGCATTAGTTATCCTTATTTTGCCTAGATATGATCAAAAAATTATCTAAAACGAATAATTATACCGAAATATCTATATTTTTCTCTATTATTAATCTATCTATTATCTAATATCTATCTTTACTAATATCGAAAATGGATTTATCACCAAAATTTCAATCCTTTTCCTCTAATTTGCAATAGTTCTCCTAATTTTACCACGATATTATCGAAAAAAGAATCGAAAATAGGTAAATTTACCGAAATTTCTATCTTTTTTCTCTATTTTGCCGTAGTTTTCGTGATTTTGGCCAGATTTGATCGTAAAAAAGCATTGAGAACGGATAATTTCACCGAAAGTTCAATTTTTCCCACTATCTTTCCTTAGTTTTCGTGATTTTGCCAAGATACGATCGAAAAAAGCATCGAAAACGGCTTATTTTTCCGAAATTTAAATATCTTTTGCTCTATTTTTCCTTACTTTTCGTGATTTTGCCAAGATATGATCGTAAAAAGTATCTAAAACAGATAATTTCAACGGAATTTCAATCTTTATTCGTATATTTTACCTTAATTTTTGTTATTATGTGAAGATATTATCGAAAAAAGCATCGAAAATGTATAATTTCACCAAAATTTCTATCTTTTTTCGTCTATTTTACCTTAGTTTTCGTGTTTTTTCCAAGATGTGATGAAAAAAAGCATCGAAAACGGATAATTTCACCTAAATTTCATCTTTTTCCTCTATTTTGCATTAGTTATCGTGATTTTGCATAGATATGATCAAAAAATTATCTAAAACGAATAATTATACCGAAATATCTATATTTTTCTCTATTATTAATCTATCTATTATCCAATATCTATCTTTATTCCCTATTTCGCCATAGTTTTCGTGATTTTGGTAAGATTTGATCGAAGAAAAGCATTGACAAAGGAGAATTTCAACAAAATTTCAATTTTTTTCGTCTATTTTGACTTACTTTTCGTGATTTCGCCAATATATGATCGAAAAAAGAAGAGAAAACGGAAATATTAACGTTTTTCCAATCTTTATTCGTCTATTTTGCCTTACTTTTCGTGATTTTGCAAATATATGACCGAAAAAAGCATCGAAAACGGATAATTTCACCGAAATTACAAATTTTATCTCTAATTAGCCATAATTTTCGTGATTTTTCCAAGATTTGATGGAAAAAAAGCATTGACAACGGATAATTTCAACAAAATTTCAATTTTTTTCGTCTATTTTGCCTTAGTTTTCCTGATTTTCAAAGATGTGATCGAAATAAGCATCAATAATCATTAATTTAACCAAAATTTAAATTTTTTTCCTCTAATTTTCCTTACTTTTCGTTATTTTCCCAAGATATGATCGAAAAAAGTATCTTAAACCGATAATTTCAACATAATTTCTATCTTTATTCGTATATTTTACTTTAATTTTTGTGATTATGTCAAGATATGATCGAAAAAAGCATCGAAAACGGATGATTTGACGGAAATTTCAATCATCCTCCTCTATTTTGCCTTAGCTTTCGTGATTTTTCCTAGATATGATCGAAGAAAACGTCGAAAACGGATAATTTTTACTAAAATTTCAATCTTTTTCCCCTTTTTTACTTACTTTTCTTATTTTTTTCAATAGTTTTCTTGATTTAAAAATTATGTGATCGAAAACTGTTAATTTCAATCTTTTTTCGTCTATTTTGCCTTAGTTTTCGTGTTTTTTCCAAGATATGATAAAAAAAGCATCGAAAACGGATAATTTCACCGTAATTTCAATGTTTTTCCTGTATTTTACTTTAGATTTGTTATTTTGCCTAGATATGATCAAAAAAGTATCTAAAATAAATAATTTCACCGAAATCTCTATATTTTTTCTATATTGCCATAGTTTTTGTGATTTTGGAAAGATTTGATCGAAAAAAAGCATTAAAAACGAATAATTTACACGAAAATTCCATTTTTTTCTATTTTGCCTTACTTTTCGAGATTTCGCCAAGATATGATCGAAAAAAGCATCGAAAACGGATAATATCACCAATATTTCAATATTTTTCGTCTATTTTGCCTTAGTGTTGTGTGATTTTTAATGATATGATCGAAAAAAGCATAGAAAATGGTTAATTTTACCGAAATTTAGTTTTCTTGTGCTCTAATTTTCCTTACTTTTCGTTATTCTGCCAAGATATGATCGAAAAAAGTATCTAAAACCGATAATTTCAACATAATTTCTATCTTAATTCGTATATTTTACCTTAATTTTTGTGATCATGTCAAGGTATGATCGAAAAAAGCATCGAAAACAGATGATATTACGGAAATTTCAATCATCCTCCTCTATTTTGCCTTAGCTTTCATGATTTTTCCAAGATATGATCGAAAAAAGCATCGAAAACGGATAATTTCAGTGGAATTTCAATCATTTTTCGTCCATTTTGCCTTAGTTTTCATGTTTTTTCCAAGATATGATGAAAGAGAGCATCGAAAACGGATAATTACACCGAAATTTCTATTTTTTTCCTCTATTTTGCCATAGTTTTCGTGATTTTGGCAAGATTTGATCGAAAAAAAGCATTGTGAACGGATAATTTCACTGAAATTTCGAATATTTTTTCGTCTATTTTGCCTTAGTTTAAATGATTTTCAAAAATATGGTCGAAGAAAGCTTTATAAAACGGATAATTTCACCGACATTTCAATCTTCTTCCTCATCCTGCCTTAGGTTTCGTGACTTTACCAAGATATGATCCAAAAAATTATCGAAAACAGATAATTTCAATGAAATTTTAATCATTTTCCACTTGCTTTCCTTAGTTTTCGTGATTTTGCTGGGATATGATCGAACAAAACATCGAAAACGGATAATGTCACCGAAATGTCGATCTTTTTTTCTATTTATCCTTAGTTTTTGTGATTTTGCCTAGATATGATAGAAAAAACATCGAAAACGGATAATTTCAGCGAAATTTAAATTTTTTTCCTCTATATTGCCATACTTTTGTTGATTTTGCTATGATATGATCGAAAAAAGCATCAAAAACGGATAATATCACCTATATTTTAACCTTTTTCCTCTAAATCGCCTTAGTTATAGTGATTTTGCCAAGATATGATCGAAAAAAAGCTTCGAAAACGGATAATTTCACCGAAATCTCAATCTTTTTCCTCTATTTTGCCTTAGCATTCGTGATTTTGCCAAGATAAGATCGAAAAAAGCATTGAACACAGATTATTTCACACAAATTTCTATTTTTTTCCTCTATTTTGCTTTAGTATTCTCGAGTTTGCCAAGATATGAAGGAATAAACATCGAAAACGGATTATTTCAACGAAATTTCAATGTTTCTCCTCTCCTTTGCCTTTGTTTTCGTGATTTACCCATGATACGATTGAAGCAAGCATCGAAACCGGATAATTTCACCAGAATTTATATCTTGTTCATCTATTTTGCCTTAGTTTTCGTGATATTGCCAAAATATGATCGAAAAATACATCAAAAACGGATAATTTCAACGAAATTTCAATCTTTCTTCGTCTATTTTGCCTTACCTTTCGTGATATTGCCAAGATATGATCGAAAAAAGCATCGAATACGGATAATCTCACCGAAATTATAATCTTTCTCCTCTATTTTGCCTTAGTTTTCCTGATTTTCCCAAGATATGATCGAAAAGAGCAACGAAAACTGATATTCTCAGCGAAATTTCAGTTTTTTTCCTCTATTTTGCAATAGTTTTCGTGATTTTACCAAGATATAATCGAAAAATGCATCGAAAATGTATAATTTCACTGAAATTTCAATCTTTTTTTGTCTATTTTGCCTTAGTTTTCGTTTTTTTTCCAAGATAAGATCGAAAAATGCATCGAAAACGGATAACGTCATCGAAATTTCAATCTTTTTTTTATATTTATCCTTAGTTTTGGTGATTTTGCCATGATATGATCTATAAAAGCATCGAAAACGGATAATTTCAATCTTTTTTCGTCTATTTAGCCCTATTTATCGTGATTTTGCCTAAATATAATCGAAAAAAGCAGAGAAAACAGATAATATCACATAAATTTCAACCTTTTTCCTCTATATTGCCTTACTTATCGTAATTTTGCCAAGATATGATCGAAAAAAAGTTTTGAAAACGGATAATTTCACTTATTTTTTAATTTTTTTTGTCTATTATTCCATATTTTTCTTAATTTTGCCGGGATATCATCAAAAACGGTTAGATTCACTGCAATTTCAATCTTTTTCCGTCTATTTAGTCTTTGTTTTCGTGATTTTTCCAAGATATGATCGAAAAAAGCATCGAAAACGGTAAATATCAACGAAATTTCTATCTTTTTCCTGTATTTTTCCTTTGTTTTCGTAATTTTGCCAAGATATGATCGAAAAAAGCTTCGAAAACGGAATATCTCACTGAAATCTTAATTTTTTCCTCTATTTTGCCTTACTTTTCGTGATTTCGCCAAGATATGATCCAAAAAAGCATCGAAAATGGATTTATCACCAAAATTTCAATCCTTTTCCTCTAATTTGCAATAGTTCTCCTAATTTTACCACGATATTATCGAAAAAAGAATCGATAATAGATAAATTTACCGAAATTTCTATCTTTTTTCTCTATTTTGCCGTAGTTTTCGTGATTTTGGCCTTATTTGATCGTAAAAAAGCATTGAGAACGGATAATTTCACCGAAAGTTCAATTTTTCTCACTATCTTACCTTAGTTTTCGTTATTTTGCCAAGATATGATCGAAAAAAGCATCAAAAACGGCTCATTTTTCCGAAATTTAAATATCTTTTGCTCTATTTTTCCTTACTTTTCGTGGTTTTGCCAAGATATGATCGAAAAAAGTATCTAAAACAGATAATTTCAACGGAATTTCAAACTTTATTCGTATATTTTACCTTAATTTTTGTTATTATGTGAAGATATTATCGAAAAAAGCATCTAAAATGTATAATTTCACCAAAATTTCTATCTTTTTTCGTCTATTTTACCTTAGTTTTCGTGTTTTTTCCAAGATGTGATGAAAAAAAGCATCGAAAACGGATAATTTCACCTAAATTTCATCTTTTTCCTCTATTTTGCATTAGTTATCGTGATTTTGCCTAGATATGATCAAAAAATTATCTAAAACGAATAATTATACCGAAATATCTATATTTTTCTCTATTATTAATCTGTCTATTATCTAATATCTATCTTTTTTCCCTATTTCGCCATAGTTTTCGTGATTTTGGTAAGATTTGATCGAAGTAAAGCATTGACAAAGGAGAATTTCAACAAAATTTCAATTTTTTTCGTCTATTTTGACTTACTTTTCGTGATTTCGCCAATATATGATCGAAAAAAGAAGAGAAAACGGTTAATTTCAACGATTTTTCAATCTTTATTCGTCTATTTTGCCTTACTTTTCGTGATTTTGCCAAGATATGATCCAAAAAAGCATCGAAAATGGATTTATCACCAAAATTTCAATCCTTTTCCTCTGATTTGCAATAGTTCTCCTAATTTTACCACGATATTATCGAAAAAAGAATCGAAAATAGGTAAATTTACCGAAATTTCTATCTTTTTTCTCTATTTTGCCGTAGTTTTCGTGATTTTGGCCAGATTTGATCGTAAAAAAGCATTGAGAACGGATAATTTCACCGAAAGTTCAATTTTTCCCACTATCTTTCCTTAGTTTTCGTGATTTTGCCAAGATATGATCGAAAAAAGCATCGAAAACGGCTAATTTTTCCGAAATTTAAATATCTTTTGCTCTATTTTTCCTTACTTTTCGTGATTTTGCCAAGATATGATCGAAAAAAGTATCTAAAACAGATAATTTCAACGGAATTTCAATCTTTATTCGTATATTTTACCTTAATTTTTGTTATTATGTGAAGATATTATCGAAAAAAGCATCGAAAATGTATAATTTCACCAAAATTTCTATCTTTTTTCGTCTATTTTACCTTAGTTTTCGTGTTTTTTCCAAGATGTGATGAAAAAAAGCATCGAAAACGGATAATTTCACCTAAATTTCATCTTTTTCCTCTATTTTGCATTAGTTATCGTGATTTTGCATAGATATGATCAAAAAATTATCTAAAACGAATAATTATACCGAAATATCTATATTTTTCTCTATTATTAATCTATCTATTATCCAATATCTATCTTTATTCCCTATTTCGCCATAGTTTTCGTGATTTTGGTAAGATTTGATCGAAGAAAAGCATTGACAAAGGAGAATTTCAACAAAATTTCAATTTTTTTCGTCTATTTTGACCTTCTTTTCGTGATTTCGCCAATATATGATCGAAAAAAGAAGAGAAAACGGAAATATTAACGTTTTTCCAATCTTTATTCGTCTATTTTGCCTTACTTTTCGTGATTTTGCAAATATATGACCGAAAAAAGCATCGAAAACGGATAATTTCACCGAAATTACAATTTTTATCTCTAATTAGCCATAATTTTCGTGATTTTTCCAAGATTTGATGGAAAAAAATCATTGACAACGGATAATTTCAACAAAATTTCAATTTTTTTCGTCTATTTTGCCTTAGTTTTCCTGATTTTCAAAGATGTGATCGAAATAAGCATCGAAAACGGTTAATTTAACCAAAATTTAATTTTTTTTTGCTCTAATTTTCCTTACATTTCGTTATTTTGCCAAGATATGATCGAAAAAAGGATCTTAAACCGATAATTTCAACATAATTCCTATCTATATTCGTATATTTTGCCTTAATTTTTGTGATTATGTCAAGATATGATCGAAAAGCATCGAAAACGGATAATATCACCAAAATTTCAATATTTTTCCTCTAGTTTGCAATAGTTTTGCTAATTTCACCAAGATATTATCGAAAAAAGCATCGAAAATGTATAATTTCACCGAAATTTCTATCTTTTTTCTATATTTTGCCATAGTTTTCCTTATTTTGGTAAGATTTGATCGAAGAAAAGCATTGACAAAGGAGAATTTCAACAAAATTTCAATTTTTTTCGTCTATTTTGCCTTAGCTTTCGTGATTTTCAGAGATATGATCGAAAAAATCAACGAAAACGGACAATTTCACTGAAATTCTAATCTTTACCACTCTCGTTCCTTAGTTTTCGAGATTTTGCAAGGATATGATCGTAAAAAGCATCGAAAACGGTTAATTTTACCGAAATTCCTATATTTTTCTCATTTTAGCCATAGTTTTCGTGATTTTGGCAAGATTAGATCGAAAAAAAGCATTAAAAACGAATAATTTCCACGAAAAAATCCATTTTTTTTCTATTTTGCCTTACTTTTCGTGATTTCGCCAATATATGATCGAAAAAAGAAGAGAAAACGGAAATATTAACGTTTTTCCAATCTTTATTCGTCTATTTTGCCTTACTTTTCGTGATTTTGCCAAGATATGACCGAAAAAAGCATCGAAAACGGATATTTTCACCGAAATTACTATTTTTTATCTCTAATTAGCCATAGTTTTCGTGTTTTTCCAAGATTTGATGGAAAAAAAGCACTGACAACAGATAATTTCAACAAAATTTCAATTTTTTTTCGTCTATTTTGCCTTAGGTTTCCTGATTTTCAATGATGTGATCGAAATAAGCAGCGAAAACGGTTAATTTAACCAAAATTTAAATTTTTTTCCTCTAATTTTCCTTACTTTTCGTTATTTTGCCAAGATATGATCGAAAAAAAGCTTCGAAAACGGATAATTTCACCGAAATCTCAATCTTTTTCCTCTATTTTGCCTTAGCATTCGTGATTTTGCCAAGATAAGATCGAAAAAAGCATTGAACACAGATTATTTCACACAAATTTCTATTTTTTTCCTCTATTTTGCTTTAGTATTCTCGAGTTTGCCAAGATATGAAGGAATAAACATCGAAAACGGATTATTTCAACGAAATTTCAATGTTTCTCCTCTCCTTTGCCTTTGTTTTCGTGATTTACCCATGATACGATTGAAGCAAGCATCGAAACCGGATAATTTCACCAGAATTTATATCTTGTTCATCTACTTTGCCTTAGTTTTCGTGATATTGCCAAAATATGATCGAAAAATACATCAAAAACGGATAATTTCAACGAAATTTCAATCTTTCTTCGTCTATTTTGCCTTACCTTTCGTGATATTGCCAAGATATGATCGAAAAAAGCATCGAATACGGATAATCTCACCGAAATTATAATCTTTCTCCTCTATTTTGCCTTAGTTTTCCTGATTTTCCCAAGATATGATCGAAAAGAGCAACGAAAACTGATATTCTCAGCGAAATTTCAGTTTTTTCCTCTATTTTGCAATAGTTTTCGTGATTTTACCAAGATATTATCGAAAAATGCATCGATAATGTATAATTTCACTGAAATTTCAATCTTTTTTTGTCTATTTTGCCTTAGTTTTCGTTTTTTTTCCAAGATAAGATCGAAAAATGCATCGAAAACGGATAACGTCATCGAAATTTCAATATTTTTCCCCTTTTTTACTTACTTTTCTTATTTTTTTCAATAGTTTTCTTGATTTAAAAATTATGTGATTGAAAACTGTTAATTTCAATCTTTTTTCGTCTATTTTGCCTTAGTTTTCGTGTTTTTTCCAAGATATGATAAAAAAAAGCATTGAAAACGGATAATTTCAACGTAATTTCAATGTTTTTCCTGTATTTTACTTTAGATTTGTTATTTTGCCTAGATATGATCAAAAAAGTATCTAAAATAAATGATTTCACCGAAATCTCTATATTTTTTCTATAATGCCATAGTTTTTGTGATTTTGGAAAGATTTGATCGAAAAAAAGCATTAAAAACGAATAATTTACACGAAAATTCCATTTTTTTCTATTTTGCCTTACTTTTCGAGATTTCGCCAAGATATGATCGAAAAAAGCATCGAAAACGGATAATATCACCAATATTTCAATATTTTTCGTCTATTTTGCCTTAGTGTTGTGTGATTTTTAATGATATGATCGAAAAAAGCATAGAAAATGGTTAATTTTACCGAAATTTAGTTTTCTTGTGCTCTAATTTTCCTTACTTTTCGTTATTCTGCCAAGATATGATCGAAAAAAGTATCTAAAACCGATAATTTCAACATAATTTCTATCTTAATTCGTATATTTTACCTTAATTTTTGTGATCATGTCAAGGTATGATCGAAAAAAGCATCGAAAACAGATGATATTACGGAAATTTCAATCATCCTCCTCTATTTTGCCTTAGCTTTCATGATTTTTCCAAGATATGATCGAAAAAAGCATCGAAAACGGATAATTTCAGTGGAATTTCAATCATTTTTCGTCCATTTTGCCTTAGTTTTCGTGTTTTTTCCAAGATATGATGAAAGAGAGCATCGAAAACGGATAATTACACCGAAATTTCTATTTTTTTCCTCTATTTTGCCATAGTTTTCGTGATTTTGGCAAGATTTGATCGAAAAAAAGCATTGTGAACGGATAATTTCACTGAAATTTCGAATATTTTTTCGACTATTTTGCCTTAGTTTCCATGATTTTCAAAAATATGGTCGAAGAAAGCTTTATAAAACGGATAATTTCACCGACATTTCAATCTTCTTCCTCATCCTGCCTTAGGTTTCGTGACTTTACCAAGATATGATCCAAAAAATTATCGAAAACAGATAATTTCAATGAAATTTTAATCATTTTCCACTTGCTTTCCTTAGTTTTCGTGATTTTGCTGGGATATGATCGAACAAAACATCGAAAACGGATAATGTCACCGAAATGTCGATCTTTTTTTCTATTTATCCTTAGTTTTTGTGATTTTGCCAAGATATGATTTAAAAAAGCATCGTAAACGGATAATTTCAATCTTTTTTCGTGTATTTAGCCGTATTTATCGTGATTTTGCCTAGATATGATAGAAAAAACATCGAAAACGGATAATTTCAGCGAAATTTAAATTTTTTTCCTCTATATTGCCATACTTTTGTTGATTTTGCTATGATATGATCGAAAAAAGCATCAAAAACGGATAATATCACCTATATTTTAACCTTTTTCCTCTAAATCGCCTTAGTTATAGTGATTTTGCCAAGATATGATCGAAAAAAAGCTTCGAAAACGGATAATTTCACCGAAATCTCAATCTTTTTCCTCTATTTTGCCTTAGCATTCGTGATTTTGCCAAGATAAGATCGAAAAAAGCATTGAACACAGATTATTTCACACAAATTTCTATTTTTTTCCTCTATTTTGCTTTAGTATTCTCGAGTTTGCCAAGATATGAAGGAATAAACATCGAAAAC
This sequence comes from Sympetrum striolatum, assembly GCA_947579665.1. Taxonomy (NCBI): domain Eukaryota; kingdom Metazoa; phylum Arthropoda; class Insecta; order Odonata; family Libellulidae; genus Sympetrum; species Sympetrum striolatum. The sequence continues at coordinate 114,975,894 of OX388343.1, read as the reverse complement.
GGATTATTTCAACGAAATTTCAATGTTTCTCCTCTCCTTTGCCTTTGTTTTCGTGATTTACCCATGATACGATTGAAGCAAGCATCGAAACCGGATAATTTCACCAGAATTTATATCTTGTTCATCTATTTTGCCTTAGTTTTCGTGATATTGCCAAAATATGATCGAAAAATACATCAAAAACGGATAATTTCAACGAAATTTCAATCTATCTTCGTCTATTTTGCCTTACCTTTCGTGATATTGCCAAGATATGATCGAAAAAAGCATCGAATACGGATAATCTCACCGAAATTATAATCTTTCTCCTCTATTTTGCCTTAGTTTTCCTGATTTTCCCAAGATATGATCGAAAAGAGCAACGAAAACTGATATTCTCAGCGAAATTTCAGTTTTTTCCTCTATTTTGCAATAGTTTTCGTGATTTTACCAAGATATTATCGAAAAATGCATTGATAATGTATAATTTCACTGAAATTTCAATCTTTTTTTGTCTATTTTGCCTTAGTTTTCGTTTTTTTTCCAAGATAAGATCGAAAAATGCATCGAAAACGGATAACGTCATCGAAATTTCAATCTTTTTTTTATATTTATCCTTAGTTTTGGTGATTTTGCCATGATATGATCTAAAAAAGCATCGAAAACGGATAATTTACATCTTTTTTCGTCTATTTAGCCCTATTTATCGTGATTTTGCCTAAATATAATCGAAAAAAGCAGAGAAAACAGATAATATCACATAAATTTCAACCTTTTTCCTCTATATTGCCTTACTTATCGTAATTTTGCCAAGATATGATCGAAAAAAAGTTTTGAAAACGGATAATTTCACTTATTTTTTAATTTTTTTGTCTATTATTCCACATTTTTCTTAATTTTGCCGGGATATCATCAAAAACGGTTAAATTCACTGCAATTTCAATCTTTTTCCGTCTATTTAGTCTTTGTTTTCGTGATTTTTCCAAGATATGATCGAAAAAAGCATCGAAAACGGTAAATTTCAACGAAATTTCTATCTTTTTCCTGTATTTTTCCTTTGTTTTCGTAATTTTGCCAAGATATGATCGAAAAAAGCATCGAAAAAGAAATATCTCACGGAAATCTCAATTTTTTCCTCTATTTTGCCTTAGTTTTCGTGTTTTTTCCAAGATATGATCGAAAAATCATCGAAACCGAATAATTTTACCGACATTTCAATCTTTTTCCTCATCCCTCCTCAGTTTTCTTGATTTTACTAAGATATGATGGAAAAAAGTATCAAAACAGATAATTTCAACGGAAGTTCAATCTTATTTCGTATATTTTACCTTAATTTTTGAGATTATGTCAAGAATTGATCGAAGAAACCATCGAAAACAAATAATTTTAGCGAAATATCGATCTTACATCTCTATTTTGCCTTTGCTTTCGTGATTTGCCTAAATATGATCGAAGAAAAATTCGAAAACGGGTAATTTGCCCGATATTTCAATCTTATTCCTCTATTTTACCATAGTTTTCTTTATTCTGAAAAGGTAGAACCGAATATAGTTAATTTCACTTAAATTTAAATCTTTTTTCGTTTATTTTGTCTTAGTTTTCGTATTTTTTCCAAGATATGATCGAAAAAAGCATCGAAAAAGGATAATTTCAGCGAAATTTCAATGTTTTTCCACTATTTTGACTTACTTTTCCTGATTTTTCCAAAATATGATCGAAAAAAGAAGAGAAAACGGTTAATTTCAACGATTTTTCAATCTTTATTCGTCTATTTTGCCTTACTTTTCGTGATTTCGCCAAGATATGATCCAAAAAAGCATCGAAAATGGATTTATCACCAAAATTTCAATCCTTTTCCTCTAATTTGCAATAGTTCTCCTTATTTTACCACGATATTATCGAAAAAAGAGTCGATAATAGATAAATTTACCGAAATTTCTATCTTTTTTCTCTATTTTGCCGTAGTTTTCGTGATTTTGGCCAGATTTGATCGTAAAAAAGCATTGAGAACGGATAATTTCACCGAAAGTTCAATTTTTCTCACTATCTTTCCTTAGTTTTCGTGATTTTGCCAAGATATGATCGAGAAAAGCATCGAAAACGGCTAATTTTTCCGAAATTTAAATATCTTTTGCTCTATTTTTCCTTACTTTTCGTGGTTTTGCCAAGATATGATCGAAAAAAGTATCTAAAACAGATAATTTCAACGGAATTTCAATCTTTATTCGTATATTTTACCTTAATTTTTGTTATTATGTGAAGATATTATCGACAAAAGCATCGAAAATGTATAATTTCACCAAAATTTCTATCTTTTTTCGTCTATTTTACCTTAGTTATCGTGTTTTTTCCAAGATGTGATAAAAATAAGCATCGAAAACGGTTAATTTAACCAAAATTTAAATTTTTTTTGCTCTAATTTTCCTTACTTTTCGTTATTTTGCCAAGATATGATCGAAAAAAGTATCCTAAAACGATAATTTCAACATAATTTCTATCTATATTCGTATATTTTACCTTAATTTTTGTGATCATGTCAAGGTATGATCGAAAAAAGCATCGAAAACGGATGATTTGACGGAAATTTCAATCATCCTCCTCTATTTTGCCTTAGCTTTCGTGATTTTTCCTAGATATGATCGAAGAAAACGTCGAAAACGGAAAATTTTTACTAAAATTTCAATCTTTTTCCCCTTTTTTACTTTCTTTTCTTATTTTTTTCAATAGTTTTCTTGATTTAAAAATTATGTGATCGAAAACTGTTAATTTCAATCTTTTTTCGTCTATTTTGCCTTAGTTTTCGTGTTTTTTCCAAGATATGATAAAAAAAAGCATCGAAAACGGATAATTTCACCGTAATTTCAATGTTTTTCCTGTATTTTACTTTAGATTTGTTATTTTGCCTAGATATGATCAAAAAAGTATCTAAAATAAATAATTTCACCGAAATCTCTATATTTTTTCTATATTGCCATAGTTTTTGTGATTTTGGAAAGATTTGATCGAAAAAAAGCATTAAGAACGAATAATTTACACGAAAATTCCATTTTTTTCTATTTTGCCTTACTTTTCGTGATTTCGCCAAGATATGATCGAAAAAAGCATCGAAAACGGATAATATCACCAATATTTCAATATTTTCGTCTATTTTGCCTTAGTTTTGGTGATTTTCAATGATATGATCGAAAAAAGCATAGAAAATGGTTAATTTTACCGAAATTTAGTTTTCTTGTGCTCTAATTTTCCTTACTTTTCGTTATTCTGCCAAGATATGATCGAAAAAAGTATCTAAAACCGATAATTTCAACATAATTTCTATCTTAATTCGTATATTTTACCTTAATTTTTGTGATCATGTCAAGGTATGATCGAAAAAAGCATCGAAAACAGATGATATTACGGAAATTTCAATCATCCTCCTCTATTTTGCCTTAGCTTTCATGATTTTTCCAAGATATGATCGAAAAAAGCATCGAAAACGGATAATTTCAATCTTTTTTCGTGTATTTAGCCGTATTTATCGTGATGTTGCCTAGATATGATAGAAAAAACATCGAAAACGGAAGTGGAATTTCAATCATTTTTCGTCCATTTTGCCTTAGTTTTCGTGTTTTTTCCAAGATATGATGAAAGAGAGCATCGAAAACGGATAATTACACCGAAATTTCTATTTTTTTCCTCTATTTTGCCATAGTTTTCGTGATTTTGGCAAGATTTGATCGAAAAAAAGCATTGTGAACGGATAATTTCACTGAAATTTCGAATATTTTTTCGTCTATTTTGCCTTAGTTTCCATGATTTTCAAAAATATGGTCGAAGAAAGCTTTATAAAACGGATAATTTCACCGACATTTCAATCTTCTTCCTCATCCTGCCTTAGGTTTCGTGACTTTACAAAGATATGATCCAAAAAATTATCGAAAACAGATAATTTCAATGAAATTTGAATCATTTTCCACTTGCTTTCCTTAGTTTTCGTGATTTTGCTGGGATATGATCGAACAAAACATCGAAAACGGATAATGTCACCAAAATGTCGATCTTTTTTTCTATTTATCCTTAGTTTTTGTGATTTTGCCAAGATATGATTTAAAAAAGCATCGTAAACGGATAATTTCAATCTTTTTTCGTGTATTTAGCCGTATTTATCGTGATGTTGCCTAGATATGATAGAAAAAACATCGAAAACGGATAATTTCAGCGAAATTTAAATTTTTTTCCTCTATATTGCCATACTTTTGTTGATTTTGCTATGATATGATCGAAAAAAGCATCAAAAACGGATAATATCACCTATATTTTAACCTTTTTCCTCTAAATCGCCTTAGTTATAGTGATTTTGCCAAGATATGATCGAAAAAAAGCTTCGAAAACGGATAATTTCACCGAAATCTCAATCTTTTTCCTCTATTTTGCCTTAGCATTCGTGATTTTGCCAAGATAAGATCGAAAAAAGCATTGAACACAGATTATTTCACACAAATTTCTATTTTTTTCCTCTATTTTGCTTTAGTATTCTCGAGTTTGCCAAGATATGAAGGAATAAACATCGAAAACGGATTATTTCAACGAAATTTCAATGTTTCTCCTCTCCTTTGCCTTTGTTTTCGTGATTTACCCATGATACGATTGAAGCAAGCATCGAAACCGGATAATTTCACCAGAATTTATATCTTGTTCATCTATTTTGCCTTAGTTTTCGTGATATTGCCAAAATATGATCGAAAAATACATCAAAAACGGATAATTTCAACGAAATTTCAATCTTTCTTCGTCTATTTTGCCTTACCTTTCGTGATATTGCCAAGATATGATCGAAAAAAGCATCGAATACGGATAATCTCACCGAAATTATAATCTTTCTCCTCTATTTTGCCTTAGTTTTCCTGATTTTCCCAAGATATGATCGAAAAGAGCAACGAAAACTGATATTCTCAGCGAAATTTCAGTTTTTTCCTCTATTTTGCAATAGTTTTCGTGATTTTACCAAGATATTATCGAAAAATGCATCGATAATGTATAATTTCACTGAAATTTCAATCTTTTTTTGTCTTTTTTGCCTTAGTTTTCGTTTTTTTTCCAAGATAAGATCGAAAAATGCATCGAAAACGGATAACGTCATCGAAATTTCAATCTTTTTTTTATATTTATCCTTAGTTTTGGTGATTTTGCCATGATATGATCTAAAAAAGCATCGAAAACGGATAATTTACATCTTTTTTCGTCTATTTAGCACTATTTATCGTGGTTTTGCCTAAATATAATCGAAAAAAGCAGAGAAAACAGATAATATCACATAAATTTCAACCTTTTTCCTCTATATTGCCTTACTTATCGTAATTTTGCCAAGATATGATCGAAAAAAAGTTTTGAAAACGGATAATTTCACTTATTTTTTAATTTTTTTTGTCTATTATTCCATATTTTTCTTAATTTTGCCGGGATATCATCAAAAACGGTTAGATTCACTGCAATTTCAATCTTTTTCCGTCTATTTAGTCTTTGTTTTCGTGATTTTTCCAAGATATGATCGAAAAAAGCATCGAAAACGGTAAATTTCAACGAAATTTCTATCTTTTTCCTGTATTTTGCCTTAGTTTTCGTGTTTTTTCCAAGATATGATCGAAAAAAGCATCGAAACCGGATAATTTCAATAGAATCTAAATCTTTTTCCTCTATTTTTACTTAGTTGTCGTGATTTTGGTTAGATATTATCAAAAAAAGGATCGAAACTGGATAATTTCACAGAAATTTCCATCTTTTTCTTGTATTTTTCCTTTGTTTTCGTACTTTTGCCAAGATATGATCGAAAAAAGCATCGAAAAAGGAATATCTCACGGAAATCTCAATTTTTTCCTCTATTTTGCAATAGTTTTGCTAATTTCACCAAGATATTATCGAAAAAAGCATCGAAAATGTATAATTTCACCGAAATTTCTATCTTTTTTCTATATTTTGCCATAGTTTTCCTTATTTTGGTAAGATTTGATCGAAGAAAAGCATTGACAAATTAGAATTTCAACAAAATTTCAATTTTTTTCGTCTATTTTGCCTTAGCTTTCGTGATTTTCAGAGATATGATCGAAAAAATCAACGAAAACGGACAATTTCACTGAAATTCTAATCTTTACCACTCTCGTTCCTTAGTTTTCGAGATTTTGCCAGGATATGATCGTAAAAAGCATCGAAAACGGTTAATTTTACCGAAATTCCTATATTTTTCTCATTTTAGCCATAGTTTTCGTGATTTTGGCAAGATTAGATCGAAAAAAAGCATTAAAAACGAATAATTTCCACGAAAAAATCCATTTTTTTTTCTATTTTGCCTTACTTTTCGTGATTTCGCCAATATATGATCGAAAAAAGAAGAGAAAACGGAAATATTAACGTTTTTCCAATCTTTATTCGTCTATTTTGCCTTACTTTTCGTGATTTTGCCAAGATATGACCGAAAAAAGCATCGAAAACGGATATTTTCACCGAAATTACTATTTTTTATCTCTAATAAGCCATAGTTTTCGTGTTTTTCCAAGATTTGATGGAAAAAAAGCATTGACAACGGATAATTTCAACAATATTTCAATTTTTTTTCGTCTATTTTGCCTTAGTTTTCCTGATTTTCAAAGATGTGATCGAAATAAGCAGCGAAAACGGTTAATTTAACCAAAATTTAAATTTTTTTCCTCTAATTTTCCTTACTTTTCGTTATTTTGCCAAGATATGATCGAAAAAAGTATCTTAAACCGATAATTTCAACATAATTTCTATCTTTATTCGTATATTTTACTTTAATTTTTGTGATTATGTCAAGATATGATCGAAAAAAGCATCGAAAACGGATGACTTGACGGAAATTTCAATCATCCTCCTCTATTTTGCCTTAGCTTTCGTGATTTTTCCTAGATATGATCGAAGAAAACGTCGAAAACGGATAATTTTTACTAAAATTTCAATCTTTTTCCCCTTTTTTACTTACTTTTCTTATTTTTTTCAATAGTTTTCTTGATTAAAAAATTATGTGATCGAAAACTGTTAATTTCAATCTTTTTTCGTCTATTTTGCCTTAGTTTTCGTGTTTTTTCCAAGATATGATAAAAAAAAGCATCGAAAACGGATAATTTCACCGTAATTTCAATGTTTTTCCTGTATTTTACTTTAGATTTGTTATTTTGCCTAGATATGATCAAAAAAGTATCTAAAATAAATAATTTCACCGAAATCTCTATATTTTTTCTATATTGCCATAGTTTTTGTGATTTTGGAAAGATTTGATCGAAAAAAAGCATTAAAAACGAATAATTTACACGAAAATTCCATTTTTTTCTATTTTGCCTTACGTTTCGAGATTTCGCCAAGATATGATCGAAAAAAGCATCGAAAACGGATAATATCACCAATATTTCAATATTTTTCGTCTATTTTTCCTTAGTTTTGGTGATTTTCAATGATATGATCGAAAAAAGCATAGAAAATGGTTAATTTTACCGAAATTTAGTTTTCTTGTGCTCTAATTTTCCTTACTTTTCGTTATTCTGCCAAGATATGATCGAAAAAAGTATCTAAAGCCGATAATTTTAACATAATTTCTATCTTAATTCGTATATTTTACCTTAATTTTTGTGATCATGTCAAGGTATGATCGAAAAAAGCATCGAAAACAGATGATATTACGGAAATTTCAATCATCCTCCTCTATTTTGCCTTAGCTTTCATGATTTTTCCAAGATATGATCGAAAAAAGCATCGAAAACGGATAATTTCAGTGGAATTTCAATCATTTTTCGTCCATTTTGCCTTAGTTTTCGTGTTTTTTCCAAGATATGATGAAAGAGAGCATCGAAAACGGATAATTACACCGAAATTTCTATTTTTTTCCTCTATTTTGCCATAGTTTTCGTGATTTTGGCAAGATTTGATCGAAAAAAAGCATTGTGAACGGATAATTTCACTGAAATTTCGAATATTTTTTCGTCTATTTTGCCTTAGTTTCCATGATTTTCAAAAATATGGTCGAAGAAAGCTTTATAAAACGGATAATTTCACCGACATTTCAATCTTCTTCCTCATCCTGCCTTAGGTTTCGTGACTTTACCAAGATATGATCCAAAAAATTATCGAAAACAGATAATTTCAAAGAAATTTTAATCATTTTCCACTTGCTTTCCTTAGTTTTCGTGATTTTGCTGGGATATGATCGAACAAAACATCGAAAACGGATAATGTCACCGAAATGTCGATCTTTTTTTCTATTTATCCTTAGTTTTTGTGATTTTGCCAAGATATGATTTAAAAAAGCATCGTAAACGGATAATTTCAATCTTTTTTCGTGTATTTAGGCGTATTTATCGTGATTTTGCCTAGATATGATAGAAAAAACATCGAAAACGGATAATTTCAGCGAAATTTAAATTTTTTTCCTCTATATTGCCATACTTTTGTTGATTTTGCTATGATATGATCGAAAAAAGCATCAAAAACGGATAATATCACCTATATTTTAACCTTTTTCCTCTAAATCGCCTTAGTTATAGTGATTTTGCCAAGATATGATCGAAAAAAAGCTTCGAAAACGGATAATTTCACCGAAATCTCAATCTTTTTCCTCTATTTTGCCTTAGCATTCGTGATTTTGCCAAGATAAGATCGAAAAAAGCATTGAACACAGATTATTTCACACAAATTTCTATTTTTTTCCTCTATTTTGCTTTAGTATTCTCGAGTTTGCCAAGATATGAAGGAATAAACATCGAAAACGGATTATTTCAACGAAATTTCAATGTTTCTCCTCTCCTTTGCCTTTGTTTTCGTGATTTACCCATGATACGATTGAAGCAAGCATCGAAACCGGATAATTTCACCAGAATTTATATCTTGTTCATCTATTTTGCCTTAGTTTTCGTGATATTGCCAAAATATGATCGAAAAATACATCAAAAACGGATAATTTCAACGAAATTTCAATCTTTCTTCGTCTATTTTGCCTTACCTTTCGTGATATTGCCAAGATATGATCGAAAAAAGCATCGAATACGGATAATCTCACCGAAATTATAATCTTTCTCCTCTATTTTGCCTTATTTTTCCTGATTTTCCCAAGATATGATCGAAAAGAGCAACGAAAACTGATATTCTCAGCGAAATTTCAGTTTTTTCCTCTATTTTGCAATAGTTTTCGTGATTTTACCAAGATATTATCGAAAAATGCATCGATAATGTATAATTTCACTGAAATTTCAATCTTTTTTTGTCTATTTTGCCTTAGTTTTCGTTTTTTTTCCAAGATAAGATCGAAAAATGCATCGAAAACGGATAACGTCATCGAAATTTCAATCTTTTTTTTATATTTATCCTTTGTTTTGGTGATTTTGCCATGATATGATCTAAAAAAGCATCGAAAACGGATAATTTCAATCTTTTTTCGTCTATTTAGCCCTATTTATCGTGATATTGCCTAAATATAATCGAAAAAAGCAGAGAAAACAGATAATATCACATAAATTTCAACCTTTTTCCTCTATATTGCCTTATTTATCGTAATTTTGCCAAGATATGATCGAAAAAAAGTTTTGAAAACGGATAATTTCACTTATTTTTTAATTTTTTTTGTCTATTATTCCATATTTTTCTTAATTTTGCCGGGATATCATCAAAAACGGTTAGATTCACTGCAATTTCAATCTTTTTCCGTCTATTTAGTCTTTGTTTTCGTGATTTTTCCAAGATATGATCGTAAAAAGCATCGAAAACGGTTAATTTTACCGAAATTCCTATATTTTTCTCATTTTAGCCATAGTTTTCGTGTTTTTTCCAAGATATGATAAAAAAAACATCGAAAACGGATAATTTCACCGTAATTTCAATGTTTTTCCTGTATTTTACTTTAGATTTGTTATTTTGCCTAGATATGATCAAAAAAGTATCTAAAATAAATAATTTCACCGAAATCTCTATATTTTTTCTATATTGCCATAGTTTTTGTGATTTTGGAAAGATTTGATCGAAAAAAAGCATTAAAAACGAATAATTTACACGAAAATTCCATTTTTTTCTATTTTGCCTTACTTTTCGAGATTTCGCCAAGATATGATCGAAAAAAGCATCGAAAACGGATAATATCACCAATATACAATATTTTTCGTCTATTTTGCCTTAGTTTTGTGTGATTTTTAATGATATGATCGAAAAAAGCATAGAAAATGGTTAATTTTACCGAAATTTAGTTTTCTTGTGCTCTAATTTTCCTTACTTTTCGTTATTCTGCCAAGATATGATCGAAAAAAGTATCTAAAACCGATAATTTCAACATAATTTCTATCTTAATTCGTATATTTTACCTTAATTTTTGTGATCATGTCAAGGTATGATCGAAAAAAGCATCGAAAACAGATGATATTACGGAAATTTCAATCATCCTCCTCTATTTTGCCTTAGCTTTCATGATTTTTCCAAGATATGATCGAAAAAAGCATCGAAAACGGATAATTTCAGTGGAATTTCAATCATTTTTCGTCCATTTTGCCTTAGTTTTCGTGTTTTTTCCAAGATATGATGAAAGAGAGCATTGAAAACGGATAATTACACCGAAATTTCTATTTTTTTCCTCTATTTTGCCATAGTTTTCGTGATTTTGGCAAGATTTGATCGAAAAAAAGCATTGTGAACGGATAATTTCACTGAAATTTCGAATATTTTTTCGTCTATTTTGCCTTAGTTTAAATGATTTTCAAAAATATGGTCGAAGAAAGCTTTATAAAACGGATAATTTCACCGACATTTCAATCTTCTTCCTCATCCTGCCTTAGGTTTCGTGACTTTACCAAGATATGATCCAAAAAATTATCGAAAACAGATAATTTCAATGAAATTTTAATCATTTTCCACTTGCTTTCCTTAGTTTTCGTGATTTTGCTGGGATATGATCGAACAAAACATCGAAAACGGATAATGTCACCGAAATGTCGATCTTTTTTTCTATTTATCCTTAGTTTTTGTGATTTTGCCTAGATATGATAGAAAAAACATCGAAAACGGATAATTTCAGCGAAATTTAAATTTTTTTCCTCTATATTGCCATACTTTTGTTGATTTTGCTATGATATGATCGAAAAAAGCATCAAAAACGGATAATATCACCTATATTTTAACCTTTTTCCTCTAAATCGCCTTAGTTATAGTGATTTTGCCAAGATATGATCGAAAAAAAGCTTCGAAAACGGATAATTTCACCGAAATCTCAATCTTTTTCCTCTATTTTGCCTTAGCATTCGTGATTTTGCCAAGATAAGATCGAAAAAAGCATTGAACACAGATTATTTCACACAAATTTCTATTTTTTTCCTCTATTTTGCTTTAGTATTCTCGAGTTTGCCAAGATATGAAGGAATAAACATCGAAAACGGATTATTTCAACGAAATTTCAATGTTTCTCCTCTCCTTTGCCTTTGTTTTCGTGATTTACCCATGATACGATTGAAGCAAGCATCGAAACCGGATAATTTCACCAGAATTTATATCTTGTTCATCTATTTTGCCTTAGTTTTCGTGATATTGCCAAAATATGATCGAAAAATACATCAAAAACGGATAATTTCAACGAAATTTCAATCTTTCTTCGTCTATTTTGCCTTACCTTTCGTGATATTGCCACGATATGATCGAAAAAAGCATCGAATACGGATAATCTCACCGAAATTATAATCTTTCTCCTCTATTTTGCCTTAGTTTTCCTGATTTTCCCAAGATATGATCGAAAAGAGCAACGAAAACTGATATTCTCAGCGAAATTTCAGTTTTTTCCTCTATTTTGCAATAGTTTTCGTGATTTTACCAAGATATTATCGAAAAATGCATCGATAATTTATAATTTCACTGAAATTTCAATCTTTTTTTGTCTATTTTGCCTTAGTTTTCGTTTTTTTTCCAAGATAAGATCGAAAAATGCATCGAAAACGGATAACGTCATCGAAATTTCAATCTTTTTTTATATTTATCCTTAGTTTTCGTATTTTTTCCAAGATATGATCGAAAAAAGCATCGAAAAAGGATAATTTCAGCGAAATTTCAATGTTTTTCCACTATTTTGACTTACTTTTCCTGATTTTTCCAAAATATGATCGAAAAAAGAAGAGAAAACGGTTAATTTCAACGATTTTTCAATCTTTATTCGTCTATTTTGCCTTACTTTTCGTGATTTCGCCAAGATATGATCCAAAAAAGCATCGAAAATGGATTTATCACCAAAATTTCAATCCTTTTCCTCTAATTTGCAATAGTTCTCCTTATTTTACCACGATATTATCGAAAAAAGAGTCGATAATAGATAAATTTACCGAAATTTCTATCTTTTTTCTCTATTTTGCCGTAGTTTTCGTTATTTTGGCCAGATTTGATCGTAAAAAAGCATTGAGAACGGATAATTTCACCGAAAGTTCAATTTTTCTCACTATCTTTCCTTAGTTTTCGTGATTTTGCCAAGATATGATCGAAAAAAGCATCGAAAACGGCTAATTTTTCCGAAATTTAAATATCTTTTGCTCTATTTTTCCTTACTTTTCGTGGTTTTGCCAAGATATGATCGAAAAAAGTATCTAAAACAGATAATTTCAACGGAATTTCAATCTTCATTCGTATATTTTACCTTAATTTTTGTTATTATGTGAAGATATTATCGACAAAAGCATCGAAAATGTATAATTTCACCAAAATTTCTATCTTTTTTCGTCTATTTTACCTTAGTTATCGTGTTTTTTCCAAGATGTGATCGAAATAAGCATCGAAAACGGTTAATTTAACCAAAATTTAAATTTTTTTTGCTCTAATTTTCCTTACTTTTCGTTATTTTGCCAAGATATGATCGAAAAAAGTATCCTAAAACGATAATTTCAACATAATTTCTATCTATATTCGTATATTTTACCTTAATTTTTGTGATTATTTCAAGATATGATCGAAAAAAGCATCGAAAACGGATGATTTGACGGAAATGTCAATCATCCTCCTCTATTTTGACTTAGCTTTCGTGATTTTTCCAAGATATGATCGAGGATAACGTCGAAAACGGATAATTTTTAACAAAATTTCAATCTTTTTCCCCTTTTTTACTTACTTTTCTTATTTTTTTCAATAGTTTTCTTGATTTTAAAATTATGTGATCGAAAACTACTAATTTCAATCTTTTTTCGTCTATTTTGCCTTAGTTTTCGTGTTTTTTCCAAGATATGATAAAAAAAGCATCGAAAACGGATAATTTCACCTTAATTTCAATGTTTTTCCTGTATTTTACTTTAGATTTGTTATTTTGCCTAGATATGATCAAAAAAGTATCTAAAATAAATAATTTCACCGAAATCTCTATATTTTTCTATATTGCCATAGTTTTTGTGATTTTGGAAAGATTTGATCGAAAAAAAGCATTAAAAACGAATAATATACACGAAAATTCCATTTTTTTCTGTTTTGCCTTACTTTTCGTGATTTCGCCAAGATATGATCGAAAAAAGCATCGAAAACGGATAATATCACCAATATTTCAATATTTTTCGTCTACTTTGCCTTAGTTTTGGTGATTTTCAATGATATGATCGAAAAAAGCATAGAAAATGGTTAATTTTACCGAAATTTAGTTTTCTTGTGCTCTAATTTTCCTTACTTTTCGTTATTCTGCCAAGATATGATCGAAAAAAGTATCTAAAACCGATAATTTCAACATAATTTCTATCTTAATTCGTATATTTTACCTTAATTTTTGTGATCATGTCAAGGTATGATCGAAAAAAGCATCGAAAACAGATGATATTACGGAAATTTCAATCATCCTCCTCTATTTTGCCTTAGCTTTCGTGATTTTTCAAAGATATGATCGAAGAAAACGTCGAAAACGGAAAATTTTTACTAAAATTTCAATCTTTTTCCCCTTTTTTACTTTCTTTTCTTATTTTTTTCAATAGTTTTCTTGATTTAAAAATTATGTGATCGAAAACTGTTAATTTCAATCTTTTTTCGTCTATTTTGCCTTAGTTTTCGTGTTTTTTCCAAGATATGATAAAAAAAAGCATCGAAAACGGATAATTTCACCGTAATTTCAATGTTTTTCCTGTATTTTACTTTAGATTTGTTATTTTGCCTAGATATGATCAAAAAAGTATCTAAAATAAATGATTTCACCGAAATCTCTATATTTTTTCTCTATTGCCATAGTTTTTGTGATTTTGGAAAGATTTGATCGAAAAAAAGCATTAAAAACGAATAATTTACACGAAAATTCCATTTTTTTCTATTTTGCCTTACTTTTCGAGATTTCGCCAAGATATGATCGAAAAAAGCATCGAAAACGGATAATATCACCAATATTTCAATATTTTTCGTCTATTTTGCCTTAGTATTGTGTGATTTTTAATGATATGATCGAAAAAAGCATAGAAAATGGTTAATTTTACCGAAATTTAGTTTTCTTGTGCTCTAATTTTCCTTACTTTTCGTTATTCTGCCAAGATATGATCGAAAAAAGTATCTAAAACCGATAATTTCAACATAATTTCTATCTTAATTCGTATATTTTACCTTAATTTTTGTGATCATGTCAAGGTATGATCGAAAAAAGCATCGAAAACAGATGATATTACGGAAATTTCAATCATCCTCCTCTATTTTGCCTTAGCTTTCATGATTTTTCCAAGATATGATCGAAAAAAGCATCGAAAACGGATAATTTCAGTAGAATTTCAATCATTTTTCGTCCATTTTGCCTTAGTTTTCGTGTTTTTTCCAAGATATGATGAAAGAGAGCATCGAAAACGGATAATTACACCGAAATTTCTATTTTTTTCCTCTATTTTGCCATAGTTTTCGTGATTTTGGCAAGATTTGATCGAAAAAAAGCATTGTGAACGGATAATTTCACTGAAATTTCGAATATTTTTTCGTCTATTTTGCCTTAGTTTCCATGATTTTCAAAAATATGGTCGAAGAAAGCTTTATAAAACGGATAATTTCACCGACATTTCAATCTTCTTCCTCATCCTGCCTTAGGTTTCGTGACTTTACAAAGATATGATCCAAAAAATTATCGAAAACAGATAATTTCAATGAAATTTTAATCATTTTCCACTTGCTTTCCTTAGTTTTCGTGATTTTGCTGGGATATGATCGAACAAAACATCGAAAACGGATAATGTCACCAAAATGTCGATCTTTTTTTCTATTTATCCTTAGTTTTTGTGATTTTGCCAAGATATGATTTAAAAAAGCATCGTAAACGGATAATTTCAATCTTTTTTCGTGTATTTAGCCGTATTTATCGTGATGTTGCCTAGATATGATAGAAAAAACATCGAAAACGGATAATTTCAGCGAAATTTAAATTTTTTTCCTCTATATTGCCATACTTTTGTTGATTTTGCTATGATATGATCGAAAAAAGCATCAAAAACGGATAATATCACCTATATTTTAACCTTTTTCCTCTAAATCGCCTTAGTTATAGTGATTTTGCCAAGATATGATCGAAAAAAAGCTTCGAAAACGGATAATTTCACCGAAATCTCAATCTTTTTCCTCTATTTTGCCTTAGCATTCGTGATTTTGCCAAGATAAGATCGAAAAAAGCATTGAACACAGATTATTTCACACAAATTTCTATTTTTTTCCTCTATTTTACTTTAGTATTCTCGAGTTTGCCAAGATATGAAGGAATAAACATCGAAAACGGATTATTTCAACGAAATTTCAATGTTTCTCCTCTCCTTTGCCTTTGTTTTCGTGATTTACCCATGATACGATTGAAGCAAGCATCGAAACCGGATAATTTCACCAGAATTTATATCTTGTTCATCTATTTTGCCTTAGTTTTCGTGATATTGCCAAAATATGATCGAAAAATACATCAAAAACGGATAATTTCAACGAAATTTCAATCTTTCTTCGTCTATTTTGCCTTACCTTTCGTGATATTGCCAAGATATGATCGAAAAAAGCATCGAATACGGATAATCTCACCGAAATTATAATCTTTCTCCTCTATTTTGAATTAGTATTCCTGATTTTCCCAAGATATGATCGAAAAGAGCAACGAAAACTGATATTCTCAGCGAAATTTCAGTTTTTTCCTCTATTTTGCAATAGTTTTCGTGATTTTACCAAGATATTATCGAAAAATGCATCGATAATGTATAATTTCACTGAAATTTCAATCTTTTTTTGTCTATTTTGCCTTAGTTTTCGTTTTTTTCCAAGATAAGATCGAAAAATGCATCGAAAACGGATAACGTCATCGAAATTTCAATCTTTTTTTTATATTTATCCTTAGTTTTGGTGATTTTGCCATGATATGATCTAAAAAAGCATCGAAAACGGATAATTTACATCTTTTTTCGTCTATTTAGCCCTATTTATCGTGATTTTGCCTAAATATAATCGAAAAAAGCAGAGAAAACAGATAATATCACATAAATTTCAACCTTTTTCCTCTATATTGCCTTACTTATCGTAATTT
This sequence comes from Sympetrum striolatum, assembly GCA_947579665.1. Lineage (NCBI taxonomy): Eukaryota > Metazoa > Arthropoda > Insecta > Odonata > Libellulidae > Sympetrum > Sympetrum striolatum. Next base: position 114,959,426 of record OX388343.1, on the reverse strand, counting down.
TGCCAAGATATGATCGAAAAAAAGTTTTGAAAACGGATAATTTCACTTATTTTTTAATTTTTTTTGTCTATTATTCCATATTTTTCTTAATTTTGCCGGGATATCATCAAAAACGGTTAGATTCACTGCAATTTCAATCTTTTTCCGTCTATTTAGTCTTTGTTTTCGTGATTTTTCCAAGATATGATCGAAAAAAGCATCGAAAACGGTAAATTTCAACGAAATTTCTATCTTTTTCCTGTATTTTTCCTTTGTTTTCGTAATTTTGCCAAGATATGATCGAAAAAAGCATCGAAAACGGTAAATTTCAACGAAATTTCTATCTTTTTCCTGTATTTTGCCTTAGTTTTCGTGTTTTTTCCAAGATATGATCGAAAAAAGCATCGAAACCGGATAATTTCAGTAGAATCTAAATCTTTTTCCTCTATTTTTACTTAGTTGTCGTGATTTTGGTTAGATATTATCAAAAAAAGGATCGAAACTGGATAATTTCACAGAAATTTCCATCTTTTTCTTGTATTTTTCCTTTGTTTTCGTACTTTTGCCAAGATATGATCGAAAAAAGCATCGAAAAAGGAATATCTCACGGAAATCTCAATTTTTTCCTCTATTTTGCAATAGTTTTGCTAATTTCACCAAGATATTATCGAAAAAAGCATCGAAAATGTATAATTTCACCGAAATTTCTATCTTTTTTCTATATTTTGCCATAGTTTTCCTTATTTTGGTAAGATTTGATCGAAGAAAAGCATTGACAAATTAGAATTTCAACAAAATTTCAATTTTTTTCGTCTATTTTGCCTTAGCTTTCGTGATTTTCAGAGATATGATCGAAAAAATCAACGAAAACGGACAATTTCACTGAAATTCTAATCTTTACCACTCTCGTTCCTTAGTTTTCGAGATTTTGCAAGGATATGATCGTAAAAAGCATCGAAAACGGTTAATTTTACCGAAATTCCTATATTTTTCTCATTTTAGCCATAGTTTTCGTGATTTTGGCAAGATTAGATCGAAAAAAAGCATTAAAAACGAATAATTTCCACGAAAAAATCCATTTTTTTTTCTATTTTGCCTTACTTTTCGTGATTTCGCCAATATATGATCGAAAAAAGAAGAGAAAACGGAAATATTAACGTTTTTCCAATCTTTATTCGTCTATTTTGCCTTACTTTTCGTGATTTTGCCAAGATATGACCGAAAAAAGCATCGAAAACGGATATTTTCACCGAAATTACTATTTTTTATCTCTAATTAGCCATAGTTTTCGTGTTTTTCCAAGATTTGATGGAAAAAAAGCATTGACAACGGATAATTTCAACAAAATTTCAATTTTTTTTCGTCTATTTTGCCTTAGTTTTCCTGATTTTCAAAGATGTGATCGAAATAAGCAGCGAAAACGGTTAATTTAACCAAAATTTAAATTTTTTTCCTCTAATTTTCCTTACTTTTCGTTATTTTGCCAAGATATGATCGAAAAAAGTATCTTAAACCGATAATTTCAACATAATTTCTATCTTTATTCGTATATTTTACTTTAATTTTTGTGATTATGTCAAGATATGATCGAAAAAAGCATCGAAAACGGATGACTTGACGGAAATTTCAATCATCCTCCTCTATTTTGCCTTAGCTTTCGTGATTTTTCCTAGATATGATCGAAGAAAACGTCGAAAACGGATAATTTTTACTAAAATTTCAATCTTTTTCCCCTTTTTTACTTACTTTTCTTATTTTTTTCAATAGTTTTCTTGATTAAAAAATTATGTGATCGAAAACTGTTAATTTCAATCTTTTTTCGTCTATTTTGCCTTAGTTTTCGTGTTTTTTCCAAGATATGATAAAAAAAAGCATCGAAAACGGATAATTTCACCGTAATTTCAATGTTTTTCCTGTATTTTACTTTAGATTTGTTATTTTGCCTAGATATGATCAAAAAAGTATCTAAAATAAATAATTTCACCGAAATCTCTATATTTTTTCTATATTGCCATAGTTTTTGTGATTTTGGAAAGATTTGATCGAAAAAAAGCATTAAAAACGAATAATTTACACGAAAATTCCATTTTTTTCTATTTTGCCTTACTTTTCGAGATTTCGCCAAGATATGATCGAAAAAGCATCGAAAACGGATAATATCACCAATATTTTTCGTCTATTTTTCTTTAGTTTTGGTGATTTTCAATGATATGATCGAAAAAAGCATAGAAAATGGTTAATTTTACCGAAATTTAGTTTTCTTGTGCTCTAATTTTCCTTACTTTTCGTTATTCTGCCAAGATATGATCGAAAAAAGTATCTAAAACCGATAATTTTAACATAATTTCTATCTTAATTCGTATATTTTACCTTAATTTTTGTGATCATGTCAAGGTATGATCGAAAAAAGCATCGAAAACAGATGATATTACGGAAATTTCAATCATCCTCCTCTATTTTGCCTTAGCTTTCATGATTTTTCCAAGATATGATCGAAAAAAGCATCGAAAACGGATAATTTCAGTGGAATTTCAATCATTTTTCGTCCATTTTGCCTTAGTTTTCGTGTTTTTTCCAAGATATGATGAAAGAGAGCATCGAAAACGGATAATTACACCGAAATTTCTATTTTTTTCCTCTATTTTGCCATAGTTTTCGTGATTTTGGCAAGATTTGATCGAAAAAAAGCATTGTGAACGGATAATTTCACTGAAATTTCGAATATTTTTTCGTCTATTTTGCCTTAGTTTCCATGATTTTCAAAAATATGGTCGAAGAAAGCTTTATAAAACGGATAATTTCACCGACATTTCAATCTTCTTCCTCATCCTGCCTTAGGTTTCGTGACTTTACCAAGATATGATCCAAAAAATTATCGAAAACAGATAATTTCAAAGAAATTTTAATCATTTTCCACTTGCTTTCCTTAGTTTTCGTGATTTTGCTGGGATATGATCGAACAAAACATCGAAAACGGATAATGTCACCGAAATGTCGATCTTTTTTTCTATTTATCCTTAGTTTTTGTGATTTTGCCAAGATATGATTTAAAAAAGCATCGTAAACGGATAATTTCAATCTTTTTTCGTGTATTTAGCCGTATTTATCGTGATTTTGCCTAGATATGATAGAAAAAACATCGAAAACGGATAATTTCAGCGAAATTTAAATTTTTTTCCTCTATATTGCCATACTTTTGTTGATTTTGCTATGATATGATCGAAAAAAGCATCAAAAACGGATAATATCACCTATATTTTAACCTTTTTCCTCTAAATCGCCTTAGTTATAGTGATTTTGCCAAGATATGATCGAAAAAAAGCTTCGAAAACGGATAATTTCACCGAAATCTCAATCTTTTTCCTCTATTTTGCCTTAGCATTCGTGATTTTGCCAAGATAAGATCGAAAAAAGCATTGAACACAGATTATTTCACACAAATTTCTATTTTTTTCCTCTATTTTGCTTTAGTATTCTCGAGTTTGCCAAGATATGAAGGAATAAACATCGAAAACGGATTATTTCAACGAAATTTCAATGTTTCTCCTCTCCTTTGCCTTTGTTTTCGTGATTTACCCATGATACGATTGAAGCAAGCATCGAAACCGGATAATTTCACCAGAATTTATATCTTGTTCATCTATTTTGCCTTAGTTTTCGTGATATTGCCAAAATATGATCGAAAAATACATCAAAAACGGATAATTTCAACGAAATTTCAATCTTTCTTCGTCTATTTTGCCTTACCTTTCGTGATATTGCCAAGATATGATCGAAAAAAGCATCGAATACGGATAATCTCACCGAAATTATAATCTTTCTCCTCTATTTTGCCTTAGTTTTCCTGATTTTCCCAAGATATGATCGAAAAGAGCAACGAAAACTGATATTCTCAGCGAAATTTCAGTTTTTTCCTCTATTTTGCAATAGTTTTCGTGATTTTACCAAGATATTATCGAAAAATGCATCGATAATGTATAATTTCACTGAAATTTCAATCTTTTTTTGTCTATTTTGCCTTAGTTTTCGTTTTTTTTCCAAGATAAGATCGAAAAATGCATCGAAAACGGATAACGTCATCGAAATTTCAATCTTTTTTTTATATTTATCCTTAGTTTTGGTGATTTTGCCATGATATGATCTAAAAAAGCATCGAAAACGGATAATTTACATCTTTTTTCGTCTATTTAGCCCTATTTATCGTGATTTTGCCTAAATATAATCGAAAAAAGCAGAGAAAACAGATAATATCACATAAATTTCAACCTTTTTCCTCTATATTGCCTTACTTATCGTAATTTTGCCAAGATATGATCGAAAAAAGTTTTGAAAACGGATAATTTCACTTATTTTTTAATTTTTTTTGTCCATTATTCCATATTTTTCTTAATTTTGCCGGGATATCATCAAAAACGGTTAGATTCACTGCAATTTCAATCTTTTTCCGTCTATTTAGTCTTTGTTTTCGTGATTTTTCCAAGATATGATCGAAAAAAGCATCGAAAACGGTAAATTTCAACGAAATTTCTATCTTTTTCCTGTATTTTTCCTTTGTTTTCGTAATTTTGCCAAGATATGATCGAAAAAAGCATCGAAAACGGTAAATTTCAACGAAATTTCTATCTTTTTCCTGTATTTTGCCTTAGTTTTCGTGTTTTTTCCAAGATATGATCGAAAAAAGCATCGAAACCGGATAATTTCAATAGAATCTAAATCTTTTTCCTCTATTTTTACTTAGTTGTCGTGATTATGGTTAGATATTATCAAAAAAAGGATCGAAACTGGATAATTTCACAGAAATTTCCATCTTTTTCTTGTATTTTTCCTTTGTTTTCGTACTTTTGCCAAGATATGATCGAAAAAAGCATCGAAAAAGGAATATCTCACGGAAATCTCAATTTTTTCCTCTATTTTGCAATAGTTTTGCTAATTTCACCAAGATATTATCGAAAAAAGCATCGAAAATGTATAATTTCACCGAAATTTCTATCTTTTTTCTATATTTTGCCATAGTTTTCCTTATTTTGGTAAGATTTGATCGAAGAAAAGCATTGACAAATTAGAATTTCAACAAAATTTCAATTTTTTTCGTCTATTTTGCCTTAGCTTTCGTGATTTTCAGAGATATGATCGAAAAAATCAACGAAAACGGACAATTTCACTGAAATTCTAATCTTTACCACTCTCGTTCCTTAGTTTTCGAGATTTTGCAAGGATATGATCGTAAAAAGCATCGAAAACGGTTAATTTTACCGAAATTCCTATATTTTTCTTATTTTAGCCATAGTTTTCGTGATTTTGGCAAGATTAGATCGAAAAAAAGCATTAAAAACGAATAATTTCCACGAAAAAATCCATTTTTTTTTCTATTTTGCCTTACTTTTCGTGATTTCGCCAATATATGATCGAAAAAAGAAGAGAAAACGGAAATATTAACATTTTTCCAATCTTTATTCGTCTATTTTTCCTTACTTTTCGTGATTTTGCCAAGATATGACCGAAAAAAGCATCGAAAACGGATATTTTCACCGAAATTACTATTTTTTATCTCTAATTAGCCATAGTTTTCGTGTTTTTCCAAGATTTGATGGAAAAAAAGCATTGACAACGGATAATTTCAACAATATTTCAATTTTTTTTCGTCTATTTTGCCTTAGTTTTCCTGATTTTCAAAGATGTGATCGAAATAAGCAGCGAAAACGGTTAATTTAACCAAAATTTAAATTTTTTTCCTCTAATTTTCCTTACTTTTCGTTATTTTGCCAAGATATGATCGAAAAAAGTATCTTAAACCGATAATTTCAACATAATTTCTATCTTTATTCGTATATTTTACTTTAATTTTTGTGATTATGTCAAGATATGATCGAAAAAAGCATCGAAAACGGATGACTTGACGGAAATTTCAATCATCCTCCTCTATTTTGCCTTAGCTTTCGTGATTTTTCCTAGATATGATCGAAGAAAACGTCGAAAACGGATAATTTTTACTAAAATTTCAATCTTTTTCCCCTTTTTTACTTACTTTTCTTATTTTTTTCAATAGTTTTCTTGATTAAAAAATTATGTGATCGAAAACTGTTAATTTCAATCTTTTTTCGTCTATTTTGCCTTAGTTTTCGTGTTTTTTCCAAGATATGATAAAAAAAAGCATCGAAAACGGATAATTTCACCGTAATTTCAATGTTTTTCCTGTATTTTACTTTAGATTTGTTATTTTGCCTAGATATGATCAAAAAAGTATCTAAAATAAATAATTTCACCGAAATCTCTATATTTTTTCTATATTGCCATAGTTTTTGTGATTTTGGAAAGATTTGATCGAAAAAAAGCATTAAAAACGAATAATTTACACGAAAATTCCATTTTTTTCTATTTTGCCTTACTTTTCGAGATTTCGCCAAGATATGATCGAAAAAAGCATCGAAAACGGATAATATCACCAATATTTCAATATTTTTCGTCTATTTTTCCTTAGTTTTGGTGATTTTCAATGATATGATCGAAAAAAGCATAGAAAATGGTTAATTTTACCGAAATTTAGTTTTCTTGTGCTCTAATTTTCCTTACTTTTCGTTATTCTGCCAAGATATGATCGAAAAAAGTATCTAAAACCGATAATTTTAACATAATTTCTATCTTAATTCGTATATTTTACCTTAATTTTTGTGATCATGTCAAGGTATGATCGAAAAAAGCATCGAAAACGTATGATATTACGGAAATTTCAATCATCCTCCTCTATTTTGCCTTAGCTTTCATGATTTTTCCAAGATATGATCGAAAAAAGCATCGAAAACGGATAATTTCAGTGGAATTTCAATCATTTTTCGTCCATTTTGCCTTAGTTTTCGTGTTTTTTCCAAGATATGATGAAAGAGAGCATCGAAAACGGATAATTACACCGAAATTTCTATTTTTTTCCTCTATTTTGCCATAGTTTTCGTGATTTTGGCAAGATTTGATCGAAAAAAAGCATTGTGAACGGATAATTTCACTGAAATTTCGAATATTTTTTCGTCTATTTTGCCTTAGTTTTGGTGATTTTCAATGATATGATCGAAAAAAGCATAGAAAATGGTTAATTTTACCGAAATTTAGTTTTCTTGTGCTCTAATTTTCCTTACTTTTCGTTATTCTGCCAAGATATGATCGAAAAAAGTATCTAAAACCGATAATTTTAACATAATTTCTATCTTAATTCGTATATTTTACGTAGAAATGAGGAAGGCTTGTACTTTTTCCACAGGTTTATTTTAAAAACACGACCAGGTTTCAACGAGTAATCGCCATCATCTCTCTCTCCAAGTCAATAGTGTTCTCTAAATGTGAGTCCCGCCGTCTTATTGAGCCCAACCCTTTACCCCCAAGGTTTTATGGTCTTCCAAAATTACATAAAGATGATATTCCCATTCGTCCGGTAGCGTCCAGTGTCAACTCCCCATGCCACAAGCTAGCTGCTAGATTGAACCGGATCCTCCAGAACCATCTAGTGCTCACCCCTAATTATACAGTCAAAAATTCCATTGAATTATGCCAGAAACTCAGCAATATCACCCTACCACCCAACGCAAAACTAGTATCTTTCGATGTAAAGAGCCTTTTCACCAGTGTACCTGTCAAAGAAACACTAAAAATTTTGGAGAATTTGTTTAGTAACATTAATATGGACCAAGTGATAAAAACTGATATCTTGTCGCTCGTCAGACTTTGCTGTGAACAAAATTTCTTTTTATTAAATGGTGACTTGTATAAACAGACAGATGGACTTTTTATGGGATCTGCTCTGTCACCCATTTTAGCAGATATTTTTATGCAAAATTTAGAATGTGAGTTATTTAATTGCTCTTCCGATTTACTTAAATTTGTCAAATGTTGGTACAGATATGTAGATGATGTTTTTTGTATTTGGTGCGGCACCCTCAGGCAACTTAACCAATTCCTTTCCCTCCTTAATTCCCTCCATCCCTGCATATGTTTTACCCAAGAACTGGAAATGAACCATTCCCTTAACTTTTTGGACCTTACCATATCCTTTCGCAGCCCTAATCTCCATTTCTCTATTTACCGTAAACCTACCTACACAGATCAGGTTATTCCTTTCCAATCCAACCACCATTACTCCCATAAGCTCTCCGCCTTCCACTCCCTCATTAATCGTTTGGTCTCTATTCCCCTTTCGAAGGACAGTTTTAATATTGAGTTGTCTACCATTAAATATATTGCCGAGAAAAATGGTTTTCACCAGAATTTAATTAACAAACTTTTAGTACGGAAACATAGGAAACTAGCCTTAAATAAAATTTTCAAAAAAGTCGACGAAGATGTTAATCAGAAATGGGTAAAATTAACCTTTTTAAATAGTTTGTCCGAAAAGATCGGTAACCTCCTTCCAAAAGAAAAAATGAGGCCATCATTTAAAACACGTTTCAACCTTCAGAAAATACTTTGCAATGGCAAAGACAAATTTGACCGGTTAAAAAAATCAGGTATTTATCGGCTCGAATGTAACGATTGTGAAGGGGTATATATCGGGCAAACTAGGCGCAATTTCTCCATCAGAGCCAACGAACACAAAAGATGTTTTAGCAATCAAGCAACTTATTCGCATTTTGCCAAGCACCTTCTGGAGAACAACCATTCTTCGGACTTCAAACTCCAAATCCTACATTTCTCCAACAGAGGCCAGAGACTCAATTTCCTGGAACAATTCGAAATACTTTCTCATATCAATTCCGCGAAATTTTCTGTTGTCAATGAGCACCTGTTCCCTTCCCACTCCCCACTGATTCAATGCATCCTACCACCCACAGATACGGTTCCTCTACCTGCACTTCCAAGTTCTTACCCTTAATGTCTCCACCTCCCTTCCCCTTCCTTTGTTCACCTTTCCTATTTCATGGTTTTTCCGCTAGTCTTCCCTTTGTATATATATATGGTTACGGTTATTGCTTTTCACCTGATGATGGCGATTACTCGTTGAAACCTGGTCGTGTTTTTAAAATAAACCTGTGGAAAAAGTACAAGCCTTCCTCATTTCTACGAGATGGATTTCCACAAAACAACGCCTGAGACTGTGAATTTTATACGTATATTTTACCTTAATTTTTGTGATCATGTCAAGGTATGATCGAAAAAAGCATCGAAAACAGATGATATTACGGAAATTTCAATCATCCTCCTCTATTTTGCCTTAGCTTTCATGATTTTTCCAAGATATGATCGAAAAAAGCATCGAAAACGGATAATTTCAGTGGAATTTCAATCATTTTTCGTCCATTTTGCCTTAGTTTTCGTGTTTTTTCCAAGATATGATGAAAGAGAGCATCGAAAACGGATAATTACACCGAAATTTCTATTTTTTTCCTCTATTTTGCCATAGTTTTCGTGATTTTGGCAAGATTTGATCGAAAAAAAGCATTGTGAACGGATAATTTCACTGAAATTTCGAATATTTTTTCGTCTATTTTGCCTTAGTTTCCATGATTTTCAAAAATATGGTCGAAGAAAGCTTTATAAAACGGATAATTTCACCGACATTTCAATCTTCTTCCTCATCCTGCCTTAGGTTTCGTGACTTTACCAAGATATGATCCAAAAAATTATCGAAAACAGATAATTTCAAAGAAATTTTAATCATTTTCCACTTGCTTTCCTTAGTTTTCGTGATTTTGCTGGGATATGATCGAACAAAACATCGAAAACGGATAATGTCACCGAAATGTCGATCTTTTTTTCTATTTATCCTTAGTTTTTGTGATTTTGCCAAGATATGATTTAAAAAAGCATCGTAAACGGATAATTTCAATCTTTTTTCGTGTATTTAGGCGTATTTATCGTGATTTTGCCTAGATATGATAGAAAAAACATCGAAAACGGATAATTTCAGCGAAATTTAAATTTTTTTCCTCTATATTGCCATACTTTTGTTGATTTTGCTATGATATGATCGAAAAAAGCATCAAAAACGGATAATATCACCTATATTTTAACCTTTTTCCTCTAAATCGCCTTAGTTATAGTGATTTTGCCAAGATATGATCGAAAAAAAGCTTCGAAAACGGATAATTTCACCGAAATCTCAATCTTTTTCCTCTATTTTGCCTTAGCATTCGTGATTTTGCCAAGATAAGATCGAAAAAAGCATTGAACACAGATTATTTCACACAAATTTCTATTTTTTTCCTCTATTTTGCTTTAGTATTCTCGAGTTTGCCAAGATATGAAAGAATAAACATCGAAAACGGATTATTTCAACGAAATTTCAATGTTTCTCCTCTCCTTTGCCTTTGTTTTCGTGATTTACCCATGATACGATTGAAGCAAGCATCGAAACCGGATAATTTCACCAGAATTTATATATTGTTCATCTATTTTGCCTTAGTTTTCGTGATATTGCCAAAATATGATCGAAAAATACATCAAAAACGGATAATTTCAACGAAATTTCAATCTTTCTTCGTCTATTTTGCCTTACCTTTCGTGATATTGCCAAGATATGATCGAAAAAAGCATCGAATACGGATAATCTCACCGAAATTATAATCTTTCTCCTCTATTTTGAATTAGTATTCCTGATTTTCCCAAGATATGATCGAAAAGAGCAACGAAAACTGATATTCTCACCGAAATTATAATCTTTCTCCTCTATTTTGCAATAGTTTTCGTGATTTTACCAAGATATTATCGAAAAATGCATCGATAATGTATAATTTCACTGAAATTTCAATCTTTTTTTGTCTATTTTGCCTTAGTTTTCGTTTTTTTTCCAAGATAAGATCGAAAACGGATAACGTCATCGAAATTTCAATCTTTTTTTTATATTTATCCTTAGTTTTGGTGATTTTGCCATGATATGATCTAAAAAAGCATCGAAAACGGATAATTTACATCTTTTTTCGTCTATTTAGCCCTATTTATCGTGATTTTGCCTAAATATAATCGAAAAAAGCAGAGAAAACAGATAATATCACATAAATTTCAACCTTTTTCCTCTATATTGCCTTACTTATCGTAATTTTGCCAAGATATGATCGAAAAAAGTTTTGAAAACGGATAATTTCACTTATTTTTTAATTTTTTTTGTCTATTATTCCATATTTTTCTTAATTTTGCCGGGATATCATCAAAAACGGTTAGATTCACTGCAATTTCAATCTTTTTCCGTCTATTTAGTCTTTGTTTTCGTGATTTTTCCAAGATATGATCGAAAAAAGCATCGAAAACGGTAAATTTCAACGAAATTTCTATCTTTATTCGTATATTTTACTTTAATTTTTGTGATTATGTCAAGATATGATCGAAAAAAGCATCGAAAACGGATGACTTGACGGAAATTTCAATCATCCTCCTCTATTTTGCCTTAGCTTTCGTGATTTTTCCTAGATATGATCGAAGAAAACGTCGAAAACGGATAATTTTTACTAAAATTTCAATCTTTTTCCCCTTTTTTACTTACTTTTCTTATTTTTTTCAATAGTTTTCTTGATTAAAAAATTATGTGATCGAAAACTGTTAATTTCAATCTTTTTTCGTCTATTTTGCCTTAGTTTTCGTGTTTTTTCCAAGATATGATAAAAAAAAGCATCGAAAACGGATAATTTCACCGTAATTTCAATGTTTTTCCTGTATTTTACTTTAGATTTGTTATTTTGCCTAGATATGATCAAAAAAGTATCTAAAATAAATAATTTCACCGAAATCTCTATATTTTTTCTATATTGCCATAGTTTTTGTGATTTTGGAAAGATTTGATCGAAAAAAAGCATTAAAAACGAATAATTTACACGAAAATTCCATTTTTTTCTATTTTGCCTTACTTTTCGAGATTTCGCCAAGATATGATCGAAAAAAGCATCGAAAACGGATAATATCACCAATATTTCAATATTTTTCGTCTATTTTTCCTTAGTTTTGGTGATGTTCAATGATATGATCGAAAAAAGCATAGAAAATGGTTAATTTTACCGAAATTTAGTTTTCTTGTGCTCTAATTTTCCTTACTTTTCGTTATTCTGCCAAGATATGATCGAAAAAAGTATCTAAAACCGATAATTTTAACATAATTTCTATCTTAATTCGTATATTTTACCTTAATTTTTGTGATCATGTCAAGGTATGATCGAAAAAAGCATCGAAAACAGATGATATTACGGAAATTTCAATCATCCTCCTCTATTTTGCCTTAGCTTTCATGATTTTTCCAAGATATGATCGAAAAAAGCATCGAAAACGGATAATTTCAGTGGAATTTCAATCATTTTTCGTCCATTTTGCCTTAGTTTTCGTGTTTTTTCCAAGATATGATGAAAGAGAGCATCGAAAACGGATAATTACACCGAAATTTCTATTTTTTTCCTCTATTTTGCCATAGTTTTCGTGATTTTGGCAAGATTTGATCGAAAAAAAGCATTGTGAACGGATAATTTCACTGAAATTTCGAATATTTTTTCGTCTATTTTGCCTTAGTTTCCATGATTTTCAAAAATATGGTCGAAGAAAGCTTTATAAAACGGATAATTTCACCGACATTTCAATCTTCTTCCTCATCCTGCCTTAGGTTTCGTGACTTTACCAAGATATGATCCAAAAAATTATCGAAAACAGATAATTTCAAAGAAATTTTAATCATTTTCCACTTGCTTTCCTTAGTTTTCGTGATTTTGCTGGGATATGATCGAACAAAACATCGAAAACGGATAATGTCACCGAAATGTCGATCTTTTTTTCTATTTATCCTTAGTTTTTGTGATTTTGCCAAGATATGATTTAAAAAAGCATCGTAAACGGATAATTTCAATCTTTTTTCGTGTATTTAGGCGTATTTATCGTGATTTTGCCTAGATATGATAGAAAAAACATCGAAAACGGATAATTTCAGCGAAATTTAAATTTTTTTCCTCTATATTGCCATACTTTTGTTGATTTTGCTATGATATGATCGAAAAAAGCATCAAAAACGGATAATATCACCTATATTTTAACCTTTTTCCTCTAAATCGCCTTAGTTATAGTGATTTTGCCAAGATATGATCGAAAAAAAGCTTCGAAAACGGATAATTTCACCGAAATCTCAATCTTTTTCCTCTATTTTGCCTTAGCATTCGTGATTTTGCCAAGATAAGATCGAAAAAAGCATTGAACACAGATTATTTCACACAAATTTCTATTTTTTTCCTCTATTTTGCTTTAGTATTCTCGAGTTTGCCAAGATATGAAAGAATAAACATCGAAAACGGATTATTTCAACGAAATTTCAATGTTTCTCCTCTCCTTTGCCTTTGTTTTCGTGATTTACCCATGATACGATTGAAGCAAGCATCGAAACCGGATAATTTCACCAGAATTTATATATTGTTCATCTATTTTGCCTTAGTTTTCGTGATATTGCCAAAATATGATCGAAAAATACATCAAAAACGGATAATTTCAACGAAATTTCAATCTTTCTTCGTCTATTTTGCCTTACCTTTCGTGATATTGCCAAGATATGATCGAAAAAAGCATCGAATACGGATAATCTCACCGAAATTATAATCTTTCTCCTCTATTTTGAATTAGTATTCCTGATTTTCCCAAGATATGATCGAAAAGAGCAACGAAAACTGATATTCTCACCGAAATTATAATCTTTCTCCTCTATTTTGCAATAGTTTTCGTGATTTTACCAAGATATTATCGAAAAATGCATCGATAATGTATAATTTCACTGAAATTTCAATCTTTTTTTGTCTATTTTGCCTTAGTTTTCGTTTTTTTTCCAAGATAAGATCGAAAACGGATAACGTCATCGAAATTTCAATCTTTTTTTTATATTTATCCTTAGTTTTGGTGATTTTGCCATGATATGATCTAAAAAAGCATCGAAAACGGATAATTTACATCTTTTTTCGTCTATTTAGCCCTATTTATCGTGATTTTGCCTAAATATAATCGAAAAAAGCAGAGAAAACAGATAATATCACATAAATTTCAACCTTTTTCCTCTATATTGCCTTACTTATCGTAATTTTGCCAAGATATGATCGAAAAAAGTTTTGAAAACGGATAATTTCACTTATTTTTTAATTTTTTTTGTCTATTATTCCATATTTTTCTTAATTTTGCCGGGATATCATCAAAAACGGTTAGATTCACTGCAATTTCAATCTTTTTCCGTCTATTTAGTCTTTGTTTTCGTGATTTTTCCAAGATATGATCGAAAAAAGCATCGAAAACGGTAAATTTCAACGAAATTTCTATCTTTATTCGTATATTTTACTTTAATTTTTGTGATTATGTCAAGATATGATCGAAAAAAGCATCGAAAACGGATGACTTGACGGAAATTTCAATCATCCTCCTCTATTTTGCCTTAGCTTTCGTGATTTTTCCTAGATATGATCGAAGAAAACGTCGAAAATGGATAATTTTTACTAAAATTTCAATCTTTTTCCCCTTTTTTACTTACTTTTCTTATTTTTTTCAATAGTTTTCTTGATTAAAAAATTATGTGATCGAAAACTGTTAATTTCAATCTTTTTTCGTCTATTTTGCCTTAGTTTTCGTGTTTTTTCCAAGATATGATAAAAAAAAGCATCGAAAACGGATAATTTCACCGTAATTTCAATGTTTTTCCTGTATTTTACTTTAGATTTGTTATTTTGCCTAGATATGATCAAAAAAGTATCTAAAATAAATAATTTCACCGAAATCTCTATATTTTTTCTATATTGCCATAGTTTTTGTGATTTTGGAAAGATTTGATCGAAAAAAAGCATTAAAAACGAATAATTTACACGAAAATTCCATTTTTTTCTATTTTGCCTTACTTTTCGAGATTTCGCCAAGATATGATCGAAAAAAGCATCGAAAACGGATAATATCACCAATATTTCAATATTTTTCGTCTATTTTTCCTTAGTTTTGGTGATGTTCAATGATATGATCGAAAAAAGCATAGAAAATGGTTAATTTTACCGAAATTTAGTTTTCTTGTGCTCTAATTTTCCTTACTTTTCGTTATTCTGCCAAGATATGATCGAAAAAAGTATCTAAAACCGATAATTTTAACATAATTTCTATCTTAATTCGTATATTTTACCTTAATTTTTGTGATCATGTCAAGGTATGATCGAAAAAAGCATCGAAAACAGATGATATTACGGAAATTTCAATCATCCTCCTCTATTTTGCCTTAGCTTTCATGATTTTTCCAAGATATGATCGAAAAAAGCATCGAAAACGGATAATTTCAGTGGAATTTCAATCATTTTTCGTCCATTTTGCCTTAGTTTTCGTGTTTTTTCCAAGATATGATGAAAGAGAGCATCGAAAACGGATAATTACACCGAAATTTCTATTTTTTTCCTCTATTTTACCATAGTTTTCGTGATTTTGGCAAGATTTGATCGAAAAAAAGCATTGTGAACGGATAATTTCACTGAAATTTCGAATATTTTTTCGTCTATTTTGCCTTAGTTTCCATGATTTTCAAAAATATGGTCGAAGAAAGCTTTATAAAACGGATAATTTCACCGACATTTCAATCTTCTTCCTCATCCTGCCTTAGGTTTCGTGACTTTACCAAGATATGATCCAAAAAATTATCGAAAACAGATAATTTCAAAGAAATTTTAATCATTTTCCACTTGCTTTCCTTAGTTTTCGTGATTTTGCTGGGATATGATCGAACAAAACATCGAAAACGGATAATGTCACCGAAATGTCGATCTTTTTTTCTATTTATCCTTAGTTTTTGTGATTTTGCCAAGATATGATTTAAAAAAGCATCGTAAACGGATAATTTCAATCTTTTTTCGTGTATTTAGGCGTATTTATCGTGATTTTGCCTAGATATGATAGAAAAAACATCGAAAACGGATAATTTCAGCGAAATTTAAATTTTTTTCCTCTATATTGCCATACTTTTGTTGATTTTGCTATGATATGATCGAAAAAAGCATCAAAAACGGATAATATCACCTATATTTTAACCTTTTTCCTCTAAATCGCCTTAGTTATAGTGATTTTGCCAAGATATGATCGAAAAAAAGCTTCGAAAACGGATAATTTCACCGAAATCTCAATCTTTTTCCTCTATTTTGCCTTAGCATTCGTGATTTTGCCAAGATAAGATCGAAAAAAGCATTGAACACAGATTATTTCACACAAATTTCTATTTTTTTCCTCTATTTTGCTTTAGTATTCTCGAGTTTGCCAGGATATGAAAGAATAAACATCGAAAACGGATTATTTCAACGAAATTTCAATGTTTCTCCTCTCCTTTGCCTTTGTTTTCGTGATTTACCCATGATACGATTGAAGCAAGCATCGAAACCGGATAATTTCACCAGAATTTATATATTGTTCATCTATTTTGCCTTAGTTTTCGTGATATTGCCAAAATATGATCGAAAAATACATCAAAAACGGATAATTTCAACGAAATTTCAATCTTTCTTCGTCTATTTTGCCTTACCTTTCGTGATATTGCCAAGATATGATCGAAAAAAGCATCGAATACGGATAATCTCACCGAAATTATAATCTTTCTCCTCTATTTTGAATTAGTATTCCTGATTTTCCCAAGATAAGATCGAAAAGAGCAACGAAAACTGATATTCTCACCGAAATTATAATCTTTCTCCTCTATTTTGCAATAGTTTTCGTGATTTTACCAAGATATTATCGAAAAATGCATCGATAATGTATAATTTCACTGAAATTTCAATCTTTTTTTGTCTATTTTGCCTTAGTTTTCGTTTTTTTTCCAAGATAAGATCGAAAACGGATAACGTCATCGAAATTTCAATCTTTTTTTTATATTTATCCTTAGTTTTGGTGATTTTGCCATGATATGATCTAAAAAAGCATCGAAAACGGATAATTTACATCTTTTTTCGTCTATTTAGCCCTATTTATCGTGATTTTGCCTAAATATAATCGAAAAAAGCAGAGAAAACAGATAATATCACATAAATTTCAACCTTTTTCCTCTATATTGCCTTACTTATCGTAATTTTGCCAAGATATGATCGAAAAAAGTTTTGAAAACGGATAATTTCACTTATTTTTTAATTTTTTTTGTCTATTATTCCATATTTTTCTTAATTTTGCCGGGATATCATCAAAAACGGTTAGATTCACTGCAATTTCAATCTTTTTCCGTCTATTTAGTCTTTGTTTTCGTGATTTTTCCAAGATATGATCGAAAAAAGCATCGAAAACGGTAAATTTCAACGAAATTTCTATCTTTATTCGTATATTTTACTTTAATTTTTGTGATTATGTCAAGATATGATCGAAAAAAGCATCGAAAACGGATGACTTGACGGAAATTTCAATCATCCTCCTCTATTTTGCCTTAGCTTTCGTGATTTTTCCTAGATATGATCGAAGAAAACGTCGAAAACGGATAATTTTTACTAAAATTTCAATCTTTTTCCCCTTTTTTACTTACTTTTCTTATTTTTTTCAATAGTTTTCTTGATTAAAAAATTATGTGATCGAAAACTGTTAATTTCAATCTTTTTTCGTCTATTTTGCCTTAGTTTTCGTGTTTTTTCCAAGATATGATAAAAAAAAGCATCGAAAACGGATAATTTCACCGTAATTTCAATGTTTTTCCTGTATTTTACTTTAGATTTGTTATTTTGCCTAGATATGATCAAAAAAGTATCTAAAATAAATAATTTCACCGAAATCTCTATATTTTTTCTATATTGCCATAGTTTTTGTGATTTTGGAAAGATTTGATCGAAAAAAAGCATTAAAAACGAATAATTTACACGAAAATTCCATTTTTTTCTATTTTGCCTTACTTTTCGAGATTTCGCCAAGATATGATCGAAAAAAGCATCGAAAACGGATAATATCACCAATATTTCAATATTTTTCGTATATTTTTCCTTAGTTTTGGTGATTTTCAATGATATGATCGAAAAAAGCATAGAAAATGGTTAATTTTACCGAATTTTAGTTTTCTTGTGCTCTAATTTTCCTTACTTTTCGTTATTCTGCCAAGATATGATCGAAAAAAGTATCTAAAACCGATAATTTTAACATAATTTCTATCTTAATTCGTATATTTTACCTTAATTTTTGTGATCATGTCAAGGTATGATCGAAAAAAGCATCGAAAACAGATGATATTACGGAAATTTCAATCATCCTCCTCTATTTTGCCTTAGCTTTCATGATTTTTCCAAGATATGATCGAAAAAAGCATCGAAAACGGATAATTTCAGTGGAATTTCAATCATTTTTCGTCCATTTTGCCTTAGTTTTCGTGTTTTTTCCAAGATATGATGAAAGAGAGCATCGAAAACGGATAATTACACCGAAATTTCTATTTTTTTCCTCTATTTTGCCATAGTTTTCGTGATTTTGGCAAGATTTGATCGAAAAAAAGCATTGTGAACGGATAATTTCACTGAAATTTCGAATATTTTTTCGTCTATTTTGCCTTAGTTTCCATGATTTTCAAAAATATGGTCGAAGAAAGCTTTATAAAACGGATAATTTCACCGACATTTCAATCTTCTTCCTCATCCTGCCTTAGGTTTCGTGACTTTACCAAGATATGATCCAAAAAATTATCGAAAACAGATAATTTCAAAGAAATTTTAATCATTTTCCACTTGCTTTCCTTAGTTTTCGTGATTTTGCTGGGATATGATCGAACAAAACATCGAAAACGGATAATGTCACCGAAATGTCGATCTTTTTTTCTATTTATCCTTAGTTTTTGTGATTTTGCCAAGATATGATTTAAAAAAGCATCGTAAACGGATAATTTCAATCTTTTTTCGTGTATTTAGGCGTATTTATCGTGATTTTGCCTAGATATGATAGAAAAAACATCGAAAACGGATAATTTCAGCGAAATTTAAATTTTTTTCCTCTATATTGCCATACTTTTGTTGATTTTGCTATGATATGATCGAAAAAAGCATCAAAAACGGATAATATCACCTATATTTTAACCTTTTTCCTCTAAATCGCCTTAGTTATAGTGATTTTGCCAAGATATGATCGAAAAAAAGCTTCGAAAACGGATAATTTCACCGAAATCTCAATCTTTTTCCTCTATTTTGCCTTAGCATTCGTGATTTTGCCAAGATAAGATCGAAAAAAGCATTGAACACAGATTATTTCACACAAATTTCTATTTTTTTCCTCTATTTTGCTTTAGTATTCTCGAGTTTGCCAAGATATGAAAGAATAAACATCGAAAACGGATTATTTCAACGAAATTTCAATGTTTCTCCTCTCCTTTGCCTTTGTTTTCGTGATTTACCCATGATACGATTGAAGCAAGCATCGAAACCGGATAATTTCACCAGAATTTATATATTGTTCATCTATTTTGCCTTAGTTTTCGTGATATTGCCAAAATATGATCGAAAAATACATCAAAAACGGATAATTTCAACGAAATTTCAATCTTTCTTCGTCTATTTTGCCTTACCTTTCGTGATATTGCCAAGATATGATCGAAAAAAGCATCGAATACGGATAATCTCACCGAAATTATAATCTTTCTCCTCTATTTTGAATTAGTATTCCTGATTTTCCCAAGATATGATCGAAAAGAGCAACGAAAACTGATATTCTCACCGAAATTATAATCTTTCTCCTCTATTTTGCAATAGTTTTCGTGATTTTACCAAGATATTATCGAAAAATGCATCGATAATGTATAATTTCACTGAAATTTCAATCTTTTTTTGTCTATTTTGCCTTAGTTTTCGTTTTTTTTCCAAGATAAGATCGAAAACGGATAACGTCATCGAAATTTCAATCTTTTTTTTATATTTATCCTTAGTTTTGGTGATTTTGCCATGATATGATCTAAAAAAGCATCGAAAACGGATAATTTACATCTTTTTTCGTCTATTTAGCCCTATTTATCGTGATTTTGCCTAAATATAATCGAAAAAAGCAGAGAAAACAGATAATATCACATAAATTTCAACCTTTTTCCTCTATATTGCCTTACTTATCGTAATTTTGCCAAGATATGATCGAAAAAAGTTTTGAAAACGGATAATTTCACTTATTTTTTAATTTTTTTTGTCTATTATTCCATATTTTTCTTAATTTTGCCGGGATATCATCAAAAACGGTTAGATTCACTGCAATTTCAATCTTTTTCCGTCTATTTAGTCTTTGTTTTCGTGATTTTTCCAAGATATGATCGAAAAAAGCATCGAAAACGGTAAATTTCAACGAAATTTCTATCTTTATTCGTATATTTTACTTTAATTTTTGTGATTATGTCAAGATATGATCGAAAAAAGCATCGAAAACGGATGACTTGACGGAAATTTCAATCATCCTCCTCTATTTTGCCTTAGCTTTCGTGATTTTTCCTAGATATGATCGAAGAAAACGTCGAAAACGGATAATTTTTACTAAAATTTCAATCTTTTTCCCCTTTTATACTTACTTTTCTTATTTTTTTCAATAGTTTTCTTGATTAAAAAATTATGTGATCGAAAACTGTTAATTTCAATCTTTTTTCGTCTATTTTGCCTTAGTTTTCGTGTTTTTTCCAAGATATGATAAAAAAAAGCATCGAAAACGGATAATTTCACCGTAATTTCAATGTTTTTCCTGTATTTTACTTTAGATTTGTTATTTTGCCTAGATATGATCAAAAAAGTATCTAAAATAAATAATTTCACCGAAATCTCTATATTTTTTCTATATTGCCATAGTTTTTGTGATTTTGGAAAGATTTGATCGAAAAAAAGCATTAAAAACGAATAATTTACACGAAAATTCCATTTTTTTCTATTTTGCCTTACTTTTCGAGATTTCGCCAAGATATGATCGAAAAAAGCATCGAAAACGGATAATATCACCAATATTTCAATATTTTTCGTCTATTTTTCCTTAGTTTTGGTGATTTTCAATGATATGATCGAAAAAAGCATAGAAAATGGTTAATTTTACCGAAATTTAGTTTTCTTGTGCTCTAATTTTCCTTACTTTTCGTTATTCTGCCAAGATATGATCGAAAAAAGTATCTAAAACCGATAATTTTAACATAATTTCTATCTTAATTCGTATATTTTACCTTAATTTTTGTGATCATGTCAAGGTATGATCGAAAAAAGCATCGAAAACAGATGATATTACGGAAATTTCAATCATCCTCCTCTATTTTGCCTTAGCTTTCATGATTTTTCCAAGATATGATCGAAAAAAGCATCGAAAACGGATAATTTCAGTGGAATTTCAATCATTTTTCGTCCATTTTGCCTTAGTTTTCGTGTTTTTTCCAAGATATGATGAAAGAGAGCATCGAAAACGGATAATTACACCGAAATTTCTATTTTTTTCCTCTATTTTGCCATAGTTTTCGTGATTTTGGCAAGATTTGATCGAAAAAAAGCATTGTGAACGGATAATTTCACTGAAATTTCGAATATTTTTTCGTCTATTTTGCCTTAGTTTCCATGATTTTCAAAAATATGGTCGAAGAAAGCTTTATAAAACGGATAATTTCACCGACATTTCAATCTTCTTCCTCATCCTGCCTTAGGTTTCGTGACTTTACCAAGATATGATCCAAAAAATTATCGAAAACAGATAATTTCAAAGAAATTTTAATCATTTTCCACTTGCTTTCCTTAGTTTTCGTGATTTTGCTGGGATATGATCGAACAAAACATCGAAAACGGATAATGTCACCGAAATGTCGATCTTTTTTTCTATTTATCCTTAGTTTTTGTGATTTTGCCAAGATATGATTTAAAAAAGCATCGTAAACGGATAATTTCAATCTTTTTTCGTGTATTTAGGCGTATTTATCGTGATTTTGCCTAGATATGATAGAAAAAACATCGAAAACGGATAATTTCAGCGAAATTTAAATTTTTTTCCTCTATATTGCCATACTTTTGTTGATTTTGCTATGATATGATCGAAAAAAGCATCAAAAACGGATAATATCACCTATATTTTAACCTTTTTCCTCTAAATCGCCTTAGTTATAGTGATTTTGCCAAGATATGATCGAAAAAAAGCTTCGAAAACGGATAATTTCACCGAAATCTCAATCTTTTTCCTCTATTTTGCCTTAGCATTCGTGATTTTGCCAAGATAAGATCGAAAAAAGCATTGAACACAGATTATTTCACACAAATTTCTATTTTTTTCCTCTATTTTGCTTTAGTATTCTCGAGTTTGCCAAGATATGAAAGAATAAACATCGAAAACGGATTATTTCAACGAAATTTCAATGTTTCTCCTCTCCTTTGCCTTTGTTTTCGTGATTTACCCATGATACGATTGAAGCAAGCATCGAAACCGGATAATTTCACCAGAATTTATATATTGTTCATCTATTTTGCCTTAGTTTTCGTGATATTGCCAAAATATGATCGAAAAATACATCAAAAACGGATAATTTCAACGAAATTTCAATCTTTCTTCGTCTATTTTGCCTTACCTTTCGTGATATTGCCAAGATATGATCGAAAAAAGCATCGAATACGGATAATCTCACCGAAATTATAATCTTTCTCCTCTATTTTGAATTAGTATTCCTGATTTTCCCAAGATATGATCGAAAAGAGCAACGAAAACTGATATTCTCACCGAAATTATAATCTTTCTCCTCTATTTTGCAATAGTTTTCGTGATTTTACCAAGATATTATCGAAAAATGCATCGATAATGTATAATTTCACTGAAATTTCAATCTTTTTTTGTCTATTTTGCCTTAGTTTTCGTTTTTTTTTCCAAGATAAGATCGAAAACGGATAACGTCATCGAAATTTCAATCTTTTTTTTATATTTATCCTTAGTTTTGGTGATTTTGCCATGATATGATCTAAAAAAGCATCGAAAACGGATAATTTACATCTTTTTTCGTCTATTTAGCCCTATTTATCGTGATTTTGCCTAAATATAATCGAAAAAAGCAGAGAAAACAGATAATATCACATAAATTTCAACCTTTTTCCTCTATATTGCCTTACTTATCGTAATTTTGCCAAGATATGATCGAAAAAAGTTTTGAAAACGGATAATTTCACTTATTTTTTAATTTTTTTTGTCTATTATTCCATATTTTTCTTAATTTTGCCGGGATATCATCAAAAACGGTTAGATTCACTGCAATTTCAATCTTTTTCCGTCTATTTAGTCTTTGTTTTCGTGATTTTTCCAAGATATGATCGAAAAAAGCATCGAAAACGGTAAATTTCAACGAAATTTCTATCTTTATTCGTATATTTTACTTTAATTTTTGTGATTATGTCAAGATATGATCGAAAAAAGCATCGAAAACGGATGACTTGACGGAAATTTCAATCATCCTCCTCTATTTTGCCTTAGCTTTCGTGATTTTTCCTAGATATGATCGAAGAAAACGTCGAAAACGGATAATTTTTACTAAAATTTCAATCTTTTTCCCCTTTTTTACTTACTTTTCTTATTTTTTTCAATAGTTTTCTTGATTAAAAAATTATGTGATCGAAAACTGTTAATTTCAATCTTTTTTCGTCTATTTTGCCTTAGTTTTCGTGTTTTTTCCAAGATATGATAAAAAAAAGCATCGAAAACGGATAATTTCACCGTAATTTCAATGTTTTTCCTGTATTTTACTTTAGATTTGTTATTTTGCCTAGATATGATCAAAAAAGTATCTAAAATAAATAATTTCACCGAAATCTCTATATTTTTTCTATATTGCCATAGTTTTTGTGATTTTGGAAAGATTTGATCGAAAAAAAGCATTAAAAACGAATAATTTACACGAAAATTCCATTTTTTTCTATTTTGCCTTACTTTTCGAGATTTCGCCAAGATATGATCGAAAAAAGCATCGAAAACGGATAATATCACCAATATTTCAATATTTTTCGTCTATTTTTCCTTAGTTTTGGTGATTTTCAATGATATGATCGAAAAAAGCATAGAAAATGGTTAATTTTACCGAAATTTAGTTTTCTTGTGCTCTAATTTTCCTTACTTTTCGTTATTCTGCCAAGATATGATCGAAAAAAGTATCTAAAACCGATAATTTTAACATAATTTCTATCTTAATTCGTATATTTTACCTTAATTTTTGTGATCATGTCAAGGTATGATCGAAAAAAGCATCGAAAACAGATGATATTACGGAAATTTCAATCATCCTCCTCTATTTTGCCTTAGCTTTCATGATTTTTCCAAGATATGATCGAAAAAAGCATCGAAAACGGATAATTTCAGTGGAATTTCAATCATTTTTCGTCCATTTTGCCTTAGTTTTCGTGTTTTTTCCAAGATATGATGAAAGAGAGCATCGAAAACGGATAATTACACCGAAATTTCTATTTTTTTCCTCTATTTTGCCATAGTTTTCGTGATTTTGGCAAGATTTGATCGAAAAAAAGCATTGTGAACGGATAATTTCACTGAAATTTCGAATATTTTTTCGTCTATTTTGCCTTAGTTTCCATGATTTTCAAAAATATGGTCGAAGAAAGCTTTATAAAACGGATAATTTCACCGACATTTCAATCTTCTTCCTCATCCTGCCTTAGGTTTCGTGACTTTACCAAGATATGATCCAAAAAATTATCGAAAACAGATAATTTCAAAGAAATTTTAATCATTTTCCACTTGCTTTCCTTAGTTTTCGTGATTTTGCTGGGATATGATCGAACAAAACATCGAAAACGGATAATGTCACCGAAATGTCGATCTTTTTTTCTATTTATCCTTAGTTTTTGTGATTTTGCCAAGATATGATTTAAAAAAGCATCGTAAACGGATAATTTCAATCTTTTTTCGTGTATTTAGGCGTATTTATCGTGATTTTGCCTAGATATGATAGAAAAAACATCGAAAACGGATAATTTCAGCGAAATTTAAATTTTTTTCCTCTATATTGCCATACTTTTGTTGATTTTGCTATGATATGATCGAAAAAAGCATCAAAAACGGATAATATCACCTATATTTTAACCTTTTTCCTCTAAATCGCCTTAGTTATAGTGATTTTGCCAAGATATGATCGAAAAAAAGCTTCGAAAACGGATAATTTCACCGAAATCTCAATCTTTTTCCTCTATTTTGCCTTAGCATTCGTGATTTTGCCAAGATAAGATCGAAAAAAGCATTGAACACAGATTATTTCACACAAATTTCTATTTTTTTCCTCTATTTTGCTTTAGTATTCTCGAGTTTGCCAAGATATGAAAGAATAAACATCGAAAACGGATTATTTCAACGAAATTTCAATGTTTCTCCTCTCCTTTGCCTTTGTTTTCGTGATTTACCCATGATACGATTGAAGCAAGCATCGAAACCGGATAATTTCACCAGAATTTATATATTGTTCATCTATTTTGCCTTAGTTTTCGTGATATTGCCAAAATATGATCGAAAAATACATCAAAAACGGATAATTTCAACGAAATTTCAATCTTTCTTCGTCTATTTTGCCTTACCTTTCGTGATATTGCCAAGATATGATCGAAAAAAGCATCGAATACGGATAATCTCACCGAAATTATAATCTTTCTCCTCTATTTTGAATTAGTATTCCTGATTTTCCCAAGATATGATCGAAAAGAGCAACGAAAACTGATATTCTCACCGAAATTATAATCTTTCTCCTCTATTTTGCAATAGTTTTCGTGATTTTACCAAGATATTATCGAAAAATGCATCGATAATGTATAATTTCACTGAAATTTCAATCTTTTTTTGTCTATTTTGCCTTAGTTTTCGTTTTTTTTCCAAGATAAGATCGAAAACGGATAACGTCATCGAAATTTCAATCTTTTTTTTATATTTATCCTTAGTTTTGGTGATTTTGCCATGATATGATCTAAAAAAGCATCGAAAACGGATAATTTACATCTTTTTTCGTCTATTTAGCCCTATTTATCGTGATTTTGCCTAAATATAATCGAAAAAAGCAGAGAAAACAGATAATATCACATAAATTTCAACCTTTTTCCTCTATATTGCCTTACTTATCGTAATTTTGCCAAGATATGATCGAAAAAAGTTTTGAAAACGGATAATTTCACTTATTTTTTAATTTTTTTTGTCTATTATTCCATATTTTTCTTAATTTTGCCGGGATATCATCAAAAACGGTTAGATTCACTGCAATTTCAATCTTTTTCCGTCTATTTAGTCTTTGTTTTCGTGATTTTTCCAAGATATGATCGAAAAAAGCATCGAAAACGGTAAATTTCAACGAAATTTCTATCTTTATTCGTATATTTTACTTTAATTTTTGTGATTATGTCAAGATATGATCGAAAAAAGCATCGAAAACGGATGACTTGACGGAAATTTCAATCATCCTCCTCTATTTTGCCTTAGCTTTCGTGATTTTTCCTAGATATGATCGAAGAAAACGTCGAAAACGGATAATTTTTACTAAAATTTCAATCTTTTTCCCCTTTTTTACTTACTTTTCTTATTTTTTTCAATAGTTTTCTTGATTAAAAAATTATGTGATCGAAAACTGTTAATTTCAATCTTTTTTCGTCTATTTTGCCTTAGTTTTCGTGTTTTTTCCAAGATATGATAAAAAAAAGCATCGAAAACGGATAATTTCACCGTAATTTCAATGTTTTTCCTGTATTTTACTTTAGATTTGTTATTTTGCCTAGATATGATCAAAAAAGTATCTAAAATAAATAATTTCACCGAAATCTCTATATTTTTTCTATATTGCCATAGTTTTTGTGATTTTGGAAAGATTTGATCGAAAAAAAGCATTAAAAACGAATAATTTACACGAAAATTCCATTTTTTTCTATTTTGCCTTACTTTTCGAGATTTCGCCAAGATATGATCGAAAAAAGCATCGAAAACGGATAATATCACCAATATTTCAATATTTTTCGTCTATTTTTCCTTAGTTTTGGTGATTTTCAATGATATGATCGAAAAAAGCATAGAAAATGGTTAATTTTACCGAAATTTAGTTTTCTTGTGCTCTAATTTTCCTTACTTTTCGTTATTCTGCCAAGATATGATCGAAAAAAGTATCTAAAACCGATAATTTTAACATAATTTCTATCTTAATTCGTATATTTTACCTTAATTTTTGTGATCATGTCAAGGTATGATCGAAAAAAGCATCGAAAACAGATGATATTACGGAAATTTCAATCATCCTCCTCTATTTTGCCTTAGCTTTCATGATTTTTCCAAGATATGATCGAAAAAAGCATCGAAAACGGATAATTTCAGTGGAATTTCAATCATTTTTCGTCCATTTTGCCTTAGTTTTCGTGTTTTTTCCAAGATATGATGAAAGAGAGCATCGAAAACGGATAATTACACCGAAATTTCTATTTTTTTCCTCTATTTTGCCATAGTTTTCGTGATTTTGGCAAGATTTGATCGAAAAAAAGCATTGTGAACGGATAATTTCACTGAAATTTCGAATATTTTTTCGTCTATTTTGCCTTAGTTTCCATGATTTTCAAAAATATGGTCGAAGAAAGCTTTATAAAACGGATAATTTCACCGACATTTCAATCTTCTTCCTCATCCTGCCTTAGGTTTCGTGACTTTACCAAGATATGATCCAAAAAATTATCGAAAACAGATAATTTCAAAGAAATTTTAATCATTTTCCACTTGCTTTCCTTAGTTTTCGTGATTTTGCTGGGATATGATCGAACAAAACATCGAAAACGGATAATGTCACCGAAATGTCGATCTTTTTTTCTATTTATCCTTAGTTTTTGTGATTTTGCCAAGATATGATTTAAAAAAGCATCGTAAACGGATAATTTCAATCTTTTTTCGTGTATTTAGGCGTATTTATCGTGATTTTGCCTAGATATGATAGAAAAAACATCGAAAACGGATAATTTCAGCGAAATTTAAATTTTTTTCCTCTATATTGCCATACTTTTGTTGATTTTGCTATGATATGATCGAAAAAAGCATCAAAAACGGATAATATCACCTATATTTTAACCTTTTTCCTCTAAATCGCCTTAGTTATAGTGATTTTGCCAAGATATGATCGAAAAAAAGCTTCGAAAACGGATAATTTCACCGAAATCTCAATCTTTTTCCTCTATTTTGCCTTAGCATTCGTGATTTTGCCAAGATAAGATCGAAAAAAGCATTGAACACAGATTATTTCACACAAATTTCTATTTTTTTCCTCTATTTTGCTTTAGTATTCTCGAGTTTGCCAAGATATGAAGGAATAAACATCGAAACCGGATAATTTCACCAGAATTTATATCTTGTTCATCTATTTTGCCTTAGTTTTCGTGATATTGCCAAAATATGATCGAAAAATACATCAAAAACGGATAATTTCAACGAAATTTCAATCTTTCTTCGTCTATTTTGCCTTACCTTTCGTGATATTGCCAAGATATGATCGAAAAGAGCAACGAAAACTGATATTCTCAGCGAAATTTCAGTTTTTTCCTCTATTTTGCAATAGTTTTCGTGATTTTACCAAGATATTATCGAAAAATGCATCGATAATGTATAATTTCACTGAAATTTCAATCTTTTTTTGTCTTTTTTGCCTTAGTTTTCGTTTTTTTTCCAAGATAAGATCGAAAAATGCATCGAAAACGGATAACGTCATCGAAATTTCAATCTTTTTTTTATATTTATCCTTAGTTTTGGTGATTTTGCCATGATATGATCTAAAAAAGCATCGAAAACGGATAATTTCAATCTTTTTTCGTCTATTTAGCCCTATTTATCGTGATTTTGCCTAAATATTATCGAAAAAAGCAGAGAAAACAGATAATATCACATAAATTTCAACCTTTTTCCTCTATATTGCCTTACTTATCGTAATTTTGCCAAGATATGATCGAAAAAAAGTTTTGAAAACGGATAATTTCACTTATTTTTTAATTTTTTTTGTCTATTATTCCATATTTTTCTTAATTTTGCCGGGATATCATCAAAAACGGTTAGATTCACTGCAATTTCAATCTTTTTCCGTCTATTTAGTCTTTGTTTTCGTGATTTTTCCAAGATATGATCGAGAAAAGCATCGAAAACGGTAAATTTCAACGAAATTTCTATCTTTTTCCTGTATTTTTCCTTTGTTTTCGTAATTTTGCCAAGATATGATCGAAAAAAGCATCGAAAACGGTAAATTTCAACGAAATTTCTATCTTTTTCCTGTATTTTGCCTTAGTTTTCGTGTTTTTTCCAAGATATGATCGAAAAAAGCATCGAAACCGGATAATTTCAATAGAATCTAAATCTTTTTCCTCTATTTTTACTTAGTTGTCGTGATTTTGGTTAGATATTATCAAAAAAAGGATCGAAACTGGATAATTTCACAGAAATTTCCATCTTTTTCTTGTATTTTTCCTTTGTTTTCGTACTTTTGCCAAGATATGTTCGAAAAAAGCATCGAAAAAGGAATATCTCACGGAAATCTCAATTTTTTCCTCTATTTTGCAATAGTTTTGCTAATTTCACCAAGATATTATCGAAAAAAGCATCGAAAATGTATAATTTCACCGAAATTTCTATCTTTTTTCTATATTTTGCCATAGTTTTCCTTATTTTGGTAAGATTTGATCGAAGAAAAGCATTGACAAATTAGAATTTCAACAAAATTTCAATTTTTTTCGTCTATTTTGCCTTAGCTTTCGTGATTTTCAGAGATATGATCGAAAAAATCAACGAAAACGGACAATTTCACTGAAATTCTAATCTTTACCACTCTCGTTCCTTAGTTTTCGAGATTTTGCAAGGATATGATCGTAAAAAGCATCGAAAACGGTTAATTTTACCGAAATTCCTATATTTTTCTCATTTTAGCCATAGTTTTCGTGATTTTGGCAAGATTAGATCGAAAAAAAGCATTAAGAACGAATAATTTCCACGAAAAAATCCATTTTTTTTTCTATTTTCCTTACTTTTCGTGATTTCGCCAATATATGATCGAAAAAAGAAGAGAAAACGGAAATATTAACGTTTTTCCAATCTTTATTCGTCTATTTTTCCTTACTTTTCGTGATTTTGCCAAGATATGACCGAAAAAAGCATCGAAAACGGATATTTTCACCGAAATTACTATTTTTTATCTCTAATTAGCCATAGTTTTCGTGTTTTTCCAAGATTTGATGGAAAAAAAGCATTGACAACGGATAATTTCAACAAAATTTCAATTTTTTTTCGTCTATTTTGCCTTAGTTTTCCTGATTTTCAAAGATGTGATCGAAATAAGCAGCGAAAACGGTTAATTTAACCAAAATTTAAATTTTTTTCCTCTAATTTTCCTTACTTTTCGTTATTTTGCCAAGATATGATCGAAAAAAGTATCTTAAACCGATAATTTCAACATAATTTCTATCTTTATTCGTATATTTTACTTTAATTTTTGTGATTATGTCAAGATATGATCGAAAAAAGCATCGAAAACGGATGACTTGACGGAAATTTCAATCATCCTCCTCTATTTTGCCTTAGCTTTCGTGATTTTTCCTAGATATGATCGAAGAAAACGTCGAAAACGGATAATTTTTACTAAAATTTCAATCTTTTTCCCCTTTTTTACTTACTTTTCTTATTTTTTTCAATAGTTTTCTTGATTAAAAAATTATGTGATCGAAAACTGTTAATTTCAATCTTTTTTCGTCTATTTTGCCTTAGTTTTCGTGTTTTTTCCAAGATATGATAAAAAAAAGCATCGAAAACGGATAATTTCACCGTAATTTCAATGTTTTTCCTGTATTTTACTTTAGATTTGTTATTTTGCCTAGATATGATCAAAAAAGTATCTAAAATAAATAATTTCACCGAAATCTCTATATTTTTTCTATATTGCCATAGTTTTTGTGATTTTGGAAAGATTTGATCGAAAAAAAGCATTAAAAACGAATAATTTACACGAAAATTCCATTTTTTTCTATTTTGCCTTACTTTTCGAGATTTCGCCAAGATATGATCGAAAAAGCATCGAAAACGGATAATATCACCAATATTTCAATATTTTTCGTCTATTTTTCTTTAGTTTTGGTGATTTTCAATGATATGATCGAAAAAAGCATAGAAAATGGTTAATTTTACCGAAATTTAGTTTTCTTGTGCTCTAATTTTCCTTACTTTTCGTTATTCTGCCAAGATATGATCGAAAAAAGTATCTAAAACCGATAATTTTAACATAATTTCTATCTTAATTCGTATATTTTACCTTAATTTTTGTGATCATGTCAAGGTATGATCGAAAAAAGCATCGAAAACAGATGATATTACGGAAATTTCAATCATCCTCCTCTATTTTGCCTTAGCTTTCATGATTTTTCCAAGATATGATCGAAAAAAGCATCGAAAACGGATAATTTCAGTGGAATTTCAATCATTTTTCGTCCATTTTGCCTTAGTTTTCGTGTTTTTTCCAAGATATGATGAAAGAGAGCATCGAAAACGGATAATTACACCGAAATTTCTATTTTTTTCCTCTATTTTGCCATAGTTTTCGTGATTTTGGCAAGATTTGATCGAAAAAAAGCATTGTGAACGGATAATTTCACTGAAATTTCGAATATTTTTTCGTCTATTTTGCCTTAGTTTCCATGATTTTCAAAAATATGGTCGAAGAAAGCTTTATAAAACGGATAATTTCACCGACATTTCAATCTTCTTCCTCATCCTGCCTTAGGTTTCGTGACTTTACCAAGATATGATCCAAAAAATTATCGAAAACAGATAATTTCAAAGAAATTTTAATCATTTTCCACTTGCTTTCCTTAGTTTTCGTGATTTTGCTGGGATATGATCGAACAAAACATCGAAAACGGATAATGTCACCGAAATGTCGATCTTTTTTTCAATTTATCCTTAGTTTTTGTGATTTTGCCAAGATATGATTTAAAAAAGCATCGTAAACGGATAATTTCAATCTTTTTTCGTGTATTTAGCCGTATTTATCGTGATTTTGCCTAGATATGATAGAAAAAACATCGAAAACGGATAATTTCAGCGAAATTTAAATTTTTTTCCTCTATATTGCCATACTTTTGTTGATTTTGCTATGATATGATCGAAAAAAGCATCAAAAACGGATAATATCACCTATATTTTAACCTTTTTCCTCTAAATCGCCTTAGTTATAGTGATTTTGCCAAGATATGATCGAAAAAAAGCTTCGAAAACGGATAATTTCACCGAAATCTCAATCTTTTTCCTCTATTTTGCCTTAGCATTCGTGATTTTGCCAAGATAAGATCGAAAAAAGCATTGAACACAGATTATTTCACACAAATTTCTATTTTTTTCCTCTATTTTGCTTTAGTATTCTCGAGTTTGCCAAGATATGAAGGAATAAACATCGAAAACGGATTATTTCAACGAAATTTCAATGTTTCTCCTCTCCTTTGCCTTTGTTTTCGTGATTTACCCATGATACGATTGAAGCAAGCATCGAAACCGGATAATTTCACCAGAATTTATATCTTGTTCATCTATTTTGCCTTAGTTTTCGTGATATTGCCAAAATATGATCGAAAAATACATCAAAAACGGATAATTTCAACGAAATTTCAATCTTTCTTCGTCTATTTTGCCTTACCTTTCGTGATATTGCCAAGATATGATCGAAAAAAGCATCGAATACGGATAATCTCACCGAAATTATAATCTTTCTCCTCTATTTTGCCTTAGTTTTCCTGATTTTCCCAAGATATGATCGAAAAGAGCAACGAAAACTGATATTCTCAGCGAAATTTCAGTTTTTTCCTCTATTTTGCAATAGTTTTCGTGATTTTACCAAGATATTATCGAAAAATGCATCGATAATGTATAATTTCACTGAAATTTCAATCTTTTTTTGTCTATTTTGCCTTAGTTTTCGTTTTTTTTCCAAGATAAGATCGAAAACGGATAACGTCATCGAAATTTCAATCTTTTTTTTATATTTATCCTTAGTTTTGGTGATTTTGCCATGATATGATCTAAAAAAGCATCGAAAACGGATAATTTACATCTTTTTTCGTCTATTTAGCCCTATTTATCGTGATTTTGCCTAAATATAATCGAAAAAAGCAGAGAAAACAGATAATATCACATAAATTTCAACCTTTTTCCTCTATATTGCCTTACTTATCGTAATTTTGCCAAGATATGATCGAAAAAAGTTTTGAAAACGGATAATTTCACTTATTTTTTAATTTTTTTTGTCTATTATTCCATATTTTTCTTAATTTTGCCGGGATATCATCAAAAACGGTTAGATTCACTGCAATTTCAATCTTTTTCCGTCTATTTAGTCTTTGTTTTCGTGATTTTTCCAAGATATGATCGAAAAAAGCATCGAAAACGGTAAATTTCAACGAAATTTCTATCTTTATTCGTATATTTTACTTTAATTTTTGTGATTATGTCAAGATATGATCGAAAAAAGCATCGAAAACGGATGACTTGACGGAAATTTCAATCATCCTCCTCTATTTTGCCTTAGCTTTCGTGATTTTTCCTAGATATGATCGAAGAAAACGTCGAAAACGGATAATTTTTACTAAAATTTCAATCTTTTTCCCCTTTTTTACTTACTTTTCTTATTTTTTTCAATAGTTTTCTTGATTAAAAAATTATGTGATCGAAAACTGTTAATTTCAATCTTTTTTCGTCTATTTTGCCTTAGTTTTCGTGTTTTTTCCAAGATATGATAAAAAAAAGCATCGAAAACGGATAATTTCACCGTAATTTCAATGTTTTTCCTGTATTTTACTTTAGATTTGTTATTTTGCCTAGATATGATCAAAAAAGTATCTAAAATAAATAATTTCACCGAAATCTCTATATTTTTTCTATATTGCCATAGTTTTTGTGATTTTGGAAAGATTTGATCGAAAAAAAGCATTAAAAACGAATAATTTACACGAAAATTCCATTTTTTTCTATTTTGCCTTACTTTTCGAGATTTCGCCAAGATATGATCGAAAAAAGCATCGAAAACGGATAATATCACCAATATTTCAATATTTTTCGTCTATTTTTCCTTAGTTTTGGTGATTTTCAATGATATGATCGAAAAAAGCATAGAAAATGGTTAATTTTACCGAAATTTAGTTTTCTTGTGCTCTAATTTTCCTTACTTTTCGTTATTCTGCCAAGATATGATCGAAAAAAGTATCTAAAACCGATAATTTTAACATAATTTCTATCTTAATTCGTATATTTTACCTTAATTTTTGTGATCATGTCAAGGTATGATCGAAAAAAGCATCGAAAACAGATGATATTACGGAAATTTCAATCATCCTCCTCTATTTTGCCTTAGCTTTCATGATTTTTCCAAGATATGATCGAAAAAAGCATCGAAAACGGATAATTTCAGTGGAATTTCAATCATTTTTCGTCCATTTTGCCTTAGTTTTCGTGTTTTTTCCAAGATATGATGAAAGAGAGCATCGAAAACGGATAATTACACCGAAATTTCTATTTTTTTCCTCTATTTTGCCATAGTTTTCGTGATTTTGGCAAGATTTGATCGAAAAAAAGCATTGTGAACGGATAATTTCACTGAAATTTCGAATATTTTTTCGTCTATTTTGCCTTAGTTTCCATGATTTTCAAAAATATGGTCGAAGAAAGCTTTATAAAACGGATAATTTCACCGACATTTCAATCTTCTTCCTCATCCTGCCTTAGGTTTCGTGACTTTACCAAGATATGATCCAAAAAATTATCGAAAACAGATAATTTCAAAGAAATTTTAATCATTTTCCACTTGCTTTCCTTAGTTTTCGTGATTTTGCTGGGATATGATCGAACAAAACATCGAAAACGGATAATGTCACCGAAATGTCGATCTTTTTTTCTATTTATCCTTAGTTTTTGTGATTTTGCCAAGATATGATTTAAAAAAGCATCGTAAACGGATAATTTCAATCTTTTTTCGTGTATTTAGGCGTATTTATCGTGATTTTGCCTAGATATGATAGAAAAAACATCGAAAACGGATAATTTCAGCGAAATTTAAATTTTTTTCCTCTATATTGCCATACTTTTGTTGATTTTGCTATGATATGATCGAAAAAAGCATCAAAAACGGATAATATCACCTATATTTTAACCTTTTTCCTCTAAATCGCCTTAGTTATAGTGATTTTGCCAAGATATGATCGAAAAAAAGCTTCGAAAACGGATAATTTCACCGAAATCTCAATCTTTTTCCTCTATTTTGCCTTAGCATTCGTGATTTTGCCAAGATAAGATCGAAAAAAGCATTGAACACAGATTATTTCACACAAATTTCTATTTTTTTCCTCTATTTTGCTTTAGTATTCTCGAGTTTGCCAAGATATGAAAGAATAAACATCGAAAACGGATTATTTCAACGAAATTTCAATGTTTCTCCTCTCCTTTGCCTTTGTTTTCGTGATTTACCCATGATACGATTGAAGCAAGCATCGAAACCGGATAATTTCACCAGAATTTATATATTGTTCATCTATTTTGCCTTAGTTTTCGTGATATTGCCAAAATATGATCGAAAAATACATCAAAAACGGATAATTTCAACGAAATTTCAATCTTTCTTCGTCTATTTTGCCTTACCTTTCGTGATATTGCCAAGATATGATCGAAAAAAGCATCGAATACGGATAATCTCACCGAAATTATAATCTTTCTCCTCTATTTTGAATTAGTATTCCTGATTTTCCCAAGATATGATCGAAAAGAGCAACGAAAACTGATATTCTCACCGAAATTATAATCTTTCTCCTCTATTTTGCAATAGTTTTCGTGATTTTACCAAGATATTATCGAAAAATGCATCGATAATGTATAATTTCACTGAAATTTCAATCTTTTTTTGTCTATTTTGCCTTAGTTTTCGTTTTTTTTCCAAGATAAGATCGAAAACGGATAACGTCATCGAAATTTCAATCTTTTTTTTATATTTATCCTTAGTTTTGGTGATTTTGCCATGATATGATCTAAAAAAGCATCGAAAACGGATAATTTACATCTTTTTTCGTCTATTTAGCCCTATTTATCGTGATTTTGCCTAAATATAATCGAAAAAAGCAGAGAAAACAGATATTATCACATAAATTTCAACCTTTTTCCTCTATATTGCCTTACTTATCGTAATTTTGCCAAGATATGATCGAAAAAAGTTTTGAAAACGGATAATTTCACTTATTTTTTAATTTTTTTTGTCTATTATTCCATATTTTTCTTAATTTTGCCGGGATATCATCAAAAACGGTTAGATTCACTGCAATTTCAATCTTTTTCCGTCTATTTAGTCTTTGTTTTCGTGATTTTTCCAAGATATGATCGAAAAAAGCATCGAAAACGGTAAATTTCAACGAAATTTCTATCTTTATTCGTATATTTTACTTTAATTTTTGTGATTATGTCAAGATATGATCGAAAAAAGCATCGAAAACGGATGACTTGACGGAAATTTCAATCATCCTCCTCTATTTTGCCTTAGCTTTCGTGATTTTTCCTAGATATGATCGAAGAAAACGTCGAAAACGGATAATTTTTACTAAAATTTCAATCTTTTTCCCCTTTTTTACTTACTTTTCTTATTTTTTTCAATAGTTTTCTTGATTAAAAAATTATGTGATCGAAAACTGTTAATTTCAATCTTTTTTCGTCTATTTTGCCTTAGTTTTCGTGTTTTTTCCAAGATATGATAAAAAAAAGCATCGAAAACGGATAATTTCACCGTAATTTCAATGTTTTTCCTGTATTTTACTTTAGATTTGTTATTTTGCCTAGATATGATCAAAAAAGTATCTAAAATAAATAATTTCACCGAAATCTCTATATTTTTTCTATATTGCCATAGTTTTTGTGATTTTGGAAAGATTTGATCGAAAAAAAGCATTAAAAACGAATAATTTACACGAAAATTCCATTTTTTTCTATTTTGCCTTACTTTTCGAGATTTCGCCAAGATATGATCGAAAAAAGCATCGAAAACGGATAATATCACCAATATTTCAATATTTTTCGTCTATTTTTCCTTAGTTTTGGTGATTTTCAATGATATGATCGAAAAAAGCATAGAAAATGGTTAATTTTACCGAAATTTAGTTTTCTTGTGCTCTAATTTTCCTTACTTTTCGTTATTCTGCCAAGATATGATCGAAAAAAGTATCTAAAACCGATAATTTTAACATAATTTCTATCTTAATTCGTATATTTTACCTTAATTTTTGTGATCATGTCAAGGTATGATCGAAAAAAGCATCGAAAACAGATGATATTACGGAAATTTCAATCATCCTCCTCTATTTTGCCTTAGCTTTCATGATTTTTCCAAGATATGATCGAAAAAAGCATCGAAAACGGATAATTTCAGTGGAATTTCAATCATTTTTCGTCCATTTTGCCTTAGTTTTCGTGTTTTTTCCAAGATATGATGAAAGAGAGCATCGAAAACGGATAATTACACCGAAATTTCTATTTTTTTCCTCTATTTTGCCATAGTTTTCGTGATTTTGGCAAGATTTGATCGAAAAAAAGCATTGTGAACGGATAATTTCACTGAAATTTCGAATATTTTTTCGTCTATTTTGCCTTAGTTTCCATGATTTTCAAAAATATGGTCGAAGAAAGCTTTATAAAACGGATAATTTCACCGACATTTCAATCTTCTTCCTCATCCTGCCTTAGGTTTCGTGACTTTACCAAGATATGATCCAAAAATTTATCGAAAACAGATAATTTCAAAGAAATTTTAATCATTTTCCACTTGCTTTCCTTAGTTTTCGTGATTTTGCTGGGATATGATCGAACAAAACATCGAAAACGGATAATGTCACCGAAATGTCGATCTTTTTTTCAATTTATCCTTAGTTTTTGTGATTTTGCCAAGATATGATTTAAAAAAGCATCGTAAACGGATAATTTCAATCTTTTTTCGTGTATTTAGGCGTATTTATCGTGATTTTGCCTAGATATGATAGAAAAAACATCGAAAACGGATAATTTCAGCGAAATTTAAATTTTTTTCCTCTATATTGCCATACTTTTGTTGATTTTGCTATGATATGATCGAAAAAAGCATCAAAAACGGATAATATCACCTATATTTTAACCTTTTTCCTCTAAATCGCCTTAGTTATAGTGATTTTGCCAAGATATGATCGAAAAAAAGCTTCGAAAACGGATAATTTCACCGAAATCTCAATCTTTTTCCTCTATTTTGCCTTAGCATTCGTGATTTTGCCAAGATAAGATCGAAAAAAGCATTGAACACAGATTATTTCACACAAATTTCTATTTTTTTCCTCTATTTTGCTTTAGTATTCTCGAGTTTGCCAAGATATGAAAGAATAAACATCGAAAACGGATTATTTCAACGAAATTTCAATGTTTCTCCTCTCCTTTGCCTTTGTTTTCGTGATTTACCCATGATACGATTGAAGCAAGCATCGAAACCGGATAATTTCACCAGAATTTATATATTGTTCATCTATTTTGCCTTAGTTTTCGTGATATTGCCAAAATATGATCGAAAAATACATCAAAAACGGATAATTTCAACGAAATTTCAATCTTTCTTCGTCTATTTTGCCTTACCTTTCGTGATATTGCCAAGATATGATCGAAAAAAGCATCGAATACGGATAATCTCACCGAAATTATAATCTTTCTCCTCTATTTTGAATTAGTATTCCTGATTTTCCCAAGATAAGATCGAAAAGAGCAACGAAAACTGATATTCTCACCGAAATTATAATCTTTCTCCTCTATTTTGCAATAGTTTTCGTGATTTTACCAAGATATTATCGAAAAATGCATCGATAATGTATAATTTCACTGAAATTTCAATCTTTTTTTGTCTATTTTGCCTTAGTTTTCGTTTTTTTTCCAAGATAAGATCGAAAACGGATAACGTCATCGAAATTTCAATCTTTTTTTTATATTTATCCTTAGTTTTGGTGATTTTGCCATGATATGATCTAAAAAAGCATCGAAAACGGATAATTTACATCTTTTTTCGTCTATTTAGCCCTATTTATCGTGATTTTGCCTAAATATAATCGAAAAAAGCAGAGAAAACAGATAATATCACATAAATTTCAACCTTTTTCCTCTATATTGCCTTACTTATCGTAATTTTGCCAAGTTTTCTTGATTAAAAAATTATGTGATCGAAAACTGTTAATTTCAATCTTTTTTCGTCTATTTTGCCTTAGTTTTCGTGTTTTTTCCAAGACATGATAAAAAAAAGCATCGAAAACGGATAATTTCACCGTAATTTCAATGTTTTTCCTGTATTTTACTTTAGATTTGTTATTTTGCCTAGATATGATCAAAAAAGTATCTAAAATAAATAATTTCACCGAAATCTCTATATTTTTTCTATATTGCCATAGTTTTTGTGATTTTGGAAAGATTTGATCGAAAAAAAGCATTAAAAACGAATAATTTACACGAAAATTCCATTTTTTTCTATTTTGCCTTACTTTTCGAGATTTCGCCAAGATATGATCGAAAAAAGCATCGAAAACGGATAATATCACCAATATTTCAATATTTTTCGTCTATTTTTCCTTAGTTTTGGTGATTTTCAATGATATGATCGAAAAAAGCATAGAAAATGGTTAATTTTACCGAAATTTAGTTTTCTTGTGCTCTAATTTTCCTTACTTTTCGTTATTCTGCCAAGATATGATCGAAAAAAGTATCTAAAACCGATAATTTTAACATAATTTCTATCTTAATTCGTATATTTTACCTTAATTTTTGTGATCATGTCAAGGTATGATCGAAAAAAGCATCGAAAACAGATGATATTACGGAAATTTCAATCATCCTCCTCTATTTTGCCTTAGCTTTCATGATTTTTCCAAGATATGATCGAAAAAAGCATCGAAAACGGATAATTTCAGTGGAATTTCAATCATTTTTCGTCCATTTTGCCTTAGTTTTCGTGTTTTTTCCAAGATATGATGAAAGAGAGCATCGAAAACGGATAATTACACCGAAATTTCTATTTTTTTCCTCTATTTTGCCATAGTTTTCGTGATTTTGGCAAGATTTGATCGAAAAAAAGCATTGTGAACGGATAATTTCACTGAAATTTCGAATATTTTTTCGTCTATTTTGCCTTAGTTTCCATGATTTTCAAAAATATGGTCGAAGAAAGCTTTATAAAACGGATAATTTCACCGACATTTCAATCTTCTTCCTCATCCTGCCTTAGGTTTCGTGACTTTACCAAGATATGATCCAAAAAATTATCGAAAACAGATAATTTCAAAGAAATTTTAATCATTTTCCACTTGCTTTCCTTAGTTTTCGTGATTTTGCTGGGATATGATCGAACAAAACATCGAAAACGGATAATGTCACCGAAATGTCGATCTTTTTTTCTATTTATCCTTAGTTTTTGTGATTTTGCCAAGATATGATTTAAAAAAGCATCGTAAACGGATAATTTCAATCTTTTTTCGTGTATTTAGCCGTATTTATCGTGATTTTGCCTAGATATGATAGAAAAAACATCGAAAACGGATAATTTCAGCGAAATTTAAATTTTTTTCCTCTATATTGCCATACTTTTGTTGATTTTGCTATGATATGATCGAAAAAAGCATCAAAAACGGATAATATCACCTATATTTTAACCTTTTTCCTCTAAATCGCCTTAGTTATAGTGATTTTGCCAAGATATGATCGAAAAAAAGCTTCGAAAACGGATAATTTCACCGAAATCTCAATCTTTTTCCTCTATTTTGCCTTAGCATTCGTGATTTTGCCAAGATAAGATCGAAAAAAGCATTGAACACAGATTATTTCACACAAATTTCTATTTTTTTCCTCTATTTTGCTTTAGTATTCTCGAGTTTGCCAAGATATGAAAGAATAAACATCGAAAACGGATTATTTCAACGAAATTTCAATGTTTCTCCTCTCCTTTGCCTTTGTTTTCGTGATTTACCCATGATACGATTGAAGCAAGCATCGAAACCGGATAATTTCACCAGAATTTATATATTGTTCATCTATTTTGCCTTAGTTTTCGTGATATTGCCAAAATATGATCGAAAAATACATCAAAAACGGATAATTTCAACGAAATTTCAATCTTTCTTCGTCTATTTTGCCTTACCTTTCGTGATATTGCCAAGATATGATCGAAAAAAGCATCGAATACGGATAATCTCACCGAAATTATAATCTTTCTCCTCTATTTTGAATTAGTATTCCTGATTTTCCCAAGATATGATCGAAAAGAGCAACGAAAACTGATATTCTCACCGAAATTATAATCTTTCTCCTCTATTTTGCAATAGTTTTCGTGATTTTACCAAGATATTATCGAAAAATGCATCGATAATGTATAATTTCACTGAAATTTCAATCTTTTTTTGTCTATTTTGCCTTAGTTTTCGTTTTTTTTCCAAGATAAGATCGAAAACGGATAACGTCATCGAAATTTCAATCTTTTTTTTATATTTATCCTTAGTTTTGGTGATTTTGCCATGATATGATCTAAAAAAGCATCGAAAACGGATAATTTACATCTTTTTTCGTCTATTTAGCCCTATTTATCGTGATTTTGCCTAAATATAATCGAAAAAAGCAGAGAAAACAGATAATATCACATAAATTTCAACCTTTTTCCTCTATATTGCCTTACTTATCGTAATTTTGCCAAGATATGATCGAAAAAAGTTTTGAAAACGGATAATTTCACTTATTTTTTAATTTTTTTTGTCTATTATTCCATATTTTTCTTAATTTTGCCGGGATATCATCAAAAACGGTTAGATTCACTGCAATTTCAATCTTTTTCCGTCTATTTAGTCTTTGTTTTCGTGATTTTTCCAAGATATGATCGAAAAAAGCATCGAAAACGGTAAATTTCAACGAAATTTCTATCTTTATTCGTATATTTTACTTTAATTTTTGTGATTATGTCAAGATATGATCGAAAAAAGCATCGAAAACGGATGACTTGACGGAAATTTCAATCATCCTCCTCTATTTTGCCTTAGCTTTCGTGATTTTTCCTAGATATGATCGAAGAAAACGTCGAAAACGGATAATTTTTACTAAAATTTCAATCTTTTTCCCCTTTTTTACTTACTTTTCTTATTTTTTTCAATAGTTTTCTTGATTAAAAAATTATGTGATCGAAAACTGTTAATTTCAATCTTTTTTCGTCTATTTTGCCTTAGTTTTCGTGTTTTTTCCAAGATATGATAAAAAAAAGCATCGAAAACGGATAATTTCACCGTAATTTCAATGTTTTTCCTGTATTTTACTTTAGATTTGTTATTTTGCCTAGATATGATCAAAAAAGTATCTAAAATAAATAATTTCACCGAAATCTCTATATTTTTTCTATATTGCCATAGTTTTTGTGATTTTGGAAAGATTTGATCGAAAAAAAGCATTAAAAACGAATAATTTACACGAAAATTCCATTTTTTTCTATTTTGCCTTACTTTTCGAGATTTCGCCAAGATATGATCGAAAAAAGCATCGAAAACGGATAATATCACCAATATTTCAATATTTTTCGTCTATTTTTCCTTAGTTTTGGTGATTTTCAATGATATGATCGAAAAAAGCATAGAAAATGGTTAATTTTACCGAAATTTAGTTTTCTTGTGCTCTAATTTTCCTTACTTTTCGTTATTCTGCCAAGATATGATCGAAAAAAGTATCTAAAACCGATAATTTTAACATAATTTCTATCTTAATTCGTATATTTTACCTTAATTTTTGTGATCATGTCAAGGTATGATCGAAAAAAGCATCGAAAACAGATGATATTACGGAAATTTCAATCATCCTCCTCTATTTTGCCTTAGCTTTCATGATTTTTCCAAGATATGATCGAAAAAAGCATCGAAAACGGATAATTTCAGTGGAATTTCAATCATTTTTCGTCCATTTTGCCTTAGTTTTCGTGTTTTTTCCAAGATATGATGAAAGAGAGCATCGAAAACGGATAATTACACCGAAATTTCTATTTTTTTCCTCTATTTTGCCATAGTTTTCGTGATTTTGGCAAGATTTGATCGAAAAAAAGCATTGTGAACGGATAATTTCACTGAAATTTCGAATATTTTTTCGTCTATTTTGCCTTAGTTTCCATGATTTTCAAAAATATGGTCGAAGAAAGCTTTATAAAACGGATAATTTCACCGACATTTCAATCTTCTTCCTCATCCTGCCTTAGGTTTCGTGACTTTACCAAGATATGATCCAAAAAATTATCGAAAACAGATAATTTCAAAGAAATTTTAATCATTTTCCACTTGCTTTCCTTAGTTTTCGTGATTTTGCTGGGATATGATCGAACAAAACATCGAAAACGGATAATGTCACCGAAATGTCGATCTTTTTTTCTATTTATCCTTAGTTTTTGTGATTTTGCCAAGATATGATTTAAAAAAGCATCGTAAACGGATAATTTCAATCTTTTTTCGTGTATTTAGGCGTATTTATCGTGATTTTGCCTAGATATGATAGAAAAAACATCGAAAACGGATAATTTCAGCGAAATTTAAATTTTTTTCCTCTATATTGCCATACTTTTGTTGATTTTGCTATGATATGATCGAAAAAAGCATCAAAAACGGATAATATCACCTATATTTTAACCTTTTTCCTCTAAATCGCCTTAGTTATAGTGATTTTGCCAAGATATGATCGAAAAAAAGCTTCGAAAACGGATAATTTCACCGAAATCTCAATCTTTTTCCTCTATTTTGCCTTAGCATTCGTGATTTTGCCAAGATAAGATCGAAAAAAGCATTGAACACAGATTATTTCACACAAATTTCTATTTTTTTCCTCTATTTTGCTTTAGTATTCTCGAGTTTGCCAAGATATGAAAGAATAAACATCGAAAACGGATTATTTCAACGAAATTTCAATGTTTCTCCTCTCCTTTGCCTTTGTTTTCGTGATTTACCCATGATACGATTGAAGCAAGCATCGAAACCGGATAATTTCACCAGAATTTATATATTGTTCATCTATTTTGCCTTAGTTTTCGTGATATTGCCAAAATATGATCGAAAAATACATCAAAAACGGATAATTTCAACGAAATTTCAATCTTTCTTCGTCTATTTTGCCTTACCTTTCGTGATATTGCCAAGATATGATCGAAAAAAGCATCGAATACGGATAATCTCACCGAAATTATAATCTTTCTCCTCTATTTTGAATTAGTATTCCTGATTTTCCCAAGATATGATCGAAAAGAGCAACGAAAACTGATATTCTCACCGAAATTATAATCTTTCTCCTCTATTTTGCAATAGTTTTCGTGATT
Organism: Sympetrum striolatum; assembly: GCA_947579665.1. Taxonomy (NCBI): domain Eukaryota; kingdom Metazoa; phylum Arthropoda; class Insecta; order Odonata; family Libellulidae; genus Sympetrum; species Sympetrum striolatum. Next base: position 114,915,214 of record OX388343.1, on the reverse strand, counting down.
TTACCAAGATATTATCGAAAAATGCATCGATAATGTATAATTTCACTGAAATTTCAATCTTTTTTTGTCTATTTTGCCTTAGTTTTCGTTTTTTTTCCAAGATAAGATCGAAAACGGATAACGTCATCGAAATTTCTATCTTTTTTTATATTTATCCTTAGTTTTGGTGATTTTGCCATGATATGATCTAAAAAAGCATCGAAAACGGATAATTTACATCTTTTTTCGTCTATTTAGCCCTATTTATCGTGATTTTGCCTAAATATAATCGAAAAAAGCAGAGAAAACAGATAATATCACATAAATTTCAACCTTTTTCCTCTATATTGCCTTACTTATCGTAATTTTGCCAAGATATGATCGAAAAAAGTTTTGAAAACGGATAATTTCACTTATTTTTTAATTTTTTTTGTCTATTATTCCATATTTTTCTTAATTTTGCCGGGATATCATCAAAAACGGTTAGATTCACTGCAATTTCAATCTTTTTCCGTCTATTTAGTCTTTGTTTTCGTGATTTTTCCAAGATATGATCGAAAAAAGCATCGTAAACGGATAATTTCAATCTTTTTTCGTGTATTTAGCCGTATTTATCGTGATTATGTCAAGATATGATAGAAAAAACATCGAAAACGGATAATTTCAGCGAAATTAAAATTTTTTTCCTCTATATTGCCATACTTTTGTTGATTTTGCTATGATATGATCGAAAAAAGCATCAAAAACAGATAATATCACCTATATTTTAACCTTTTTCCTCTAAATCGCCTTAGTTATAGTGATTTTGCCAAGATATGATCGAAAAAAAGCTTCGAAAACGGATAATTTCACCGAAATCTCAATCTTTTTCCTCTATTTTGCCTTAGCATTCGTGATTTTGCCAAGATAAGATCGAAAAAAGCATTGAACACGGATTATTTCACACAAATTTCTATTTTTTTCCTCTATTTTGCTTTAGTATTCTCGAATTTGCCAAGATATGAAGGAATAAACATCGAAAACGGATTATTTCAACGAAATTTCAATGTTTCTCCTCTCCTTTGCCTTTGTTTTCGTGATTTACCCATGATACGATTGAAGCAAGCATCGAAACCGGATAATTTCACCAGAATTTATATCTTGTTCATCTATTTTGCCTTAGTTTTCGTGATATTGCCAAAATATGATCGAAAAATACATCAAAAACGGATAATTTCAACGAAATTTCAATCTTTCTTCGTCTATTTTGCCTTACCTTTCGTGATATTCCCAAGATATGATCAAAAAAAGCATCGAATACGGATAATCTCACCGAAATTATAATCTTTCTCCTCTATTTTGAATTAGTATTCCTGATTTTCCCAAGATATGATCGAAAAGAGCAACGAAAACAGATAATCTCAGCGAAATTTCAGTTTTTTCCTCTATTTTGCAATAGTTTTCGTGATTTTACCAAGATATTATCGAAAAATGCATCGATAATGTATAATTTCACTGAAATTTCAATCTTTTTTTGTCTATTTTGCCTTAGTTTTCGTTTTTTTTCCAAGATAAGATCGAAAAATGCATCGAAAACGGATAACGTCATCGAAATTTCAATCTTTTTTTTATATTTATCCTTAGTTTTGGTGATTTTGCCATGATATGATCTAAAAAAGCATCGAAAACGGTTTATTACATCTTTTTTCGTCTATTTAGCCCTATTTATCGTGATTTTGCCTAAATATAATCGAAAAAAGCAGAGAAAACAGATAATATCACATAAATTTCAACCTTTTTCCTCTATATTGCCTTACTTATCGTAATTTTGCCAAGATATGATCGAAAAAAAGTTTTGAAAACGGATAATTTCACTTATTTTTTAATTTTTTTGTCTATTATTCCACATTTTTCTTAATTTTGCCGGGATATCATCAAAAACGGTTAGATTCACTGCAATTTCAATCTTTTTCCGTCTATTTAGTCTTTGTTTTCGTGATTTTTCCAAGATATGATCGTAAAAAGCATCGAAAAAGGTTAATTTTACCGAAATTCCTATATTTTTCTCATTTTAGCCATAGTTTTCGTGTTTTTTCCAAGATATGATAAAAAAAAGCATCGAAAACGGATAATTTCACCGTAATTTCAATGTTTTTCCTGTATTTTACTTTAGATTTGTTATTTTGCCTAGATATGATCAAAAAAGTATCTAAAATAAATAATTTCACCGAAATCTCTATATTTTTTCTATATTGCCATAGTTTTTGTGATTTTGGAAAGATTTGATCGAAAAAACGCATTAAAAACGAATAATTTACACGAAAATTCCATTTTTTTTCTATTTTGCCTTACTTTTCGTGATTTCGCCAAGATATGATCGAAAAAAGCATCGAAAACGGATAATATCACCAATATTTCAATATTTTTCGTCTATTTTGCCTTAGTTTTGGTGATTTTCAATGATATGATCGAAAAAAGCATAGAAAATGGTTAATTTTACCGAAATTTAGTTTTCTTGTGCTCTAATTTTCCTTACTTTTCGTTATTCTGCCAAGATATGATCGAAAAAAGTATCTAAAACCGATAATTTCAACATAATTTCTATCTTAATTCGTATATTTTACCTTAATTTTTGTGATCATGTCAAGTTATGATCGAAAAAAGCATCGAAAACGGATGATTTGACGGAAATTTCAATCATCCTCCTCTATTTTGCCTTAGCTTTCATGATTTTTCCTAGATATGATCGAAGAAAACGTCGAAAACGGATAATTTTTACTAAAATTTCAATATTTTTCCCCTTTTTTACTTACTTTTCTTATTTTTTTCAATAGTTTTCTTGATTTAAAAATTATGTGATTGAAAACTGTTAATTTCAATCTTTTTTCGTCTATTTTGCCTTAGTTTTCGTGTTTTTTCCACGATATGATAAAAAAAAGCATCGAAAACGGATAATTTCAACGTAATTTCAATGTTTTTCCTGTATTTTACTTTAGATTTGTTATTTTGCCTAGATATGATCAAAAAAGTATCTAAAATAAATGATTTCACCGAAATCTCTATATTTTTTCTATAATGCCATAGTTTTTGTGATTTTGGAAAGATTTGATCGAAAAAAAGCATTAAAAACGAATAATTTACACGAAAATTCCATTTTTTTCTATTTTGCCTTACTTTTCGAGATTTCGCCAAGATATGATCGAAAAAAGCATCGAAAACGGATAATATCACCAATATTTCAATATTTTTCGTCTATTTTGCCTTAGTGTTGTGTGATTTTTAATGATATGATCGAAAAAAGCATAGAAAATGGTTAATTTTACCGAAATTTAGTTTTCTTGTGCTCTAATTTTCCTTACTTTTCGTTATTCTGCCAAGATATGATCGAAAAAAGTATCTAAAACCGATAATTTCAACATAATTTCTATCTTAATTCGTATATTTTACCTTAATTTTTGTGATCATGTCAAGGTATGATCGAAAAAAGCATCGAAAACAGATGATATTACGGAAATTTCAATCATCCTCCTCTATTTTGCCTTAGCTTTCATGATTTTTCCAAGATATGATCGAAAAAAGTTTTGAAAACGGATAATTTCACTTATTTTTTAATTTTTTTTGTCTATTATTCCATATTTTTCTTAATTTTGCCGGGATATCATCAAAAACGGTTAGATTCACTGCAATTTCAATCTTTTTCCGTCTATTTAGTCTTTGTTTTCGTGATTTTTCCAAGATATGATCGAAAAAAGCATCGTAAACGGATAATTTCAATCTTTTTTCGTGTATTTAGCCGTATTTATCGTGATTTTGCCTAGATATGATAGAAAAAACATCGAAAACGGATAATTTCAGCGAAATTTAAATTTTTTTCCTCTATATTGCCATACTTTTGTTGATTTTGCTATGATATGATCGAAAAAAGCATCAAAAACAGATAATATCACCTATATTTTAACCTTTTTCCTCTAAATCGCCTTAGTTATAGTGATTTTGCCAAGATATGATCGAAAAAAAGCTTCGAAAACGGATAATTTCACCGAAATCTCAATCTTTTTCCTCTATTTTGCCTTAGCATTCGTGATTTTGCCAAGATAAGATCGAAAAAAGCATTGAACACGGATTATTTCACACAAATTTCTATTTTTTTCCTCTATTTTGCTTTAGTATTCTCGAATTTGCCAAGATATGAAGGAATAAACATCGAAAACGGATTATTTCAACGAAATTTCAATGTTTCTCCTCTCCTTTGCCTTTGTTTTCGTGATTTACCCATGATACGATTGAAGCAAGCATCGAAACCGGATAATTTCACCAGAATTTATATCTTGTTCATCTATTTTGCCTTAGTTTTCGTGATATTGCCAAAATATGATCGAAAAATACATCAAAAACGGATAATTTCAACGAAATTTCAATCTTTCTTCGTCTATTTTGCCTTACCTTTCGTGATATTCCCAAGATATGATCAAAAAAAGCATCGAATACGGATAATCTCACCGAAATTATAATCTTTCTCCTCTATTTTGAATTAGTATTCCTGATTTTCCCAAGATATGATCGAAAAGAGCAACGAAAACAGATAATCTCAGCGAAATTTCAGTTTTTTCCTCTATTTTGCAATAGTTTTCGTGATTTTACCAAGATATTATCGAAAAATGCATCGATAATGTATAATTTCACTGAAATTTCAATCTTTTTTTGTCTATTTTGCCTTAGTTTTCGTTTTTTTTCCAAGATAAGATCGAAAAATGCATCGAAAACGGATAACGTCATCGAAATTTCAATCTTTTTTTTATATTTATCCTTAGTTTTGGTGATTTTGCCATGATATGATCTAAAAAAGCATCGAAAACGGTTTATTACATCTTTTTTCGTCTATTTAGCCCTATTTATCGTGATTTTGCCTAAATATAATCGAAAAAAGCAGAGAAAACAGATAATATCACATAAATTTCAACCTTTTTCCTCTATATTGCCTTACTTATCGTAATTTTGCCAAGATATGATCGAAAAAAAGTTTTGAAAACGGATAATTTCACTTATTTTTTAATTTTTTTGTCTATTATTCCACATTTTTCTTAATTTTGCCGGGATATCATCAAAAACGGTTAGATTCACTGCAATTTCAATCTTTTTCCGTCTATTTAGTCTTTGTTTTCGTGATTTTTCCAAGATATGATCGTAAAAAGCATCGAAAAAGGTTAATTTTACCGAAATTCCTATATTTTTCTCATTTTAGCCATAGTTTTCGTGTTTTTTCCAAGATATGATAAAAAAAAGCATCGAAAACGGATAATTTCACCGTAATTTCAATGTTTTTCCTGTATTTTACTTTAGATTTGTTATTTTGCCTAGATATGATCAAAAAAGTATCTAAAATAAATAATTTCACCGAAATCTCTATATTTTTTCTATATTGCCATAGTTTTTGTGATTTTGGAAAGATTTGATCGAAAAAACGCATTAAAAACGAATAATTTACACGAAAATTCCATTTTTTTTCTATTTTGCCTTACTTTTCGTGATTTCGCCAAGATATGATCGAAAAAAGCATCGAAAACGGATAATATCACCAATATTTCAATATTTTTCGTCTATTTTGCCTTAGTTTTGGTGATTTTCAATGATATGATCGAAAAAAGCATAGAAAATGGTTAATTTTACCGAAATTTAGTTTTCTTGTGCTCTAATTTTCCTTACTTTTCGTTATTCTGCCAAGATATGATCGAAAAAAGTATCTAAAACCGATAATTTCAACATAATTTCTATCTTAATTCGTATATTTTACCTTAATTTTTGTGATCATGTCAAGTTATGATCGAAAAAAGCATCGAAAACGGATGATTTGACGGAAATTTCAATCATCCTCCTCTATTTTGCCTTAGCTTTCATGATTTTTCCTAGATATGATCGAAGAAAACGTCGAAAACGGATAATTTTTACTAAAATTTCAATATTTTTCCCCTTTTTTACTTACTTTTCTTATTTTTTTCAATAGTTTTCTTGATTTAAAAATTATGTGATTGAAAACTGTTAATTTCAATCTTTTTTCGTCTATTTTGCCTTAGTTTTCGTGTTTTTTCCACGATATGATAAAAAAAGCATCGAAAACGGATAATTTCAACGTAATTTCAATGTTTTTCCTGTATTTTACTTTAGATTTGTTATTTTGCCTAGATATGATCAAAAAAGTATCTAAAATAAATGATTTCACCGAAATCTCTATATTTTTTCTATATTGCCTATTTTTCTATATGATTTGACGGAAATTTCAATCATCCTCCTCTATTTTGCCTTAGCTTTCATGATTTTTCCTAGATATGATCGAAGAAAACGTCGAAAACGGATAATTTTTACTAAAATTTCAATATTTTTCCCCTTTTTTACTTACTTTTCTTATTTTTTTCAATAGTTTTCTTGATTTAAAAATTATGTGATTGAAAACTGTTAATTTCAATCTTTTTTCGTCTATTTTGCCTTAGTTTTCGTGTTTTTTCCACGATATGATAAAAAAAGCATCGAAAACCGATAATTTCAACATAATTTCTATCTTAATTCGTATATTTTACCTTAATTTTTGTGATCATGTCAAGGTATGATCGAAAAAAGCATCGAAAACAGATGATATTACGGAAATTTCAATCATCCTCCTCTATTTTGCCTTAGCTTTCATGATTTTTCCAAGATATGATCGAAAAAAGCATCGAAAACGGATAATTTCAGTGGAATTTCAATCATTTTTCGTCCATTTTTCCTTAGTTTTCGTGTTTTTTCCAAGATATGATGAAAGAGAGCATCGAAAACGGATAATTACACCGAAATTTCTATTTTTTTCCTCTATTTTGCCATAGTTTTCGTGATTTTGGCAAGATTCGATCGAAAAAAAGCATTGTGAACGGATAATTTCACTGAAATTTCGAATATTTTTTCGTCTATTTTGCCTTAGTTTCCATGATTTTCAAAAATATGGTCGAAGAAAGCTTTATAAAACGGATAATTTCACCGACATTTCAATCTTCTTCCTCATCCTGCCTTAGGTTTCGTGACGTTACCAAGATATGATCCAAAAAATTATCGAAAACAGATAATTTCAATGAAATTTTAATCATTTTCCACTTGCTTTCCTTAGTTTTCGTGATTTTGCTGGGATATGATCGAACAAAACATCGAAAACGGATAATGTCACCGAAATGTCGATCTTTTTTTCTATTTATCCTTAGTTTTTGTGATTTTGCCAAGATATGATTTAAAAAAGCATCGTAAACGGATAATTTCAATCTTTTTTCGTGTATTTAGCCGTATTTATCGTGATTTTGCCTAGATATGATAGAAAAAACATCGAAAACGGATAATTTCAGCGAAATTTAAATTTTTTTCCTCTATATTGCCATACTTTTGTTGATTTTGCTATGATATGATCGAAAAAAGCATCAAAAACGGATAATATCACCTATATTTTAACCTTTTTCCTCTAAATCGCCTTAGTTATAGTGATTTTGCCAAGATATGATCGAAAAAAAGCTTCGAAAACGGATAATTTCACCGAAATCTCAATCTTTTTCCTCTATTTTGCCTTAGCATTCGTGATTTTGCCAAGATAAGATCGAAAAAAGCATTGAACACAGATTATTTCACACAAATTTCTATTTTTTTCCTCTATTTTGCTTTAGTATTCTCGAGTTTGCCAAGATATGAAGGAATAAACATCGAAAACGGATTATTTCAACGAAATTTCAATGTTTCTCCTCTCCTTTGCCTTTGTTTTCGTGATTTACCCATGATACGATTGAAGCAAGCATCGAAACCGGATAATTTCACCAGAATTTATATCTTGTTCATCTATTTTGCCTTAGTTTTCGTGATATTGCCAAAATATGATCGAAAAATACATCAAAAACGGATAATTTCAACGAAATTTCAATCTTTCTTCGTCTATTTTGCCTTACCTTTCGTGATATTGCCAAGATATGATCGAAAAAAGCATCGAATACGGATAATCTCACCGAAATTATAATCTTTCTCCTCTATTTTGCCTTAGTTTTCCTGATTTTCCCAAGATATGATCGAAAAGAGCAACGAAAACTGATATTCTCAGCGAAATTTCAGTTTTTTCCTCTATTTTGCAATAGTTTTCGTGATTTTACCAAGATATTATCGAAAAATGCATCGATAATGTATAATTTCACTGAAATTTCAATCTTTTTTTGTCTATTTTGCCTTAGTTTTCGTTTTTTTTCCAAGATAAGATCGAAAAATGCATCGAAAACGGATAACGTCATCGAAATTTCAATCTTTTTTTTATATTTATCCTTAGTTTTGGTGATTTTGCCATGATATGATCTAAAAAAGCATCGAAAACGGATAATTTACATCTTTTTTCGTCTATTTAGCCCTATTTATCGTGATTTTGCCTAAATATAATCGAAAAAAGCAGAGAAAACAGATAATATCACATAAATTTCAACCTTTTTCCTCTATATTGCCTTACTTATCGTACTTTTGCCAAGATATGATCGAAAAAAAGTTTTGAAAACGGATAATTTCACTTATTTTTTAATTTTTTTGTCTATTATTCCACATTTTTCTTAATTTTGCCGGGATATCATCAAAAACGGTTAAATTCACTGCAATTTCAATCTTTTTCCGTCTATTTAGTCTTTGTTTTCGTGATTTTTCCAAGATATGATCGAAAAAAGCATCGAAAACGGTAAATTTCAACGAAATTTCTATCTTTTTCCTGTATTTTTCCTTTGTTTTCGTAATTTTGCCAAGATATGATCGAAAAAAGCATCGAAAACGGTAAATTTCAACGAAATTTCTATCTTTTTCCTGTATTTTGCCTTAGTTTTCGTGTTTTTTCCAAGATATGATCGAAAAAAGCATCGAAACCGGATAATTTCAATAGAATCTAAATCTTTTTCCTCTATTTTTACTTAGTTGTCGTGATTTTGGTTAGATATTATCAAAAAAAGGATCGAAACTGGATAATTTCACAGAAATTTCCATCTTTTTCTTGTATTTTTCCTTTGTTTTCGTACTTTTGCCAAGATATGATCGAAAAAAGCATCGAAAAAGGAATATCTCACGGAAATCTCAATTTTTTCCTCTATTTTGCAATAGTTTTGCTAATTTCACCAAGATATTATCGAAAAAAGCATCGAAAATGTATAATTTCACCGAAATTTCTATCTTTTTTCTATATTTTGCCATAGTTTTCCTTATTTTGGTAAGATTTGATCGAAGAAAAGCATTGACAAATTAGAATTTCAACAAAATTTCAATTTTTTTCGTCTATTTTGCCTTAGCTTTCGTGATTTTCAGAGATATGATCGAAAAAATCAACGAAAACGGACAATTTCACTGAAATTCTAATCTTTACCACTCTCGTTCCTTAGTTTTCGAGATTTTGCAAGGATATGATCGTAAAAAGCATCGAAAACGGTTAATTTTACCGAAATTCCTATATTTTTCTCATTTTAGCCATAGTTTTCGTGATTTTGGCAAGATTAGATCGAAAAAAAGCATTAAAAACGAATAATTTCCACGAAAAAATCCATTTTTTTTTCTATTTTGCCTTACTTTTCGTGATTTCGCCAATATATGATCGAAAAAAGAAGAGAAAACGGAAATATTAACATTTTTCCAATCTTTATTCGTCTATTTTGCCTTACTTTTCGTGATTTTGCCAAGATATGACCGAAAAAAGCATCGAAAACGGATATTTTCACCGAAATTACTATTTTTTATCTCTAATTAGCCATAGTTTTCGTGTTTTTCCAAGATTTGATGGAAAAAAAGCATTGACAACGGATAATTTCAACAATATTTCAATTTTTTTTCGTCTATTTTGCCTTAGTTTTCCTGATTTTCAAAGATGTGATCGAAATAAGCAGCGAAAACGGTTAATTTAACCAAAATTTAAATTTTTTTCCTCTAATTTTCCTTACTTTTCGTTATTTTGCCAAGATATGATCGAAAAAAGTATCTTAAACCGATAATTTCAACATAATTTCTATCTTTATTCGTATATTTTACTTTAATTTTTGTGATTATGTCAAGATATGATCGAAAAAAGCATCGAAAACGGATGACTTGACGGAAATTTCAATCATCCTCCTCTATTTTGCCTTAGCTTTCGTGATTTTTCCTAGATATGATCGAAGAAAACGTCGAAAACGGATAATTTTTACTAAAATTTCAATCTTTTTCCCCTTTTTTACTTACTTTTCTTATTTTTTTCAATAGTTTTCTTGATTAAGAAATTATGTGATCGAAAACTGTTAATTTCAATCTTTTTTCGTCTATTTTGCCTTAGTTTTCGTGTTTTTTCCAAGATATGATAAAAAAAAGCATCGAAAACGGATAATTTCACCGTAATTTCAATGTTTTTCCTGTATTTTACTTTAGATTTGTTATTTTGCCTAGATATGATCAAAAAAGTATCTAAAATAAATAATTTCACCGAAATCTCTATATTTTTTCTATATTGCCATAGTTTTTGTGATTTTGGAAAGATTTGATCGAAAAAAAGCATTAAAAACGAATAATTTACACGAAAATTCCATTTTTTTCTATTTTGCCTTACTTTTCGAGATTTCGCCAAGATATGATCGAAAAAAGCATCGAAAACGGATAATATCACCAATATTTCAATATTTTTCGTCTATTTTTCCTTAGTTTTGGTGATTTTCAATGATATGATCGAAAAAAGCATAGAAAATGGTTAATTTTACCGAAATTTAGTTTTCTTGTGCTCTAATTTTCCTTACTTTTCGTTATTCTGCCAAGATATGATCGAAAAAAGTATCTAAAACCGATAATTTTAACATAATTTCTATCTTAATTCGTATATTTTACCTTAATTTTTGTGATCATGTCAAGGTATGATCGAAAAAAGCATCGAAAACAGATGATATTACGGAAATTTCAATCATCCTCCTCTATTTTGCCTTAGCTTTCATGATTTTTCCAAGATATGATCGAAAAAAGCATCGAAAACGGATAATTTCAGTGGAATTTCAATCATTTTTCGTCCATTTTGCCTTAGTTTTCGTGTTTTTTCCAAGATATGATGAAAGAGAGCATCGAAAACGGATAATTACACCGAAATTTCTATTTTTTCCTCTATTTTGCCATAGTTTTCGTGATTTTGGCAAGATTTGATTGAAAAAAAGCATTGTGAACGGATAATTTCACTGAAATTTCGAATATTTTTTCGTCTATTTTGCCTTAGTTTCCATGATTTTCAAAAATATGGTCGAAGAAAGCTTTATAAAACGGATAATTTCACCGACATTTCAATCTTCTTCCTCATCCTGCCTTAGGTTTCGTGACTTTACCAAGATATGATCCAAAAAATTATCGAAAACAGATAATTTCAATGAAATTTTAATCATTTTCCACTTGCTTTCCTTAGTTTTCGTGATTTTGCTGGGATATGATCGAACAAAACATCGAAAACGGATAATGTCACCGAAATGTCGATCTTTTTTTCTATTTATCCTTAGTTTTTGTGATTTTGCCAAGATATGATTTAAAAAAGCATCGTAAACGAATAATTTCAATCTTTTTTCGTGTATTTAGCCGTATTTATCGTGATTTTGCCTAGATATGATAGAAAAAACATCGAAAACGGATAATTTCAGCGAAATTTAAATTTTTTTCCTCTATATTGCCATACTTTTGTTGATTTTGCTATGATATGATCGAAAAAAGCATCAAAAACGGATAATATCACCTATATTTTAACCTTTTTCCTCTAAATCGCCTTAGTTATAGTGATTTTGCCAAGATATGATCGAAAAAAAGCTTCGAAAACGGATAATTTCACCGAAATCTCAATCTTTTTCCTCTATTTTGCCTTAGCATTCGTGATTTTGCCAAGATAAGATCGAAAAAAGCATTGAACACAGATTATTTCACACAAATTTCTATTTTTTTCCTCTATTTTGCTTTAGTATTCTCGAGTTTGCCAAGATATGAAGGAATAAACATCGAAAACGGATTATTTCAACGAAATTTCAATGTTTCTCCTCTCCTTTGCCTTTGTTTTCGTGATTTACCCATGATACGATTGAAGCAAGCATCGAAACCGGATAATTTCACCAGAATTTATATCTTGTTCATCTATTTTGCCTTAGTTTTCGTGATATTGCCAAAATATGATCGAAAAATACATCAAAAACGGATAATTTCAACGAAATTTCAATCTTTCTTCGTCTATTTTGCCTTACCTATCGTGATATTGCCAAGATATGATCGAAAAAAGCATCGAATACGGATAATCTCACCGAAATTATAATCTTTCTCCTCTATTTTGAATTAGTATTCCTGATTTTCCCAAGATATGATCGAAAAGAGCAACGAAAACAGATAATCTCAGCGAAATTTCAGTTTTTTCCTCTATTTTGCAATAGTTTTCGTGATTTTACCAAGATATTATCGAAAAATGCATCGATAATGTATAATTTCACTGAAATTTCAATCTTTTTTTGTCTATTTTGCCTTAGTTTTCGTTTTTTTTCCAAGATAAGATCGAAAAATGCATCGAAAACGGATAACGTCATCGAAATTTCAATCTTTTTTTTATATTTATCCTTAGTTTTGGTGATTTTGCCATGATATGATCTAAAAAAGCATCGAAAACGGATAATTTCAATCTTTTTTCGTCTATTTAGCCCTATTTATCGTGATTTTGCCTAAATATAATCGAAAAAAGCAGAGAAAACAGATAATATCACATAAATTTCAACCTTTTTCCTCTATATTGCCTTACTTATCGTAATTTTGCCAAGATATGATCGAAAAAAAGTTTTGAAAACGGATAATTTCACTTATTTTTTAATTTTTTTGTCTATTATTCCACATTTTTCTTAATTTTGCCAGGATATCATCAAAAACGGTTAAATTCACTGCAATTTCAATCTTTTTCCGTCCATTTAGTCTTTGTTTTCGTGATTTTTCCAAGATATGATCGAAAAAAGCATCGAAAACGGTAAATTTCAACGAAATTTCTATCTTTTTCCTGTATTTTTCCTTTGTTTTCGTAATTTTGCCAAGATATGATCGAAAAAAGCATCGAAAACGGTAAATTTCAACGAAATTTCTATCTTTTTCCTGTATTTTGCCTTAGTTTTCGTGTTTTTTCCAAGATATGATCGAAAAAAGCATCGAAACCGGATAATTTCAATAGAATCTAAATCTTTTTCCTCTATTTTTACTTAGTTGTCGTGATTTTGGTTAGATATTATCAAAAAAAGGATCGAAACTGGATAATTTCACAGAAATTTCCATCTTTTTCTTGTATTTTTCCTTTGTTTTCGTACTTTTGCCAAGATATGATCGAAAAAAGCATCGAAAAAGGAATATCTCACGGAAATCTCAATTTTTTCCTCTATTTTTCCTTAGTTTTCGTGTTTTTTCCAAGATATGATCGAAAAATCATCGAAACCGAATAATTTTACCGACATTTCAATCTTTTTCCTCATCCCTCCTTAGTTTTCTTGATTTTACTAAGATATGATGGAAAAAAGTATCAAAACAGATAATTTCAACGGAATTTCAATCTTATTTCGTATATTTTACCTTAATTTTTGAGATTATGTCAAGAATTGATCGAAGAAACCATCGAAAACAAATAATTTTAGCGAAATATCGATCTTACATCTCTATTTTGCCGTTGCTTTCGTGATTTGCCTAAATATGATCGAAGAAAAATTCGAAAACGGGTAATTTGCCCGATATTTCAATCTTATTCCTCTATTTTACCATAGTTTTCTTTATTCTGAAAAGGTAGAACAGAATATAGTCAATTTCACTTAAATTTAAATCTTTTTTCGTTTATTTTGTCTTAGTTTTCGTATTTTTTCCAAGATATGATCGAAAAAAGCATCGAAAAAGGATAATTTCAGCGAAATTTCAATGTTTTTCCACTATTTTGACTTTCTTTTCCTGATTTTTCCAAAATATGATCGAAAAAAGAAGAGAAAACGGTTAATTTCAACGATTTTTCAATCTTTATTCGTCTATTTTGCCTTACTTTTCGTGATTTCGCCAAGATATGATCCAAAAAAGCATCGAAAATGGATTTATCACCAAAATTTCAATCCTTTTCCTCTAATTTGAATATAGTTCTCCTTATTTTACCACGATATTATCGAAAAAAGAGTCGATAATAGATAAATTTACCGAAATTTCTATCTTTTTTCTCTATTTTGCCGTAGTTTTCGTGATTTTGGCCAGATTTGATCGTAAAAAAGCATTGAGAACGGATAATTTCACCGAAAGTTCAATTTTTCTCACTATCTTTCCTTACTTTTCGTGGTTTTGCCAAGATATGATCGAAAAAAGTATCTAAAACAGATAATTTCAACGGAATTTCAATCTTTATTCGTATATTTTACCTTAATTTTTGTTATTATGTGAAGATATTATCGACAAAAGCATCGAAAATGTATAATTTCACCAAAATTTCTATCTTTTTTCGTCTATTTTACCTTAGTTATCGTGTTTTTTCCAAGATGTGATCGAAATAAGCATCGAAAACGGTTAATTTAACCAAAATTTAAATTTTTTTTTCTCTAATTTTCCTTACTTTTCGTTATTTAGCCAAGATATGATCGAAAAAAGTATCCTAAAACGATAATTTCAACATAATTTCTATCTATATTCGTATATTTTACCTTAATTTTTGTGATTATTTCAAGATATGATCGAAAAAAGCATCGAAAACGGATGATTTGACGGAAATGTCAATCATCCTCCTCTATTTTGACTTAGCTTTCGTGATTTTTCCAAGATATGATCGAGGATAACGTCGAAAACGGATAATTTTTACCAAAATTTCAATCTTTTTCCCCATTTTTTACTTACTTTTCTTATTTTTTTCAATAGTTTTCTTGATTTTAAAATTATGTGATCGAAAACTGTTAATTTCAATAAAATTTCAATCTTTTTTCGTCTATTTTGCCTTAGTTTTCGTGTTTTTTCCAAGATATGATAAAAAAAAGCATCGAAAACGGATAATTTCACCGTAATTTCAATGTTTTTCCTGTATTTTACTTTAGATTTGTTATTTTGCCTAGATATGATCAAAAAAGTATCTAAAATAAATAATTTCACCGAAATCTCTATATTTTTTCTATATTGCCATAGTTTTTGTGATTTTGGAAAGATTTGATCGAAAAAAAGCATTAAAAACGAATAATTTACACGAAAATTCCATTTTTTTCTATTTTGCCTTACTTTTCGAGATTTCGCCAAGATATGATCGAAAAAAGCATCGAAAACGGATAATATCACCAATATTTCAATATTTTTCGTCTATTTTGCCTTAGTTTTGTGTGATTTTTAATGATATGATCGAAAAAAGCATAGAAAATGGTTAATTTTACCGAAATTTAGTTTTCTTGTGCTCTAATTTTCCTTACTTTTCGTTATTCTGCCAAGATATGATCGAAAAAAGTATCTAAAACCGATAATTTCAACATAATTTCTATCTTAATTCGTATATTTTACCTTAATTTTTGTGATCATGTCAAGGTATGATCGAAAAAAGCATCGAAAACAGATGATATTACGGAAATTTCAATCATCCTCCTCTATTTTGCCTTAGCTTTCATGATTTTTCCAAGATATGATCGAAAAATCATCGAAAACGGATAATTTCAGTGGAATTTCAATCATTTTTCGTCCCTTTTGCCTTAGTTTTCGTGTTTTTTCCAAGATATGATGAAAGAGAGCATCGAAAACGGTAAATTACACCGAAATTTCTATTTTTTTCCTCTATTTTGCCATAGTTTTCGTGATTTTGGCAAGATTTGATCGAAAAAAAGCATTGTGAACGGATAATTTCACTGAAATTTCGAATATTTTTTCGTCTATTTTGCCTTAGTTTCCATGATTTTCAAAAATATGGTCGAAGAAAGCTTTATAAAACGGATAATTTCACCGACATTTCAATCTTCTTCCTCATCCTGCCTTAGGTTTCGTGACTTTACCAAGATATGATCCAAAAAATTATCGAAAACAGATAATTTCAATGAAATTTTAATCATTTTCCACTTGCTTTCCTTAGTTTTCGTGATTTTGCTGGGATATGATCGAACAAAACATCGAAAACGGATAATGTCACCGAAATGTCGATCTTTTTTTCTATTTATCCATAGTTTTTGTGATTTTGCCAAGATATGATTTAAAAAAGCATCGTAAACGGATAATTTCAATCTTTTTTCGTGTATTTAGCCGTATTCATCGTGATTTTGCATAGATATGATAGAAAAAACATCGAAACCGGATAATTTCACCGACATTTCAATCTTTTTCCTCATCCCTCCTTAGTTTTCTTGATTTTACTAAGATACGATGGAAAAAAGTATCAAAACAGATAATTTAGACGGAATTTCAATCTTATTTCGTATATTTTACCTTAACTTTTGAGAGTATGTCAAGAATTGATCGAAGAAACCATCGAAAACAAATAATTTTAGCGAAATATCGATCTTACTTCTCTATTTTGCCTTTGCTTTCGTGATTTTTCCAAGATATGATCGAAGAAAAATTCGAAAACGGGTAATTTGCCCGATATTTCAATCTTATTCCTCTATTTTACCATAGTTTTCTTTATTCTGAAAAGATAGACCCGAAAATAGTTAATTTCACTTAAATTTAAATCTCTTTTCGTTTATTTTGTCTTAGTTTTCGTATTTTTTCCAAGATATGACCGAAAAAAGCATCGAAAACGGATAATGTCACCGAAATTTCAATGTTTTTCCACTATTTTGACTTACTTTTCCTGATTTTTCCAAAATATGATCGAAAAAAGAAGAGAAAACGGTTAATTTCAACGATTTTTCAATCTTTATTCGTCTATTTTGCCTTACTTTTCGTGATTTTGCCAAGATATGATCCAAAAAAGCATCGAAAATGGATTTATTACCAAAATTTCAATCCTTTTCCTCTAATTTGCAATAGTTCTCCTAATTTTACCACGATATTATCGAAAAAAGAATCGAAAATAGGTAAATTTACCGAAATTTCTATCTTTTTTCTCTATTTTGCCGTAGTTTTCGTGATTTTGGCCAGATTTGATCGTAAAAGAGCATTGAGAACGGATAATTTCACCGAAAGTTCAATTTTTCCCACTATCTTTCCTTAGTTTTCGTGATTTTGCCAAGATATGATCGAAAAAAGCATCGAAAACGGCTAATTTTTCCGAAATTTAAATATCTTTTGCTCTATTTTTCCTAACTTTTCGTGATTTTGCCAAGATATGATCGAAAAAAGTATCTAAAACAGATAATTTCAACGGAATTTCAATCTTTATTCGTATATTTTACCTTAATTTTTGTTATTATGTGAAGATATTATTTGAAAAAGCATCGAAAATGTATAATTTCACCAAAATTTCTATCTTTTTTCGTCTATTTTACCTTTTTTTTCGTGTTTTTTCCAAGATGTGATGAAAAAAAGCATCGAAAACGGATAATTTCATCGTAATTTCATCTCTTTCCTCTATTTTGCATTAGTTATCGTGATTTTGCCTAGATATGATCAAAAAATTATCTAAAACGAATAATTATACCGAAATATCTATATTTTTCTCTATTATTAATTTATCTATTATCTAATATCTATCTTTTTTTCCTATTTCGCCATAGTTTTCGTGATTTTGGTAAGATTTGATCGAAGAAAAGCATTGACAAAGGAGAATTTCAACAAAATTTCAATTGATTCGTCTATTTTGCCTTAGTTTTCGTGTTTTTTCCAAGATATGATCGAAAAATCATCGAAACCGAATAATTTGACCGACATTTCAATCTTTTTCCTCATCCCTCCTTAGTTTTCTTGATTTTACTAAGATATGATGGAAAAAAGTATCAAAACAGATAATTTCAACGGAATTTCAATCTTATTTCGTATATTTTACCTTAATTTTTGAGATTATGTCAAGAATTGATCGAAGAAACCATCGAAAACAAATAATTTTAGCGAAATATCGATCTTACATCTCTATTTTGCCTTTGCTTTCGTGATTTGCCTAAATATGATCGAAGAAAAATTCGAAAACGGGTAATTTGCCCGATATTTCAATCTTAATCCTCTATTTTACCATAGTTTTCTTTATTCTGAAAAGGTAGAACCGAAAATAGTTAATTTCACTTAAATTTAAATCTTTTTTCGTTTATTTTGTCTTATTTTTCGTATTTTTTCCAAGATATGATCGAAAAAAGCATCGAAAAAGGATAATTTCAGCGAAATTTCAATGTTTTTCCACTATTTTGACTTACTTTTCCTAATTTTTCCAAAATATGATCGAAAAAGCAGAGAAAACGGTTAATTTCAACGATTTTTCAATCTTTATTCGTCTATTTTGCCTTACTTTTCGTGATTTCGCCAAGATATGATCCAAAAAAGCATCGAAAATGGATTTATCACCAAAATTTCAATCCTTTTCCTCTAATTTGCAATAGTTCTCCTAATTTTACCACGATATTATCGAAAAAAGAGTCGATAATAGATAAATTTACCGAAATTTCTATCTTTTTTCTCTATTTTGCCGTAGTTTTCGTGATTTTGGCCAGATTTGATCGTAAAAAAGCATTGAGAACGGATAATTTCACCGAAAGTTCAATTTTTCTCACTATCTTTCCTTAGTTTTCGTGATTTTGCCAAGATATGATCGAAAAAAGCATCGAAAACGGCTAATTTTTCCGAAATTTAAATATCTTTTGCTCTATTTTTCCTTACTTTTCGTGGTTTTGCCAAGATATGATCGAAAAAAGTATCTAAAACAGATAATTTCAACGGAATTTCAATCTTTATTCGTATATTTTACCTTAATTTTTGTTATTATGTGAAGATATTATCGACAAAAGCATCGAAAATGTATAATTTCACCAAAATTTCTATCTTTTTTCGTCTATTTTACCTTAGTTATCGTGTTTTTTCCAAGATGTGATCGAAATAAGCATCGAAAACGGTTAATTTAACCAAAATTTAAATTTTTTTTGCTCTAATTTTCCTTACTTTTCGTTATTTTGCCAAGATATGATCGAAAAAAGTATCCTAAAACGATAATTTCAAAATAATTTCTATCTATATTCGTATATTTTACCTTAATTTTTGTGATTATTTCATGATATGATCGAAAAAAGCATTGAAAACGGATGATTTGACGGAAATGTCAATCATCCTCCTCTATTATGACTTAGCTTTCGTGATTTTTCCAAGATATGATCGAGGATAACGTCGAAAACGGATAATTTTTACCAAAATTTCATTCTTTTTCCCCTTTTTTACTTACTTTTCTTATTTTTTTCAATAGTTTTCTTGATTTAAAAATTATGTGATCGAAAACTGTAAATTTCAATCTTTTTTCGTCTATTTTGCCTTAGTTTTCGTGTTTTTTCCAAGATATGATAAAAAAAAGCATCGAAAACGGATAATTTCACCGTAATTTCAATGTTTTTCCTGTATTTTACTTTAGATTTGTTATTTTGCCTAGATATGATCAAAAAAGTATCTAAAATAAATAATTTCACCGAAATCTCTATATTTTTTCTATATTGCCATAGTTTTTGTGATTTTGGAAAGATTTGATCGAAAAAAAGCATTAAAAACGAATAATTTACACGAAAATTCCATTTTTTTCTATTTTGCCTTACTTTTCGTGATTTCGCCAAGATATGATCGAAAAAAGCATCGAAAACGGATAATATCACCAATATTTCAATATTTTTCGCCTATTTTGCCTTAGTTTTGTGTGATTTTTAATGATATGATCGAAAAAAGCATAGAAAATGGTTAATTTTACCGAAATTTAGTTTTCTTGTGCTCTAATTTTCCTTACTTTTCGTTATTCTGCCAAGATATGATCGAAAAAAGTATCTAAAACCGATAATTTTAACATAATTTCTATCTTAATTCGTATATTTTACCTTAATTTTTGTGATCATGTCAAGGTATGATCGAAAAAAGCATCGAAAACAGATGATATTACGGAAATTTCAATCATCCTCCTCTATTTTGCCTTAGCTTTCATGATTTTTCCAAGATATGATCGAAAAAAGCATCGAAAACGGATAATTTCAGTGGAATTTCAATCATTTTTCGTCCATTTTGCCTTAGTTTTCGTGTTTTTTCCAAGATATGATGAAAGAGAGCATCGAAAACGGATAATTACACCGAAATTTCTATTTTTTTCCTCTATTTTGCCATAGTTTTCGTGATTTTGGCAAGATTTGATCGAAAAAAAGCATTGTGAACGGATAATTTCACTGAAATTTCGAATATTTTTTCGTCTATTTTGCCTTAGTTTCCATGATTTTCAAAAATATGGTCGAAGAAAGCTTTATAAAACGGATAATTTCACCGACATTTCAATCTTCTTCCTCATCCTGCCTAAGGTTTCGTGACTTTACCAAGATATGATCCAAAAAATTATCGAAAACAGATAATTTCAATGAAATTTTAATCATTTTCCACTTGCTTTCCTTAGTTTTTGTGATTTTGCCAAGATATGATTTAAAAAAGCATCGTAAACGGATAATTTCAATCTTTTTTCGTGTATTTAGCCGTATTTATCGTGATTTTGCCTAGATATGATAGAAAAAACATCGAAAACGGATAATTTCAGCGAAATTTAAATTTTTTTTCCTCTATATTGCCATACTTTTGTTGATTTTGCTATGATATGATCGAAAAAAGCATCAAAAACGGATAATATCACCTATATTTTAAACTTTTTCCTCTAAATCGCCTTAGTTATAGTGATTTTGCCAAGATATGATCGAAAAAAAGCTTCGAAAACGGATAATTTCACCGAAATCTCAATCTTTTTCCTCTATTTTGCCTTAGCATTCGTGATTTTGCCAAGATAAGATCGAAAAAAGCATTGAACACAGATTATTTCACACAAATTTCTATTTTTTTCCTCTATTTTGCTTTAGTATTCTCGAGTTTGCCAAGATATGAAGGAATAAACATCGAAAACGGATTATTTCAACGAAATTTCAATGTTTCTCCTCTCCTTTGCCTTTGTTTTCGTGATTTACCCATGATACGATTGAAGCAAGCATCGAAACCGGATAATTTCACCAGAATTTATATCTTGTTCATCTATTTTGCCTTAGTTTTCGTGATATTGCCAAAATATGATCGAAAAATACGTCAAAAACGGATAATTTCAACGAAATTTCAATCTTTCTTCGTCTATTTTGCTTTACCTTTCGTGATATTGCCAAGATATGATCGAAAAAAGCATCGAATACGGATAATCTCACCGAAATTATAATCTTTCTCCTCTATTTTGCCTTAGTTTTCCTGATTTTCCCAAGATATGATCGAAAAGAGCAACGAAAACAGATAATCTCAGCGAAATTTCAGTTTTTTTCCTCTATTTTGCAATAGTTTTCGTGATTTTACCAAGATATTATCGAAAAATGCATCGATAATGTATAATTTCACTGAAATTTCAATCTTTTTTTGTCTATTTTGCCTTAGTTTTCGTTTTTTTTCCAAGATAAGATCGAAAAATGCATCGAAAACGGATAACGTCATCGAAATTTCAATCTTTTTTTTATATTTATCCTTAGTTTTGGTGATATTGCCATGATATGATCTAAAAAAGCATCGAAAACGGATAATTTCAATCTTTTTTCGTCTATTTAGCCCTATTTATCGTGATTTTGCCTAAATATAATCGAAAAAAGCAGAGAAAACAGATAATATCACATAAATTTCAACCTTTTTCCTCTATATTGCCTTACTTATCGTAATTTTGCCAAGATATGATCGAAAAAAAGTTTTGAAAACGGATGATTTCACTTATTTTTTAATTTTTTTTGTCTATTATTCCATATTTTTCTTAATTTTGCCGGGATATCATCAAAAACAGTTAAATTCACTGCAATTTCAATCTTTTTCCGTCTATTTAGTCTTTGTTTTCGTGATTTTTCCAAGATATGATCGAAAAAAGCATCGAAAACGGTAAATTTCAACGAAATTTCTATCTTTTTCCTGTATTTTTCCTTTGTACTCATAATTTTGCCAAGATATGATCGAAAAAAGCATCGAAAACGGAATATCTCACTGAAATCTTAATTTTTTCCTCTATTTTGCCTTAGTTTTCGTGTTTTTTCCAAGATATGATCGAAAAAAGCATCGAAACCGGATAATTTCAATAGAATCTAAATCTTTTTCCTCTATTTTTACTTAGTTGTCGTGATTTTGGTTAGATATTATCAAAAAAAGGATCGAAACTGGATAATTTCACAGAAATTTCCATCTTTTTCTTGTATTTTTCCTTTATTTTCGTAATTTTGCCAAGATATGATCGAAAAAAGCATCGAAAAAGGAATATCTCACGGAAATCTCAATTTTTTCCTCTATTTTGCCTTAGTTTTCGTGTTTTTTCCAAGATATGATCGAAAAATCATCGAAACCGGATAATTTCACCGACATTTCAATCTTTTTCCTCATCCCTCCTTAGTTTTCTTGATTTTACTAAGATATGATGGAAAAAAGTATCAAAACAGATAATTTCAACGGAATTTCAATCTTATTTCGTATATTTTACCTTAATTTTTGAGATTATGTCAAGAATTGATCGAAGAAACCATCGAAAACAAATAATTTTAGCGAAATATCGATCTTACTTCTCTATTTTGCCTTTGCTTTCGTGATTTGCCTAAATATGATCGAAGAAAAATTCGAAAACGGGTAATTTGCCCGATATTTCAATCTTATTCCTCTATTTTACCATAGTTTTCTTTTTTCTGAAAAGATAGAACCGAAAATAGTTAATTTCACTTAAATTTAAATCTCTTTTCGTTTATTTTGTCTTAGTTTTCGTATTTTTTCAAAGATATAATCGAAAAAAGCATCGAAAAAGGATAATTTCAGCGAAATTTCAATGTTTTTCCACTATTTTGACTTACTTTTCCTGATTTTTCCAAAATATGATCGAAAAAAGAAGAGAAAACGGTTAATTTCAACGATTTTTCAATCTTTATTCGTCTATTTTGCCTTACTTTTCGTGATTTTGCCAAGATATGATCCAAAAAAGCATCGAAAATGGATTTATCACCAAAATTTCAATCCTTTTCCTCTAATTTGCAATAGTTCTCCTAATTTTACCACGATATTATCGAAAAAAGAATCGATAATAGATAAATTTACCGAAATTACTATCTTTTTTCTCTATTTTGCCGTAGTTTTCGTGATTTTGGCCAGATTTGATCGTAAAAAAGCATTGAGTACGGATAATTTCACCGAAAGTTCAATTTTTCCCACTATCTTTCCTTAGTTTTCGTGATTTTGCCAAGATATGATCGAAAAAAGCATCGAAAACGGCTAATTTTTGCGAAATTTAAATATCTTTTGCTCTATTTTTCCTTACTTTTCGTGATTTTGCCAAGATATGATCGAAAAAAGTATCTAAAACAGATAATTTCAACGGAATTTCAATCTTTATTCGTATATTTTACCTTAATTTTTGTTATTATGTGAAGATATTATCGAAAAAAGCATCGAAAATGTATAATTTCACCAAAATTTCTATCTTTTTTCGTCTATTTTACCTTAGTTTTCGTGTTTTTTCCAAGATGTGATGAAAAAAAGCATCGAAAACGGATAATTTCACCTAAATTTCATCTTTTTCCTCTATTTTGCATTAGTTATCGTGATTTTGCCTAGATATGATCAAAAAATTATCTAAAACGAATAATTATACCGAAATATCTATATTTTTCTCTATTATTAATCTATCTATTATCTAATATCTATCTTTTTTCCCTATTTCACCATAGTATTCGTGATTTTGGTAAGATTTGATCGAAGAAAAGCATTGACAAAGGAGAATTTCAACAAAATTTCAATTGATTCGTCTATTTTGACTTACTTTTCGTGATTTCGCCAATATATGATCGAAAAAAGAAGAGAAAACGGAAATATTAACGTTTTTCCAATCTTTATTCGTCTATTTACCCTTACTTTTCGTGATTTTGCCAAGATATGACCGAAAAAAGCATCGAAAACGGATAATGTCACCGAAATTTTAATGTTTTTCCACTATTTTGACTTACTTTTCCTGATTTTATCAAAATATGATCGAAAAAAGAAGAGAAAACGGTTAATTTCAACGATTTTTCAATCTTTATTCGTCTATTTTTCCTTACTTTTCGTGATTTTGCCAAGATATGATCCAAAAAAGCATCGAAAATGGATTTATTACCAAAATTTCAATCCTTTTCCTCTAATTTGCAATAGTTCTCCTAATTTTACCACGATATTATCGAAAAAAGAATCGAAAATAGGTAAATTTACCGAAATTTCTATCTTTTTTCTCTATTTTGCCGTAGTTTTCGTGATTTTGGCCAGATTTGATCGTAAAAGAGCATTGAGAACGGATAATTTCACCGAAAGTTCAATTTTTCCCACTATCTTTCCTTAGTTTTCGTGATTTTGCCAAGATATGATCGAAAAAAGCATCGAAAACGGCTAATTTTTCCGAAATTTAAATATCTTTTGCTCTATTTTTCCTTACTTTTCGTGATTTTGCCAAGATATGATCGAAAAAAGTATCTAAAACAGATAATTTCAACGGAATTTCAATCTTTATTCGTATATTTTACCTTAATTTTTGTTATTATGTGAAGATATTATCGAAAAAAGCATCGAAAATGTATAATTTCACCAAAATTTCTATCTTTTTTCGTCTATTTTACCTTAGTTTTCGTGTTTTTTCCAAGATGTGATGAAAAAAAGCATCGAAAACGGATAATTTCACCTAAATTTCATCTTTTACCTCTATTTTGCATTAGTTATCGTGATTTTGCCTAGATATGATCAAAAAATTATCTAAAACGAATAATTATACCGAAATATCTATATTTTTCTCTATTATTAATCTATCTATTATCTAATATCTATCTTTTTTTCCTATTTCGCCATAGTTTTCGTGATTTTGGTAAGATTTGATCGAAGAAAAGCATTGACAAAGGAGAATTTCAACAAAATTTCAATTTTTTTCGTCTATTTTGACTTACTTTTCGTGATTTCGCCAATATATGATCGAAAAAAGAAGAGAAAACGGAAATATTAACGTTTTTCCAATCTTTATTCGTCTATTTTGCCTTACTTTTCGTGATTTCGCCAAGATATGATCGAAAAAAGCATCGAAAACGGATAATATCACCAATATTTCAATATTTTTCGTCTATTTTGCCTTAGTTTTGTGTGATTTTTAATGATATGATCGAAAAAAGCATTGAAAATGGTTAATTTTACCGAAATTTAGTTTTCTTGTGCTCTAATTTTCCTTACTTTTCGTTATTCTGCCAAGATATGATCGAAAAAAGTATCTAAAACCGATAATTTCAACATAATTTCTATCTTAATTCGTATATTTTACCTTAATTTTTGTGATCATGTCAAGGTATGATCGAAAAAAGCATCGAAAACAGATGATATTACGGAAATTTCAATCATCCTCCTCTATTTTGCCTTAGCTTTCATGATTTTTCCAAGATATGATCGAAAAAAGCATCGAAAACGGATAATTTCAGTGGAATTTCAATCATTTTTCGTCCATTTTGCCTTAGTTTTCGTGTTTTTTCCAAGATATGATGAAAGAGAGCATCGAAAACGGATAATTACACCGAAATTTCTATTTTTTTCCTCTATTTTGCCATAGTTTTCGTGATTTTGGCAAGATTTGATCGAAAAAAAGCATTGTGAACGGATAATTTCACTGAAATTTCGAATATTTTTTCGTCTATTTTGCCTTAGTTTCCATGATTTTCAAAAATATGGTCGAAGAAAGCTTTATAAAACGGATAATTTCACCGACATTTCAATCTTCTTCCTCATCCTGCCTTAGGTTTCGTGACTTTACCAAGATATGATCCAAAAAATTATCGAAAACAGATAATTTCAATGAAATTTTAATCATTTTCCACTTGCTTTCCTTAGTTTTCGTGATTTTGCTGGGATATGATCGAACAAAACATCGAAAACGGATAATGTCACCGAAATGTCGATCTTTTTTTCTATTTATCCTTAGTTTTTGTGATTTTGCCAAGATATGATTTAAAAAAGCATCGTAAACGGATAATTTCAATCTTTTTTCGTGTATTTAGCCGTATTTATCGTGATTTTGCCTAGATATGATAGAAAAAACATCGAAAACGGATAATTTTACCGAAATTTCAATCTTCCTCCTCTATTTTGCCTTAGCTTTCGTGATTTATCCAAGATATGATTGAAGAAAACATCGAAAACGGCTAATTTTTACCGAAATTTCAATCTTTTACCTCTATTTCACCATAGTTTTTTAGATTTTGAAAAGATATGATCGAAATCAGTCAATTTCACTGAAATTTCAATCTTTTTTCGTCTATTTTGTCTTAGGTTTCGTGATTTTTCCAAGATATGATGAAATAAAGCATCGAAAACGGATAATTTCACTTAAATTTCAATGTTTTTCCTCTATTTTGACTTAGTTTTCGTAATTTTTTTCTAAAATATGATCGAAAAAAGCATCGAGAACGGATAATGTAACCATAATTGCAGTCTTTTTCCTCTATTTTGCCTTAGATTTGTGATTTTGCAAAGATATGATCGAAAAAAGCAACGAAAACGGATGACTTTAACGAAATTTCAATCTTCTTCCATTATTTTGCCTTACTTTTAGTGATTTTCCAAGATATGATCGAACAAAGCATCGAGAACGGATAATTTCAGCGAAATTTCAATGTTTTTCCTCTATTTTGACTTACTTTTCGTGATTTTTCCGAAATATGATGGAAAAAAGAAGAGAAAACCGATAATTTCAACGATATTTCAATCTTTATTCGTCTATTTTGCCTTATTATTCTTGATTTTGCCAGGATATGATCCAAAAAAGTATCAAAAACGGATAATTTCCATGAAGTTTCAATCTTTTTCCTATATTTTAGATTAGTTATCGTGATTTTGCATGGAAATGATCGAAAAAAATATCAAAAACGTATAACCTCTCCTAAATATCAATTTTTTTCTTTTACTTTGCCCTTACTTTTCGTGATTTTCCAAGATATGACCGAAAAAAGTATCGAAAACGGTTAATTTAACCTAAATTTCAATCTTTTTCCTCTATTTTGCCTTACTTTTCGTGATTTTCCAAGAAATGTTGAAAAAATCTTCGAAAACGGATATATTCAATAGAATTTCCATCTTTTTCCTCTATTTTTCCTTAGTTTTCGTGATTTTGAAAAAGATATTATCGAAAAAAGTATCGAAAATGGATAATTTTACAGAAATTTCCATCTTTTACCTGTATTTTTCGTTAGTTTTCGTGATTTTGCAGGGATATGATCCAAAAATGCATCGAAAACAGATAATTGCACCGAAATCTCAATTTTTTTCCTCTATTTTGCCTTACTTTTCGTTATTTTTCCAAGATATGATCGTAAAATGCATCGAAAACGGAATATCTCACCCAAATTTCAATCTATTTCCTCTATTTTACCTAAGTTTTGTCATTTTGCCAAGATATGATCGAATAAATCATCAAAAACAGATAAACTCACCGAAATCTCAATTTTTTTCCTCTATTTTGCAATAGTTTTCGTTATTTCTAAGATATGATCAAAAAAAGCATCGAGAACGGATAAATTCACTGTAATTTCAATCTTTTTCTGTCTATTATACCATAGATTTAATAATTTTGGAGGGATATCATCGAAAACGGTTAATTTCACCGAAATTTCAATCTTTTTCCGTCTATTTTGCATTTGTTTTCGTGATTTTTCCTAGATATGATCAAAACAGCATCGAAAACGGATAATTTCAGCGAAATTTCAATGTTTTTTCCTCTATATTGCCATACTTTTGTTGATTTTGCTATGATATGATCGAAAATAGCATCAAAAACGGATAATATCACCTATATTTTAACCTTTTTCCTCTAAATCGCCTTAGTTATAGTGATTTTGCCAAGATATGATCGAGAAAAAGCATCGAGAACGGATAATGTAACCATAATTGCAGTCTTTTCCCTCTATTTTTCCTTAGATTTGTGATTTTGCCAAGATATGATCGAAAAAAGCATCGAAAACGGAAAATTTCAACGAAATTTCAATCTTTTTTCGTATACTTTACCTTAATTTTTGTGATTATGTCAAGATATGATCGAAAAAAGCAACGAAAACGGATGACTTTAACGAAATTTCAATCTTCTTCCATTATTTTGCCTTACTTTTAGTGATTTTTCCGAAATATGATGGAAAAAAGAAGAGAAAACCGATAATTTCAACGATATTTCAATCCTTCTTCGTCTATTTTGCCTTACCTTTCGTGATATTGCCAAGATATGATCGAAAAAAGCATCGAATACGGATAATCTCACCGAAATTTCAGTTTTTTTCCTCTATTTTGCAATAGTTTTCGTGATTTTACCAGGATATTATCGATCTTTTCCCTCTATTTTGCCTAAATATTCGTGATTTTCCAAGAAATGTTAAAAAATCTGATGTGGCCAACACATGACTTTCTCCGTATTTATTGAAAACATAAGCCTATGCCGGTAATATATAAATAACTCTAAAACAATGAGTGTTACAGAAAAATGTTTCATACAAGCTTTGTAGTAAAAAACATTATCTTCAACTTTGGTACATAATTGTATATACCTAAATTGCATTCTGATAGATATATGTATGAAAAACTTCCTTTTCTGGGTAAACAACAAGTTTCGGTTAACCATTATTGAAGAATAACTCCTAAACAATCAGTGTTACGAAAAAATGTTTTATACAAAAGTTGTACCAAAGTACATTATCTATAACTTTTGTAAATAATTTTATATACCTACATTACATTTTGACAGAGATATGTATGAAAAACTTCCATTTCTGGATTAACAACAACTTCCGGTTAACCATTATTGGGGAATAACTCCTAAACAATCAGTGTTACGAAAAAATGTTTTATACAAAAGTTGTAGTAAAGAACATAATCTACAATTTTTGTGTGTAAATGTATATACCTATATTGCATTCTGACAGAGATATGTATGAAAAACTTCCTTTTCTGGGTAAACAACAACTTCCGGTTAACCATTATTGAAGAATAACTCCTAAACAATCAGTGGTACGAAAAAATATTTCATACAAAAGTTGTAGTAAAAAACATTATCTATAACTTTTGTATGTAATTTGATATACCTATATTGCACTGTTACAGAGATATTCAAGAAACAAACATTTGTTCCGGATAAACCGTAACTTCCGGTTAAGCGATATTCTCCAAAAACTAATCAACTCTTGGTATTGTTAGGGAAATACTAAATATGAATTTTGAAAATGATCGGATAATTACTTTTTAAGATAGAGCGCACACAAACTTTTTAACCACAGACAGACAGACAGACACACAGACAGACATGTTCGGGAAAATAGCTTAAACATGCTCTATGGGCCCCAAAACATCTATTTCCGTCGAAATCTGGAGATCGAATTTTTTTGCAAATACAATACTTTCTCTATACTACGTATAGGGAGAAAGTAAAAAAATCTGATATGAATATATATATATAAAAATCTGATGTGGCCAGCACATGACTTTCTCCATATATAAGATGTAAATATATATCTACGACAGTAATTTCGAACTCTATATTCAATATAAACTTGGATGATGAGTGATTAATTTATATATTATTATCTTTTACGTCACAAAAATTATAAATAATGTTTTTCGGGACATGCTCGATGAAAAAAGATGAATTTGGCCTTTCGCCCATAGAGCCCAGAGCGCCCACAAAGTACATAATCAGCAACTTCTGGTTTATCAGTATTTCATGAATAACTCCTAAACAATCAGTGATAAAAAAATATGTTTCAAACAAAAGTTATAGTAAATTACATTTTCTAAAACATTTGTAAATAATATAATATACCTAAATATCATATTTATGGAGATATTTTGAAAACCGGAAATAAGCTTTGAAGAATGAAGCTCAACTTCCGGGTGACCGATCTACTCCAAAAACTAATCAACTCTAACGACTGTAATAAAAGTACAATTTATGAAATTTGGTGTTGATCCGACAATTAGTTTTCATGTTAGAGCGCCCACAAAGTACATAATCATCTTCTTCCGGTTTATCAGTATTTCACGAATAACTCCTAATCAACCGCAGATACAAAAATATATTAAATACAAAAGTTATAGTAAATTACATTATCTAAAACTTTTATAAGTAATACAATATACGTGTATATCATATTTATGGAGATATTTTGAAAACCGGAAATGAGCTTTAATCAATAAAGCTCGACTTCCGGTTAACCGATTTACTCCAAAAACTAATCAACTCTGACAGCACACACACCACTACTATACATGAAGTTTGGTATTGATACGACCAATAGTTTTCACGTTAGAGCGCCCACTATCACACACACACACACACACACACACACAGACATCATTCCGAAAATGGTCAAAACGTGTTCTAGGGACCCCAAAACATGTATTTCCGTTGAAATCTCGAAGTCGAATTTTTTCATAAAAACAATACTTTCTCTTTACTTCGTATATGGAGAAAGTAAAAAAACAAATTAATGCGTAGCTCTTTGTTACTATATTGAAACTATATCAACACATATTTACTCAGTGAGCATTAGTAAGGTATTCTGTGAACTGTAATAGCATTTTAAACATTATAGATTCATTCCTAAAATATTCAGTAAATCTTTAAAATACCTATGAATTATTTTATGTATAGGTGCTTAAAAATTGTTGAAATAATGTTTAGATAATTATTAAAATTTATTTCAGTAAATTTGGTAGCACTGCTAAAATTGCATACTTCTTATAACTTGACATTAAGAAAATCCTCAGATAATCATAACATGGACAACATTTTTACAAAACGAAAATTTGGTTGAAATATCTTCATTAGTTTCTGTGATCCCGACGGTAATATAGCGCCTTATGTCACATTGACCCCACGAGACTACTTAAGGTTTAATGGTGAAATGTTTCAAAAACGGAAATGAGCTTCCAAAAATAAAGATCGACTTCTGGTAAACCGATATCCTCCAAAACCTAATCAACTCTGATGACACCAACCAAAATAAAATGTACGAAATTTGGTGTTGATACGACAAATAGTTTTCAGGTAAGAGCGCCCACAAAGTAAATAATCAGCAACTTCCGGTTTATCGGTATTTCACGAATAACTCCTAAACAATCAGTGATACAAAAATATGTTTAATACAAAAGGTGTAGTAGAGTACTTTTTCTAAAACTTTTAAAAATAATAGTATATTCCTAAATATCATATTTATAGAGGTATTTTGCAAAATCGGAAATAAGCTTCGAAGAGTAAAGCTCAACTTCCGGTTCAATGATATACTCTAAAAAATAATAAACTCTAATCACAACAACCAAAGTAATATACATGAAATTTGGTGTTGAAACGACAAATAGTTTTCATGTGAGAGCGCCCACAAAGTACATACTAAGCAAATTCCGGTTTATCGGTATTTCATGAAGAACTCCTAAACAATCGGTGATATAAAAGTATGTTTCATACAAAAGTTATAGTAAGATAAATTTTCTAAAACATTTATAATTAATAGTATATACCTAAATATCATATTTATGGAGATATTTTGAAAACCGGAAATGAGCTTTGTAGAATGAAGCTCGACTTCCGGTCAACCGATTTACTCCAAAAACTAATCAACTCTAACGACACCAACAAAAACACTATATGTGGAATTTAAAGTTGATATAACGAATGGTTTTCATGTTAGAGCGCCCACAAAAGACATAACAGCTACTTCCCGGGTTATCGGTATTGCACGAATAACTCTTAATCAACCGGTGATACAAAAATATATTAAATACAAAAGTTATAGTAAATTATATTATCTAAAACTTTTATAAGGAATACAATATACCAATATATCATATTTATGGATATATTTTGAAAACCAGAAATGAGCTTTACACAACGTACATAATCAGCAACTTCCGGTTTATCAGTATTTCATGGATAACTCCTAAACAATCAGTGATGCAAAAATATGTTTCATACAAAATTTATAGTAAATTATTTTTTCTACAACATTTATAAATAATAGTATATACCTAAATATCATATTAATGGAGATATTTTGAAAACCGGAAATGAGCTTTGAAGAATAAAGCTCGACTTCCGGTCAGCCGATTTACTCCAAAAACTAATCAACTCTAACGACTGCAATAAAAGTACTATGTATGAAATTTGGTGTTAATCCGACAAATAGTTTTCATGTTAGAGCGCCCACAAAGTACATAATCATCTTCTTCCGGTTTATCAGTATTTCACGAATAACTCCTAATGAACCGGTGATACAAAAATATGTTAAATACAAAAGTTATAGTAAATTATACTATCTAAAACTTTTATAAGAAATACAATAGACGTATATATCATATTTATGGAGATATTTTGAAAACCGGAAATGAGCTTTAATGAATAAAGCTCGACTTCCGGTTAACGGATTTACTCCAAAAACTAATCAACTCTGACAGCACACACAACAGTACTATATATGAAGTTTGGTATTGATACGACTTTTAGTTTTCGAGTTAGAACGCCCATTATCACACACACACATACACACACACACACTCACACACACACACACACACTCACACACACACACACACACACACATACACACAGACATCATTCAGAAAATGGTCAAAACGTGTTTTAGGGACCCCAAAACGTGTATTTCCGTTGAAATCTCGGAGTCGAATTTTTTCATGAAAACAATACTTTCTCTATACTTCGTATATGGAGAAAGTAAAAATATGATATATTCAATACAAATTTCCATCTTCTTCCTCTATTTGTCCTTAGTTTTCGTGATTTTGAAAAAGATATTATCGAAAAATTATCGAAACTGGATAATTTTACAGAAATTTCCATCTTTTACCTGTATTTTTCGTTAGTTTTCGTGATTTTGCCAAGATATGATCGAAAAAAGCATCGAAAACGGATAACGTCACCGAAATTTCAATCTTTTTCCTGATTTTTCCTTAGTTTTCGTGATTTTGGCAAGATTTGATCGAAAAAAAGTATCGAAAACGGATAACGTCACCGAAATTTCAATCTTTTTCCTGTATTTTTCTTAGTTTTCGTGATTTTGCCAAGATAGGATCCAAAAAAGCATCGAAAGCGGATAATTGCACCGAAATCTCAATTTTTTGGCTCTATTTTTCCTTACTTTACGTTATTTTGCCAAGATATGATCGAAAAAAGTATCTAAAACAGATAATTTCTGCGAAATTTCAATCTTTTTTTGTATATTTTACCTTATTTTTTGTTTTCATGTCAAGATATGATCGGAAGAAGCACCGAAAACGTATGATATTACCGAAATTTCAATCTTCCTCCTCCATTTTGCCTTAGCTTTCGTGATTTTTCATAGATATGATCGAAGAAAACATCGAAAACGGATAATTTTTACCGAACTTTCAATCTTTTTGCTCTATTTTGCCATAGTTTTCTTGATTTAGAAAAGATATGATGTAAAACAGCATCGAAAACGGATAATTTCACCTAAATCTAAATTTTTTTCCTCCATTTTGCCATCGTTTTCGTGATTTTCCAGGATATGATCAAAAAAAGGATCGAAAACGGATAATTTCACTGTAATTTCAATCTTTTTTCGTCGATTATACCATAATTTTCTTTTTTTGCTGGCATATCATCGAAAACGGTTAATTTCACCAACATTTCCTTCTTTTTCCGTCTATTTTGCCTAACTTTTCGTAATTTTGCCATGAAACGACCGAAAAAACTTCGAGAACGGATAATAACACCAAAATTTCAATCTTTTTCCTCTATTTTCCTATAGTACCCGAGATTTTGGCAAGATTTGATCGAAAAAAAGCATAGAGAACGGATAATTTCAATGACATTTCAATCTTTTTCCTCATCCTGCCTTAGTTTTCGTTATTTTGCTAAGATATGATCGAAAAAAGCATCGAAAAAGAATAATTTCACCGACATTTCAATCTTTTTCCTCATCCTGCCTTAGTTTTCGTTATTTTGCTAAGATATGATCGAAAAAGCATCGAAAACGAATAATTTCACGGAAATTTGAAACTTTTCCTCTTTGATTCCTTAGTTTTCTTGATTTTGCCAGGATATGATCCAAAAAAGTATCAAAAACGGAATTTTTCCATTGAATTCCAATTTTTTTCCTATATTTTAGATAAGTTATAGTGATTTTGCCTAGATATGATCGAAAAGAATCAAAAACGGATAATATCACCAAAATTTCAATCTTTTGCCTCTATTTTGCCTCAATATTCGTGATTTTCCAAGAAATGTTAAAAAAAATCTTTGAAACGGATATATTCAATACAATTTCCATCTTTTTCCTCTATTTGTCCTTAGTTTACGTGATTTTGAAAAAGATATTATCGAAAAAAGTATCGAAACTGGATAATTTCACAGAAATTTCCATCTTTTACCTGTATTTTTCCTTAGTTTTCGTGATTTTGCAGGAATATGATCCAAAAAAGCATCGAAAACGTAATATCTCACCGAAATTTCAATCTATTTCCTCTATTTTACCTTAGTTTTCGTGAGTTTGCCAAGTTATGATCTAAAAAAGCATCGAAAACAGATAATCTCCCCGAAATCTCATTTTTTTTCCTCTATGTTCCCTTAGTTTTCGTGATTTTTCAAAGATAAGATCGAAGAAAGTAACGAAAACGGATAATCTCATCGAATTTTGGATCTTATTCATCTATTTTGCCATAGTTTTCGTGATTTTTCAAAAATATGATGGAAAAAAGCATCGAGAACGGATAATTTCAGCGAAATTTCAATGTTTTTCCTCTATTTTGACTTACTTTTCGTGATTTTTCCGAAATATGATGGAAAAAAGAAGAGAAAACCGATAATTTCAACGATATTTCAATCTTTATTCGTCTATTTTGCCTTACTATTCTTGATTTTGCCAGGATATGATCCAAAAAAGTATCAAAAACGGATAATTTCCATGAAGTTTCAATCTTTTTCCTATATTTTAGATTAGTTATCGTGATTTTGAATGGAAATGATCGAAAAAAATATCAAAAACGTATAACCTCTCCTAAATTTCGATTTTTTTCTTTTACTTTGCCCTTACTTTTCGTGATTTTCCAAGATATGACCGAAAAAAGTATCGAAAACGGTTAATTTAACCTAAATTTCAATCTTTTTCCTCTATTTTGCCTTACTTTTCGTGATTTTCCAAGAAATGTTGAAAAAATCTTCGAAAACGGATATATTCAATAGAATTTCCATCTTTTTCCTCTATTTTTCCTTAGTATTCGTGATTTTGAAAAAGATATTATCGAAAAAAGATTCGAAAATGGATAATTTTACAGAAATTTCCATCTTTTACCTGTATTTTTCCTTAGTTTTCGTGATTTTGCAGGGATATGATCCCAAAAAGCATTGAAAACAGATAATTGCACCGAAATCTCAATTTTTTTCCTCTATCTTGCCTTACTTTTCGTAATTTTTCCAAGATATGATCGTAAAATGCATCGAAAACGGAATATCTCACCGAAAATTCAATCTAAATCCTCTATTTTACCTTAGTTTTGTCATTTTGCCAAGATATGATCGAATAAATCATCTAAAACAGAAAATCTCACCAAAATCTCAATTTTTTTCCTCTATTTTGCCTTACTTTTCGTGTTCTTTCGAAGATAAGATCGAAAAAAGTATCGAAAACGGATAATTTCACCGAAATTTAGATCTTTTTCATCTATTTTGCCATAGTTTTCGTGATTTCTAAGATATGATCAAAAAAAGCATCGAAAACGGATAATATCACCAAAATTTCAATCTTTTTCCGCTATTTAGCAATAATTTTCGTTATTTCTAAGATATGATCAAAAAAAGCATCGAGAACGGATAATTTCACTGTAATTTCAATCTTTTTCCGTCTATTATACCATAGTTTTAATAATTTTGGAGGGATATCATCGAAAACGGTTAGTTTCACCGAAATTTCAATCTTTTTCCTCTATTTTGCCTTACTTTTCGTGATTTTTTCTAAATATGTTAGAAAAAAGATTAGAAAACGGATAATTTCAACGTATTTTCAATCTTTATTCGTCTATTTTGCCTAACTTTTCGTAATTCTGCCAAGATACGACCGAGAAAATACGAAAACGGATAATATCGCCAAAATT
Source organism: Sympetrum striolatum (assembly GCA_947579665.1). Taxonomy (NCBI): domain Eukaryota; kingdom Metazoa; phylum Arthropoda; class Insecta; order Odonata; family Libellulidae; genus Sympetrum; species Sympetrum striolatum. The sequence goes on along the minus strand of OX388343.1, from coordinate 114,879,010 downwards.
GAAAATCTTTTGCCTCTATTTTACAATAGTTTTCCTGATTTTACCAAGATATTATCGAAAAAATCATCGAAAATGGATAATTTCACCGAAATTTCTATCTTTTTCCTATATTTTGCTATAGTATCCGTGATTTTGCCAAGATTTGATCGAAAAAATGCATTGAGAACGGGTAATTTCACCGAAATATCAATCTTTTTCCTCTATTTTGCCTTAATATTCGTGATTTTCCAAGAAATGTTAAAAAAAAATCTTCGAAACGGATATATTCAATACAAATTTCCATCTTCTTCCTCTATTTGTCCTTAGTTTTCGTGATTTTGAAAAAGATATTATCGAAAAATTATCGAAACTGGATAATTTCACAGAAATTTCTATCTTTTACCTGTATTTTTCGTTAGTTTTCGTGATTTTGCAGGGATATGATCCAAAAAAGCATCGAAAACAGATAATTGCACCGAAATCTCAATTTTTTTCCTCTATTTTGCCTTACTTTTCGTTATTTTTCCAAGATATGATCGTAAAATGCATCGAAAACGTAATATCTCACCGAAATTTCAATCTATTTCCTCTATTTTACCTTAGTTTTTGTGATTTTGCCAAGATATGATCTAAAAAAGCATCGAAAACAGATAATTTCACCGAAATTTTAATGTTTTTCTTCTGTTTTGACTTAGTTTTCGTGATTTTTCCAAAACATGATCGAAAAAAGCATCGAAAACGGATAACGTCACCGAAATTTCAATCTTTTTCCTGATTTTTCCTTAGTTTTCGTGGTTTTGCCAAGATAGGATCCAAAAAGCACCGAAAGCGGATAATTGCACCGAAATCAATATTTTTTTTCCCCTATTTTGACTTACTTTTCGTGATTTTTCCAAGATATAATAGAAAAATCTGATGTGGCCAGCACATGACTTTCTCCATATATAAAATGTAAATACTTATCTACGACAGTAATTTCGAACTCTAAACATTATAAATAATGTTGTTCGGGACATGCTGGATGAAAAACGATGAAACTGGCCTTTCGCCCATAGAGCCCAGAGTGCCCACAAAGTACATAATCAGCAACTTCCGGTTTATCAGTATTTCATAAATAACTCCTAAACAATCAGTGATACGAAAATATGCTTCAAACAAAAGTTATAGTAAATTATATTTTATAAAACATATGTAAATAATAGTATATACCTAAATATCATATTTATGGAGATATTTTGAAAACCGGAAATGAGCTTTGAAGAATGAAGCTCAACATCCGGTTAACCGATTTACACCAAAATCTAATCAACTCTAAATACTGTAATAGAAGTACTACATATGAAATATGGTGTTGATCCGCCAAGTAGTTTTCATGTAAGAGCGCCCACAACGTACATAATCATCTTCTTCCGGTTTATCAGTGTTTCACGAATAACTCCTAATCAACCGGTGATAGAAAAATATTTTAAATACAAAAGTTATAGTAAATTATATTGTCTAAAACTTTTATGAGTAATACAATGTACGTATATATCATATTTATGGAGATATTTTGAAAACCGGAAATGAGCTTTATTGAATAAAGCTCGACTTCCGGTTGACCGATTTATTCCAAAAACTAATCAACTCTGACAACACACACCACAGTACTATATATGAAGTTTGGTATTGATACGAATTATAGTTTTCACGTTAGAGCGCCCACTATCACACACACACATACACACACACACACACACACACACACACACACACACACACACATACATCATTCCGAAAATGGTCAAAACGTGTTCTAAGGGCCCCAAAACATGTATTTCCGTTGAAATCTCGAAGTCGAATTTTTTCATGAAAACAATACTTTCTCTATACTTCGTATATGGAGAAAGTAAAAAAGCATCGAAAACGGATAATTACACCGAAATTTTCTATTATTTTCCTCTATTTTGCCATAGTGTTCGTGATTTTGGCAAGATTTGATCGAAAAAAAGTATCGAAACCGATAACGTCACCGAAATTTCAATCTTTTTCCTGTATTTTTCTTAGTTTTCGTGATTTTGCCAAGATAGGATCCAAAAAAGCATCGAAAGCGGATAATTGCAACGAAATATCAATTTTTTTGCTCTATTTTTCCTTACTTTTCGTTATTTTGCCAAGATATGATCGAAAAAAGTATCTAAAACAGATAATTTCAGCGAAATTTCAATCTTTTTCGTATATTTTACCTTAATTTTTGTGATCATGTCAAGATATGATCGGAAAAAGCACCGAAAACGTATGATATTACCGAAATTTCAATCTTCCTCCTCCATTTTGCCTTAGCTTTCGTGATTTTTCATAGATATGATCGAAGAAAACATCGAAAACGGATAATTTTTACCGAACTTTCAATCTTTTTGCTCTATTTTGCTATAGTTTTCTTGATTTAGAAAAGATATGATGGAAAACAGCATCGAAAACGGATAATTTCACTGTTATTTCAATCTTTTTTTGTCTATTATACCATAGTTTTCTTTTTTTGCTGGCATATCATCGAAAACGGTTAATTTCACTAAAATTTCCATCTTTTTCCGTCTATTTTGCCTAACTTTTCGTAATTTTGCCAAGAAACGACCGAAAAAACTTCGAAAACGGATAATAACACCAAAATTTCAATCTTTTTCCTCTATTTTCCTATAGTACCCGTAATTTTGTCAAGATTTGATCGAAAAAAAGCATAGAGAACGGATAATTTCAACGAAATTTAAAGCTATTTTCGTCTATTTTGCCTTGCTTTACGTGATATTGCCAAGATATGATCTAAAAAAGCATCGAAAACGGATAATTTCACCGAAATTTGAATCTTTTTCCTATATTTTAACTTAGTTTTCGTGATTTTGCAAAGATATGATGGAAAAAAGCATCTAAAACAGAGAGTAAGAGATATGAAATAAAAAGATTGAAAAGTTTACTTTCATTATTTTTTTATTTCTACATATGAAAAGGCTGAAATCCATAGAATTTACTTCAAGATTCAGTCATCATTTTACACAAAAAATTATGGTACTCATCACAACCAATAATATTACAATTCATCTTAAATTTAACGAGACAAACAATTATAAACAATTTTTACAGAACATCTTTACTGAATTCATACACATACATGTCAGCATATAAAAACAACCATTTTATTAGCACTTAGCCACAGCCTAAAGGAAAGTTTTGAAATGAACATTAAAGCTGAAAATATCTGCAGTGTGTGCCAATATAAATAAAAGCAAGTTCTAGAGTTGAAAAAGACTTCCTTAATAAAAAGAAATGTCAAATTATAAAAATAAAGAGCTTTGCATGATGAATCCCTATGGAATATCAAAGAAACAACTGACCAAAGTAGTGAGAGCTCTAAAAGGGTAAAGTATTTACATAATTATGATGCGATACACTTGAATTTCCTAGTGGTCAGTTGTCATCAGTTAATAGAAAAGGAAATTTAAATAGTTGAGAAGCGGCTGCTCAGTCAATAGATAAATAAGAACCAGCACCTTCCCTGGAACAGAAGCACACCTCTGCACATCAGTATCACAGTGTGTAGGAATTCCACATCTTATTTATGCAATCACAAGAGGCTCATCATCGGAAAATCCACGTATTACTGGAGAGTCCTCTTCATCTGCAAAACCAATTTTCAAACAAAGTGAGCATTGAGAATCATTGCACTTGTGAAGTAAAGGTAACTTCAGTGAGCTGAAAATTTCTAATTTTTCAAGCCTTGGATAACGTGAGATCCTTACAGTTTATGTATATATATTGCCAATGTGTAGATGAATACATACATTCATCCTTTTTAAAGTGGCAGTTATGAAAAGCAACTCATTTCTTGGAGAAAGAACAACTCAGTCTAGTCCATCAAATAATGCTTAATAAGAACAACCTAGGTATTGCTACAGCATAAAATCTTCAGGTTATATACAAGGAAATTGAGTGATCTATTACAGTAGAAGACCGTTATAACGAGAACGGCATATAACGAGAGTTGCGTTATAGCGAGTGATTTTGTGGCCATTGTCCATCTCACAGGATAAAGGATAGGGAGTTACGTCCATTATAACGAGTGGTCATATCTGAAGTATCGTTATAGCGAGTGCCACGGTTCTATATTTGTCTTGCAGGAGGCATATCTCGGAATCGTCAATTGACGTGAGAGGCGAAGTCCGACAAGCCAACGGTAATCTGAGGTGTGTTATCTCTTCAAATACCAGAAAAATATTAAATGCAAAAACTATCGTCACCTAATTCATGCATTTGTTTTTTAGAACTCTCTCCTCGGCAAATATGCTTCAGGGAGCAACGATTAGAAACTTCACACAAGTTTCACTCTCCTCTTTATCTCTCTGTACATCCTATCACCTTAACTCTTGTTTCTTTTTGGTGACTCTAGTCAGCGCCAGAATTTTTAATTGAGTTCCTATCATATTGGAATCTGTTCGTGGGATTTGTTTTCATACGAAGCTTGGCACCAAATTTTTTGATCCAGGATGAGTAGGATGATAAGAATTAAAGGCAATGCTGATTCGGATTCCAAGGAAGACCTCCCTCGCGACACAGTCATTGCTTATGAAGTGTGTGAATGAAAAATATCTCGAGAAAGCATTTTGATGAGAATTAAGATTATCTAATGACTTGCCGTCATTTTTCGATGATTATTGAGCAATAGTTTTCTGCATTTTATATTAGAGAGCAAAGTTACGTTACGATACATGAATCAAGAAAATAATCTGTTTCCTAGAAAGTAGCGAGCCATTGCAAGTAATGGGCACCCAGAAATTTGAGCATCAGACATTGAAAAATCATTTGCCTGTGAATGTAATGCGCACCTTAATATATGCAATCACACCATTCGCTGCACCTTAAACGTCTGTACTATTCAGGCGTACGCTAACATATACGTATATTTAATAAATATTGTTTATTAATATTATTTATACACATATACACTGTATCTAAATGCAGTTAATTGTCTATGCCGAAAGTCCTACTTAACTGCCAATTCAAAATTGTTCATTAAAAAAGTTTGATGGGTTACCTAATTCCCTTTCAGTTAAAAACTATCGGCCTACAGTTTCGTATATAGTGCAAACATTGAGGTGCAGTATAAAAACATGTGTACATTCCAAACATCGATAGCAGAAGGGAGGAATGTTTGACGAATTACGTGGAACCAGGGTGAGCTGAGGATGAGGCTGGCCTCGTGCTACAGGACATGCCAATGCGCAGTATTGTACCTGAATTTAGAGTTCCATCGATTCGAACACCCACTCAGATTTTTTAGCCAAAAAAGACCCATAAAGGTGCCTGTTATTTTGGAGTAAATGTGGTATTTTTTTAATTACCGGAACGTACTTTTTGACTCATTATGTAGAATTAGCATAAGGATCGAAAACCCTGTAGTTCCATTTTGCAGCACTCACTGGCCTTGGATAAAAGAGGACCCAAGTTTAGTGTTATAAGGTATAACGAGTACTTTTCTGATTTTTGTCAGCTCTCATTATAACGGACTTCTACCGTACTATGTTCAAAACGTTCACTAACTTTTTTCCTGTGAATACGCAGAGCATGAAAAATTTAAAATTCCTTGTTATAGATACCACAACATATTGTGGGTACACCTACATAACAGTAACTGAATACAAAGTTACTTACAAAACAACAAATTAAATACAAACAAAAATTAAATAAATATTTTATAATTAAAGACAAACTGAATACAAAGTTTTTTGTACTCAATTAGGATATTGCTGTGGCACTTCAAGTTGTGTTCTCTAATTACTGTTTGTGATAATGTGTACATTTGCGAGTAACAATTGTCGTTCCCATCAGCCCTCTTCCCTCCCTTAATTACCTCCTCTCTGTTTATAGATTACACTCAGTTTCCTTGTATTTCACCACAAGATGTTACCCTGTAACAAAACCTTGGTAATTTTTATTAAAAATTATTTTGTAAACTCTACGAAGTGAATTTTTCTGTGATTGTGTAGGAGTTCCACCAAGTAACACCTAAACCAATCAAATTTACTTCTTTCTTGGTTAAGAAATTAAGAGAAGAGTTTTATCAGAGCCTAGTAGAATGTAGCCCTTATTACTAATAAACATTACTGTATCTGGAATAAATAGACTCAAGTATTTTCAGAAAAAAATAACTTATTTACAGAAAAATTCTAACAATACTATTTGATTTTAAATTAGACTAAATTAAAAGCAGTCAAACTTAGATTGTTTGTCAATACATCAATGGGACAAAGCACAGAAAATAAAAAATAATGATATTTTTTCTAGCTGGCACTCAGCTCTCTTTACAAAGTTACTTACATTTTTAATAACCAAAATTGTGGAAAAATTCATTTTTAGGACTTGTATGTGGTGCTTCATCTTTAGTACCTAGGTGGCAGAGATGGTATGAACAGTCGTACCAACTCATTTTGTTTGCCTGGGACCAAAATTGGTGGACCATTTGGGTTCCAAAAATTGTACCTTATTGATCAAGTAAGAGATTTTTATAGAAGAGAAATAGATATTGTAATTGCACAAATCTAAGATGATGTTTTTCTCCCTTCAGGACTCCCAAAGGAAAGTGGGTTTGTCTTAAAATCCGAAGCAAAACTTTAAATGGATTGCACTATCTGAATCGTTACAGGCATAGGTATATACATCGTACAAAGCTATTTGAGTTTCATCAAAATTATCTCAATTTACAAAATGTTTGTATGAAAAGTTATAATTTTGCTCAATTGGATAGTAAAAGTGTCAATGTCATCATGTTATTAACTGCTACAATGTACAATCAATTTAGAGCAATTTCACGCATGCATCTTAGTTTTCCACTGTTTAGAGAGGTCACTTCAGTTGCAACCATACCCTTCAGAGTATTGCGGAGAAAAGACTTCATTACTCCACAGCTATAAAAAAAGTTATAGTATTTGCAGAAGAAAACCAAATTCTGCAGCTGGAAGAGTATTTGGAGAAGTAAAATGTATTCATCGAAGATAACAATGTAAAACTCAGTGGGTCTAGAGCACATTGGCAGTTGATGTGTCATCAGCTCAACGAAAAGACACAGTGAAATGCAGGAGAATGGTGGCAGGCCCTCATGGACTGTGGGTTGCCACAATTATCAGTAATTATCATTCAAAATTTAATTTTTCCCTCTCAGAGTTCCAAAAAATGAGGGGTCATCTTAGATTTGTGCAATTTCAATACATATATAGCCTGATTCTCCTTCAGGCAAATGGTTAATTGATTAATGGCCACAGAAAGAGGAAAAATTCACCTTTAAAAAGTTGAGAATTGAGACAAAAATACTATTTCTATAGTAAACTTACCAATAAAATCTCCTACTGAAGCATGGAATGAGAGAAAATGAGGGAAACAATGAAAACAATGTTCCATAAATTTGTACATTAAATTATTTACAAACCAGATGAGAAAAATCTATTTTTCAAATGCTAAAAAGCATAAACTTGATCTGCCTGAGAAACATAGGTGATGTACGAGTTATAAAAGGAACACTACATGTTGTCATTCTTCCATTCATTTGCTGCTGCCCAAACTTGTTAACATATTAGTTTGAGATTTTAGGCAATTTGTTACTCTATTTTTGGTGTATCAAGGGCTGAGATTAAATTATTTGCATCTTCTTAATATTATGCGCTTGTTTTATTTTTTTTCTAATTGTAACGAGAACATGACATCTGTGAAGCTGTCGTGAATGTACGGTACCTGACAAGTTGAATGACAATCAAGGAATATTTTATATACACGGTTTGTGACTTACACGGAAATTTTTGGAACCAATTAACACTGTTAGCTGCGGACTTAGGGTTTGTCATTTTTTATGTAAATGTAATACAAAAGAATACAGTTCAACAAAATTATTATTGCTGATATATTTTGCAAAAAGAGCCATTTTCAAATAATAGAAACTCATTGAAAAAACTACTTAAAAAAATGTCCAAATTTATGTCTTCTTGGATTTTTATTATAAAGTTATATTGTATAAATTTAGATGTTTCGAGCCAACCCATTAAAAAACTAACATTATAGGTAAAATCTGCATAATACTGAATAAGAAATCTTATCTTTCCAAACATCTTTTTCACAATTTAACGAAACAGTTTTTGCTTGTTAAATTATGAATATCTTTTTTTCAGAATAGCTAATTGACAACATGATTCCATCAACTGATGATCTCTGCCTAATTGAGTTGTGTTCTCGTTAATTCAAAGGAGGTATAAATTAATTCCTCAATTGAGGTCATGCAAAACCCGATGCATAGAGTAGGAGAGCTTATGTACTTAAATTTAGATTTTTGTAGGGACAGAAACTCAACCAAACATTTTTCAGCTTCAGTTTGCTCCTTAAAAGAGGACTTAAGTAGTTCAAACAGTAGATACTGACCAAGGCCATCTCCGCCAGAGAAGGTGGCAGCTCCAGATCGTGTGTCATAGTGGCTGTTAGCGAAGGAGACAAATGAGCGCTGCAAACGCCGATGGCGATAAACAAAGAATGCAAGAGTAGCTGTGAGTGCTAGCACCACACATACAATTGGCACCACAACACTGACTAGGTTTCCAGTTGACAGAACTGCAGACCAGGCATCTGTAGAGAGAGAAAAAATCGTTAAAACTATCACACCAGCATTCTGAAACAAACTCAACTCCCTAATAATTCTCAATGGGGGAAATACACCATACTTATACGATTGACTAGAATTCCAAGAATATAATAGATAGTTAATGAAGTAACAAAGAAATAACAAGTAACTCAACAAAAAAACATTTAATATGTAGTATTTATAATTGCATTTAGTAGTTTTTATAGATCACTTTGATCGTTTGTCTTTGAAAAAGCATGCAGAATATAAAAACTAAGGATTCCACAACCTAAATAAGAGTTTTGATAAAGTTTTCTTAGAAGAACAAAATTTATTCAGCATTCCACAAATGCCATTTTGAAGCAGTATTAACTATTGTGGAAGGCTCAAAGATCACTGCCCAGATCGACAATCTTCAAGTACTGTTATGGCCATATACAAATGCATTCGACTCTTCCATATAAGTATAATAAATAATCATAAATTAGCTGTTCATCATCCTGAAGAAAAGAGAGAAATTCATTTTTAAAATATTCCATAAACTTGCATTATTTTGGGTTTCTTCCATGTTTGCGTTTTTAAACATGTGAAAGGCTTCCCAAAGACTAAGCAGATAAAGAAAAGTTGAAACAAGTTGAGACTAACTAAACCCTCAAAAAAAATACAACAGATATACTGTTCATCTACAGCAAATAAAATGAGTGGAGGATTAACTATTTATTCAAGAAAACGCACATTTTATAACTTCATTACTTTTAAATTGCATTTAACTAGAATCGAAACTAAATAAACTATTATTTCAGCTGTGATTAAAACCAAACCTGAAATGAAAAACAACCCGTCTCATTACATATTCTGCTCTCAGTTTAAACACGTTTTGAAGAATTCTCAATCATGTTTCAAGCACATATAAATGAATGTCCCACCACTGCATCATGAACACCCCTTTCCTCACGACATAGCGATCTACTTTCTTCCCAGCTTGACAACACAGGCATAGCACTACTATATCCAATAATGTATTATTATGAATGAATGACTTGTTGCCAAGAAATATACTTTGGTCGTCAAATATGAGCAGCGGTCTCCCCAAAGGTATAAATACCAAGTCAAGACATAAACTTGACATCCTTGAATGTGGCAACAGAAGTCTGAGACAGCCTTCCTGTTCACTCTGATTGGAGTGACACCGACAAAGACTTTAAACCACTAATCCTATCCATATTCATACAAGTGATTATACAAAATAGTCATCAAACAAGCAATGGGATACGCACGGTTCACATGCTTAGAATTTAGAGAAGAAAAGAGAAATAAAAAGTCTGGTGTAGCAGAGACTCGAAGCAAATGTTGATGATAAAGATGCAACAAATTGTAAAATTACAAAGGCTATGATTTACAGATATAGCTTCGGGAATTTTCTCACCAACCACGCATAAATAATAATTACAGACATTATTGTGTATGTAATAGAAAAATTTGAACAAAATTTAAACAATAAATGACTTAAGTTACTACAATCTGGATAAAAACTTACGAGCTGCCATTGTGACAGAGGTAACTTCAGACATCAAGGAATTGTAGCCATCCATAGTGATCAGCTGGACGGCAACTGTGTAATTAGTTCCATCCTGGACATTGTTCAGAATAAATGGTGGTCCAGCTGATTCATATTGTTTGGCTGCGGATATATTTATACTGCTGCCCTCCGAAACATACACCCTGTACTTATATCTAAAAATAAAAATTAAATTAGTTGAGCAAAATACTACACAACATGATAAAATTTCATTCAGTCATGGATAATTTGTTAACTAAGAAAAGCAGTATGGATGTCAAAAATAACAATAATGGAGGAATAATTTCATTGGGGGTAAGATGTTATACTACATATAACTCTTATTATATAACATCTTAATGAAAATTTAGCTGTGAGAAAACTAAAGTTGTAGTCTATAGCACTTTGAATAAAATTGCAAAATGTAAATTTAATCAGCAGCATAGACATTAAATTAGCAAGGAAGGTGCAAAATAAAATGTATTATCATAAATTATGATCAAGGGGGAATGGATACACAAGAAAATTTTGCCTTTGGTGAAAGCAGTTCAAATGCTGGTGGGATCATGCTTGCGCGAAAAGCTATCAAACTGCTTTTAACAACACTTTTACTGATTAAGATTAGTATAAAGTTTCCGAGAACTATTAATCAGTAGTAGTAACTAGTAATCAGTACACATCATCACAGGATAGGATTATTAATGAAAAAGCATAGGTATGTAGAAATGAATTCAGAGTAAAGAATGAGATACTTTGAAAACAACAACAATTTTACCACATTTTGTAAGTGCCAATTTTACAACATTTTCGTAGACACTGCAGAAGAAATCATACAAAAAGCAATTACTTACCCTCCTTCTTTCAATTGCCTACTTAAGTCTTTGTTATCATTCCAGTAGACAATATAGCTGCCATTTCTTCCTGGTAGGACCTGAACTTGGTGAGGTGGAAGAATGGCAGGTGCATTATAATAAAAAGGTTTGCTAGCAGCTGACACAATCCCTGGCTTCTCATCACTCCACACTGGCACCGTCTGCACATGGAATTCATAACGGCCACCATAGTGCCCTTCAAGGCGATGTTCCATGGCTGTGTCTGATGTTGCATTCAGAGTCACGTAAGATGTACGCTGGATGGTTAACTCCTTCACAGATATCTGTGAAATAAATTAAAATACGTGATTTATACCTTCAGTTAACATTAAATATTATAAAAGCAAATCATCAAATTTATTCTCCTATGCCATATAAATAAATTCAGAGGTGAACAATCTTGATTATTTCTACATGATCACACCTCTCATGCACTTCAGTTTACTTTAGTTCAACAGTCATTTGCATGTCGATTCAAATGACACTTGCTGAAACAATAAAAAGTTACTTCAAATAAAATATAATCCACTACATTCAATTTTTAAAATGTTGTCCGTTCTATCTAAATATCACAATTAATTGTTTTTTGTTTAGCAGAGGTATCAGAGAGAACTGTAGAAATACAAACCATATATCCGACCTTCCCAGTCATGGTGGGGCAAGACGAACTCCAAGACACAACCATCATTGTTTCATTCTTTGGATCAGCTGTGACCCTGAGGTATTTTGGGGGGGCTAATTCATCGAACTGGGTGATCAAATTACGTGGCCTGCTGGAGAGAGGCCCATGTCCAAGGGGCCCAACCAAAGCCACATCAAAAATGTAAGATTCACATGCTTCCAACCCCTTCACAGTGAAGCTGAGCTCCCTAGTTCTAAACTTGGGCCCTTAAATAGAAAAAATCAACAAACCAAATTATTTACAAATACAAAAAAGGAAAATCATAATATAATGTAAGTCAGACAGAAAGTAGACAAACTTGTAGCAAGTAAGAAAACAGATAGTAAAATTTAAGGTATTGGCTCTCAAAGGTCTTCTGATAGGAACTTAATTTCTTATGAGACAATTTTGCACTGATCAATGGTTGAAGTGATTGTGGTAGATATCACTTTTTGGAAAGTATCTAAACTGATCTCCTCATTTTCAACACTCCAAGTTGAATAATATTTTAAAGTAAACACAACATCAACCCACACATAGAATTTCAGGTTGATATTCATTCAGAAAGTTCTTTTCCATACGTTTTCATTTCCATAGAGAGAAAATAATAAAACTAACCACAATATATCATCTAGCGATGGGAAGCATTCTGGTAATAGACCAAAGTGAAGGGCTAAGCATCAATGAAGACAATTGGAGATAGAAAATAAGAGTCATCCACCGATAGGAGTTTTGGATCTACTTAGAATGGAAAAGAAATTATTTTGACTCAAAACTTTAGTGCTCTAGTCCCAATTTCAAGTTAACTACCATTGCTACAGCACTTCGTAGTTTTTTCTCTAGTGAAATTATTTCTGCAATTGTTCGAGAAACTAACAGATAGGCAGAGCAGAGAATGAGGCCATGGATTTCTTCAGCTACCCATTTACAGGACTGGAAACCAGTAGACCAAAATGAAATAAGGGAATCCTTCTCATCGATATTACTGATGGGAATTATTAGTAAGCCAACATATGAAATGTATTGGTCAAGGGATCCTCTCCTTGAGACTTCCGTCAATAACGAAAACCTACCAAGTGAAGAGCACCTTTGGAAAATAAGACCAATGTTAGATTCACTGTAGAAAAATCTCAGACATTCATATTTTGTGAGACAAAAAAAAGGATTGACAAATTATTTATGCATTTCGAAGGTCATCTAGTGATGAAGCAATATATAGCAATGAAATGTACCACAAAAATATTCTTCCTTTCCTAATTAGTGTGAGGACTTACCAGGGGAAGGAAAAGAAGAAAATGACCCCACATACAGCAGTGACAAATTAAGCAATGAATGAAAATTTAAAAGTGAATATGCTCCATTTAGACGGATGGTCCAGTTTTTTTCCATGAATTGGATGAGGAAAACTTTGAGGTCACTGTGAATCCATGAAGAAAAGACATCAGAATTATTGAAAACAAATGGAAAGAAAGATAAGGTTTTGACAAAGAACAACAGAAAATTTTCACCATGAATGGGCATGATAAAAGGTGTCTATATGCTTACAAATATACACAATGAGTTAAAGTAGCTTACATACTGCAAGCATACGTTTAAAATACTGTGCAACTTTTTAGGTCCTACTAATCCTTGGCTGGGCATCAAGTTACTTTAGGAAATGCCGAAGAAAGCATAGAGGCACTGTTCCTCCCTCCAAACAACCTCAGACATTAATGAAAAGTCATATTACACTAGGCGCACTCTCAAAAGACTGCTGCAGGTGTTAGAAGATACTAAATCCCAAAGCATGGTGTTGGAGTTCATTAAACATCATGGATGCCATTGAAATTATAGTGGATTCACGGAGTGAAGGATTCCTGGGTAAGCTTATGTTCAGAGTTACTGAATAATTCCGTCAAGTTGCCATCAGTTGAAGAGGATATAGGCAAAATAGTAGACTTGGAAAATGCTGTCGGAGGAAAAGGATTTGATGACATGCAGGGGAAAGAAATGGAAGAGAATATCACCTACAGTAGCTGATGGAAGAGGAATTGTTAGATTTGGTTCAGGCCAATTAAAGTATCGAAATAAATAAGGAGTCAGAGATGGCGTGTAAAAGTGAGAGTCCGAAATTATCCATTGTATCTCTTGAGGAAGTTTGCAGTAGAAGGTTCCAAGAGAAATTACTTCGATTTGATCCAATCATGGAGAGAAATGCAAACAGGCGTTTCAGGAAGCTCTATCTGCTCGTGAGCTCTGCAAGAGTCAGGCAAAACGGAGTTTCTTAACATCATTTTTCGAGGTTACATCTTGAGAGGGATCTTTTCCTGAAGAAGAAACTTTGGGTTTGGGCAATTTCTCATCCTCTGCAGAGGTCGACGCTCAGATAACGACACTCAACTCAGTGGAAATTAAAGCCTGTTGTGTCTCACCTGCCTGAATAAACAGAATTAACTTCTAAATTTCTAAAATGCAAGCTAATTTTAAGACTCGTGAAAATTCTGTATCTGATTCTGATGATATGTGAACTTTACTACTGATGATTATGTTTTGAGCTTATTTGGTGATGAGCTGTTCCATTTTCAGAAGGCCATTAAGCCCGAGTCTACTTTTCCCTTAAGCCAAGAGACGCCAGGGTCAGAAGCTACTGGTGATAGTGTTGATTATCTCATCCTCTGTGGCTCCATCAAAAGACTCAAATTAAAGGTTTATAAGTGTGAAATAACTTTGTGGATGCAAGTTCCTGTGGACCTCGTCTAGTGGCAATGCAATTTAGGTTAATTCATTGAAACTATTGAATTGAAATTGAATCAAGTGTTAATGTAATTAAAAAATTTTTTAAAAGTAAATTTCTTGTTTGAGAATGGTGTTTCAATAAAGCTGGACACCTTTCCTGAAAAAAGACAAAAACAGATACTTCTTTGCTTAAGACTAACAAAGAAATAATTTCCTTATCCCTATGTTTGCACAGTGATCACAAAATTTCATTGTGAATGAGACAGATTCTCTCAGATTGAGGAAGGAAACTCAATATTTCCCATCACATACTTGTTTCATTAAGCGCGATTTCACGGTGATTTCAAGGAACGTATCTTTGCTCTATGTGAGGGTGTTATTACTCATGTTACCCTCAGTGCAAATTTGAATACTCTAAAATAACGACCCCTTTATAACAAAATGATGTTTTCAAATACAAGCCTGTAATTCCTCTCTTCTGGGTCTATGTTAAGTGCGCATGAAAAGTGAATTACACAAAAATAACAGCCCCCTCTGTTTTTAGGATGAAAAATTCAGAAAAAAGGGGCAGTTATTTTCCAGTGAATACAATAGTAGGAAATTGTTGCTATGCAGAATCAATATGAATTATTTGTGGTACTGAAACAACTGCTTTTGGTATATTTTAATTAGATGACATCTCAATTCATTTAGCCCTCAAAATCAGCCTTTTATATCCCCAAATGATAACCCGGTTTGGGAACACCTGCTCTTAAGCTCCATCGCAATTATCGTATTTCCCGGCCTATAAGATGCACCTTGATTTTTCGGGTAAGAATTTACAAAAAAAACTCATACTTTGTTACATAAGGTTTAGTGATGGTAGACTCTTTATCGCGAGAGATACAATGTATTAGAATAGGTATGACATCTCCGTTAGCCCAATGTGTATAAGTTTTGCAGCTGCACCACATGCAAGATTAAACTAAACATGCTACATTGTATGCATTTCCGATTTACCTGGGAATTTTTTTCAAGGAAGTTCTGTCATCAAAATATTAAAACTGTATTCCTTACAACTTAATCAAAAAAGTGCACTTATCGAAAATTGCAATTAACTGAACTATTTTCAATGCCTGATATGGTAAAAAATACTTAATGGTATGCATTTATCCCGGTGAATCAGCTTGCTTATTATAGGACGGAGTTATACCCGTATACCATCGGCACATAAGACGCAGTATGATTTTAGAGCATATTTTGAAGTAAAAAAAAAGTGCGTCTTATAGGCCGGGAAATACGGTAATTCACTATTTAAAAACTCACCAATGAACAAATCTGAAATGTTAAGGGCATAATAGATGCCATAAACCCATTTCTCCTTCTTGGAATCTTTTGGCGGATCCCAACTCAGCTTGACGGTAGTTCCCTGAGATTTAAGGATTTCTGCTTTCAGACTCTGAACCGTCGGCAATGGAACACCTGAAAAATCAACGAGATGAGCTCAAATATAACCAGAAAATAATTATTACATTATCATAATAAACATTGATGATAATGTTCAATTAGTACCAATTTTCACTTCAACGAGAGAATAAAATGTAAAATGTACCATCTAGTTGCCAAAAAAACACAATTGTATTTGGAAGAATAAACAACTTGAATGATTCTAATAATGAAAAATTACAGAAAAATGTCAAATTGGTGGATTATTTTGTGCAGTAGCATCAATCATTTTCTACAAGTGCAATTACAATAGAAATATAAAACTAGTGAACTCAGATACATAGCTACACAGGGACTACATCCGCTTTGCCTCCTGCCAAAGGGATGACGGTTCGGTAGCGTACTCTGCCCCTATTTTTGGCCACTTTCAGATGGGTCAACTTTTCGCCGCCCACCGTCCATGGCACAGTGCAGTGCTTTCAAAAAGTCATCTCATCTGAAAGTGGCTTAGCAACGTGCCATGAAACAGTGGGCGGCAGCCATGAACAGTCGTCCCGTTTGAAAGCGGCCTATAATATGTATCTATTATATATAGACGTTTCTCCGGATATACCCATATATATATATTATAATATATAGACGCTTCTCCGGATATACTTATCTATTATATATAGATGCTTCTCCGGATTCATTCATATATCATATATATATATAGAGAGGATACAAACTCACAGGCTAAACCACTAGCGTCAATGGCTTGAAATTTTTATGACATATTGGCCATAACGTGAAACCCCCAGAAAAAAAGCGACTTTGATCCTCAGTGTCATAGGTTCGATTCCAGAGGGCCCTAAAGTCCCGATTTTTCCCGTTTAAATGCATTGCCGTGATTTTCGGGAATTAAAAAAAAATACTTTCCGGAGAGGTAGAGTAATAAAACTCAAGGAGCCTATATTTATGGTCTTGGTCTTTCGAGCTTTCGAAAACATGACTTTCACAAAAAATATCCTGGGTTCGATGCTAGGACGATGCAAAGATCTGCCCTTTAAAATACATGGGAGCTGTTTTTCATTATTTTTTTTAAGCACTTCTCGAAATATTAGGAAGTTCGTGCTTAGTCGGAAAGTGTAAGGTAGGAATTGGTTTAAGAAAAAAATTTTCATAAGACCGTACTATTCCTGGGTTCGATGCCAGAGCACATTTACATTTCTCTCATAAGGAATATAAGGGAAGAGTAAGACTTCGATTGAAGCAGTTGCAGCCAATATATCTGCTTGAATTTTCGCACATAGTTAAAGATTAATATGTTCTATTATGTTGCATAGGAAGTTTTACCAGAAGGATCCGGGTTCGATGTCGGGCGGGAAATATGTCTCCCATTTAAAATACATAGGGTTAGTATTTCATTATTTTTTTGATGCACTTATCGAAAGGATAGGAAGTTCGTGCTTGGCTGGAAGATGTATAGTTAAAACTGGTTTAAGGAAACAGTTTTCAGAAGACCGAACTATTCCTGGGTTCGATGCCAGAGCACATTAACATTTCTCTCATAAGAAATATAAGGGAAAAGTAGGACGTCGTTTGAGGCAGTTGCAAATAATATTTCTGCTAGAGTTTCACAGATAGTTAGAGATGGTGATCTTCTATTGTGCTGCATAGAAATTATCAAAAGAAAGACCCGGGTTCGATGCCGGACGAATAAACTGCAGCGAATAATCAGAACATTTTCAATCCATTTTTTTTTCTTTTGACCCCCTTCCCGATATGATGCCGACATTAAATTAGTGTTGTCGATCTGCTTGCAGTATGCAAGCAACATTTTACTCGTACTTATATATATATACACTGGGGATCAAAAGTCTAAGCATGTTCCACAAGTGCCACCGACTTGAAATTTTTACGACATATTGGCCATAATGTGTAACCTCCAGGAAAAAGCCGACATTGAACCTCGGTGTCATGGGTTCGATTCCAGAAGGCCCCAAAGTCGCGATTTTCTCCATAAGGATACATGGTGGCGATTTTCAAAATTTTTTAAATAATACTTCCCGGACAGGTGAATCCAAATTCAAGGAGCTTACAGATATGGTCAAGAACTATTAAAAACATTAATGACTACTAATGAGAACGTCCTGGGTTCGATGCTAGGACGATGCAAAAATCCCACATTTAAAATGCATGGGGATGGTTTTTCATTAATTTTTTTGATGCACTTATCGGAATGTAAGGATTTTCTCGCTCTGCTAGATGATCTATATTAAGACTTTGTTTAAGGAAAAAAATGTCATAAGACCGTACTATCCCTGGGTTCGATGCCAGAGCACATTAACTTTTCTCTCATAAGGAATATAAGGGAAAAGTAAGACGTCGTTTGAGGCAGTTGCAGCCCATATTTTTGCTTGAATTTTCATACACAGTTAAAAACAGTGATCTTCTATTATGTTGCATAGGATGTACAACTAGAAAGACCCAGGTTCGATGCCCGGTGGTAAATATGTCTCCCGTTTAAAATGCATTGGGTTAATATTTCATTATTTTTTTGATTCACTTATCGAAATGATAGGAAGTTCGTGCTAGGATAGAAGATGTATGGTAGGAATTGGTTTCAGAAAAAAATTTTAATAAGACCATACTATTCCTGGGTTCGATGCCAGAGCACATTAACATTTCTCCCATAAAAAAGAATATAAGGGAAAAGTAGGATGTCGTTTGAGGCAGTTGCAGCTAATATTTCTGCTTGATTTTTCACACATAGTTAGAGATGGTGAACTTCTATGGTGCTGCATAGTAAGTTCCACCGGGAAGACTCGGGTTCGATGCCGGACGAATAAATTGCGGCCTTTATTAGGAATATTTTTAATCCATTTTTTTTCTTTTGAGGACTCACTCTATGTGATGCCGACAAAAAACTTTTGTTATCGATGTGCTTGCAGTATGCAAGCTACATTTAACTCGCATATATCTATTATATATAGATGCTTCTCCGGATTCATTCATATATCATATATACATATATATATATAAGTAAAAAGTAGCTTGCATACTGCAAGCAGAGCGACAATACTAATTTCATATCGGCATCATATCGGGACGGTTCTCAAAAGAACAAAAAAATGATTCAAAATATTCTTAAAATTCGCTGCAATTTTATCGTCTGGCATCGAACCCGGATCTTACTGGTATATTACTATGCAGCACAATAGAAGATCACCGTCTCTAACTATGTGTGAAAATTCAAGCAGAAATATTGGCTACAACTGCCTCAAAAGACGTTCTAATTTTCACGAATGTAAATGGCTCTCTGGATTCGAACCAAGGACGATCTTGGAAATCTAAAATATGTTTCTGAAAGTTATTTATGATCTCTATCTATATGCCGAATTTCAAGTTTCTATATTATTGGGAAAGGTTTAAAAATAATTCCTAAATATCGGACCAATTTCTGATTGCAGAGACACCTGGTGTCGAACCCAGGAAATATTGTAATCTGAGAATGCAAAGTTTGATTTGAAAGGGCTGGCTTTTTTATCATGCAAAGTTTGAAGTCGATAGCATGCCGGGAAGTACCTTAATTTTGTTACCGTTATCTCCGTAAGAAATGCATTGAGAAGTGCAAATGGCCCTTTGGGATCGAACCAAGGACCATCAGCGAACATGTAAAATTTGATTATGAAATATATTCATGATATGTATTTACGTGCCGAGTTTCAAGTTTCCATGCCATCGGGAAAGGGTCCAAAAAAAATCTTAAAAATCGCCACAATACATTTTAAACGGCCGATTTTTGCCTCGACCTAGCATCGAACCCAGTATATTTTTAGTAAAACTCATTTATGTTTTCGATAGATCATGACTATATATATCGGCTCCTTGGGTTTTGAGTCCCTACCTATCCGGCAAGTATTTTTTAAAAATTCCCGAAAATCAAAGCAATGCATTTAAAGGGGAAAAATCGGGACTTTGGGGCCCTCTGGAATCGAACCCATGACACTGAGGTTCAAAATCGCAATTTTTCTGGCGGTTACACGTTATGGCCAATATGTCGTAAAAATTTCAAGTCAATGACGCTTGTGGTTTAGGCTGTGAATTTGTATCCTCTCTATATATATATATGATATATGAATGAATCCGGAGAAGCATCTATATATAATAGATAGAGAGGATACAAAGTCACAGGCTAAACCACTAGCGTCATTGGCTTAAAATTTTTACGACATATTGGCCATAACGTGTAAGCTCCAGAAAAATTGTGATTTTGAACCTCAGTGTCATGGGTTCGATTCCAGAAGGCCCCAAAGTCGCGATTTTTCCCATAAGGATACATGGCGGGGATTTTCGAAAATTTTTTTGATGCACTTCCCGGAAAGGTAGAGAGTTGAAATTCGAGGGATCGCTAGATGCCGCGGATATCTAACGAAAATCCAAAAGATATCTTCGAATATTGTCCATGATTCGATGCTAGGTTGGGGCAAATATCGGCCGTTTAAAATGCATTGCGGCGATTTTGAAGATTTTATTTGGACCATTTGCCGATGGGATGGAAACTTGGAATTCGGCATGAGGTTAGATATCATGAATATATTTCATAATCAAATTTTACATGTTCGCTGATGGTCCTTGGTTCGATCCCAGAGGGCCATTTGCATTTCTCAATGTATTTCTTACGGAGATAACGGAAACAAGATTTAGGTACTTCCCGGAACGATATCGACTTCAAACTTTGCATGCTACAATAGCAAGTCTTTACAAATAAAACTGTGCATTTACAGCTCACAATAAGTCCTGGGTTCGACACCAGGTGTCTCTGAAATCAGAAGTTGATCCGATTTTTAGGAATTATTTTGAAAACTTTCCCAATAATATAGAAAGTTGAAATGTGGCATATAGATATAGATCATTAATAACTTTCAGAAACATATTTTAGATTTCCAAGATCGTCCTTGGTTCAAATCCAGAGAGGCATTTACATTCGTGAAAAGTAGAACGTCGTTTGAGGCAGTTGCACCCAATATTTCTGCTTGAATTTTCACACATAGTTAGAGATGGTGATCCTCTATTGTGCCGCATAGTAAGTTCACAGTAAAAACCCGGGTTCGATGCCAGACGATGAAATGTCAGCGAATTTCAAGAAAAATTTCAATCCTTTTTTTTTTCTTTTGAGGACCGTCCCGATATGATGCCGATATGAAATTAATATTGCCGATCTGCTTGCAGTATGCAAGCTACATTTTACTCGTATATATATATATATATACAAGTAAAATGTTGCCAAGTTTTGAGTTTCAATGTTATCGGTAAGAGTTAAAAATAATTTTAAAAGTCGTAGCATATTCTTATTTTTTAAGACACCTGGTGTTGAACCAAGGAACTATAAGCAGACGCAAATAGACAAAATAACTTGTTAGGAACGGATCCAAATTTATCCAATGTTTGAAGTCCATGTCGTACCGGAAAGGTCCGGAAATATGTCTCCATTATCCCCATCTGAAATGCATTGGGTAATGTAAATGGCTTTCTGGGATCGAACCAACGATCAAGGAATCATAAAGCAAAGTATTTGAAACATTTCAATAATCTCTATCTATATGCTGAATTTCAAGTTTCTATTGGGAATGGGTTCATAATAATTCTTGAAAAACTGATCAGTTACTGATTGTAGATACGCCTTGATCTTATTTAATGCAAAGTTTCAAGTCGATATCATGCCGGGAACTACCTAAAATCTGTTTCCGTTATCTCCATAAGAAATGCATTAAGGAATGAAAATGGCCCTCTGGGATTGAACCAAGGACCAACAGCGAATCGCTAAAATTCGATTATGAAATAAATTTATAATTTCTATCCACGTGCCAAGTTTCAAGGTTCCATGTCATCGGGAAGGGATCCAAAAAAAATCTTAAAAATCACCACAATTTGATTTTCGTTGGATATGCACGGCTTCTAGCGATCCCTTGAATTTCAACTCTCTACTTTTCCGGGAAGTGCCTCAAAAATATTTTCGAAAATCCCCACCATGTATCTTTATGGGAAAAATTGGGACTTTGGGGCCCTCTGGAATCGAACCCAAGACACTGAGGTTCAAAATAGCCTTTTTTCTGGAGGTTACACGTCATGGCCACTACGTCATAAAAATTTCAAGTCTGTGGCACTTGTGGTTTCGCCTGTGAATTAGTATCCTATCTATCTATCTATATGAATGAATCCGGATAAGCATCTATATATAATAGAAATGGACTTGGCCATTACTTACTTCATTATTTTCATATTTCATTTGCTATAACACATTTTATTTGGTTTTCAAAGGGCAATTTTTTTTACGTAAATAACCATTACATATTGATACGCACGCTTGGACTTGAACGACATTCAATTAATGTCCTTCAATGAAAATGTCATATTCATTATAAAATGTAATGATATGAATAAGCCAGAATTTATTTCCACATTTGTAATCAACCTATCATCTCCTAAATTTTCAAAAAGATATTCCAGAACCCAGACTGAATCACTCCTATTTGTATTATTTTGAAGAAGTTGGGCTAAATAGTAAATTTTTAAAGAAAGACCTTAAGATGAATTGATAAATCATTAAAATACTGATATGAGGTGTGCTACCACATAAACTTAAAATATAACTGCAAACAAAGTCAGTTCTTTTTCTTTTTTTAATTCCGAAAATCAACCTACACGGTGGGCAAAATATACTACACCTCATATTATATATTCGAATTATGACCAAATTCACTCACGATCAGATGTATTGAAAGTAACGTGCTCATAAGACAGGGAATGTCTTAGAGGTTTAAAATCTCCAAAAGCTTTGTTGGCGTTCCGCTTTCTTGCTTTATCCGACTACCGGGAAGTAAGAGGAGGAATGCCGACAAAGACGGCTTTTGGAGATTTTAAACTTCTCATTTATTTACAGCCCAATACTTCTTTCTTTACAGGGAATGTCTGTGTATCAAAATTGAAGGGATGAATTTATTGAAAATTCTAATAAAATGAATCCTATGCACTTATTTTAGTCCTAATACAATTAATAGCCGATAAATAAGGAAATAAGCCATGTAAGAAATGTAAAATAGCATAAGTTAATTCTAACAAGGAAGTGAAACTCAAAACTCAACCATTAAAAACCATCTACTTTAACATTTCCATTAATGCATTGAGCAAAGTTAATGAAATAGAAGGAGAGATATTTTATCAGCTGAATATTGTTATGGAATGCCAGTTTCAGTATAACATCATATTCTAAAGTTCAAAAATCATTCAAAATCCCTCAAAGCAAAAAAATGATAAGGCCATTGCAATTTAAATTAATGGGGGATCGCTTTAAATGGGCAGCAGGATACACTAAGAAAATTAAATCATTGTAAATACATAAGGAATAAATGAAAGCGAAGAGTCAAAAAATATTCACTAAAGAAAGAAACTCACCATCAGTTTTTACAGATATTGTGCTTGCTGGCCCAATGAAACCCTTCTTGAAAGCATTCACTTCAAAAGTATAAGTTGCTCCAGGAGCCAAATTTGTCACTGAAATAAAGAGTGGATACTTATCATTTCATGCACTAAAATTTACTTTGAATTACAAGTATTGAGCCAATTGAAAAAGATTTTAAAGCTAAATTATAGAGGATGAATACTGTCAACTTTCTCATTAGCTTCTCTATTTGTCTACATTTAAATATCATTCATGAGATATTTAAAGATACAGATGATATACACATTAAGCCCAAATTAATCTGCTCTGATCCAAGAAAAGTCAAAGAAAGACAAATTAACATGCATAAAGATAAAAATATGATTCTACTTCACCATTAAGGGAATTGGATGTTGTGCTGCTTTGATTCAATTTTGGATAAGGGCGGAGAAAGACTGGTCTGACATGATATCCTTCCACATCATTCAATTTATCCCACGTCAGCACAATGCTTCTCTCATCTTTCCCATTGACCTTCAGCCCCTGAACAACATCTATCATTGCGTTGCTATCAAACTTCAAAATAACAACTTTTGAATTGTTGCTGCTGAACAATGAGTTGCTTGCTGTAACCTAAAGAATATTAAGAAATAATATAATTAGGGATAATGTTCCATTGTAATTATTTGAGGAGAAACATTTTATCTAGAAAGAAACTCAATTAAATCCATCTATTACGAGCCTTTCTCAAATATTTTACTTATGACAAAGATTAAATTAAATCAATATAATTATAAAACTGGTCTGGTATTATCACTTCAAATCAAACAAACCGTGTCATAATTGAAGCGTACACTGGTGTTTAAAATGGCAGATTGAGTCAAATCTTAAATTTATGTTTACCAATAATGCATCACAGACTAACTATATTCTGGATAAGTACAGATAACTACAGCAAACCCCTCACCTTGCTTGATTTGTTACTGAAAATTAAGTTTTAATCTGAAGAATTTCTGGAAATAAATCTTTTTAATAATCTAAATAAATTGGCATATTTCTTTTAGATAAAGAGATTAGATTTAAAAGAGAAAATTTTTTAGTGCATTAAGGTAAAAGGAGGTAAGGTGTAAAAGAGACCATAAATTACACTAATTACTCAACTGCCTTCCTCCAAGGATTTAGTAAACTTCTTCCTTTCTACTTCTATGACTTTTCACAACCTGGTTTCTTACTGTCGTAAAATAACTTAGCTTGTTGCCCTTTTCTCTTCATCCATTTCTTCCATGCCTAATTTCTTCTATCTTACAGATATCTATTTATTCTACAAGTATCATCGTACATCGTATCATCTACAAGTAGTATCATATCAATCCTCTAGTTCTTACTGCTCCTCAACGCATACCTCATCTGCAGTACAGCCTCTTTCAATCTGTTCGATTCTACCTCAACAATATCAATTTCTGAAATCTGATACTTTACATTTTCCTTTTCTCTATCTCCCTAAGTTTCCTCGCCTTCATTTTTCTCCCACTTTAATGCTCTCATTTGTATACACAACCGGTCCATCATCTCTTCCAAATGATTCCTGTATCATCATCTACCAGTTGTCTGTAATATCCTCATTCTTTTAATACATAATCATACTTCCAAACATTACTGTTTTTTGAGGGTCTATCTCCTCATTCATATCTTGTTGTTTTTCAGTTTCTTCTCAAACCAGATGCTCTCCACGAAAAGGTTGTTTCTTCTACAGAAGTCAATCTGATTATTGTTTTTCCCTTTATTAGTATTATTACTTGAGGAAATAATGAAAGATATGCAAGTAGTACAGTTATTTGAGATGAACAATTTACACTGAATTTATTTACTGGGAAAAGCAATTTTGCTTTTAAGTATTTCCTTCATTACAGACAGTGTTAGTATCATATTAGACTAACTATTACTATGACCAATCTTATTTTTATCTTTAATGCTGTCGTTTTCTGCACTTAGTCACTCCCAAAATCTATAATTAAGTTTCTGAGCACTGACTTACATGCAATACTAACAATTGAATCTAAAGAAGATGGCAAAACATACCTTCTGCTTCAACATTACAGCAATAATTATTTTCTACATTAATTTCTTCATAAAAAATATGTAACAAGTACTTTCTTAGAGTAAAATTAAAACTCCTTTTCTGATCCAGTCTCTTTAATTAAATATTTATAAGATATCCTCTCAGCAATTATCAGTTGAAACCTTACTACTCTGTTGGAGGAGAAAGCTCTTTTGAGGAAACGAGTGCATTGTGTGTGCAGTGATGGACAAAATTAACTCAATTATTTTTTCATGAGCCAGAATCTACTAGGAGCAGCACTTACTACGACTGATTGGCAACACTTAAGAAAGCATCAAAAACTGGTAATATTCTATGGAACTAATTCAAATTTCCCATTGAGATTATGGAGATGCCTGGGACTGAACCCATTACAGATAAGATCAATTTATCTTTTTCCGTTTTTTTTTCTTTAGGACCTAAATGAATTAAAGAGACCTTACGATGCTTACGATGAGTATAGTTTAGGTGGTACACATTCCATGTTACTAAATACCATTCATGTTTACGCTTCAGATTAGCTGATAAGCAGACTTAACTAGACATTATAATACCAGGTATTGGTGCCAAAAGTTGATGCAGCGTGCAATTTACTCACCCAGAAAGAATAATTGTCACCTCCAATAAATTCTGAATTTATGGTATCTTTGGTCTGAGAGCTGTGTAAGCTTTTCCGAAGAGGAGGTATTGGAGGAGTCATGCTCACAACATAATCAAGGATATGCCCATTTGGCTGTAGAGGAGGGTTCCAGCTCACTTCCACCTCCGTTGCACTTCTCTGCGTCACAGTAACGTTCCAGGGTTCACTAGGAACTGTCATGCATAAGTATTTTCATCAGTTAACCTGAATATCTCGCTTAAAAATCAGATAAATTACCAAAAATGTACAATAAAACAAACACTAAGACTTTAATGAGAAAATCCTTTGCTTCAAATGAGATTAAAAAGATGAAAAAATTAAGGAAATAATCAGGATTTTGGCAGTAAACCATAGAATGAGGCAGTAGCAGTGTGAGAAATGCATCTAAATACACTCCCCGACTTACAAAAACGTTAGGGGCTGTACACAAATTATGTAACGCAATTTGGGGGGAGAGGGGGTTCCAGCAAGGCGTTACGTGGGGGGGAGAGGGGGTTCCAGCCAGGCGTTACGAGGGGAGAGAGGGATCTAAAATTGGAGAATTTTGCTTAATGTAATTTGTGTACGACACCTTATGGTTGGCATGTCATAAGTCGCATAACAGGATATTGATAGCATAACTTTGTCACTGTGACGGTAGATTTCCGGTATTATGTCAAAGAAGAACTGACATTTGTTGTCATTATATTTTAATTTTGTATAGTAACATCACATAATGGTATTTTTTAATGATTTCATCAATATATATTAAAGTCTTTCCATAAAAATTTACAGCTAAGCAAAGACATTCAAAATGATATGAGTAGGAGTGATTTAGTCCCGCAAATATATTTTTGAAAAGTTAGGGAGAAAAGCATTGATTACGAACGTGGAAACAAACACTGATTAATTCATACTGCTGCCTTCTACCAACGAAAACTTGCCCCTAAATCCCAATGAGTATGAAATCTTTGAATGTTGAATCGACGTTGAATGTTGCACATCAATACGTAATCATTATTTATATTACAAAAATTGACCAAAAAAATTGGATAATCTTTGGAGTAAAATATATCCATATTAATAATACCCTACATACTATGACCCTTCTCTTTGAAACATTTAGAGAGATTAATCACTATCCTTGACGCTAGACCCTCCCCTTGAACATTCCATGTTTCTTTCCTAGTATAAACTTGAAATTTTAAAATAAATTTTGAGTGAGCTGCATACGGACTAATTTTTTAATCCCCACTTTGTGGATGCATAACACTAAGATACGTAAAAACACATGCAAATGGAAAAAGATATAAGCAAGAGGAATAAGAATTAGTTTACTGCAACACTTTTGCCTGCAAAGAGAGGATCTCATCTTAGCTTAGGCAAATGCTTAGTAGGCTCTCTATTTTGTTGAATTTCCTTTCAATTTTTTGGCTTAGTGCTCTGGATTTTTGAAAAACTCTGGCAGAAAAGCACAACTTTGGAGCAGAATGTTTTCAATGATTGAAGGCAGTATGATTGGAGAGTGCTCTAAGTATAAAAAGTGTTGTCTAAAAGCAACACAAGCATTTCCAGCAAGATTCTTATTGTTAATTTTTTTATAGGCCCTGCGTTGTAGTCAAGAAACACACTTAAAGGGTAAAAAAAAATTATTTCTAAAACATTGCTTTGAAATAACCTACCCCATTTGTCCAGGGTTTTATTTTAGCAATATTCAGCTACATTTGACTTAAAACGCATAGTGTTGTTCTCAATTAGTTTCCAATATATTTCTCATCAGGAAATTCATTAATAACATAATAATAATACAATTAGAATAACCCTTTTCTAGAAAAATTTAAGGACTATATGCAAGTAAACATAACCTAACATTGTCATACCAGCGACAAACTTCTTTACAATTTGCCCCTAGACTTACTATTGCATTAGATGCCTGATATACAGGGTGCGGCAGGACCGACTAAGCAGTTTCTAGTGTTAAATGCTCGGGCGGTGGTGGGGGGAGGAAGTTGCACGTGGTCTCCCTTTGTTCCGTCGGGGATCCCATTTCAGTATGCAACATGGTTTGGACAGGAGCACATCGAAGCTTTGCAGTGCGTGCATATTTTGAAAACAACCGATCTGTGATCGCGACGCAAAGAGTTTTTCGGTGACGGTTCAACATTCCACGCAACAATTCCGTTCTTAATGCAAACGCAATTCAGTCCTGGGTTCAGCAGTTGGAGGAAACTGCCAGCACACTAAGAAGAGATATTCATGGCTGACGCAGATCCATCAGAACACCAGAAAACGTGAGGCTGGTGAGAGCAGCAATTGAGCAATCGCCAAGACGTTCTGCTCGAAGACATTCTGTTGCCTTGGGGATATCAGACCACAGTTTGAGGAGGATTCTGCATTTGGATTTAAATATCAATCCCTTTAAAATAATGATGACTCAAGAATTGAGCCCAGCAGACTACGCCAACCGTCGAAATCTGTGTGAGCTAATGCTTGCACAGATCCCTCCGGAGACAGCTTTCTTTAGTAGCGACGAGGCGCATTTTGACCTCAGTGAGATTGTGAATAAACAAAATTTCGCTACTGGGCTGAAAATAACCCCCAAATTATTCACGAAAGACCGCTACATTCCCCTAAACTAACGGTGTGGTGTACCGTATCACAATTTGGGGTGATAGGTCCGTGCTTCTTTGAGGAGAAAGGCGTGACCGTGAATTCCGGACGTTATGTGTCCATGTTGGAGAATTTTCTGCAGCCCAGAATAGAGGAGATTGTTGAAGAAGAGTGATTAGGGGACTTTTGGTTCCAACAGAATGGGGCTACAGCTCACAGCCCGAAATTCACTCAAAGTTTTGAGAGAAACGTTTCCCGGGCGTCTGGTCACTTTGAGGATTTAGGAGATCGGGGCCTCAGTCGAGGAGGTGATCTTAAGTGAGTTGCATTTGTCCTCACGTCAGAGATAGTCTCTGCTTATGCATTTGTAAGTTTAGTTTCGAGAAAGTCCCTAACCATTTCCTCTTTTTCATTTTTATTGAGTCTATGGTCAAGATTAGCAGAGTTGCTAGTGCTTTTTTGTTCCCTGCTAAACTCTCCTATTATCATTTCTCCCACATTCCCTATGGTGATTGCCTATGAAAATTATTGAGTGAATGATCCACGTCCTGTAGCTGAGGAAACCAAATACCTTTTTTACTTCCCTTTTCTTTACTCCCCACCTTTTCTTGCACTAGTTCCCAAACCCACCAAATATTAGCAAACCCACACCAGAGCCATCCCAGGACACTAGGAGGGTCACAACTCGTTGTGAAGGACTCTGAATGTACAGCACTGATTGAACAGCTGCCTCATCGCATGAGTCAATGTATAGGAATTGTCTCTTTCAGGGGATATTCATGTTAGAAAAATAATAATGTTCATTCGACATTTTTTTTATCACCTAAAAAGTATTTCAGGATGGGGTAAACTATTTGAAGGCATCACAATATTACAACTACCGTATTTTCTGGTAGATAACCCGCGTGTTATCTATACAAAAAATATAGAAAAATGATAAAAATAATAGTGCGTGATATACAATGGAAAATCTTGTTTAATTGAATATTGAACTCGGAAACAAATGACTAAGCAATACTCACTTACTAGGGCAATTTTATTATAACCAACATATTGTAAATGTTAATGTAATTATATAATTAATTTCGAAATGAGTAATTATTGCAAAACATTACTGTGGTGAAAAAACATTGTCTGCATAACACATAGGAGGAAAGCATAAAAAAGGAAACTTAAGTAATTAGTTCAAGAATTGCATTAAAACTAGCTCGAAGTTTTGATTTGAAGGATTTATTCACCGTTAAATCAAGGGGTTGAAGTTTCTTCGTCAGTCCACCAGGTATAATTACTACCTTGGAGTATTTGTTGACCAATTTCTTTACTTCGGGCACTGAATTGGCTCGACATGCATCCATAATTAAAACAGATTTGGGGCTGAAGAAAGCATGTTTACGTTTTTTCCAAACATTATCCAACCAGGTCTTCAGCATTTCTTTATTTATCCATCCTTTTTCATTTGCGGTAACAATAAGGTCTTTCGAAAAACGCCTCTTTGGAATTGTTTTCCTCTTAAATATCACCATAGGAGATAGCTTGCAACCATCTGACGTTATGCACAATACAATTGTAAAATTTGACTTTTCGTGTCCTGTCGTAGTAATGGACACTTCCTTTGCACCTTCAAGATTCACAGTCATTGCAGTTGGAAGGTCAAAACTTACTGGGACCTCATCCATATTGCCCACATGCATTTCGTCCACTTCGAAAATGCACTCTTTCAAAAACTGTCTAAATGCTATCACCTTGGTCCCCCAATCTACAGGTAGTTTCTGACCAATGCTTGTCGAGGCACGAACACTTAAATTATTTCTCATCATGAACCGGAATCCCCAAGAGGGATATGCTTTGAAGTCAATTATGTTTTTCTCTCGTGCAATTTGCTTTGCTTGAAGTAAAATTCTAGTTGTTGATAGTCTTATTCCTCTTGATCGTTCACGAGTAGTTCAGTCGTAAAGTTCTTTTTCGAGTGTTGGCCAGAAACACTTTCTGTAGCGCATGACTCGTTTTCCACGATGCAGTTTCTTAAAAACCTCCTCATTCTTTCGCCACTCTCTCACACTAGCTTCATTTACATTGAATTTTCTCCCTGCTGCACGATTTCCATTAACTTTTTCAAACTGAATAACTTCCAGCTTAAATTGAGCCGTGTACGATTTGCGTGTTTTTGTTTTCCTTTCTTCCATGGCCTTTCAATAATAAATATAATTAGGTACTATTGAAATAACTTCGATACCACTTTCAAAATTGTTTATTTCCTACTTCATTTGTGCATAGAAAGGTAGTTATAATGATTTTGCTGTGGCGTAAACAGCATCATAACGATCTTTAAAGCCCTTTACGAAAAATAGTACAAATTTGAAATGCGCGTTATCAATACATAAATCACAGAGAAGAAATTTTTGAAATGCGTGTTATCGATACATTTCTCACAGTGAAGAGATTTTTAATATGCGTGTTATCTAGTAGGTGGGTGTTATTTACCAGAAAATACGGTAACAATTACATCCAGCAGTAATCACAAAAAATAAGCGTTATTTAGAATTTTTAGGCCATAAACAAATGATGCTCCAGTTAAATAAGATGAGCATAAAACTATAAATAGAAAAAGATTTATAAGGCAAATAGAATAATGGGCAATAAAGTATAATTAAAAAACAAAAATCAGAAAAAGGACAACAGTGAGAGTCAATGAAATAACAACAGCATGCTTGAAATGAGTCAGACAAAAAGTGGCCACATTAAATACCACACATTATAAATTATTTCAGTTCCAGGAAAAGATTCCACTATTGAAATCCAAATTAAAATTTGCCAGATGAATTTGAAAAGAAATCAGCTGATATTCACCTCCCTCCCCAGTCATTGCAGTGATGTATTTCGCTGGAGGATCACCCGATTCATTTCCCATGACCCTCACGTACACTGTCATGTTGTAAGAGGTAAAGGGACGAAGGTCCATAAATCTGAATTTGGAGTCTTCTATCCACTTAGAATGGTTTAGCCATTTGTTAGAGTTGATTTCAGCAATGGAAGGTAGGAATTCAAACGTGATATCATGTGGAATAGGAATCCGCCAATAGAGAAGGATAGAAGTGGAGTTGTTACTCTGATCCACCCCCATCTGCTGAACCTGAGCAAAATATACAAAAGAGCAACTTTACAATACTTAAAGCGAAGGAAGGAATTTAATTAGACTTTAGGAGGGCTGATACAAGTAGAATTACGCCAGCAGACTTGGTTCAACAGTCAAAATAACACTTTAACTCATGGTTAACACCTAAACTTAAACAAGGTTCTATTCATAGATTATTCATTTCAAAAATTACAACTAAGGTTTACCAATTAGTATCCTACTATCAAGTAACTAAAGGTTACAAAACTGTAGTATTTCCAGTGTTCTCCTGGCGAGTAACTACAGGTTATTAGACTACTGCTACACGACCAATAGTCACATTCATAATTTGGCAACCTTGCATTCATTTCTCTCTCTTAATGTGAAACATGATTAAAAAGTTGTTTTCATTACTTACACCCACAGGATGAGCGAAAATTCACACATTCTTCCAATTAATACAATCAAGATAGTTATTCTTTAATTTTTATGATTATATATTCAATTAAAATAGCTAAATACCTATCACATAGGTATTTTATGGAGTATAGACCAACATATAAATATTGTATGTGCTCAAAAATAGCACACCATTGAATGTAACGCATACCCCAAAATTAGAGCTTTGGGAATAGAAAAATCATTTGACTGCAACGTGCACCTTAAGACATCCAATCCCTAAATTTGCAGCACCTTACACACGAAATGCCAGTAGTCAAACATGCCAAAGATTAGGGCACACATGAATCAAGTTGAAATTGGCCTATTAAAAAGTTTGATGGGCTAGTCAATTCCCATTCAATTAAAAATTATCAGCTGACAGTTAAGTCTGTAGTCTGCAGGGACTCTAACAGTTAAAACATACATTGTGCACAGGTGGAACATTTGACAAATTGAATCAGGGTCTTATTCAATATACAATAAGCATCTGCAATGAAAGTCACCAAGACACCAAGATCTTTAAACTCAGCGCATTACAAATTTGGTAGTCAAAGTATTAAAAGAAAAGAACAGAGCAGCTGATCCAATGTCCTCTCCAATGGGATGCAAGATACATTTGGCAACGCAGTGTACGAAGAAGACTATATACAGCACAAGTCCCCGAGTTACACAGATTCGAATTACACAATTCTGCAGATATAATCGGTTTTCCAAACATGTGGCAAAACTTTATACATAGAAAATTTGAAATGCTGAGTAGATCACTCATAAATAGTAAGTTATATAGCTCCTTTACGGATGGCAGAACATTTGCAGAATACCTAGCAGACAGACATTGCAGATGTAGTCTGTTACATTTGTGTCTTTTTAGTGTGATTGTGCTTAAAATTACATGAAAACTATATACATAGTAATTTCATTAAGAGTGGTGACAATATCAGTTGCATTACTAACAAGGAGAAACCAGGTTTGTAGTAAACAGATTCAAACGAAACTTTTAGGGCACATTCTTTGCTCAAAAACAGTGGACACAGGTCTGACGATTCAACTCAGTGGATGTTTGTTTATGAAAAATTAGCAGTGGAAAATCTGAGTTGGGTAACCATGCCATAATCGTGCATTAACACATACAACTCGAGATTTTCCACGCATGGAATTATTTTCTTCCATTTTTTTACTGATTCTTAGTTAATGCTTTCTGGCATTAACAAAGAAGAGCCATGAACTAAGTTCAGAACCATGCCATCCCCATCTCATCCCTTTTCCCATAAACTAGCTTTCTTTCACTTTCTCTTTCATCTCCTCCTCCATATCCCCCTAAAATTCTGTGAAAGAACTTAGTACCATCCATTTCATCGCCAAAAAGAACAGCTTCCCAAAATGATTGACAATTTGCTACAGAAGAAACAAAGGCAGTTTGCCTTTCATCAGATTTATTCTTCTATTTCTCCTTCCGAAAATTCCCCCATTATTACAAATTGAAATTTGTCGATAACTTCAGCTACAAAATTAATAAGTTCTTCCCCTACAAAAATTTCCACCCCCGCATTTCTCCCCTTCACTCTCCCTCCCTTGCTTTTCCTTGGGTATATAGGCCATGCCTTTTTTAAATAAAAATTTGTGGATGCAGACAGATTGTTTCTTTCCAATTTATGATAACTATCTATTTGGGATTAAATTTCATCTTCTTAGATTCCAAGGATTAATTACCTTTTAGTTAGCATTTATTCTAATACATATAATGCTGCACTAGAATAAAAAAGATAGAATAAATAGAAAAGTGGTTGTTTTGTGAATTTCAGTTTAAGGAAAAAAATACTCCATCTCCAAAATAAGTTTCCAGAAATCCATGCAGAACTTAATAATGGAAAAAATTGGAAATTTGGAGCCTTCTAGGATCAAACCAGTGATACTTAGGCTCGATATTTAGGATTTGGTAGTTGGGACACAATCAAGAAAAGGCTATGTAAATGCTGACAAATGATGGTGAGGTTTTGATTAAGAATTCATAGCTGATAACCTAATAAATACAATAGAAGCTAGAATTTGGACATCATGAATATTAGAGTGAATGCTAACTAAAAGGTAATGAATGCTTGGAATGTAAGACGATGAACATTAATTGCAAAAAGATAAGTTATCAGTAAAATAAACAGAAGAAAATAATTTCCTCATTGGGAAATCTCGAAATCTATATGGTAATGCACAGGTATGGCATGGCTGCTTAACTCTAATATTCATTTTCTAATTTTTCATAGACAAAAGCCCACTGAGTTGAATGGCTGGACGCATGTCCACTATTTTAAAGAAAAGAACGTGCCCTGAAAGTTTCATGCCAATCCGTTTCCCACAAACCTGGAGTTCACCTTGAAACTGAGCAATCTATGAATGTTAAAGTTGAAGCAATCGAGGGAGATAGATAAATAAGGGGATTATGCCCCTCGTGAAAATCTTACCTGATACACTTTCTTTGGATTCGTATCACAATCTGACTCATCCAAACCATCTAGACAATCTTGTTTGCCATCACAGTGCTGGGCAGCAGGAAGACAATGACTGCCAAAGTCGCATAGAAACTGTCCCAAAGGACATGCAACAGGAGCAGGAGTGCTAGCTGTGAAAGGAAGAATGAACATGTGAAAGGCAACTCAATCTTATTTCTCCTATGGATTGATTAACTGACGTTACAAGATTTCTTACGAAGATAAATTTAACATATGCTCTATTCCACAAATATGCCCAAGAACTATACATTTATTGTAGGAATTACCAAATATATATTTTTTAAGTACATAAAACTACTTGCTCCCTATATAATTGTGGATAATAACTTATGAGAGATTAGTTTTATCATTAGCTAGAAGGAAATATGATGAATGGAACAAGTTTTACTTTGGAGGTTAAAGGAATTCACCACATAATACTTCAGATAAAAATGGGGCTAACATAAACCAGAACTAATCTCAAGTTAACTCCACAGAATTTACAAAGCATTAACAAACTATACAGAAAATACCTTTGAAAACTAGTAGCTTTATACAAGTATGCCATAAACAACAACAAATAAGAAAAGTATTAGTAGTTAAGTAAATTTCTTAATAGTTATTCTGGATAATTCAACGTTAATACAAATAAAAAATACTTGCAGAGAGAGAACAAAATATACAGACTATTCAAGGGTATTGGATACTGTTGAAAAATTTTGTTGCCGCCGCTTTCTCTTTTTAGTTCCAACATTGCCACTGCGTATTACCCTAGCAATGGCGGATTGGGTAGTCGAGGAGAGTGAAGAGGTGGGGAGATGGTAAACAACACAAAGCCCAAAATGGCAAGCCCCCAAAACCCCTTCGAAAAATGGCATTACTTCTTGCAAGAAGTTCCCTGGTAGCTTTGCAAATTTTACAAGACAATTTTAGCATGATGGCATGTCAATACTTAACAATGCCATCTTTCATCAAAATTAATATTGATTTTTCTGAAGATACTTGTGATAAATTCCATGTTCTGGATGTTGCTTCATCACACAACTTAGTTGCCACAATTTCATTACCTACCAGAATAACACCTCAGAGCAAATCTACAACTGATAACATTTTTATATCACTCTCACACCACTAATGTTATTGACCTAGGCTTCTCCGACCACTTAGCTCAAACTATAGAATTCTCTTTAAATCCACAACCCATTGAATACACTAGCAAATATGTTAGAATCTTTGGCGGTTAGGAAATTAAAAAACTTCTTTTGAACTTGAAGCTCTTGTTGATTGGTCCGACATTAAGTTAAATGACATCAGTACAGTTACTGTAGATGAAAAATTTAATATCTTCTTTGAATCCTTTATGCTATGTTTTTACCATGCTTTCCCAAAGTCTAAGGTTCCTGATAGAATTTCAAATAACTCAAATTGGTTTACCCCTGAACTTATCAATTTAAAGCCACATCTTTTAAAAATAAATTCTAAGCGAAGAGCTGATGAATCTCTTAAAATACAAAAAGACTTCTATGCCTCTGTAAAGAAAAAATCAAAGCAGCTAAAATGGATCAATTTTCCAAATTGATACCAAAATCATCCAACATTGCTAAAACAGCTTGGAAAATCATTAAAGATGGTCACACTGTGTGTAAATCCGTTCGTAATCTCCATGTCAATAGTCAGATTATAAAAGATCCTCTCATCATTGCCAACCTTTTCAATGAGCACTTTTGCACTTCTATGAACAACCATCCCACACCTGTTGACGAAAAGGAGATGCTATCTATCCTGCATAAAATTGAGAAAAAACATTCCTTTGGAATAGAGGAAATGTTATATAGAAAGACTCGTTGCCATTTGTTTGTTAAACGTTATTGCTTAATTCTATTGATTTTTCTGTTCGGTTGTTAGAGAAAGAGACTAACCCAATGCAATTGAAGCTATTGAATTTTCTGTGATTAATTAAGAGTTATTAATGTTATAACAAAATTAATAGATCAATAAATCCACAAGGTTTATAACACTTAGAGTTTTGTTGTTATCTTTGCAAGGACACAACAGGAAGTAGCTGCATCTTTTAAAAAAGTCTGCAAAGATCGCTTCACATCCTTTATGAATCCTTCTCACAAGGCATTTTTCCTGCCCAGCTGAAACGTAGTTAAGTTTATCCACTATATAAGAAGAGTAAGAAATCTTCAATAAATATCACCCAATATCTTAGGTTTCTTTTTCCAAGATCTTTGAAAATGCTAAATCATAAGGTCCTCTCACAACATGGCTATAGAAAAGGACACTCAACTGCAATTCCTGAATATTTGACAAAAACTTATCAAAAACTAGACACACAACAGTAAGTTGTTGGTATTTTCTATGATTTAATGAAAGCCTTTGACTTTGCGCATAGCCTCAACAACAAATACAATTACTGAACTAGAGCTCAAACGTTTTCTCATCCAAAAACATAAATTTAAACGTTTAAAGAAATAATTGTTAGAATGAATAAAAGACTGTACAAAAGAGTAATGAAAAGTCTTCAATTTCATCATTTTAGTTATGCTTACATAGTAATTTAAATAGTATTTCCATTAATGCTCAACCGTCCATATGGAAGACGTCCTCTTATTCTACTTTGGCTTTGTGTCATGGGGGAAAACCCCCATCGTAATAACAATGTGCATCGAGACATTTTGTGTAAATATTTGAGATTAACAGTAAATGCATACATTAATGCATCAATCGATCGGAAAATAATTGTTAATCACATATTCTCATGGTTTATTTTGCTTTCTTTTCATAGATCCATCTCATTAATGATGTTTTATTTTGATAATATTAGATCAATGGTAATTCAATCCTGGTAAATTCAATTTTTAGATTATTTCCAATGAATACTAATGTAATTAAAATTTTAGAGAAAATTCCTAAGTATCTAGATTAACAAAGCTGATTAACTGTACTGCTGATTAACAAAGGAATGCTTTTTAAGTATCTGTCTACAGGAAGGTCTTTCTTGGAGATTACAATCTAAACAAATCAGCAAAGAGAGATACTTAGTATTACAGAAAATCCAAGCTTTGATTTCAGTGATATGTTGAGTGGACCAAAAGGAGATTACATTAGTACTGATGACAGCTGAAATATGTGAAGGGCAAATCAATTTATGAATGGAAGATCTGCTGAGACATATCATGCGAAAATGTAAAATAGGATAATATTTCGTATTTTTGTAAATATATCTATTTAAGGAGTGAACTCTATCGAACAATATATTTTTTGTTTATACTACAAAAATTCATCACCATATAACAGTAATGGAAAATTTTATGTCACTGAAGATTCATAATTGGTCACAAATGCTAGAAGTTGTCTCCATGTTTGCAAATACTACCAATGCTGTTCTATTCTATCTATCTCTGTTCCACTGTGTGTTCATATTTTGTCGACTTCTATTAGTCTGATTGTTTGTCATCCCACCATATTTTTACGATCCTTCAACAAGAGCAACACACATTGTCATGAAGAGAGAGGGTTGGAAAATGATTCACTTCAAAGGATAAGACTTCTGCTGCTTCCTAACAACACCATGGCGATCCCAATTTTCATTATTGTTGACTGAGATTGTCCATCAGAAAGAGTCTCAAAAAGGGGATGGACAGCAGTGCCAAAATCTTGTTTCAAAAGCATCCTAAAGTGCCAAATCCTCAGGTTATACAATTACAGTTATAGTGTATCAAGTACGTATTTGAAAGATTTCTGGATTCAAAGATGAAGGATGAAATTATGACTTGACCAAAAGGAAATTTTTGTACTGCTCCTTATGGCCAAGAATCACTTTAAGAAAAATGATCGATTTTCTATATGTTTACTAATTTTTCTCTCCACTTTAGTTGGCACCATCAAAATTGAAACGCCCTGAAGGCACAAATATATGCTTCCAGCTTTGAATAATGGAAACAGAAATTCTTAATGATTCTGTACGCTGAAAATATCAATGTAAATGGCAACAGCTCGAAAATGGACTTTCAGGATTGGTATCCAATACCTTCAAATATACCAACTATTTAAAGGATAATTTATTTATGTCAACCAACTCAGCTAAGCTGCAACAAAGGCAAACCTGGTTTGTTTTTTCCATCGCAGCCATCTTCATCTGAAGCATGCGGGCAATTGACAACTCCATCGCAGACTTGAGAGATCGAGATACACGAATGGTCATATCTGCACGTAAACTGGTGACCAGGTTGACAGTCAATTATGTCTTTGCAATTTTTCTCATCTTCCCCACTGTCACAGTCCTTATACGTATCACAAACTAATGAACTCTCAATACAATCACCTATAAAAGAAAACACAATCTCATTAGTCAGTACTACAAAGGCAAAACATGTTTGCTGCTATTACAGGCTTTATTTTTGCCTACATTTTTACACATTCTTAAAATATTTAGGAGTCAGAGAATTCCCTGGGAAAAATAAAATTGCTGTATACTCCAGAATTAGTTGACCTAAATCTTAGCCGAGGCACCTAATTTTATCACAAAAAAATATAATTGGCTTGGGTTTAAGCTTACAGTTGAAATTGCAGCAGCTACAGGTAAATTTCAAAATAAATAGAGATACAAATAAAATTACAGTAATTGAGAGACTGGTAAGTTTTTTTGCAGAAAATTTGCAAAGAATAGTTAGATGTGCAAGTGAGAAATTTATAAGCTGATTTCCTACCACAGCAGACTTTTTCCATCGGAAAAGTGGGACCCTCACTTGAGAGTAAGTTGGGGGAGGCTTTTTCAGCATAAAAAAGGTGCCGAAAAACTTGGTTAACCCTTAAACTGCGGGGAACGTATAAAAACGTTTTCCTGCCAGTATGCGAGAACTGCGGGAAAAACGTTTTAAAACGTTTGACCTGCTCTTCCTTGCCCATGCTTGGCCTTCCTCAATTTTATGGCGGTGCCTGTGAATGAGACGCACCCTCACAAAATCTTTTGCATTGTCCTAAATGTGGAAAACCCTTCCCCGGGGTTTTCCGGCTACTGCGTAATTCCAAGATTTCTAGTGCAATCGTAATTTCATATTTTCCTCACTCGTTAAAAATCAATGTATCTACTAACTGTTTGGTATCAAATTAATCAGCTAAAAGCAACGGAAAAAAATAAGACAATTAAATCATTGGCAATTGCTTCCACGTTAGAGGAACAACAAAAAGCCTTGAACAATAACCGCTGACCGCGGGCATCGGAAAAAGGTCGACCCGGATTATGGGGGTTTTCTGCCTGCTGCAATTAGTCTGACCCACCAGGAGAAGGGACCGTTTCTCTAACTTGCCTCCCGCACACGACTGTCGCGAGAGAAAAATACTCCCGCATCTTATGGGTTAAAGAGTCTGTACGGTATATTAAAAGAAGATCCTTCTTCTAAACATTAACTCTCTAGCTCATTTTTGTTTTAGATTTTTGCTAAGGCCCATTCAGACGAACACCAATACTGTTTTTAATTATTCCACTTCCTGCATCACCAGAAAAATTTTCATCAAAATCCGTGGACAAAAGTGAGAG
This sequence comes from Sympetrum striolatum, assembly GCA_947579665.1. NCBI lineage: Eukaryota > Metazoa > Arthropoda > Insecta > Odonata > Libellulidae > Sympetrum > Sympetrum striolatum. The sequence goes on along the minus strand of OX388343.1, from coordinate 114,838,840 downwards.
TCTCCCCTTGTCAGATTTAGAGATAGTCATACGTAGAGCAGCTTGTTTCATATGAGGAGATTTCAGGTTCCATAGGAGTGTTACAGCTATGATAGAATCCCTCCAGTGAAATTTGCTCCAGGTGAGAAAATCTTATTACTGACGGAAAACTTTTGGAAAAATTCATCAGTTATGACTTTTTAGACCAAATATTTGAGATTTTAGTTCCAATTGAGAATGAACTCGATCTGCTAGAATCACCAACAAAATGTCAACAGGAATATGTCACGAAGATGGACACCTCTGGTCGTTCTTTACACAGTCTATTAAAAAAGCTACTGAGGTTGATAAGGTGGTGATGAACCCCATCATATGCCATTGGCAGCTCACAGTATCGAATACAAATCTAAAGCGGGACATTGGCACACTTCCACCAGGATGACCTCAATATCACGAGCAGTACAATGAGAACATGATGGGAGACTACATGTAAAGACTGAATCAGGAAATTGATGAGCAGTGAAACCATTAATCTAGAAAATACCCTACATTTCTAATACTGGGTTTGTTTTTAAGTATAAAAAACATTATTAATTATCTGGATGTTGCCAGTTCATAAATATAAAAAAGTGTAGCCCATTTGCGTGTACATGGGGATATTCAATACAAAAAACACATTCTCCTGAGCACAAAAGCAAACTTTGGGAGGTAAAATGGTAATTTTATGAACTTTTCAGACATATGAAATAACACTCACTCCAAGGAGAAAAATTAATACTGTAAAAGATACCTGAGTAGCATCTGAACTGATCCCTCTTGCAGGTATGTGGTGCGGCTGTTGTTGTTACTGGAGTTATGGTTGAACTTCGCTCAGAACCACACCCTATCTCATCACTGTTGTCTCCACAATCATTCACATGATCACATTTCCACCAATAGGGGATGCACTTCCTATTGCTACACATAAACATCCACGCAGAGCAAGAATTCTAAGGAATAACATTATAAAATAGTTGGATCAGACCGAATACAAGAAATAAAATGATAGAGAACATCCAATATTAAATATCCAACTTCAAAGCTAATATTTAAGGTATATATTTATATATTTCAATCCCTACATATATAGGAATTGAAAATATTCTTAAAAATTGTCGCAAATTATTTTAAATGGGAGAAATTTGCATTTACCTGGCATCAAACGGTTGGGGACAGTTTTATAGATATTTTTAAATAATAGTGTGTTTTTTTGGGACTATACATTTATATATATATTAGGTATATCCGAAGAAATGTCTATATATAATAGATATTTATAATATATACACACACAAATATATATATACACACACAGTAGAAGTCAGTTATAATAAGAGCTGAAAAAATTCCGTAAAGTACTCTTTATTTCAAACACTAAAGGTCCGTCCTCTTAGGGTTTTTAATCCGTATGCTAAAACTTCGGACTGCATAAAAAAGTACTTTTGTGTCAAAAATACGGTATTTACTCTAAATACCGCACTCCCTTTTGGGTCTTATTTATCAGCTCAAAAATCTAAGTGATCATTGGAATTGACGGCACATTAAAGTACAACACTACTTGTTTGGCATGTCCTGTCCCGTACAGTTGTTGGCTGCATCTTTGGCCCACCCTGGTTTCATATAACTCGTCAAACATTCCACCAATCCATGGCTAGCCCATCCAACTTTTAAAATGAATGATTTTGAATTGGCACTTACGTAGACTTTCTTTCTTGCCACTTTTGACATAGAAGACTATCAGCATTTTGTATACTGTGTATAAATATACACATATATTAATGTACGCATGTACAGTATAAGACGTTTAAGGTGCAGCAAATGGCATGACCCCATATCATAACGTACAAATTACATTTGTGGGCAAATGAAATTTCATCATCCAACGCTCAAATTTCAGGGTTCCCTTTACATTTGATGCCACGTTATACTCAAGTAAATACGGTATAATTTTATTGATTCATGCATCATAACGACCGGCCTTGGTGTTCGAGTAGTTAGTGCCTTAAGTGCTATCGCTCCAACCCCAAGGCCCTGGGTTCGAATCCTGGCCGATCGGGATTATTCTGATCAGGGAATGGTTGTGTGTGTATGTCTGACTTTCGCGTGCAGGGTTGGGGGCAGGAATAGTAGTGAGTTAGGAGTGTAAAAGTCACATCATCGCTAAACCAACCTCATCCTCATAATCACCCAAAACATTATTCATCATCTGACCCCATAAAATATGGGAAAAAGGCTTATAGGAAAAAAAAAATGCATCATAACAAAACTGCATCCTATAAAATAAAATGTGGAAAATAATTACTTAATAATCGTTGTAAAATAATGAAGTGTCATAAGATGATCTTAATTCATATCAATATGCTTTCTTGAGACATTTTTCATTCACACGATTCACAAGCAAAGACTCAGTCACGAGGGAGGGGAAGTGATTACCCTGGAAATCAAAATCAGCGCTGCTTTTATTTCTCCTGTATTCCCATAGGTCCTGGATCAGACGATTTGGTACCAAGCTTCGTATGAAAACAAATCCTACCGGTGGATGCCAATATGATGGGAACTCTTATTAAAAATTACGGTGCTGACTAGAGAGGTCGTCACCGAAATGAAACAACAGACGAGATGATAAGATGTACGGAAGGATAAAGGGGAGAATGAAACTCGTGACAGGTATAATATAATAATAATCATATAATCAATGGTCCCTGAAGTATCTTTGCCGAGGAAGGGTGAGGCGACTTGTGGAAAACAAATGCATGAATTAGGTGACGATAATTTTTGCATTTAATATTTTTCTTTTATTTGAATAAATAAAATGCTTCAGATTACCATTGGTTTGTCGGACTTTGTCTCTCATAAGATATGCCTCCTGCAAGACAAATATGGAAACGTGGCACTCGTTATAACGATACTTCAGAAATGACCACTCGTTATAATGGATGTAACTTGCTGTCCTTTCTGCATTGAGACGGACAAGGGCAAAAAACCACTATTACATACGGCTATAACACAACTCTTGTTATAAGGGACTTCTAATGTATAGATATGTGTTTGCGTATATTTATTATATGTAATTCCTTCTCTGGATTCATTCATGTATATATACGAGTAAAATGTAGCTTGCATACTGCAAGCATATCGATAACATAAATTTAAAGTCGACATCATATCAAGAGGGTCCTCAAAAGAAAAAAAAGGATTGAAAATATTCTTAAAATTCGCTGCAATTTAATCGTCTGGCATTGAACCAGGGTCCTCCTGGTGATACTTCTTATGCAGCACAACAGAAGATCACCATCTCTATCTATGTGTGAAAATTCAACCAGAAATATTGGCTACAACTGCCTCAAGCAACGTCCCACTTTTCACATATATTCCTTATGTGAGAAATTTTAATGTAATCTGGCATCGAACCCAGGAATAGCATGGTCTTATCTAAATTTTATCCTTAAACGAAGTCTTAATATACATCTGATGGCCATTACGTGTAACCTCCAGAAAAATAGTCTTATTTTAATTTTTTTCTTAAACTGAGCATTAATATACAACTTTAAGGTAAGCAAGAACTTCCTATCATTTCAATAAGTGCATGAAAAAAATAATGAAAAACTTCCCCAATGGATCAATCCATAACAAGTGGTCCAACACTGGTTGCTTGACCATCTCAGAAAAAATTGATATTTGGTGAGTAAATACCTTTAAGTTCAGAGAGCTCAAAAGTAATTTTTAAATATTTTTAATGTTTACTGTTTGGATATAGCGGCCATTTTAGTACTTGGCTGGACGCGGTTTTTCGCGTTTGCAGGTATCTACGATTTCTTAAATTATTCAGCAATGGGCTGCCCTAAGACTTTCAAATAAGCTGCATTGAGTTCAGTACACTCTGGCCTATGAAATAAAACCATAATTACATTGCAAGATGCATTTCTTTAACATTGTTTAACAGCTTAAAATTATTTGTCAAAAATTAACAAAATTCAACTCTAGAATGGAAATTTTTCAAAGAAGATACAATTTCTCAACCTTAATATTTTTGAACTGTTACACTATATAGTGTAGTTAATTTTCATGAAGTATCAATGTTGGCAAGATTACCATTTAAAAAATATTCTCTTTTAAAAAATGCGTTTTTGAATTTTTTTCAAATTTTTACTTGCAAATCTTGGTTGGGGGAACAGATAAAAATATGAAAATTGTACACATTAAAGTTCTCAATCATATAAAACTTCAGTATTAAATTCAACTTTGAGATTCAATTGAAACATTGTTCAAAAAATTGTCAATTTGTGCATAAAATGCGCTATTTTTCCCTTTGCAACTATTGGCTTTTAAATGTAGGCATGGTAATTTTATGACTTAAATACATCTAATCAAATATAAACCCTATGGTAACACATAGGTTCAAATAAACTAAAGGTTGCATTGTTGAAATAGTATATATAATGATTATAAAATCCAACATTTCAAATTACCAAATCAACAGGATTTAAAATGTTTTGGAATGTCTCATTGAATTCTAAGACTACTTATCACTGAATAAAAAACAAAAAATAAATAAACTATATTAAAATATCTTAAAGAAGCAGAATCTCAGTCACAGTGGTGAATTCACCAGTGTGACTGGTCAAACTTTTAACGTAACGCCTAAACTTTGTGAAGAAATTTCACAACTTTTGAATGAACATTTAAGTAAAAACTAGGCTGATTGTAGGTGAGAAGGAACTGTTGCCAGTTTATTTATTTTTTGTTTTTTATTCAGTGATAAGTAGTGTTAGAATTCAATGAGACATTCCAAAACATTTTAAATCCTGTTGAAGTGACAATTTGAAATGTTGCATTTTATAATTATTATATATATACTATTTCAACAATGCAACCTTTAGTTTATTTGAACCTATGTGTTACCATAGGGTTTATATTTGATTAGATGTATTTAAGTCATAAAATTACCATGCCTACATTTAAAAGCCAATAGTTGCAAAGGGAAAAATAGTGCATTTTATGCACAAATTGACAATTTTTTGAACAATGTTTCAATTGAATCTCAAAGTTGAATTTAATACTGAAGTTTTATATGATTGAGAACTTTAATGTGTACAATTTTCATATTTTTATCTGTTCCCCCAACCAAGATTTGCAAGTAAAAATTTGAAAAAAATTCAAAAACGCATTTTTTAAAAGAGAATATTTTTTAAAATGGTAATCTTGCCAACATTGATACTTCATGAAAATTAACTACCGTATATAGTGTAACAGTTCAAATATATTAAGGTTGAGAAATTGTATCTTCTTTGAAAAATTTCCATTCTAGAGTTGAATTTTGTTCATTTTTGACAAATAATTTTAAGCTGTTAAACAATGTTAAAGAAATACATCTTGCAATGTAATTATGGTTTTAGTTCATAGGCCAGAGTGTACTGAACTTAATGCAGCTTATTTGAAAGTCTTAGGGCAACCCATTGCTGAATAATTTAAGAAATGGTAGATACCTGCAAACGCGAAAAACCGCGTGCAGCCAAGTACTAAAATGGCCGCTATATCCAAACAGTAAACATTAAAAATATTTAAAAATTACTTTTGAGCTCTCTAAACTTAAAGGTATCTACTCACCAAGTATCATTTTTTTCTGAGATGGTCAAGCAACCAATTATTTTTTTTCTGGACCACTTGGTTTGGATTGACCCCAATGTGTTTTATATGGCAGATATATTTACTGCCTGGCATCAAACCCGGGTCTTTCTGGTAATACTTCCTATGCAGCACAACAGAAAATCACCACCTCTATGTGTGAAAATTCAGGCAGAAATATTGGCTACAACTGCCTCAAGCAACGTCCCACTTTTCACATATATTCCTTACGAGTAAAATGTTGCTTGCATACTGCAAGCAGATCGGCAATACTAATTTCATATCGGCATCATATCGGGAATGTCCTCAAAAGAAAAAAAAAGGATTGAAATTTTTCTTAAAATTCGCTGAAATTTCATCGTCTTGCATCGAACCCGGATCTTACTGGTGAACTTACTATGTAGCACAATAGAAGATCTCCATCTCTAACTATGTGTGAAAGTTCAAGCAGAAATATTGGCTACAACTGCCTCAAAAGACGCTCTAATGTTCACGAATGTAAATGGTTCTCGGGACTCGAACCAAGGACGATCATGGAAATTTAAAAAATGTTTCTGAAATTTATTAATGATCTCAATCCATATGCCAAATTTCAAGTTTCTATATTATTGGGAAAGGTATAAAAATAATTCCTAAAAATCGGATCAACTTCTGATTGCAGAGACACCTGGTGTCGAACCCAGGACACATTGATAGCTATGAATGCATAGTTTGATTTGTAAAGACTTTTTCTTGTATCTTGCAAAGTTTGAAGTCGATAGCATGCCGGGAAGTACCTTAATTTTGTTTCCGTTATCTCCGTAAGGAATGCATTGAGAAGTGCAAATGCCCCTCTAGGATCGAACCAAGGACCATCAGCGAACATGTAAAATTTGATTACGAAATATATTTATGATATCTATCGACGTGCCGAGTTTCAAGTATCCATGTTATCGGGAAAGGATCCAAAAAAATTTTTGAAAATCGCCGCAATGCATTTTAAACGGCCGATTTTTGCCCCGACCTAGCATCGAACCATGGACCATATTCGGCGATATCTTTCTGATTTACGCTGGATTTGCACGGCTTCTAGCGATCCCTTGAATTTCAACTCTCTACTTTTCCGGAAAGTGCCTCAAAAAAATTTTCGAAAATCCCCGCCATGTAGTCTTATGGGGAAAATCGCGACTTTGGGGCCCTCTGGAATCGAACCCATGACACTGAGGATCAAAGTCGCTTTTTTCCTGGGGGTTTCACGTTATGGCCAATATGTCATAAAAATTTCAGATCAATGACGCTTGTAGTTTAGGCTGTGAATTTGTATCCTATCTATCTATATAGGTATATATATGAATGAATCCGGAGAAGCATCTATATATAATAGATATATATATATAGGGGATCAAAATTCTAACCATGTTCCACAAGTGCCACCGACTTGAAATTTTTACCACGTTATGGCCATGACGTGTAACCTCCAGGAAAAAGCCGACTTTGAACCTCGGTGTCATGGGTTCGATTCCAGAAGGCCCCAAAGTCCCGATTTTCCCCATAAGATTACATGGCGGGGATTTTCGAAAATTTTTTTGAGGCACTTCCCGGAAAAGGAGAGAGTTGAAATTCAAGGGATCGCTAGATGCTGTGCATATCTAAAGTAAACCATAAAGACATTTACGAATATTATCCTTGGTTCGAGTCTAGGTCGGGGCAAAAATCGGCCGTTTAAAATGCAATGTGGCGATTTTTAAGATTTTTTTTGGACCCTTATCCGATGGCATAGAAACTTGAAATTCGGTATGAGGTTAGATATCATGACAATATATCATAATCAAATTTTACAAATTCGCTGATGGTCCTTGGTTCGATCCCAGAGGGACATTTAAATTCCACAATGCATTTCTTACGGAGATAACGGAAACAAATTTTATCTACTTCCCGATATGCTATCGACTTCAAACTTTGCATGATAGAAGAGCAAGTCTTAACAAATCAAACTAGGCATTCACAGCTTACAATGTGTCCTGGGTTCGACACCAGGTGTCTCTGCAATCAGAAGTTGATCTGATTTTTAGGGATTATTTTGAAAACTTTGCCAATAAGATAGAAACTTGAAATTCGGCATATAGATAAAGATCATAAATAACTTTCAGAAACAATTTCTAGATTTCCCAGATCGTCCTTGGTTCGAATCCAGAGAGCCATTTAAATTCGTGAAAATTAGAACGTCTTTTGAGGCAATTGTAGCCCATATTTCTGCTTAAATTTTCACACTTAGTTAGAGATGGTGATGTTCTATTGTGCTGCATAGTAAGTAACACTGGAAAGACCCGGGTTCGATGCCAGACGATCATATTTCTCCGAATTTTAAGAAAAATTTCAATCTTTTTTTTTTCTTTTAAGGACCGTCCTGATATAATGCCGATATGAAAATAGTGTTGTCGATCTGCTTGCAGTATGCAAGCAACATTTTACTCGTAAGGAATATATGTGAAAAGTGGGACGTTGCTTGAGGCAGTTGTAGCCAATATTTCTGGTTGAATTTTCACACATAGATAGAGATGGTGATCTTCTGTTGTGCTGCATAAGAAGTATCACCAGGAGGACCCTGGTTCAATGCCAGACGATTAAATTGCAGCGAATTTTAAGAATATTTTCAATCCTTTTTTTTCTTTTGAGGACCCTCTCGATATGATGTCGACTTGATTTTTGTGTTATTAATATGCTTACAGTATGCAAGCAACATTTTACTCGTATATATATATAGATATATATATATATATAGAGATATATATATATATAGAGATATATATATATATATATATATATATATATATATATATATATATATATATATATATATATAATGAAATAGCCTCTCTTCTTAATTTCCAAAATTTATAAGACTTGGAAGTATTTTAAAATAAATTTGCAATGTAACATTGGCAAATTACAGTTGATTTTATGTTTGGTGAAGAAACTGTAAATCGATAAGGAGAGGCTGTAACAAAAATTACATTAGTGATATTAAAGTCATATTGAGAAGATATCCTTAAAGTTTAAATCCTAGGACACAACTGTTTACATTTTAAACACTAATTTTAAAACTTGAATTTACAAACTGTCACCCGTTATCATCAGTTAATTGAGAAAATGCTATAACTATTATCATTCCAAAAAATTCAATGTGTTTAACTATATTCAGATAAGCCAAAATAAAAAGTCTCAGATACAAACCCGATATAAACAAACATACGGACAAGAAACAGAAGAATAAAAGGGTTAATGACATGGAGGTTTTCCTACTGAACTCAGAATGCTTAAATATTTAGCAGTAATTTAATCAATTAATGAAAATTTGTATTAACTTAACTGTCAACAAACTCAGACTAAGATAAGTCAATAAGTAATTAGAAAAATTATGATAATCTCAAAACTTAAGAGTTGAAATATTCTAAGAATTTAAGTTCAAAATTTAAAGCAGTTTGAGAATTTTGAGTGGTTTTAGAAGTTATTTGTAATTGTCAAAGAGAAATGTGCTCACAGTGGGGAGGAAAGGAATTGGAGTGGTCTCAATTGAAGTGGAGGACGTCTGAGTGCAGTTCATTTCATCCGAGTTGTCTTGGCAGTCGTCCTGTCCATCACAAACCCATGGATTGAAGATGCAGCGATTGTTCTTGCACTGTAATTATGAAAGTTTCACTTTTCAATAATCCCATTGTAATGTTATGGACAGTGAAATAAATATAATTACCAAAATTTTAATTATCTTTTCATTACAGCAGATATTTTCCCAATTTACTTAAAGATAAAGGCATTCCTACCTACAAGTAAAAACACAAGCCGACAAATATTAACTTTTTTCCATAACATGGATGGTAATGGCTGTTCTTAACTAATTTTGGATTGCTGATTACAGATATGAACTCAGAAAAGTCCTACCATGTAAGGTTTTTTGTTATTGTAACTTTTCCTTTTTATCTTCTGTAATTCTACACAAATATAGCTATATCGCAAAATAATGTTTTTCAGTAGCATGGATGACAAGAGCTTTTCTTAACTAATTTTGTGTTGCCGATTGCAAATATCAACTCGAAAAAGCTCAAACACGTAAGGATTATTTTGCTATGGTGACTTTTACGTTTTTTTTTCAACCGTAATGCCACATGTGTTTGCCTATACCGTTTTTTATCATGTTAGAGTATTTTTCTCATTTCATGAATGTTATACTAAGTAAGAAGATAACATTAAAATAAAAAGGGAAATATTATCGAAATGTTATGTATAATTTCTATAAGAGGTATAAATGAGCATTGAACTCACCTTCGAACATGCTAAAAAGATCCAAAAAGTTTCCTATAATATTTCCTGAATCCCTTTTAATTTAAGCATAATTTCTTTAGCTTGCAAGATGATGAGTCTTCCCTTACAAAATATTTAATTAACTAAATGTTTACAACTGGAAATGAGAACTCATTAACAGATTCACGGTTGGAGCATTTCTCTTGGAAGCAAACGGCACTCTGCTTAAAAATTGACAAGGACTAACGTAAGGGAATAAAATTGTATAACAGAATAAAGGTCTTTTCGAGAGCTTTAATTTGCGGGTATACGATGTCCTGTAAGTTTAAAACTCTTTAAAATCATTTTTGCAAACTAAAATCAATACTTTCTTGGAGTTAACTTGCCATTTTGTAACTCTTCGAATTCGGCCTAGCAATTTAAATCAAGTGAAAATATAGTTAATTAATGAACTGATAAACATTTTAGATACACATTTGGAGAGTTTCCAACCTAAAAATATAAAGATAAAAATTAACGAAGAAATCACTTGGTTTTTTGAATGTTTATGAAAAATTCTCAAAAACTGTACTTGGTGAACAATTTTCATAAACACTGCTGAATTTTTTTGCAAAAATTACATTAAGAAACAAGTAACATCGTCAATATTACCAAAACCTTGTCGCCCTGTGTAAATATCTCTTTTCATAGGACAAAAGAAATTTACTCATTCTAACAAAGTTAGACTCCTTGCTCACACAACAATTTTAGATGCTTAGAAAAAATGTTAAAGATAGAGTTAAGCTTCATTTCACAGAATTTTTTGAGTGTAACTTATAAAAAAGTTTATTTTCATTACAATTATCAACTAAGTTTCTTTATCTATTTATAATACTATTTCACAAAATCTGACCTTTAACAATAGATCATGTAACAAAGACAGAACAATTTTCAATTCTGCTCACCAAAATAATTGTGTTGCATCCCTTTTTGGGAGAGTGAGCCACAAATCACCATGTGGCATATTTTAAGTCTTTAATACCAACCTTTTATTTTATTGTTTGTGCAGCTTGTTACAAAAACATAACACCTTGCATGCAAACCTTCTTAACAAGCACGAAGCTTAAAGAAAGGATTTAAGTTGTCTTCTTACCTTTATGCTTATAAAAATTCATACAAAGTAGAACCATGCTTCTTGATCCTTAATTTTACAAAATGACACAGTTTTAAGAACCATTCCGACAGTCCCGATCTTTGTACTCCTAAAATGACCTCAGTTTTGCGTAAAACCTCAATTACATGTTTTACGAAGAGAGAAGCCGGTCCCTAGGAGTGACTGAACCCCGGGTTTACGAAGTTTTTGAAATGGTTTTCTCTTTTACAATGGGAGCTCAATACAATGGGATGACGATCGCCGTAAACAGGAGCAGCTGAACCCAGATCGTGTATGTTGAGAGGGCCCTCAGCCCATGTACTTTAGATGGTAAAATGTGGAAAAATCGAATATGAGTGTAGTGTTATTTGACGTGCTTATACTGTGGTAAAATCCCTGAGGATGATCATCCATGCTTTCTTACGGATCGCAATGCTATCGCTGGTATCATCATTCTATATTTATTTACTTCCATGTTTTGTCGTTGATGCCTCATTCGATGTGTAAACATATGGTATTATGCAAATGTAAACTTGTCCTTGTCATGTTCAGTACCAAGAGTTTGGTAGAAGTTTTCAATTTCCTCTTCGCTGCTTGCCAATGTTGGTGCGTAGACTTGGATTAACTGTACTGACTAATTTCTTAGTGATCTAAATGGCTATATTTTTGCTTAAAATCTCACTTCATTGTTTCTCTTTTCTCTCCCAGCTCAAATTAACTTAGCCTCCTTGTCACTTTGCAATATCTTCTACATAAACACAGATAAGGGTACTAAATGCTAACTTGGTTGCTAAGACGATATCAAGTCTGTTAACATAGTAACTTTAGGAATCCTTCCTTGAGCAACATTTTCCATATTTATTTTGAAAATGAAAACATTTATTAGTTAAAAATTTCATCCACAAAGTTCAAATTTAAACCATCTATAGTATAGAATGTTATATTACATTCATGAACATGTTTTTGATGTTTAGTTAAAACTGACGGTAGATTTCTGTAACTTTTTTAAGGAGGGTGGGAGAAGAATGATACAACAACCATCCTTAGACAGTCAATATTGGTGAGGAATGTGGAAACATTTACAACTGGGCTAAACATTTTGACAAACAAGTACTGTTTATTTTAAAGTAGTGGGATAGAAACAAGAGGTTTATCATTTTCTAAATGGAATGATATCCTCGGCAAACCTTTTAAGGAGAATACTCTGCAAAAATCACAACTTAATTATTTTGAATTGACATGTCAATATTCTAAATTTCCCATAAACTTTATTTGAATTTTTTTTGTAAATGTATTCTAAGTTTTAAAATATTTTATTAACCATATTATGGTGGTTAATGAATACACTTTCCGGAATACATCTCAGAAACCCATGGATTATGCAATGAACAGAAAAGCTAATGCCACATGAATAGCTAACGCAATCACGTTGCCCAACATCCCCTGAATATGCAGAGCTGCAATGTCAACTTAAGACCAAAACCCTGAGTAAAAAAGGTCATTATCTCATTTTTTCTCTTCAGCAAACAGAAATTAGACAGCTCAAAACTGCTACTCTGTCAGGTCCTAAATAACTGTTGTTATGCTACCAATATTGTTTTGTGCGTAGGAACAAAGACCACAGCTAAGTCTAAGAATTGGTTATAACAACATATCATCAAACTGGAGTATTTTTACTGAACTAAAATGTTGCCTGAAACAACGGCCATGGAAAGATCCCTGCTGTAGCAGATTCTTCCAACTTACCTCCCAAATCCCGTGAATAATCCAGGTTTTCCATGAGAGCAGACTTCCTGACATATTAATAAATTTGCTTTCTGGTTATCACATTTATAATTCCACTGTGGTAAACAGATGCAATCTGGCGGCTATAATCCAACTATCAATAATCAATGAAGAATTATCTTGTACATCCCACTTACTGTAAACTGCCATGATTCGCAAGTATTGTTGTCACAGTTGGCTTCATCAGAATTATCAGGACAGTCAGATTCTCCATCACAGCGCCATGTGGTTGGTATGCAGTGACTTTGAACCCCACAGCTAAATTCACCAGCTAAAAAGAAAATTAAATAAATATGCAGTGCGTAATTGCAAGAAGTATTACTTCCATTTGAGCAAAGAAAAGAATCACCCAAAAAGTAAAATTTGGGTCAGAAAGCCACCCATATTCATTTATTAATATCGTTTACCAATTTTTTTTATTGTGGCTAAGAGCAACAAAAGAACAAGAACATGTTATTGGTAAATAACACTGGCCGACAAATTTTAAATTTTTCGGTAACATGGATGTTATTAGCTGTTCTTAACTAATTGTGGGTCTCTGATTACAGATACAAACTCAGAAAACTCCCATTACATAGAGATTTTTCGTTATTGTAACTTTTACTCTCTTCGTTTCTGTAATTCTACACATACTTGCCAATGAATAATTTATTTTGGTAACATGGATCGCAATCGGTGTTCTCTGCTAATTTTGGGTCGCTGATAGTAGATTTATATATATATATATATATATATACTCTTATAATTTTTCCTATTTTGTAGTTTCACCTATGGCTGATGATTCCTCATCCCCCAAACTATATACAGTAGAAGTCCGTTATAACGAGAGCTGACAAAAATCGGAAAAGTACTCGTTATAACGCGATACTCGTTATAGCCGATTTCTAACAGTAAGTCTAAGTAAGCCCATCTTCTTGAATCCAAGGGCAGCGAATGTGTCCGAATGGAACCGTAGGGTTTTTAATTCCTACGCAAATGCTTCAGAATGCGTAAAAGAGTACGTTCGCGTCAAAAATAATATTATATCCTCTAACATAAAATGTGGATCATTATCGCTAAATAATCGTCGAAAGTAATACTATATCATAAGATAATCGTATTAGCTAGGATTTGGTGATTTAGCTTAATAATTAAACATGGCTTTTCAGTAGTGTAAGTAGTTACGAGAGTCATGCTCGTTAGACACGAGTTTTTCTCCGGTGCCGGCAATTCTTCAACGCAGCTGGTGAGAGCAGAATTCCTTCTCCTCTACTCTCATATATCGTCTTCCCCCAGCTCCCATATTTCCTCTCTTGTCCTCCAGGCACAAACAGAAACCTCACTGTTCAACTCCCAACGTTCAAAGGCATGCCACCTCTCACTTCCGATATTTTAACCCTCATCCAGGCGCGCCGCACATCTCCTGGCAAAAATTGCACGCGCTTTTATGAATGTGACAGTAAACTACCGTCCACGCGCCCGGATGAAGGTTAATCGAGGGAACCAAGAACAAATGTTTTTCTTTTAATGGTGCTAATTTTTAGGGAAAAATAATCGGAAAAACTGTGTAAGAACGAAAAGAATTTTATTCGAAACATTCTAAAAAAGCAATATCAAAATTGATGGCCACTTGCAGGTACGTACTTGCATCCCTTAGTTTATTTTTAGTCCAATGATATTGTCGTTCCAGTCAATTCGCATTAATTGTTTCCCGAAATGCTGTACTTAACGCTAAATTCACTTTTTCAGAAACATTGAAAGTAAGAATAAATTAACTTTAACAGAAGTTAGAAGAACTTTACAATAATTAAGAAACATATATTGGTGTAAAAACTTGATTTCTCGGTCTCACTCTACGTAAAAAAGCATTTACTTAAAAGATGAATCTATTCTTATTTGTTTAAAGTTATTCATACAGTGTTTGGTGACGAAATCTTCTACACGCTTTAAATTCATTAAATCGTCCACCGAGGCTACGTTTTTAGCTAAACACAAAGATTTAAGAACCCCTAATGCTTGCGAGAGGGACTCGCTACTAAGGATTTTAAAAACCACGAGCGCCGCAAAGGCGCAGAGAATCCTTATGAGGGTTAAACGAATCTTCTTCCATACTCTCGATATCCGACGATTCGCTGCTGTCATTCTTTTGCTGCTCTACTAGTTGATCGTCTTTCAGCAAACCACAAACAGGAGTTTCCGCGTCTACCGCACCGAAATCATCAAAGGAGCAGTTTATGTCCAATAAGCTGGACACAGTTCTCCAGCTTTAGGGCAACTCCGAATTCAGCTCAGCAGATCCATCCACAGAATCATTTTCTGTATGTTTTAAATTAAAATTTATTTTTCCCCAGGCCAGTGCAAACCCATGGATTGCCTCCAGGACAAATGGTGCCTTATAGCTCGAATAATGCCTTGATCTAATGGCTGCAACACACTTGTGCACAGTTAGGGGGAAAGAACACAGGCTCTATGTTAGTCAATTTAATGACGGGGTGGGCCGGACAGCGATCCACGAATAGCGCAATTTTTCTATTTCTCCCTCTAACTTTGGCATCGAAAGACTTAAGCCCTTGCGTTAAAATTTGTCCTGTCATCTATGCTTTGGCGTTGGACTCGTAAGTACAGGGAATATTTCGCTGGCAACAAAAGGCTCGGAGACGCACGGATTTTCCAATAATTAATGGTTTTAAATTATCAAATCCAGTCATGTTTGTGCAGAGGAGAACTGTAAGCCTCTCCTTACTCATTTTTCCACCTTTGCAGCGGTCGCCATTAACAGCCAAAGTTTTTTCCGGCAGTAAATTGTAAAACAGTGCTGTCTCATCCGCATTGTATATGTCCTAATTATCTCGAGATAAAAAACTGTTTTTCACACTAAATACAAGGCCTATCTTACAATTTATAGTATTTAAACGATAATTTGCTTTTTGTATCACTTACCTTTTCTTCGTATCTTTCGAGGATCGACTTGAGAATTGGAAGCCAATCATGTACCGCTTGCTCATATACTTCACTGGATTCACCGCTAATTATGTGGAGTGATATTCCTCTTCTTCCTTACAATCGGTTCAGCCAACCATCTTTGCAACGGAAATTGTCTAGTTTCATGCGAAGGGCAAGCTCTTCAGTTTTCTCTTTTATCATTGTTCCGCTGATTGGAATTCCTAGAGATCGCTGCTGGGTGAACCATTCAAATAGAATGGACTCCAACTCCGTATTATCCGCTAATCGTAGTTTTTCACACCCTCCTAGAGTGTTTTGCATCATGAATGCAGACTTTATTTTTTCTTTGTTCTTCAAAATCGGAAAAATAGAGTCGACGATGACAGGCAATACCGTCTGCCGATTTCGGATTTACTCGTGGTTTCTCTTTCGCACAATTTAAAATTTCTTTGCTAAATATAAAGCCTTTCTTTTACTCTCCATCACAGAACAGTCACACTAGAAACTCAGTTATTGGAACGGACTCACGTCTAATGATCAACTGATGGAAGAGCGACGACCATCATGTGGAAAGGCACCCCTAATTCATATCAAATTTCTTTCTCAAGATATTTTTCATTCACACGCTTCATAACTAATGACAGTGACGCGAGGGAGAGATTACCCTGGAAATCCGCAACAGCGCTGCTTATATCTCTTATACTCTCTCCAATTAGACGATTTGGTGCCAAGTTTCGAATGAAAACGAATCTCACAGGTGGATGCCAATAAAATGGAAACTCGATTCAAACTGCTGACTAGAGGGATCATCGACGAAAATAAACAAGATACAAGGGGATAAGATATAGGAGACGTGAGGGACAAAGGAGATAGTGAAACTCGTGAAACGTCTTCGATTATGAGATAAGCTACCTGCAAGGCGAATATAGGACCGTGACACTCGTTATAACGATACCTCAGATTTCGATCACTCGTTATAATGGACGTAACTCCCTATCCTTTTTGCTGTGAGACGGACAACGTCCAATGAATCACTCGCTATAACGCAACTCTCGTTATATGCCGTACTCGTTATAACGGACTTCTACTGTATATAGACAAATTGGATTTTCTTTCTCTGAGAGACTGCATTATGTTTCCATAATGGCTGGAATTTATTAATTTATAATTAAATTTAAATTATGAAAGAACATCTATCCACAGAAATCATATTATTTTTATGCTTGCTGTTCTGATGCATGCTTCAGATTTTTCATTTATTCTTATGTCTACTGTGTTTATTGTTCAGCAGAACTTTAATTGGACTATAATACATGTGTGCTTTATAAAAAATGTTGAGGATAAGTTCTCATAATTGCATACAACCCACCTTTCTTTACTGCCATGATTAAGTTGCTACTGTGGTGTAATCACTGCAATTAGTGACCAACAAATCCATGAATGTGTTAGTTGTTTCCTTGAACAGCAACCAGCTAATTGACACTAGATAAAATATATTCTAAAATGCTTGTACAGGCTGCTTGAAGAATAGTTCTGGCACAATCCAGGATAGGAAAGAAGAGGAAAGTTTCGAATAGGACAAGTTAACTCGACTACATCAGGAGCCTCCTACTGTGACACTCACCTGAGTCAGAGAATCAATTAACTAGTGCATACATTCTTTTCATATTTTGCACATTGGAAAACATCATGAACAGAGGGTATTCTGGCTATTTTATATTCAAATAAGTGCTTTACAGTCTAAAACAGAATGAGGTAATTCCTAATTAGTAGCTGAAGATCTGGAAAGTCAGCAAACTATTGTTGCGGATGATATGCCATCTCATATTTTTGAAGGATTATCTTCATTGAAACACCTTCCTTTTTACCTCATTTTAGTAAATTTCAACCAGCAATGAAGAAATTATTTACTAGAGAGATAATTGTGGATGAACAAAATTTTTTTGCGGCAGTGGCAAGAAGCTATTGCTGAGAGTGAAAACTTTAGAAAGATTTTAATTAATATTCTACTCTGAGACAAAATTGAAAGCAGAGATCACCACCAGGGCTAGAATTTGTCAGAGATTATCTGATTTGCAATATCTTCAATTCCTCTTCCTACAATTATTCATGTCAATCTAAAGTGCCAAAAAGAATACCGTTAGAGCAAGACAAAGCAAAAGGAGGACAGTGAAAAAATAATGTAAATTATTTTTGGTAAATAAAATCACGTAAATAATCAGCTGAAGTAGGTTGGATTGCAAATGAGAAAAAGAAGAGACTCTTAAGCAGTATATTTGTGGTTTAAGTGACCAGAACTGGGAGATAACAGCTCATTCGGAAGAGGTAATTGCTGTAATTCAATTGATTGGAATTCTCACACCAATAGTTGGTAAGATGGATGCAAATGAAGATGTGAGTAATAACTTGTATGTTCTGGTAATTGGTTGGGACTTACGTCTGCAAGTGGACGGAGCCACAGATGGGCAAGATGCTTCGTCGGATCCATCACGACAGTCATCTTCCATGTCGCACACCCAGCGGCTGGAGATGCACCTGCCATTTGCACACGTGAACTGCTGCTGAGTACAGGTTGTGTAGGCTGAGGGCAAAAGAGCACTATAATTACAATGACATAGAAAAACAGATTAAATCCCATAATATTTTTACATTTCAACTTGAATTTGTTATCACTTCCAGTCCAAGATAGACAACCTTTTCAATTCTAGTATCTGCTGCAGCTTTTTAAAGGAGGTTAAGTTTTTTGGACATTCAATTCTTCTGATAATTAAAAATTTTCCTCTTCTTATCTAATGAGCATTGTTATAATTTTTCCTAAATGGATTTTAGAGAAACACTTTTAAATCAGAATGTAACTCCATCTAATAAAAAGTTGTTTAACCAAAATACACTCAATGTTACAAATAACAGTGCTGCAAGTATAAATATTTGTAACCACTTTCAAGTCTGCGCATAAGATGCTTCGTAATTTAGGTCATGTATTATGGAAAAATTACATTAATTTTACTTTCCTTAAATTACCACATCATTAACTAACTTTCTGTAAACTGTGAACGTAAGAAGCAACCATGTAACAAGCAAAATAAATATGCCGATATGGCATAAGTCTGAGGAATTATAAGGGGACTTAAATGTATGCAGATTCATTCACTTTTCATGAAACCATAAAGACTGTAACAACTAATGCTTATGTAGATTGGGTCATTAACTCCAAGCACCATCAAAATTTTTTTGATGGTGATTGGAGTTTGTGACTCAATCTAGAGTTACAGCCATCAGCGCAAACCTTTGTATAACTAATGCTTAACCCGCCATTACTCGCGCCCTATTTTGTTACGTGGTTACTCGGGCGGGGTGTTTCTATACCCCACCGGACTTTTTTATTTATCACGGTTATCTTCGAAAACATTCCTGATTATTTTTATCTGTTATCATTTATAAATCTTTTTGGATATGATGCCTAAATTTTACGTTGATATTACGACTTTTAAAATTTTTATGAGCTATTCAATAATAATACTCAAAAAATTGTACAATAAAACGAAAATTTGACTCGTATACCTTATAGATGAAATAACTTTGTAGTAATCAACGTATTCGTCGTAAGCAGACATTTTAAAACAATTAAAGTGAAAAATTAATCCAGATTAATGCAATTTAACCCGCGATTACTCGCGCTCAATTTTGTGACGTGAATGCTCACGCGGAGTGTTTTCGCACCCCACCGGTCTTTCTTTGATATCCTTTTTTTACGATTAATTGTACTCTGGATAGCTTAAAAAGCCTTCTAGGTATATTATAGAAGTTTAATAACGATATTTAAACTTTTAATTTTACAAGTAACTGAAAATATTACGCCTGAAAAATGTTATAAGTAATTGTAATCTCCGACATGGAAAAGCTTTAGAAACGATATCTTCACACGAATAAATGCGTCTGTAGTTATGAAAATACTTAAAGATACTAAACAAAGGTGTTTTTTCCATCTAACACCATTTAATGCTACCTTGAAGCTAATTTACTGCTAGTTTTGGGAAGCGCGTTCATGAAGCTGAAAAGGAAAGGAAAATATTTCGAGCGGGCTTTAAAGAGTAAACAATGGAAAATCCTTTGACGTATTTATTAATATTTTTAAAAATTCTTCTCAAATTTTAACGAAGCACGCATGCATTTATCGCAGTATTTGCAATGCAGTTTAGTTTTTATTTCCTTATTCCTGGGGCATATAATACATCACCCACGACCTCCTTTTATAATCTTCTCTTGAGGCTCTGATGTCGATGGCTCTTCAAATTTTTCTGCTTTTCTTGTTAGTTCTTTTGGTAAGTTTTTTTGCCAGGCCCTCTGTATTATTAAGAGTTTTACCAACCACTTAGGGATTTCTCTGAGGAACATCCTCCTATTTATTCTGATGTCTGGATATACGCTTCTATGTACAATAAAAACATTAATGGTAAAATATTGCAAATGGCCATCTTCAAGTATTTCTTGCCACGCTGTAAGTCCCATACATTTCATCTACACTATCGACGCCGCCTTTTAGCGAATTTTATTCGAAGTCGAATTATTTAGTCAAAATATTACCTCAGGCTTGTGTTTCTTGCCCGTGGACGCATCAATGCTGTTTTCTTTGTGCTTACTTGAAATGATCAACACATACCTTTTCCTTTTTGGGACATATGATACCAGGGTCATGTTTTTCCTGAAGAGAAACAAGCTTCTTTTTTACTTCTACAATTTGTGGAGGGAGTTCCTTTTTATTCTTACGGATGGTCCCGACTAGCGTCAACTTTTCCTGGAGTAAATCCTCTAAAACTGGCTTGCTTAGAAACCAATTGTCGGCAGTCGCATTCCTCCCTGTCCCCACAATCGGACCGACAATCCGTTTTACGACGTCCTTGGGACTATTGCTGTGTTTATAAGGACCATCTGGTTGAACCCCAACATAAACTTCTAAGTTTTTGATATAATACACTCCAGCATCCACTAGAGCGAAAATCTTTGTCCCATACTTGGCCGGTTTGTTGGGTAGATATTGACGGAAAGAACATCTGCCTCGAAAAGGAATCAATTGTTCATCTTCAGTGACGAAAGAATGTTATAATTGAGATATAAAAAATTCTCACTTACTAATTAGTTACCAGGAGCTCGGAGAAGGAGATGGATAGACTTACGAAGAAACACTTTCCCAACGGTATAGAAGAGCACAGGAGAATAGAAAAGTCATTCCATCCTTTACCTTGCATTTCTTCACTGAGTAAACTTATCGCACAAACTCGAACACTAACTTGCTAATGTCGAATCTATGAGGAACCACAAAATAGAATGAGAGATCAAATCTTTCCACCCCGGTCTTTGGGTACAGAGTTTCGGTACCCCAAGAAGGACTGTCCCTGTTTCTTCTTCGACGCAGTCAATCGACAATTATTTTAGCCATGCGACCGAAGAAACAAATCCTTATTGTTATGTCTCGTAAAAGTAAGACCTACGTGCTCTCAGAACAAACAGTAGAGGGCAATAAACAAGGCCGCGCTCCCTCAGAGAAAAAAGGGGCTAGGTCTTCCTTTGCGCTGAGGGCGACGCTCCATTGCCACAGGGGACGACGGTGTCCGCTCCGTAATATTTCATTTATTCATAATAACAAATACAATAAATAAATTCCTTATCTTTTAATTTCTAATTAATATTATCTCAAATTCTGTAACTGGCCTGAGAACTGAAACCTCGCCTTGGAAAGCTTCGCGGAGCTAAATAGTGAGAGGGATTATTAGAGATTACAAGTGAGATAAAATTACATCAACGTACTTACCAATAGCATTCATGAGTTATAACATTTACTTAGTGATCATTGATCATGGAACAAACGAATAAAAACATAAAACTTCAAATAATAACCCGTAAAAGAATTAATAAAACATGACCTTCGGAAAATTAACCAAAAATAGGAGTATTATCAAATGAAAAGCGTCATATCTCTGCAAGAAATGGCAAGAAAATCACGATTTTTGCAGAAAATATCGGGAACATAAAAAAATGAAGCTACTGAGAAGAAGGGGTCAATAAACCTAAGCGTTTAAAAATAGAGGCTGATTGAAAACGGCTGGGGTGTAGAAACACCCCGCGCGAGTAACGGCGGGTTAAATAATATTTCATCAGATAAATGACAAGTAAAACTGGAACTTATTCCAAAGGGGATTTTTAAAACTCATTTCCCTGACAATATATCTTTCATTAAAAAAAATGAAACCAGCCAAAAATGAAAAAAGATTTAAAGAGTATTTTCTAAGAGGGGGAACAATTCGTTATAAAACAAGAAAATGAGGTGCTGTACATCCTTGTGTATAAACCGAGTTACCAACATAAAAATATAATTTCACAGAATCAGGCGAGGCGTTGTGGTAATTCATAATGGAGAGAATCCAAGATAGAATTGTACTTTTACCACAAATTTCATTTTTAGAAAAAACAGTAACACTACCTTATATTACCCCTACATACATATTTATTAAACGTATTTGTGTGTCAAGGCAATAGTGGATACAACATGTCAGTTGACTTCCTCTGGAACTCCCCAGATGGGGCCAAAATTTATTCGAGTTTGATCAATAGTCAACAATTCTCTGGTCCTACCATGCCTACAATACCCTACTGGGTAATCATGTGATTTTAAACCAAATTAAAAAGGGCAACCCCAAATAATATAAATAAATACACTCTTCGACAAAACTAAAAAATCAACAGATCAGTTAGACAATAGTCCTTGGTGGTGGTTAAAAGAGCACAGAGATTGCTGTTCTTGCAATTTTAGGATCACTTCAAATAGGAAATCACTGGAGGAGGAGGAAAGAAAAACTACAGAGGAAATGGAAAATTATGAAGAGAATTGACTAAGTGAAGAAACTGCACTTGCCATCAACAATGTGAAGCAATTTTAAAAGCCACCTTGGGTGTTGAGAGTCAGTTATTCACCTGGTTTCAGTAAGCCATGCCAGGAATGTGCTCATAGTATGATATCTTAAGGAAAAAAACCCTTGAAGTAAATATGAGACTTGTTATAGATGACATCATTGGATCAAGTTGATGATTGCTTTAAATTTTAGCTCTCTCGGTTTCCAGTAATTTCAAGTTGTGCCTGATTTAAATAGGTTTCAAAGCTCTTTCATTAGTCCTGCGGTTTCTTCTTAGGTTGTGAATTTTTCTGTGCATGCTAAAACTTCTTTCTGTCGCCGAGGATGTGGGTGGAAGTGAAAAATCTTTACGACAACTCGTGAGACTTTTGTTTTGGAGCAAATTAGAGGCGAAAGTTTTTTAGATACTGAAATGACATATGGTTTCTTCCACCTACCTTCGTCAGCTACGTAGGTTGCCATCTCTGAATGAATTTCAGCTATATGAAAATAAAACAGCATTGATCACATCAGCTTTACGTGACGCCATTGACCTGTCACTACGCTCCTCATCATGACCAGTTTCTCTTCCCTCAATGAACATTGTACGCCAGTGAGGAACCATTTGAATAGACATGGCATCTTCACCATACTCTGCTGATACCTGTTGATGAATCTCCACCGCTGTTTCATTTTTTGCAAACAAAAAACGAATAACACTTCTAATTTCTTAGCTTCTTGCAGTAACGCCCAAAGGAGTGCCCATGATTGTAATTGTTATACAATCATCACGTGACTTGGGAGGCTTTGAGAGTATCTCAGTACTACCACCACACCCATACTAATACTCCATACAACTGGCTCCCTCCTACTTTTATTGTTGGCTGAGTGGCAGAATAGGGAAACTTACTTTTTGGACACCACTCATATTTTGTTTTCAGTTTGTTGTTTACTTTGGTGCTGAATATAAGCTATCTTTTACAGTTGAAATGGACCAGCTCCTAATTTTTTTAGGTTTATTAGCTAAAAAAATAAAATAATAATCTTAAAAATCAACCACAGATTGTTTATTACAATCGATTTTAGTTCTATTTCTATATTTGTTTCCTAGAAAATGTTTCCCAACCTGTACAGGAGAGAGGAATCACTTGAGGTAAAGTTTAATTCTTTTTAGTTACACCTTTCATTAGTTATTAATTATACATTTAATTAAAATAAAACCATCCCAGTTCATTATGGTCTCTAAAAACACAATAAAATGGGAAGTTCTCATACAGTGTTGGTATTTTTAGTAAAAATTTCTTCCTCCTGAGAAATCTTAAATCAGGATTTGATGGTAATTCTTATTGAACAGTTCGTGCCTTTGGGAATTGAAGGAGGATCTTAAGACCTCTGGGAGGGAATTCCAACTTATGATTAATATGCCTGTGATATGATTTTTCCCAGTTCCCAAGAAAAACTTTTACAGTGAGATGTATGACTGGACTTACTGCAATTGGCTTCATCACTTCCGTCGGAGCAATCCCTGTCAAAGTCGCACTTCCAATAAGGAGGAATGCACTTTCCATCGGTGCATTCGATCTGGCTGCTGGGACAGGTTGACTGGCTGCAACTAGCCTGGAAGCGATTCATAACCAAATAATTCCCTATCAAATGTATCACTCAAATAACACATTTTTCAAATTCCCTTCCTTTACTTGGTGAAGCATAATACGTTAAGCACAGAAAGGCTAGCTATAAAATCGATTGTGGCAGGCTTTACCGTGTGGAAATCCATAACAGAGGATGTTAAGAATAAGGTTTAACAAATACTTTTTTCCACAGATTTATTTGCAAAACGACCGGTTTCGGCACAGATCGGCCATCTTCAGGTAAGGAAATTACATACAAGAAAGCTTATATAGGGAAAAATGAGGGGTAAGGTGGGTGTAAAGAAACAAAGCATTTTGAAAGGGTAGGGAGAAGGGGGGGAGAGGGTGGAAAGGAAGGGTTAGGTCTTGTGAGAACTATCCGGGGGGTAAAGGTTGGTCTTATCTTGGAGAGAGCTTTTTGGGAGAGTACAAAGAAGTAAGGGAGAGTAAGATACTGGAACTATTTCGTTAACTACGTTCTGGGAAGCAATTTTAGACGTTAAAATTTCTCTCTGCTCCAAGAAATTCATTTTGGGACCTTTTCGAAGGATATGCAGAATTTCCGGAATGAAAGATGAGGAATGGTGGGAATCATTTAGGTGTTGAGCAAAGTGAGAGGCGGGAGTATTATTTAAAAAAGAATGATTGTGCTCTTTTACACGGATATTGAAATTTCTCCCGGTTTGACCAATATATACGGATTCGCAATCGTTACATTTTAATTTATAAATACCTGATTTCAATTTTGTTTCTATTTTGTCTTTATTGTTTATCAAGTAAGAACCTAGATTGTGGTTATTGTAGAATGCAGGTTGAATGGTTTCTTTAGGGAGGATATTGGCAATTTTTAATGAACAATCATCTATGAAATTAAATCTTCGCCATTTGGGTGGATTTTCAGGTTGGATGACGGGTGGAAGAAAGATTCTGTTAATTGTTAATTTCCGGATTTTTTTGGAAAGAAGTTTGTCTATTAATTTGGATTGGAAACCGTTTTTTTTCCGCAATGTATTTGATTATAGACAGTTCCTTATTGAAATCAACTTTGTTCATAGGGATATGCGTTAGACGGTGGATAAGGGCATGGAAAGAAGAATGTTTTTGAGCGGGGTGATGGTTTGAGGAAGCAGGAATGGTATGGTCAGTATAAGTAGGCTTACGGAAAATGGAGAAGGTTATTTTGTTCTGGGTATGGTAAAGGGTGAGATCTAGGAAATTGAGTGAATGATTTTTTTCTAATTCTAAGGTGAACTTGATGGTAGGGTGAAGGGTATTTAAGTAATGATGAAATGATGAAAGTTGCCTTTCCGTACCCTTCCATATACTTCCCTTCCAGTTCAAATTGTAAATATTTAATTTATGTTCAATGCTGGTTTAGATATGTTGATGATATTCTATGTATATGGAAGGGTTCAACCATTCAACCTGCATTCTACAATAACCACAATCTAGGTTCTTACTTGATAAACAATAAAGACAAAATAGAAACAAAATTGAAATCAGGTATTTATAAATTAAAATGTAACGATTGCGAATCCGTATATATTGGTCAAACCGGGAGAAATTTCAATATCCGTGTAAAAGAGCACAATCATTCTTTTTTAAATAATACTCCCGCCTCTCACTTTGCTCAACACCTAAATGATTCCCACCATTCCTCATCTTTCATTCCGGAAATTCTGCATATCCTTCGAAAAGGTCCCAAAATGAATTTCTTGGAGCAGAGAGAAATTTTAACGTCTAAAATTGCTTCCCAGAACGTAGTTAACGAAATAGTTCCAGTATCTTACTCTCCCTTACTTCTTTGTACTCTCCCAAAAAGCTCTCTCCAAGATAAGACCAACCTTTACCCCCCGGATAGTTCTCACAAGACCTAACCCTTCCTTTCCACCCTCTCCCCCCCTTCTCCCTACCCTTTCAAAATGCTTTGTTTCTTTACACCCACCTTACCCCTCATTTTTCCCTATATAAGCTTTCTTGTATGTAATTTCCTTACCTGAAGATGGCCGATCTGTGCCGAAACCGGTCGTTTTGCAAATAAATCTGTGGGAAAAAGTATTTGTTAAACCTTATTCTTAACATCCAAGGCTAGCTATATTTATTGAAAATCTTCACAACCAGGAGATCCAATTGATTATATAGCGGTACTCTTTCATTAACGCTGAATTCTTAAAATCAGATTCATCCAAATAACTTCAGAAATTCACCACTATCTGGTAAAATTTTCATTTTGTCTTGATCATTAATGAATCACTTGGAATGGAATCATAAACTTAAGGGCGATTTCTCCTCAAAAGCATCGTAAATATTAAATCATTTCAGATTTCCTTAAATAAAGCAAAGTAATCCTTCAGTAAGTAACTGCAATCAGCTCAGTGATCAAATTAATGCGCTGAACCCCCTTCTCCATATTTAGAACTTTACAAAATCATTTAAGGGAAATAAACAGAAATTAAGGAGGCAACTTTGCTATAACTTTCATATTGTCTTAGTTTTATCAGTTATTTGTTCTCTTAGCAATCTAAAGTAAAAAGGACACAATGGAATAAGAAACAATTTACATTAAAATAAAATCCACTGAACTGCGAGTAACTTTGTGGTAATCCATCCCAGGAAGAAAAAAGAGGAACACCTTTTCACAAAGGAAACTAATTCCGTCTTTAATGGTAAATATGCAAATTACACACAACTATTGAGCACACGACATGTTTCAATGCATCATTTTCAAGTGACAATGCAAATAGAAGCGACACATACCAGGGCCAGGAGGGGCAAGCACACAAAGAATGGAGTGAAAGGCATGATTCGCAGAGAAACATTAGCTCGGTGGACAACTGGAATACGGAAAAGCAACCACAGCTGCTCTCCTTCTTATTAATTGTTGTAAACGAATAAATAAAATTCTTTCCAAAAAATTAAATTACCATGTATGCCAGCATAAAAGTCGACCTTTGAAGCCTAAATAAACATCTTTCAAAAACAAGGGGTTGATTTATTTCTTAAGCTATCGCATATTTATGGATACTGTAGTTTTCTCCCCATAAAATAGAGCTGGGGAAGTGAAGTTGCCTTATTTTCTCGGTAGACTTACATGCCGAGCACAGGCTAAAACCTGAAATTTACCTCAATTTACTTTTACAATTTACCTATACCAAAATTTTAGGGGCAGACTTCTATGCCGGATCGACTTATAATCCGGCATATACGGTATCCGTTATATCACGCTTTCATATACTCTGCTTAATTTGAGATAGATAGTGTCCTCCTGCAAAATCTATACATAGGTCCTTAATTATTTCCTAGCTACATTAATGAATTAAATTAAGTTATAAAATACTGAAAAAGTCATGTTGATTTACAAATATGCTTGGAATCAACCTTGTAAGGCACTAAAGTGAAATAAAAAAGGAGTGAGTATAAATTTTTTAAATGTTAGGCCATCTAAATAGCAAGCAGTCATCATTGGCAACCCCAATTTTGGAATTAAATGACTCAAATGTCCACAAATCTATTCTAGATGGTTCTCAAATTCCATCCAGAAACTCAGTATGGAGTTAATATTAAAAAGAATGTCTCATAGTGCTAGCAAGTTACTCAAATACCAATTTAAAATTTTTAACACTCTATGCTACTATCTGCATTCACTCCACAAATTTTGTAATCTTCCATCTGACAGCCAAACTTATAAATGTATCAATTATACCCCACTTTGATTGCATATCCATAACGTAACAACAATTTTAATGAACCAACCCTCAACTGTGCAACGAATTTATCTCTCATTAACCTCCTCAATGAGGTCATAATTCGGCAAATTGCTTCCTAACGAAAAGGATATTTTTCCCTTTATTTCATAGTTACCGATTGTATAAATAAATCAAAATTTTCTTGAATCACATTGAATAAACGTTTAGGAGAAAATTGTAAATATGAAGCCACAGGGAGGATCAGAAAGGTGGTTTTGCTACCCCACTATTCATTTCATGCAGAAGCCTCGAATTCATTTGCATTGAGTGGGTTAATAAAAGCAAGAAAGTGTTCGCACACACGGATGGAATTTAATGCAAAAGTTGTGATATTCTATTCTCGGAACTCTCCCTCAGGTTATTAGTTAATACGTGTTTATCTAAATCTCTAAATGCTGTAACAAATAACAACAACTCTGTTGAATTTCGAATCATATTTATAGCACAATAAATTTAATTCTCCGTAATTCTGTTCCTTGTTCCATACGGATGAGTGCAATATTTTTCGTTTGGTAAACGTATCTCGCATTTGTCTGACTCTGAAAGTGACCTCTTCACTTGATGTGCTCAACCAGGGAAATCCCTACTCCGCATAGCTCATATGGTGAAGGGGATGAGGTGAGACCCAGTCCTCCTTATTTTATCATATTCCTACAGTTAATTCACATTTTTACTTTGGATGAGAATGTTTGAGAATTTTACAATCAAAAGTGGTCACTTTCATTATTCTTTCCTACTTTTAAATATATTATCTCTCCATTATTTAAAACTTATTCATTATTTCAATTTTTTTAAATATACACTAGATCAGATTCTTTCCATTTATTTAACGAACATGAGATACTAGGAAATTTCATAAGTAATTAGCAGAAGTGCTCGTTGATTCTTAACAAGCCTTGATAGTAGCATATACCTCAAAGTTGTAGGTAGATAAAACTTGTTGAAATGATATCAAAATATACTCGAAGATCACATTCAATTCAATTTGTAATCGTAAAGGATATTCAACAGCCAAATTAATAATCTTTATTCTATTCTCTCTCTTTTGGGGAGTCACAATCTTGTAAAACCATTATTTATAATTTTATTTTGCGAAAGAAATTAAGTCTGCAACAGCAACAATGAATTTTATGTGTATTATGGAAATGCTTTCACTTGCTTGGAATTAAACCACGGACAAACAAATAAAATATAAGTAGTATATTCTCTGCACAGCGTTAACTTTTAATTATCTGGAAAATTTCAAAGTATTTGTGACTCTTGGATCTCAAGTGCTTCGCGAACATCCACACTATTTTATGTATAGCATGTTTACTCAAGAATAATGCACACCGTTTTGGATCTGCTTTTCCTCACTGAATGCAATAAACGGAATATGTCCACACAAGTGAAGCCCAATGACTACGCTTTTCTTGGTATTCCGTAACGAGAGACCTAAATAAGTCACTTTATTCACTCATAGCTTCCATTTCATCACAGTCGTCATCAAGCTTGTGACCAAAGTAATAAAATATACATTTATCTCTATCCAGTAATATAAGGCAACTGAAAAATTTTCCATTCGTCAGAATATGGACAAACGTAAGGAAGTATACATTTTAGGGCACTTCCTTAACAACGCAACAACACCGGTCTTTCATATCTATTAGTGATTGCTGTCTATAGATTTGAGCAACCACTTCTTTGTGTTCCTACTTCAGTGTTTCCTACTCATTTTAAGGTCCATACCCAAAAATTACAATAGATATATCTTGCAATGCTTATCTAGAACTTTTAATATACCAATTAGTCCCAATTAATGTTAATTACTACGATGGATTGGATGGGGGAGAGTACTTAATCATATCAATCTAGCAAAAAAGCAGGCAATTTTTATTTCAGTTGATCAGATTTTTTCTCTATTCAACAACTCTGTGGTTGCTTAGAAATCCTGATCAAGTTTAATTTGACCTAAGATAATACATTTAAAAGAGGAGAGTATTAGAGCACATACCTCATCAGAATTATCACCACAATCATTGTCACCATCACACTTCCAAATATTAGGAACACACAGCCCATTTCCACACATAAAATGAACCTCAGCGCATGAATGTGAAGCTGTAAGAGAGGCAGAACATCTTCATGAAAATAAAATACAACTAAACACCAGTGAGATCCCAAAAGACATGAATGCTGGCTTCAAAAGATTTTCAAAATTTAATTAAAATGCACCAAAATTATCACCATGATAAACCATCATAGTTACCTTGGTTCTTTCCGTAATGAAAAGCCGCCCATTAAATTGTTAGAGGAGTTAGTTTATACACTCTACTAATGGAGAGATAACTTACAGAATGGTTTCCCTAAAGGGAAACTCAATTCCAAAAGATGGATATGAATATTTCATAAAATAGCTCAACTAATTTCAAAGAATAATTACAGAATATCCTCAATGCAGTTAATACCCAGATTATAATCTAAGAGTATAAACATTGAAATACAATAAGGAGTAACAAATTTAACATCTAACTAAGAGTTGAAATTTAAAAATAGTTTTCAAATCTCCACCAATTGATGAATGAGCATGAATTCCAGGTGTACCTAAATCTCTTCATCAAAAACTTTCTTTAAATATTCAACTGTTCCTCATCAAAACATTATTTCTTAACAGGGACAACAAATCCCATGACAAAGGAAACTGCTTTTTACTGTCCAATACTTTTCTTATGTAAGTAAATTAAGAATAAAATATATCTTCTTAGAATAATTAATTACCATACCTGAGTACATACTAAACATATTTTACCAAAATTTTGACTGAAAAAAGTATTATAGGGTTTCGAAGTGTCCATTCTTTGTTTCATTTTTCCTCATTCCTATGAACCCCACAGATTTTCAATTGAATGGCATTATTTATTGGAATACATGGACGCAAGAAAATCTTATGTGAAAAGTAAAATTTAGAAATTCTACAGAAATATAACATGTTTTAACAGTGCTCCTAATATATTTTACACTACCCACTTGAAATGAAGCTACGTCTTATAATAAATATTATATTAGTCGTATATTTCAGAATCCCTTCACTTAAAAGCACAAAAAAACAGTCATTATCCACATGCAGGCAGCAGATGTAGTTAAAACTATTAATCTTTAAAGTTACTTAGAATAAACCATACCAAAAAATCTACACTGAGCATTCCCTCAAACATAATAAAACCACCTAAAAATAAAAACTAAACTTTGATCTTATTTATTGAAGGCAGCATTATTTAACTTTAAATACAAAAAAGTTCAAATTCAACCATTTATTTGTTAAATAAACATAAAATAACTTCATGACAGTAACTGTAACTAAACAACACAATAAATACACAACACGGGGTTAAACAAAGGGTGTTTTGCTTCTTTTTTCACCAATCATGTAGCTTTGCTACTAAACGATAGCAGTTGATTGGCTTATTAAATGGTTTAGTTAACTTTTCTGTCATGATACTGTTATATGTGAATGAATACCATGAAAAGAAATCTGAATCTATGTAGTTAAAAGTGAAATGAAGTTTGAAAGAAAACCAGGCATATTAATCACCAGATAACAAATTCCAAAAGCAGCTTAATATAAAAAAAATTCAGCAGAATGGGTAAATTAAGGCATTAAAACTCACACACAGGACAAGTTCCATTGGCATATGGTCTCTCATTTCCAGGACAAAGGCATTCATCCTTCCTTTGAATCATGCCATCAGGACACAGGCAAGAATGTCCCCCATGCGGCATTCCCACACAAATGTGTGAGCAAGTGGCGCTTCCATTAGAGCAGGCGTTGCTTCCCTCTTGGAAGCTATGAGCATATATCTACAAAAAAGTTAAATTTCCAGGATAATCTTAAACAATGATGCAATTGCTACGACTATAACTATAATATAAAAAATGCTTAAGAAGTAATGCAATCAATAACTTAATTTCAGATATGGTTAGGTGCAATTGTAATTAATGAAGATTATGTTTGAATCATTGGATCGAAATCTTTGTTTTTCTTTGTAAGAATGAATAAGAGGATGAAAAGATTTAATGGGGATTTAAACAATAAGAGAGAATAAACTAAAAAGGTTGCTCAATTGCAGTGAATGAGATTGAGGCGTAACAGGTTGTCTGCAAAAACAACTTAATGCTTTCAAACATGGATATGAGTGCCTAAAATCGATATCAATGGTTTTACCATACAGCACGGGATAAAAATGAGGTTTAAGGAAGGACAATGATGTTCAAACTTGAGCAAAAGAAACAAATTTTCAAAAAGAATCATCTGAGGAAATACACTTACTGTATCCTTCATTTAATTGCTCTCTTCAAAAGACAAATTTAAAGAATAAAATTGTTCTTAGCAAGAAATGAGAAATAATTATGAAATACCTTCAAATCCATTAACCCAGGCAACTTTTCCGCAATAGCAGTTATTCCAACACCATGATCTTTGTCGGCCACATAGATGGCATTCTGCCTCCAGTCATCCCAATACATGAAGTCCTTGAAAACAGCCACTGCAAACGGATGCGATACGCGACCCTGTTGCAGAGAACATTTTTAAGCTTTTGCTATTTCAATTTTAGATAGAGCTCCTCGGCATTAAGATTATGCATCTCCAATCAAACTTTGAAGTTATTTTTATTCCTACCACCTCTTATCCAATATATACATGAGATGACTTAATCAGATAAAATACCCATAGGGGCAATCAAAAATATTAAAGCATACTAATGGAATAGAATTACTTCGTATACTGCCACTGAATTTATTGATGCAACATGTTTCACTGGTGGGCGAGCATCATCACGGAGCATATGAAGTAGTTCTTTCCTATTATTGTGGCCTTCAATGAAGTAACACCTTTGCACACTGATTTTAAAGTATACCTTTGAAACACAGAGGGTGTAATATCATATTTACTTGAAAATAACGCCACATCAAATATAATGCGCACCCCAAAATTCAGGCATCGGAAATTGTAAAATCATTTGCCAGTGAATCTAAAGCACACCTAGAGACCATGTCATTTCTAGCACCGTATATATGTTTATGGTATACGTATAAACTGCTATATACTTATATTTATAAGTGTACAAGTAAAATGTAGCTTGCATACTGCAAGCAGATCGACAACACTAATTTCATATCGACATCATGTCGGGACGGTCCTCAAAAAAAAAAAAAGGATTGAAAATACTCTGAAAATTCGCTGCAATTTAATCATCTGGCATCGAACCCCGGTCTTTCTGGTAAATTTACTATGCAGCACAACAGAAGATCACCATCTATAACTATGAGCGAAAATTTAAGCAGAAATATTGGCTGCAACTACCTCAAACAACGTCATACTTTTCACATATATTCCTTATGTGAGAAATTTTAATGTGCTCTGGCATCGAACCCAGGAACAGCATTGTCGTATCTAATTTTTTTTCTTAAGCCGAGTCTTAATATACATCTTCTAGCAAAGCAAGAAATTCCTATTATTTCGATAAGTACAACAAAAAAAATAATGAAAACTAACTCAATATATTATAAATGGGGGATATATATACCGTCTGGCTTCGAACCCGGGTCTTTCTGGTAATACTTTCTATGCCGCATTAAAGAAGATCACCACCTTTAAGCATGTGTGAAAATTCAAGCAAAAATATTGGGTACAACTGCTTCAAAGGACGTCCTACTTTTCCCTTATATTCCTTATGAGAGAAATTTTAATGTGCCCCGGCATCGAACCCAGGTACAGTACAGTCTTATCTAAATTTTTTTCTAAAACCGATTCTTACTATACATCTTCTAGCCAAGCACAAACTTCCTATCATTTCGATAAAGACATCAAAAAAAATAATGAAAAACTACCTCAATATATTTTAAACGGCCGATTTTTGCATCGTCCTAGCATCGAACCCAGGACTTTTTCCCGAGATGGTCATTTACGTATATATATGGATACATGAATGAATCCGGAGAAGCATCTATATATAATAGATACACTGAATACGAAATGAAATATACACCTCATAATGTATACCTATTTAAATTGGCACGTTAACCAATTCAAAATCCATCATTTTAAAAGTTTGATTAGTCAGTTCCCTTTCAATTAAAAACTAATGGTCAACAGTTTAGTCTGTAGTCTTTGGGGGAATATGAAAACATCGGTAGCGGAGTTGGTGGAACATTTGAAGAGAACCAGGATAATCCGAGGATGCGGCTGGCCCTGCACCATGGGAACAAGTAGTATTGTGCTCAAATCTAGCATGCTGTCGATTCTAATGCACACCCTGATTTTTGAGCCCAAAAGACTGCACGTTATTTCAGAGTAAATATGGTATAATGGCTAAGATAAGTAGAATAGATGCTGCATGAACAATGTGCCAAAGGTGTTAGGTGTGAAGTGGTAAGAACATTTTATAAAACTTTTTAAGAAGTAGGTTAAACAATTTCTTAGCAAAGGATCTAAATATTCCAGCATCTCCAATTTTGTCTATACCATAGATATCCAACTTAAGTTAATCTTCTGCCATTAGTAATGGCAATTTTGATCTGTTCCCAGTGTTTTCTCCAGACTTAAGGTTTGGACGAATTAATAGTTGTGTGACCGCCGAGGAATATTACTGGCATAATATATTTATTCTGGTGACGGACAAGGCTCCCAGCATACGTTAGAAGTCGTTTATGTTTTGATTCATTGAACGCAGGTTATCAACACATTAACAAACAACTACTCGGTTGGGACAAGGATTATTGAAACTTTATAGCAGTCACGCAATTGGGAAAATTCTATGAAAGCCCTCCAATAAACATTTGCATTGCAATCAAGATACGGAAATAACTGGCCTTCTTTCTGCAAAGAGAGGTTAAATGGTATATTAGCAATGTAGCTTTTAAATCATCCCCTGCCATACACCACTGGCAGCACGCAGGTGTTCATCTAAAGCCAAAGAGATTTCCTAAAGTCTGATGGACCAACTGTGCTTCTTCTTTCGCCAGATATGTCACTTGTTTGACTTCCATTAGAAGAATAACATAATGCTACCTATTTTATGGTTAACATTTCCGCACAGATTTTTTAGCACTGTGGTTGGAGGTGGTCAGGAAAGGAAGAAGAGGCTATGGAAGGAGCGGTCTTCAGAGTAGCGCTATTTCTCTTCTCTTTCCGCAGAATGCATTGAATATCTTTCTGACTCTTGCATGATTACAACAAATGTATAAAATTTACAAACTTGAAAAGTCTTTTGTTTTAAAGATTAAGAATGCAGCCATGCATTGTGCCAAAGATAATTTTGAATTGCCCAGCATATCAGAGCTCTACTTGAATGAAAATGATCGATTTTTAAGCGTGTTTGCTATTTTTACTGCATTATGATTAGAGTTTTCTACATAACCGCCACGCACAAGTCCTAAATTTATCTTTTACATGCCGAATGGTGAAAATGTGGATAATTTATCTTCATTAATGCCAGCAGTCCAATAATGGATTTTCGGGCGATGTATCTAATTCCCTCATCTCCTAATTAATTGTAGGACCTATTTCTAAACAGTTTCAGTTCTAATGGACAAACTAGAGTTGTTTTATCATGCCCTTCCAGGAAAAACATAATCCATTAAAGGAGGAAATTGTGCTGGAGGAAAAATTGTGAAAGAACGTTTGACAATTCCTCCTTGCGCCAATATGAATGGAGAATAAAGTTGCAGCCTCTGGTCATTGGAAAATCTGCCAAGCCAAGGTGCTTTAAAGGAGTGAATATGGATTCTCTTCCAGTATCATGGAAATTTAATTCAAAAGCATGGATGACAACTGATATCATGACTGAGTGGTTGGAGAATTTAGACAGACAAATTCAGAAAAGAAAAATATTGTTAGTTTTGGATAATACAAATTCCCACCCTAACCTTTAGTTGGATAATATAAAATTGATCTTCTTTCCTCCGAACATTACCTCAACATCGCAACCCATGGATCAAGGCATTATACAGAATTTAAAAGCGAAGTATTGCCAATTAGTGCTAAATCACTTGATAGCTAACTTAGAAAAACATTCATCAGTTCAAGGTTTAGCCAGGAGTATTGATGTTTTAATGGCAATCATGTGGATCAAGACCACTTGGAGTGCTGTGATGCACAGTTAAGAATTGTTTAAGGAAAGCTGGTTTCCCTAGTGGTACAGAAGACAAAGAAGTGGATGAAGAACAGATGGATAGTAGGTCCGTAGATGAAGAAGCAGAACAGCTCGGTGAGCTCATAAATATGAGTATGAAAGCTTGCGAGTACTCAAATATAGACAAAAAGTTATACACAGAAGATAGCAGTTTGAAAGTAAAAGATATTCTAAAATCTTTTCAAGAAACAAATGACCCAGACAAAATTATAGAGCCAGATGATACTGATAATCAAGAAATCACAGAACGTGAGTACATTATTGTTTTGCTTAATTTGTGATTCCATAAGTAAATTTTAACTAAAACGTGTTACTTTACATTGCAGTTGACAACAGCATTGAAACATACAGTGATGGCCTAGAAAATTTTAAAAAAATAAAAGATTTTTACGGCAGGACATTAAAGAATATAATATCATATGCGATGCAATAATTCATCATGAAAAACAAATCGTGATTTCGAAAGGGAAGAAACAAACTGAGATACCTTCACATTTTAGAAGGGATCAATTTAATTCTCAAGAATAACATGCAAATCATAAACCTTTTCAAATTATTATTTACTTGTTAATAACTTGTTTTGCGTTTTAATGTAATATTTTGACATGAAGATTTCATCAAGTATACAAGTTTAATTGTAATTACATTGATATTGTTTACTTATTTTGAAAATAAATTTCTTAATGTGATGTCAGAGTTTATAAAAACTTTAGCGGACACCTCTCAGCAAAGGGCAAATACATAGGCCCTGAGACTGTCCCTTGTAGAGGGATTTCACTGTATTTAAAAAACATTTTGGTCATAACTTCGGAGTCATAAGTCAGATGTTCGTAAGTTGGGGAGAGCCTGTATTTTTACACCGACCTACTTCAATCAGAAGACAGTCTTTTTTCTGAAATTGCCTTGAGGAGCAAAAGGAAGTCCTTTCTCCTAGCATTTGCTCTCATTTCTTTTCTAAATATACTTAAGAGACTATCATTTTTATAACTCCTCAGCTGAATAAACAAAACACAAGAAAATATTGTAGACAACATTGATCAAGTCGATTACTCAAGCAGCTGATAATTTTAGTATTAAGTGTGAGAAAAGCTAATCCAAAGGAATCCTTTAATGCAATTACATAGCATTCTTTTCAAACATTTATGAGATGGTCTAGTCCTTTATTTGGATAACTTAGTACTTCTTCGTTATTCTCAAATTGTCAAGCAGTTAAATGCATAGTTACATACATGGCAATTTAAGCAAACGTGGTTAGCCATCAAATGTAGGTACTAATTCTAGCATATCTGTCATACTAAAAAATATAAATTACAGACAATTTTAAAATTCATGCAGACTTAAGTCTTATTCTTAAACAGTAGAGACAAACAAATGGCAGCAAATAGAAACCAAGACAAATGTAGCGATGTTCATAAATAAAAGTATTAATTTATTTTGAATTTTTTGCTATAAAATATTAATCAAATGATATTGCTTTCATAATTCTAATATTATATTTACAGTATAAATGACACTAAATTAAAATGTACTTTTGAAGTATCAGCTCTAGGGGTAATACAACCAATAATTTAAAGGCAGTGAACACATTGATGCGTCATGTAAATGTGGAATCTCAAGAAAATTGTTGGAAAACTTATTTTCAAGAAAATGCTCTCAATCCATATTCATCCAAAGGAGACAGATTCCTTCTCTAGTTATTTTGTCAGCAATGATAAACACTTACATCATTGGATATTATTTTTCTAAACCTTCGGCCCTCAAAATCTGATGAAGAGATGTAGTCTTCGCGGGCATCAACCCAATACAAGCGCTCTGCAATGTGGTCGATGGTGATGCCGTTGGGCCATTCAACCACAGGCTTTGTAAACAGCTTACGCACATCACTTCCATCTAAATTTGCTCTACTCACAGTGGGCTCTTCTAGATCCCAGTCCGTCCAAAACAAATACCTGAAATAATAACCACGGTATAAAAGCTTCACCACTTTAAAAAAACTGATCATTAATGGAGTTGAAAATGTTATTGAAATGCACATCTGATTGTGCTACAATGATTTTTGCAATCATTTCTTAATCCATGACACTGAATATACTGTATAACAATACAGAGGTGGGTGGGAAATATAAAATAGAAAAGAATGACTTTCTATGTGATCTATGGACCAAAGGTATAAATAACAGCCTTCAGAGAAAGATAACAAGATTAATCATTTGAGACCTACAAAAGAGGAAGAAAGAAATTAATACACAAATCCGAAGTCAGCAGAATGAATATTAATTTAGTAGAACTGTAGACTCTCTGGATGATCTGGTTTTACAGGAACGTATCAGACCAATGGGCCCCAAATACCCAATGGGCCCCAAGTACCCAATGGGCCCCAAGTACCCAATCCTGCAGAAGCTAAACTCAGAAGATGAAAAAATCAAAGGAGGCAGTGAATGAAGAATTTATCACAAGCTTCAACGATGTAACTCATTTTCCGTATTTTTATCCTCTTAAAACTTAGAATGCTGTAAATACAGCTCTATCCAAATGGCAATGTTACTAGCCATGCCAACTGCACAGTTCGATTTAACAGTAAGAATGTCATTAAAATTGCACATTATGGTGACAAGTAGTACAACTGACATTCATATGATACAAAAACATGCTAGAAAAATGATTTGTAGCGAAAATGGATGCTGCTCAGATTTAGCAAAGTCTTACTAAAACACAGAAATTAAACATAACAAATAAATAAATATTATGTTACAGCGATGAAAATGTTCTGCTAATAATTATGGGATTCAAATTGAATTTTAATAAACACTTGATGAAAAGCTACATGATGTTAAATTTTTCAGTTTGATTATCTTGAATATGTGAGATGTAATCTTACTAAGGCTCCACAAGCTGTAATTAGCTGTTTTAAAGGACAGTTTTTGCAGCAAAGAGAAAGGTTAGGACAGCATCAAGGTCATGCTGCGCAACAATAGAACAGGGAAGCAGTTTGTTGCGAATGAGTGCTTACACAGGCATCTTTTTGACATTGCTAGCTAAGGGCAGTCTGACTGTGTAGCCACTTCCAAGCGGCAGCGTTAAAGCAGAGAAAAAACAGCATGCAGACTGCAGTCACTGCCTTATACCAACCAAAATGGGAACTTAGAGATATTATGAGCTCTTTTTTACAATTCAACCTGTTTATTCCATTTTCCATCTTCAATATTCCATGAAACCAAAGACTCCTGATAGCAATTAGCAGTGGAAACCAACAGGTACCTCCAGGGTTAAGGTTAGCAAGTTGATCATTCAAAAGAAAAGGTACACATACCCTAGCCTTGGATGTACTGCAATGCCTCTCGGTTTCCTTAGCACAGCTGAGTCCAGAATAGTCTTGCGCATTCGTCCCATTCCAACTGTATCAGTACGGATGACTTCGATCTTTGCCCTCACACCATCAACGAAAAACAGAAGGTTGCTAATAAAATCTAATGCCATGCCTTCAATTGACGAAAGATTTGTTTCCACCAGTTTCTCGGGCAATTCTTTTCCATCTGATAAACACTGTCTCTGAGGAGCAAAAATAAATTTTACAAAGTTTTTTTTTCAGTTGTATCAACAACATACTTAAACATCTGCTACAGTATATCATGGATATATTTTGTCATCACAAATACACATAGGGAAAATAGATGAATGTCATAGACACAAGCAGTCTAAATAACTACTAGCTAACAGATCAATAACTCCTCATCCATTCCTTCAAATTTGAGTAACATGTTACCAAATAAAGTTGATGTTCCACTGACCTGTACTGCATTTGATACAATGGAAGGCCAGTATACCTCACACTACTGATTCATTATGTGACTTAATTCTCTAATACATTTCTCAACGAGGGGCAACAATGCACTTCGCAAACAAAAAGATTTCTGGATTCTGAGAAATACCAAATTCTCAAAATATTGCTATTCTTCATCAAAGTTTTTACAAATTTTGTATTGAAAATATTATTCCACAATTAGTACAACCTGTGAAATTTTTTATTAGCTTCCCTCTTTTTGTGTCCTGTTGAAAAAATAATATACCATATAACTCTGATTTAAACATATTAGAAAAGCCTCCAAACAAAATAAATCAACTTTGTGCAAACAGAAGAATCGGTATCTCCAATCTAATTGGTTTGAGTGGACGATAACCTCAAAGAGAGAGAGCAAATGTGAAATTCACAAAGTGCTGCAGATTCCACCGATCCAGTGGTGCTGGGGGTGGGTTGGCAAAGAAATGCGGCAATCATATTTCATTTGTTATTATTAATTGAAATGTAATTTGTAGAATGTAAAATAAAGCCACAATCATACATGTGATCACACAGGGGGGGGAAGTAAATATTACAACTTTTTCATGGGATCTACTTTGAAAATACGATAGACTGGCAACAATGAGGAAACCCGGTAATATTCAAGTCTGAGCCGAGAACTTTCTATGGCTCTCTAACTATATAAACAGATGCTGGGAAAGGCAAAGATTAGGGAAGCTCTACCAGTGTAGAGCTACCCTGCAGGGACTGGTACACCTGAAAATGTGGGAGGAATCTGAGAATTGCCAAATAACACAGGAGCCTCCAATTCATGATCACCTGCTGGACCTGCAACTCCTCTCCTTCAACCTCTTCGTAATTCCTTAACGCAATCTCTCCCGGAGTTCGTAGTGTGGACAATATGAATGTGAAGATCAGAGTGGGAATACGCAACGTCGTGATCCCCACCTTTAGCTAACAAGCTTCCTGCAGCCTGGCAAAAAAATATTGCAAAGTATTTTGCAAGAACAGATGCCCTATATTGGTCTCTTTTTCTGGATTGTAATATATGTGCTAATAAGGTAGTTATTTACATAGGTTGGGGTTAAGCGTGACCATACAGCTTACGGCTGCTCACTGGATATTATTGTAACTGGAAATATTTATATGCCCACTTCAAATAAAGGATACTGTAATCATTTACTGTGATCGACTTTTCAAGAACCACTTTATATGACACATCTAACGTTTTTATCATTCAGTGATTTGAAGGTGAGTAGTTGTTAGAGAAATTACTGAGGTACTAATGATGGCAC
Organism: Sympetrum striolatum; assembly: GCA_947579665.1. NCBI lineage: Eukaryota > Metazoa > Arthropoda > Insecta > Odonata > Libellulidae > Sympetrum > Sympetrum striolatum. The sequence goes on along the minus strand of OX388343.1, from coordinate 114,797,551 downwards.
AATGTGAAATGTGCACTTTGACGACGGAATACAATTATTCCCCGATTTAATCTAGCAAAGGAAGGAAATTCTTAACAGAAATATATGTATATACACCACTCGTGATCTAGAATACAGGAGATGTCTAAGTAAGAACCCTGCAAAAGGCATGTCGCAGAGGGTGCCACCACCTTGACTCTATTGATTGCTTTTACGTATCCTTTGCAGAAAAAAATGAAATCTCCAAAAGATTCATTCTAGCATCCATTTCCCTAATCTTCCTCACAGTATAACAGAGCCTGTACAACAAGGAGGTCGCATTATATCGGTTACATCTTCAAAGAACATAATTTCTATGAGCTTATTTAGTAAGTTTATCCTTTGAATTATTCTTTTATCTTCTAATGGTTCCCATCGAGTGTCTTGCATCATCTGGGTAGCACTCACTATTTTATTGTTGCAATTCTTTAAAAATTCGTTTCGCCTTTCGTTGTACTTTTCCTATATCTCGAATATGATATTTGGGTCCCATATACTACATGCATACACAATGCATGCAGTATATGGGTTGCTCATACCGACAATTCTTTTAACGAAGCTGAGTTATTTAAGTGCTTTTCCACATATATTACAGATGTGGGTACTCCATGATATATTATTCAAAGGAGTTACTCCAAGATTTTTCACCACTTCTACTTCAATTCAGTAAAGAAACTTTACTGCCAATGTGATTGCTAAGATCCTTATTGTATACTAAAAATAGCACTCAACTCACTGGGACTGAACCAAGGACCATCAGCGAAACAGTAAACAGCATATATGAAATATATTAATGATTTCTATCTAAACATGCTAAGTTTCAGGTTTCCATCTTATCAGGAAGTGATTTTTTTTATCTCAAAAATCGTCGCAATTTAATTTAAACGGGAGATATTTGCCCTGACCTAGTGTCGAACCAAGGATAATCTTTGAAGATGTCTTTATAGTTTTCTCCGTATATACATGGCTTCTAGCGATCCCTTGAATTTTTATTTCTCTACTTTGCTGGGAAAAGCCTCAAAAGAATTTTCCAAAATCCCTGCAATGTATCTTTATGGAGAAAACCCATGACACTGAGGTTCAAAATCGATTTTTTTTTGCCAGGAAGACTCAGGTTCGATGCTGGGCAGTAAATATGTCTCCCATTTAAAATACATTGGGGTAGTTTTTCATTATTTTATTTGATGCACTTATCTAAATGATAGGAAGTTCTTGCTTATATGGAAGATGTATATTAAGACTCTGTTTAAGAAAAAAATTAGATAATGCTATTCCTGGGTTTGATGCCAGAGCACATTAAAATTTCTCACATAAGGAATATAAGGGAAAAGTAGGACGTTATTAGAGGCAGTTGCAGCAAATATTTCTGCTTGAGTTTTCACACATAGTTAGAGATGGTCATCTTCTGTAGTGCTGCATGGTAAGTATCACCAGGAAGACCCGGGTTTGATGCCAGACAGTAAACATATCTCCCATTTAAAACATATTGATTGAATTCTCATAATTCTTTCTGAGTCTTTACCTTGAAGACAGATATGAAGGAAAAAGGCGACTTTGAACCTTAGTGTCATGGGTTTGATGCCAGAAGGCCTTCAAGTCCCGATTTTTTTTATAAAGATGCATTATGGGGATTTTCGAAAATTTTTTGAGGCACTTTCTGGCAAATCTTGATATTCGAGGAATCGCTGGAAGCCTTTCATATCTCGTCTATATTTACATCTATTAAACTGTCACTGCTTGAGTTTGACCCCACGGTTGGTGCATAATTCTCCCATTTAAATACATTGAAGAGATATTTAAGAATTTCTTAAATCCCTTACCCAATTATATGCAAATGTAAAATCCCGTATATGAATAGAGATCATTAATAAATTTTACAGAAGAATTTTATGTTTTCCCTTATGATCCTTCATTCGATGCTGGAGCGCCATTTGCATTCCTCTATGCATTGCAAATGGGGATAAAGGTCACTTATTTCAGGTTTCTCCCAGGATGATATCAACTTTAAACATTGGATTAAATAACTTCTATTTCTTTGAGGTCGCTATATGTATTCACAAGTTCCAAAAGTTTCAGGATTTGAGACCAGGCGCCTCTACCTTTTGAAAAGTATGGTAGTATTTCAAATTTTTTATGACTGATTGGCAGAGAAGGTGAAAATTCTACGGCCATGCATTTGAACAGTAGTAACGAATGTTTCAAAACACAGTTAATCATTTACATTATGATCATGAGTTAGACGCCAGGGCATAATTTTCATTCTACTATTCAATTAAACGCAAATACGGAAATTTGTTTCATTTTGCTGATAATCGACTTGGAAGTTTAGAAATGGTCAGATTATCGCAAAGCAAATAGTTTAATGGAATTTAATCTTGACAAAGTCCTGGGTTCGAAACCAGGTCACTTGGATACAGAATCAATTTTTAGATAGAGAAATTTGGGTTCCTATATCCTAAATGTTCAAACCAAATAGAGCTCAACAAAGTACAGTACTTTTAACATATGCTTGCAGTGTGCAAATTACTTTTACTCGTATTAGTAAATGCTCTCACCAATTAAGCAAGGGAATTTGGAATGAAAATTAACATAAGTAAAACTTAAGTTTTGGGGTTCACTAAGAGAAAGAAAGCTAATTTAACTATTAGGGTGGATGGAGAAAAACTGGAGCAGGTGGATGAATTTTCCTACTTCGGAAGTACTCTCTCTTGGGACGGAAGATGTAAAGATGAGATTCATAAAAGAATAACTTTTGCAAAGAAAGCCTTTATGAAGCGAAGGGAATTGATGACCAAAGGTCTTGACAAAGGAATCAGGAAAAGATTGGTGAAATCCTTGGTTTGGTTTGTGTTACTATATGGGTGTTAAACGTAGACTTTAAGGAAGGAGGAAGTCGTTTGGAGGCCTTCAAAATTTGAGTATGTTGAGTATGGCATAGAATGGAAAAAGTAATTTGGGTTGAGAGGAAAACAAACACGGAGGTGCTGGAGATGGTTGGAGAGGCTTTGATTGAAGTAATTAAGTAAAGACTGAAAAAATGGGTGGGTCAAATATTAAGAGGAGAGGGATTGGTGAAGACAGTAATGGAGGGTAGAATTCAAGGGAGCAGAGAGGAAGACAAAGATAAAAGATGTTAGATGAATTAAAGGGTAGGGTTAACTATAGGAAATGAAGGATATAAAATTCACGGAGGAGGCCGAAATATAGTGAAAATCCAACATAATCGAAAGGATTATTAAATAAAACAGGTTTTGTAAAACAAAAAAGTAACTTTTACCATTCCACATACAGTTTATAAAACCTGTTTTATTTAACAATCCTTTTGATAATGAAGGATATGGTGATTAACAGGGATTTTTGAGTGCACATGAATCTACCGAAAGGTGATGATAATATCTTTTTGATCTATTCCAAACTCTTGGAAACCACATTTAATTAAGCAGAAACAGACAAAATGGCTTCAAAATCCTTTTAATTGAGAAAAGTGTCCACTCTATCACTTCATTTTTAATTACTTTTAAGTGAAAGCAAAAATAATTACAGAAAAAAAAACAAATAATAATAAAAATAATAAATATTAGAAAATAAAGAAAGATTGATCTTAATAAAAGAATGATGAGCAACTTACCCCAATGACATCATCCTTAATGTCTGCCCAATAAACACAGTTGTTTTTCATGTCAAACTCTATTGCAATGACATTTTTAAGGTTCTCGATGGGAAGAATTTCGAGTTTCTTTTCCTCCAATGAAATTCTAGCTATTTTCTCCCTCTGAGCAACCAAGAGAAATTCCTTGATCTCCCTGAAAGATGGACATGGTGGTTACACCAACCTTCAAAATCAGTAGATTTAAATCTAAGCCCATTAATAATTACTTGAATGGACAAGGCAAGATATCTGGAAGGTAATGAGACTCGTAGCCTCCCACACAGGTGTCCCCTGCAATTTTGACATAGCCTTTGGTCCGATTGTACAACTTCCCAGGAAGGCAGCCTACCGGAATTGCATAAGGGTCATAATGGAGTATCTTGTTCCTGATGCACTGATGGAATTGTGTGTTGCGCTCAAACCCATCATCACTGCAAAACATTTAACATTTTCTATCAGAAAAATCGAAAGGAAAGCTTATTGAAAGATTTCAAGAAAATTAATTATTTCCTGGCTAACATAACTTCCTTATTCCCTAAAAAATGAGTTAAAATCTGGTGATAGGCTGGATGACATACTTTTTGCTAGTCACTATACATACAAGCTAACAGGTGATCCCTAAAGTCGCAAAGCAAAATATCCAACACTATAAAATCAATAAAAGGAGTTCTAAGAGTAATTACTAGTCACTTGCAACAGAATCAAATGAATTGAAATTAAACAATAATAAAAAAGCATAGTTTTGAAATAAAATAACCATTAATTTCCAAACCCTTATAATAATTTCTCTAATGGAAACAGATCCCGAGTACATCCATTTTAATAGTTATTTACAAAGACACACAACCATTCCCAAACCAGAAAAATCTGATAAGCCAGGATTTGAGTATCAAGTACCTTAGGGTTGGAGGGGCTAACCACTCCACCACCTCAGCTGGTGACTGTGCCATGCACGGTTATGCCATGAAAATAGCAGTTGGGTCATTCCATACCAGCTCAACCAAGGAAAAAACTCACCATCTCAGATTTTTGTAAAATTTTGTGTAAATCTGAGTTTTCTTATTTCAATTTCCATTAAGTGCTCTTCCATAGCAAGAGACGTAATTATTAACGGAACTCCTTTCATTGATAATTATTGATTTTATGTTATTATTAATTATAATAATATTAACTGCAATGTAATGTTGCCATAAAAGCCATAAACTAGTAAATATTTAGCACAACTTTCTTCATTCATCCAAGAAATTTTACATCAAACCTCCAATCAACATATATTCCACTCGAAGGAAATTCGTAATAGAACTGTACTTTATGACAGATATCTTACCACTGGAAGTCTTCAGCATCACATTCACAATTTTCCGTCTTAACTGGGCGATCAAAGTCACGGCCATTGAAACAGTTTGAGTGTGACACTCTCCTCAGGTAGACATCCTTCCTTCCAAGAATGCAGGGCATCTTAGGACCATCCTCGCTGCTTGGCGACCAATATTTGTAATCATCTTTAGTACAGGCATAACCTTAAAGAGAATAATGATCGAATAATTACCGGATATCCTCCACAGCCCTAACCCACTTACCAGGTGTAGAAGTATGAAACTGGATTTTTTTTGTAAAACTTACACTTCTGTCATTTGAAAATTATCGTAAGTATAGTAAATAATCGAAAATTATTGTTTAGTATCGTAAATTATCACAAAGTATCGTTTTCATCCAATAAGGCTTGCAAGCCCTTGTCTTCAAACTTTTTGGTGGTTTCTCACGGTCCTCATTTCTCACCTCAAAACCATCACTTTTAAATATTTTAAACCACTCGAAGCACTGAGTTTTGCCAAGAGCATGTTCACCGTATGCTTCGACAAGCATTCTATGCGATTCTGCAGCAGTTTTCTTCAAATGATAGCAGAAAACCAAAGCTGTCTGCAAATCGTAGTTCGTAGGCACAAAACTCGACATGTTTGAGGTTATAGAAAAATATAACGGTGTATGAAACTTGGGTTATTGGGTGATGACAAACTTTGTCAGCTGTTAGAGGGAGAAGATGGAGCTGCAGAAGCGGTCTTTAAACTGATAGCGAACACCATCAATATGGAAATTCATACTTGTACACCTGGTACACTACTCTCCCTTCTCATATATTGCACTGCCCTGAAAATTCCTCTTTACCTGATGATAACCCAACGAGTTGAAACCATGGTCATGAAAAAAACATTTTGTGATAAAGTGTACAAGTTTCAATTATATCGGTCAAAACATCACAAATTGTGATTCTTCAACACTAAGAGTAGACATGAGAATATCTAGTTAAATTAAAATCTAGTTAAATTAAAATTATACAAGTTCAGGGGGCATGCTAATCACTTATGACATAGTGCTGAGTGACTAGTAGTAGTAGTAGTGCTAAAAGTGCTTCGACAGCTGAGGTCATTTCGCACATTGGCTCCCACCGGGATTCGAACCCGGGACCGCTTTCACCAAAGGCAAACGCGCTGTCCACATGACTATCCGGGAGCCCTGAGCTGAGTGACTTTTAGATCTAAATTACTTCTTTGCCTCCTCATATATCAGACATTTCATTCGACAACTAACCAAATTATCAAAAATTACCCTTTTTCATTCTGAAGCATACCAAATTGTCTAATTCTGAAATCCTTTCAGCAATCAAGATCACTTGGAATGATGTTTACAATTAAAGGTAATAGAACAATACCAAAAAGTCCACTCACTGAATGCATTTCTTAGGTCCACTTTGACAATCAGCCACTGATGATGTCCCTTCGCTGATCCAAACATAGTGAAAACGGTTGTGTTCTCTCCTGGCTCAGTCATGAGGCCGTAAACCCTGAGGTCATCTTCAAAGAATTGATACGACTGCCATGTCTCTCCCTCGTCCGTAGAATATATTATCTCTCTTGTTTCACCCTGAGATTTGTAATATTTGACAGCAACAAGTACGCCTCCATGATCGCCAAAACTGAAGAAGTGATGGTCTTTCAATATCTGTGGAAAAGATCAAAAAGAGTAAAATGAAATGGCAAATTAAGATGCTATTCGTCCTTAACCTCAGGCGTTCAGACTTCAGAATACTGTACTTTATTTCATCAATTAACCCTTCAGCACTCAAGCCAATGGTATACCCCGTCATCTTTCTCGACAAATGAGGAAAACATTGCACCTACTAGAACTCCCTTTTCTTTATTGTGTCTGTGATGGTTTTCCATGGGGTAGCCAATTCCCTTTCAATTAAAAACTATGGGCCTACAGTTCCGTATATAGTGCAAACATTGATATAGAATAAAAAAATGTGTACGGTCCTAACATCGATAGTGGAAGGATGGACGTTTGATGATATGGAACCAGGGTGATCTTAGGATGCAGCCAACCCATGCCTAGGGACATGCCAAGAGTAGTATCGTACCCAAATCTAGTGTGCCATTGATTCTTATGTGCACCCCGATTTTTACTGTAGTACTGAATGAAAAGTATCAGATTAAAAGCAACAGCACTTTAAGGCAGATTAATAATTAAGAAGATGGGTATAAACAGAAAAAATGAATTTGAAGAATATGGCAGATTGAATTACCAGTTTGACCATTAAATTACTTCAACTTTATATGTACTTGTTCAAGGTTAAATCGTGATAAAAAGTCAAAAGGCAAGGCAATTCTACTTTCAATTTAATTCCATACCTGGAACCAAGTCAGTCCAGCATCTCTGCTCATGAAGACTCCAGGGTGTCCCTTGAGTGATTTCCCCACTGTGCCTGTAGCGATGATGATACCAGGAGCGGACTTTGAAGACAGGATGGGAACAGCCCGTGTGATTGGATACAGCTGATTAAAACGCTGAGCGAGATGTAACGAGCAGCCTTCAGACTAAACAGGGTAAATAAGTTCATAACAACATTAATTTCATCTCAACAGAAATATAAAAATAATTAGAAAAACGCTTCACATTGTGATGTTTCATATCAAATGAAATTTCAATAGGAAATCTTAATGGATACCAATAGTAGTAAATGTCATGTATTACAATAAATAATCTCATATACATGTCCCTTGATGATGTCCCTTGTGGTATCCGATTTCGACCAAATTCGGCAGATCGCATTGATTTGATAACAAAATGAAAACCCCCAAGCCGTTCTGTAATTAACGCAATTGTTTACGAAATATTGCAATGTTTAATAATTGAAATTTTACAAAAGTGCCTTCGAATTCGAGGCCATATCTCCGGTAATATGCAAGCTAAAATTACAAATAATGGCTTTACTTTAAGGTCTTGTGTTATAAAAGATAACAATTGGAAGTTTTTATAAAATTTAAACAATTTAATAAAGTTTATAACAATTTAAAATTTTCAAATCGATTTTTGACGATGTAACCACCCCTTCGATACTTCTCATTTTTTTACATGTTGAACATACAACCCTCCTATACAATTTAAAAAAATTTGGCGAGGGTAATATTTCTTTTAAGATAGAAAAAAATTTTTCAGTATAAGCGTGACGCTCGCCGCAGCTCCGCGCCGTCCGGCTCGTGCGCTGAACGTTCAGAGGTGTGGCTTCACATATCTCAGCACGCATATTCTTCCATCTGCTTTTCACCAATTTTAACTATTCAACCAATATTAACCGACCCTTTAATTCCCTTCACCCTTGCCGACTGATGAAACCAATGGGAGTCATTACACTACGGGAAAATAAAGTCGCTTGGGCAGACTGAACGATACGTTACAATCCCTCGATCAAACACCTATTTCAATTAAAACATTTAAATTTACATTTACATTTAAACCCTGCAATCCGTCAGTGGCACGGAGCAGGGGGTTTGTTTCTTTGAGAGCAGTTACTGCGCTTTTTACATCAAAGCAAAACAATTTCAATTTTGAATTAATTTCCAAAAATAAAATTGCTCTTTTCTAATAAAATGACGAACTGTATCAAAAGTAAAGTAATAAAAATAACATAATAGTTATTTTAAAACCATAAAAGCTTATTAAGTACTGCACATACTTTAACTATGGTCAGCCTTTAAAAATAGAATTTCAAAGATAAATCTAGAACCGGTAGAGAAACCGATCATGAGTAATTAAAAATGGTGAGGAAAATTGCAAAGTTTTTTCTTCATTACTACTAAAATCACTAATTGCATAGGACATGATAGGATAACACTATTATTTCATGGTCTTGATGAATTATTTTCAGGTTGTGCAAAATATTTGAATCCAGCATACTTACTGGCATGTAGAGCTCGCTAAAATAATCTACATGTAAAGCAGAAATTGTGCGTATTTGTACATGACTTCGTCTTAGATTGTTTGAGCGATTCGTTTCAAACTTTGCATACATGTTCTATGGGACTAGGAAGGAACTACTACTGCATTATTATTTGATGATTTTGCTGAGCTCAAACCTCTTAGATTTTAATGGTTGCAGGCTATATTTATTTTGTATAATTAAATTAGAAATAATTGTCTAACAAATCAAGATAAAAACAAAATGAGCGGAATCTGAATAAAGATTCTTATTTTGGTCATGAAATGTGCAATAATCAAAATTTTGACAAAATAAGCAATAAATTTAGAAAAACTCGTGAGGTTGTAAACAACCAGTCCTCCAGATGACCAATGCAACTGTTGAGCTCTTGCATCTTCCTGAACAGAATAGCTCGAGATTTTAGTTGTGTAAACCAAAGGGTATTTACTCACTTGACGGCTTGAAATGTATCTATTCCTTAATTCTCTGTTGAGAATCAACTGTGCCCTTTGGCTATTATTTGGTAATTAGTAATTTTGATTTATTGGCTATAACATAATTACAACAGACGATTCAAATTAAAGATGTCCTAATATTACGTCTTGCAGTCATAGTCAAAGGTCTAAAAAGGAATAACTGATGTTTATCCACCTTAATCATTGCAATATTATCAAAAACGTAAGAAGATATCCTAACATCAACTTGCAGATACAGAATTATAAATACCGTATTTGACGGCATAAAGACTTTTTTCCTAAATTATGTCTCGAAAAATTTCCCTGCGTCTCATATGTGAAGGTTCAACCTCCACAGGTCAACTTTCAATACTGAATGCTATTTAAGCCCAGATGGTCTATACTACCTATTTCATAATTGCATTCAATGATTGTGTTACTATTTGGCTTTTACGAAACGTGACAACTAAAAGATACTACATTTTAAGTTATTGTGGTACCACACTTTCGCACGGACTATTGAAACTTTTTTTCCTTGTGAGTGGCCAACTTAATGAGGGTGCGTCTTATACGCTGGTGCGTCTTATATGCCGTCAAATACGGTAGATAAGAAACTGAGATTTGAAGGCAAAATTTAGTCACACTTTTATACATTGTAATTTGCAGTTTCCTGTCGAAAAATATGAGAGCTGGAGGAAATAGATCACTGGAAATCCATTTTACGAGGAGACTACTGCTGAGTATACAATTAGGTAAATGTATTCACACAACATTAAATGCAAAATGGCATCAATAATATTTTAAATGGCATTTTTTCCTCTGAAAAACTCAAATTTTGCACTTCATTTCAAACATGTAAATAGGCATTGAGGAATCAAATTACAGATATTTTAAGTTTGTAAGATACAAAATCAACTCACAATATTGCATCTGATGGGCTGGCCTCTGTCATCTATTTTTGGTGGTTTAATTGGCTTCCACTCCCCGCCTCGGTCGTACGTTATCAGACTCTGTAAATGTTCAGGAGCAATGTTCTGGAAGTTAGGAGTGGCAATCTGGGAGGCGATGTAGATTCCTCTCATACCATCAACCTTGTGGAAATCAGCAAATGATTCATCTGTCACATCACTGAAATTAAAATCATTCATTAGAACGACAATTGTATTGAAGCAACACGCATTCACTAAACTACATGCATGGTGATCCATTGTATTTTAGCAATAAATACCACAGTATCAGCCACTACATATCTTATTTATCCATTCTTAGAGGATTTCTGATATTCATGTTTGAAACAGTTAATGGTTTAAGGTTATTAATGCTTGAGCCAATTGGCACATAGTGACGGTATTGTGGCCTCCTAGCACACTTCCATAATATGAAAACCAATTATAAGTCATAGTTTAACCTCTGGTGTAGTCTTTTAGCCAAATAGAGGTCCATAGTCTGCTGCCCACGTGGACAAGTGAAAATCCTCTATTCATGCTTGTAAGATTATTAAAAATGTCAATGTCATTCAAGTCTGACAAACCTTAAATTGTATGCATGTTAAGATTGCAATTTTAATTAGTATCAGTAAGGTAACTGAATATTTCAATAGATTTAACCTACATTGAGGACCACTTAGCAGAGCAGTGCATAAAGAAATAATCATAGAATGAATACAACTGTCCAGTATGTAAGAAATAAATGCAATTACAGGAACAGTAACTGACCCTCATTTATGGAAAGGAACAATTAACTTTTGTATGGTATAAAAATAAATGGCATATCTTAAGATATAAAATTTAATATATACTTCACAAGTAACATAATAGTCTTTCTGACTAGGGGATTCAAGATTAAATAAGTCACAGAACCGACTAATTTAAATAGACCTAATTGATTAACTGTGACAATTAACAATGGCAAGTGACAATTTGAGTAAGTAAATACTGCACACTCTGGTATATTTATCAAGTCCATGCAATTCCTTTTTCAAACATTCTAAACATTTTGATTCCACTCTACCACTGAAACAAGAAAATCACCTTCGAAGTAAATTGCATCTAATAAACGTCAGCAAACACTCACTTAAGCCAGGAGCCTCTCCAGGTACTGTTTGGAAAAAAACAGAAAATTCTTGGCAAGGACAAGGTGAATATCATTCCTTGCTCATTTATCCTTTCTGAGACGTATAAATTAGCATTCCAATCAGCGTTATGGTTGACAGCTACGAACACTTGTCCATCAGAAACTTCAGCGATGTGGTAATTCAAGTTGTCCAGCATTGTGCGGAATATTGCCTTCACAAAGGGCTGCCTTCTATGGGATATATACAAATCCAAATTTTTCTGCAAAAAGAAAATTTTCTCAGTTATAAAATAGCTTCATGAGGTTGATTAGGTTTCAAACAACTCACGATGCAATCTATTTACCTCGCCAGATTTTTTTGTCGCAAACATAAAATCCTCTCGAACTTCAAAGTCTTGTACATCTCTTATGACGACATTCAACTCTGAGTCACTTTGAAAAAGAGTAGCAGACGAAAGAACAGTAGAAGAGTCTGTCGGTTCTATTCTCTCTACGTACAATAGCTGCTTGGCGTTCGATAAATTTGACCAGAAAAATGCCTTTACCAATTCTTGAACCAGTGACCATGTACGTCCGAAATCTTTGGTTACCCATAGCTAAAATGCAGTAGTTCACACTATAATTCATATTCATGAAAAAAATAACAACATGAAAATTAGATAAAATTATCAATCACCTTCTTCTCCGGGTCAATTTTATCGTAAGCCAGGAAAGTGTGAGGCTCTTCTTCATTAAATGAAATTTCTGTAGGGTGAAACTTCAGTTTCACCATTTCAAAATCCTTGCCATGGTTGGTAGTGGAGAATATGACCTTATTTTGGCTATCTATAAAGACACACTAAAAAAAGGAAATTCAATTAGAATATCTTGTAACATGTCAACTTTTCCCTACCAAAATATGTGATCGATACTGACGTGAGTGTTGTATTTCGGGTGATTATAGAACTTATCAATTGTTGCGTAGTTATCTGTTCCATCTTGAAGTGTAAAGAAGTCGGTTTTATTCTCGAAGTTATTCCCATAATCATAGGATATGTAAACAGAGGATGGCTTGCCGCGTAAGGATGAAGGATCTCGAGCAAGACAAATAATTACATCTGATCCTTCCCCAGCCCAATGAACCATCAACTGCTGATGACTGTCGTTAAGCTTGCTAACCTGTGATCGTAAACAAAAATAAAGCTATAAAAGACATTCGGGATCCCCATTTCAAAATACATGCTAATGATCGACAATTATTAAGTATTACGTAAACATATCCTTTCGTAGTAAAGGAGCAAAGCAACTGTGAGAACTGCAGAATATATTATTCAAACTTAATATTAAAGCTCACCGCTGTAGAAATGTTACTCTTTAGCGTTGCAGATCTGGCGAAACGTTCAAGATGTAGCGGCGGGACATAATCGACGTTAAGTTCATCTTCAGATGACTGTTCAAAAATGACTGTATTTCCCCGGGAATTTGTGAGTTTTGCTGTATGCAACGTATTAGATGGCAAACCATGCCTTTCCGATACAACGATGGAAAATTCAAAAACAAACAGGATGACTAAACAAAACACGCAACGCCTGACATCCATCATCAAGCCGACTGGCACGCTACCTCCGACCTTCCGACGGGAAACTATAGAAACGTCTAGCAGTATATTAACGATAGGCAACGCCGCAACGCTGCGAAGTGATACTAATCCCGTGACATTGACGTAGTCAAGGTCGCTGAGTGTGAATCGTGCGGATGTTTCGCAGTATCATATACTTAACGTTAAATGAGACATATATAAATTTTAAATATCATTGGTATGTTACAGTCATTTTCTACCCTTAAAAAGATTTCAAGCTGATTTCCTCTTAATCATTTGTAAAACTATTCACCTTGTCAACTTCTACAAATCAATTACCAAGTTCGATATTTGCCAGACACGGAGGGAATTTATATTTTCTGGCTATTGATAATTAATTAATAATATTTACTCGAAAAAATAGAATGATAAATACAAATAAACAAGTGAATTCCCCCGTCAAAAATGACGGAACTAAATTTAACTTGTAAAAATGACAACTATTATCGCATAAAACTAATCCTTTGAGTAATCAAAAATAAAAACCACCCCTATCCTATTTTGCATATCCATCATGATTGAAACAGAAGCTAGACATGTACATGGAACGTCTAAAAAGTAACTTGATAAAATTTTATTAAATTTAATGCAATACATAAAAATCATTCCATAGACGCTTCTTTGTAGTCCACGCGGCTTATTTTTGCTAAAATTCTTCCAACAGTTTTCTATGTTGTCTCCCAAGTCCAATATATAACTTGAAGTTCCCCTTTATTGTCTCATAGAAAAATGTCATTGTACTTCGGTGAAACGGGTTGAATACGAATTATTCTTACATGTTATCTGATAAATATGATAAAAATGCCTCATTGTGAACCTTTCCCCACTGAAAAGAGAGTGTGCGTGTGTGGCCAGTATGTCGTAAAATTTCAAGTCAGTGACAGAATATATATGTATAGTGAATTATACGAGGTATTCCTTAATTCCTCACTTTTTTTCGAAACACGACGCCAGCGTAAGTTAAAGCGCTTACTACCTTTAGTGAATTAGTGAATAACATAAGAACATTGTTTCGGGTGTCGCTTTCCAAATGAAGATCACAGTTTTCTAAGGTTGTCATTCCGATACATAAAAGTATCATAGCTTCGTTACATGAAAAATTAACCTCTGAGGTGAAGATGAATTAGAAAAGGTATAGCGTGCATTAAGTATCGCAGAAGTGTTTACTTCTAAACGATTTATTGTAGGTAAACTGAAATTTTTATTAAGGTAAAAAGTAAGAGAATAGAAAGGCAGCCAATCCATATTTAAAACAGTGGAGATACTGGATGGATGATATGAAGGTAAAAACATGCACAATCAGCTGGCCTTTCTACTGCCTAAGTGACAGCAAGGGAGTTCGGTTCGTGATGCCGGAAGTGCTCGCTAAAAGCTTGGTTTTCTTAGCGGAAAAAGCTGAGTAAATGGCAGGAAACGCGACATCAGAAATGCAAATATGGCTGAGATCAAATTAAATTCCATTTCAAGAAAACACATGTAGCTTGAACCTTTTAAAATTATAGACTATGCCCGAAGCAAATATGCTTCCCAATGCGTAGATGAGGCGGCTAAGGAAAAGAGTATCATTGCGTGCCGATGTCTCACATATCATTGTGAACTATTTAGTTGGAATAAAGCTGAAATTGGGAGTATATTCCTGGGCGAATTGGAAGACAATAACAGGCGACTACTTTTTCCAATGCCTTTTATTACTTATTCCTATTCATTTCCATTTAGAATTTGCCACTAATATTATAAGCTGAAAAGTAATAACACCAAAGGTAGACAAATAAGAACAAAAAAAAACTTGCATTTCTTTGAAATTGTACTTCTAAGTTTTTTGCAACTATCAAAGATTAAACTTAAATAAATCACAGTGTTCTGTCCGACAAAACTTTCTTTCGACACTGAAAAATGTCCAGACAATTTGGACCAATTTTATATTTTAACGCAAACTTAGCACGGATTTATCCCGTTAGAAATATAAATGCATTTAAAATGTTAACTTCATGACGGCGAACACAGTATAAGAGCAATTGTCAACAAAAAATAAGATGACGAAAGGACAAAGCGATGACTCAGAATCCGGATGAGGCATCCAATCTCAAAAGGCCCCTAGACCATCAATGTTCCCGTTTCTTTTGACTCATCATACGCTCCCATTCGGTCAGGAAAACTGTCCGCCCTTAATCAGTTTTCGATATTGCCACTAAATCTGTTCCCTCCCAAATACCACGAATTATTTCAACACTCCTCTATATCTATACGAGGAAGAAGTTGCTTGCATTCTGCAAGCATATTGATAATATATTTCCTAATGTCTCTACAAACTCTTTAAAGTAATAGATTAATACCTTCTCGATAAATGCATCATAAAAACATTGAAATTCCAACCAGGGCCGGCTTTAGACAATTGGCGGCCCTCCCGTCAATATTGTCCCGTTGTAATATTGCAAAATTCAATAATGGTGTAAGCCTGACAAAATATCACAACAGGCTTTTCAACATTGAATAATAAACTAAATAATTGAACTATGAAATGTTTTACAATGAAATATCAATAAATAATAATTATTAAAATACAAAATATATAAAATAATAAAATTGTCACAGTATTCAGTATATATTTAAAGCAACTGTGATTAAGTAACAATTCATTCATTTCTTTGATTAATATGGTATAATACAAATTATACTGATCAAAAGAAATATTTATTAATGATTATCACATCATATCAAATATAAAGTGTTAAAATTTAACTTTTCTAGCCTTTTTGGTAGCAAAATCGTTAATAAGTTCGAAAAAGTTAAGGATACGGGTTATGCTGCTTTCGATGGAAATCACAAATAGATTAACAAATCTATCTTTCTCCATCGCAAATATGTCTTAATCAGTTTCAGTTTTGAGAAGATTAGTTCTCCACTGTCACAGAAGTGGTAAGAAAAATACGTTATGGAGGGTTATGAGACGTTGCCTAAATTTCATTTGTATAATTAAATAAATTAAACCGTTTCCGGCCATAAATAGACTTATTTAATATTTAATATTCTTATATTATTATTATTATCATTATTGTTATTATTATAATTATCTTATATTATTATGATTATTTCTATCTAATGATTTTGTGAGTTATTTGAGAATCAATAAATAATAATAATCTTGTGAAGTAATAATTTGGCGGCCGCCTTATTCGCCTGCTTATAAACCCGGCCCTGATTCCAACCGTACATTTCAAATGGCTGATGTCGAGCCTTGCTGTAAGACAACGACCTGATAGGGAAGAAAACATATTCAATCCTGAATTTGAAGGACATCGGGAACGTCCTAAAATAAGATTTCGTTGTCCCCCTTTGAAATGCATTGGCCAATGTAAAAGGCTCTCTGGCATCGAACCAAGGATCACTAGGGAAAGGGTAAATTGCATATATGAAATGTATTTTCATTACCTTCGTTCTCATGCACGTCCGTTGGCGTCGAAGTCACGCACATTTGGGGAGAAAACGAAACCATCTCAGGGTTCACATTGTGGTATTTCTTAATTTGTAAAAAAAATCATGGTAACAACTTTGTGGTCACACATCAAGTGGTCTAGTAAAAGTTGTTACCATGAATTTTTTCATTTGGGGAAATTTCTATGATTATAAATGTAGATGAGCGCGTCTTCCGTGATTTTGAATTGTAACGGAACGTGTCTTAAAAATGTTTCCGATAATCCCCGCAATGCATTATTATGAGAAAATATTGGGGCTTCTGGCAACGAACCTGTATCTATGGCCGTGCGCAAGATTTGCTCGTGGGAGGGGTTTTGTTCGTGAAACTCGATTTCGCGAAAGTGTGACTCACCGAGACGAAAGAAGGAGTCCTGACACATGATAGTTGAAAGAGGCACTAAATATTGGAAGAAAAAGTTTACTAAATGAAACATTAAATAAAATATTTTCATTTTATCCTATCTTCAATTCATCATTCGTGGAACTTTTTGTATGACGGATCCTCATGGGGGGGGGGTTTCGAATCCCCCCCGTGCGCACGGGCCTGTCTATGACTATTTCGGATGTCTGAATTTTTCTGGTGGTTACACACTGAAGCCGTCGTGAAAATTTCCAGTCAATGGCACTTGCGGAGCACGGTTAAAATGTGTATCAATATATAGGTATAGGAAATACAGTTAAGTAACAGAAATTAGTCTGTAATTACTAACGTTTGATTTGGATTCACTTTTCAGGATAGGATACGATAGCTTTTTTCATGTGAAACTGAAAGTGCAAAATTTTACTGAACAATGAGAGTGGTGGTGCACTTAGTTCAATTGCACATACTTTGAAGATGCAGTCCGTGGAGAGGCTTTCCTGCTCAGCAGAGGAGAGGGAATCAAAATCTTGAGAAATATCAAAATCGGAAGGGCAAGAGAAAAACGGAAAGGGTCATTAAAAATGATGCAAAATATTCAGAAAATAAAATAGAGACGTCTTGACGGTCACCAGCAATGAGAGGAGGGGAGAACCTCTTTTCCTCCTCACACACTTTCAGAACGGTTTGTTAAGGGTGACTTTAAATCATGCCAACTCGAACTTCTGAATTTGGAGAATTTTAAAACTAACTCACTGTACCGTAAAATCAACATAATCAGACTGCATATCCAAGGACGATAAGAACGAAGCCGGAATTCCGTCGAACCGATGGCAAAGAAACAGTCTAATCTCTCCAAAAAGGACAACATTCATCCACAGAGGAAATAAGATCAAGAAGACCCCTTGGGGAGAAGAATATTCTTAAAATGAGAGATATCAAGTCTTTAATGTTACTGGTGAATGTAAATGTTGATTATTACGACAAACAATTCAAAAAACTCCAAATCCACAAGCCCTTCGCTAAAATCACAAGCACGTTTTGGTCCATTCGTGATCAAATTATCAGAGGTTTTATTCAAAGCGAATGTTTTTTCTCACAGAGCTATTTATAATATCAATTGTCTTATTATTGTGCTATTTAGTTTCAAAATGAACTTATATGTACTATATGTATATATGAACACTAAACTATTTCTTAAGCTATGTAAGATATTTTCGTTGCGCAGGGAGTGATCGGTGCATCAAGTTGATAATTTCGATTGAATTCGGTATCACTTCCTTTCCTTTTAGGCTAGTATTTGTTCAGCGGATCAAGGCCGTAACATTTTCCGCGTTCCTTCTTGACTGTTGACTGAAGTCTTATCCGATTAGAAAGAGCTGATTTTTTCTCTTGTTTAATAATATCGACCGTAATTTCAAGAAAAAATGAGTCAGAAGAAATATGCTCAAAATTACTAAAATTAGAAACATTATCACACACTCTGCTTTCAGTAATTTTTCGGAGGACATAAATTTTTATTTTTAAAATACGTTTTTGCTCTCATAGATGCTCCTCAAAGCATAATGAATATTATCATATATTTTTGCGTAAACTACCTCCGATTCTCCTGGACGTTATTAATCCTTTTTCAACATATTGGACTACCCTTCGCAAAGAGAGAATTTTTTATTTTTGTCAAGTAAATTGTTGACTTCATAAAATTTCGAGTGAGAGTTCATATGAAAGTATGTTAGAACACTTAGATAACAAGATATTGATAAAATGACTTCGAGAATAAAAGTGTTTCTCTGTACTAACCACATGATTAGGGTAATTTTAAATGTCGGCATTTGAAGAAGGGAGACTTTGAGTCACTACGAATCCATTTTGCCCCTTTCCACAAAATTCTTTTCTTAAAAATATTCCGTAAAATGTGAGCTTTTGTGCTTTTGGGTCTTATTATGCAGGGCCGTGCGCAGGATTTGCTCGTGGGAGGGGTTTTTCAGTCAGGTGCGTGGGCTTTTAGGCCCTTTTGTTAGTGAAACACGATTTCTGATTAGCGCGAAAGTGAGACTCAACGAGACGAAAGAAGTAGTCCTGACACATGAAAGTTGAAAGAGGCACTACATTTTGGAAGAAAAAGTTTACGAAATGAAACATTAAATAAAATAATTTTACTTTATCCTATCTTCGATTCATCATTCGTGGAACTTTTTGTATGAAGGATCCTCATGGGGGGGGTTCGAACCCCCAACCCCCCCCCCCCTCCCGTGCGCACGGGCCTTTTATTATGTAGTATAAAAACACATGCTTAGTACATGTAATCTTGCAACGGTAACGACAAGGAGCTAGTGTCTCAACAACGTTTATTTCGCTATAAATGATCGGAATATTATCTATGCGCTGTAATAACCGCGGAAAAAGTGGAAAGCTAAGTTTCCAGCCGGAGAAATATGGGTCGATGACACGTTTTATCTCAGTCATGTGCACCTGTCGCTGGTTGGATAACACGCGCGTGAGTAAACATGTCTTGCAAGTCTACGAGTCTGCGTAATTTGTGCGGACATAGTCAAATGTTAGTTTTTTGGATCCGAATTAATAAGAAATTCATAATGATCTGCCATTTTCAATCCTACGTCGAATGTAGGCCTCCTTAAGTACTTCCCAATTTTCTCAGCCCTGAGCTTCTTCTTGCCACGCTACGTCTTAGTACTTCATAATATCTCTATTCCACCTGTACTTTGATCTAAGGGGGCATCCATTAATTACGTGGGGTGATTTTTGGGATTTTTTGACCCCCCCTAGTGAGATATCGTGAGATTTGGCTCGACCCCCTCCTCTAATCTCACGTGAGGTTGTTCAAAATTCGTTTTTTCAGTGTAAATATGTTAATATATGCTTCATTGTATTGGATTTATAAAAAAAACGTAATTTAGTTAATTATTTTTATTTAGGACTAGTTCAGATTAGTATTTAAGACTACTGAGATCGTTGACTGGGCCATCGAGTAACTAATCATTTACGGGCGTAAACAAAACAAGTCGAGACTTGTCCATGCGTCGCTGTCACAAGGCTCGTACGTCGCAGCGCTCGTCGAATCGCGTGTTCGGCTAGCCGGTTTTTAAACAATCTACGGGCTACTATTCTACTTTGTGGCGCTCGCGTAACCGTGATAAATATTATTGTGTAAAATTTAGTCATATTTTAGTAGAGAAACACGTTTTACTCAATTTAACCCAGTTTTCTCATAATTCTGCACTGTTTCTTGCGGATAAAAAATTACGTAATCTTTGCGAGAACCCCCCTCTCCCCCACGTGAGAGTGAGTGAGATTCGGCTTAACCCCCCTAAACGCCTCACGTAATTAATGGACGCCCCCTAAATACTCCAGCCGCACTTTCCTGGGCTCTGCTCTCATTAGGGTTCATATGAACCACTCACTCTGTGCTCATTCCTTTTAGAAATCACCTATTCCACGATGATTGAGAGAGTCACGTTTGGGGGGACCTAAATAGGCGATCGTTTCATTGGTCCATCCAGTCAGGGTCCTCTAAAAAGGGCCCTCCCATTCAAAATCCATCCATTACATGAATCACTTAACTTAGGATTTGAGGGAAAGGGTCCCGTGATTAGCCAAGCTGATTAAACACAAGGAACGACAAACGCTTCATAATGTAATTAGTCGTACTCATTTTCTTCGCTAAAGCGTGATTCTCAAGAAAACGAAAATCGCTGTCGACGAAATACTTCATCTTGATGAATTGCAATATGTTCTTTTTCAAAATGCCAACATTCTACGATGCCTTAAAAAATTGATTATAGACGAATCTACGAGTATGTGTGTGATTTCTTGGCCAAACATTTACAAGCTGCATTGGTGTAAGTGGAAGATGGCAAATGACCTCAGGTACATTTATGAGGATCCATGGGCATATTCCGAACCTTTATAAAAAATTTTGTCTCCAAATCAAGAGAATCAGCTATTACTGAATAAGCGAACTTCAACGTTTCGAAGGGGAATATTCAGAAGCGTATTACAATGAAATTAAACCCCGAGGCAGATATGAGAAAACTGATTTCTTTTTCAGATTCCATAGAATTCGCTTTTAAGGGCCCATCACATTCCTTGCAACAAAAATGTTGTTGACCACTGATAATCCACCAAATTAGAATTTTACGGTTAATTGCAAGAGTAGGGAAACTTGTAGCTCCGGAGCCGCTGACGGAACTGATTGCAGCTAAAATATTTAAGTCTCTAGAAAATCAACTCTTTCCTAAGCATTTGAAGAGTGGCCTTTTCGATGCAGTTAATTACTGCCCAATAAAATAATGCCCTTGATTGCTGTACTTGAACAGATGGCGTCATCCAAATAGTTTGACAGCATAAGGTCAGTGATGAAGGGACATTGGATAATTGGCGGATGATATTATCTTAGCAAGAATCTAGAAATCCTCCCAACCCAACCCAACCCATCCCCGGGGCAATGTTGCCGTGTGTCAACGGGTCATTTCTACTAAAATCACGAAAAATCTTAATTTTCATCGTAGAACGTCGATCAAAAGACGCTTGTGTATCTCTTTGGGCTGGCGAGACGACGAAGATAATAAATTGTTACTCAATTGAATTGTTTATAACTTTTTAAATCGTATTCCACGCGGTCAGTTTTTTTATGCCCCCCCTTGATGGGAAGGTCGGGCGCTCAGTACCTGCGAAGGCGAGCTAAGGGTCCGGATTAGCACATAGACCCTCCAAATTTCTACCTGAAAAAGTAAAGGTATAACCCCCAGATATCTGCCATTAACCTAGAAAGTTTGTATATGTGTTTGTTGGTCCGCTAAAAACACGAGAACCACAGAAAGGCTTCCAAAATTTAAATATGGTTAAATTTCTTCTCTGGGCAGATAATATGCTATCTTTTATTTACCTAATCGATCACGATTCGACTCCGGAACAAAGAAAGCTTTCTCATTAGAAATTCATGTTAACTCGATTTTATCAGTTGCGAGCTTCATTTCTTTTGCAAAATTAAATTGCGATTTATAGTAGTACGTAATAGAGGCAAGCATTAAAAGAATGTAAAATGATTAAAGATTCTTATTTTGGTAATGGATTATGATTCTCGATAAATGCGATTGATAAATTTGAGCTCATGCATTTTCCCATAATAACACATTGGAAAATCAGGCTAATTTAAAATGAATGGAAAGAATTAAGGTAGGTTTTCAAGACCGACAACATGACTTGCGTATACGATTAGCAAGTGAATTGTAGTCGACTCACAGACACTATATTTGGCGATAAATTTTAACATCATTTGAACGTAATTCTTTTTATCAAGCCCTTGCATCTGCTTCTCGAGAACTCCGTCGTGCAAAGTCTGACATTACGCTGAGTAGGTACAGCTCCTTGTCATGCAGACGTAGTTCGCAGTTGGACAAGTACATAATTGAAGTAGTCATGTACTCGATCCCGTGAAAACACGGCATTAATGACAGACTGTGCGAAGAGAAGGAAGTTTTACGTATAATTTTACGTAAATACGAGTGCATTACTCGATATCTTATCTAGAAGGTCCACAAACCTAATTCTGCATTGCCCCTTTGAAGCATACGGCAGAATACAAATTGTGCCCCAGCAAGGAACCAATAAATAATAATAATAAACGGTATATTATTCGGGCGAGATTGAGACTAGGAAGTCTCTTCTTACATCTAACCCATCGTCGTATGAGAAACACAAAGAAAGAGATAGTTAGCAAAAGAAGAAAACTAATATGTGGATTTAAATAAACCTAAGCTGAGGGCTCAGGAAACAAATTCCACTGCAGGAAAACACTCAGAAAGGGGAGTATGAAAAACCTGCGAAACCTACAGATAGAAAACTATATTTTGTGATGAAGGAGAATAAAAAGAGTTATGAAAGACAATCAGAGAATAGATAAAAATTATAGAAAAAAGACAGGGGAATAATACATATTCACTTCAATGATTAAATAAATTAGGTTGAGAATGAATGAAATGATCAAAAACATAGAGTTTATAGAACCAATGATCATAGGGTAAAAGATACACTGTTTTTTAAGAGACATTTACTACTTCTGTTTGCATGCCTGGTCACAGAATTTTCGACTTCTCAGTTAATGAAAGGTCAAAAAATTGAAATTCCCGCCATACATTTCAAATGGTAGAGCCACCACCTGGTCACGAACCCAGAATATTTTGGAAGATGTGAACAATCTAACGACCTGCTAGGAATAAAACTAATTTAATCCAAAGTTTTAAGTGGATGTCATACCGGGATGATCCTACAATAATATCCCATAACATTTCAATTTCGAAAAGAAGCCTGTCATTTCGCCAACCATCATATGGAAAAGCAACTTTTGTCCTGGGAACCAAAGTCTCTCGTTCGGATGCCTTAGCGCGGCTCGAAATTTTAATATAATATTTAATAATAACTCTAGGTCCCCGAATTTCCTCTTAACGAACAACCAACTTCTCCCCTTTTCCTCCCCTCCCCTAACCCACTCCCTCCCCTCTTTACCTATACATTGCTTGTTGAATATCTGATGAAACAGGTCATTTCCGAAAAAAACAGAAAAGGAAATTTAAATAATGGGAAAGAACAAATAAAGGAGAAGGAATAAAGGAAAAGACGAATGGTCAATTTTCGAAATGGAAGACTTAGTAGCGGATAGATGGCGCATTATTATGAACGGAGTAGACCATTGAAAAATGACGTACTAATGTTTATGAGAGAACGTATAAAAATAATTCATTCCAATCCAAATCCCGATGAAATACGACAGAAACTGTTTTAAATGAATAAATACACTAACTAAACCAAGGAAATATTCCCGAACTTAAGGATATTTATGCGTAATATTGGATACGAATTTGGATCCTTTTTATAAATCCCATGGGCCTCAGAGGCCTTCCCGATGACTACGTTATAAATAGCTATGACAATGGCCATTTTCTTCTCCATCAAATTAGAATGGGTTATTGCATAATCTTACGATAGAATATTCAGCTATTTATTGATTCACGAGCGACGTCTGACCCTTTCAGCTTCATATGTCAAGTGACATTCGGCACGGATTACGTGACAGTGACTCGGAATTTTTTCTGACATTTCTCTCGATACTTAGCTCAGTAACTATCAAGAGAATGCATTTATTAATTTACCTAATTAATATAAAATGCTTCAGATCATTTTGGAGAGCGGCGCGTTATAGGGGAAGGGGGAAGAGGGGCTTTTAAACATGGGCCGATCGCTGCACCTAAACAGGGCCTTGCGCTGCACTACGTTGCAGCGACAGCCGACGAGAATGGCTTCATAGGATTTTCGGAAATTTGTTTTAGGCACTTTTCGGCAAAATAAGGGAGTTGAAATTCGAGAGATCGCTGGAAGCCATGCATTTCCAAAGAAAACTACAAACACACCCTCGAATATTATCCTTGGTTCGACGCTAGGCCAGGGAAAATATTCTCCTATTTAAAATGCATTGCGGCGATTTTTCAGTTTTTTTTATGCCTTCCCAATAAAATGTAAACTTAAAACCCGGCATCTGAATATAGATCATAAATACATTTCATGTACGCTGTTTCACGTTTCCCTGATGATCCTTGGTTCGATTCCAGAGCACCATTTACATTCCTATATGCATTGCAAAAGGGGATAGTGGAATCTTAGTTTAGGATCATCCCGGAATGATATCGACATAAAAGTTAAGATTAAAATCTATGTAATGGCTACTCATAATACGGTGCAATATTGTGAATTTACGGAGATCGTTCGTATCCAGTGTACATATTCAGTTACGTTGTTGTGGTTGCTTGTGGCGTATTCAGTACACAAACCTAATGCGTTACGTGTTTTTGAACAGTTTTTCTCGCTCTTCACAATGACTAGTATCCAATTTCTGAAAGATGTTAAAATTTCCTCTCTTTCTGTTGAATGAAAAAGTGTAATAAAAGAAGTAGGGAGGCCTATTCCTTTGCTGAACTTATCTCAGAGTCAAAGTAACAGATACTGCCGAGTGCTTAAGCCACAGATATATGAGAGAAATAGTTGGATTATTGGCTGTGACTCTTCCAAATGGCTATACCGTTTCCCTTGTTTGCTCTTTGCGAAAGACAAGGACGCGACCTGGACAAAAATAGATGTGTTCGATTTAAGGCATTTATCTCAAAAAATTACAAAGCATGAGGATCTTTCAGTTTTGGGTAAAATGGTGATCAGAAATACTTCAACCTTGAATAAAACAATATAAGGTTATTGATTTACTTTCTTATGATTATATTTGATTTTTCAACAAATAAATACAACTTAAACAAAAGGTATTTTGGTCTTTAAAAATAAATACGATGAAATATGAAGCGAGAATTAATAAAAGCTCAATTTTCGTGAATGTGGGGATTTAGTGCAACAAATTAATATATTTATTCAACCCAAAATATTTATTTTCACATTTAAATGATCTCGATTGAAGGCCTTGGAGTCAGGAATGATTTATTATGCATTCGGTTTACCGATTCCGACTACCATTGACACATTTAAGCGCATCTAAATTTTCGATAGATTGGTAGTGATATACACGTAGCACAATTTTGTACTTTAAAAACTTGCATCTATATTTAAAATTCGATGGTGGGATAGGAGCCTGATTGGAGAAACAAAAGAAATGAGAAAAGGAGAATTTGAAACGATATTCGTGGCGACCAAATTCAATTGGCTCAAATGGGTCAATTCGAAGATGACGAAAGCAGGGCGAAGAGGTAATGAAGACGTGTCCAAGATTTTCCAAGAGTCCAGATTACGTCTGCACCACGTTCTTCATGTTCCCAACGACGATGACTGTGTTAGAGCAATGATTCCCTCCAGTTGATCTAATCAGGATTACATTTCATTTTTCCGACCTAATCTTAAATCTCAAATGAGCAGTCTTGCGGACAGTCCAAAATCTCTCTCTTTTCTCTACCGGCAACTAAAAAGTTTATAGCTGAACAAATGCGACATATTACTTTTTCTATTCGCCCTTTTATGAATAAAACTTGTAAATGGGTGCTTGCATAATGCGAGCAAAGAAAATTATTAAAGGATACTACCCTGAGTTATGGGTCTATATGTTATATATATATATGTTTCTGTTTAATTATACTGCTGTCTTTCGTATACATAATTTTCAAATGTGAGATCAAGATCAATCAAATAATATAATAATCATTTCGAAAGTCATTCACGTTTATTTGATACTGGAGTCCTTATGATGAATCGTAAAATTAAATGAAGGAAATACGCCAAACAAAGTAAAGTTAGAATAAAAATCTGCTTAAGGTGAAAATGCGAGATATTGATAGACCTGTAGTGCTCGGTTCAGTGCAAGACCTACTGCAATTGAATTCTATGTTCGTTAAATGGCGTCTACCGCGACAATAAGCTCCGTTTCTAATTAAATAAACGAATAGAATTTAGGCAAACGTAATCATGTAAATAATTTTGAAGAACGTAGAAAAAACTTTGTTCTAAAGTCCGTTTGGAGCAAATGGGAAAATAATTAGTATACAATGATAAACACATACATTGTTTTTACTTACGAAGGATTATCCAGCGAACACGTTGAACAACGTAATCCGAAGGTCGTTCCAGGAAATCAGTGTATTTCATATGTAGATATTTGGTGTTCATTTTGATGAAAGTTGAATTACCTAGGGTACTACGTACCTATTGGGTAGTACGTATTATTTTTAAAAACGTAGAAAAAGAACTTAATTTTAAATTCTGATTGGAGAGAATGACAGAAAGTTGTAATGGGTAAGGGTCAGTTATAATAAGTAGTTTTCCAAGTAGTTTCTATGAATTCCGAATGGTGCGCGCGTAAAGTATTGCGATATTTGTTTCCCCCACTGTACCGTAATGTAGATAATACCTAACTAATACATATGACTCAACATATAAGTGTCCAGCCGTCTCCACAAACCACATCTATAAAGTAACTTGTAATTGGATTCCGGCTAGTCATATGATAAGAAAGTATCGTAAAGTCGTTTGACTATGACCTCCATAAAGATATTCCTGTTAAAACAGCCAATTACATGTTTCGATCACAATTGCCTAGCATAATAGAATTAATGACATAATAGAATCAATTATTTCTTCATTGCTTCATTCACAAATGACCACCATCAACGGAAGAGGCTCGGGGGATCGCTAGGCTGGATCTCCAAGTTAAGTAAACAGTCTATACTTTCATGTTTTGCAGATAATTTTTTGAATTTCATCATCTTATGGTATTTCGAAGTATTACAAATTTTATATTCCAAACTAAGGAAGACATTTGAGAAATTCTAGGAGAACTGGGCGCGACTAATTGAATTTAAGATTTGTTGAAAATTATCGGTTTGAACGGCAGCGTAAACTTACTGTAAATCTACTATATGGTGTAAAAGAAAAGGATCGAGGTTATTTTCGGGTACCTACATTCTTATACATGAGGATGTTATAAATATATTTCATTTTAATACAAAATAATGACACACTTGGTCGAATGATCAACTGAAAATGTTTGAGTGTTTAGCTTGTATTATTCAAGTTTATACAAGAAGTTTTTGTTGCATAAAATTGCAGTATTAAGAGCATTGGCATTCCCTTGCTGACTGTGAATTTATGATTTTAATTTAAAGTTTTTGCTTATTAAAGTAATTATAATTTATAGCTTTTGCTTCTAAAATTCCAAACAAGAAGAATACATGACCGATGGCTGTTTTTAATTGTCTGTTAATAGGTATTAATAATACCAATTTTTTGAAGTTATACTTCTTTGCGCTCGTTGTAACGGGATGGGGTGTCGGTCGAAAAACCGCGTAACGCGTGAGATTTTTTGCGTTAGATTTTTCCGTAAGTGCCTTTTTATACCTTTTTCTTTTGCGGAATTTAATCAGAAATAATGGTCGTACGAAATCGAGATAAACACCAAAAGAAAGGAAATTGAACAAAGATTCTTATTATGGTCGTGGAATATTGTATTCGAGTTGAAATTGAGAGAAATCAGACAAAAATGACGAAAAATTTGCGTAATTTTGAGGGCATAAACAACTCCCTAACGACAAAGGTGATTGTTGAACTTAACTCCGTTAAGAATACACGGAAAACACCGCCTCGTAAGAAATATACAGGCGAAGAAGAGCCGTCGTTTTATGGTAATTAAACCATTAAAATACTGTAAAATTAGACAAATGAAAGGCTCCGACATTGCAAAAGGTATGGTCCATGCATGGCTGATTTTTGAAGTTATACTTCTTTGCGCTCGTTGTAATGGGATGGGGTGTCGGTCGAAAAACCGTAACTCTCTCTCTAAAAATCTCACTCGTAACGCGTGAGATTTTTCTTGTTAGATTTTTTTGAAAAATAATTTATGAAAAAAAAATTCCAGCCGAGGATCGAACCGGGGACGATAGCGTGGTGGGCATGCATCTTAACCATTCACCCACTGAGCCACTTGATGTGTGCGTTGCAGAGATACTTGTAACCCCGCGCGGATTCCTCCTCGAACGTGTTTATGCTTTAATATGCAAAAAATATTACCTGAGATTGCAAAATGCAAAGGCTGGATTTTGAAATTAAAAATTATTAATCGATCAAGTTTTGTCATTTTCGAGGATGAAAAACTGGTTAAAATTAGGGAGAATTCTTATATCAGATTTCGTTTGGGATACTAGGCATTTTTTGAAAAATTAAAATTTTCATGAAAACCCAATGATAATGAGCGGTGATTTCAACATCAATTTTGCCGATGACAAAACAGAGCCATTGATAAATTTCCTAAAAGAAAAGCTAGACTTGGTAATGTCGAATGATAAGAAACAAAGTACGACCAAATACGGGACGACCATCGATGCTGTATTTAGTAGATATCTTGAAAGGATTGAATCTAGAATATTTGTTAGTTACTTTAGTTATCATAAACCGATTGTGTCTTTCTTGGAATACAGTGCGATTTCTAATGAGGAACCAGAAAATAGTCATGATGAAAGTATTATTGTAGAAGAGATTATTGATAATGATGATGTATAAGTTTGTAATATAATAATGAAGGCACTCATAATAATATATTGAAGAGAAATAAATTGGATAACAGAGGAAAAGGTCTTATATTTCATTTACACATCCTGTCCGTCTGTGTGTGTATGTGTGTGTGTGTGTGTGGATGGGAGTGTGCGAATGGCCACTTAACTTCCACCGTCTGGTCCGACGCAGACCCAATTTTTTTAACTTTGAAGGTTGGTTAGATAATAAATTCGCCATCATATCTAAATTTATCGGATAATTCTTTCTGTTTACGATAACTAGGCGAGTGTCATTTTTGTCTTGGTTTTAGTTGTTACACAAAAAACTCTAAAAAGAAAAAATGGTGATTAAACTCTCTTTTTAAAATTTCATTACATATTTCTTAGCCTTTTATCATTCATTTTAATTTAATAATCATATTCAGATATTTGTTCTGAATTCATGAACTCTTTAAATTATTGCATTCACATATTTCCCTATTATTGTGGGAATATGGAGTTTCAACGTGAATGACGATTTGAATGTGACTTTACCACCACGTGTTTACACAAATGTAGCATTTAGAACAATTGTTGACTTATAATCGATTCAAATCAAACTAAACAGATTCTGTACAAACCACTTTCTTATAAAATTCGATATTTATCTTTCGATTGAGTTTCCTATTAGTATAGCAATAAAAAATTATATTGAGTACCTGCAGTTAATCGTCAGAAGAAAATGACGTACCTCACATACTGGATGCCATTGTCCTACTTACATGGATGCCTATACATTTGTTTTGAATTGTTGTCAGGGACGGATCTAGGGGGGTGGTCCTGGGGGTCCGGACCCCCCCCCCCCCCCCGAAATATCACTTGTGCCTGTTTTTCGAAAATGAAACTCGCATAACGCAAATAAAACACAATTTAATAAGCAATCACTAGCGAAAAAATTCGAGTTTGTCTAACACAATTTTAACGTCACGTTTTGTGAAAGCCGAAATATCTTCTATTTTTAAATTTATCGATCGGACCCCCCCCCAAAAATGTTTTCTAGATCCGCACCTGATTGTTGTAGTTGTCATATAGTTGAACATAGTTGAACAAAGTTGAATAGTTGAATCATATTTTTCGTTTCTCCTCTTTTAGTTTTTTGCTTGATTTGTGTTCCACAGATATCTGCAATGCCAACCGCTAATTTGCTTTCCTTTCTCTGTAATGTTATTCTCAAGATAGAGAAAGTAGTTTCCCAAATATTTCCGTAAGAGGCGTAATAGGGTTCCAACGACCTTGAATATTTGGCTCATGTTTAAACAGTTCAAGGAGGTCTTTTACTAGCCTTATCAAACAAAGAGCTTTAAATTAATTTTCCTGTTTCTTCACTGCCTTATGTTGGCAATAACATGCAACAAGATCATTGTTTGGTTTGATGTCTGTTCTTATATTGCAGTTGTAATTTCACAAAGGAAAAATATGAATATGATTAAGGTTAAAATTATAAATATTTTAGGGATTTCACTTTTAAACGGCATGAATATTTCGATCTCCCGTCACGCAACTTCGAATCGCTTTCGTATAGCCACTGGATTTAGGTCTTAAATATGAGGATTCAATGATTGTGCAATTGATAAATAAAATAGATAGTGTATCATTCGTCAAAACCGGACGTGTTTTTGATGTTGCTAGGCAAAAATACAACTAGTGGAATAAGTAAAATTTCCTGAGATTCTTAGATAAAGCAAAAAAGCTAAAAGAGGAGGAACGAAAAAAAACAACTATGACCTCGGAATCATTAAGTCGATACAAAGGTATAGGCATATATATATATATATATATATACAGTAAACCCTCGCTAACACGAATCTCAAGGGACCGGGCAAAGTGTTCGCGTTATGAAAAAATTCGTGTTAACCGTGTCACGGCAAAAAAGTGCGATTATACTTGCTGATATACTGACGTCTATTATGATGTTGACGTTTAAGTAACGATCACAAAAATCTCTATTAAATCTTCCTTTACCAATTGGTAGGTAAATATATTCCGTAGTTTAATTTTTGCGATAAACTAAAATAAATTGGTAATTTTTTTTATTTTACATCACAGTCAGGCATTACATTAAATAAAAAAAATAACCTGTCTTCAAAGTCAACATTTTAGCTTTTATTTGGTTTAACGAAATCATGTAAATTCTTTTGCCGAAGAGTATGGCGCTAATGGTTCATGCAGTCAAGTCTAATCCGATCTTAGTTATCGGAAAAGGTCATGGAAACATTTGCCGTTGCTGCATATCTTTGGGGCACATTTAGATCCGTTGTGACTTCTCCACGGGTGGGAGGCTCAAGCGACTCCTCCTCACTTTCATCCGAAGATGATTCTTCGCTATTCGCGTTTACTTCCTCGTCAGGAAAGGAACATACGGCCAGATCATTGTCAAACTCCAAATATTCTTCAAACGTTAACTCAACCTGGTAATTTTAAGCAAAAACTCAATTTAAAGATGTTTTAAAGAAGATGCAATCAACGCTCAAACTGCGGAGATATTCTCACGATACTTACCATTGCCGACGAAAGGGTTTGCAAAAGCTCCCATTCCTCAGGTGTGTCCTTTTCAGTAGCCGCTCCTTGTCCAACAGCATAATCGACATCACTATGGGTCCAAGCCTTATCGAAGCAACTTTTAATATGCTTTGCGGAAACGGATTCCCAAGCTGCTCCAATCGCTCTTAAATCATCCTAAAGAGTCCAACTTAATTTAACACTTCCTTCCGCTGCGAGGATAGCTGCTCGTACCAGATGAGTCCGATAATACCTCTTCAGTAGAGCGATGATTTCCTGATCCAATGGCTGCAAACGACTGGTTGTGTTTGGCGGAAAAAACCAAACCTTAATGTTAGTCAACTCCATTTTTCTTAGGTTGTGGGCAGCGCAGTTGTCCATCGTGAGTAACACATGACGATTCTGAGCAGCCATAGGTCTATTAAATCGCACGAGCCATTCATGAAATGCAGTGCCGTCAATCCATGCCTTCTTGTGGTGGGTGTAATCGCAGGGCAGCTATGAAAGATCAATGTGCTTGAAGCATCGGGGGCTCTTTGATTTTCCAATCACTCACCATCGTAACTTCTAGCTACCGTCCGAATTGCAAGTGAGAACAACGGTCAATCGCTGCATACTGTGACTGCCTCCATGGCATTTCTCTCCCTTAATGCTCAGATTACGGCTTGGCAAGAGGTTATAAAATACACCCGTTTCTTCCATGTTAATAACTTCTCGAGGAGAGTACTTTTCTCGAAGAAGTCTAAAATCAGCCAGCCACTCATTGACACTTCCTTCGTTCACTTTATTTGCTTCCCCACATATCACTTGCGAAGAGATTGCACGGCGTTTTTGGAATCGCCACAGCCAGCCACTGGAGCACTTAAAGTCGTACATTCCCAAGCTGGATGCAATTGGCAATGCCTTTTGCTGTATAACGGGTCCACTTATAGGCACGTCTGCTGCTCGGACGTGATTAAACCATTCCATTAATTCATCTTCGAGGTCCTTAAGATGTGATTCAAGCATGCGCTTTCCTTTCAGCTCAAAACCTCCTGATGCAGCCGCTTCGTCAATTTTTTCGTGATTTTTGATTATCGTTGACAAACCAATGAGGAGATTTTGGAATCCCAAAATCGTGGGCAATCTGAGTTTTCGTCCGTGCTCCGCGTTCCACCTCAATTAATATTTTAAGCTTCGTTTGAAGATAAATACTCATTTGCTTTCGTTTGCTCATTGCAAAAAGATATTTTGTTCCTGTAGCTACAGATGTTCAGTAAAAACTCACAGTCGTCGACACGAGGAGACTGAGAAAATTCATCCAAACTTACTCCCTGACTCACTCCTTGCCTACCATTCTCACTATCTCATTGGGCCCCTTGCATTTTCTTGGGTGTCTTACTTATTATATTGGATGGCCTACATTGTCTTGGGTTATCGTTTCAAAACGAGGGACCAAGGCAACGTATTATTCTCAAAGTCATGGCTCTTACTCTGCCAGGCAGTTCGCCCTAAGCGAACTATATGATTCAAGGGATGGAGGAAACTGTTCGAAATTCGTCTTAACCGAAATTCGCGTTAAACGAACAAAACCCCGTAAGAGACTATACATTCCTGCCGGGACCGTGATACTGTTCGCGTTATCGAGAGGTTCGTGTTAAACGAGTACGTGTTATCGAGGTTTTACTGTATATATATATATATATATATATATATATATATATATATATATATATATATATATATATATATATACGAGTAAAATGTAGCTTGCATACTGCAAGCAGATCAACAACATTAATTTCATGTTGGCATCATTGTCGTAGTGACATGGTACGACTATAGGGAAATAATAACGATACGGGTAAGAGTGACTCGATCTTTAATTATCGTGCTTGCGGTACTCGATCCGTACTGCGCCGTGGATGGGGAGTACTGCAAAGCCTCGGCTGGCCGATGACACGGAGGACTGCGAAATTCGGAACACCCCAAGTCTCGAAAGACACGCTAGGTATGCTCCAACCTGGGGCCATATTCTGTATCTCATTTCCCGTCGGTACGGTAGCCAAGCAGTCGGTTGGGATCGCAAATCGACTCCGCGAGGTCTCGATGCTATTCTGGAAGCTCCTGCGTCGGTACGACGGCTAGCCATCGTCGGTAGAATCCGGAGAATTCTACCGATAATGAAAAGGAGTCGGTAGCGATAGGAGTCAGTCGGTTAGCAGACGAACTGTGGCAAGTGTGTGCATATTTAACAATATCATCAAGGCAAATGAGTTAATTGAATGCCCGTAATTAGCAGAATGTAAAATAAAGCCGCAATAAGACATGCGATCGCATAAAATGAATGCGATTCTCGCTTTTAGATGCAAAATGATGTACGCCATAGCACATATGGATGCACGTATGTACTACGTTTCTTGGAGCGTGCATCTGTCCAAGGACGTGGAATAAAATAAACGTTTTAATCTTTTAATAATAAATGTAAATAACCATCAATAATTCATTAGGTAAAGTGTTGGGAAACGCTTAACATCCGTTACATATGTTACTGTTTCCCCGTGCGAGACTCGACTATGGATAAATAATGACCCCGCTTGAAGAAAACTATGAATAATAGAGAAATAGATTAAACCTAGTCATAGGATTTCATGCGATCGAATTTTCTAATTTTTAAACGTATAATGATTAACTTTTAGTTGACGTGGATGGTATAATTTTTGTTCATTTTAAAACACAATTTGGTAATTTTCTAGTAGCAGACGAAAAACGTCGAAAATTTGTCGTTTTTGGATAGAATTTTCTCAGAAATGGCAGCACTTAGAAGAGATTGCTTATCATATATATAACATGCAATCCTTCCTCTATAATATGGTGTAAGAATGGTATGTGAATCTTCAGTAGTAAAGGAGATATAGAATTTCTCCCAAACACCGTGAAACTAGAAAATTACCCACAATTTTACCATTACATTCCATTAAAATCATATATTTCAGCAATATATGAGAGACCAAGATAATTGAATAATATTTGTAGAGTGTATAGTTAATCCAGGCGAAACTAATTACAAGTATTAATTACGTACAAGGAAGTGCTACAGTCGAAAGTTGCAGTACTTTGGTTCAAAAGGAGACGAGAGGATTTTGCTTTTGTAGCAAATATAAAAAAGAAAAGATACCTATCCGTTTATACGAATCGAGGTCTTACTAGCTGACCAATAGTAAACTGATTTGAAGACAGCAACAGTTCCAACAAGAACTTTATGAAGCACCTAAGGAATTCGTGGAAATCTAACCTCCAAGAAATCAGTCAGTGAGTGTATCGAAGGTACTACGTACTTACTAATTTTCTACTTCTTTCACTGATACTAAGTTCTGAAAATCACGCACCGACTTCCAGTTAATAAAATTACGAAATTTAGGGATTTACTGTAGGGCTGATAGTATATTAGATATCGATATTTTATTACCATAAGTGTGCTCGAATTTGGGCAATGGAAAATCTTCTGCAAGCAATGTCTGTTAAATTCAACCATTTAAGACCATACAAACCAACTAATGCAATTATAAATATCTTCCCTGTAAGATTTCTTTCAAAACTTTGGTAAGAAATCAACAAATGACAACAACAAATCTTAGTTACCTAAAATTTCATACATATCATCGATATTTACATCTGCTTTTGCACGCCTTGTTTCATTCTTCATTTGTCTACTCGTTTGCCCTCTCATTGGTTGAGATGAAGCACGTGACCGTCACTTTCGGAAATGCTTGGATGTTTCCCCTTAAAGTGGGTGGGGGCAGTCGGTTTGGTAGTTTTCTGCCCGACGATGCTACAGAATAGGATTTAGAGGCCGAGTCGGTGAGAGATCACGGTTTCCTCTCCAGTCGGTTGGATTTGAAATCGAACCAACTGCTTCCAAACCGACGAGTTACATAATATGGCCCCTGGACGGCGGATGAGAGAGGACTCTCTCGTTTCCTAAAAACGAGGGCCTTATATACTGGTTGCAGCCTAAGGATTTCTATGTTCTTCTATTTTCGAAGGTTCCAGAAGGAATTTTACACCTGAATAGGGGTGGGTGAGAGCAATGGTATGCGATGCACCCTTCCGCGTCATACCCTTTGTTGCGACAGATGGACTCAAGGGTACAGAGTTGACCACTGTCCGCTGCATCTTTTGTGACGCCATTGCTCTCACTTCCTATCTAATTCCAAGAAATTCTTAGGCCGCACGCAGCTGTGCACCGAACACTAAAGTCAAAAAGTCGCCTTGCGACATCACCCCACCAGCAGTCAAAACCCCGGGTCGGACGGATCGAGCCTTTGGTACATGGTTACATTAACATCAGATAGTACAACACAAAAGAAAAGAAGCAATATAAAGAAAAAAATGGTTTTGCACCGTCCAATGTTGGTAGCCATTTTGGCCATTGCCTTCGTCACGTTTTAATTGTCATTGTCACTTTGAAATCGAAAGAAAAAAAAATTAATAAAAAGGAAAACGATACTTCACTTAGCCATCTATACACTAAAACTGCGAATGTTCGCTACACTGCATTAAATTCTAACTAAAGCACACTTACACAACATATATTGACACTGGCTAGAATAATTCGCAAAAAAAAAAACAAAATGTTCACCATCACACAAGCAATATCAGAATACTATATACGCAACAGAACTATGGAAACAACACCACACAGTCGAGATTTGGGAACAGCGGAGCGTCTCTTGGGGCAATCACTCTCCGGGCTGGGGGGATGTTCCTGGAGTTAATTGTACCTCGGTCTCCCAGGGAGTGGCCTCAGATTATACCGCGGTGCTGTTCTCTCTTCTGGTTTACCCTGGACGTCCGATGCAGCGGTATCAGGGGATGAAGGCTCAGCTTCCGTGGAAAAAGAGTGACCTTGCTGGGGAAATCTGGGCGCCATGGGTGGCTCGGGGTCAGCTGGCAGTGGAAGGAGGTTCCTCAGGTGGGCCGTCACTCTTCTTCCGTTCTGGACATGCTCGATGTCGCAGGTTACGGCACTCCGAACTTTAACTACCTTATATGGACCGATCCACCGCGATACTAGCTTTCTGGACTGTCCCCGGGCAAGCGCCATGTTTCGCAGTAGGACCAGTTGTCCCACGGAAATGGAAGGTAAAGCCAGACCTTCGTTATGCTTCCGAAATTCCATTTCCCGGGTTTGTCGATTCCACTCCGCCGCTTGCTCGTGGGCCAGTTGCATTCGTCGTTGCAGCTCCTCACCATACGATGGATCCTCTGCGTAGGACGGTCGCTCCGGAAGTAGCATGGTGTCCCAAGGGATCGCCAAATCTCGCCCGTGCATAAGGTAGGCAGGAGTGTAGCCTGTGACTCTATGCCTTGAGTTCCGATAAGCGAACAGAGCAAAGTTAAGCTGCTCGTCCCAGTCGCTGTGGTCCTGCGATACATAGTGCGATATGACTGCGGCAAATGACTGATGCGCGCGTTCCAGGCGACCATTCGCAGCTGGATTGTACGGTGACGTGAAGATTGACCTAATTCGCAGTACACGGCATACTTCCTGCATTAGTTTTGAAGTGAAATTCGCCCCTCTGTCAGTCAGTAAGTATTTAGGGACGCCATGTCGGCAAATAATTTGCTTGACGAACACACGCGCAACTGTCTCAGCCGATTGGTCAGGAATAGCGAATGCCTCGGGGTATCGTGTGAAATAATCTTGACACGTCAAGATGTACTTGTTTCCATTCGTGGTCACTGGTAGTGGGCCAACAATGTCCATTGCCAACTTTTCCAGGGGGTAGGAGGCCTCTGTTACAGGTTGGATCGGTCGCTGAGAGGTCCCTGCCTTGCGCTTTTTACAGGATAAACAGCTTTGAACGTATCTACGTGTGTCGGAATAGCAACCTTCCCAATTAAAGTGGCGGCGAACCAGATCCAAAGTTTTGTCAAACCCCAGGTGACCTGCTAATGGATTGTCGTGACACCTAGCCAATATACTATTTCGCATTGCCCTTGGGGCGCAGATCGTGGCTGTCGGTTCCGGTTGGCCTGGATGCACTTTAAATAAAATTCCTCTATCATCATAGAAGTAGGCAAGGTCATTCTTCCTCGCTAGTTCACGTAGTGGTATGATGTCGGGGCAGCTTGTTTGTTCCTGGACTATACGCACTTCATCCCAACACGGTTCGTACTGAACGACATCGGCCTCACCCTTATCCTCTATTATGTTCATCACTTGTGGGGCTCTAGAGAGGGCGTCTGAGTGCGGGATAGTCTTACCCGGGCGATACTTAATATCAAATGAATACTCGGTTAATTCCATAATCCAACGGGCAAGTCTCGGTTTGGGCTCCTTCA
The DNA here is from genome assembly GCA_947579665.1 of Sympetrum striolatum. Taxonomy (NCBI): domain Eukaryota; kingdom Metazoa; phylum Arthropoda; class Insecta; order Odonata; family Libellulidae; genus Sympetrum; species Sympetrum striolatum. The sequence goes on along the minus strand of OX388343.1, from coordinate 114,759,734 downwards.
GCGTAAGTAACCATCGAAGAGGCTTGTGGTCTGTGTTCATGATGAAGTGGTTTCCAAAGAGATAGATTCGGAATTTCTTCACCATTGCTATCACCGCCAAGCATTCCAGTTCCGTCGCCGAATAAGATTTTTCCGGTGATTGTAACTGACGGCTGGCAAACGCGATCGGGTGCTCTCCATCTTCTAGCTCCTGAGATAGAATTCCTCCTAGCGCGCATGATGATGCATCCGTCGTAAGAATGAAAGACCTCGAGAAATCCGGAAATTTTAGAACAGGTTGAGAGATGAGGCACTGCCGCAATGTGTCGAAAGCTCCCTGTGCCTCAGTCGTCCATAGAAACTCCACTTTTTTACTAGTTAATTTTGTCAGTGGGGCCGAGATACCACTGAAATTCTGGATGAACTTCCTGTAGTATCCGACCAACCCTAAGAACGACTGAATTCCCTTAACATGCTTTGGGATGGGAAAGTTCTTAATGGCCTCGATTTTCTCCTCGTCCGGTTGGATGCCATTCGCAGAAATCTGGTGTCCCAGGAATTTCACCCTTTGTCGAAAAAAATGGCATTTTTGCGGTTTTAACTTGAGGTTTGCTGCTCTTAGCCTCTGAAAAACCTCACGTAGGGTTGAGATATGCTGTTCCCACGATTTGCTATATATTAGGATGTCATCAAGATAGCAGACACAACCATTGTTTATCAATCCGTCGAGCACTTTGTTCATTAGCCTCATAAACGTTGATGGAGCATTTACCAAGCCGAAGCTCATGCGATTGCACTCATAGTGGCCTGTCGGAGTGCTGAAGGCAGTATATTCTTTACTCTGCTCACCCATTTCCACTTGCCAATAGCCACTGCAAAGGTCAAGGGATGAGAAATAACGCGCTCCTCCCAACTGGTCGAAGGTCTCGTCCATATTGGGGATGGGGTACACTTCCTTCTTAGTGACCTGATTTAAGGCGCGGTAGTCGATGCAGGGTCTGTAGCTCGGAGTCTCTCCTTTTTGCGTCTTCTTTTTTACTAAAATAATCGGCGCGGACCAGGGGCTGGTAGACGGTGAGATCACTCCTTGATTTAACATATCGGAAATAGCTTCATCTAATATCGGACGTAACGAGTGCGGCACGCGATATGGCCGTTTTGTAATAGGTTCCGCTCCTCCTACGTCGATTTCGTGTTTTTCCCCATTCGTGTGTCCTAGAGGAGCAGAGGGATGGGCGAAGATATTGGCGGATTCGGTGAGCATCGCCCTGAACGGTTCCTTCGCTTCATCTGGAACATTAGCAAAATTATAGCGCGAGAGGAGATCCCTTTTGTCCATCGGTTCGGGCCACATTTCCGGTTCTTTTCCCTCAATAACGTTTAGTGATGGGGCAATGTCTTCCTCGTCGACACATTGGGCGTTTATTTCTGTTCCTTTTTTCACAGTTTTACAGTCCTTTTCAAAATTCGCCAATAATATCTGGGCGATGCCCTCGTTTGAAAACTTGGCAATTACAGGTAATACAGTTACTTCACTGTCCGCTTCCTCAAACAACACGTCCTTTCCTTTGAGGATTTCACTTTTTACTTCAGCAAACAGGATTGAAAGGGGTGGGACCGTTACTTTTCGCAGGAGTTCGACTATTTTTCCCTTTACTCCTGTGCCTCTCGGCTGCGATACCTCGGCGGCCAACCCTTTCACCTCTGCGACCTGAGATGACGAATCAATCCTCGAGATAGGGGGAATGCCTGAGTTTCCTCTATGCCTCCGGGTTGTCGGCATGACATTGTTGCTCCTAATCTCTGCATCTTTTATCGCATCTCTTTCGCTTCTTAATTCCTCTGGGGGTGGGATGAGAAGAGCGGGGTCCATTATATTTACGGTTTTCTCCATTCCTGTTTCTTTGGCGTAATTTTCCGACGAAGTTTCATATGCTTTCTTCTCTGCGGGGGGAATGCATTTCCTTGGCAATTCCTCGGCGAGGCATTCCTCGTAGAACGGGTTAGATGTTAATATAAATACTCCTGATTTGGTTTCGAATCCTTGGGGAGATATTGAATTCACAACATCGTCGTCCTTTCCACTCGATTTCAGGCGGATGAAGTGGGAATTTTGCATCTCCATTGTTCCATGGTCGAAAGACAAAATGCAGTCGTATTTTTTGAGAAAATCCAATCCGAGGATGCCATCATAAAAGGTGTTTCCAAGGTCAATCAATAGCGCGTCGTGCGGGTAAGCGATACCGTCGATTTCCAGAGGAATGCTGCACTGCCCAATCACTCTCAAGGGATGGCCGGAAGCGCTCCTCACCGGGCCATCGTAGGGAGAGAGATGAAGTTTCCCAAATGGAAACTCCTTTCGGCTAATGATGGTGATTGCGGCCCCTGTGTCTACTAAAAATTTGTAATTTTTTCCAAGGATGCTGCACGATACCATCATCCCTGACTTCGGCGTGATCGCCAGAATTAATTCCTCCCCGATCGCGAGATCGGGGATGCAGCGTTTCCCGTCACCGGCGGCGAAATTCTTAGCGGGCACTCGATTGGGGGATGTCCTTGTCTCTTACACGTCCCGCAGAGAAGCAGAGGGCAATCCTTTTGTGCATGGCTTGCGTCACCACAGAGATAACAATTTCGCGGTCTCAATCTGCAGAAGCGGGAAATATGTCCGGTTTGGCCGCAATGGAAGCACCTCCGCTCTGGTGGCGTTGGAGTTGACTCCTCTGTGGATTGGTTGTCGCGGCGTCGGTGGGTGCTCCAGGGGGGATCTATCACTCCGCCGAAAGGGTTGCGATGCGGGACGGTTAGCGGGCTCCGATGCAACGTGGTTCACCTGATGACGAGCGACGAAAGCGGGAGGCTCCGTGAACTTCTCTGCTGGCGTTGCGTGATTTCGTGGATTTGTTTCTGCAGTCCACGCCATAAAAGGGTTGGCGAAGGGTGCTGCGGCTATGTGATTCACGTGAGGGTGGTGGGAGATGAAGGCGGACTGCGCCATAAGTTCTGCCGATTTCATTGCGTAATTTCGCGCATTGCCCTCTTCCGATAATGCGAATTCTTCCGCCTCCAGAATATTTTGCGGGTTCCTCACTGTCTCAAATCTCCCTATTTCCTCACGTAGGCCCAAAAGGAATTGCGCCAACAACCTCGAGTTCATGATATTTTGCGTGGCTTCAGAAGAAGAGTTCGGATAAGTAGCGCGTAACTGCCGTGTGATTTTCCTGAGTCGCGTAGCGAACTCTGAAACACTATCGAGAGGTTTTTGCACACATGACGAGAAGAGTTTTTCCAATGAAAGGGAGGAGGGTTTGGATGCGAATCGCCGCCTCAAATAATTGGAGAAATTGTCATAACTATCTAACATATGCGGGTTTTCGGACACGTAATCGGCTGCGGTAGCTATAAGGCGCAATCGAGCGACACAAAGAGTTTGATTTTCTGTCCACCCACTGAGATGACTAGTTAATTTTAATTTCTCTAAAAATTGCTCTACCGATGTGTCATCTTCTACACTAAACGTTGGTACAAAGTAAACCTGATTACCTAGCGGACTAATGGGGGGGTTAGAGAGGACAGTTGCCTGACTAACGTCACTCGGTGGGGGTGCCGAATCACCTAAAATATTTATGCAAGGATCGAATTCAATTAAGGAACGCTGAGAATAGGTATCCATGAGATAACACTGGCTGTGGAAAGGATTTGTGTGAGAATAATAGGCCATCGTCACGAGAGGGAAAAACAACACACAATCGAAAGAATCACAGAACGATCACAAATACGTAAATAATGAGTCGGGCACTGACACTATTATCACTGATATGACACTACTGAGGAACACACACTCGGGAGAAAAAAAAATGTTACGAGAGAATGTAACGAATAAATCACCCAAAGAAATGCAAAAAACAAAATATACAGAATTGAGAGTCAAAATATCCACGGGCAAATTTGAAAATAAATATGGTTAGAATTCGAACTTCGTAATAAAAATAAATTAACGTTAAAAATGGCAGTTTACGTTAAACAATGGCAGTGCTTGCGGATATATTTTCCTTCAAATAATGGCACATGCTAGGAAAAATCTTTTAAGAATAACCAAGAATAAGCACTGGCATACGCGCTGACAAAGATATCGGCACGAGAACAAAAAAATGCGAAAATCGTGAGAATCCCAAGAAAATAAATTACTATTTAGAGAAAATGAAATTGGCCGATCTGTTTAATTTTCCGAAAATAAAATTTAAATATGTGAAAACAATAAAATAAGTCATCTTTCCAGCAAAATAATCAGGGAATTCCAGTGGAATTTAAATAAATTAATATAACTTGAAACGACAAAAGAAAGCAAAGTTGGAGAGCACGATATAATTCAACCTTAAGCAAAAGACGTTACCTTGGCGTTCGGATCACACGAAACACAGTTGAGGAAAAATAATTGAATTGAGGTAGCACCGCATGAAGTCGCCAAACACAATTAATGTCGAGCTGAGAGGGAGTCCGGACCGCATAAAAACATTTTAGCTAAATTAAAGTAAATCTGATTGAAAAGGAACGGCGTTCGAACCGCATAAAAACACCTGACACCAATTGTCGTCGTGACATGGTACGACTATAGGGAAATAATAACGATACGGGTAAGAGTGACTCGATCTTTAATTATCGTGCTTGCGGTACTCGATCCGTACTGCGCCGTGGATGGGGCGTACTGCAAAGCCTCGGCTGGCCGATGACACGGAGGACTGCGAAATTCGGAACACCCCAAGTCTCGAAAGACACGCTAGGTATGCTCCAACCTGGACGGCGGATGAGAGAGGACTCTCTCGTTTCCCAAAAACGAGGGCCTTATATACTGCTTGCAGCCTAAGGATTTCTATGTTCTTCTATTTTCGAAGGTTCCAGAAGGAATTTTACACCTGAATAGGGGTGGGTGAGAGCAATGGTATGCGATGCACCCTTTCGCGTCATACCCTTTGTTGCGACAGATGGACTCAAGGGTACAGAGTTGACCACTGTCCGCTGCATCTTTTGTGACGCCATTGCTCTCACTTCCTATCTAATTCCAAGAAATCCTTAGGCCGCACGCAGCTGTGCACCGAACACTAAAGTCAAAAAGTCGCCTTGCGACATCATATCGGGACGGTCCTCAAAAGAAAAAAAAAAGGATTGAAATTATTCTTAAAATTCGCTGCAAATTAATCGTCTGGCATCAAACCCGGGTCTTCCTGGTGAACTTACTATGCAGCACAGTAGAAGATCACCATCTCTATTTATACGTAAAAATTCAAGCAGAAAAATTAGCTGCCTCAAACGACGTCCTACTTTTCCCTTATATTCCTTATGTGAGAAATTTTGATGTAGTTTCTCATCGAACCCAGGAACAGCATGGTCTCATCTAAATTTTTTCTTAAAGACTTAATATATATCTTCTATCTAAGCAAGAACTTCCTATAATTTCGATCAGTGCATCAAAATAAATAATGAAAACTACCTCAATGTATTTTAAATGGGGGATATATTTACCGCCTGGTATCGAACCCGGGTTTTTCTTGTAATACCTTCTATGCAGCACAATAGAAGATCACCATCTCTAGCTATGTGTGAAAATTCAAGCAGAAATAATGGCTGCAACTACCTCAAACGACGTCTTACTTTTCCCTTACATTCCTTACGAGAGAAATGTTAACGTGCTCTGGCATCTAACCCAGGAATAGTACGGTCTTATGAAAATTTTTTTTTAAACAAATTCTTACCATACATCTTCTAGCCAAGCACGAACTTCCTATCATTTGGATAAAAGCATCAAAAAAAATAATTAAAAACTACTCCCCTGTATTTTAAAGGGCCAATATTTGCATCGTCCTAGCATCGAACCCTGGATATTTTACGTGAAAGTCATTTATGTTTTTGATTGATCATGACCGTATATATAGACTCCGTGAGTTTAGTTTCTCAACCTATCCGGGAAGTACATTTTAAAAATTCCAGAAAATCAAATCAATGCATTTAAATGGAAAAAATCGGGACTTTGGGGCCCTCTGGATTCAAACCCATGACACTGAGGTTCAAAATCGATTTCAATTTTTCTGGCGGTTACACGTTATGGCCAATACGTCAAAAAAATTTCAAGTCAATGTTGCTTGTGGAATAAATTAGATTTCCTGAGATTCTTAGATAATTCTGTTTGCAAGTTGCATCTGCGCGTTCTTAACTCCTGGAATTGAGATGAAATTGGATATTCCATATGCCATGCTTGTTTAATATAAAGTTATATAGTTATTTCAATCAACTTCTGATTATACAATGATACAGTTTAGGTATTAAAAATATTGTATTCCTTGGATGCATGCTTATATTTACTTCCCTATTCATACATAATAATTAGATAGGATCTAACGTTTTGAGATTCATTTCCTCAGTTTTCCTTGCCTATCGAGGACTTCATGGTGCCTTTCCAAAACCAGGAGAACGCCTTCGACGGCCAAGCGAAAGAAGAGGGATGAAGTTGAACAGCGCCCCCGGGTGCAGGAAGGATGGCCGCCCTCCTCTAGCGTCTCCGCCCGAAAAATCCTGGTGCTCCAAAGTAGGATGATGTAGGACTTCCACATTGAATACATCACCAGGGTACTGCACTACCAGACAGTGACCTCAGGTTACGAAGTGGATGGAGAACCCAATGGCGATTCCTTAAAACACTCTACCTCGGAAGATGAATGAGAAGTGAAATACATTCTTTTTCTTCCGAACCAAAATATATTTTGAATTGTGTATAGTATTAACATTTATGTGGCCGGAACTTGTACATTTTACTATGAGTTGAAATGTATTTAATATGGATATGAAAATCTTTGCGCCCTTATTCAAACTAACTATTGCAGAATGTATACATATATTATGATGTGTAAGGCGGGTCTATGTATAATTCATATATTCTGTACCTTTGCATTGGATTGCTCATATTTTACCTAATGTCAAATTGGGGATAAAGTGTGAAGGTAGTAAGTAGATGGGAGAGGAAGAGAAGGAAGCGATTGATTGGGAGACTGTTAAACTGTAGTGAGTGTTGGACGATAAAGAGGAAGGGAAGGTATTGGGTAGAACAGAGGGTTGAGGGAGGGTTAGAATGGTTGGGGTAGAAGGTGGTAGAGGAGTAGGGGGAGGGACAGGAGTGGGTTGGGATAGAGGGTGGAACGGGAGAGAGTGGTTAAAACGGAAGGACGGGAGTGGGTGCTATCGAGGGAGGGACGGGAGAGGGGTGGGTAGAGGGTGGGTAGGTAGTGGTTGGTGTAGTGGGTGGGACCGGAGTGGGTGGGTTAGTGGGTGGGATGGGAGCGGTCGTGGTTAGAGGGTGAGACGCGAGCGGGTTGGGTAGAGTGTGGGACGGGAGCGTGTGGGGTAGAGTGTGGGACAATAGCAAATGGCTTAGAGAATGGGACGGGAAAGGTTTGGGTAAAGGGTGGGTCGGTAGTGGTTGGTGCAGTGGGTCGACCGGCGTGGGTGGGTTAATAGGTGAATCCAGAGTGGCAAGGGTAGTGGGTGGGACGGGAGAAGGTTGGGTAGAGGTTGGGACTGGAGATGGTTGGGTAGAATGTGGGACGGGACAGGGTTTGGTAGAGGGTGGGACGGGAACGGTTGTGGTTGTGGGTTGTCGGGAGTATGTGGGGTAGAGGTTGGGACTGTAGGGGTTGGGTAGAGTGAGGGATGGTAGTGGGTGGCGTAGAGGGTGAGATGGGAATGGTTGGTTTAGAGGGTGGGACGGTAGCGGGTGGGGTAGAGAATGGGAATGCAGCAGTTGGGTTAGAGGTTGGGACGGGAGAGGTTTGCCTTACAAGCGAAGACGGAATTACCATAAATAAATCGGAAGATGTAGCTGACTTACCTAACCCGCGCAACCAGAAATTTTTCACAATAAACAATGGTCATGTTAACGATTTTACCACGCTCATAGATTCGGAGATGAGTCCCATTGAGAAATAAGTTGTTGGAAGTAAAAGTATATTGCAACTGATTGATTGGAAAAAGGCGCCGGGACCCTAAGGTATTTTCGCTTTTGTTATAAAAGCTTCATTATTATTGATATAAATGCTACAAGTGAACTAATCGTCCGGTTGTAGCACATATTACATATATTACAAATATTATTAAAAATCACATCTAAATGTTTTTTTAATTACAAAAATTTCTACATTCACAAATGTATCCTTCCCTTCCCTCATTATACAAGTTTTTGTGAGGGTTCCCAGTAGGCCCTCACGTCTACCGTAGCGGTCCCGGGGACAATTCCCCACCGTACAATAAAACGCAAAAATATCTTAAATTTTATGTTTAGCGTGAAGAATAAGGTTAGGGATACATAATTCAAGAAAAGGGTTCTGCCGCATATCTTGCAACACCGCCGCTCCGCCTTAAATACCGTTAAGGCTCCTTTGCACGCTGCCCTTGCACCTTGCGAGGTCCCGACGACCTACTGTTTAGAACTATCGCAGCCCAAGGATATGCCTCTCTGCACAGAAAGAAGGGTCAAGGGTGGTCCGAAGGAAAACGATTTTTCGAGAATAGATTTCTAATAGCACTCATTATCCAGTACTGATTAGTGCGTTTTAAGTAATAGTCGGTATCAGGATATTTTCTCTTGACTATCCTACGACAAATTTGGAATGAGCATATGACTTCCTAATATAATTTTATAAGTTTCATATGTATGCGAAGGGTATTAAATTAAAATTTAGCATGATTAATCGTATAAATTAAATAATTCATAATAATGAACAATTTGCATACCCTGAATTATTTTGTGTTTATAGACCAGTAACAAACTGATGACTGAACGGTAGATACTTATGACCTATTGAAGCCGCTTGTAATAAGAATTTTTCATATCACAGGCCTGTATTTACATAACATCGATAAAATTAAAACTAAGAAGATATACGGAAACGGATAGTTTTAAATGACAATACAATACTGGCTTGTAATGTATCATCTGTCATTAAATTACTTTTGTAGTAGTTATATCAAATTGAAAACCTTTCTACATTTTCCTTCATTTTTCATAACCTTTCGCTCCAAAGATAAGAATGTTTGAATGGTAGGGGTAAAATATTAACCGACGGCTGCATAACATTTTTTAAAACATGTGCATATTGTTTTCCATCATGGTAGCCATTGATATTCCAAAGACCCCAGGACCTTAAAAAGTGGATTGCACACGATGAGATAAACAATCGCTATAATTATTCTGTTCAGTAAGGGATTTATCGAATTAATTTAATACATCCTATAATAACATACGAACCTTCGGAGGATATCCACCCCCAGACATGCACAGAAAATCGTCCACTTCTGCCCCTCTCTTTCACATATTGGAGGTCGAATCTGCAGTTTCGAGGTCTACACACACCGACAGGCCCATTCGAACATGACGAAAATGTTTTTTCGTCGCTTAGTCGCTGAAATCCTAATCCAAGAGCGCAAGTAACTAAAAGTAAGCGCCTCAAACCGTTCCTTCCCTCAAATCCTCAATTCATACAGGGCACAAAAATCCACAGGAGATCTACTAGGTTTTTCCAAACCCTTCCATTTCAGAGAGAAAGAGCCTACGCAGCGGGGGGCATAGGCGGCAAGGACTTCATCTGCAAGAATGTCGGAAGCGTGCAATATTTGATGCCTATAGAAATGCCCTTTTGGGAATAGGAGAAAGGGAATGAAGGAATACCTGAAAATCCCCCTGAACCCCTGCTATGAAGATGTCCTTCTTGTCCTCCCCACGAGCTATTGTCTAACGCGGAAATAGTAGCCCAACGGGTGAAGGATATAATGAGAAGAGCACAATACCTTCGCCCTGTATACTTCCGCAGATCCTCCGCAGAGCATCCTGGTGTCTTGGATGGAATGTTTTATCTTATTCAACTTACCGATCTTGATTACAAGAAATACTTCCTTAAAGACGGCCGTTAATCGTATTTGGTATGGAGTTATTTATACACGGAGTATGGGATTTTAGCAGCCGGTTAAACATACATCGCCTATATCATTCATCCTGTTAAAAGAAGCGTAAATAGTTATTTCCCAAGGGATATGATAGCTCACAAGTATCTACTGTTCAATCATCGGTTACTTGCTGCTCCGTTACGGCCATTCAAAACAATACAATGAATGGAAAGTTAAGGGACATTCAAAGGGAAGAAAAAAATCAAAAATCGCTCTTAACTGTCAGGGGTTCGGAACCAGGAGGCCCTGAAATTGCATACTTTCCAATAGGAAGGCATTGCGCTGATTTTCGGGATTATTTAAAAAGTTCTTACCGGGAAGATAGATTACTGTTTTTTATGATACCTGGAGTAGTGAATATTTAACAGAAATTGTAGAGAATTCTTCAAAGATGATCATAAATTCGATGCTAGACCGGTGAAAATATGTCCAATTTAAAATACATTGGAGGTATTTTTTACGGAGAACTTACCTGTAAGATATAGCGTTCGAGCTTTTTATATTGATAGATATCCGTATAATTTATAAAACCATTAAATTGTTTCCTTAACTATCTTGCATTCGATACCAGGGCACACAAGATATTATCCTATAAAGAATACATAGGAAAAGTAGGGCGTAGGTTGAGGCTGTCAAAGATGTGATCTCCATCATACATTTCGCACAACGAATACGATCATTTTATTGTATATGAAAGAAAATAACTCAAAACTCCCAGAGGTCGACGCCAGGCTTATCCCGATTCTTATGTAAGGTATACATTGTAGATATTTTAAAAGTTATTGTGAACTCCTAACCGATGAGATACACAATTATTTACCACAGTGATGATTAGTTTCTAAACTTTTTACTATAATTACTTGCTCAGAAATACCTCTCGTTTAGCATACCTTACTCGTTTATATCTATTATAAATATTTCCTTCTTAGGATATATACATTCATACATCTATATATTATAGTTGACGCTTCTCCTGATTCACTGATTCATATATGTAGGAAGATACTAATTCAGGGGCCAAACTTTTGGGGGGATTGGGCCGCTTCTATTTTTTGTAAATGGCTAACCGAACCGAACTCAAAACCCCAGGAAAAATTAGATATCCTTCCTAACTATCATGGGTTCGAAATCAGGGGCCCCTAAAATCACAAATTTTCCCGTTAGATTGAGTTGCGCCAATTATTAGATAAAAAATACTTTCCGGAAAAGCAGAGGATACATATCCAAGGTGCCTAGAGATATATAGAGATTGAATTTCCTAATGACTACTCTAAGCACCTTGAAGGATATATTTGCACCGGTATATATTTGAAATCAGGGTAATTTTTGAAAAACTCTCTTAAAGATTCAATAGACAATATTTTCATCTGTTGGATTCCTAAATTTTAATTCTCTATCATTCCGAGAAGTTTTTTTTTTAATCTCGAAATTTGGTGCAATATATGAAAGATAAGAATGAACTGCGCCGATTTTTGGAATAGAAAGAAAGATTTTTTGGTAAGAAAGAGAACTCAAATTAAAGGAACTAAGAGACATTTTTCACATCTAATAGAAACAGTAGAAACTACTGCATTAAGTATCCATTGTTCGATGCTAGACCGGTGCAAAAATCCTCCTGTAAAAATATAGATATAGAGGTGCCACTTTGCACGCGGATGATTTTTTATACTATGCTATAGAAAAAAATTAGTTTGTAACCATAGTTATCTTGGGTTCAATTCTAGGCCCCTTCAAATAATCTCCTATAACGAATAAATGGGAAATTAAGGACATTAAATGGCAGTTAAAGACAAGATTCATATTTCAAATCTTGCACTTAGCTAAAAATTCATCTTCTGCAACGTTATTTAGAAGGATCAAGAGGTCCTGGATTGGGGAATTCGGAAAACAATTTTCCGTTTATTACCGCTAAGATGCATGATTGCTATCCATGCTTATAATCAATTACTATATTTTTACTTTATCTTTACCTTTTGCTTGCAGAATGCAAGCAGCATATAACTCGTGTATTCTAGCTGGAGTTGTGGTAAATAGACGTATTCGACGGCTTTTAGCCTTCGCTTAACAGGTATGAAGAGTTCCTCGTGCTCGATTTAAGAAGAACGTGAATAGGAACCTTGTGTTTATGACAGCAGGAAGGAGTGTGTTATTCTTGTTTCATTGAGGGATAAGAGGCTCAGGCCTAGGTAACGGTTCTAGGCTACGACGCTGTTGCAAGATTTGCGCCCGAACCCTTTCCTTAAATTATGTATCCCTAACCTTATATTTCACGCTAAACCAAAATTTAAGATACTTTTGCTGCGGAATGTACATCACCCTACCAGGCAATACCCTACTCCACCTGTACTCGTCAATCTCACTTATCCTTAATATTTTTACCCAATCTTTCTACAAACTCCCTATGATGTTTTGGGAAGGGCTCCAAGACTCCTGCAGGCAATTCCTTCCAATCCCTAACAGCATGATTTATAAAAGAGAATTTACTATGTGTTATGATTTTGTTGAGTCTCGTCCGCTTCGGACATTGTATTGCCCTTCAGCACGCTGACTGGCATATTCAGATCAGTCTGCCTCGATGCATGGTCGGGGAACCATACTTCTTTACGTGTGTGTAAAGCACTATGGGAATTCTGTGATTTGATCTAGTGAGTGATTTAATTTTCATACAGTCCACTTGCAATTGCTTATTTTCCACGAGCCGGAACAATTTTGACTGGATAGGTTGGGAGGTTAATGTTAATTAACTCACATATGAGGCCTTCGTGCCACACCTAATCAAAAGCTTCCTCAACATCTAAAAATACTGTGTGAGCTGTTTTTTCCCAAAGTTTATGCCGTTTGCAATGGAGTCAATTAGGTGGAGCAGTTGATGATTTGTTAAGTGTCTGTCTCTGAAGCCCATTTGTTCGTTAATAACAATTTGGTGCTCTGAAAGGAAGGATTTCAGTCGTGCTAGTAGGGTCTTTTTGAGGTTTACGGAACAAGATGACAAGCCATGATGACAAAAAATCTAAAGCTTCTTTTCTTACGCATTCTGCTGGTTGTCCGTCCATCGCCTTGAGGACTTCAATGAAGCAATAGTCACCAATAAACCTGAGTAAATATCCTTTCCTTAAGACCGGTTTGTTGTTGCGAGTGACGCATTGGTTTTCGAAAACCCGCTACACTGTAAGGGAAAGGTTCATCGTGCATCGAGAAATCAGGAGGCCCTGTCAAATACTCTAGTGTTGAGAAAATAAGTCAAAGGACACTGTTTTCCAGCGAACGACCTCGAATCCTTGGAAGAAGAGGTATTCCGTTGACACGCGAAACATGATCAATTGGAAGAATCGGATTCGAATCTTAATAGTCCAATGATTAGTTTTTCATACTGAATTTCTTCTCTCTGGTATATCTATATATTAATCAAAGGGATATACAGGGTGTCCCAAAAGTCATGGACCAAACGAAACACAGAGGTAGAGCATCACCTGGGTTACAGGTTTGCATCTTGGTGTCCGATCTTCTTTTGTTTTCGAGTTACGAATTTTTTTCGTATTTTCTGAGAAAACCATGACTTTCCAGACATTTGTGGTCATGGTGACGTAAGTATTTGAGATGCATCGTTGAATTTTTACTCTAAAAATGCTAAATAGTTGTTTATCTGACAAAAGAATAGTTTTTACCCTTACTCATACCGTTCAGCCAAAATAAAATTTCAAATTCTTAAATTCTCAAAATTCCGAACTTTGACCAAATCTTTGAGGGCAATTTAAAAATAAATTCATAATAAAAAACATTTTTGCCACGTATCTTGAAAACTTTTTCAGTGCATCAGCTATTTACCACGTAAATTTTGTTGGGTTATCTTTACGGCATCATACCTAAAATTTGATTCGAAACTTAGTAAGTCGATGATTCCCAGTTCTAACAAACAAGTCAAAGCCTCTTTAAACCTTAAACTGGAGTCATTAATGTGTTTCATTATCGGAACAAGAAAACGTTTTACCATTTAACATGGCTGTGGCACTCTTCGGCGGTAAGTTAAAATACCCCATTCCCTCATTACTTTGTTTAATCAACAACAATACCCTTCGAGATTACTACAATGTACGGACGATTGTTGGGAGCCGCGGCGTAACTAAGCTTCCGCAGGAAAAAGGTAATTGCCTGATGATTAGGCAGCATTTTCGGAAAGCAAATCAAGTTCCCTAAAAAAATCAGGGGTGATTGAACATAGAGCCAGCTCGAGAAAATAATGATCTTAAACGGATGAAATTGTAAAAATGATCCCAATAAACCACTCTTCCAATCAACTATTGTGAATTTTAGAGCGCAAACATGCCACGAAAAAATCTCACTGATGCTAGGCTCATTTAAGATGAAACGTTTAGTGATGCAGTCACGGACTCTACCAAATACATACTTTGGCAAGAAATTGTATACATAGTGAGAGCAATAAGATGGAATGGTACACATATGAATGATAGATGTGCACCAGAGAGATTGGCCTTGATAAATGTTAACCCTCGATGAATGTTGGACCCTTCGCTGTCTCAACTGAAACATTCTTTTATTTTCCGCGTTTCTTGAAAATGTAAGAAAATACAACATGCTACCAAAGAACTTGCGTACCCATAATATAAGTAACTGTCATTCTAACGTATCCCAGTTTCGATGAGATTTTTTTCCGAATTCCCAAGAATTTTACTGGATATGAGAACATGAATGAGTAAAATGATAAAGGCATTCTTTTAATTACGGATTTCTTCTCTGCGTCATTTAGCAGTGCGTCATTCGCATCCCTCTTAGTGAATCATCGAGACAATGAATGCCTGCAAATGGAGGCTTTCACAACAATCATCTGCGCATAAGAAAAGTTTGCTAACTTAAAGATTAGAAGTGATGGGTGTGCAAAAAATAATGGAAATGAGACAAGGAGGCCTAGATTGAACATCGAGTGCTTCGCTTATTTGTTCGCGATGGACACGAAAGTCGGAGTTTGCTCCCATTTACAAAAATCGTAACGGAAGTACGAATATCTTTACATTTATGAACTTTCATGATATTTTCGAAGAATTTTTCTCAAAATTTTAAAAATTACGATTTTGGCCATGTCAAATTAACTATCAGAGTATATCGATACAAAATAGCAAACAGCAGCGATTTGTATAAATAAATTCTTCTGGAAAGTAAAAAAACGTATCTTAATTTGTTGAAGCTGAGTAAATTGGGGAAATTCAAGACAGAAACGGCTGATGTTTAGCAATATTTTTCATCAATAATCGCACACGGCCTCGTATAATAGTAAATTAATCACCGAAATGTGATATGGAAAATCCAAACTGCTGCTGACGTAAATTTCCGCGGCTAGTAATCGAGAAAGGAATATTGCAAATGTGACTCAATTTAGTGAGTCGCCTCAAAGCTCACTGAAGAGCTCTGGAAAAAGACACATCGGGAGTCGTTTTCGGGGGATTTAGTAAGATCCTACAATTTTTTTACCATTCTTTTGAGGTTCATTATATTGTACCGGTCACTTAATTCTACCACCGACGTAAAATGGAAGAGCTTCGTAGTTAGCGACATCCGTCGTGTGTAACTGGAACTAGACGTTACTAGACGCCGAAGTTCCAGTCGTTATCTTTGTTCGTTCGAAAACGGTCTGTTTGAGAGAGAGATACCCTTTTTGCAGTTTTAAAGCAATTTAACTTTTCCTTAGATTTATATTTCTCGGTTCTCGGCGAGCCGCCAGAGGCGTATGGCAGGGGGTGTAATACACCACCATTGTTCATTCCTCCCTATTAGCATCTCTAATAGCCTGGGGAAAACACGACCAAAAGTAATTATCCGTCCTTGCGATTACTTCCCTATAACGCTTCTTCGATGCCTCTCGGAGATCGCGTTCGCTCCTTACTGGTGCTAACATTCCACTTACTTCGTCTATAAATTCTGAACGAATGAACTTTTCGAAAAGTTTCCAACAATATTCAGATCTTCTCATCTGAGTGAATTCCAACCGAAGGACTCTATCATTGCCGTAACGCTGCTATCAAACCTGAAATCCCCGCAGACGAATCGGGCTGCTCTACACTGGAGCATCTCTAAATCAAAGACTAAACCTACTTCGTATGGGTCCCAAACCGCACAGCAATATTCTAGACAAGGCCGAATAAAATAAAAACAAGCTATTTCTTTGACTCTCGATGAGCATCCTCTCAACGTTCTACCAGTTAATATTTGCATTCTATTCGCTTTTCCTATCGCATCTCGAATATGTTCTTTAAAAGATAAGTTACTGCTAAACGTGACTCCTAGGTATTTGTTGTCGTGCACTAACTCTAATGGATGACCTGAGATTTGGTACTGCTCGGGAATTATGTTTGTGGAGCGCGTAAAACTCATGACAACGCATTTATTTGTATTTAAATCCAGCTCACTATCTTTAAACTATCCTGATATTACGTCCAGGTCGTATTGAAGTATTTTACAATCGTTTTCTAACGAAATCTCTCTGTATATCAGAGTATCATCGGCAAATTATCTATCCTTACTCTTTACGTATCTACGAGGTAGTTAATGTAAATTATAAATAAAATCGTACCAAGAACACTTCCCTGTGAAACTCCTGATGAGATTCATATTTCGTCGGATAAAATTCTGTCTATCGCAACTCGCTGAGATCTGTTTTCTTGAAAAGATTTGGTACATCTGATAACTTTTTCGTCGATCGCGTAGGCACTCAGCTTTTGGATAAGCTTTCCGTGAGAAACTGTGTCGAAGTCTTTCCTGAAATCTAGGAAATCTAAGGTGTCGGTGGCGATGGGAGTGAGTCGGTCTGCAGACGACAAATACAGACATAATTTCAAACGTGTAGATTTGATTACCGATGGATGAATATAGATTATTGTGATTACTTCCCCCAACCTCATTGCAGGTCCCAGGATTTTGAAAACAAAAGGTGATACTTTCCAGAATCAGGCGACGTGTTATGAAATAATTCTTAGGAAAATATATTTTCCCACAAATTAAATTTTTGTCTAATAGTAACAAAAACACGATCAGATGATGACAATCATTTTTCGAAACCGGTCGTGTTTTTGATATTACTAGGAAAAAATACAACTTGTGGAATAAGTACAATTTCCTGAGATACTTAGATATTTCTGTTTGTTAGTTGCATCTGCACATTCTTAATTCCTGGAATTGAGATGAAATTGGATATTCCATATGACATGTTAGTTTAATGGAAAGTTATATAGTTCTTGCAATCTACTTCTGCTAATATAATGTCTTGGTATAAATATTATCGTATTCCTTGGATGTATGCTTATGCTTACTTCCCTGTTCATACATAATAATTTGATGGGATCTAACGGATTCATTTCCTCAATCTTCGTTCCATACTGAGGGCTTCATGGGGTGCCCTTCGAAAACCCGGAGAATTCGTTCGACGGCCAAGCGAAAGAAGAGGGAAGAAGTTGCCTCCGGGTGCGGGAAGGAGCTGAAGTCCTTGCATTCGGCACCTGTGACACGATCTGAAAAGCCCTCCTCCTCTAACGTCTCCGCAATCCTGTCCGAAAAATCCGAGCGCTCCTAAGTAGGATTATTTAGGACTTTTATATTAAGCGCATGACCAGTCTACTGCACTACCAGACAACGACCCCTGGTTGCGAAGCGGATGGAGAACCGAAGGGAGAGACACAAAAGCGTCAACTTACCCCGGAAGATGAATAAGAAGTGAAATACAGTGGTACCTCGAGATACGAGCTTAATTCGTTCCAGAACCGAGCTCGTAAGTCAATCGGCTCGTATCTCAAACGAATTTCTCCCATTTAAAATAACTGAATTCGATTTAATCCGTTCCGGACCTATGAAAAATCCCCAAACCATTGTAAATTATGAATAAAGATATGTTTTTAAGTGTCAAAAAACATGTATTATTAACAAATACATAACAAAATATGAAATAAAGAAATAAAAGAGTTATTTAGCATTATAGTCTTACTTTGGAGACAGACGAGTGCGGCTAACGAAGGTGAACGGCGAGGATGAGGGAGGGGGGAAGGCACTCTAGACACGTACGTAAACGGCGCTTTTTTAGAACTTAAAACTATTTTCGTAACTTTAAAACTAAAACTACACTTTCCTTATTTCAAATGAAAGAAAAAACTTGAAACAATGCACTTAACTTTAAACTTAAACTAAGCTTAACATTTACGTAAATTTAATTATCAATTGTTTTTGCCTTCTTGGCTGCACTTGGCTTGGAAAAACGGCTCGTATCTCGGATTTGGGCTCGTATCTTGAGCGAAAATATGGCCCGAGCTCCGGCTCGTATCTCAAAAAACTCGTATGTTGGGCTGCTCGTATCTCGAGGTACCACATTCTTTTTCCGAGCCAAAATATAATTTCAATTATGTATAGTATAAAAAATTGTAAGGCCGGAACTTGGATCATGTTATATGACTTGAAATGTATATAATATCGATATATAAAAAAAACTTTGCGCCCTTAGCCTAACTAACTTTTGCAGAAATTATAGATTTATTATGATGGGGCTATACATAATTTATATATTCTGTACCTTCTCATTGGATTGCACGAATATAATATCTAAATGAGAAGAAACAGTAGATTGGAGATGGTTATGGGAGAGGAAGAGAAGGAAGCAATTGATTGGCTGTGTGTTGACCGTTATATAGGAAGTGAAGGTATTGGGTAGGAAAGAGGGTTGGGAGTGGGTGGTAAGGGACTTGGTGGAGTAGCGGGCGGGAAGTGTGGGAGTGGTTGGGGTAGAGGGAGAGATATGGTGGGTGGGGTAAATGGTGGGAAAGGAGTAGGTTGGGTAGGAGGAGGGATAGGGTGGTTGAGATAGAGGGAGGGATGAAAGGGTGAGGTAGAGGGAGGGATTGGAGTGGGTTGGGTAGAGGGTGGGAAGGAAAAGGGTGAGGTAGAGGGAGTGATTGGAGTGGGTGGGGTAGATAGATGGTTGGGGGTGGGTGGTAAAATATTACCTGCTTCTATTAGTGTTCTACCTTTAACCCATTACCTCTGAATCCCGTTCAATATTTAATCTTCTGTCTCCGTTTCGATTCCGAATTTGTTCATTTTTGGTCAAGAGCGTTTCACATGCAGAATATCCATCTTGACAATGTTTAAGACCATTTTGGCAATGGCTCAGATCATTG
Source organism: Sympetrum striolatum (assembly GCA_947579665.1). Classification (NCBI taxonomy): domain Eukaryota; kingdom Metazoa; phylum Arthropoda; class Insecta; order Odonata; family Libellulidae; genus Sympetrum; species Sympetrum striolatum. The sequence continues at coordinate 114,740,598 of OX388343.1, read as the reverse complement.
TTGTTACTCATGTATATAATGCAATAATAATAATTTTTATTTCAATCATCTTTATGCTATAATACACCATTTTACGATCTTGAAGGCCTTATCGGCATTGGCTTAAGCCATAATTATTCTTATAGTTACTTCTGTACAGAGTGCTAAAAGTGTTTTATATGTCAATCTTCTTTACACAATCATACAATTATTCACCATTTAGGCAATTTTTAAAACTGGTTTGACAACATCATGACTATCTCTCATGCCGTAATTTATTACTATGGTTATTATTGGTTAGAATGGAATACATTTTTCTGTAGTTAAATCATGTTTACATAAAAAAATAATTATTCAGTACACGGCTCATGGCATTCCTTCAATCGGCAAAATAGTGTGAAACCACGGCAAAGCACCGTACATTATTTTGCCGTACTTTCAAAATCGTATAGTTGCATATATACGGTTAGTATATTCGGTATTATCATTTATGCATAGTTTAATGCCTCACTCACTCACTTCGAAAAATTCGAAGATTTCCTCCAGTACCAACTGAGAGTTCCAAAAATGATCGAGGGAATCAATAAAAGGAAGAAGAATATTCCCAATATTCCAATATTCCTGGGTGCACTTCCTTATGTGCAATTTACCCTTTCCGAAGAAGAATATTGTTAGCCTGCCTCCCTTTTATAACATTCCAACCATCAGCCTTTTTTTCCTCAACCTCCTCCAGCACTCCCAGTAAATTCATACGGAACATAATCGCATCCCAAAAAAATTTGGAAATATCCGTACATTTTTCCATCTCAGCCACTTCATTTATCCGGAGAAATAATTTCAGTTATCCCCCCTAACCAGCCAACACGTCAGCCTCCATCCCTAATTAAAGATACTTACAAAAAGTCGGTTCAAAACAATGAAAAAGTAACAAATAGTATAAAAGAGGATTTTCCGGTTTTTACAATAACTAGCAAAGATATTCTAATGATTATTTCCAAATTAAAAAACAAATCTCAAGGACCAGACGGAATAGGGTGGATAAGAATTAGTACCATATTCAAAAAGAATTATTAATGTAAGCATAAACAACAGTCAAATTCCGGAAGATTGGAAATCAGCTATGGTGGTTCCCTTACACAAAGGGCAGAGAAAAAAAAATTAGTAGCCGGTTATCAAAAAGATTATTGGGGAAAAGAGGGATGAATTAACTAATATCCACATGGTTTTAGAAACGGTTATTCGTGCGAATCACAGATGTTAGGATCACAACTCGACTTACTTATTGCTCAGGACATGGGAGAACAGGTTGATACAGTAGTAAAAGATTTATCAAAAGCATTTGACATTGTAGACCATGAAATTTTATTACAGAAATTGAGCACAATGAACTTAAAGGTAGGAAACACAAATAAAAATTGGAAATAAATTATCCGATGTAATCACAATAACACCAGGGGTAGCTCTAGGTAGGGTGCTGGGGCCTTTACACTTCTTAATATTTATTATTGATTTACCAACGGGAATAAAATAAAAAATTCGTTTATTTGCAAACAACTTTATTATATATAGGAATATAAAAATCAAGAACTATTGCATGAGACTTCAAGAGGATTTAGCTGGCTTAAATAGCAGGGTTTTGTCTAATGAATTAGAAATTAATATGAATAAATGTTAAGTCATCAGTTTCAATAGAAGTAGATATCAATACGCATATCATCTGGGGGGGGGGGATTTTGTCTAGTGAGCATACGCCTTAATACTTGGGTTTAACACTCAGTAGGAACTTGAAATGGAACGAAAACATAGAGCAAATCATTTTGAAAGGCAACAAAGTATTAAACTTCCTAGTAACAGAGGGTACTATTGTAGAGTAAGAAGTTCTAAAGAGAGGGAGTTAACAAGAGAGACATTTTTGAGCAGAGCATGGGATATAGTCTCATGACGAGTGTATTAAAAAGTTTGCAATAAATCTCTCAAGATGAATACGGAATCACTTACTACCTAAACTCATTATTCCAGACTACCCATTACTGCAGCTACGTGCAAACCATTTGTAAGGCCAATCTTGGAATATGGGGAATGGGACCCGCATGAGGTAGGTTTAAAGCGAAAAATAGAAAAGTTACAGAGAAAGGCAGCAAGATTCGTCTTAGGGAGATATGCAAGACTTGATAGCGTTACTCAGATGTTAAAAGAATTAGGTGGGCTCCCGGATAGTCATGTGGACAGCGCGTTAGCCTTTGGTGAAAACGGTCCCGGGTTCGAATCCCAGTGGGAGCCAATGTGCGAAATGACCTAAGCTGTCGAAGCACTTTTAGCAATACTACTACTACTACAAGAATTAGGTTGGGAAAGTTTAGAGGAGCGGAGATTCAAGAAAAGGCTAGCTATATTTTTAAAGTATACACAGGAGTTTAATCATTAGAGGAATTATCAAACAAAGTCACTATGGCTAAATTTCATGGCAGAAAAGACCCTAGACATAAAGTTAAATTTGGTGGAATTTTTAACAAATAATTTGCTCCATCCTGTAAAAGAATACTTGACCAATTAATTTAATTGGACCAATTATTTTTTTTGTATAATTGTCTTTTCTGTCTACAGTTGACATATCCTATATAATTCGTAATGTTTTTGGACAAAATAAAAATTGATTGAATTGACCTTAATGAACAGTATTTTTATAGAAACATAATTGCCTTTGAAGTTGTTGCTCATACATTTCCAAAGTTATTATTATAAGGATCGAACATAGGCGCATTTAACATCATTTGTAAGATACAAGTGATAAAAATAAATTTTAATTAGTATTTATAGTAAAGAAAGTATAAATCTTCATTGTTATGTTTCACTAAATTTTATTTCTAATACTGTAAACTCTGTTGGCTGCCTTACATTTTATTTCTTGCAACAACCATAGATATTTACATGTTTTACAGAAAAATTTCATGGTTTTACAAGTAAGCAAATGCATGAGAATTGTTACAAAGCTTATCTCACAATAAACTATGGATGATGAGGCCAATATATTTCACTTCATGTAATATCTCAAAAATAACAAATGCTAGGCCACTCCACTATCACATTACACAAGGCATTTACTCTAATATTATACATTATATATGTAAAATATTAAACATGGCTTAGCAAAGATCAGGAGATGGGAAGATATAAAAATTCATTCAATGAAAGAACATTTTTCTCTGAAGAAAAATACAATTTCATTAATTTTTTTTTCAATATTTGTCCAAATATTATAAAAAATCTGACTTTGCATGAATTTTTCACCTTATTAGTATATGAAAATAATACTTATCCCTATAGCTAGAGATTTCAACACAAATATCTTATTTTATTAAGACATACTACAACTATACATAAAAAATTTCATGACATACATAAGAAAATAAAATGTAGTTTGGAATGTATATTTTTAAAAACCCAAATGGGAATGACTACTTCCCTTTATGCTATATTTCATAAAATACTGCTTCGCTGATTATTACTCTAAAAATATTACATTCATTTTTAGCTTATTTTATTTAGCTATCATATTATCACTTAAATTCCAGGCAATACAAATTTATGAATCTAACCAAAGCTACAAATAGCTAATTTTATTAAACTAAACTTTTAAGTACAATTTACTATGGAAATACATTACAATGCAGTAGTAGGGACCAAAAAACTCATAAATCGATTTTCAATATAATTCCTATAAATAGTACAATGATTGGAACTAAAAATAGGAATTATGCACTAAATTTAATAATAAACATCAGTATAAGGTGACGATGGCACATTGCACAGTACCACTGATACCAATAAGTAAGACATTTATATGATGGGATACCTCGATTGAATATCTAAATCTGGTAGCGTTTATTGGTAAAAAGAAGTACACTAAAAGAAATACTTCAAATTGGAGTACATTGCACTTAAAATAATAATTCCTAATTTTCTGAATTAGTTTAATTTTCTAATACAACCTTACATATTTCAGTTTGAAAATAACTTCGAAAAGAACTGAGTACTACATTTCTTATTTGGGCTTCATTATCACTTCACAATTGTGTAAATACTATGGTCCCAAATCTATTTCAAGTTTCAATTTTTTACAGAGATTAAGAGTTCTTTCATATGCCTTAATTATATTAATAAATAGACTAGTTCAAAATATCACTTTTTGCAATAAGAAAGGGTATTCCATATTTAGCAAACCCATTCTGCATTTACGCTGCCTTAATTTTAATTACTTATGCAAAATGGAGAATCCAAAATATAAGTGATCAAAAGAATATCAAATAATCAGAAAAGGCAATCAAATGTACCATTTTAATCAAACTGACCTTTTTGGAATCTATGAACCCTTGAACCACTAATACCAATCACTAATGAAGATTGCCTAGTGACATAAATTTGTTGACATTTGATAATCAGCTTATTTTCGGTAATAAAAATCACAATTCCAAATCATAGATATAATATTATAATTAATATAAATTTAATACAAATAGAACTTGTTTGAGCAAATCACATTCCAAGAAATTATTCCAAAACTCCAAAAAAAACCAAAAACAAATTGAATAAATAAAGCTTTATCAAACAAAAATCAGCGTCTCACAAAAGATATTTATAAGGAACAATTAATAAGATAAAATTCTCATTTATTTGTTCTCAAATGAAAAATCTATGAGTAAATAACTCAGTCTCAGATAGAAGAGCATATTATTTCTCATTTATGAGAAGAAATGTTGAATTAAAACCAAATATGAAAGTGGATAAAATGCCGAAAAGATAACTTTATGGGAAATTCCCAAACAAGTTCACTTACAGTAGCTCAACACAGGTAAAGGATATAAAATGATGTAAACTCTTAATTAGCATGTACGAAGAGAAATACTATCCTCTGAGAGATTTTGTTTGTAATCATAAAGGGAAAATATTAATTGTGCTAAAATAATTCTTTGCGTCATCATCAAATGTCAAATCAAAATAACAAAGAAATATGCAACATATACAGAAGGTGAAATTAGAGAAATGAAAATATAACAAAAAGTCTTAGGTAATATTGACTTCCAGTAAAATGGAAGTGATTGGGTTGGTTTGTGAAACAGCATTTAAAATGGAATTTTCTCCAGAAATAATTTATAAAAAAATCTTTTCACTTCTGAAACTACTTTGAACGTCATCCAATAGTAAAAAATTCCTCTTAACTGAAAAATCCATCACTCAGTCATCGCCTCAATATTATTATAACTCAAAATTTGAAGGAAAGTTACAATAAATACGCGTTCTTCATAATAATTCCTAACATAAAGAATCAGCCATTCTCATACAACATATCTCAGCTACAGTATAGGAAGCCTGGTGGAAATCCTCTGAAACTTTCTTATCTACAATGCCAATGAGATGCCGAGGTAGAATAAGGTTATTATCATCAAATAGTGAATCGTAAATATCGACTAGTAAATAGAATATTAATAGGGCAGTAACACATTTATAGGCATTGCATTATATTTAGGCAAAACTGTTACGTTGTAGAATTGACCTAACTATCCTTTTCATCCTTCCTGCAAAATGAGTGAAAGATTGAAGCATAATTTTTGTAGATAAGACGTATTATAATGGAATGAAAAAATCACCTGATTGGAAAGTCATAAAAAACTAAGCATTATGAAATGCCAATGACCAGTTCTTGAGAAAGATTTTATAGAAGGAGAAGTTTTAAGGAAGCTGAAGTATTTTGCTTTCATCTTCCTGATCATGAGATTTACCACAGCCTACTCCTTCGAAAGGGTATGTTATTTAAAAATTAAAGTGAAGTCCTTATCCATTCTATTTGTGTGAACCAAGAAATCAGAGAAAATTTCAAATTTCCTTTAGCGGCGAAGCACACATATACTGAGTTATGAAAGGTATCAAACATTGTTCACGAGGGTGGATCAAAAATGTTTCTTTTTTTTAATTCATCAACATTTTTTGGATAATGATATTCCATTTGTGATGAAAACTGTCATTCAAGCCTCAATATGCCTCTGTATGGGGCAGAAATGCCTCCTATGGGACCACAATTGGAGCCAAGTTCATTATAATTAAGCTTTTTTGTAACTCCCCCTGTCCTCGTCAAAAAAATATTCGTTTAACCAAACTAGGATTTTCAGCAATTTTATGGTTTCTTGACAAAATTTCGAGACTTCGAGGCAAAAATTCTCTAAAAAGATAGTATTTGATTAGGAAAAAATAACATCTGGAATTTTGATGGGCCAATTTTGATGGGTGAAAAAATGAAAAAATGACCTGTCTAACCAACTTCCGTAACATTTCTGTATATTTTGCATATTTTGATGAATTTTGGCATACTAAGAAACCATTTTCACAGATTCAAACATACTAAATCTTTAATATTAAGCAACTACCAAGCAATATATGTATTTCTTTGCCATTAAATAACTTCAGATACATTGAGAATCCATCAGGAAAATTTGCAAAAATTTAACATTTTTCATAAAAATTTCAAATTTTGACTAAAATTTGCAGCCTCAGGATATAAACCGATGGAGTTGAAATTATTTTATGAGATATAAGGACCACTAACCACAAACTTTAAGAACTAGCTGTTGACCAATTAAAAAAATGTTTCATCGATCCACCCTATTGTTCACTAATCCAATTACAATTGATATACATTTATAAAAGGTAAATAATATTATAATTTCGTAAAGATTACAAGAAGCCTCATTTGATTTCCCTTTCTGTCTTAGTTTTTATCTCTCAAAGAAGATTAAATAGATTACAGGTCACTATAAAATTGTCAATCAAGTTATAGATGAAAACAATAATCATCCATAGAGTGACACAAAACTTTAAATGCACAAAAATTCAAATTAGTTAAATGCGTTGAATTGCATGCTGTATGCCAAAATTTTAATACCTTCAATTCATATAAAAACCAAACATCAAATGCATTACTACAAAGTCTTTTGCTTAGTTGAGTGGCAATTATTACTCACAATATCCTAGATCTGAAAGATTTTTAATCAAGAATTGGAAAAGTAATTCATACTATAATTTTCATAAAGATTCATTCATACAAATAAATTTCAAGAAAAAGGAAAATGAAACTAATGATTTACTACTGCTGATGAGAAATGTGGGAAAACTCTACGGGAAAGTAACTCAATCCTTCACTTTTCTTTTTGATTCAAAAATACGTTATGAATTTTTTGCTTTTATAAGAATTAAGCCTGTGAATTGGAGATATAAGAATAAATAATTAATTTGTCAACATTTTGTTTCTGTGAAAAATAAATTAAAATTGGTAATTATCAGATACAATATCTAATGATAAGACAAATGAAAAACTTTGTAATAGTGTCAGATTTCATGAACAAAATCAACTCTTCAATTAGACTATCCTTAAAGTTAATACTTTAACATTTTCAACCTAACAGCCTTATTTCTAATTCACAAAACAGATATTGTTATTGATAATGGTTGATAAAAGTACTATCAGTCAATCTAACTTAAGAAATAACATTTAAGGAAGAAAACTTGGAACAGGACAGGCAGCATTTTACATAATTTCACATAGCTTAAAACAAAGTATTTCTTATTTTTATAAGTCCTTGCAAGAGATTTCATAACCACAATATGATTGCAATGATGACTCATAACAGTATTTATATTCATCTTGTGAAAGTCAATGTGTTGGGCAACAACTTGCCTCACTTTTACATGACTTTTCTCATAATTTCTTAAAATATACTTTAAGTCTATAAATACTATAAAGATGCCCATAATTTCTTTTCCTTAAACAGCTGAATTCTTTGCAAAACTTGTCCTTAAAGTAGCATTCTTCAAGTCGAAATCAACAGAAGTGTCCCTTTTTACACTGCAATAGTGAAGAGGCAAAATCCTATTATTATAATACAATTATTCACAAAGCTATAACAAAAAACTATTATTCTACAACTATTATTCTTCTCCTCTAGCTTTCCATGAAGGGAAGCAAAACTAAAATAAAGACATAATAGTTTAATGAATACTGTGTACTAATGTTTATTAATCAAACCCATAACAAAGATGTATCAGCTTTTGCGGCAGTATTCTACAATTAAAACAACAATGGATATACTCAATACCTATACCCATACACACTCATACCAACTATATAATTTTAATTAATGATTTAATTAACAATGAATAATTTAATTAACAATGAATAATTTATTTAACAAAGAATAATTTATTTATACAATATACAAGAATTAACAAACAAGATAAAGTTTTCAATCCATACTATCATCATCAAGCCCACCATCAACATTTGGCCTGATAATGTTGTTATCCATTGAAACATTGGCCTTAAATGTTAAATTCTTATAGTTTTTATGAATAAATTATTTATGAAACCATTCTTTTTACAATGGAATTCTGCAAAATAAAGCCCAAAACCATTCAGTTAGTAGTTATATAGGTATAGGAAATATGAAAATACTGTATTTCCCGGCCTATAAGACGCACCGGCGCATAAGACACACCTTGATTTTTCAGGTTAGAATTTACAAAAAAAGTTTTTAAAGAAAGTTCTGTCATCGAAATATTAAAACTTTATTACATACTACTAGCTCAAAAAAGTGTTATTATCGAAATTTGTAATGAATTGAACTATTTTCAATGCCTGATACGGTAAAAAAATACTTCGTAGTATTTATTTATCCCGGCAAATCGGCTTGCTTATTATAGGACAAAGTTATATCGTAGGTACACCATCGACGCATAAGACGCGGACTGATTTTAGAGCATATTTTGGAGTAAAAAAGTGCATATTATCAGCCGGGAAATACGGTAAATTGATACAAATCGTTAAAATTTACCACGAACATAGACTCACCTATAACAAAATAGTTATATTATATTAATAAAATAAAATTACCAGATAAAATATAGCAGTATGAGTATATCCAGTAGACTATGTTTATGTTCAGAAAATGTTTGTGTAGAATCATACCTGGACAAAGGCATTTTCATCTTTACAAAGCATCAATTATACTGGCTGTAGTGTCTAATTAGGGCTCAAAATGTTTTGCTTCATTTGGTATTTTTGCAACGTTTCAAGATTTCAGGAACAAGAGTGTCTTTTGTCTTTACTTTTTCTCACATCTCCTCAACGACTTTTAAGGTTACTGAGATGCTGAAAGAGGTTCATTGGAGAAGAAAAACTATGTTCAATGCACACCTTTCTCTTTCCTTAAATGCCATGAACTGCTACTCATGTCTGGTGTGGAATGCAGGAGCAAAAAATGAGGAGTGTTTTACACTGATGTCTCTAAAAAAAGCACTTTTGCCAATTCTCTAGCAAAAACATTTGCCACCAATTAGAATTGGTGAATGAGGCAGCTTGAATGAGAACCATAAATAGTAACATAGAAACTTAAAACTTGGCATGTGAATAGATATCATAAATACGTTTCATATACTCTGTTTTACGTTTCCCTGATAGTCCTTGGTTCATTTACATTTACATTTAAACCCTGCAATCCGCCAGTGGCGCGTGGCAGGGGGTTCGATTCCAAAGAGACATTTTTTACATTACCCTTTGCATTTCAGATGGGTATGATGGAGTCTTAATTTTGGACCTTCCCGGTATGATATCTACATCAAAATTTGAACCAAATATTTTATTTCTATCAGGGCCTTATCAATCACAATAAAATGTTCCTGCAGACATTTGTATGACACAGCCAAGCAGTTTTTATCAACATCACTAAATAGTTTGATTAAACCACCATCATCCATTAATTCTTTGATTTGTCAATCCCCAAGTATTCTTTCCTTAATTTTTGTGTAACTAATACAGGGGAATTTCTGTCTTACAAGACCTTGTTTGCCTGCCTTGCTTCGTTTGGCCAATAGCTTTCAGAAAATTTTAGATGAGGTTCAACTTCATGTACAGTGGAGGTAGATACACATATTGCAATTAGCAATTTTTTCCAGAATAGCGGTTTTTCCTTTCCTGCCATCCTAATTGCAGAGAAAGCAGCCTTTTGTATTCCTGAGCCATGGGCCGAGTAGAATTTTAAGTATTTTGAAGTCGACATATACACGAGTGTCAAGAGCAATTTTAAAGTCTCATAAGTCTCCTTAAATGCACGAGCAATTCGTACAGATGGAAATGTGTTTCCACAGTGAAGCAGTACTTCTTTCAGACTAACCTACTTGAATCAATGAACAGAAGCCACTCATGCACACAGAGAGTCTACATGATGGATACAAATATCATTACCAAAAATTAAGCCACGTTTGTGGAAGAAGTAATATAAGTACTGTACTTTAGTCACAAAAAACACACTATTTAGTTTCAAGATCCACAGAATTCCATGTAACTATTGTCTATTTTTTCAACAATTATGTCTCCAGAACATGGGAATTTGAGAAGTTGCAGAATCAGCAAACTTCTGAATTTTGCAGGAATTTTGGAATTATGTATTAGCATATCACAAAAAACTGAGCGTGATAGAAAAAACTGATTTAATTTTTGAATTCCATCAAGTTTCCTTAGAATGACCGTTGCATTCCTTCTGACAAATGTGTTGCTGCATAGTGAACTTCTTAAGAATCATTTTTACGAAATGAAGATGGCTTAAAATATAAGCATTATTCCTTTTGATTTAATCTTCCAAAAGAAAATTTAGCAAAAGATGAGTTAAATTTATTTAAGCACAAAATATATCATTGTCTACTGTCTGTATTCTACAAACAAGACAGTTAAACACTGTTTAATTCAGATTCTTTCATTCAATCTTTTCCATTTGTTTATGAATCACATCAATATTTTGGAAATAATCAAAGAAAAAGGGATAAGTAAGAAATGTACGATATTTACCAAAAATAGCATAAGAAACTGACCTTGCAGGAATCATGGGCACAGCCTCTCCCCTTTCTTCTCCATTCACTCGGTTGTCACATTTTAGAGGCTCCTTTTCACTAAAGCACAGAAAAATTTCATTTAATGAAACACTCTAAATGTAATGAATACATTATTATGATTAAAAAATTTATGCCACTGAAATTATAAAAATATCATTTATAAGAAATAAATCAAAATATAATGGGGCTGCATGATCTATAATATTCCTTAATATTGAGCTCCAGGTTAGCCAAGTCGGCTGCATGTTCATCTCAGGTGAATGTGGTCCCACGTTCGATTCCCAGTGGGAGCACATGTGCAAAATGACCTAAGATTTCAAAGCACTCTAAATAAACAATAACAAAAGAAATTGCTTTTCTTTGAATTCCTGGATTTCCACAAAATAATGCCTTGTCCAATAAACAAAATATTGCAAAATTTAAAGTCTCTGTCAACAATTTAAGGAGAAAATTATTATTATTTCCATGTTAATTACATGCAGCTCATTCACAATAAAAGCATTATAATCTTAATTATAAAATCTTACGTTAAATTTTAATAGATGTGTAGTAAATCCATAAATGCGATATAATTTCACTTGGAGATCAGATAACGTAAAAAAGCACAGAAGTTGTTCCTTTATTTGACATTGGAAAATATGCTTCAAAGGTTATATTTATTTTTTAATGAAAATAACAAAAACCAGTCCATTACATAACTCATTACTCTTGACCTTTCACCACTCTGTGATAATATCAATGCAATTTTTAAATATCGAGGAGTTCTGGGCATAAAAATAAAATAAATGACATTTGCAAACATAATTCAATCCAAGGATCCTTTGATTTTTTTCTTAGATATATCGATGTAACTAAGAAAAATATTGAATAAGTCAGTAAAATATTTCTTCATAATTTTTACTTCATTGAATAAATACCAAAGTCTAATAAATGTATTTTATGTCCAAAATACTGTATAAATGCCGAAAGATGGAACATATAAAACTGTGAGAATTCAAATGACTTCATGTTAAAAGAACAGTGAGATATGGTCATTCGTTATACTTCCTCCTTGATCTTCCCTCCATAGCGTGTGGTTGAGGGTAAAAGTTAAAGGCAGCTATCCAAAGGAAATCCTAATTTCATTTGAAATATCTGATTTATTTCCAGTAAATGCATCATGATTCAGGAATGTCATATGCTCTATACCATGTAGTATAAAAATGTAAGTATAAAATTGTATTCCAAAATTTATATCTTTCTCAAGAAATGCCTCAACTCTTGCAATAAAAATCCAAAGAAAATGAAAAACTCTAAGAAATTTGAGGATCAAAATCCTCTGATAAAATCCAACAGAATAACAGTTTGATTATTTTTTAGATTCTAATTAGATAATTTTATTGATATTTCAAATGAACATCCATAATTCTTCAAATTTTATCAGCATTATTCTAAAATTAGTATCTAACAATGGCATTTTAATGTTAATACATTCATATTGCACATACCTACAAGATTTCACTATATTTACTTGGGGCAATAATCCTGTTATGGGCATGACATGAAATAGGAAAAAATAATAGGTGAGAATTAAAAATATATATGTAGATTCTATGAATTTGTTCCATTAAATATAAATTGAAAACATTCTTACCATTCGTTTTTGATATCAAGCTCCTTGGTCTCCTCACGAGATTTCAGGCATATAAGAGCGAGCAGGCCTGAAACGAACAATTAGAATGGATGAACTTTGCTGCATCTTAAAAACCTTACATGAATTATTTAAGATCTCCTTACCAGCTCTATTCATGAAGCAGCAGGAAATGTCAATAATGAGAAGTATGATGAGCAAAGCTGCAATCACAATGCCAATGATAATGCCACTACTGAGAATAACACTGTCTTCTTTCATTTGAGGATCAAACCCTGAAAAATGTTGAAAAAAAGATGGAATTATTCTGTTTATGAGAAGAAGGATATCAATCATCTACTTTGGAGTGCATTATACCATAGCTAATTTAAAAACATCACTCATGGCATTTCATAGAGCAAAAGATTTCCTTTATAAATTAAACAACTATGGCTAAAACCTACAGTTTGTCCATCCAAAAACATTTGCACTAAAAATGTTATGTCATACCACAGTGAAAAATTATGTATGGTTAACATAAACAGACGGTTTTTCACCATGATATTGATTGAAATCATATTGTGAGAAAACTTTCAGCTGAAAACTGACTGAAGCAGACACTTGACACACAGAGCACATCATCCATGCACTTTTGATAAGAAATCATACGAAGAGCAGGGTTTGGGGTTTCTTGATTTCAGTAAAAATCATTTATATCAGTTTAAGGACTACATATATTGTTGATGAAAGTTCCATGAATTACTAAAAAAAATAAATTTGCTCTCCCAAAACTGCAATCTAGGGATTTTTTATGATTTTGCATTCCAAGCATCAACTTAGAAAATGAAGGACTCACCTCATTATAATGTCAGCACGATCATTAACACCCTAACAAATAGTCTCTTGCATCAGTATTAAAATGTTCAAAAATTGCTTATGATCATCAAAGCAGTAATAATGATTTATATAAATTATATCATTTGTATCTGATAATAGTTTTTAAAACTTCATTTTCCTATAATAATACCCGCATGGATATCATTTGTAACTCATAAAACTTTGCATAGAATCTGCATTTTAAAGATTTCATGTTTTGGAGCATTTCTATATACCGAGCCATTCACTAATTACATAGATTTTGAACATTTTGGCAATTATGTTTTAAAGAATTCAAATCTTTAAGGGAAACGCTTCACATATACAAGATTGTCCAACTTTGATAAAAAAACACACAAAAGCAAAATAAGATTGCAATAATAACACTTATTTTGAATTGTAATTTGACTTATTAAGGATTTGAATTTGTCTTGATAAGAGCTGCCTATGATACCCTTTCTTTACCATGGATTTAACAGAAGTGAACTACACAGGAAAGAGTATTCCACTGTGGCTGAGGTATCCATAAATAGTTCAATGATTTTGGAAAATCACAAATAAAATATTTTTGAGGTCTCGAAGTTAATTTTATATTCAGGAGGGTTGGTTATTACCCTGCTCATTATAAGAATGCAGGTGTTCGCATATCTACACTCAGATAATTTGCAGCCCATAGCAAAAATATCAAATACTTATCAACTATGGAGAGTGAACGTTTGTAACTGTAAATTTGTAAGGAAAAATTGAACTACTACATTACACTCCCATTAAACTTCACAACATATGATCTTCTATGTCTCTGCAACTATCTAAGAAGAGAATGTATTCGTCATAATGTCCCAAATCTACAGAACAAGCTTCAGATCCTCAGAAACGTATACCATTGGCTGAGAAACACTGCTTAAGTGAAATGATTTCAATAGAAAAAAATTAATTTTAGCATACAAATACTACAATTAATCTTCATGTTAATTTCAATTTTAAATATTTTAATATTGCCTTAGTGACTCAGAATGAGATTTATACAAGTAAACGCTTATGCTTAACAATTACAGGGGTTATTTCAAGTGATTAGTCACTAGCTTCAGGAAATTTAAAAGCAAGGCTGTATGAGTTGCTCAAATTGTCCATTGAAATAAACTTATAACTGCCATTACGCCATTGCGTCATGCACTTCTTGTAACGTTAGGGAACAATAGTAACTTGGATTAATCTTATCAAGTCTCAGAACCTTAATACAGAAATATTAAGCCAAGTTTTATTTTCCTGAACTTTCTATCCATTTTTGATAGACCGTAATTTTATAAAATAAATATTGAATGTTGGCATAACAAATTTAATTGAAATTCTAAAATGACATACTTTTCTACGAACAATCATTTTTCATCTGATATCTTCATGGTAAAGTACCACCTTTTTGTGTTTTCTAACAGACTGAGTAAAAATATGAAATTGATAAACGTTGCATGCGAAATAATTATCAAGTACATTGACAAAAAGGCAAGAAATTTAAATAAAAGATAACTGTTTCTGTTATTTAAAGATTTTGCAGCCATTAAGAAACTCCTGTGGGGTCAGATTATGTAGTTGTTGCAGTCAGCTGAGGGAAATGAGTTTGGAGAGAATCGAAAGTCAGATGAGTGAGAGATTGAAAATTGCAATAGTGACACTCCAACTTCAGCATAAATGAAACACTTGTTTTCCAAGAGTCACTTTGGATGTTAGCCACTTCATAAAATGATTCCAATTTCTCACTTTTTCATTGGACAGTAAAAGTTTTCTCAATGTAAATTCAGGAAACTGACTACATGAAAATTTTAAAGGTGTTACTTCTTTACTTTTACCTCTGAAAAACACTAAAAAATCAAATGGTTTAAGAAAGGATGCAATTTTTTGCTTCCCTTGCCAAATTATAACTTTAGGGTAGCCAGGCATTTTGCTTATAGGAGTACGCTGTTGCTTAGAAATGGGACTTCTTTAGATGGCCCCAGTAATGATCCTCATAGCCTAGTTATGCTCAACTTTTGGAATGGGTCACCAGTAAGTATTGCTTATGACGATTCTTTCTCTAGTCACTAATCTTCACTCTTTGCAAAAAATGCATATCCCACAATAGTTTGTCTTGGTATTTACTGTAGATTTTGAAAAAGTTATTTAAACATTTATCTGCTCAAAATTATCATGTATTACAGTCTCATTATTATAGTAACTTTTTAGGATCTTTGAAGACAAAGAGTGACTTGTTCAGCCTATATTTGTAATTTTCCCAACAGCTCATAATTATTTCCTTTTTCCTGAGCAATTCTTATTCTTCTGAATTTTGATTTTGGTGACAGTCCAGGGTCCTTCCACCAATTTCTTAAAGTTTGTCATATCATGTGAATTCATTTTTGTATTTTTTGTCATACCAATTGTCTTCTAATACTAAAGGACTTCAATCACCCAATCATAGGCATTGCACTCTTTGTACTACATATGTTATCAACCGACCTGCTGTCACTCATCCTAATCACATGCCAAACAAAACTAAACCTCCTTTTCCTTATTATGCTCAAAACTGTTTCTATGCTCTTGTACAGTTCTTGTCACAATCTATGCACCCAATTTTTATATCCAGTAAATATGTAAATGTCAAAGAATGAAGAATCTGATCATCATAATCCTGGAGATAATAAAACAAAGTGTAAGGGATGTAAGAATTTAGACTTTTATAATGTAGCTGATGCAATTGACTCATGGAATCTGATTGATCAAAATATATGATTTAAAGTACATGAAAAATGAGCTTGGAAGCACAAGACTGGCTAACTTGATGTTATCCCATGTGTAAAATACATCATCACACTAATCACTTGAAATTATTAAACTATAGCCATTCCATTTTAACTTAAATGCAATATACTGAAACAGAACTTTGTTTATATAATGCAGTTAGCCTCACATGCTTCTAAAATTGTAGGTACTACTGTCTATAAGGTAAACAAATGATTTAAGATTAACTCATGTTGAACTCTAGCATGAAAATTTTCAGATTAATTTACCCTTTTATATAGACATCTATAACAAAAGAACATCACATTTGTTATCTTTATTTTATATCTATATTAAATAAGTCATTACGATGAAAAATCATGAACCTAAAAATAAAATTTATTGTATTTAAAATTAAAAAATATTGTCTAGTTTAAATATTTAAATCCAAAAAATCTCATTTAACTTTAAAGTTACGCAGAGTAAATAAAAACAGTATTTTCTTTCCGAGGTTCTATTTCCTATTTTCTATCAGATTATCCTTTTCAGAATCACTAGAGATTATCACTCAGATTATTCTATGAATCAAAATTCTGAGGTATAGATTAAGTTCTTACATAGATGTAAGTTCTCATTTGTATAAGGCTATGGCAATCTACACCTAGCAACTTTGATTCATAGGATTGTGTAATTATGATAGCTGGTACTTAATAAAAGTAAAAATTTATGAAGGCAGAGTTTATAAAACGTGTAACTTAAAACTGCATAGGGAGCAAACATGGAAATTTTTGTTTTGATCGTCAGATTATTAAAATAAATGATCTATCTTAAAAATAGCAAATACTTTCAAAGAAAGTCAAAATTCATTCCAGAAAACCAGTCATATATAGGTTTTAGCAATAAAAATAGAAGAATTACAGAAGATTCTACACAAGATACTGAGCAAATATGAACCTTAGATACTTATAGATGTAATACCAATCAATCGTTTAAGTAAAAATATTAATCTATGATTGTCGACAGATAAATAGAATAATAAAGAGTTTTTCAGTATTCCTCAAGTATGATTTCTTTATATTGTATAAAAAAATCATAGTTTTATTTATTACATTTTTTACTTATCTCTTTGTACATTCTCAGCCATAGTTACAAGTTTTAAAACGCATAAACCTGACTTCTATCAAAACCTTTACATATTTTCATTAATTAGTTTTTCCAAAAGCTGTGAAATTTTTGTGTGGTTGACTAACTAAAATCTATTTTACTAAATAAGTTACATCAGGATTCCCTCAAAACCAGGCACCCAATACTTTTTGACAGAATTCAAAAACATTTTTGAAGCAGCTATTACATTTTTGAGAAATTTAATAGCTATCAATTCAATTGCTCATAAATTTCTTTATTCAACCCCATTAAAAATGCATTAAGGAATTGAAATGACTCCCTGGAATCAAATCAAGGACCATCAGGGAAACGTTAAAAAGCGTATATGAAATGTTTTTATGATCTCTATACAAATGCTGATTTTACAGTTTCTATGTTACCCGGAAGGGATTTTTTTTATCTTAAAAATTGTCGCAATGCATTTTAAATAGGAGAATATTTGCCCTTACCTAGCATCAAACCAAGGATAATATTCGAAGATATCTTTGTGGTTATCATTGGATAAGCACGACTTCCAGTGATCCCTTGAATTTCAACTCTCTAAAGTTCTGGGAAGTGCCTCTAAAAAATTAAGGAAAAATCCAGATTTGAGGTCCTTTTGGCATCCAACCCATAACACTGAGGTTCAAAGTCCTCCTTTTTTCTAGAAGTTATTATTCTATTGTTTATGGCAATAACACGCTATGGCCAGTACATTGTACAAAGTGACTGTATATCATTCATCTTATTCACATCGGTCGTGGAAGAAGTGTTTTTTTTTAGCTTGGGAGGAAAAGGGTTTATGGATAGATGAAGAGTACATCAGTCATCTTCATTTTGCAGATGATATAGTTCTCTTTGCAGCCTACACAGAGGATCAAACTTCAAGACTTCAAGCACTAAAAAGAGTAGGAGAGAAGATAGAACTCAGGATAAACTTAGCAAATCAAAGATGATGTTTAATTCTTTTGCAGCGTATGAACCAGTCAGACTATAAGAGATACCTCTAGATATTTGCTCAGAGTACACATACCTAAGATAAACAGTAACCATGGAAGAGAAAAACAGGATTAATGATGCATTAAACGGGGCTGAAGCACCTTTGGAAGGAACTCCTCTATTCTAAAGTCAGAATGCCAATGGTTTGAGGAAGATCTTCAGTAAACACACTTTACCAGTCTTGACATATTAAAGTAAAACTTGGGAGTTAAATGCAGCAATAATACAGCAGCTTCAGATAATGCAACACTTCTGAATGCTCAGGAAAGACTACACCTGGGTAAGGATGATGACTGGAGTAACAGACACCATAGATAAGGTGTGACTACTAAAATGGAGATGGGCTGGCCATGTTGTGAGAAGAAACGACAACCGTTGGACATCTGCAGTTCTCAACTGGATACCAAGAGATGTGAAGAGACCAAGAAGAAGACCACAGCACAAATAGAGACATCAAGTACTTAGGTATAACATGACAACAAGAAGCTCAGGACAAAGAAAATTGGAAAGTACTAGGGGAGGCCTGCATCCAATGTCCTATTGAAAATGACTGATCATATACATATACCAAGAAGTACCCAAAAGAAACCAAACTTATTTAAAGTTATGTATTTAAATTACAAACAAACAACCTTTAATCCCCATCAAAGCATTATCCAATGGCACCAATGCACTTGTCTCATTTTTTATTCCATTCCATGCAATTTAAATTCATCTTCTGTGATGCGTGACAGCTACTCTGTTGTTTTTCTCTTCTTCTCAGCAACGTTAGCAAAATGCTTTCCTTTCCGGTCTCTTTTCATTAGGAGAAATAATTAAAGTCACAGGGGGCAAAGGTCGGTTGAATAGACGGGGTGGAGCTTGAGGGTCCTGCCATTTTTGGTCATACATCGGCACAAATTGGCACACTATATATTTGGCTGCCACCCTATTCATTCCCAAATCTTTTTTTTTTTCAAATTTGCTGAACTGAATTTCAGGTCATTCCGGTCAGCTCGACAACTTCTTCAATGGTATCTTCAATCTTCCTGAATAATTTAGCGAATTTATTTTTAAATTTTCATCATTTCAGGCTATGGAAGGATGACCAGAGCGAGGTTTTTCATCAATTGGCATTTCACATCCTTTGAAACAGGAAAACCACTCAAACACTAGAGTTTTCCCAATAGCATCATCCTCATATGCGGTTTTCGACAGAATTTCTGTAGCAGCTTTTCCAAGCATGAAGATCAGCTTCACAGCTGCACCCTGTTCATTAGAATCAGACATTGTAAAAACAAATCACTAAAAAAATATCACAAGCCAAATGGAACCTTTCTCAGCAAATATTTATTTCAGCAACAACCTTTTGTTTACTGACTCAGAAATTGTAGCTCTACATACAGCTAGAAGCAGAATGCAGTAATGTAAAAACTCCACCCATCAGCTCAGTTTCTTTTGGGTATCCCCCATTTAATGTCAGTTAACATGGTTGACAAAAATAAATATTGATAATAACAAAATTTTGGCAATTTTTTAAATGAGAAAAGATACCGCCATCATATCTGAATTACAATATGAATGGGAACTATTCTCTAGCACTTGAAAACATAAGTTTTTCATTTAATGTAACAAATTAGGACACATCCATTTTGAGACAAATGCTTTCATATGGTATAATTATTTCTTTGCTCTCATTTAAATGAAATTATAGACATTTTGAAAATATACTTCTATTTGGGTATCAAAAAATACTTCCTGAAACTACTGTCAATAAGTAATGGATACGTAAGGAGATTCATAATAGAATCACTACATGATGAAATTACATTACTTATTATTATTACTTATCATCATCTCTATGTTTGGAGTTCTGCAAAAGGAATCTTAGGGTTAAAATCTGTTCCTCTGTGTTATAAAGAGGCAATGGAAATTACATCATAATCCATAACACGATGGAAGGTATAGATTTGTTTGGAGGCACTTCCATAAATTACTCCAATATGTAAAATAAAGAACACTACGAAGAAAGACTTTAGCACTGATTTTAATGTATAGCTAAATATCACTTCCTAATAATGCAATGTCTCTACTCTGTTTACTTCTCTGACATTGATTGTAAACAAAAATAAAGAGATAACATCATGTAATTTGTGAATGGCCATAGGCTATTCTAATAATCTAAATATACAGAATTTTATAAGACCATCTTCCAAGTGAGAATTGTTTTGAAAATTAGTAAACAAATAAAAAATACAGAGAATTTTAACAGCTAAATATTTCAAGGAAATCTTAGCAGTTTAATTACCAAGAAAAGTAATAGGCATAAACATGAAGCAAACAAAAAATCCGTTTTTATTGATACAGAGCAATGAATTGGCTTTTGGGTGCATTCTAATCTATAGTTAGCATTCATACCATTTCAACTCAAGCAAAACGAAGATCTACCAAAGAGCCTATAATTAATAATTGTATGACTACCTCTACTTATTATAAATGGTTAAATATAGTTACCTACATCAATCCACTCCACTTGATATAAGAATTTGTTGGCTGCATTCATTTTTCAAATTATTAATAGGAAAGATCCGCCTGCATCACAGACAATACAAACACAAAAGCACCTTACAGACAATCATAATGATAAGCAAACATTCAACAAAGTTGTGAAGTGCAAATATGCTTCCACATAATCAAACTACATGAATGAAGAAATTTCATGAAATGCATATGGCATTTAAAAGAAATATTACCCAGTTAAATATTTTGCTGTAAAATGAAACGAGAATGATAAATAATGCAGTCATTGGCGATCTATTGCAATTTCTACATTAAAAATTGTGGTTGGGTGTAAGAAATGACTACAACCATGTTTCTTTTATATCTGTATTTCTTAAAATCAATCTGTACATTTTGCTGAACTCAGCCATATATATTCAAGTCTTTTTTATACAATGTTAACATTTTAACCTTTTTAAAGGCCATAATCAACACTAAGGTTTTTCCTCGTCGCAGATCAAGGAAAGGACGCCAGCAAAACAGAAGAAAGCCATGAGCACACTAATTGTTTCTGAGCGGGAGGTTTGAACACAAAACACAATTGTTCCCTTTTCAAGGTAATTATGAATGGGAAATGTGGAGTAATAATATAACCATGATATTACTGTCATCTATTTAACTTAAAGCTAAAAAGGAAAATGTGAAGAACTAACAAATTTAATACACTTTTCTAGAAAACGAACTACCTACAAATTAAAAAAATTCTGTCATGCTGGAGCCTAGAAAAAATGAAATTAACAGAAGCTGAACTAGTGTCATCTACTAAATGGATAATAAAATGTTACATCCCACCCTCAGACATGGATGAGTAATGTAGCAAATGGCGTGTTGGATACAAAAGAAAAGATAATTGAATACCAATAAAAACGGATTCTTTCTAACAAAATAAAACATTCTCCTTTACATCCCATTATTTAAAAAATAAATATCAGAACTCTCAATAACTGCGCTAATTTATGTATGCATTGTAAGATGCATTTAAGTTGCAACTAAAATAATTAGCTTATAAAGCTTGCATGCTGACAAGCACTACAATGACAAATATGAAATAAGCATGCTGAAATGATTTTTCCAACAAAAGAATTCAATTAATTACAAATATACACCACATTCAGCTCATCAACAATGATTTGTCCATCTACTCTTTGCATGATAACAATAACACCAAAGTAAGATAAGGCGAATTTCCCACTTTTGTACTAAATAACATTATATTATATTTCAATGTGATTGAATGACATTCTTAAAAGATAAAATAAATTTCTAAGAACAAGAATGAATTCAAAAGAACATTTCACTTATCATAGGAACGATGATCTTTCAGATAAAACCTAAGTTAAAATGAATGTAAGATTAAAAGATAAAATTAATCACATAAAAGGTGGAATGCAACTTCAAAATGCCTCATTTAAAATCTCTGGAACAACAACTTTTTATTCGTTATTAGGATGATTAATCACTTTAAATCTAAACCATCCCATGATTACATATATACATATGTATATATATAATCATCTAAAGAATCCTACACATTCATTCGTCTTTACATCCAATCGGACAACCTCTGCTCAAATTTCCTTCAACTGACTAGATGCTCTTTTATTTGTCTTCATCTTTCAAGCTGAGGAAACAGCTAACCACAAACAGAATGGATTTAATTTACGAAATATCCTGAGAGTAAGGAATACTATAATCCTTCACAACAAGTAACCCAAGTACCATACACTTATACCCACTTTCGAACACTATCATTAATTGGATTTAACAATATTTTTTACAAGAAGAATCCCACCCTGCCCGGCAGTGATTTCTTTCCTCTCAATTTATTATTCTAATTATTCTATCTCACAAAAATTCTCATCAACATGTTTATTATTATTTTAGAATTTTTTGTTTCCATTGCTCAACCGAAATAATACTCAGTTAAGGTTTCCTATTTTAAGTTAGATGGCTGGGGAATAGAAAAAACCCAAGTATGAGAATCCAAAACATCTTTGCAAATAATAAAAATAGATGATGGATGAATTGGAGTAACACTTCGTTTTAAATACAAAATATAATGAAATGGAAGTCAATATGAAGGAAAACATAGTAAATACATGTATATAGTTTAGGGCGACCAGAGACTAGGGAAGTGGTGAAAATAATTTTGTTCCCTACAAAGAAATGTAAAATAAAAGCAAAGTGTGTTAATTCAATGAAGTCGCATTCATAATATGGTCAGATATAATTAAAAAATCACAGTAGATGCAAACTAAATAATAATATTACATACCACCAACTTCTATTCGCAAGTCAGGCTCCATCCATCCAGCACAGATTCATTATCTTTACGAAGATGGTTTCCCACCAGACACAATTTGAAGAATTAATACATGAAATGCAATTCAATTGCAAAGCAGCTAAATGTACTTTGCATTCCAAGGGCACCTCAAAATAAACTGATATCTAAAAGACACAATGCAACACTTAACAAGCCATATTAAGACCTTTAGTTTCTCCAGAGAGAGCCTATCAAACCCTATGGAGAACAAAGGCAGCAATAAATAAATTTGGTACATTTTCTGAGATTCTCCCTTCGATTGACTTAAATGCTAAAGATGATTAACCATTCCTACCTGCAATATCTGAAAAATATTCATGCAAAGTATACCATCGTGTAGTGAATATCTGACACTGATATCATATTGACATGATACATTCGGATTACAAAGGGTAAAATTATATACAAATCCTTATAATTAAGGAAGGGGAAAAGTGTGAACAAAATCTTGCTTTGAGAATGTCGAATAATCACTGAAAGCTTGAAGTGTGGTCGCCCTAACCTATTTCCCTGAGGGCTTTCCACACTGTGAATGCACAGAAGGACTGAGGACGCCTCAATCCTATGGAAGCACCAGACCTTCACTCACTTGTACATCTTTTGCTTCAACAATCACTAAAGTACAGACCCATCACAAACAAGTACATATATATGTATCTATATATATGTGTATCTTCGCTGAGCACACATGTATATTTTATGGGCCCGCCACATAACGGGAGCAACACCACTTGGTCCCACAAATGCCTAACTTGAGCGCCCAAGGGTAAGTGGGGCAGCCTTTGCAAATATAGACTTTCCTTGGCATCTGTGCACCAAAGAAGATTGATTTTCGCTTATCAGCAGCTTTTTCTTTTTGAGGAAAAAGGAAATTATCTCTTAATTTTTTTATGGATTGGAAGAGGGATTTTTGAGCTAAGGAAGAAATATTTTCTTTTAAAGCCTTCTGACGCTGCTTGAATATGAAGTTAAAATTAAACTAAGGAGGGAGATAGTACCCAATCTTGTTGCAGAAGAGGATGTTGATTGGTCACCATAAGAAATACCTGTATTGGTGGGATCTGGAAAAAAAAGAATAACATAATAAACTAATTTTAGTATTATAATTGTTTGCTTAATGTCAACTGAAAATATAATTCTTAAGAAAAATTATTCTTTCTGTTGACATTATTTTCTTTTCCAAACAAAGCTGAATTATCCCATCCAATGATAGGTATTATTAAAAAAGTTATTGATTCATAACCTATAAAACAATGTTGAATTGTACACAACTATTTCAACAAATAATTTGAAGATTAATGAACTCAGCGTATATTTCCTGCATGAATGTAAGCTTACTTATTATTGGAGAAAATACTTTCTAGAGGAGACAATTTTCTCAGTTGGATTAAAATAAAATCAAGGATATTACTTTCAGAGATGATCATAAAAATATTTAGACGAAAACTATGATTAAATATGAAATCTCTTACTGCTATCTCAATATTTACACCTATCAGTCTTATGTTATATATCATTTTTGTTCTCAATAAAAGAAATAAGTTATGCATCCATATATTTCTGACAGAAAGCCATCCTTTGAAAATATTTGTTTATGAAACAGCTTGAAATACATTCAATGGGCACATTCAAATTTATGCCCACTGCAATAATAAATAAAAGTTTAGCAAAATCTATGAAATAAGTAATAGGCATTTACCATATATTTTATGGGCAACTTACCCCTTGCTGTCTTCACTATTATCTGTCCTGGTGTGCTGTAACCAATTCCGTTATGAGCTCGAAGTTCAATCTTATAATGTGTGTTTGCCTGCAGATTGCGGAGTTCGTGGGCTGTGTGATCATGTGACTTCAGCTCAATTGTATCACATTTGTCCGACTCCTTCCATCCTAGAGTCGTGTTTTTAGCCTGTAATCATTAAAAGTCTTACTAAATATGATTCCTTGATCCATATATCGTCTTCATTTCTAAAAATTTGAGCTATTCAAAACAAAAACAATGACTACAGTCTGTTTCAAACATTCCATTCATTACGGGAGCATACAGTGAAAAAAATCCCCAGGTATTTTCCAAACAGCGACAAAGTTAGCCTCATGTCAGCCTGTCTCCGGCTCCAGACTTGAACAGATAAAATTAGGATTTGTAGTTTTAATTGGTGGATTTCAACCTCATATCTGATGATATTTGACTTAATCAACACCATTGTGAAGATTTTATGCCTTTATAGCCATAACAACAACGCATAGAATAGAAACTGAAAGAAAGGCTGCCTTTTTACCAGTGAAACTTTTTAAACAGCCATAAAACAGTAGTAATTTAACTGTAAGGTAAAACCATGAAACAAAGAGGCACTTTATTGAATCATATTCTGCTTTAAAATTTTCCAGTGAAAAGATATAAAATATTATTTAAATTATCCGCTTTAAGAAAATAAAAATATATCAAAAAGATCATTTCCATTATCAAGTGGATGAAATGAAATTCCAGCATAAAAACTGTAGTTTTAACTCCTAAGGGAAATAACAATAAAATACACAATTATGTAGTACAGTATCATTGTGCTAATGTGTCAAGCAATGGCAAAAAAGAATCAAAACAACTGAATATACTTAATTAATCAATTTCATTGAACATCAAAATGAGTTTTGTTTTACTCTGTAAATTGGAGCCCACTGAGTAAAAACTGGGGTACAATTATCAATAAAAGCAATATTTAAAATTTTCAAAAGATGGATTCATTAATTCACAAATTAAAAATATGCAAATCATACAAAAGGTCCAATAGACCTGTCAAAATCATGGACAGGGATGAAATACAGTAGAAATCCGTTATAATGAGAACGGCATATAACCAGAGTTGCGTTATGGCGAGTGATTTGTTGGCCGTCTCCCTGCAGAAAGGATGGGGAGTTACGTCCATTATAATTCTGAAGTATCGTTATAACGAGTGCCATGCTTGTCATGCAGGAGGCATATCTCGGAATCGTCAATTGATTTGAGGGATGAAGTCCGACAAGCCAACGGTAATCTGAGGCGCATTATCTCTTCAAACGGCAGAAAAATATTAAACGCAAAAATTGTATCCTAATTCATGCATTTGTTTTCCACGAGTCGTCTCACCCTTCCTCGGCAAAGATGCTTCAGGGAGCTTTGATTAGAAACTTCTCACGAGTTTCACGCTTTCCTTTATCCCTCCGTACTTCTTATCACTTCGTCTCTAGTTTCTTCTCAGCTACGACCCCTCTAATCTGCGCTGGAATTTTTAATTGAGTTCCCATCATATTGGCATCCACCCATGGGATTAATTTTCATATGAAACTTGGCACCAAATCTTCTGATCCAGGATTAGTGGGAATGTAGGAGATAATACGTCTGTACTGTACAGGCATACGCTAATACATTATATGCGTATATTTGTACACGTATAAACTGTATACAAAATTTTGGTAGTCATCTACGACGAAAGTCATATGTAAGTGCCAATTCAAAATCCTTCCTTTAAAAACTTTTAGGGGTAGCCAATTCGTATATAGTGCAAACATCGACACAGTATAAACACATGTATACAGTCCAATAATTGATAGCGGATTGATGAAACGTTTGACGAGTTATATGGAATCAGGGTGAGCCTAGGATGCGGTCAGCTCCATCCTACAGGACATGCCACTGAGTGCTTGTCTAGTGTGCCATCGATTCTAACCCTGACTTTTGAGGCGAAAAAAAGACCCCAAAAGGGTGTGCATTATTTTCGAGTAAATACAGTATTTTTGACACAAACTTACTCTTTTTACGGATTATGAAGCATTAGCGTAAGGATTTAAAACCCTACAGTTCCATTCTGCCACATTGGCTGCTCTTGGATTCAAGAAGACTTAGTTGGACTTAGTGCTAGGAATTGGCTATTAAGAGTATGTGTTACAATGAGTATGCATTATAACTAGAGCTTTTCCAATTTTTGTCAGCTCTCATTATAACGGACTTCTACTTTATGGACTTTTGCAACTAAACTTTCATTGTAAGTATTTCCCTGTATGTAGGTGGAAATTTTACATTTTATCTAGCAATTAGGCAAACCAAATGGAGGACTCTATCATCCTGTGATAAAAAACATTCATGTTACATATTACTCAACCATTCTCCATAAGTAGGACCAGAATACCGAATTTTGCAATTATTCTGAATGTCAATTTATAGTCTACAAAAAGAGCCACAGGATAAATTTGATTGATTCAGCTGAAGATTTTATTCAATAATTTATTATCACTATGAGCCAATAAAAAGTGCTTTTTTCCACTTTGGATTATGCACAGTAAGCAAATGTCTAGAAAATCATGTCTTCTACATATTCTCCAGGTTATTGCCAATATTTTCTGGGGAAATTCTGAAATCTGAGAATATTTAACCATAAGTAAAAGAGAGGATACTTAATTCTAAATTCTACTTTGTATAATTATTTTATAGAGAATTTCGATCCATCAACTGAAATGAGTATGAATACTTCAATTAGTCTCACATACACCAAATTTTAATTTACTAGTTTATAGTTCTTGCTTTATCAGTTCAGAGATTCAAGGAATGAGCCAGAAATTTATAAAAATAATAGTTAAAGAAAATATATATTACTATATATAAAGCTGCAAATCCTACTGATTGACACAAAATCCTGGGCATTTTTAATCGAGCTAGAAGGCTGAAATTTTCAGGAGAGATTCATAATTGACAGTCGAGTCAGGAAAAAATCGAAAATTCTCAGATTTAGACCTAGGATTGAGCCCAGAGACGATTATATTTTTCAATGTATTTAAACGGGAAAAACGAAAAATGGCCATGCAGAGCGAATTTCTTTCGTTCATAAAAATATGAAAATGTAATCGTAAAGCAGTGGGACTTGGTCTATATTACGTCTAAAGGATCAAAGTTTTATTTTCTTGCGACCGATTTTAACATTCCGGCAGGAAATTTGCAAAATTTTAGTTTGAACGCCAATTTATTACGTTTTTTTCTCCTCATTTTGAAAATTAAATCTATGGCAACAACCATTGTTTGAATCGAAAACAAGTTTGTTTACGATCCTATTTTCATATGCAATGATAAAGGTTTGATGCATTTTTAATTATTTTAAATCTTTCTTTCGATACATGTTATTACTGAATGCTGAAAAATGTAAATTTCGTTAAAATAGACAGTGGATATCTGCACGGTCAATGAATCAATCGTGAATGCATGCTGTGATAACATAAGTTTATGTAGAGAATACGAGACTATTTATCAACGAAGATAATCGGAAAAGTCATGTAGGTAGTGAGATTATTCGAGGATTAAATTGAAAAGTCTACACTGAATCTATATAAGAGGGATAGGAAAGCAATTACGATGAAAAATACTCATTAATTACTGATGAAGGACGTATTATACCGGATCAAGTCTACCTATGCCTGAGTAAAAGTAAGTACAACTGAAATTTACATAATCCTAAAATATTACTATCAGAATATTAATGCAAATTAATAGTTTTAACGGCAATTTGTAGAAATAATAAGTTCTTTTTCTACGTTTCTTTAATAAGTACGTAGTATATTACGTATTTCAACTTTCATCGAAATAAAAAACAAAAATCTACACATAAAATAAACTGATTTCCTTGAACGACCTTCTGATTAAGTTGTTCTACGCTGGTTAATTCTTGGTTAGTAAGAACAATCTTTGCATTTATCATTGTATGAATATTATTTTCCCATCTTCTCCAAACGGGCTTTTGCATAAAGTTCTTTTTCTAAGTTCTTTAAAACTATTTACATAATTATGTTGCCTATTGTCTATTTGTTTATTTAATTAGACACGGAGCTCATTGTCGTGGTAGACGCCATTTAATGAACATAGGATTCAATTGCAGTATGTCTTACACTGAACCGAGTACTTCAGGTAACGAATCGTCTATCGAATTCTCGCCTTTTTATTTTATGCAGATTTTTATTCTAACTTAGCATTCTTAAGCTTATTTCTTTAATTTACTTTTTCGAATGCACATTAAAACGTCGTCGTCGCCGCTGCAACATTCATCGCGGTAGAATTTCGAAAGAGATACCACGGAATCAGCCGTTCGCCGCGGAAACCTTCGACCTTATATATTCATTGAGGACTGAAATCCAAAACTAAGTAAGGTAGGAATTGATTTGAGAAGTGACGTGTTTTCACATTGCCAGCTTTATGTCGCGATAGGAAGAGTACGTTCCTCAGAAAATATCATGGTGTTAGTTTCACCGGAAAGGATATTTGATAATATTCCGCACGCCGTCAATATTATCCTCATCGTCATATGGTATTCTGCCCAGAAGCAGGCGCCGTGGCAATAGGATTCAATTGGAGTATGTCTTGCACTAAACCGAGTACATACCACAGGTAACGAATCGTCTAACGATTTCTCGCTTTTTTATTTAATGCAGATTTTTATACCAACTTTACTTTGGCGTATTCCCTTAATTTAACATTACGAATGTGTATTCATTAAGGACTCAACTCCAAAACTCCCGTATGAAATGAACATCTACATCTACATCTACATCAATACCCTACAAGCCGCCTTTCGGCGTGTGGCAGGGGGTGTAAACACCAGTTGAATCTAAATTACTTCCTTATTCGATTATTGTCACGTATTGTTCGCGGAAAGAATGAATCTCTGAAACGATTCGTCCTAGCATCTATTTCTCTTAACTTACGGTCATTATCGGATCGACCGACGTAGCAGGGGGGTTGCATGATACCGATTGTATCTTTGGAAAATGTAGTTTCCCTGAATTTATTAAGCAATCGCAGCCTAGCTTCCAATCTCCTTTCTTTCAAGGATTCCCAACCTACGTCTGAGAGCATTTTTGTAACGCTTGCTTTTTTATCGTAGCATTTCTTAACAAAACGAACCGCTTTACGCTGCACTTTCTCGAGTTCGCGAGTACACGTTTCATCCGCCGGATCCCATATACTTGCCGCATATTCCAGAAGGGGTCTGACCAAGGTAAAATAACATCGCTCTCTCACCTTTTCGTCGCATTTACCGACAATACGCTTTACAAAGCCAAGCCTTTTACTTGCTTTGCCGCAGATTTTTCGAATATGCGTGCTCCAATTTAAGTTATTAGTAATGTTGATCCCGAGATATTTAACTGAATCTACTACTTTGATACTAATTCCATTAATTTTGTATGGGTGATTTGGACGCATTTTGGCCTTCGAAGGACTTAATGAAAGGCCTTCGAAGGACTTATTCTATTATTATATTATTTGATGAATCTCGATCATAGATTTGAAAATTATGTATGCCAAAGACAAAGGCATAATTAAAAAGGAACATAAATATAGCATATAGACCCATAACTCAGGGTAGTATGACTTGATAATTTTCTTTGCTTGCAGTTTGCAAGCACCCATTTACTAGTTTATTATAAAAGCACCTAATAAAAGTGTGGATATAAGTAAAGATAAAATATACCATACATACTCGAATGTAAGTAGACCCAAACATAAGCCGAGGCAGCTAAATTAATCACAAAAACTGGGAAAACTAATGGAGCCGAGGCTAGAGTGAGAAATCCGATGTCACCCAAACAAATATGATTCAGAGACAATGAGTTGAGAAAGAGGAATAGGAGAAAAAAGTAATTGAGAACAAGATGATTATAAAATATATATACTAGCTGAAGTATCCATTGATTGGGGAAGTAGAAGTATGATTGAATATATTTGCTCTAATCATACAGAAGAGAATGCACCATCTCACCAAGATTAATTCAACAGTACAGATGATCAAAAACAATTGCAATCCAATGCATATGAAAATGTATGAGCTCGGATTCAGAAATCATACTGGTCGTCTAGGGGACTGCTCAAAACTTTTGGAAAATTTTCAACCATTTTGTTAAAATTTTCAAAATTTCTGGAAAACAATATTTCACAACCATAATAAGAATTTGTATTCAATTTCTGTTCTTTTGGCGCTTGTCTTAATTCTGCAAGACAATTTATTTGAATTTAATTTCTCAAAAGACATAAATCTTGCAACCTACAAAAGTGAAGTTAAAGTGTATTTTTTATGGAAATCTTTCTGATCTTGGTTTGAAACCAGCAAAATTATCAAATATAAATTCACAGCATTCCTTCCTGACCCCAGGAAATACGTATGGGAAATTAGAAACAAATCAGGAAAACAGTGTGGACTCCAATCCAAGACAAACACATGTACAAACCCACAGAATTTCTGCTTTAAATATACTGATATATATCATGCAATTTAATGCCTTCTTATGTGACAATATAAATGATAAAGTTATACTTACTGGACAAAATTTAATATCATATTTATCAATAGGTTCTCCGTTATCTGCTGGGATTTTCCATCGGAGTTCATATCGATCTACGTAAGGAGACATAACAATACTGCCGCCTTCAGGGCCTCCAAAGTCACTTAGAGCACTTCCGCTCAGAATTCTGGGCTCTTCTGGGTTCGATCTCTTAGGCATGGTGTGCTGCTCGTCTGCGGACCATTCTCCAAAGCCCACATCATTTTTTGCAGCAAAACGGAAGTTATAAGTTGTCTGAGGCTTCAATCCCTCCAAAATGTATGGGGAATCTAAAAAAATAAATAATAAATGAGCCATCGAAAGCATCGTATCACCCACTGTTTTGCACAAATCGCATAATTTGACAATATGTCGATTCTAATATTGAAGTAAAATATTAGGGTGGATTGAAAAATACAATTTTTCGAGTTTCGAATTCTAATAACACCCTGACGATGTGTTGCTATTTCCCCGACCAGAGATCCTTTTCACTTTCAGAGATTTTTGTTTCCTTTTCACAAATTAATCTACTAAGACTATGATGCATTAACCTTGGTGTTCGCAATTATAAAAATCTTTATCAGCATTTTGGTCTATCAGGGGCCACTTTTGAGTTGTTTGATGCAACGCTCAAGAGCTCCAAATTCTCTGCACTTGAATGGGCGTAAACGAGCTAGAAACCTAGTGATTCATTCGGATACTCTCCTTCATTCATTCTGTGTCGAGAGTTCAATCAATTTGTTTTAGTAATCTGTCTCATTCAAATCTGTAGAATGAGCGAAGGCAAGAGCAAACTCGTCCTGACACGTGAAGAAAGAAGGAAAGTTATCTTGGAGAGTAAGAACAGAACTTGGCTGTAACTTTTAGTTGTGGAAAAACACACATATATAATGCCTTGAAAAAAAAAACAAATTTAATAACATCTGCAAATAATAATTTCATTGGAGGTGAAAATGATGATGACGATGAACCATCGCGTTCAATAGCCAAAGAAGTGAATAATCTACGACGATACAATTTCCCTGTGAAGGGTTAGATCCACAGTTTAGGGAGAATACACAAAAACTGTTTAAATTCCAAACAACCAACGGTAATAGATGATTTTGATAATTAAAAGGTTAATGACAATAAAAAAGAAAACTAATATAATTATTTATCCTAAGCACATTCATTCAAATTCATTCATTCCCTGAATTCTGCAGCCATTATTTTTTGTTAATCAGAGAACAACATTTTTCTTTGCTTTTCCGAATTTAGATCATATTTGATATATGATGCCTAGAAATCACCGCTAGGAGGTGACTGCAATTCGAGTTCCACATTTGTTTCCACACATGTTTGAAAACGTTAAACAATTATTGACAATATCAAGATATCTACGAAGAGTTTGGCATCAAATTAATCAGTAAACCACAAGGAAATTTATTGTGGACTGCTTATTCAATTAAAGCTATTTATTAAAAACATTATACTTAATATTAACCATAATTTCCAAGCAATAACGGCTGACCAGATCCTTAGAAAAAAGGTAAACCTTAGGGATTACTACCTCCTGGAGTTTTGGCCTCATGTTGAGTCTTGGGTGGGGAAGGAGGGAGGCGGTGGAATGGGAACTTGCTCCTCTGGGCGTATGCAGTACCAATTTCTCGCTAAATTGTCATACTCTGCGATTTCCCAAATTAGTCTTCTTGTTCGAAGATCATGTACCCGAGTAATGTCACAATCGAAAGATAAAGAATGCAGCTGCTATGCAACGAGAGCTTTTTTCGCTATCTTATTTTATAGGAAAGTGGCACTTCAGAGAAAATTATCAATATTTGCTAATGTTTTTAACAAATAATAAGGAAAAGTAAGGTAAGCTGAAAAAAGTAAGGAATATTTATAAAAGGAACACGTTGCATGGTATCTTTTAAGCATTGGTCGGTGAAAATATAACTCTGTAAGTTTTAAATGTTATATAGCAACAGTCTCAAAACAGCTTGTTCTGTGTGGAGCAGCCTTAACCCTTCCTTGATGGTGGGGGGTACTGGAGGAACCCAAAATAGCTATATTCTTTAGAAAAGTTTTATTTTTAACCACATATGTTTCTTATTCCATGTATTCGTGCATCAATGTTTCTTTTATATTATTTATTTGAAAGAAATTTGTTTCACACACTTGTTTCCTAAATATCTTTAGTTTTTGAATGGGGTAGCAAAGTACCCCGCACAGCCATTTTTGCTTGGATTGCTATAACACAATGCCACGTCATGTGATTGTGGCAATTCAGTCACCCTTTCTTACAGATTTTTCAATTGATTCATTATTTACTGCATTAACAGTAATTATAACAGTAAATATAATTAGAATAAAATAAGGTTATTTAAATTTAGTTGTACTATACAATCCCATGTAATAATCAAAACTCTAATACTACCTCCAAAGAAATGAAAGATAATCTCAAAAAAATAATCAAAAATGTATTTCTAAACATAATTAAAGGTTAAGTAAAAGGAAAAAAAACAACGTAATATTTGGGAAAAAAGCGTTGGGGTACCCAAGTACCCCGGCACTGCTGTTTTTGGAAGTTTTCAGGGCACAGTCAAGAAGGGGTTAAGGCCAACATCTTTCCTGCTGAATACAAAACAAACTCCTTCTCTCTACCCTGACAGTTTCCTTATCCTGTATTCCTGGCGGAGCTGTCCTGGGAATAAACTGGTGGGAATTTTTCTTTCTACATATCCAATAACCCTAAATCAATCTACCTATCAATCTAATATTTTCAAGAACAATTTCCCTCAGTAATTTAACTATCTTCTCTTAGCTAAATACATGTACAACATCATATCTGAAGAATCTTTGCTATCCATGTAAAAATTGTACAAGTATTGCTCAATGATTTGTGGCCTTGGAGACTCTTGATCCTTGCAAAAAGCATTTGCTATCAAGTTAATGGACAGCAATAAAACTGACATTTTGTGATTTCTGCAAAATTAGATATTCAAATTATCCATCATTGGCAACTCCGGAGTAAATTCATTTCTAAAATGAAACCAATATTTGAAGACGTGACTTCATGGAAAAATATCTCAGAATTAAACACTTAGTGATTTTCCTCATGGATTTAAACCTTTATCGTCCATATGGTACCTTCAGGAACCACTCTTTGTTTAAAATTAGCTTATTATGAACTATCTTCCCTGAGAGTGTGATTCTCACTCTCTTGGGATGATCAAAGCAACCAATCACACTTGACATGTGACATCTGTAATTGCTTTCGAAATTATGCCCTTCTCACCACAAATCTCTCTCCTCTGCATCTGAAATGTACACAGTTCCAATGCTCTCTTATGCCTCACCCTACGCATTTATGTTGGACGTAAACACTTTTGGGTTTCCCAGGCATCTTCGGTCTAACCAAGAGAACAACTTATTCCCTCAAACATAAAGAGAGATAACAATGAAACCAGAAAATCTTCATTGTCATGCAGCAACATTTCCTTAGCAAAGTTGGCTGCAAACTATAAGGATGCAGTTGTACCAGTCTCCTTAAAACTCCTCTCACAGACATCAATGGAATCGCTAATTCATGACTAACCTTCCAAGCTGATTTGTTGGGGCTATGTGTGACAGACTCTCAATTGTTCAACTCGTTCTTCAGTCTTTCATCCCATTCCCTTTTGCAAAGACAGCCAGTGTCTTCAAGCTGATGATACCATCTACAGATGTTTGTTATCACTTGAAGGATTACAATGGAATGGAATGCACGTTGCATCGGATTTTAGTCCTTGCAAACCGTAAAACATAGAATGCTTTCTGTTCACTAGTCGCCAACTTTGCAACTAGCACTTTCTATGGAAGAAACAGTGCATGTGCAAGCACTAAGGTGTAAACAAATAAGGAAAGGGTACACTAAGGTGTATCTAAAAAACTGCTTGAGTTGCTCTTTCATTTGATGTATTATTTATAATTATAAGTTATATGCAATAAATACTATGAAGCCTTAAAACCCCAATATTCTTTGAATATTGGGGTTTTAAGGCTATATTTTCTTTGAATATTGGGGTTATGAAAATATGAAACACCCTGTATGAAATTTTAACCTCCCTGAAAAATGTTAAATTAGGATACCACTATAGTTACTTATCGAATGATGAGATGTTTGCTGGATAAATACTTTCTCTTCTTCTTTAATACATAAATTTCGAAGAAGACATTGAAAATGTAACTCGTTGGCGAGGTTTACTCACCTACTGGCCATGTCGTCTTCATCGCTTCATCCCAACTTTTCCTTTCTTCCTTGTACTGCACTGCATACGCTCGTGTTGGTAATCCTCCATCATTCTTTGGACCAATAAAAGAGAAAGTGATTGTGGTTGCTGAAAGTAAAAACATAATAATCTATTAGTTTAGATGCATTAAAAGTTGAGTTGATTAATATTCTTTTGTTGCTTTCAATTGTATGTTTTTGCTTAGTAGTTTTTTAATGCTGCACTTTCTTATATTAATGTGAATTTCACAAAGCATTTTATATTCCATAAATTGACGAAATAACGAAATTATCCAATCTTCGATGCTCATCCCTGAAACAAATTCTGGAAACATTTCACCCAATAAAAAAAGGCAAACAATTTCCAATTTACCGCTATCTAGTTGCAATTTTTGCTCAGAGAAGTATTTAAACAAAAATAAGGTCATTCTCTTCATTTCAAACAAGTTGTATCCAGTTGAGCCTTAGTGTTTTTGTGTGAGAAAAACATATCACATTTTAACCTCTTTAACAACCCATTTTGAAATTAATTTACAAAACAATGCCAATATGCATAGAAAAGGTAGAGAAATTAATTTCACACAATCCTCTCGAGTCTTTAGAAATCACTTTGGAATCTTACAGATAAAGGCATCTTAAACAATGCCTACTTCTAGTTAAATATGTTGTTATTTTACCTGAAGAATATTTACGCAGATTCAAGGGAAGATCAATAGTAGATTAAATTAAAATGAAGAGATTTTAATATATTCTTTTAAAACTTATTGTATGTAAATGATGTAAAACAAGAAGCTTTAGGAAGTTGATTAGAAGCAAATTTCTGAATGTACTGAAAAAACAAGTCTACAACAATAATTGATTTTTACATGGTTGATGATAACTAATGCTCAAGATTTGAATTTTAATGACAATGAAAGATTCATTCAAAATGATTGAAAGTGAAAATTTTCTCAACTGGAAATTATAAACAATTAAAGAGATAAATGATGAAAAATCATAGCAAATGGACTCAATCTGAGTAGACAACAATGTTATTTGTAGAATTTTACCTGTGATAACCTCCAATTTGGCCTGGAGGATTTCCGAAGGGGTATGCGCTTCTCTGAGCTGGATTTCATGTTCAGCAGCCCCATGGACATTTGAAGCCTTACATTTGTAAATTCCGTAATACTTTCGATCCAGAGGCGTTACCTATGAATAAAAAACATCAACTATATTAAAGAAATGGTGTTCACTTGAAGAAATCTTTCACAATCAAGAAAAAGGAACTTACAAAGTTAATTCCTCACTTGTTTGATAATGAATGATATTTAAGTAGGAATTCAAAAGAATCACGTTAACCCTTAATTATAGCCAGTAAATTCTTTTCTATAATATAACAACATTTTCCAAGTATTTAGCCAAAAGAATATTAACACATATAAAAGGGAAGATAAATAGAACATTATATAACAGTTTTAAGATAGAGAGAGATTTTTTTAAAACTTATTATATGTAATAGATCCAGCAGAAGGAACATTAGGAAGTTCATTAGAATAGAAGAAAAAATGTATAAATGTCAGCAACAAACAAGTCTAAGCCAATTCCTGAATTTGGGATAATTCTGTATTATATGGTTGATGATAATTAATAAGATTTGAATTTTAATTGAAATCAAAGATTCATTTTAATTAAAAACAAAAGATAAACTCAAGGTGTTCTGGTCTAATATTGTGGAATGCCATCTAAAAATAAATCAAAAGCGAACTTCGTATTTTCCACAAATTTATTTAGAAACAACTGGTTTCGATCAAGACAGTCATCTTCAGGTGCACTTTATCTTAAAACGAGACAATTTATAGTGTGCTAAGCAGTTTCGAAGAGAGGGAAAGGAGAGTCCTCAAGTCATTGGTAGATTAGGGGTTAAAGAAATCTCTATTTTTTCCCATGTGTCCAACTTCCTTCCTTTGGACTGGCGGTAGAGATGACGCAACAATGGTTTCGTTTTACATAAAAAGTTTATTTTATTCTGTCCCGGATAATGAAACATTGAATCTCCTAGGAGATCTTCTAGAAGTCAGAGGTTCAGTAAAAAAAATAAGGAAATTTTGACTTTGACCACTCTCTGCATGTCTCAAAATTATTTCAAATTTAATTTGAAGTTTTACCGGCAGCAGGAAGGTCTTGCAATTGGTTCACCACTCTCTCCTCTCTTAGCATATATTTTCATGGACCATTTGGAGGAGAAAATATTTTCTGAGAATGGCATTTTTGTAAATAATATTGGCTAGTGGTGTAGGGGATGGTGTTTCTGTGTTTGGGAAGGAAAGAGATTTTAACCTTCTTAGAATTTTTCAAATAGTCTCCACCCGCGAATTTTGTTTACCCTTGAATCAGAAAATAATGGTGCAATCAACTTTTTAGATTTTTCTGTTTCCTTAGCAAGTAATATGCCAGTGTTTGAAATCTATTGTGAAAAGATTGATACCAATCATGTAATTCCGTATGCTTCAGCACATCACTTTTCACATAAATTTGCTGCCTTTGACTCCATGGTTCACCGACTCTTCCAAATCCCTCTTTCTCCGGAAAACAATAACAAAGAAAAGCAAATCATAATTGAATCCTGAATGGCTCAAACAATTACACTTGATAAAAGTGGCAAGATGGCCTGCAGTTCCAACGAAAACTGAATTCTATTCATGTCAAATTATTACAGAATTGACCCCAGACAAATTTTGAAATAATTACCATTAGTATAAATATAATATATACCTTTAGTATTCAATGGTTATATGGCAAGTAAAAGGGACCAGAATTACAAGTATTTAGCACTTTCCAAGTTTATTAAAATGACCTGATCATACATACTCAATTATTCCAACAAATTTCCTCGAGGAACATATATTTAGAGAGAGAATAATATTAATCCTTTTTTCTTTGTCACAAAATGTGACAAAGAAAAAAGGATTAATATTATAATGTTTGTTAATTATTCCCTTAAGATTTTGACTTGGTTGTTGGTGTTTTACTGAGAGCAATTTAACAATAATTGTTTACGGATGACCTCTTGGTAATTTTAAAGTTATTTTGGACTATCTGTTGTGTTTTTCTATAGCAAATAGTATATAACTATCGAGGATGATGGATCAGAGGATTGGCCCTACTTTGAGCATTAGATTTAATAGAAGAGAGTGATGGAGTTCTCAACTGAAAATATTCTCCTTAGCTGATGAAAATAATGGAGCAAATTATGAAGAATATGACTAAGTTTGAATTCCATGTGAAGATGGAAACAAAACTGTGCCTTAATTGCTTGGATATGATTAAGATGTTCTGAAACACAAGAGAACAGAATGAAAAGGATAGAAAAGGATAAAATATTGATATATGAAATGATATAAGAATTATAGAAGTTAATAAGAAACTGATCTACAGTATGCTGGATAAATGATGCAAAGATTCTTTATCAGCTGGCAATATGATTATGTTTTAATAAATTTGGTACTGTGTGATTTTGACAAGGAAGGAAAAAAACAAAGCTGAAGACATGGAGAGATGTAAGAGGACAGAGAGAAATATATAAAAGAATGTGAGAAATTTTACGTACATATAATGAACCATTATTTTCCATAACCAATTAATAGATAAATTGAACGAATCTCAAAGACGTTTGATTTAATAAAGAATTTAAGCTAATTCAATATTTCTACTTACAGTTAAGGTACTTTGAGGTCCATTGCCAATTTTCTTAACATGGCTGTCTTCTTCTATATTCTGATTATTTAGCCACCATGTAATTGTAGCATTTGGAATGGATTCTGCTAAGCAGGTAATGTTGACTGCATGGTTTTGCCACGACCAGACTTCTTTCACTGGGGTGCTGGCAAAGGTTGGGGCAAACTCTACAGTCAAATGACCCAATCGCTCTGAGATGCCACCCTTGTTATCAGCCACACACACATACAGCCCATCATCTGAACGCAGCACACTCGTTATGACGAAGTTGGCACCTGCAGTTACTTCTTCACCCTCAACAATCCTATCAGCATCAGTGATAGCGATTGGATCCACATAAACATGTTCATCATCCGCCTGGACACCAGTAACAAATCTTCGGGGTGAAGTCACCCTTCTGAAGTGGATGCTTGGGGCAGGGATACCAGAGGCACGGCAAGTCAGCATCCCAGACTTACCAGTGGCAACAGAAGCATTATCAAATGAGAGAATTCGAGGGGGAACAACCACAGACAACTCAACGGAATGCTCTGCCCTTCCGGCAGCATTTTCTGCCACACACTTTAGTTCACCAGCATCTTCCCGGCTGACAGATGTGATTGTCAGGATTCCTTTTATTTTATCAACCGAGAATCTCCCAGCAGATGATGGAGAGGTTGGATTGGAGAGATCTTCCTTGGTAGAAGACTTGATCCAGGAATATAGGGGAAGAGGTTTGCCAGATGCTAGGCACTCAAAAGATGCAGAGTGGCCTTCAACTGCTTCTTTAGATTCATCCATCTCCTGGAACACTGGCGGTACATGCACCTTAACAAATTAAAATAAATAGTTATCATTTGAACAAATTTTTGGTTAAATATCTGATAAATATTTGAGGATATCTAAAATATATGTATTTTCTATTGGTGATAACTGAAAATCTGAAAATAAGTATATAGGAAAAAATTAGGCCTAGAAGAATCTTTGATTAATTTCAGAAGCTATTTCAAAAATTTGTATTTTCTGTATACGATACGCAAGAGTGCCTGATTTTTGAGTAATGCTACATAGACATGTTTGAAGTGCACACAAACACACATACACAAATCACTTAAGCAAGCCCAATGGTGCTAATAGGTGATGAACATGCAATAGGTATAACCATCGACTTCAGCCGCACTGCATTGACTTTGATTTCTTTTTATGGTACCCAGAACCAGGAAGAGGCCTTGCGAAGAATGGAGGCTTTTCCTGGATTCTGTCAAGAGGCAGAACTGTAGCCCAGGGCATGTCATAATCTTGGGTTAGGACTTCATCGTCACACTTAACACAGACAGGACATCTGAGAGAGGCATCAGTGGTACGCAGATTTGTTTAGGAAGATGGTGGATGATTTTGATCAACTGGATGTGTAGGTAGGGAGGGGAGGAAGGATATAAATTCACTTGTAACACATAATCCAGGCTAGCCCATGCATCGGAACATATCCAGCCTGAAGGGAATAATGATAAGGGACACTCTTGTCAAACTCAGAGGACATGTCTTGAGAGGAGAAAGATTTTAGGAAGTTGTTGCTAGCATATGAGCTTTCTGCATAGCACTCTAGAGACATACTGAAACTCACAAGACAAAGGATCTTTGGTTGGGAGGAAGGAGAGGCAGGGTAGATTCTCTCCTCTGATTCAAATGAAACAACAGCATTCTTAGGCAGAGCAATTGCAAATGATAATGTGCTATAAAATGCATCGATTGAGGGAGGGATGGTCAATACTGTGCAAGGAGTGATACAGGGCTGGAAACCCAGGATGGGCCACATGTTTCTGAGAGGAAGAGCATAGCAAACCAGTTTATTGCACCCAAAATTTGGCATACCTTACAATCTTTTGAGCTCTTGCCCTCGTGTGTGAACAAACTACATAAAATCCTCAAAAATGTCACACGGAGGAAGCACTTGGTTTGGAAGGAAGTGATGACAACACTGGTCTGTGAGGGAGGCCTTGGGTTGGTGGACATTTGCACAGCATTTGGTATTACACCGCACAGAGGCTCATTGAGGAGGGAAAAGAACCGCCATGAAACCTGCTCTCGATTGCAATTCTGTGCCATACAAGAGGTGGACAGTTGTGGCGGGACTTCCTTTCCTGCTTGCCCACATTGCTTGCTGGGATTACATGCCTCATTTTTCCGGGTAGGAGAATCCAGAAGCCCAATTAGGAAACATAAGATTCTATTTCATGAGAGAGCTCCTCGGTAAGACCAAGAGATACAGCAACAAAGAAATAATTTGCAAGTGGGAGGAATGGCCACGGGAGACTCGCAAAGGAGGAGGTTGCCTGACTGGGATCGCATCCCACCCTAGGGCATGATGGAGACACAGCCTTGGCTCACAGTGCCTGGGCCAACGTGGTCCTTAAATGGGCTGCGTGGCAACAATTGCTGACCACGGTGCCAAGGAGTTATGGGCACATTGTAACACCTAGCATATCAGTGTCCTAGGAGGTGGTCTCTCTGGAAGATCATTAATAGGGAAATAAAAAAACTTGCAAGAGAGTTATTCACATACCAAAGATATATATGGAGGACTGGAAGAGAGTAAGATGGAATGTTTCAATAAGAACATCCAAGTTCTTAATCTCACAGGCAAAGGGAGTGATCCTGAGGCAACTGGACGCTATCTTCCAAGGAAAGATCAACAACGTGTTCACTCAACAAGAGACTGTGCCTCAAGCAGGAATATGTAAAAGCTGTCCTATCTTTACCTACCAAATCATAAAAATTATTTCATGGTCTCTAAATGGGTGAATTAAATACAGAGTGCACGCTTTTAATTTTAACAAGAGTGGAGGATGGTGATGTTATTGCCTGATGAAGGGACCAATTAATATGTATGAAGTCAAACCAGAGAGGTTGGAGGAGGAAGTCCGCAATAAAGAAACCCCACTTTCCTAAACTGTTTTTTGGAGACCTAAGCCTATCCCTTACTTAGCTATTATGGCAATAATAATAATACACATACATATGTATTTCAATAACATTTGTCTAACTGCAGAAAAATTTGTAAATGAATAAATAAATCACAAAAAGGGGGAGGAAAATAGTAAAAGCGGATAATTTTGTACAATATGTAATCATAAAAAAACAAGCAGGAATTACAACATTGATACTAAAATCAAATTTACACTACAGAAATATTTAATCATTAACAACATATTTAAACAAAATAAGAAATTTATGAATTAAAAGAAATTAGAATTCATTGATTACCTCAACTCGAATGTGTCTGTCACTAAGTTCTCCCGTGTTTATCACGATTGTTCTGCAATTGTAAACTCCATCATCCCTCTCCGTCACATTCTTGACAAGAAGTCCATCTGCCTCCACAATATAATGGTCATCTACAACAAAGCACCTTTCATTTTTAACTTATCACCATAAATATCCAATAAAGATGAATAAGATAATACGAACAGAGAAAAATTCTAATGATCGAAACTGAATAATCTACTTACTTGTGGTTATGACATCAGCATTCTTATACCAGTCTACAATAGGGGCAGGATGTGCAGTCACTTTGCATTTAATTTTATACTGAGAGCCAAGGATTGGATATTGCTCCTGAGGTGCATCAACGTAAGTAATTGGAACTGAAAACAAAATACAACTTTATCAGGCTACAATTAAATAAACCCATCGAGGCAAAAGTTGTTAGTCTTTCTCAACTCACGGGAAATTTTAAGTAGATTTAATCACTCAATAGCATGGAAAATATAAGTATTTTAGCAGTAATTTAGCAAACTCTGGTCTTTCCTGAACTTGATGTACTTTGCAGCTTGAGTAGGTAAACTATACATTTTGCATCGAATAAAACATTAATTGCTATGAGGAAATGATGCATCATATTGACATTCCATAATGTTATAAAACCTATTAATGAAATATTAAGGTCTGTTTTATGCATTACTTTATCGAAAATATAACTTTTAAAGATTTTGTATAAATATAAAATGATGAAAGTGGAATAAAACAAATTGAGGATAGAAGAAGATTAATCACAATTTATAAATGTTACCACAGGATCGAATACAAATGACTATGTTTCAATGCAAAGAGTCATCATCAGACACAAACATGAATATTTTGAATTTTGGAATCAATAAAAATGGCAGAACCATTATAAACATCGATAATAAGAAATTAGCTCCATTACGGCTATAAATTAAAAACTGACATTGAGGAACTCTGACATGCTATACAAGAACTTCTGACTGTATTATTTTTCAAGACTTTTGAAAATATCAGTGAAGGAAGATCATCTAAAGGGAGAGGGTCTAACGATAATGGCAATGCAATTATTGCTCATGTATTCAATACTAATACTCTATAGGCAGTG
This sequence comes from Sympetrum striolatum, assembly GCA_947579665.1. Classification (NCBI taxonomy): domain Eukaryota; kingdom Metazoa; phylum Arthropoda; class Insecta; order Odonata; family Libellulidae; genus Sympetrum; species Sympetrum striolatum. The sequence continues at coordinate 114,696,782 of OX388343.1, read as the reverse complement.
ATCTTTGTATACACAAGAGTAGAATGAAACCATTTTTTAATTAACATTATGGATTGCAAATATATAAAATATCCTGCATCATTGATAATATCACAGAACTGATTCATTAAAACTATTGAATCATACTAACAGTATCAGAAAACGACAATTTCATAAATATTTCAAACAAAATATGACATAATTTGATGATTAAATAGCCAATTCTCATCATATAACAATACAATTTTTATGAAGGGGTTTCTTGCATCAGAACCAATTTTGCCACAAAGCTACAATTATGTACAGCTAAGAGCAGCTTGAAATCTCACAAATCTGAAATACATCGCAAATTATAAATCAGAAAAACTTAAATATCTTAGTATTTAATTTCTCACCAATAGTTTCTATTCGAACACCTTTTCTTAGTTGCTCTGTGTTTGCGTACGTAGCAGCGCAAGTGTAGTTGCCAGCTTCACTTTCAGTTATAGATCGGATGATTAAGACCAATGGTCCCTCTGGCAAACTCATCACATACATCCTCTTTTTGGGAAGTTCACTGGAAATAAAATAGAAAGAGGTATTAAGTACTATCTTTAAAATCATTTTCATCCTGAATATCAACGTAAGACTTGACTTTTTTCTGTCACTGAAAGAGGAGAGCAGTGTCTATGAAGCCATCTTCTAATCCATTTATAGAGTATGGATAACAGTTAACCAAATAATTCGATAAGGGGGACCATCGAAGACTCTTCATAGATCTTCAATAGTTTCGCATATCCAACTATATTTTGGTGCAGAATCTATTGACTGACTGATTTTGAGTGCTAAGCTTGGATATTTGAAAAATATTTTTTAACATTCAGATGAGCAAAAAAGAAAAATGTGATCAAGAATATCAGGCATGGGACCAAACATTGCCAAAAGTTATTTCAAGTTAATAAAACTTAAAAAATCCCATAACAATATCAGTTTCAGCATCAATTTATTCTTCCACATGTTAAACTGATATCAATTTCATAATTTTTTTCTCAGTAATAATACATTTATGATCAATAATTTTTCAGGAGCTAAATATCAATACAAACAGAATCTGCAAGAGAGAAAGATGTTGTGAAGTAAAACTATCTCCCAAGGAAAAACAGGCTCTTTTTCTCAGAGTTCCTTTGTTCGATTCCCAGTCCTCTCAGACTTTTTTCAAGTCCATTTATCCTTAGTGCATGACTTATGTGATAATATACCCATTACTTAAAAATTTCTTGTTTGTGTTTTTATAATAATACTTTTTTTATTTTCAAGTATAAGTAATAATCTGGGAAAAAAATAATTTTAAGACAAGAATTGTCCGGCAAGAATTGAGAGGTAGAAGTATCAGAAAAAATACCAAAGCTGCATTAGAGATATTAGAGGGTCACATACAACATCTACAAAAGATGATGTTCCATATTCTAAAGAGGCAAATAAAGGTTGAAAGGATGAATTAGAATAAAGAAATGGAGACTGATTTGAATTAAGAAAAGAAGAGAATATCTGAAAGTGATTAAATGCTAAACAAAATTTCTCAGAATTCTATTACATTGCTTAGAGAAATTTCAGACTGAAGATGGAAATAATGTCTCTTGGCTCGGCCCAAGAGCAGCATTCTGTAAAAAATCAACTATTACACTTATATTTAAGTAAATTAGGATAATAAAAACTATGTATCAATGCCATTTTTTTATTACAACCAACAGTTCTTTGAAATTTTATTATCTTATAACAGAGAGAAAAAATTTACGCGGCCATTTCAATGGGATATTATTTTTCTAACAGTTATAATAAAAATCTGATTTATTTAATTGAAATAAATGTTTAACCACTTGTGGATATCATACTCTTAAAGTTTATGATTTATTAAATCAATCCCTCAAGCCTTAATGAGGTTTCTTTGTAGCCCCTGTAATGTCACTGCAAATTTTCTCTTGGAAACAAAAACCAATAACTAAGGTTTAATCAAGATATTGGCCTGAAACCAGCTATAAATGAAAATTGCTACATTTATCATTTTCACCCATGAAAAGTTCTTTGTCATGTGAGAAATAAAAAAATGGTAACACACATATTGGACTGAACAAATTTCTCTGAGGTTACACTCCACTTATATATTTTTTGCGAAGTTTTGGCTTCTCTAAAACATACAGCACGTGGTTTGTATTCATACTAATGATAGAAAGAGCAACCGAGGGGGAAAAAACAGAATATTGCATAAAATTAATAGAGATGATTAGCAGTTTTTAAATGTTCACAGGTGAAAAGTTAAAGTTAAATATACTTAAACAATAGGTTGATATAAATTACATAGGTAAAATAACAAAAAGTATATATACAAAGAATAACTCTAAATGAAAATGTGTGTCTACTGTACAAAAATTTGAGTAAAAGTAACTTGCATACTGCAAGCATATGTATGATAAAAATTTCAAGTCGATATCACACCGGGAAGGTCCTCAAACGTAGTTCTACAATCCACCTTTGAAATATATGGTAAATTACAAATGGTGCCCCAGCGTCAAACCAATGATCATAAGGTAAAAGATAAATTGTAATTATGAAACGCTCATTTCTTCTGTTTACATGCCTGGCCATATAATTTTCAATATCACAGTAAATGAATTATAAAGAAAATTGAAATTCCCACCATTTCAAATGGTAGTGCCCCCTGGTCTCGAACCCAGGACTTTTCCAATGATGTGAATACATATAACAACCTTGTAGGAATAAAATTAATTTAATCCAAAGTTGTAAGTGGATACTATAACGGAATAATCCTAAAATAAGATTCCATTATGGCCATTAGCAATGCGTAGAGGAATGAAAATGGTACCCTGGCATTGAACCAAGTATCCTGAGGGAAAGAGTGAAATTCTTATATGAAATGTATTTATGATCTCTATTCACGTTTGCATGTAATTGGAAAAGGGATTGAAACAATTCTTTAAAATAGCCACAATTTATCTTAATTAGCAGAAATGACATGGCATCAAACTCGCGCATATTTGGTGACAGTTTTATAGATATAAATAAAGAGGAGTATGTTTTCTGGGACCTTAATGATTTTGAATCCCCTATCCAACGATAAAACCAAGGACCATCAGTGAAATGTTAAACAGCTCATATAAAATGTATTTATGATCTCTAATCACATGCCGGATTTCAAGTTTCCATGTTATTGGGAAGGGGCTAAAAAAAATCTTAAATATTGTAGCAATGGATTTCAATAGGAGGAGCCCTCACCTAGCGTCAAACCAATGGTAGTCTCCAAAGATGTCTTTTTGGTTTTTGTGTCAGATAAGCACGGTTTACAGCGATCCCTCGAAATTCAACCCTCCAATTTCCCAGGAAGTGCCTCAAAACATTTTTCAAAAATCCCCTCAACGCATCCTTATGGAAAAAATCGGGACTTGGGGGCCTTCTGGCATCGAACCCATGACACTGAGGTTCAAAATCATCTTTTTTCTGGATGCCACTCGCTATGGCCAGTACATCTTAAAAATTTCAAGTCATTGAGACTTGCGGAACATGGTTAGAATTATGATCCTCAGTGAATATATATATCAGGAGAAACGTCTATACATAATAGATGTGAAAATAAAGCCTCTATGACATGGGTATCCAACTTATGTCTGCATTGCATAGTCAGAATGTAAACAGTACTGGTAATGATAAACAGGCATAAAATTTCACATTGAAAATTCTGCCCTTTTGATAGAAAAAAAGTAATTTTCCAATGTTCAATTTCATTATGTTTATATTGTAAACAAATATTGTATTATCTTCTAAACTGTGGAAGTTTGTTTCATTAAGTTTGTTATAATAAGAGTTGTCCAAATAAAGGGGTCCTTTCTGGTCCTCAGAAAATTTGCAATGCAGCCCTCAGCAACCAAAAGCTTGGACAACGCTGCTCAATAAGATGAAGAAGGCAAGGATAATGCCAGACATAATAGCACGTGTGATGGCTTTCAGGGGTTGGATTCCATTTGAATCATAAGTCAAAAAAAGAGGTTTGAAAGAAAAAAATCTAGATTTAGCCCACATTTCATCATATAAAATGCTGTAAAAGGAAATAAAATTATTTAGGTTGCAATTTTTTGTAAGTTATATGCAGCAAATATCTCTAGCAATAAAAAATCATATTAATTGGGTTATTAGGCACCTTAATCTTGGTGTTTATACAAAACTCTTCCACAAACATTTTCTGCAAAGACTCTCCTAATCACACTAAAACATACTGAAGTTACCGAAGGATTTATTTATTCTGCCAACGGGCAAGAAGTTCTGAAGATGCAGCATGCATACATTACCTTCATGGACATGCAATGACTTCACATCATACCAAAAGAATAAAAAGGTCATAATGATACCATTTACATGCATCAGATGTTGTCTTAGATGGTTTTAGAAAGATGAAATGATAGTTAAAGACTATTTTATTAATGGATGCTACAACAAATATCCTAAAAATGCTCAATTTGATTCAGTACTGATTATAGAAAATATCTATCACACAAAAGTAAGGTACAGAATTAAAAATTTAAATTCAAGGACAAAAATTATTTGAAAAGAGAGAATTCAGATGAATTTAAAATCACAAGTTGTGATTACAGCAAAAGAACCCAGCTAGATTATTCCACTAACATATCCACAAAATGAAAAATTTGAAAATTCACAATTGTTGAACACTGTACTTTAACAATGATAATATTTACACACGATGATTTTCTAACACTCAAATGTCTTTCATTTATTCAGAGCACTATATGTATTTCATGCATGAAAAACTAAATATTATGAGATACTTTATCTAGAAGACAACTATGGATTAATACCCATACAACACACACAACAAGTTACCTTAAATCTTCTCCTTCACTTGTAGCAATTGCAAAAGAATAAAAATAGGTCAGACAAAATGTTAATTTGTAATGGCTTCTCTCAAAGAAATCAACAAAATTATCCATTAATGAAGTTTTGATAAGACCTTATTTTAGGTGTACAACAGGAGGACTGACTGACTACAAAAAAAGTTGAAGAATTCAAACAATGATAAGGGGAACCAGACAAAAGGAGGATTTGCCCCTTTCCTTTCATAAACAGTTTCAAACAGGAGAATTGCTTTTTCTTTATTACATTCATTCTTAGTTGCATCAAAAACGTTGGATAACACAGGCCGACAAATTTTACATTTTTCGGTAACATGTATGGTAGTGGCTGTTCTTAACTAATTTTGGGTCTCTGATTACAGATACGAACTCAGAAAACTCACATTACATAAAGATTTTTTGTTATTGTAACTTTTCCTTTTTTCATTTCCGTAATTCTGCACATAGTAGCCTATATCGCAAAAATATTTTTTTTTCGGTAACATGGATCGTTGCTCCCCACTAATTTATTAACTCAAAAAAGCTTGAGCACATAGCGTTTCTTTGTTATGGAGACTTTTACCTTTTATTCTCAATTCCACATGTGTGCCTACACTGCACATCATGAGTATTTGTTTTCTCATTTATCAATGTTGCATAACATACGACCAACATTGCAAATCAATTAGTGACAATTCAAATTTTTTAAATTACACATTACACAGGTCAACAAAGTTTTTGTTACAAGAAATGCGTTGGGTGTTCTATGCTAATTCGATGGTCCTGAATCCAAAAATGTCTTTTCGCTCCGTTTTTTTGTAATACACTAATGTATTTGTCCATAATTACTCCATAAAGCCGATGCTTGCTTATTATTTAGAAGCTAATTCTCTAGTTCTAGAGAAATTATTATTAAAGATTGGTCAGATTATGGACATAACACCTTATCCATGTACAGTCCTGGCCAAAATTAACGCAGCACCGGCCGTAAGGATCGCATGGGAGGTGCTGCGTTAATTTTGGCCAGGAGTGTACCTGAAGTCATATACCAACTTCCAGTTACATCACACCTACTTGTATATGAGCGCAATGTGGCAACATTACCAACAAATTATACCCAAACACGCGTTATTGTATTTATTCTATTTTTTTCAGGCTGTACCTTGTAGAATTTTAACATTTTAGAAATGAACATATTGTTATTCAACAAGATGGAAAATTTTGTCAACAGAGGTATTAATTTTCTTGAAAATGACGATTTAGCATAGATAATGTGTATAAATGTATACAATATGGAGTAACATGGTAAACACGATCTTGTGTCCACTACACTCTGTCTTGTGTCTACTCGGCTTAAGCTTTGCCTTGCATTATCATCGATCACGGAATCCTTTCACACAAAGGCTGCATTTATTGATTCGTGTAATGGATGGATTTTGGAGTTGATGGCCCTAGTTGAGGGACCAGAGGGACCAAGGAAAAGATCTCCTAAGGCCCACTTTCTGAGCTTAAATTATGACCAGCATCTTGGTTTTTAATTTGTGGTTATAGAGTCATTAAGGTACGCTCAGAGCATGTCTGAATACAAAATACTTATAAATATTGCAAAATGCTGAATTTCTCTTTTTCTGGAAAATTCTGGATTTCCCAGAAAATCTAATGCTGATGGGCAAAACCATTTACATATTTGATTCAGCAAATTAAGTTGTTTTACGTTCTTTATGATCTTTTATGATTTTTACTTCATATAACAGAAAATAAGTTTCATTTTGTAAACCAGTGTTATCAATGTTAACCACCCATGAAATATTGTTAAAGGCTCTCTTCTCTCCCAATGGGATCAGCAGCTCAGGTTTCCAAGCTATCTGCTGGCAATTCATCTTGTTTGAATTACCAATGTGCTGGTTTTTATAAAAATCTAAGTGGTTCTTTTCCTTGTTTCAGCTTTGGATAGTTTCTTCAGTTCACCAGATGGGTTCAACTCCATAAACAAAAAGAAAGGGCCCACACTTTCATGTTACTTTTTCTTCAAATTCTGGAACAATTTTGCTCTTGCGTTAAACTACTAAATACAGTTGACTATGATTGAGATTGAGATGATGATTCTAGTGATGTAGCAAGGAAAGTTCAAATTTAAAATCTGTGTCTTTTTTTGTCAAGAGCTGACTTAAAATCCAGAAAAGCATCCATTATTTCTCCTTAAGCCTAAGTGCAATTTGGGAAGCACCTTCCTTAAGCTCGACTTGAATTCTGGTATGATTTTATTTGCATTTATGAAGTTTTTCATTCTCGCTACAACAATCCTTTCTAGGCATTTTCCAGGTGATACTGATCTATAGCTTTTGTGATCCCTAGCATTTTTCCCTGGTTTCAGAATCACCACCACTTTAAAAGTTTTCCAATGTTTTGAAAAACGTTCTAACTTAAGACAACCATCATAGATGTTTTGTAGACAATATACTTACCATTTTCAACACCATAATGATTAACACTATTACAAAATACAAGCTGCAGGAATTACTTTTTCTGTTGGTAGGCATACTAATGTGTTCTGCCTTCGGTACTTATTTATGAGCCATATTATAAAATTTACTTTAATAACACTTAAATGTTAATGACATACAGTAGAACCCCGGTAATCCGGACACTCGCTAATCCGGAACCCTCGGTAATCCGGACGGTCCATTGGGAGTTATGCAAACCCGCAATTTCTTCTTGTGAACATTTAAACACGCATATTACATAGTAACAAGAAACGAGAGGTGGACAGACTATTTGAAAAATATCTCCATTGGCTGCAATGATGTGATGGAGAGCGAAGTATTTCGTTTATTGTGATAACACATCTAAGTAGTGATACTTCTCTGAGACAGAATTTTTCCATTCGAGGAATGCTTAATATGAGCGAGACTAAACAATTTCGAAAGACAATAAATTTTCAGTTGCAGCAGGGAATCACTTCTCAAAACATCACGTTCATTAAAAAGCTATGAGAGAAGAGGCGTAAAAAACAATCCTTCCTTTGACGTTATTTTTTGAAAACCTCGCTAATCCGGAAACCCCGCTAATCCGGACGCCTATGTGCCTGAATTCGTCCGGATTACCGGGGTTCTACTGTATTTGCTTTTTAACTTTGAGTAAAATTAGTAACACTGCAGAAATTAGATATATGTATTCTTAAAATACAATTTACTGAAATTCTCCAATTATCATCAAAATGGTCAAAAAACACTGGAAATAGAAAAACAACTAACATATCTTGAATAGTGTTCATTTTAGTCAAGGAAATACATCTTCTGGTGACATATTGATCCCAGACGCCTAATTAAGGCTTAATTATCTACACCTTTTATTTTTTGGGAAAGGCTAAAATTCTGGCAGTATGTATTGCATTTGTAGATATAAAGCTGATATGTCTTAAAAAATGTTATACCATGATGTAAATTAACAAATGGGTACGTATCTCACCCTAAAAACTACTCATTTTGGATTACAAGAAATTACAATAGCTACCCGGCAACAATAAATGTCAAAATAAAATTCAAGAGATAAATCACAATAACTTCTTTAACATCGAAGTTGTCATCACAATATTACGGAGAGAGAATTTCATTGCCCATGCCATCACCATCTTTGCAGCAAAATTTTTCCACTCTTCTCTAGTCTTCATATTAATTCTTTTAAATTACAGACACTCTCCGACTTACGAACGGTCGGCACTTCTGGTCATAAGGCGAATTGGTCGTAAGTCGGGTTTATGATATGACGTATAGCATAACTCACCCACCCTGGAGGTTGATTTGCGGCATTATGCCAAACAATAAGTGACCTTTGTTGTCATTATATTATAAGTTTGTATTGTAACACCTCATATTAGTATTTTTTAATGATTTTATCAATATATCTTAACGACTTTCCTTAAAAGTTAACAGCTGAGCACAAGACCTTCCAAATAATACAAATAGGAGTGATTTGGTGCTGGAAATATTTTTTTGAAAAGTTGGGAAATGAAAGGGTTGATTACGAACACAGAAACAAACACTGATTTATTCATATCGCTACCTTCCATCAATAAAAACTTGGCCCTACATCCAAAAGAGTATTAAAATAGTTTTTGCATGTTGATTGGTAAGTTTGCGTATAAATATGTAATTGATATTTATATTACCAAAATTTCCCATTCGATACAAAATAAAATGTGTTGTAGTGAATGAAATATGAAGTAAATAAGAGGCTGAATAATATATGAACACGTCAAACATTTATATAGTATATTTATACTGCAAACAGCACGAAATACAGGCTTCCTCACACTAGCTTCTCCGATTCACGGACCGAATGTTAAGGACGCATACCTAAGGCTAATCTAATCTACTAGATTAATTCAAATAAAGTCAAAAATATCTCGAAGAAATTTTATTATTTGGCTGAGCAGATTTTTAAATACTTTAAGATCAACCACGATGGAAGAATCTGGCAAGAATGTCCAATAAGTTCGACGCAGTGGAGAAATTGCTATTATAAAAAAAGCATCATTGCAATTAGGAAAAATATAAATTTGAAGAATATGTAATCATCCCAATTATTTCAACAAAGATGGTATTAAAATAAATTTATTATCAAAAAAGGTTATGGCAGGGTTTCCCACAAACTGTGCGCCACTGAGACGTACTGAATGATGGACTACAGCGAGGTTAAAATACAATTATTGTGACAGGGCGCCATGAAAACCTTTGCATCTTGAACTGAACAAGTTTGGCAACCCCTTGGTTGTAGAACAGTTATACATATTTACTCATTTTTAAATATCCAAATTCGTCAAACAGTAACTAGCGCTGACCTGAAACGCCTAAAACAAACTAGTGAAACAACGACCAAAGGGAAACTGAACGAAGTAGCTCAGACTAGAGGATAAGAAACGAAACATGAGACGTAAACATATAAAATTACCCTGTCCTGTCACAAAGTATTACGTACATGCTCAAAACTTTGTACGCAATAGTAAGAGACATTCCAAGTGAAAATTTGGTTTAATTTTTATCGTAGTTTGGAATTACACTTGTAAAAAATTTTGATCCTAACGTCGGACAGTCATAAGTTGGACAATCGTAAGTCGGGGAGCGTCTGGATAAACACATTCAACAAAGACTTGACACCATTTCTTGATGGGCAATACAAAAAAAAATATGTTCAGTTTTATGGACATATATGTATTATTCTCAACTTTACGTTAAGTCTGGCATATGCAAGAAAATATCTTTATTCTCTATCAGAGAGTCTATGATATTCTTATTTATAAATAATGTTATCATTCTTAGAAACATCGAAAGAGAATGAAAAACTGACATACTCTAGATCAGAGGATAAAAGGAACGATATGCTGGATTGGCATGAGAAGAATCTCAGAGAGCAAAACTATTCCTAATAACAATTAGCATTAATTTCTATATTATTAATGTGTATTAAATTAAGGTAAATGCATATTATAAATGGTAATTTGCATCCTGGAAAAAAATAGCATGTAAGTTCCTAGGACAATATTGTTCCAAAGAGCTTCGCATCCCTGGTTTTGTGTACAACTGCGACCTATGGGCAATCGCTGGATGGGTTGATTGATTACTTTTATATATATATAAAAGTACACATTTTTTTATAATAATGCAAAATTAAAGATAAAACAATAAATAAAAGTTACAGCATACGGCTTAACTCATGTTCTTACATAGGTTTGCAGTGGAGAGAATGAAGTTAAGAAAGACCCTGGTCTAGAAAATCAAAACATTACTATTTTTAGGATGGAATTCCTTCCAGGATATCATATAATTCAAATTTTAATGAATTTTACAAATGAATTAGAAGCTGCATCTCGTTTTCATTGCAATACTTAGATTAGTGGGAAAAGTAGATAATTTCTATTGGTAGCCTTGTATTTCAAAATTAAAGAATATGCTATCTTTGGACAAGGATGAAATATGGGTATAACAAAAGGACAACACTATGATTATAGATAGCAATGACAAAGAATTGTTGATGAGAAATGAAAAAACAATGCGGCAATAAAATTAAGAATAACAATAGGGAACACTTCCAATTGGATGCATACTTGTCAGGCTCAACTACTTTTCCATTTGGGTCTATCCATCTTAGTTCTCCGACCAAATCTTGATTCTCCACGTTTGGTTTACACGTTAGGAGTGCACTGCTCCCAATGGGTTTCACTTGGATGGGCTGCGACGGAAGGATAAGCAATTTTGCCTCTGAAGCATCTTGAGACCCAACGATTCCTAGAAAATAAGAAAAAATTCCAAATTAAGGCAAACGATAAAGTACATATGATAATGCAACGAGGATATTTAAAGAAATCAAAAATATAAACAAAAGAAATACAATAAAATCAAAATTAATTCTCTCTGGTGACATTTGAGTTCAATAATTTTATGGAAAAATAAAATAATATGTTTTCTATAGAAGTCCAATAGTATTGTGATTTTACTTCTACATCAAATATCTTTCGCGAAGTATGCTAAGCCAGTAAATGAGTGTGCATGTGTGAATATATGTATGTATATGTGTGTGTGTATATATATATATATATATATCTATTATACATAGACGTTTCTCTGGATATATCTATATATATATATATATACACATTCATTAATTCATACATCAATCAAAATACTAACCATGTTCTACAACTGTCACAGGAATGTAAATATCTCTCTGGGGTCAAACCAAGGACAATCAGAGAAACGAGAAATATCGTACATAAAAAATAGTCATCATTTCTATCTACATGCGGAGTTTTAAGTTCCTATGTCATTAGGAAGTGATTTAAAAATCTTAAAAATCATCGCAATGCATTTTAAATAGAGGAATATTTTCCCTGACTTAGTGTCGAACCAAGGATAATCCTCAAAGATGTATTTATGGTTTTCGTTGGCTATTCACAGATTCTAGCAATTCCTCGAATTTCAACCCTCTAATTTTCCGAGTAACCCTAAATTTTTTTTACATATACAATCTGCCCCAACAATGAAAAGATTTCAGCGCATACATTGAAATCTGTCCATTGTTGTGACACAAAGTAACAATGGTGACACCACAGGAGAAGGTTGCATTCATGTTTTGGATTGCATAATCAATGTCTATGAGGTTTGTTCAGCATCGTTTTAGAACTCAATATGGACGTGAAACTCGAACAAGCAAAAGCATCCGGTTCTGAGACTACAAACTGAGAAGTACGAGATGCCTCGGAGGTGGATCGGCGGACCAATTGCTTGGCCAGACTTAATCCAATTAGATTTTTTCCTATGGGGTTATGTAAAGAATATTGTGTACCAGATGAAGATTAACAACACTGAGCACCTGAGTGGGTAACACTGCTTCAGGAGAGGAGGGATTAGGATCTCCTACCGAGGGTCCCCACATTGAAATAAATTAAGTGAAAAACAAAACTTTCAGAGTTTTCCATTGTAATGCTGAAAGCCAGAAATATTTATCATAAATACTTTCCAAGATATAAATATTGTAAATCTGACACCTTTCACCCCGTGACACCATTTCAAATGGGAGAATTTTGCACTTGCAAACTCGCACACATTTGGTGGCATTTCTATGATAAAAGAGGGAGTCTTCCGGGACCTCCATGATTTTGAATTTTCTATTCTACAAGGATGTTCCTTAAAAATATTTGAGAAGAACTCCGTGTAATTTATGATCTCTGTGCACATGCCAGGTTTTTTTTAGGTTCCATGCTATAAAGAGGGAATTTAAAAAATGGCTCTCCGGGAATCCGCTACTTATTTATTAGCTAGTCTTCTCCATTACTTTTATAATATTATTTTATGCTAAGGTAACCTCTAGTCAATCAAATATGCTTTTGTTTCTGTAGAATGTATTTTATTATTTTTTCAATGAAAGTAATTGCAAAATCATTAATAATGCCCGACGGAGAGATAGTTTGTGAACTTTCGCATACGTCCTTTGCTCCATCGCTGCTGTTTGCGTACTGGCGCGGTGTAATTCTGGGTTCAGTCAGAAGAACGTCTTGTTCTGTAGGGTGGTACAATTTCCTTGCTATCTCAAAATAGTCGTTGTCAATCTCGCCATCTTTCTCTCTAACTAAATTATGAAGCACAGATTTAATAAGCTGACAAGCTTTAACTGGATGCGTCTCTATATCTTTAGAAATAAATGCCACTTAGCAATTAACATGCTGAAGGCACATTCAACGCTTTTTCTTGCCCATGATAAATGTTTATTAAAAGCTTATCTCTCTTGATTAAGTTCTGGTATCATCAAGTACGGCTTGAGTAGATAAGTCTCATCCCCAACCTCATCCCCATTCAAAACATTTGGTGCCTTTTAATTTGTGCCCAGCAAAGTTTGTTCTTTGAGGACTCCAAACTTATTTGATTCCAGCAGCTGAAATGAATTGGAAGAATTGAAAATCCCTTCACCGCTCTGCTTCCCTCGTGGTCCAAATTCTATCTCAAATAACGGTTTGTCAGAGTCAACAATACCTTGCAGAATTATGGAGAAATAATTATAGAACAGAAGTAAAATATGGAAACTCCTCGGCATCTGGCCAAAAGAAATCAGAGTTATTCCTAAATTTCTTCTCTGACTGCCAAACAAATCCCTCAATTATATTCCAAATATCAATTCCCAGAATCAGATTCACCCAATTAGCGCCCATTCGCTACCTCATCTCCAAAGCAATCCTCACGAGGTATTCCAATGTTTCTCAAAGTTCTCTCCCCACTGCTATCCTGGTACTGATGGCAATCTTTCCATTTTTATCAGGGGTTGGGCCTCCTCTCTCTCCATATCCCACTATGCTTCATCTATAACCGTTGGTTCTCCACAGGTACCTTTCCTACACATTGGCCAACATTATTCCCATACACAAATCAGCTCCTAAATTAAATGTAACCAATTAACGCCTTGAATCAATTCTTCCCATTTTCTCTTCCATCAGCGAATAAATCATTTAAATCGCCTATTTTACTTTCCCTCACCTCTCAAACAAACAACATGGGTTTCCTCCATTCTGTCTAACAATTTTCATTACAACATCCAATATCAATTTTTAAACTTACTGACCAATTTAACTAATTGAACTCAATGTATCATAACTTCAGGGTCCGAAACTAAATGGTCAGCTGTCCGTAGTCCCTCAAGGCAGTTTAGTAAGCCTTTATTTATTTATACCTTAATGCTGACGATCCTCTCACCCTGACCCCCGAATTAGAAAAAAATTATTTTACCAGGATGACTGCAAGTTTTTCGCACAAACCAAGGAAGACTGCAAAAATTTTGAAACCACTCCAAATCAGTTCAAAATGTGGTGTGACGACTGGAAACTTCAATTAAATACCAATAAATAACGCACCATGTCCATCGGCACAATTCAAATTGAATACAATTGTGTGTTAAATGGCGTTTCACTCTCAAGAGTGGCAAAAGGATCCGGTAGTAATCATAGACTCTGTACTGCGAACATTTAACAAAAATAAAAAGTCACGACCCTCCTAGGACTCCACTATCGTTTTGCTGGTATCCTGTAGCCCTTTCTTTATGTTTCCTCTTTTATCCTCCCAGCTGTGTTATACTGCTCCCCTATTTGGTCCTCAGCAACTCACCTCTCCTTCTTAGACAGAATAATAAACTTTTTTCCTAGAATTGTGAAAACCAGTGAGTTCCTTCCCTCAGCCAAACCTCAAATACTTCAATTTTATCTTCTTCTTCATTAGAACTTCTTCCTATGTACCGAACCAAAAATGTCTTGTCATTCTTATATTCACTTAACAATTCTCTTACAGACTGACCTCTCCTAATCTCTCTTCTCCATTGTAGTGTTCCTAACAGATTTACTCGTACTATAGCCCTACTGCATTACAGTACACTCTCCCTCATCTCCCTCTTCTTTTGACTCCCCTCTTCACAGAATTCCCCTTTCTTTTGATCCATTTTCCCTAAGGCATTTATCAAAACTGCCCTACACCACACCGGGTCTCAATGCAGCAACCCCCTTATCTATTATCCCCCACACCTTAAATTATTAATTTCTCTCCTTGTTATTTTTATTTTCCTTTTATTTTTATGTTTATAAAATTGTAATTTTGATCGCTTTAAATTGGCTTCTGCTGTATGCGATTAAATTATAAATAAATGTCCGTCCCGAAATTCCTGATAGAGGTGATGGAATTCTCCATATCTTGCGCGTAGCTGGTTGATTTGATGAATTCCAAATCTTCTTTTAATAACGTGGGTTTCTAAATACGAACAATCAAAGAGAGCTTCGATAACTCTCGCAACGAGATGCTTTCGGCAGACGCTCCAAACTGAATGAGCGCTCACAGCGTGGACGAGCGTAAACCAATCAGAGTGGCCGAATGTCTCCCCAGCCGCCATTCCATGAGGCACATCCGTGATTTAGCGTAAATTCTTACGGAACCTTATATTCTGCTTCATGTTCAAATTTTGGTTGAATTTGGCGGTCCCTGATGCACGATTATATCCATCCGTGACTACTTTCTGGACTGCACACAGTTTCCGAAGCAACCCTAATCATTGGCATCCACAGCTATGTGTCGCAGGGGAATGGAGGAATTTCAAACTAAGCACCTTTATACAGAAAATCCACCAAATTTTTACTTCTAACTCTTAACTGTTACAGGCGAGAGAGTTCTTAAAAATGATTTCAGAGATATTAAACAGTACGTACCGTTTACTAAGCGAGGCATTATGGAGTTTAGACAGTGGCAGAATAGAAGGGTCACGACGATTTCTCAGAAATCGGATGAATATTCTGAAAATGTACTTACATAATGTTTCAACGGGGTTAAACGGTTGCATTTTACTTGTAGATAGTCCGCGCGACAACCGATTGGCCAGCAATGGCTCCTAGGTTCCCGGAGGTGGCGAAGGAAAAAGGAGCATAAAATTCCAGGCACGATTATTCGAGAGGAATTACGTGTTTAACTGACGAAACTGAGTTACGCGAGGTTAAATACTTTCAATACGCCAATATAACCGTCAGCAGTTGGTATGGGATGCATCATTATTTTCATCGGCTCAATTAGTGACAAGCCTTTGTCCGTAATCAACCAAAGCGCCTTCGTGATAAGATGAAGGTGGATGTGGGACGATAGAACACGATCCATTGCGTAGAGGAAAAGCAAGTGCCGAGACTGAAAACCGTCATCTATTTCGCTCGGTAACGAGTTTGAAATAACATCGGGAATTCGTACTGCAGCGCGAGATAACGCGGCCTATCTTTAAAGAGGGGCTTAGGAATTCTCGCTATTGAAGAAATCCTCTTCGCTTTGAGGGGTTTGTCTAATGGAAATAGATTTTTCAGCCATTTAATAGAACTTATTCCGACGGAGTTGCATTCAGCGGACCCAGAAAAAATAGCGGAGTTTAATTCTAAGTGAATGGAGATGAATCATGAAGGGATTTGACTGATAAGGACTTACAACAAATAGGATGGTTCATACTTCCATTTAAAATCTTTCGAGCATTCTAATTAGTATTTATTTGACATTTCTGCGTCTCATTTCTAAAATTGATAATTGTATTTATACAGTAATTGTAACTTCCATTTCCCCCCCCCCCCTTTGAGGAATTTTGCGATGCTATGTAGTCAAATTGACCCCGAAGTGAGGATATGAATAACAGTTGCTTGGGGACATTCTGCTGTAAATATAACATTATGAAATATCTCCCCTATTTGAAGACTAGATGGAGAGATAAGTTCATCTTTTTGTTCAGAGAGACAGTATTCTAATGAACTACTTTATCGTGACGAACAGAATGACTGATGTTTTCCACTACCTTTACTATGAAAGAGAAGACATTTTATCCTAGGATAGTTTGGGCGTTCTTACGCTAATTTTCTAATCGCAATATTAACATTTTCACGAGAGAAATCGTAGCCACCTTTCAAAACAGCAAAAAAGGACCCTCCTCGGATGGAAATACAGTTTTAATAGATTGCAACAATTTTTCGAAGTTGGTAGCTAAGGAACTTGTTTATAGAACACCAATTCAGTTTTTATATGCAGTTCACTTCAGTTGGTTGAAAGAGAAAAGATCATGTCGCAGTTTGCCGTATTTGTTTTGGGACAGAATATATTTAGAGTGCGCGTGGGAAGTTCGTACATGGCTATAAATATCTAGGAGTTACGTGTAGCAGTAGGTTCAACATCAGGTTTAGAGATGGTCGAAAGTAGAGCATTTCGTTTGTGGAATTTTCAGGTTCGACTGTAGCTTTACGGCTAAGATAGAATTCATCAGTTAGAATCCACTGCAGGTGAGAAGATCTCATTACCGACGGAAACTTTACGAAAATTTCATCGATTCAGCACAAAACGAAGTAAATGAAAATATAGTAAAGAACGAATGCGATCGAGGTATCCACAAAACGTTACAAGGATGTATTCGCAAAAACAAAAAGCTACTTCAGGTCGTTCTTACCGCAGTCTATTAGAGAAGCTTATAGAGTAGATTAAATATTGGCGTTACTACCCCCTGCCATACGACACCGGAGTATGGCAGGGGTAATTATCTAAATCTAAAACTTCTTTACAGGAAAGCGTCTAAAATGTGAGCTTTACGAATAATATGTATTTTGTGTTTGACTGCATTTGCATTAAAATCAGCAACATATTCAACTCAACGATATTTTTATTGCTTCGTCTTTCTTGTTACTATCTTTATAAAAGGAAACTTTTGATTCCACAAGCACGGATGTTACTTTTATATTTCTAAGTATGTACTAAATAATAATAACGCATTTCCATTTCTTTGAAAGTTTTAGCATGTTTTTGCACCGAAAAATCACGCAAGGCACATAATAATCGATTGATCAAGTTGTAAGCTGCGAAGGACAACAAGAAGTCAACTGGCGCCAGTTGATTCTGCGGGTTTACATACGACAGTCTCCTGGAATTATTTTTTGGATCATTCAATCGTTTTACGACTAAGATAATTTCACAAGGCAAATTTCCCAAGTACCTAATTAAATTACGATTTAATTAGAAAAGGTTAGTTCTCGCATTCACTCGTCCTTGGCATATACATCTTGTGCGCAATTTGGAGCTCACCAGTCGGGGCACACTGAGACATCGGCACATCATTAGTTTTTATCATTTACCATTGTTTGATTATCAACTAAACAATATAATAGGTTTACCTATAATATTTTTAAATAATGGTTTGTTGTAGATACGTATAATGAAGTGTGCTTATTAATCCTTAATAAGAAACTTCATTTATAAGAACATTTGGATAATCGAATAGTTTAGGCTCGAATCATCTTAATTCAATCTTTAACTCCCTCATCGTTCGCTTTCGGAAGCAGCATGTCATCAGAGGATACTATTTAGTTGGACTTCTTCGGACATCCAATCAATTCTTCATCCGACGTCGCGTGGATCTTTCTTTTGGTCAACCAATGTATTCCGGTTTCTTAGTTCGGTCGGATGGAGTAATTTGCGTTCTTTTTTCCTCAAGCTTATCCATCAAACTTTGAAAAACCACCTGCATCACATTCTAAGGAAGGTATCCATTACGATCTCGCATACTTCGGTTCTGAATCTCGATTATATTTGACGAAGCATCCATTCACGGACTTCCTTCCATTCTTGGCCATTCTAATACACTCATTCTTATATCTTACGGACCACTCAAATTTTCATGATGTATCAGTCAACGAGTCTATAGAAAGAAGTAGTTATTTACCGGTAAATCTTTCTCGTGTCTTCAACCGCTAGGAATCGAGGCTACCTGGTTGGAGACCAGACAAAGGTTTCTTCTTTGTCTATCTAGCCCAACCACTTCTGTAAACCAACGTACTTCGTAGTGCATTACGTTAAACGTACGCATGACTCAATACTGGTATTGTGGAGTTTCTTTCAGTCCCTCTTGACTCCATCTCTTGCTTTTCCATCTCAATGTGTACTCGCAAGTGTCGTGTGTGTGCGACACCAATAGCTTCTTTGGCAGACTGCGGACGCGATCTCCGGAACTTACTACAACTACAATTTCATTTACTCCGTCTTTAATTTCGGAACCGATGAGTATTAGCATGAGATCTCACCACCTGCAACGAATTCCAACCGAGACATTCTATAATAGCCGCGACAGTCGAACCTGAAATCTCCGCAAACGAAATGAGCTTCTCTACGATGTACCATTTCTAAATCTGAGATTAAACCTACTTCATGAGGTAGCAGCAATCGAACCAAAGTCGAATTAGAGAAAAATAAGCCATTTCTTCGACTCTGGATGCATACCTAATCCTAATAACCAATCTGAAGGCATACCTTCAGCGTTCTACTTATTATTATTCTATTCGTCTTTCCTATTGCATTCCCAATATGTTCTTTGAAAGACAAACAACTTATAGGTATTTACTGTGACGCACAAACTCAAAGGGATACCTCGAAATTTAGTAATAATATTAAACTAGAAACTGAAATTAAAATTAAAAACTTAATTAAATTTTGAAACACGAAACGTCGTCGTCAAACTACGATCAACGTAAATATGCTGAGTTTAATATCAAACTAGTTGTAAACAACAACAAAATTTTAAAAACAACTTGCAAAGCATCCCCATAGTGGCATGGCACCAACGAATGGGATCCGTATCATCTAATAAAAATAATACAAAGAAAATTGAAAAAATGCGACGGAAGGTTCCTTTTTTGGGTCGATGGCGGGAAAAAAGAGCAATGCCAAGAGGAAAGTGGGAATTAAGCGTGGAAGGAATAACGATTGGAAAAAACAAATTATGTTGCGATGGCTAAGAAAGGTTAAAATTACGGAAACAAACGAGCGATGTAATTAATCAGACTTAATGAAGAAATGGAATATGCTAACTGATGCAAGCACGATAATAAATTAAGGATTTAGAGTAAGATGTGAAAAGTTTATATTAGAATGAGAACATATATAAATAATAATATTGCGTTTAAGTATAAGATTGAAATAATAATGTATATAATTCTATTATAGATAATTTATAGTGATGATGGTAGATAATAAGTTGCTATGTTCATCGGTTGAGAATAAATACTAGTAATTGCAGTTTTGACTCGGGAAATGTCCGTAATTATATATGTAATACGGTAAATGGTTATAGTGACAGGAGGGGACAATAGGTATTGTGCAAATTTAGTATAAACTTTATAAATGTTATCGACATTAAGGTATATGGTGTAAGTAAATGTTTTCTAAAATGTGGGAGTGAATGTTAAAGGATTAAGATTGTCACTTGCCGTACAGCAGCAAGTACATACGTATAAATAAATAAATAAATATAAATATAATAAATAATTTAATATACCCAGTATAATGAGTTCTTGTATGGGAAGAAAGGTGCTTCACTCCTAAACTGTGAATGAATCGGACTAAAGGCAGAAAGAACATTTGTCCGTAGAAATTCAATTCTAAAGATTCAATTTATTTCATACAATTCCTTTGTTCCTCAGCTAAGCATCTTTAGGAGCAGTTTCTGAGCCAATAGACAGACATAATTTGGAGCAAAATTCATTTGATTTGAACTCGTTCGCGGAGTGAATCGATGGATATATAGTTCATGGGGTGGGAGTGAGGAGTGGGAGTGAGGAGTGAGTGTTTACCAACGCCCTCCTCCTGGTCCACGCTCTCTCGCAATCGACCGACGCCCCGCAATCGATAGTGTAGCGGCAGACGGGCGCCGTGTGTGTCATCCTCAAGAGAGCACCAAAGGACACCCACCGAATACTTTCGTCAAATTAACCCCCAGAGGCTTTGTGGAAGCCCTAACTGAACTCTAGAAAAGTCAACCACATAATTAAGTATCTTAGTAGATAAATAACTAAGAGGGTTACACGCTTATGCTAATTTCAATTTCCTTTAATTTGCAATGTAAGAGAAATGAAAGTTTATTTGTTTAAGTTTTAGCTATCGTGGTCTCATAGTTATTATTCTCCGCTGAAACAAATACACTTTCAAGATAAAAAATGAGGCGTGTAGGAAAAATACATGAGTCACGTACAACAAAGAAGTATTGAAAGACTCAGGATGACGAAAACGAAAGTGAAACAAATAACGCAAATACATAAATTAAATTGATACGAAACTAAAAGATAATAGTAAAATCCCCCGTTAAGCATGACGGAATTAGTTTTCAAATTTTTTCTTTCGCACTTTCCCTTCATTGCAAGTCTTTAATTATTAAACATTTTTTTATAAACAGTTGGTTAGATTTTTACTGAAAGAATTTCGAATAATTCTGGCCAAGATCAAACGGGGAACGGAGGAACGAAAGGCCTTTAACAATTAGAGTTACAATTTGGGAGACTTTCTGGATAAAGAAGCTTAGTTTGCAATTCCTCCTGCCACACGAGAGCAGTGGATGCCAATGGTTAGGGTTGCTGTCCAGAGGCATGGAGACCAACATTTGAGCATAAGGTTCCGTAAGAATTTACGCTAAATCACACATGCACGTGCCTCATGGAATGGTGGTTGGGAAGTCATGGATGGTATTCGAATAGTAACCACCCCCTCGTGGTGAATTTTGGGTAGTTATACTATGAAACTACTTACATAAGCACTATGCGACTGAAGTACGCTCATAAGCCACCTCGATGAATTAAATCATTTTTTAATCATATTAAATCATCAGATACATATGCATTTGCCAAAAATAACTATAATGTCAAAAATTTTGTTGGTTTTTCCACGGATACATTTAAGCCAAACAAT
The DNA here is from genome assembly GCA_947579665.1 of Sympetrum striolatum. Classification (NCBI taxonomy): domain Eukaryota; kingdom Metazoa; phylum Arthropoda; class Insecta; order Odonata; family Libellulidae; genus Sympetrum; species Sympetrum striolatum. The sequence continues at coordinate 114,675,145 of OX388343.1, read as the reverse complement.
AACCGTGACATTTCTTAAGGTATAAAATTTAAAAAATAGTAAAATTATGTCAATTATGGCTTCGAAAAGGCAAAATGTAAGGTGATGTCCCATTTCGGCAGCATTTGCGGTTGATTTGCGGGTTGCCTACACTCAAAATTTGTTGATCGTTCCCAGGCGTCGAAAAAACCATATATTGAGTTAAATAAATTTTAAAATTTAAGAAACGTAATACAGATATATAAATTAATTGTTGATACTTACTAAAATATCAATATTTACGATATCTCAGTCTCCATAGGCGTTTGTTTCTCATTCCCTCCTGCATTATCGCAAATGTTTAAACTTTAGGGCGGCAGTGGTTAATATTATCGAAAACATTTTGCATTCGAGATACTCGTATCAGTACACAACTTTCCCGCACAGGGCGAATTTTATCTGAGAAAAAACGTTTCTTTGGGCCACCCTAGTATAATCACCATACTGGTTCACAATTATTCTCTCTCTTTGAGAAGTGCTTAAAAATAAATTCGGCTTAAGGAGATGGAGTCATTCCAATGTTGATTCCACGACTGAAAGAATTTCTGGATTATTTCGGCCTTTAGTAACTTAGTCCTCTGAATGTTGGGAATAAAAAAGTTTTATTTTTAGCATGGAATTTATTCCTGGAAAGAGCCAGAAGTTGCCGAATCCAAATTATCGTAGAAAAAAGAAAATATTCCATCATATTTCAATACTAATTATCATTGAAGACGCCAACTCTCGCTCTTGGCGTAGATATATCATCCTTTCGGGATAAACACGCTCTGTAATGATATTGTTCGCCCATATTTCATCGATGGAAATCAATCAGAAGAAAAAAGGGAGAGCAAAAAATCAGTTCAACCATTCCTCCGCGTATTCAAATCAGTTTCGAGCGATGCCCACTTGGAGGCGCCACTAATCGCGCGCAATTCCAGCGCCTTCACACCCCCGTCTTCGAGGAATCGGTGACCCCAAGGGAACAGTAAACTCAGAGGGCGAATATTACAGTATTAACGATTAAATTGATAGTCAAAGCCCCAGTCAATATTTGCCCTTACACGAACATTTGACTATGAGTGAATTATCTTGCCTCGAGGCACTTTCTGAATTCCACACATCAAATAAGTCCGAATTACTTTCTAGGAAATATGGCGAACGCGGTTGATCTAATGCAATATTCGTACTCAGAGTGTCTCCAACTGACGCGTGGCAGTAAAGCGATGAACTCGCTTTTTGAAATCTAGAAGACAATCAGCATTTAAAACGGTTGATCTCATGTCCATCAGCTCGTTCCACCTTCTACGGTGTTTTGTTTCGCTTTCCCAATAGCATTAGTCGACGCTCTAGTAAGGCATCCTAATCAAACAAAGGCTGTTTCATGGTAAGCTCATTAATTACAAGTTGTCTATATTATTATTATTATCTTTTTCTGTTTTTTTACTATTTCTTTAGGAACAAAAAAATCGTGCATGTTTTACAAAAGTTATTCCAGTGAGTACTCGAGCTCTCTATAAAATGTTTAATTAAACAGCTAATCATAGAATGATCAAAAACCACTGTAGCTGTGCGTATACGTTACACATAATTGAACGATCTTTTATTTAACAGTGTTACATACGACCACTGAACTACCGAGCCACGTCCCTCTCACCTCTTTTAATCGGGATGCTTTACGAGCAACATACTCCTCGACACCGACCATCGCCAGAGGTCCTCACAGAGGCAACCACAAATTCATGTTGAGAATATCCTCTCTTGGACTTGCACAAATGATGGAAAGAAAGAACTGACTTCGCACATGAAAGCGCCACTACCTTGCTCATTAAGCATCTCGTTTACAGGGAAGGAAGTGGCTCGGTAGTTCATTAGAATACCTGCCCGGAAAGTTGGAGACCTGGGTTCGAGTCCCAGCCAAGTCACTATTTATCGCCTCTTTCACTTTGGGTTAAGCCGCATACTTTCATGTGCAAAGTCGATTCTTTCTTTCCATCATTTATGGAAGAAAATGTAACATAGGAAGTGATTTAAGGTATTAATGAACGTTATTCGTGAACTGTTGCTGAAACCCTGGGTATCTGCAGATTCCCGGTAATGGAAAGGTTCTGAGCTTACAGAGGAAGAGGATAACAAACACGGAAATGACGACAAATCTGTGCATCTAATTTTCGAGCGCAATTTTCAACAACTGGAGTATCTTAATTCGATATGAAAACGCGACAATCAAATATTACAATTAATGTCAAACAGCGTGTAAGGAGTCGAGAAAGAAAATGCATGAATACAGAAATGGGAATACCTGTGGAGAAATACTGGTCTAAATATTCTAAAATCAAATATTTTTATGACCCTGTATTTTGAAGGTCTTTACTTTGAGAGGCTGCATATGATGGAAAAATGTCGAGCAAAAACAACGCTAAGAATAACACATTTGAGGTCTTCATTGGAGTAAGTGGATAGTCTCGGATTTTTATTTGAAACGCTAATCACTGCGGCGGCGTTGGTTACCATCTTTCGGGATGACGGCCGTGGGATGGCCTCGCGAAGAAGATGCATCGCGTTGGAAACAGTTCACTATTCTGCGTGTTTCGAAACATCTTTGGTCAGCATTTTTGATATTAAAAAGTCGAAATTCCTTGTATCGTCTCCATCGTGAAAACATGGCATCTTTCCGATGTGACCGCTAACAAGCAGTAACTTTGTTACCAGAAGAAATATTGCCAAGATTGAACACGGAATACCCAGAAAATGTAATTTCGTTGTGAAGGCGGCAATATCAGCGATACATCAATAAGTTATTTATAATAATAAGAATTCCACTAACAAAAATAGAGAAAGTCACTTACGCAGAAAATAGTAATGATGACTCCCTGTGTCTTGAGTGAGGTCATTAATTTGCCTCCCTTTCAATTTTAACCATTGGTCTGTTTCATCGAACGCCTTTTCCAGATATACAAAAGCTACAAACACATAAATCTCTCACTAATTACTCTCACCAATCCTATTGGATCTTTAGTTTCCAAATCCGGACTATTCATCACTTACAGCTCAACCTTCTGTTAATTGTTCTTAGGATTCATATCCTCAGCTCATCGGCCCTTTTTCTGTTTTCTACTGGTATCATCATTATGTCTTTGAAATCTAATTGCCGATCCCAATTAAATATACGAAGTCGTATATTTCATTGTACACCTCCACTCTTCCTTATTGTTTTTATCAATTTCATTGGAATGCCGTCACTCTAAGTTACTTTTCCATCACCTTCTTTGGTGCCATCTTTCTTCTCCCAGTTCTTTTGTTTTCATCCTCCAACGCTAATCTTTGCAGCACCTCTTCAACAATTTTCCATCCGTTGTTCCTATTATATTCAACTTTCCTTAAACTTTGATTCTAAGGCCTCTTTCTACTACATTAAGAAAGAAAAAGCACTCACACATGTTCAATACACACGCTAAATTAACTTTGAATGAAAGTAAGAAATTTGAAAACTGACAAACCAAGAAGCTTCGAATGGAGTTACTTGAAATCATTTTGCACAAAAAGAAGAGACTGCATTTCCATTAACATATTTGACTCAATTTTGACCAAAGTAATTTTTTTCGACCTAAATATCTATTAATTTTAATGAGATTCGAAACATTTCTCATAATTTCATAAATTTAACGTGGTTTCGTATTTTGATACTTATTAAATATCAAAATACGAAACCACGTTAAATTTATAAACCACGGCATTTCACGCTGATGCACACATACGTGGCTGACGAAAGGCACACTCTTTGTGGTATCGCAACGTGGTATTTACGCAGCGTCTCTCCAGTCAATTGCACCGGCGTCTTTATTTGTAATCCTTATTTCAGGCTCAATGATGCTCTACAATTATTTAAACAGGGTAACTCACTATCCGTATGGGTTAGATGGAAGAGGAGACTTTTAGTCTCAATCTCGCCCGAATAAAGCCGTTTTATTATTATTATTATTATTATTATCCGTGGACCTCCGGAAGAAATGCCGGTCGTTGCAAAAACACGGCTGTCCTCCCGTTAACAGACGGATGCAGTCGAATCAATTCAGGCACAAAATGGAGCAAGAAGATCCATATTAATAAAACAACAAAAGGGAAAATTATTTATTTAGCAGCCTACGGAGTGCCAAGTGGATTCCCGTCGTCAGCGCATATTAGATTACATTTATTTTTGGTGAACAATTAGAGAATAATTGTGATTAGTGAATTTTTACGAGTTGTGAATTCGAAATTGAACAAGGATATTCCTTATTAAACGCAATGTTTACGAATGTGTTGAATATTCGTCGTTGCTAAGGACGACGAAGAGGAAAGCGAAGGAACTGACAAAAACGATTCGCTTACTTTCGTAAATGGATTTATTTTCACTCGACTGATATCTTCCCATTATTCTACGGGGACACACACTATGAATAGCAAATCTTCAAAAACGCATTCGAAAGAAACAGACGAACGTCTCTGATAGGGAAATGTCCCATTGAGAAGAACAGCTGCTGCATATGGTCGGCATTCCTCGACGAGTGCGTCATCGCTCGAATTGAGGGGCTTCCCCTACATTAAGCACCTTCCACTACTCTGAACATAATTGCAGATGACAAACACTGAGCGCTTAGGGGGGCCATCGCAAGTTTCGGCTGATCAGACTAAAGCGACGTTTGTTCAATAAACTAACTTCAATTCTACAACTTTTTCATTGTGGCTGGGAAAAGTCTTGAATATATTTCCCTCGAAAGAATGCTCGCGGCGAACCCTGGGTACGTATAGAAGAAAAAGAATTTTCAACTGCAGCATCTTCACGGATTCGGACCTAAAAATACCACCATTTTGCAAAGTAGAAAAACGGAACCGAAAGTTAAAATGATCGACCCTGAACTGACACGAGAAACAGTAATTTATTGTTTAGATTCTCGTATAAAGTTTTGATTAAGGGTAACATTGTCTTACACGCTTCTGTGGAAACCCGATATATTTGGAACCTAAGATAATTAAATTTAGTTCTTTGTGTCTTACACAATATGCGAGTATTTTTGTTATAAAATTTATATTTTTGGTTTTGATAAAAAGATGTTCAATCTCATGCACAGTTTCAAAATGCGAACGCCTTCGACGTCATTGCCCTCTCGTCTCTGGAAGCGTATTTAAGGCAAACGGCCCGACTTCATCCACCCAAGTTGCAACCGAATAACGCGAAGTTGTGATGAAGTCCACGATCAGTCTTCCACGTAGACCCAAGAGGAGAGCTTCACACCGCGTAACTGTTTGAGGGAGGAAGTTAGGACCAAAGCATTTTAAGAATCCTTTTGATCGTCATCGAAGCAGCTTCCGGTGGTACCATTTCTACGTTTGCTGACGCATCTAGATGAGTCACTTTTGGAGATAGAAAACGGAGATAAAATATTGATAAGAATATGTCCAGGCACCTCTTTCCCGAGCGGTGCATCTAGAAAGGCGATTCAAACAGTCTGTCTTTAATAGTGGCTCTCAAAAGCATTCGCTTATCAACACTTGGCCGTTACACCGAAAGGTCTCCATACAAAGCACGTCTACGTAGAAGGGAGAAATAAGCAAAAGGCCTAAATCGACATTTGCCGAGACAATCGTATTATTCGTTCTTTTTACCGATAAAGTGTTTCTGCTGTGGACACTCCAAACGAAAAGATCTTCAAATTGCGATTCCCTAAACTTATCGTTTTACAAGAAATAACACACTTGCACGTTGTCTGACCAAGAAAAACAAGTTTTAGCTGCGGTTGTTTTCTAAGCGAAGAGAGACAAACAGATGAATGTTTCACGTTCCGCGTTAACTTTAAAAAAGTTGTCCCGTGCGAAAAATTCGCAAAAATGGTCACTGGGATGCAAGAAATTTAATCAAAAGAAGGCGGTACGAATGTGTTTTTAATATGGTAATAAACACATTAATGGTAAAACAATAATTGGTATTCAAGTTCTTCATTCGAGAGTAGTACACTCCTGGCCAAAATTAACGCAGCACCTCCCTAGCGATCCTTACGGCCGGTGCTGCGTTAATTTTGGCCAGGACTGTACAATAAGGTGGTAGTCATTCCTGCGGCGGAAAATAAAATAATCCCGAAAATAAATGAAACCTTCCGAACAAGTATCAAAATGTAAGAGTGAAAAATACTTGTATAGAAATATAAGCCTTAAACACTAAATCATAAAGGTGATGCCAGTCTTAATACTTTTTTAATTGTAAGCATCCTGAACGCAAACATACATATATCACTCTTGAAAATGCCACGTCCTTGTGAGAGAACTGGTTCCGGTAAATACAGTCCAAAGAAGAATTCATACCCTTTCAAGTGCTAGTGCTTTATTGATGGCCGAAGCAAATACAACTTATTAGACAGGGAAATGCCTTGATCCTTCTCCTCATGGGGGCGAAAGAGAGCTTCCAAACGAGACCGCGACGCGGCTCTGCGGTCAATGGGGAGGCGGCAATTTTAAATTTTTAACTCGCTCTTAAGTCAAATGGCGCATTGTTCATTTGTTGGTCTATTTTTAGCGGGAATCCTTCTCTTTGCAATGGTGCCTCATTTATATGTTTTGATGGAGTGTCAATTTAAAACACATACTTCCTACTAGTTGTGTATGCACGCAATAGAATATATTGAATAGAATCTAAAAAGTAACTCACTTCAGATGTTTCGATGGAAACGGTTTAACCTGTCATCTCCTGATTCGAGTTCTCATTTTTACCACAATATTCTGAGCATTCCGTCGTCTTTGGTTTAGGCGTACTTTCGATCTGATTTGCGATCAATAAAATTAATATAAACGTCGACGAACACAAAATGATGACTCTCCTCCAAAACTTGCCTATCAGGTGGTGTGGGGCTGCTCAGCAGAATGGAGGCATTGCCTCCTTGTAAGGCATTTATAGCCTTATTTTGCAATAAATTTAAATTTAACCTAAAATGGCATTTACGAAATTTACATTAATGCAAACCAACGCGTAAACGGCCTTTCGAAAATCCATTTCATTAAGAAACACCCAGAAATTGCCTTAATATTGGTCCTGCTATTTATGAATCATAGTTTGTAAATGTTGACATCTCATTAAACTGCCTCCTCTTCATAAATTCTCACATTAGTCCTTATCGTTAATTCGGTACGGATTCAAAATCCTCATGAGCTCGGATTCAACAATCGCCTCGGTCGCCAGGGGGATGCGATCTTTATAACCACATCATTTTACAAAATTTCCGATTAATTTATCGATATTTCCGCAATTTCGAGACTTTCGAGTACATCGATATACCACAGCCAATATAAGAATCTCCATTTAATATTGTTTCTTTAGGTACTTGACTTTATAAGACCAATATTTCCGATCATTTAAAGGAAGCCACAATAACGAACGTGCAATTCCTATGGAAGCATATTATGGAGTCCTAGGTTCGAGTCTTCTCAAAGATGAGAAAAGTTTTGGTGGAGTTTTATTAGAAACACTATCAAGTTTCTCATAGCTTAAAAAGTTTCTGAGGTAGAGTTGGGGACGGACAGACGGACGGAGTTTTCTTTTTTTGCTTGTATATATAACTAGTAAAAGGGCGCATTTTGCAAGAAAAGAAAATTTCTTAAGGACAATGCCCTGTGTTTTGCGTCTATAAGTGATTCTTGTGTTTCTTTTTAATTCTCCTATTGTAATATCCTAATCGAGGTGTTACAACACTTTTGAGCAGCAAGGAAAAATTTGTAATTTTATAATAAAATATAAATAAAACGTGTTTTACATTTTATATTAACGAATGTTATACCATTCGTTAAAAAATTCTAAATCCGTATATAGAAGATGGTAAAATAATTATCAATAGAAAAGTGTAGATATAATAAGCATACAATGAGAAACGCAGAAATTGTTTTTAGCAAGGGTAACCCAGCGAGCAAGTGGAACTGCGCAACCCAAACGTATTCAATTCAAGCGTAACTTTGGAACGCGAATGAATGCTCAACTACGAGGAAACTTGCCACCCGCTTCCCATCAACTGCTCCCAGACAATGGGGCACATTTCTTGAAGCTATTCCTCGCCATTTTTCCTCTGCAGGTAGTTCAGTTGGTCCCACAACACATTGCAGACTAAAGTACCGATTGACGCACTGTACTTATCCCTAATCCATAAGAGCAACGAAGGTCGGTAAATGTTGCTCCGGTTGTAAGGTATCTGCGATCAAGAAACAACTACAATTTTGTAAGTAATCAAAGAATAATAATGAATAAAAATTGTTCTGTATTTCAATTAATGTCGGTACGAATGTGAATGTCGGTACGAGTGTGAATGTCGGTACGAGTGTGAATGTCGGTACGAGTGTGAATGTCGGTACGAGTGAAAACCGTTAGCCACCGGCGCCGGACTAGAGGCCGTCGCCGACACCGATTCTGCCGGCAAAAAGTAGAGAAATCTCATGCATCACTTCGCTCCTGAAGATGGTTCCGGAGACAGGGACCGAAACCCATACCAATGATCAGGTGAAGACGTTATAAAAGGTATCTCCAAAGAAGTTTGGCGGTTCTTGTTTTGCATTAACACCGATTTTATTCTTTGAGAAACTTTTCTGTTATTAACTTTTACCTGAAAAAATGTTTTAGGAATTATAATCCTGGATTCCGATTTTCCACCTTGGAGCTGAATAAAGTCAATATCGGAACAGTGAAAGGATTAAAGAAACGATATATGTATATTAGCAGTTGGTTTTGTTAATTACCTTTTGATTCTCTTTCTTTCCATAGCTTTTATTTCCACAGTAACCTACAAACAAGCAAACCAACAAATTCATCTTGTTTCAACATTAGCACCGTCGGCCATAACCGTTATAGATCCTTACCATTACTTTGACGTGACTGAGATGGTAGATTTTTTCGAATTTTTAATGAGGTCAGTTTCTATAAAACTTACGAAAAACTTCCATTTTTTATCCTTTCTTAAAATCTCAGAGACAAGGAACAGAATACATGGAGATTTTTCCTAGTAATGTTGACCTCAATGCTATAAAATCATTTATCAATCTTAACTAGCTTTGATGGAAGAAAATCAACCCATCGTTAGTTTAATTCATTCTCTAAAGAGCATTAAGATTCTAGATTGCTGGATAGGAAAATTTGAGATATTGTTTACATTTTATTGCCCTTTACCATTTGTAATTACTTAACTTTGTCTTTTAGCGATATTTTGTGAAATAATCCGGTAAATTCAACGGCATTGAGGCACTTCCGTCGATCACATTCCTTTTTTTTTAAGCCAATAATTTAGTGTCTCTCGTTTATGATTTAAATAATTTATTTTTAACAAAATTTGGTTTTATTTTACATAAGTATTATAAGAAAATGATTAATCTTTATTTATCTTCTTTATAATTTGTATTATATATTTTAACTGCCTTAATTTTCATTACTTTACATTTGCATAGGGCTTACATTTTTTAAAAATAGGATGATATTATAGTATACGTATGTGCAACTTATCGATGATATCTTTAAAAATGTAAGGGGGAGTCACCTCTACCGGGAGGAAGTCAACTTCACCTCCTACACCGGTCCGTAAATTTATTCACAAGCGTGCTTTGATAAACAAAATCAACTAAAATTATACTCTTGAGTAATGTCTCTGTTTTTTCCCGTGCATACTGATACATAATAACAATTATTTTGATCCAAGTATTGTTATTATATGGGATAAATATTGATAGTTTAAAAAAATATGAATAGGAATTCCTTAAAGCCTGGTTGTTTATGTCGAATCGTTGTGGTTGAATATTCACACTATTTGTTTTATATTTATTGTTCAATATCCATTCTGAATCAATTTCACCAGGAAAAGTATAAAATACTTAGGAACCCTTGGAAACAGGACGAGGAAGTTCTCTGAGAAGCGACGGAAAACACTTTTTCAATTCTTTGGTATTTGCGATTGCTTGTCGTCACTATAAACGTGAATTAACGCCGGTGGCGGAATAAGTCGCTACACTTCTAGTCACGTCTGCTGCGGGATTCTCGACGACATACCGGTTAGAAATTCATGGGTTTGGCTCGTTTTACAACGGCCCAAATTGCGCATGTAAGGGACGAAGGATGTAAATAACCATAGTTAATTAAAAATGCGCTGTAAACCAAAACAATCGTTGAAAACGGAGCGTTGGTCCTGAGCGAGGGAGGGCGCTGACTCACCCTCGTATCATCGGATGGCATCTCGGCGACAAAGGGACTTGACGAGGCATTCTTCGGCGAGGGGGCGTCTCGAATGAAATTACTCAGGAGTCTAAAATTCGGAAAGATCGGATCTAAGGATGCGTCGAAACAAAGGCTCACTCATAATGGCAGTGCAGTGGGCTGCAAAGCTAACCTTAAGCCCAAAAATAATATTTTTGAGTGCGGGACTCAAAACTTCGAGAAGATTTTTTACAGACAATATATATACGGGGAGACGTGTTTAAAATGTAACTTTCAAAAACTTGACGCCAGGTGGCATTTTAATATTCGAAAGACTCTTTCAGCAGCTGCTTTCCGTATTAACCTCCTAAGTCCACTACGAATACGCGATAGTTCACCGTTGATAGTGTGATAACTGTAAAACGTGTCATATGAAATCGGAAGGCAAATTATCAGATGTATTTCCCTTTAAAAGGTTTTCTTCTAACACTTCGTCTAACTATAAATCGATCTGAAATTCACCCGAGAAATATCGATATCTACCCAAAAATTGCTGAAATGTCCCCAATGAATATATATATAGGGAACATTACGACATTTTATTCTAACAATGACTTAACTCTTTAGTTCTCATGAGATAATTTGTTCGTGTTACTAATGTGTATCTTAGCTTAACTATAGAGTCAATGACGTAATGATATTATTAAGTATGAACGTAACACAGTTCCTAAAGTTTAAAAATTTGCGAAAATACGGGTCCAAATGAGAAACAAACGCCTATGAAGACTGAGGTATTGTAAATAACGACATTTTAGTAAGTATGAACGATTAATTTACATCTTTGTATTAGGTTTTCGAAATATTAAATTTATTTAAAACAATCTATGGTTCTACGATGCTTGGAAATGATCGACAAATTTCGAGTAACCCGCAAAGCGATAATAACTTCTGGCGAAATGGGACATCATTGTGCCTTTTCGAAGCAGTAATAGTCATTATTTTCCCGTTTTCTAAATTTGTATTCCTTAAGAAATGTCATCGTTTGGCGAAAATTAATCCGTAGAAAAAACCTAAAAGTTATTAAGTTTGACGAATAAATATGCATCTGATGATTTATAACGATTCCAAAGTTATTTAGTTCATCAAGGTGGCTTAAGAGTACAGCTTGATCTAAGCAGCTATACGCCAGTTTTGTAGCAAAACTACCCAGAATCCACCACGAGGAGAGTATTTGAATCAACTACTATTCCATGAGGCACGTGGGTATGTGATTTAGCGTAAATTCAAGTCAATTGATTAGTTGCAATCTAATTACAGCTTTAACGAAATAATCTGCTCTGAAACTTTATTCCAAGATTTATCTGTTCCGTAATACCGACAATACAAGTTGTGGTGCAGAGAATAACGGAAGACGCTTCTTAAGAATCTCAATATTTCTGTTCTCATTCGACATCGACGAAGTGCAGTTAAAAAACATAAGTCGGTTGAAACATCAAAAACAGTAAAATAAAATTCGTCCCCATTCCGATAAAACGGAGTTGCCAAAGAGGAGTTCGTTTTCTAAATGCCAGTGAATGGAGGTAAATCTGATTTTATTTTGCAGGAACGCGATTTAAATAACGGATACGAGTTATGCGTTGGCATTCCTAGATATTCTAATTTAAAACGTCTCGAAACTTACTGTCGTGCGTTTCTTAACCAGCCGATGCTTCCCATCACCGAGGGCAAAAAGGCAAATGGCGTAGGACAGAAAAGAGTGAACGCTTTGGAGAATTAGAGAAGATTTTGCGGTACATCCAGGGGACGTGCGTACCATCCTTTTTCGAGGTCTTTATTCGTTCAATATTTGCCTTTGATTCCCACTTTGAACAAATGGATTGCTTACATGATTCTCGGAATTCTCTTCAAAGATAAAAACTGAAACATTAAGAACATCTGAGGAAAATCACCGAGAGAAAGGTACAGCGCAGAGAGATGCATTCATGAGACCAAAAGGAGGGATTTGTAACGTCGCGAAGGCTAAGTTTGCAGCGAAATTATAATAAAGTAAAGAGGGAGTGAACAAGGAGAGGCGCCACCAGAAAGAGACAAACAAAGGGAGGCCACCCTCGGAGTTTCAATTCCGGTGAGTGTGCGGCTGAGGGAAGTTCCCTCTGGCCAATACTCACTTCCCCTTATCTATTATGTACGAATAACGCTGTTTCGGCATCTCTTATGGACGCGTTGGAGGGCAGTACTTTTCGACATCTTCGCTTCGCCGGGATCTTCTCTCTGTTAATAGGATCTCGCCTACACCTCGAATAACGCGATATTTCCATTCCTTTGCCTTGTTTTCGATGACATCGCCGCGATGCAGATCGATCGAATGCTATTATCCGTAGGGTTGTTGTGATGAACTTTCATATGCTTTTTCCACTCTGTGAGACCTAAGAATTCGTGGGAACCTTTCGGAGTTCTCTTACCTGCGCGCCGTCGTTGATTACACGGGTCTGCAAAATATGTTTTGCCATCCGAATCAGCCTCTTTCGTTAGTTTCAATATTTGTGGTGTGCCTGTGAATGGGAATATTTTCTTCCTATTTTGTACAGTTTGCTTTTAAATAGCATAATGCGGTGACTAGCCAAAAACACGATCTCGTGAAAGCGTAAAACAGAACTACACTTGGAAGAGAATAAGAAAATATTTGTAAACTTCCACAAGTTATTTATTTCGGTTTCGATAAGGGTCGAGCATGTTCACACTTTGAAGATGCAAGCGGAAAACATTGATTTTTTAGAATTAAATTTGGCATTCACTACACATTTGTGATTGATAAAAGAATCGGTAGTCACTCCGTTGATCTGTCAAATGTTATCTTTCTCTTTTGGATCTGTTTCGGTTCCAAAAAGTGTTTAAGGAGCTGCAACTAAGCGCCACCGAGAACATTTGAATCCCTCCTCGTCTCAGCTACTGAACAAAATTACACTTCTTTAAAAAAGAGACGATCGCCATTTCCATGTGCTACGACAGATGACGAAAAGGTTTTTATTCTCGATTCTCGTCTTCTTTCCGATCTTGGTTCTCTCGTCTTCTCCAGCAATTCAGCAGCAGCTTTTGGCCAAATCTCCAAAACGATCCTTAAATTCACTTCGTCCAAACAGAAACCAATCGCCCATTGCTGGCTTTTCCGAATTCAATCAAAGATACGAAAATAAAAGTATCATTACTGACACGCAAGAGAACTAAAAGAAAAAAAGGAACACGGCTGTGTTATTAACATTAAGAGGTAACCACTCCATCAAGGTGTGTTTGTAAGTATTTACATAATTCACCGAAACATTAATTGAAAGCGCGATCAGATTTTCACGAAAGCAAAGAAAACTTCGGAGGGATAGTTTACTCCGAATGCCCTCCAACATGAGCTGCGGGAGACAAAATGCTGCGAGTCCACGTAAGACGGGGAACACTTTTCTTTGCCCAAACAATTTCAAGGAGCAACTGATAGTACTTTTCGTAACGTTCCAAAAGGTGAGATCAGCAGTGACTTCCGTATCATGTCGGCCATGAACAAGACCGTGACAAAAGTAAATTAAAGATGCATTTTTCTTTATCATGTACCAAAAAACAAGTGATCATGCTTCATGCTGATTCCTCCGAATTAAAATTTAACTTTCATACACAGTATAATTTAGAGGGATGTTTAAAAATCTTTCTTACGCTTAAGCCAAAGTTCAGAATCAAACTCTGTTTAGGGGCGTCAATTATCACAAAAGAATTCAAAAATATCTCCAGCTTGAGTTCATTCCAGTTAACAATGGGTCCGCCGCAGGTCGTCCTGAATTCAATTTCAGAGACTACTTGAGGAGAAGGTCCTCTTAAGATCGATTAAAGCAAGAAGAAGTTCGAGGAGCAGATGTAAGAAAGATGGAAAACATTTTAGAGAAGGAGAGAGCTGAGTTATCGATTGGTCCGAGGAAATGTCTCGCTTTCTGCAGAACGAAATGTGTCTGTTCTAGTCGACAGGTCGATACAAGTAAACAATTATAATGAAGTTGTGTGCAAAGAAAAGTGAGTATTATTTTTTACACCTCACTCCATCCACTATTATGCTTACGAAATCGCAGTAGACGACTAGAGAAGTGGGATTTTTAAATGTTCCAGGAATTAGATAACTCATCGTTCTAATGCTAATCGTTCTTTAACCGCAAACCAGTCATTTATCCGACGGCGCAATCCGAGATCCGACAAATACGTCACTATTTCGTATGTTCTTATTTTTTAGTCACTTCAAACGAAACGACCCATAATCGCCGAAACGGGAAGTTCGTTGTTCGCGGTGGCGCTGAACATCGCCTTTAGTTATAGTTAAATTCATCGGAAGAACGAGATCGCGTATCTGAATAATAGACGAATAAATAAGGAGATGTAAGAAGTTCTTTCCCGGTTGGAGACCCGAGAGCTCTTCCTACAATAAGGAGATGACTGACGATGCACATCCGAAGAATATATTTCTGATAAAAGTGCGCTAAAGAGATAACGATGAATATGAAGTACATTGGGACGGGATTGTTTCTTCGCTTCATCTACAATATACGATGGTAGCGCAAGAAACCAGGATCTTAAGAGGGAATGCTCAAGTAAAACTCAAATCTATACCACAATGTTCTCTGCCATACGCTGGAAGAAGATATTCTGAGGAAGCCGTTAGTATCTATTTCCTCAGTCGGAAATCAATAAGGTCTTCTTCAACACATAGGCCTCTAGTGTCACTTCGTTCAAATCGGGTCTTAACATTAGTTGCGTCATTAACATTAACAAGACTATGTTAAGTTAAACAAAAGACGTGAGTTGGGATGCGCTTCGGTTTTGGCGGTTGGGTTTCCACGCACGTAAGTGCGATAGCTGTTTATTATTAAATGCGATGACGACGCAACTAGATTGAATATTTCAGTGGCACGGGTTTAATTGGCTCATCGTTTGATTTCTTCACGTGAAATGAAATATTAACGAATTAGTGCTGAGTGTATGCAATCGCAACGAGATTGGTCCAAGAATGGTGTAAATGGAATTGCTCGAAACGCCCTTTGAAGAGAGAATAAAAACATAGGAAAAAAGGGAAATAATGCGGTACGAAATGTCTGCCGAGTGACGGAGAGCACACATTTGCTCTTTGTTGTGTTTTATAGCGGAATATGTCCTTGATTTGATTAATTATAGCTGTAAGGAGGAGGCGCTCGAGAAAGGCATCGACCGCCCAGGGCGCAAAGAAACGCTGCGGCGGCCCTTCTTCAATTGGAAAGCGATGATTAGCGGCTGATTGTCACAAATCGCGACTAAAACAGGATATGTAATAATTCAACTGGAGACGACTTGCAGCGCCATCACGAACTGGAAAAACGAACTTATCGCGAAATGCTAAGAATTTTCGGCGATTAATTATTAATATAATTAATCGATAATTATGGTTTTTGATATTATTTTCCACAATTGTTTTCCTACGGTCTTTGCATTCGTCCCTTCGTTTACTGCGTTTCTTTTTCAATACACTTCCTCTGGTTTTGCCTTTTAGCGATGAAAGTTCATTTTGGTATATTTTTCCAGAAAAGTCCTGTCTCACTGTACTCGAAAACTTGGTTTAATCTTCTGTTATTCCTCCTTTGCTTTTGGGCAGCGTCGTGGAGGTCTCTTGTCTTTCACTGGTCTCAAATTCTACATTGATCAATCTGCTGGCGAATACGAACTCCTAAATCTCCGTGCATGAGTCTTTAGACAGTGCTTTGACAGTCTCACAAAATATATTTAAGGATCCGCTGCTTCCTGAATGACTCGTAGGCGACAGCCACCAGCATGGAGGAGTTAAAGAAGAAACGGCCAAATGCTGGAAGTCCGTTGCATTGCGCGATACAGTCTTTTAGAACCGTGTGCGGTCGGTTTCAGCTAACACCACAGTTTATCCAAATGGGTTAGAATCGAAAAAAGGCCAAAATCGTTGTTTTTAGAACAGGACTCGAAACTTCCAACAATTATTCAGAAAAGTGTACATTTGCGTGTGTCATTTCGTTGATCAAAGGCGTTTGAAAGGTTGTCAAAGTTGACCAACTCTCGCAGAAAATTATAGTTTCGGATATTAGGAGGAACGTTCGTTGCAATGTGGACGCTATAGAAGGATATTTTCGAAAAAATAGCAATTCAGTATTTTAGCGCGACTCTTTCTCTTTTCATAGACTTAGTATTCGCGCTTAACTTCATTTATTGCTCATTTTACATAACAAATATCTTTTTAGACCAATTTTTGAGATCAAGTAGTGAAAATAAATAGAAAGGGACATTATCACGTCAATGTCTGAGACTTCTTAATAATGTGAGTAAACAGTTTCAGCCACGTAAAGTTGGGATGACACCCAAGCCAATCCATAACGATACACCCCGAATTCGAAGTATAAACCCACTCGAGCATTCCTGTGGAATAAGTTGCACCATGCAGTATAGCAAAGGCGTGCGCATATTCACAGACAACTTAAGGTGCCCCCAAAGGTACTTCCCAATTTATTCAGGATTCTAAATATTGTTTAAATTTCGAAAGCTCGTTTCTTCCTTAAAACGATTTCATCGAATCAATCGAAAGTGTTATTAAAAGTGAAGAGACAGCTCCACGCCCTCCGACTGACGTCAGCAGCACTCTATCGACCCACTTCTCAGCATCCCTCAGAATCTCCACCCTTTTTAAACTACGTCCTCGACTTACAGTGGTCGCCCACACTCGAGTATTTACACTAACCAGAAAATTCACGAAGAGCGAAGGGATTGTACCGACGGGATTTACGCCATTTTCTGTCATTAATGTATTAAATTTAGCATTTTTTTAATTAACAAATTTGGGAAAATGAAGTATTAAGAGGGTTCAAACCGTGAAAGACGTATTAAATGGAGGGAAGTGTATCAATTGCTGTCGAGAAAAGCTGTGGAACGCCGTTCGAGATGCCAACGGAAACACTTTCGCTCAAATCGGAGGGAAAAACACGGACGGAAGAATTCGCTTCTTTCATTCCATTTCGGAATCAAACCATTAAAAATGTCCAATAGATCAAATAAATCTAAGTTGAGTTGACCATATTAGATTTAGCATTAAACATTCACTTATTTTCAGGCACATTCAAGCACACATTCTGCTGCCGTCGATTAGCACCAACAGCACCTTTTCCTTCCATTTAGAAACATCTCAAACAAGTGCAAGCGCATTGTATTCGATCAAAGCGATCAAATAACAATAGGGAGGCGAGAGCGAATCTTACACAGGCGATGGCGATGTTTCGAACAGCTCGAGACGAATGCTCACGTACACGCCTTCTTACGAACGGCATAATAAATTCATGGGAGGTCCCGCCCCAGGGCGAATGGCACCCTGGGCAGGCATAGCTCGGGGGAAAGTTCTTCGAGGATGAAAAATGCAAGAACGGGGAAAGCGTGTTTTGTTTCTTGCGGAGGGTCCGAAATTACTCGTCGACGCGTGATCGGCATCTCGAGATGCGCCGTCGACTTTTTGTCAATCCTCACGTGATTGGAAACCGATGCATATCGCGATGACTCTGAGCCATTGACAAGAATTATTTGCAATATATGATTCACTCATTGTATAATAATTGCCAAATATTATAGAGGTTGAAATCCTGCGCGAGTACGTTCCAGCGCCGATGAAGTTGTGTATGCTCCAGAATGAAAAGTGATTGATGGGTGAATGCTTTCGACATCTACGGATTCTGAGAAAAATGTATTCATCGACAGATACAATATCGATCGGTGTTCCTCGCAAAGTTAATCCTCTTCGCATTATACTTAATCAACCAACTTTTTGAGAACTGGACGTCCACAAGCGTGGATTTCCGTGGGATTCCGATGTAACGGGAATCGTGAAAGCGAAAACGAGGGCAAAGTCGGAATATGGCCGCTCAAATTGCGAAATGCGCGATCTTCGCTATTTGAAAATATACATCGATTCGGAAATCTGCCGCTAAAAATTGAGCTTCCATTTTCCAAAAAAGAGCTGATGTTCTAAATTTGGAGTGCGAGGGGAAAACAGCTGACTGACTAAAGAAGGGCGACTGAAGAAGAGGGGATATCAAATTTGGAAAACTAATTCGTTGGAAACTATTTCAGTGGAATCAATTGCTCGTTGAAACGGCTCAGTGCTTATTAGTCATTAACGATATTTGTCAAAATATAACTTCGCTATGGAATTTCGGACGAATGATTAAATAGGCAAAGCATCGTGCAGAGCGTAATGCTTCCACTATCACAGCTTTTTTATCGATCTAGAAAGAACGGGGATTTTCAATCCGATCGAGCGAGAAAAATTATGGATTAAGGATTTACTCAAACAAACAGCCATTTAAAGTGGGCCTCCACAGCAATGGGGCCTTTGAGAATACATATTAGACTATTTGTCCTCGAAAAAATCGATCGTAAAATCGAGCATATTACGAGAAAGCGATTATTTATTTAATTTTGTTCTCGCCTTCAAATGCGTGACATTTACTTTCTAACATTCCTCCGGACGAATGTTTCAACTTGAAAATACTTATCAATTGACAGTATGATTCATGGAGCCGTGCATTCCGATGAGCAATTTTCAGGCACACATTGCGGTGCGTGACTAAGTGGTCCTTAGGGAGGCGGATCGACCCGACGAGAAAAATTAACGAAGGCGCGCATTAAAAGTGAGGACGACATCGCATTGTACATTGTGAAGATGCACTCGATAGAGGCGCCAAAGCTCTAAACTCTCCTTATCTTACGAGGTCACTTTACGTAATAATTTCCACAAGTTCTTCATAGCCAGATTCAATAAGTAAAAATTAGGGGGTCAACCATTGCTACGTCTTGTAAACTAGATTAAATGGAAAGTTAAACGAGAAGTGAAAAATGGACTGGGGAGCTAAGTCTCCCGCTTTACGGTTCATCAATTCTACTCGTGGTATGATAATGACGATACACACAGTGAAGTCATAACGAAGCGTACCACATATCGAGCCGATTTTAGTTATCCTGGACGATCCAAGTGTTTGAAACATCATTTGCTGTTTAAGTAATTTTAATAAGCCACATTAGCAATCATAAGTGAAGACTTAACTATTACAAGCCGTCAAATTTTGGCATTGTATGAGTTAGCGTTTTAAATATAGCGCAATAATCGGCAACAACGATTGGCGGGGATGCAATAACTGAAATAAACTGTTGGAAATTCAAAATCCATCGAGCATTAAACGGATGTTATCCCGAGCGCTCGAACGATGGATGATGCAAACAGTCCTCTTCGGATAGAGTCGTTTCTAATGAGATGCACTTGTTACGTATGCAAATTTATAGGAGCCTGTAGTTGATTCTATGGTTAATTTGGAAAATATCAAATATGCACATAAAAGTAAACAATCTAAGGAACGAACATCATCCACAACGGGCACTGCTTTAAAACAATTTCATAAATTATTCGCAATGAATTTCTTAACGGAGAATTTCAAGCCTGGTCTCGAACCCAAGACTATATTGGAAGAGATAGTAGTATTTATGTTACAGAAGAGTACATCTGCTATAACAATATGTATATGCACAAATCTCTGGGATCCTGGGAAGCACTAAAATCCGCATTATGCATTCTTATGGAAGGTTACTTTCTTGCTACAGCACATACAGTATGAAGTTCAAAAATATTTACAGAGTACGAATTAAATAGTTCATTTACGCTTTAATTGTTAAGCCTCATTTTAACGAATCTTTTGCAAGTTTGCTTAATGCAATCACTGAATCGGTACCTAATGATATTTAAATGCAATGCTATGGATTACTAAAGAGAGATTTTAGGAATAATGATGCGAGGGCTGTCCGGAAATGAAGCGCCATTGATGCTTTTAGTTGTTTTCCGAGCGCCGTCGTCAGCGCAATCTATGATTGGGAATGTGTAAGTACGAGCATAGTACATCGTTTGCTCACTATAACCAAAATGGGAGCTGCAGTAGATTTCCACGCCAAATTGGAGACGCGTGGTGAGATTAGATTTCTCGAAGCAAAAAATCTCTCAGCAGCGGATATTCGTGCACGAAGGAAACATTAGGAATGTACCAATTCACAACCAGTGGAGACGATCTCAAAGATGGAAGAGTAGGTAAATATTCACGCAGGTCATTAGTGATCAAATCGGTCGTTTTTGATGCTTGGCTGCATGTGATATCCAGTTTATCACTCAAGGCACTTCTACGATTCAAAAGGACAATCTGACAACGCCCCCTGGCGGGCGATTTCTATGCAGGGAAGATTTGAAAATTGTGGAACGCTATGAAAAACATTTAAATGGAGGTTATGTTGACAAATAACAGACAGTTTTAACAAAATAAAACATTATTATCTGGGCGGGAGTTTAATATATAGCTGAACATCAATTAGTATCCGAAGCGCACTCTTAGGACACACCTTTAACTATTGGTCTCCTTAAATACATTTATAGAAATCTTAAAATCAGAGCTGTGAGTAAGTAATCCGTCAAATACAGGAGAAATTCCGAAAAATGTCCAGCTCCTATGTCAGGTACAAGACGTAACGGATTCATATCAAAAGCAGTCATTTCAATGTTATCACATGAATGGCAGTTGGAGATTTCATTCCATTGGAGAACACGCATGAATTCCTGAGTAAGGCGCTGGACACATGTTACATGGATGATAAGGAAATCCGTAGCATTCTTTAGCACGTACTGGAGAAGAAAATATTAATTTGAAAGAAACCTCCACACGTGTAATGGCGAAACTGCTCGCGATTGTCGCGCAGAGGGCAGCACGGAAGAGGGTCGATAGCGGATGTTTTTGGAAGAAAACCAAGATGCGAGGGATCGTGGGCAGAAATATTAGAAGCGAGTTCACTGCAAAGAGCACGATTTGTCGTCGACGGCCAATGTTAACGGAAGCAAATGGAGGCAAAGAAAATGAATTTGACTTGATCGAGGTAATTTCAAAGCGATCTCTAGGAGCCGTTTAATCGGGAAATATTTAAGAATTGCGAGACCGAAATGATGAAGAATGTATACCATTCACTTACGTATAAATACAATCTTTAATAAGGAAGCTGTTATATAATTCGTGACAGTGACTTTCGTGATGTAAACGAGACGGTAGTATCTGCCGCACTTGAGTGAAACAAAATTACGGAAATTGTTCCACAATTATCTGCATTAAAGAAAATGATTTACGCCCAAAATACTGAGTAATAAAAAAGTTTATACTTAAAATTAATAAAAAAGGCACGTAGATCTTTTTGACGACTGCGTCTCATTTATAAAATCAGAAATAATGGTGCTAAGGAAACGTGACGGGTACAGAAAATACGGAACATTAATAAAGGATTCTTATTTTATAATAGCGTTCTACAAAATGCTAGAACTCGGATTAAAGATACGAAAGAATTGAGAAACTGAATGCTTATTAAGATCCAGTCCCCGCGATGACTCTGACGGGAGTATGAGGGAATTATGCAATTGAAACGTCTTATTGGGGGATTAAGAAGTCTCATTTAACGGAAAGAAAACATAAGAAATGTATGAGGAAAGAGAGCCGACATTTTATAATAAGGAAAGCATTATTAAACTTTGGATATCGTATTTCGACGATATATTAAAATTCCTTGTACTTGTTTAGTACTTAAATTTTGTGAATACAATTGTAAATGATAAATATTTTCGTTTCAAGCTTAACTTTGTAATTTAACATTGTTTACATTTATAAGGGATATGTTAGCAAACATTTAATATAAAAAAATCATGTTGTGTTTGGTTTAAAACATATAAAACAGCACTGACATTTCCTGTTTCCTGATGTCTTAGGAGTGAGATTCATACGCTTTCCTTGTAATATTTGAAGCTTCGATTTCTATATACTATGGATATTCAAAATTGGAGAGGCATCATTCTTATTTTTGAGCACTTGAATTAACAGCTTCTTGAATTAGGACAAAATTCTTTAAAAAACATCAAAATATATCAGAGGATCGCAACCAATTCAGGATGAGCAGAACCTAATTTACTGAGAAATGTTCAGAAGGGCACAAAGAGATAAAGGAAAAAAAATTAAACACAAATAACAGAAAGAAACATCACTCTGAAAACCAGCGATAAACATCCTTTGCGGAACATAAGTGTATTGGGGGCACCACAATACTTGAATAAAAAACTAACACTGAACGCAATTAAATAACGCAAACGAAAGGTGCAAAGTGAACATTTAAACGAAGATTAAATACAAATTAGGTAAATGTATACCAGAAATCACCCAAAAAACCATCAATGGAAATGTTTTGCAGAACCTATGTTTATTAGAAGGCACACTGACTCGAAAATGTACGTTTTGCACATGCATCTAAATAACAGAAAGAATAAAGTCTAACTTAGATTAAACAGCAATGACAAGAAGACATTGAAAATCACCAAAGGAAATCTCAGAGGGATTTGCAGAATGTCTGAGATAACAAACACACACCACTGTCATCTTGTTACATTTAAGATAATCTTTTAAAAGTTTACTAAATTATTGATTCAACTCAGAACACTTATGAACGATATTATTTTGTTCAAAAATATAAACAACTCCCAAAAGCCGTAAGACATTATCTTACACATTTTTATTACTCTTATGATCTTTCTTTCATTTATTCTAACAACCACGTCCCTTCTTAATATTAGTATGATATGATGGTAATCTACGGTGACTGCCTTTTTACACGCTGCAACCCATTCGATTTACTGAAATATCTTTGATGTTTCGCATTCTGCATATAACAAAACCTAAAACCTTTTAAAACACCCGCACCCATTTCGGTCAAGTATACGACGTTAGACATTCTGGAGCTGAGCTACAACTTGACAACTCTCAGCTCAAAGATTACTAACAACAAATCAAAGGAAATCTTTACGTTCTTAATTGGTATTAACAACACCATTTTTGTCACTCGCTAAATATACATTGATGTAAATAAATGTAATTTAGTAATAAGAAGATCAAGTTAAAAACGTTCACAACATACCCGGTGATATAAACGCAAATCAGTTGAATTGAGAGAAAGCAATTTCACACAACTATCAAACCCATTTTAGTTCACGGTTAAAGCAGTAAACAACTGTGTTGCTACATATGAAACTTGGTCACTACAGGCGATTAAATAAAACTGGAAAAACCTTCTTACGTCTTATTCGTAACAAACAGTGCGCGCGATTCTTCACAGCATATTGTCCCTAACTGAATACGCGAAATATCATAATATTTCTTCATCAATAAATATTCTATCACTTATTCCTGATATCAATATTTTGTGGTATTCTCAACGTATTCTTAGGGATTCAACAATCGCCTTTCACGGCGGCAGGTTGTTTACAATATCAAAATTTAAACAAAATGTTCACGCATTTTCTCAAGACTCGCAGTTTCCAATCGCTGATTTATTTATTTACACGAATCTTTCATTTATGGACAATTAATGCGTTCGAAAACAGCTGAAATGCATTAACAATTCGAAATGAGGATTCCATATTTCTGACGAGACTTAAATAGTAATCGATAAGCAGAGATTTGCGGGCTGAATGCCGTACGGCAGAACAAACTCAAAAACAGCCGAACAAAGCAGTGATAAATTACAAGTGCCTCTTTTCGATTTATCGCAGAATGAGAAATTGGCAAAATATCTGACAAGATTCCTAAAAGTGATCGTCACACGAAAGTGCTTTCAACGAACTATAAAGGCCATCCGATGAGCACAATTGGCCACAGCTTTTTCCCTCTGCAGAGCATTAACAGGAAGTGTTAGGAAGTATTCCATACTAGAGGAACATCGGTAGCAATACTACGTGCGAGCGCTTTGAGAAACGCCTCGGAAGAAATCAATTTTCAAAGGCACTTGCGCTGTTGGCGAAACTCAACGGGGGGAGAGAAACAACACGCTCATAAATTCGATATCGAGAACACTCTTGTATTTGTTTCAGAGCGGAAATTCCGCAGTATTAAACAATACTAGGAAAAATGAATATGAGAGAGCGTCGTTTGCTATCGATTGTCATCGCGTTCCAGTCACGTGACATCGGCACCGTGTCATTCCGGTTAATTAAACTCCGTTAACAATTTAACCAAAATATAGCTCCCGAGGACACCCGTTCACCATTCGATTCGACATTCGTCTGGGAGTTTAAATCAATCTGTTCGGTCATTTAATTTATTCAACACAATAATATTCATATTATTTACACAATTTCCATCAGGCGAATCACTCACTTCCCTCAGAAAACTAATATTTATTTTTAATTTTAGTTATGTGGATACTAAGGAGGTATCTTCATTCAAGATCCGTGGCATTCGTATTCCAGCGTTAAACATAAGAATCACGAGTTCATTTGCAGAATTTGCTCCTTCGTTAAATTAAATAAGAAGAAGAGTTGGATAAGAGACCGTCCAGTTGAAGGAATTGTGAACCTGTTTGACAAACATTCTTGAGAGTTAACAGGAAACGCTACACTTTAATACCGAGCAGTATGATGACAGATGATGTAATCATTAATAAACCATTTAATTTCTCTTGGAAGACGCAAAAACATCGATTTGTCATGATCGATATATTTAATTTATCATAAATCGGCATCGTATTAGATGGTATTGATTTATGATTAATTTTATATCATCAATAATATAACATCATTACTTATTAATAGGTACTAACATAAATAATGATTGAGTAATTTGTATTTAAAGTAGAATCCTTCAAATTAAATGTTTCGAAGCGAAAAAACATGACATCGGATTCAACTACCTAATTCAAATAAATTTACGTATATTTTTTCTACAGTTCTCAAGTAAAACAATATTCGTGATGAATCAGACGCTGCAAATAACAGCCAAGCACGATTTTTTTAATGTGTGGGCGCTGCGGCTAAATGAGCAGACTGATTTTATGAGTGTTTTCCGTAAGACTACCAAAACTCAATTATTTATCATCTTCCTTAAATACACTGCCGAGTGACATTGAAGATGAGCGGCTGGTGTGTACGCATTCCAAAAAGAGAGAGAGTGCATTTTTGAACGCATTTTACGTTATGCATACATTTCGACTAAATAATACGAATAGCGAAGAACATGAAGGTGATTAAGGCACACTTTTACATCCGCGAAAATGCGATTGTCTTCCATTCTAAATATTGAAAGCAAACCTTTTCTTCCATTCAAATACGACGAACATCTGAGCGCCTAGATTTGTGGAATTCTTGTTATTTATTGCATTTAAGCAAAGCTAAATCAATCAGCGCTTCGCCAAAAGAGTACATTTGAGAAATTACTCATCCATCCAAATAGTGATTATGTAACAGTTTTCCGTATCTTCGCGATGGCATTCCCAATTATCAAAGACCAGCCAACTTCTGTTCAGAATTGCGAACGTCTTATTTTCTCTACAAAAGATAGGCAAGCGTACCATTCCTTCGCGGTATTTCGTTATAAAAATTAGAATATTTCTTTCGTTCCTAAGGATTCTTATCATTATTTCCGTTGGCAAGATGCGATCGTCAAATTTACGGAGGAAATAAAACCCGCTGTAAAGTGCGAACTTGACGTGGATTTCTCGAATTAAAAAAATGACTTCGAAGACACGCCGAAAGAGCAGTAAATTGAAGAGCAATGTGCTGCAAAAGAGTGAGAAACGACAACTGAGAATATTTTGAAATTTCTTCTCTTTAAAGCAGACACGAATATTATCCCAAGTGAAGCGAGGTCAACTACATTTAAAAATGGCCATGTATCGTTTACCAGAATTTACAACGAATGAAATTATATTTACACTCGACAGCAGCTGCCAATCAGGTTCTCCTTTGTCGCCTAATCGAATAATATACGAATCTCGGAAGGCGCGCGTGTCCTCAGGGATGGCCAATTAAGGAGGGCTCCTGAATATTTCACTGCTCCTGAGAGCGGCTATTTCGCAGTGATTCGGTTACCCTCAAAACGATGCCGTCGTTTCCTTATGGTGCACTTCCACGAAAGAGAACTGATCGCTATTAAAGAATTAGTTACAAAACCTTTAAAAAAATGTTTATCACTTCATAAATAACTGCCCTGCCTCCAAATAAGGTGCTCCGTATCATTTATTGGCATAAAAAGCTATTTATTTTACTCGGCATTTACGAATTAAGAAACATTTCATCAATTCATGGGAATTAGTAGTAAAAATAAAGTGTTTCATGCATTCCAGATTTAGTTCATAACAAGAAATTGTTCGTACAGATTCACATTGTCGGAAAAAAGGCGAACTTCGGTAGGTAAATAAGTGAGGGATTAAGAGTTGGTTAAGAGGCAACGGAGAAAGCCTTTACGGAGAGAGAAAGAAACTTCTTTACGGAGTAGTACACACACGTATCCCAACAGTTGCATCGAGAGCGTATGGTGTACCATTAGTCAGCCAAATAAACCCAATCTACATGTATATGCTTTTTACCGGCCGCCCAACTCTTCGCGTCATGTTTTGCATAACCTAAACGATGAAATAAACTTTTACTCGCGTAAAAACAACAATAGCATAATGATAATTGGAGGAGATTTTAATCTTCCAGACATCGATTGGCAAAAGCACGTAGTCAAGAAAAGAGATTGGGACAATGACTCTTGTAGGGCCTTGTTAAATTTGATGAAAAAAATTCATTACACCAGCTAGTCAAAGAGCCTACCAGGGAAATAAGCATTTTAGATCTTTTTCTTACGAATACCCCCGAGCGAGTATCTAGCACATCTGTTTGCGATGGAATATCCGATCACAAAGCCATAATTATAGATTTCGACCTTAACTTGGTAAGGCACAGAAAACCAAAGCGCAGAGTTTATCTTTACCTGCGAGCCGATTTCGAAGGATATCGTAGTAAACTCATGTGCGATTTTCCGGAGTATGAAACGCGCGCGATATGTTTAAATACCGAGGACACGTGGAATCTTTTTGTAAGAACAATGCGTGACCTAATAGATAAAATTGTACCCTCCAACTTTCAAATCAAATTAATGAATCTAGATGGTATAATAAGGAGACTAGGAGAGCACTAAAGAAACAGAGGCATTCCAAATTAAAAGCAGCTGCGAGGCAACCGAACAATATCAACACAGATCAAGTAAAGAACAAACTTAAAGAAGCAAAGTCGGAAATTAAACGAATTATGCGAGATGCACTCCGTCAATATAAAAATAATATTTTATACGAACACTTTGAGGAGGACCTTTGGTCGTACGTTCGTGAGGTCCAAGGTAAAGAGCAAACTGTTGGTTCATTAAAGGATACTTGCGGTAATATAGTAAACGATGCTAAAGGAAAATCTAATATCTTGAATGATTTTTTTCGAAGCGTTTTCACGTCTGACGATACATCAAATGCTCTCCCGAGTGTTGAAAAACCTGAATCGATGTCGAAAATCACCTTCAGAGAAGACGGCATCATTAAACTATTGCAACAGATTAAACCGAATAAAGATCCGGGTCCTGAAGACATACCGGCTCGAGTGTTCAAGGAAGTTGCGGAGAGCGTAGCACCTTTTCTTAAAGTTATATTTGACAAGAGTATGAGCGAAGGAAAGGTCCTGAAAGATTGGAAAATTGCGAATGTCACGCCAATATTTAAAAGTGGCTCTAAGGACGATCCAGCTAATTATAGGCCTATATCTCTAACATCACTGAGCTGTAAAATTATGGAACATATAATAGCTAGCTCTTAAATGGGTTTTCTTGAAACGTCCAATTTCATAATTAGGAATCAACAGGGTTTTCTTAAGACTCGTTCTTGCGAGTCTCAGCTGGCTTTATTAGTACACGATGTTCTAAACTCTGCTCAAAAACATAAGCAAGTGGATGCGATATTTTTAGATTTTGGGAAAGCTTTCGATAAGGTACCTCATCATAAATTGCTGTACAAATTAGAATTGCGGGTATCAATGCAGAAGTAATTCACTGGATAAAATACTTTCTCACCGATAGAGAGCAACGAGTAGTACTCGATGGTATTAGTTCCAACTTGGTTAAGGTGACCTCGGGCGTCCCTCAGGGCAGTGTAATTGGACCATTGTTATTTTTAGTATACATCAACGACTTTAGCAATCACATTGAAAGCAAAGTCAGGATATTCGTGGATGACACAGTCATTTACAGGAAAAAAAATGGTTCAGTGGATAGATTAACCCTTTCGAACGACTTAGATAGAATTATGAACTGGTGCGATGGTTGGCAATTAGAGCTTAATGTAGAAAAGTGTTCGGTAGTTAACTTCTTCGAAAGAAAATCTATAATAAATAATAATTCTTAAAGCCTCCGAAAGGTAAACCTAATGACAGTAGAATCGGTAAAGTATCTTGGAGTAACTCTCACGAATAATCTATCATGGAGTGCCCACATCCGAAATATATGTGGAAAAGAACTTTAGAAACTCGGCTTCGTTAAAAGAATAGTCGGTAGGAGCAAGGAAAAAGTTCGCGAGCGATGTTACTTAGCGTTAGTTAGGCCTCACCTTGAGTATTCATGTAGTGTATGGGACCCCGCCGAGAAATGTCATATTCGGGATTTAGAAAAAGTACAACGAAAGGCGATACGATTTGTAAAGAATTGCTACGATAAAACAGCGAGTGTAACTCAGATGTTACAGGACGCGGGATGGGAATCATTAGAAGATAGAAAAAAAAATTCAAAGGATAAATTTATTAAATAAGTTCAGAGAAATTATGTTTTCAGATGATGTAACCGATATAATGCGACCCCCCTATTATAGGGGCCGTTCTGATACTGCCCGAAAGATTAGGGAAATAGATGCTAGAACGAATCGTTTCAAAAATTCATTTTTTCTGCGAAGTATACGCGAAAGCAACCGTTTGGGAAAATAGAGTCAACGTGCTTGCACCCCCTGCCACACGCCGAAAAGCGGATTGAAGGGTTCTTACATAGACAAAGCCTGGTGAAGATCTTAGATGGAAAGCGACAGAGTAACAATCCAGAAGATGAATAACTCAGCAGACTGGACAAGAAGACACGAGAGAAGATCCTTCATTCACCCAGAAGAGGGCGCAGAAGGAATAAGGAGAACAATTCAAAAAGCACGATTTGAAAGTAAATTGATCGAAATAGATCTTGCGTCCATTCGAGTTGCATTATGGGCAGTTGGAGTAGAATGACTGTGACTCGCTCTTAACGCAGGAGATGATCCTTCAAATTCACGAGAATACTATTAGCTCTGAAGGTAATGCATGATTTTGTTCCATGCACCATAAGCTACTGATTCGTTGAAGTTGCAATATCTTTCTAATTAAACTTAGAGATGATAGCGAGATCAAGGAATGGTCCATGCCCTACATTTAAATGAAATCTTCGATATGAAAGCCAACATCAAATATACATTGACGCGAGTGATAGCACATTACGAAGAAATATCTGTTATATACAGACGCTTCTCCGGCTAAACCGAACAAAATTCTAATCATATTCCGCAAGCGACAATGGATTGAAATTTTTACGACATACTGGCCATAGCGTGTAACCGCCAGAAAAAAATGGCGATTTTGACCCTCAGTGACATGGGTTCGATGCCAGAAGGCCCCAAAGTTCCGATTTTTTCTATAAAGATGCATTGAAGGGATTTTCGAAAACAATTTAGAGGCAAATGAGAGAGATGTAATTCGAGGGAAGCCGCGCATATCCGACGGAAATTAAAAAGACATCCTCACAGACTGTACTTGGTTCAACGTCAGGGCAAATATTCTCCTATATAAAATGCATTGGGAAGATTTTTAAGATAAAAAAATCTTTTCCCGATATCATAGAATCTTTAAACTCGGCAAGTGAATACAGATCATAAATTTCATAAACCCTTTTTAAAGTTCTGCTGATGGTCCTTGGTTCGATACCAGAGGGCCATTTATATTCCTCAATGCATTTCAAATGGGGATGACAGAATACTATTTTAGGTCCTTCCCGGTATGAAATCGACTTCAAAATTTGAATTAAACATGTTTTATTTCTACCAGGCCATTATATGCATTCACATCTGCCAATAGGTCCTGGGTTCGACACCAGGCGTTTCTAAAATCAGAGATTGCTACTGTTTTCAAGATTTTTGAGCGAAGAAACTTAAAACTCGCATGTGAATATAAATGAAAATAAATGAAAATAAATGTTGATCATAAATGCATTTCATATAAGAATTTGACGATTTCCTTAGTGATCCTTGGTTCGATGCCGGAGCGCTATTTAAATCCACGATTAATTGCAGATGAATAGTGGATATGAGATCCACCTAAAGCTATGGATGAAATTAATTTTATTCCAACAAGTTCGTTATGCTTATTCACACCATCGAAAAAGTCGCGAGTTCGAGACCAGGTGGCTCTACCATTTGTAATGCATGCTGGGAATTTCAATTTTCTCATAATTCATTTACCCAGAAGTTGAAAATTCTACGACCCTACTATGTGAATAGAAGTAATAATAAAATCAGTTTATCTTTTACGACATGATCATTGGTTCGACGCTGGGGCACCGTTTCTATTCCACCGTATTTTCCTATGGGGTCATTTGGGTTTGAGGACCTTCTCGATATGATTTCGACTTGAAATTTCCATCATCAATGTGCTTGCAGAATGCAACATTTACTCGTATAAATAATATAACAGATGAGAGAAATTAAAATACTTCCCACAGATCACAAGGCTCACAGCGTTTACACAGCGGTGGTACTAACCTGAAATAAAAAAGAGAAAAAACTATTAGATAAATGAATGCAAACCGATACAATGCAAAAACTTCGTTTCGCCGCAATAAATCCAATTTAATGATTACAATAAATGACCACTGATGTTCAATATTGATAAGTCCCATATTACAGCTAGAGCTATGATGATTCCAAAACTTGGTGCCACTACGCCATGGTTAATCTGAAAATCGTATTAGGCAACACCCCATAGACCGTGGCAACTTTTCAGCCTAAAGCACAGCAGGGAAATTACCAGAATGACAATATCCATCCATCCTAGAAGGTTCCCCATTTGTGCACAATGTGCGATTTTTCGGAAATACTTTGGGAATACTTTTACGGGGAAATCGAGCATCTACATGTTGTTGGTAGATAATATCTATCTACTAGATATGGGAGATTTAGCAAAAGTAGGAATAGAAGAAGTGTTTTTTTATCTTTTATCATCAAATCCCCCAGTACTGCATAGAGTTCCATAAAATCATACAATGATTTTTTCATACGACATTCCGAAAGTTAGTTTTAAATTAAATAATGATTTATATTCATAAAAATCTGTGGTTTGAATGTATTCCATAATGATAGACATACAAATCCATTAAGTACTCTTGATGTGAAAGATTACTAGCGATGACAAAAATTACCATTTCTAATGTGAAAGATTGATAGCGATGACAAAAATTACCATTTCTAATGTGAAAGATTGATAGCGATGACAAAAATTATAATTTCTAATTTATTTATTAACTTTTCCCGCTTTTCGTTATTGAAAGCGGTAAAAGACAACAAGATAAAACAAACAGTTATTACTTTTAACACTTTTTAGAATTACTAAGGTGTGACAATATTAAGTATTTTTACTTTCTCCCTATACGTAGTATAGAGAAAGTATTGTATTCGCAAAAAAATTCGACCTCCAGATTTCAACGGAAATAGATGTTTTGGGGACCATAGAGCACGTTGTCGCTATTTTCCCGAACATGTCTGTCTGAGTGTCTGTCTGTGGTTAAAATGTTTGTGGGCGCTTTATCTTAAAAAGTAATTATCCGATAATTTACAAAATTCATATTTGGAATTTTCCTAACAATACCAAGACAATAACAATAACAAGAGTTGATTAGTTTTTGATGAATATTGCGCAATCGGAATTGGTTTATCCGGAACAAAATTTTGTTTCTTAAATATCTCTGTCAGAATGCAATGTAGGTATATACAATTATATAAGTTATAGATAAAGTACATTACTACAACTTTCGTTTAAAACATTTTTTCGTAACACTCATTGTTTTGGAATTATTTATATATTACCGGCATAGGCTTCTGCTTTCAATAAATATGGAGAAAGTCATGTGTTGGCCACATCAGTTTTTTTTAATGTAAAAAATAACACGACTATTGTTAAAGTTTTGCCATTCTTTTTTGCAGAGGAAAAATAAAACCTAAGCATGCCGCAAATGCACAACTGAATTAACTTAGAGAACAGTTCCACCAGCAATTCACACCAAACGCGTATTTTGTCTAACATTCAAGGCGTCAAGCTGAGAGAGTGTGTGGGTAACACATATTACATAATTCCTGCTCGAAATTGATGGAAAAGGACTCAATTATATTCCAAATCAATCGCGTTCCGTGCAATTCTACAAAAGCACAGATCTGCACGCCATCGAGCGGCGGTGGCGATGGGTGGAAACAGTTTTCGAACGGAATCTAATCCTCTCCCATAAAATGGACGTTCCGCATTTAGGGGTCTTCCTTCCGCAGCTTAACCTGCGACCCCTCGAAAAGGGTAAGAAGCCAAAAACAAATGAATTCGAGGGACGCCTTTTTCCTCCGTCTCGCGATTAATCGAATAAGCGATGTTCCAACAAATGAAGGGATTGGGAATCGAGCGGTCGTTTGCAAATGGCTAAATGCCAATTTTGGACCAACTCTGCGTTTCAGACCTAAAAATAATTATTCACAAAGCGTTAAAGTTGATGAGATGAAACCGGTTAAACAAACTTCAATGTCGAACAACAATAGCTACACCTGTGAATTAATAAATCCCTCAGTTGTTTGAGAGCTCTCTCTTACACCGTTGTCTCTCTCATGAGGTGCACCTGCAAGTGCATCTATGCATTGATGCACTTCATATCTATGCATAGGTGCACTACATAAATACATAGGTGCACTAAATTAGGTGCATTTTCGTCGAACTAAAAGCGTAAGCCAAAAATTTGAAAAATGAGTCCAAATAAAAGCCCATATGGTATCGTAATTATTTTAGCAGATGTAAAAGAAGTAAATTCACCGTTTAAATAATTACCGGCCAAGGCCTTTCAACTTCCGCATATTGACGGGAGTAAAAATTCCCATCTCATTTGACGCCTCCGTTTGCCTCATTCATAAGACCTCAATTCCAAACAAGACGATTCGCCTCCTTTGTCACGGGGATGACGTACAAGTGAAGGACCTCGTGAGCTAACCGGAAATAAAGCTTGGTTGGGCATTTTGAAACGCTCTACAACGGAAGGCAGTGTTACTTCGAATACTGAACTGGTTCGACGAAGCTGTAATCGCTTCTGCATCATCTGATCCATTGGAACGCCTCCTCTACTTTGATTAATGTTTAAATTTATTCTTTTGATTCTTTTTTTTGCGCATATTTGAATAAATATAGTCGTCCACTTCCGGTTGCAACCGAAGTTGATTTGGACGTCGAATATTCGTAGCATCCGATGGTTTTTATACTTTGAAAATAAAAGATGGCGCATCTGATAAACGGCCGAAGTCCGTGTTTTGCGTACGCGGACAATCACTTGTGTTCAGCAGAACAGAACGCATTGGTCAAACCGTCGGCGACTACCCGTCATTTCCATTTGCCTGAAAATGAGGAAATATCGCGTTAAATGATGTTTACGCATCACATCTTCTGCGCAAAAGGATCTCACTTCAAAAGTCCATACCTCGGACTTCTTTTTTCGAACGTCGGGCAAATGCAGAATCCGAAAGAGCCCTTCGGAGGTGAAGGTAGCGGTGCACGGAGGTTGGCCACGGTGCTGAGCACAACGGGGCTGCCAACCACACAAAACGAAAATACAATTACAGCAGCCTTTGCACAGACGAAAATACATTCAAATGAAACAAACAATAAACTACGAGCATTTCCCCTAAATATTGTACGAAAACATAACTTTATGAATGCTTAAAAAAATGGAGTTGCATAAAAAGTGCTGATTGTAAGAACACAGGCATGATAAAGACAGTGCGCTCACTTTGCATTCGTCACGAATTGGACATCGAATATAAAACCGAATTCCACCGTTTAGCATCGTTTGAGGATTCCTCACCGATGCTCAGAGTGAGGATGGATGCAAAGCGGTGTCACGACTTCTTATTCCTTTTTACTTATTGAAAGAGGAACGAAATATCGAGGGAACAGAAGGAAGCAACCTCAATTCACAGACACTTTACAGGAAATAACAGAATTTGCGAGGAATCGGAACGAAATAAACCGAAGACAGAAATTCGCAAGGATCTGAGAATTCGCAGAAAATTGTTGAACATTTTCACCATCGCGATTTACTTCATCGATATTTTTGGAATTTCAGAAACTTCTATGAAACTGATCTGGAGCCATAATTCATTTGATCATTAATATTTGCCTTCAAGTCCACTTTGGTTTTCTTCAAATGTATATTAAATATTGATATATTGTTGAATGAAACCTAATAACAAGAAAATTAAACATTATATATAGGGAAAACATACGCTGCATATAGGTGAATAGCTAACATCTCTCGATTTGACGGCAGTCCAAAAGCGAGTGTAAATCGACGGAAAGAGACAATTAGCCAAGATTTGGTTTAGCCATTACTGCGCCCCAAAAGAAGATCGGGTCGGAACGCCGATCTGAAGAGAAACGAATCGCCGACCGTAAGACAACTCTCTCACAACTTTCTCGATGGAATTAAACCGCTTTCACCTAACATTATTGCTCAGCAGTTTTAACGATGTTTGATGGAGTGCGGAAAATCTCAAACCACTGGATGAGCGATACAAAGCAAAATCCGAAAGACAAGATAGTACTGAAGTACTGAAATTGCGACACGAAGTGGTAACGAGACCAGGGTTTGAGTGCATTTTTCACTTCAGTTTATCCTCAACGTTACAAACCTCACCTAATTCCGGGCGCAGATTTACCAGCTTTAGGTCTAGAAACATTGGAAATCGGAAGTTCTTTAGAGGAGACGACAAACACAAGCGTCACACGAAGTCGGATATTTAGGCGTTGCGTCATAAAAAGAAGCAAAAACATCACTTCGGTGAATATTATCAACGATCAAAAGACTTTCAACTAAATTTAAAGAAGCGATAAGAGCTCCGTGCCCAACATAATATGAAATTTTGTATCAAATTTAGAGTGAAACAGTAAGTAAGAATCGGAATTGAACTGTTTAGAAAGATAAGAGATTTGCCCAACTTCGTAAATGGATATAATCTTAACAAATAAAAAATACACGTGAAACTAATTGCATTAGTTTCCCAGGAATGACATAGTAATTTCAATGTAATTTCTGCCTCGAATTGAGTCTCACCGACGAAAGCAGACATTCGCGTAATTAAAATCACAAATGTCAGCGGCGCACACGTGAATGCGCCATCAAAGATAGTGGAGATCAAAGGAAACATCGAGAGACGTTTGAAAGAGGGCCATAAAACACCCACGAGGTTACGAACGCAATCAACTTCGCGATCCGTCTTCCTTTTTTTCACTTTATTCCAAAATTTCCCGTAGTTTTCTATTTAAACTAAACGAGGAAAGAAGATCATACGATTAATGTAAGATAATAAATAAATGACACCAAGATACTTTCCGAGGAAAGCTGAATTCCTTTGTCAAGCTATTGACGAACTTAGCAACCTCGCATTTCCACAGAAATAAAATTCTGTACTGAACTCATTCAGAAATGCCTTCCATTTTCCCTCTGTCTTGCCATTCCAACAAATATTACCCATAATTCCCTTTTCCTTCCATTTAGGTAGAACTAGACAACGGGGTGGCTGGAATGCGTACGAATCTTACGTGATATTAAAAGATATCAGAACAAATTACGTAATTCGAATGTGCTACTTTTAGCCGACGGCTTCCAAATTTTCTCAACTAAATCCCATTGAAGGGGCTTTACGAGCAGTTCAATATTTGTTCGCTCCATTTCTTAGCTCCACTTAATCACTTCATTCCAAGTATTTATTCACGTATTAGATGCACTGAAAACGGAAAAATGTCAACTATTGACAAAAGATGCGAAAATTAATCTCTAATGAAGCCCCGTTGACAGCTTCATCACTGATTCAGGGGATCCTTAACATCCGTCAAACGTGTTATTTGAAAAGCCATCTTCATTTGGCATTTAAGGCTTGCAAATCCGATTTAAAGCGTAAAAGCGAGAAAAGATGACGAAAATGGAGCACCCTTGAGTCAGAATTGCTTCTCATATTTCTCAAACCTCAAATTTTGGTATAAAGCTGGGTCGTAAAGCACAATATTTGCGAAAGATCCTTGTTTAGGCCTCCAATTCGATGGTACGTCAAGAGAGAGAGATATCACCGCGACCGACACGATATTTGGTGCAATAAATTTAATTAACCGAGGTCGATGAGAAGATTGTGCGCATGTTTGTATAATGAACTTCGTGTTCAAGTATCTCGTGGATACGTTTTCAAAGACACAAACCTACTCAGAATTGCGACATAAGCATTAACAAGAAATAATTTGAGCTAAATTACTTTGAACCAAAGATACCGTCGCATCATCAAGCATTTGTAACATTCATTGAAAATACTTCGTAACAATGAATATCTGAAGCCAATCTAACGCATTAAGGTTTAGACTGCTAAAAATTATACAATAATTTTACGGCGAATAATGCGAATATCTATTATATATAGATGCTTCTCCGGATTCATTCATGTATATAGATAGATAGAGAGGATACTAATTCACAGGCTAAACCACTAGTGTCATTGACTTGAAATTTTTACGACACATTAGCCATTACGTGTAACCGCCATAAAAATTGCGATTTTGAACCTCAGTGTCATGGGTTCGATTCCAGAGTGACCCAAAGTCCCGATTTTTTCCATTTAAATGCATTGCTTTGATTTTCGGGATTAAAAAAAAATACCTCCCGGATAGGTAGAGAATTAAAACTCAAGGAGCCAATAGATATGGTCAAGATCTATCGATAACATTAATAACTATTACGGAAAATATCCTGGGTTCGATGCTAGGATAACGCAAAAATCTGCCCTTTAAAATACATTGAGGTAGTTTTCATTATTTTTTTTGATGCACTTATCGAAATGATAGGAAGTTTAGATAGAAGATGTATAGTAAGAATCCGTTTAAGAAAAAAAATTACATAAGACCATGCTGTTCCTGGGTTCGATGCCAGAGCACATAAACATTTCTCAAATAAGGAATATATGTAAAAAAGTAGGACGTCGCTTTGAGGCAGTTGCAGCTAATATTCCTGCTTGAATTTTTACACATAGTTACAGATGGTGATCTTCGATTGTGCTGCATTGAAAGTACCACCAGAAGGACTCGGGTTCGATGCCGGACGAGAAATTTGCTGATAATTTTCGAATATTTTCAATATTTTTCTACTATTGAGGACCCTCTCGATATGATGTCGACTTGGAATTTGTGTTATCAACATGCTTGCAGAAAGCAAGCAATATTTTACTCGTATCTTATATATATTATACTACAGAATAATTACATTCAATTCTCTGCAATGGAGTAGGTACACACTTTTCCATTATTGTATTTTCAATTCTTAGAAAATGCGTCTGAGAGTAAATTGCAAGAAGATTGGAAATGGTTAATGAAATAAACAGACCAACTCGAGGATGCGAAAAGAATCATAAAATGTAACACCAACTGAGAGGTAACTGCAGTGATTTTATATCCACAGAATTTCCTTCGAATCCAATTTTGTCATTACGGCATCAGTCATTGGCAGATTTCTGACCGACTGAAAAAATGAAAAACATTGACTTTAAAACACGATCGAAGAACGAATGGCGTTGTTCATCCATTTCGAAGGGAATCGGAGGAACTATCTGCAACATCTTCAAATGCGCGTACTTTTCACTGATGTAAAATACCAGTGATTTCGAAGATTCCGTCGCACATAGTTCGAGTAAATAGCAGTAATTTATGGCCAATCTTCGCCCTTTTGATCTTGTTTTTCGGGAGGATGTTGACGTCACTCGCTTCTCTGGAAAGCATCTCTCAGTAAGGCCTCCGAACGACGCTGCGGAAAATACTAATTCTGGAAACATTTCCCTTAAAGAGGAGGTTTTCTCCGCTCTGATAGAACGTTTTCTAACTTTTGGCTTCGATTCCGGCTATTATTGTTCCATGCTCATTATCTTCCACAGTTACTTCGTTTTCAGACGTAAAATATTAATTGGTGAAATTATTGATAATTATCAACTCGGACAGACCTGTCCGAGAAAAAGCCATTCGAGAATTGCGAATTGGGTTTCTAAGGAGTTTGTCTCGAGGGAAGATTATTAGGAAGGTATTTACTGGAAATGATACGCTAGTAGAATGAAACTGATGCTGGAAATTGCGAAAAGACGATGAGTGAGCACTTTGATGAACTACGAATGCAATTGAAGTTCCCAAAAGAAACGGTTTCGTAGAAAGTGGAGCCGAAAGAAGGTTCTTCTACGGCGATGAATACATTTCTACGCACAAAAACCGTATATTAGCCGAGGCTATTTATTTTAAATAGTCTCGGCTCTATTTATTTTAAATAGTCGTCGATTATAAAAGCACTGCCGTGGAAGAAAGGCTTTCAATTTTCGACTGAGTGGGCTAAGGAGACAACTTTTCTCTGGGGACAGCTGCAACGAATGTTATTTGATATTCTTCTCCTCAAATTAGTAGAGCGGGAAATTTTGCTACCAACCAAAACACGAGAATCTTCCATTCCATTCATTCACTCATTCGTTTAGATCATCCCTATGTGTCAGCTGTACTGAGGACAAAGGCTTGCTGCGTTTTCTTTCCATTTGCTTTTTATTCGAACCCTCACAAGGAAGCCCTGGCATTGTTAGAAATGCGAGCAGTTTTTCCGATAATATATCCTCTGAATTTGCGATTCCATTACAGTCAATTTCAACTTCCCACGACGCCAACCTTTCAACTTTTGCAACTGTCGTCTTGTGGAAGGTTTTATTCGGTACAATCAGTCAGTGGATCCTCACAATCGTTAAAATAAAATTAACTTTGAAAGTTTCGCCATCGTAATGAATAGCAAGAGTTGGATTAGGCGCCCGTTACTTCCAGAAATTATAATTTCATCACATTAACCAGAAAAACAAAAACGTAGTCACTGGCAATAATTGAATTTATTTCCGTAAATTCTAAAAAAACTAGAATAAGGTTCAAAGTGCGAGATGAAGGTAAACAGGCGAACTCGATGCACCTTCGAGAGGCCACACCTGGCCGGATGCGGTTTACCTAGCGGAAACTTTCAAAGCCAATGCGGTCATTTCCGATGGAAGAAAAAGTCTATAAATGTTTCATTTACGCAGTTATAAGGACCATTTAAGATAACAAATAAATGCCGATTTTATAAATCGAAGTTATCACATTTTTAGTTACTTACACGGAGAGGTCATGCGCGTTTTTAGTATTGGAGTTTTTTCTACTATTGATGAAAATTAAAAATATTTGCAAAAAAATAATTTTTTACAGTAGCACAAAAATATTACCTAAAACCTTCGGTAATTATCCCACTAAAAGCAAGGAGATTTAATGTAACTTAATCTTAGAAGCCTGCCTTCTGGCTACTGGTCTGACAACACTCTCAAACAAATTTTACTTGAAAATGATAGATTGATTGAGATAAAGATCTTCCTGCCCTGTACTCGTAGATCTGCCGTGTCCTTCTCTTCCCATTGCCACTGAAATATTGCTTCGGTCCATCTTTGTTTCAGTTTAAGTAATGTTTCACACAAAAATGAAAAACATCCCCTCACTCTGCTGGGATTCCATCCTTAACCAATTCCTCAGTTGAGGTACAGAAAGACTGCACTCCTTAGAGGAAGTCCATGATCGAGACATATTTCTGTAGATAAAGAAGTAGTTTAAATATCCGGATACAAATGTTACCTAGTAAACAGGCATACCTCCCTAGAATGTTATTGCCGATGACTTCTCCATTTACATAGGGATCTGGGAAGAGGAGATTAGGAAAGGTAATGTGAATTTTGAATTTTAAATAGAAACCTTTGAATCGACAATTACCGTAGTTTCTTTTAAGAGCTTTTCGACGGCTGAGGTTATTTTGCGGAGAACTCGCTTGGCTGGAAGTTTAAATGATCTAACTTGTTTGACCCGCTAGAAGCAAATACCTAAATACTTCATAAAAATTTGCACTGACTTTAAATCAATCGCTCGCTTTTTATTTAAATTATTTATAACTTCTATAAAAATTAGTGATTAATAAATGGTTACTGAGATCACTCATGTCCCTTTCCGCGATTCTGGAAGTTACAATATGCAAATAGCGAGTGCCAATTTAAGAAATTCAGCAGACAAGCGTCGCTTGCGTCAGCTCTCACAGCGTAATTGGAAAAAAAGCGAATTAAAATGTTCCGCTTTAATAAAGGGTGGCGACACTCTGCCGCCGCCATCTTTCTTTAAAGCAAAACTTCCTCGGTTGCAATTGACCCTTAAAATAGCAGTGATGCGCATACATTAGGATCGGAATTAGAACGCGCTGCAGTCAGACACTGTTGATTCTGTTGGGGGGAAGGCCAATGAGAGGGCAGCAGGATCATCACTCTGGATCCAGGATATCCTCATTACGCGGATGGGCGTGGCTAAGCCGATTAAAAAATTACGACACCAGCGCCGCCGGTGGTGGGACGCGTCAAGCGAAAAATCTCGCGCGATATAATTCCGCCATTTGACGAAAACGACAGTGAGCGCCAAATCGCATCCCAATCGCCCAATTTCTCCATTCGCGAATTTCCGGGAAATATAGCAAGTTTAAGTGAAAGAGTTGGGGTTTCGAGGGAATTGAAAATTGGGTCGGCTCTTCCCAAACTTGCAAATCCCAATTCATTAACACCGAATTCCATTCTTGCAGAAGAACAAATGAGTATGTGACAAATTTAAAACGGCGCAATGAATGAAAATCGTCGAATTTAAATTTTAATCTTTTATTTAAAATATTTTAATTAAGCGAGTTAAGGTATTGCTGAGGGTTGAACTGCTGCTGGATCAGTAGGATTCTTCTTATTTTGCTCTGTGGGGCCGTACACAAATAGGGGAGGGGGGGGGGGGTTCCAGCTAGGCGTTACGGGCCTGGTACGTGGGGGGAAAATGGGGGCAAGGTTAGGTTAGGCGCTACTTCACGGTTTTAGATCTGCAAAAAATAGCAAAATTTAGGCATGTTTAAAGTTTGAATTTAAAACTCGCGCGGAAAGGGGAAAGTTGGCAGCTCTGATCCGAGCGAGCACGAGGGTCGAAAGGAAGCAGTCAGAGTGGTAGGCTGCTGAGGTGCGATGCTGATTGTCAACAGGTCATGGCATCGAATCTAAGTGAAAAGCATGAATGGCCTTTAAAATTGAAATAGTTTAAAAGGGAATTATTATTGGGAACTAAAAATCTTTCTTCCCTGAATAAAAGCCCAAAACTTTCCACAAAGCACTCGCTACGGAGTGGAGGTGGGGGAAGGGGACCAGTCTGTTACAAGGGGGAGGAGGGGGGGGCGAAAATTGGAGAATATTGCGTTACGTAATTTGTGTATGACCCCTGTTTGGGTGCAAATACTTTCTTCCTCTACATTTTTACGCACCCAAAGAATTATATACTTATTTATCCATTTCTTGGGTTTACACGAATTTTCACTCTCTTAATCGCATGTCTCCACAACTACGAGAATGGCAAATAGATTTTGAGCAACGTTTAGAAGATTCGACAGAATTAGTGCATGAATGGAGGAGAATAAAACGAAGACATTGTAATGGTTCGCTGGGAAAATGATAACAGCATAATTCAGTAACAAATTTAGGATAATACACATAAAACTGCTTGATTCTTCTATATTTGTGTGCAATAACAGGAGATTCTGTTGAATTGGACGGATAGCGTAACTCTTTGACTACAGAATCATACGGCACCCATTAATTAAATACGAGTTTAGGTAACCCAGAAAACACTTTTACTAAAAGCTAGGAACTACCACTAGGGGTGAGTTGGCATAACGTAATATGAATAAGGATACTTAGACAAAAGACAACGATTTCCGAGGCGGGGAAACCCTTTATCCAAACTTGAGGTAACGTTAGGGTTGTCACCTTGCGAGCGGTTCATTCCGGGAGATTTTTAATGCTCTAGGGCAGGGTTTCGCAAACTATGTTCCGGGGAACACCGGTGTTCCGCTGACCTGAATTGGTGTTCCACGACGATTTGTAGTCTTAATAGAGAATTGGAGAATAGTCATTAAATTCGTTATTTATTCATATTTTTGTTTATATTATAATTTAATATTTAAAAATAATTAATAGATAAATAATTTGTTGCAATTAAATGATTTTTAAAATTTTACTCGTAGAATTACCTAACCTAAAAATAAGCTAAGTGTTCCGTTAAACTTCCCAGGTTTGCTTAAGTGTTCCATTGCAGAAAAAGTTTGGGAAACCCTGCTGTAGGGGAAAATTCCGGAATATTTTTTACTTAGGTTCCTAAAGTTACAGGATACTTTATCTCAACAAAAAATATTAATCACAAACAATTGATTTTTATTACTAAGCTCACGATTTGTATGCAACTGAATGTTTGTGGTGCTGAGTCGAGTTGTTATGCGAACTGACCCCATATCTAAAGAGCCCCTCGGGGATGTCAAAAACAAAATGGATTCCACACAATCCCAAACATCAGAAAAAAGATGCGCGAAATGTACAAGCGTGCGAGCACCGCCCCCAGGAGCGCCTCAATTCCATCTTGAGGTTCACCAGAACAAAAGATTGAAAACACGGCGCAGAATAACGATGAAACTGACTAACTTAGTGACCTTTCCTACCAGACTGAAATTACAGTGGATACTCTCCACTAGTGAGATGACGGCTTCGTTGTTGCAGGAAACAGAGGCTGTGGTGTGCCTACTGACCCTGGTCTCCCTATAATGATTCCCCGCAAAGCTACGCCTTCTAAATTCAATTTTACAAAGAGTAATGCTAACTGACCTTTGCTAATTTATGAAACTCTAAATAATGTAAAATAGTACGTCTGCAAAAATGTGTAATTTGTAATCTGAACACATTCTGAGACTTTCTGCTGATTGAGATTCTCAATTAGTTGCAAATGTGAATCAGCAACGGCGCATTCGACGTCGCCAAAAGATTACTGGCAAAAGATTTTAATTTCAACGACTGTTATCATGAAAATGAATTTGTAAAAGACTTCTTAGTATGATTTAACGTAAAATATTTTAATTAAAAGATTTATGGTTTAATTATTTTTTCATTAACTTTAGAACAGTTAGATGATGACAACAAGCGTCTATATCTATTACGAGTAAAATGTTGCTTGCATACTGCAAGCAGATTGACAACACTAGTTTCATATCGGCATCATCTCGGGACGGTCCTTAAAAGGAAAAAAAAGGATTGAAAGTAACCATAAAATTCACTGCAATTTAATCGTCGGGCATCGAACCCGGCTCTTACGGGTGAAACTCACTACGCAGTACAACAGAAGATCACCATCTGTAACTCTGTGTAAAAATTCAAGCAGAAATATTGGCTACAACTGCCTCAAAAGACGTTCTACTTTTCACAAATGTAAATTGCTCTCTGGATTCGAACCAAGGACGATCATTGCAATCTAAAACATGCTTTCGAAATTTATTTATTATTTCTATCTACATGCCGAATTTCAAGTTTCTATACTGTTGGGAAAGGGTTCAAAATAATTATTGAAAATCGGATCAGTTACTGATTGTAGAGACGCCTGGTGTCGAACCCAGGACACATTGGCAGCTGTGAATGCACATTTTGATTTGTAAAGACTTGCTCTTGGATCATGCTAAGTTTGATGTCGATAGCATGCCGGGAAGTACCTAAAAATGTTTTCCGTTATCTCCGTAAGAAATGCATTGAGGAATTTAAATGGACTTCTGGGATCGAACCAAGGACCATCAGCGAATATGTAAAATTTGATCCTGAAATTTATTATTGATCTCCAACTCAATGCCGAATTTCAAGTTTCCATGCCATCGGGAAATGGTCCAAAAAAATCTTAAAAATCGCCACAATGCAATTTAAACGGCCGATTTTTGCCCCGACCTAGCATCGAACCCAGGATATTTTTCGTAAAACTCATTTATGTTTTCGATAGTCCAAGACCATAAGTATAGGCACCTTGAGTTTTATTCCTCTACCTATGCGGAAAGTATTTTTTTTTAATTCCCGAAAATCACGGCAATGCATTTAAACGGGAAAAATCAGGACTTTGGGGCCCTCTGGAATCGAACCTATGACACTGAGGATCAAAGTCGCTTTTTTCCTGGGGGTTTCACGTTATGGCCAATACGTCATAAAAATTTCAAGGCAATGACGCTTGTAGTTTAGCCTGTGAATTTGTATCCTATCTATATAGCTATATAGCTATATAGCTATACGAGTAAAATGTAGCTTGCATACTGCAAGCAGATCGGCAATACTTATTTCATATCGGCATCATATCGGGACGGTCCTCAAAAGAAAAAAAAAAAGGGTTGAAATATTTCTTAAAATTCGCTGAACTTTCATCGTCTGGCATCGAACCCGGGTCTTTCCGGTGATACCTACTATGCAGCACAATAGAAGATCACCATCTCTAACTATGTGTTGAAATTCAAGCAGAAATATGGGCTACAACTGCCTCAAAAGACGTTCTAATTTTCACGAAAGTAAATGGCTCTCTGGATTCAAACCAAGGACGATCTTGGAAATCTAAAACATGTTTCTGAAAGTTATTTATGAT
Source organism: Sympetrum striolatum (assembly GCA_947579665.1). Classification (NCBI taxonomy): domain Eukaryota; kingdom Metazoa; phylum Arthropoda; class Insecta; order Odonata; family Libellulidae; genus Sympetrum; species Sympetrum striolatum. The sequence continues at coordinate 114,630,161 of OX388343.1, read as the reverse complement.
ATCTATCTATATGCCGAATTTCATGTTTCTATATTATTGGGAAAGGTTTCTAAATAATTCCTAAAAATCGGATCAACTTCTGATTGCAGAGACATCTGGTGTCGAACCCAGGAAATATAGTAAGCTGTGAATGCACAGTTTGATTTATTAAGACATGCTCTACTATCATGCAAAGTTTAAAGTCGATAGCATGCCGGGAAGTACCTAAATTTTGTTTCCGTTATCTCCGTAAGAAATGCATTGAGAAGTTCAAATGGCCCTCTGGAATCGAACCAAGGACCATCAGCGAACATGTAAAATTTGATTATGAAGTATATTCATGATATCTATCGACGTGCCGAGTTTGAAGTATCCATGTTATCGGGAAAGGATCCAAAAAAAATCTTCAAAATCGCCGCAATGCATTTTAAACGGCCGATTTTTGCCCCGACCTAGCATCGAACCATGGACCATGTTCGGCGATGTCTTTTTGATTTTCGTTGGATATGCACGGTTTCTAGCGATAGCTTGAATTTAAACTCTCTCCTTTTCCGGGAAGTGCCTCAAAAAAATTGACGAAAAACCCCGCAATGTATTCTTATGGGGAAAATCGCGACTTTGGGGCCCTCTGGAATCGAAGCCATGACACTGAGGTTCAAAATCGCAATTTTTCTGGTGGTTATACGTTATGGCCAATACGTCGTAAAAATTTCAAGTCAATGACGCTTGTGGTTTAGGCTGTGAATTAGTATCCTCTCTATCTATCTATCTATATGAATATATGAATGAATCCGGAGAAGCATCTATCTATTATACGAGTAAAATGTAGCTTGCATACTGCAAGCAGATCGACAACACTAATTTCATATCGGCATCATATCGGGACGGACAACAAAAGAAAAAAAATATTCAAAATATTCGTAGAATTCGCTGCAATTTAATCACCTGGCAGCGAACCCCGGTCTTCCTGGTGTACTTACTATGCAGCAAAATAGAAAATTACCATATCAAACTATGTGTGAAAATTCAAGCAAAACTATTAGGTGCAACTACCTCAAACGACGTCCTACTATTCACATACACTCCTTATTTGAGAAATTATAATGTGCTCTGGCATCGAACCCAGGAACAGCATGGTCTTATCTATTTTTTTTCTTAAACAAAGTGTTAATATACATCTTCCATCTAAGCAAGAGCTCCCTTACATATCGATAAATGCATAAAAAAATTATGAAAAGATACCCCATAGTATTATATATGGGTGATATTTTTACCGCCCGGCATCGAACCCGGGTCTTTCAGGCAATACTTTCTATGCAGCACAAAAGAAAAACACCATCTCTAACCGCGTATGCAAATTCAAGCAGAAATATTGGTTACAACTGCCTCAAATGACGTCCTACTTTTCCTTTATATTCCTTATGAGAGAAACGTTATTGTGCTCTGGCTTCGAACCCAGGAACAGTACGGTCTTATGAAAATTTTTTTCTAAAACTTATTCGTACCATACATCTTACAGCCAAGCACGAACATCCTATCATTTCGATAAGTGCATCTAAAAAAATAATGAAAAACGGCTCCCATGTATTTTAAAGGGCAGATCTTTGCATCGTCCTAGCATCGAACCCAGGATAACTTTTGTAAAAGTCATTGATGTTTTCGAAAGTCCAAGACCATAAATATAGGCACCTTGAGTTTTACTTCTCTACCTATCCGAAAAGTATTTTTTTTTAATTCCCGAAAATCACGGCAATGCATTCAAACGGGAAAAATCGGGACTTTGGGGCCCTCTGGAATCGAACCTATGACACTGAGGATCAAAGTCTCTTTTTTCCTGGGGGTTTCACGTTATGGCCAATATGTCATAAAAATTTCAGATCAATGACGCTTGTAGTTTAGGCTGTGAATTTGTATCCTATCTATCTATATAGGTATATATATGAATGAATCCGGAGAAGCATCTATATATAATAGATAGGTATAGATAGATAGGATACAAATTCACAGGCTAAACCACAAGCGTCATTGACTTGAAATTTTTATGACACATTGGCCATAACGTGAAACCCCCAGGAAAAAAGCGACTTTGATCCTCAGTGTCATAGGTTCGATTCCAGAGGGCTCCAAAGTCCCGATTTTTCCCGTTTAAATGCATTGCCGTGATTTTCGGGAATTTTTAAAAAATACTTGCCGGATAGGTAGGGACTTAAAACTCAAGAGCCGATATATATCGTCATGATCTATCGAAAACATAAATGATTTTTACGGAAAATATCCTGGGTTCGATGCTAGGTCAAGGCAAAAATCGGCCGTTTAAAATGCATTGTGGCGATTTTTAAGATTTTTTTTCGACCCTTTCCCGATGACATGGAAAATTGAAATTCTGCATGAAGTTGGAGATCATAAATATATTTCATAATCCAATTTTACATATTCGCTGATGGTGCTTGGTTCGATCCCAGAGAGCCATTTACATTCCTCAATGCATTTCTTATGGAGATAACGGAAAAAGGTTTTAGGTACTTCCCGGCATGATATCGACTTCAAACTTTGCATAATATAAGATGAAGTACTTATAAGTCATAATGTGCGTTCCCAGCTAACAATATTTCCTGGGTTCGACACCAGGCGTCTCTACAATCAGTAAATTATCCGATTTTTAGGAATTTTTTTGAACCCCTTCCCAATAATATTAAAACATGAAATTAGGTATATAGATAGAGAACATAGATGCATTTCAAAAACATATTTTAGATCTCCTAGATCGTACTTGGTTCGAACCCAGAGAGCCATTTACATTATTGAAAAGTAGGACGTCGTTTGAGGCAGTTGGAGCCAATATTTCTGCTTGAATTTTCACACATAGTAAGAGATGGTGATTTTCTGTTGTGCTGCATATTACGTTAACCAGGAAGGCCTAGGTTCGATGCCAGACGATTAAATTGCAGCGAATTTTAAGAACTTTTTCAATCCCTTTTTATTTTCGATTGAGGGCCGTCCCGATATGATGCCAACAAGAAATTATTGTTGTCGATCTGCTTGCAGTATGCAAGCTACATTTTACTCGTATATTCATATATATATACGAGTAAAATGTTGCTTGCATACTGCAAGCAGAACGACAACACTATTTTCATGTCGGCATCGTATCGGGACGGCCATCAAAGAAAAAAAGGGATTGAAATTTTTCTTAAAATTCGCTGAAATTCCATCGCCTGGCATCGAACCCGGGTATTTACTGTGAACTTACTATGCAGCACAATAGAACATCACCATCTCTAACTATGTGTGAAAATTCAAGCAGAAATATGGGCTACAACTGCCTCAAAAGACGTTCTAATTTTCACGAATTTAAATGGCTCTCTGGATTCGAACCAAGGACAATTTTGGAAATCTAAAAAATGTTTCTGAAAGTTATTTATGATCTCTATCTATATGCCGAATTTGAAGTTTCTATATGATTGGCAAAGGTTTCAAAATAATTCCTAAAAATCGGATCAACTTCTGATTGCAGAGACACCTGGTGTCGAACCCAGGACACATTGATATCTGTGAATACACGGTTTGATTTGCACGGACTTGATCATTCTTTGTACAAAGTTTGAAGTCGATGTCGTGCCTGGAAATACCTAAAATGTGTTTCCGTAATCTCCATAAGAAATGCATTGAGGAATGTAAATGGCCCTCTGGGATCGAACCAAGGACCATAAGGGAATATGAAAAATTTGATTATGAAATATAATTATGATATCTAACGCCATGCCGAATTTCAAGTTCCTATGCCATCGGAAAAGGGTCCAAAAAAAATCTTAAAAATCGCCGCAATGCATTTTAAACGGCCGATTTTTGCCTCGACCTAGCATCGAACCCAGGATATTTTCAGTAAAACTCATTTAAGTTTTCGATAGATCATGACCATATATTTCGGCTCCTTGAGTTTTAAGTCCCTACCTATCCGGCAAGTATTTTTTAAAAATTCTCGAAAATCAAAGCAATGCATTTAAACGGGAAAAATCGGGACTTTGGGACCCTCTGGAATCGAACCCATGACACTGAAGTTCAAAATCGCAATTTTTCTGGCGGTTACACGTTATGGCCAATATGTCGTAAAAATTTCAAGTCAATGACGCTTGTGGTTTGGCCTGTGAGTTTGTATCCTCTCTATATATATATCTATTATATATAGATGCTTCTCCGGATTCATTCATATATATAGCTATATAGATAGGATACAAATTCACAGGCTAAACCACAAGCGTCATTGAATTGAAATTTTTATGACATATTGGCCATAACGTATAACCCCCAGGAAAAAAGCGACTTTGATCCTCAGTGTCATAGGTTCGATTCCAGAGGGCCCCAAAGTCCCGATTTTTCCCGTTTAAATGCATTGCCGTGATTTTCGGGAATTAAAAAAAAATAGTTTCCGGAAAGTTAGAGAAATAAAACTAAAGGTGTCTATATGTATGGTCTTGGACTTTCGAAAACATCAATGACTTTCACAAAAAATATCCTGGGTTCGATGCTAGGACGATGCAAAAATCTACCCTTTAAAATACATGGGAGCTGTTTTTCATTATTTTTTTTGATGCACTTCTCGAAAAAATAGGAAGTTCGTGCTTAGCCGGAAAGTGTAAGGTAAGAATTAGTTTAAGAAAAAAATTTTCATATGACCGCACTATTCCTGGGTTCGATGCCAGAGCACATTAACATTTTTCTCATAAGGAATATAAGGGAAAAGTAAGACTTCGATTGAGGCAGTTGCAGCCAATATTTCTGCTTGAATTTTCGCACTTAGTTAAAGAATAATATCTTCTATTATGTTGCATAGGAAGTTTCACCAGAAAGTCCCGGGTTCGATGCGGGGCGGTAAATATGTCTCCCGTTTAAAATACATAGGGTTTGTATTTCATTATTTTTTTGATGCACTTATCGGAATAATAGGAAGTTCTTGCTTCTATGGAAGATGTATATTAAGACTCGGTTTAAGAAAAAAATTAATGTAAGACCATGCTGTTCCTGGGTTCGATGCCAGAGCACATTACAATTTCTCACATAAGGAATATATGTGAAAAGTAGGTCGTCATTTGAGGCAGTTGCAGCCAATATTTCTGCCTGAATTTTCACTCTTAGTTACAGATGGTGATCTTCTGTTGCGCTGCATAATAAGTTCACCAGGAAGACCCGAGTTCGATGCCAGACGATTAAATTGCAGCGTATTTTAGGAATGTTTTCAATCATTTTTTCTATTGAGGACCGACCCACTATGATGCCGATATGAAATTAGTTTTGTTGATCTGCTTGCAGTATGCAAGCTGCATTTTACTCGTATATATATATAGATGCTTCTCCGGATTCATTCATATATCATATATATATATAGAGAGGATACAAATTCACAGGCTAAACCACAAGGGTCATTGAATTGAAATTTTTACGACATATTGGCCATAACGTGTAACCGCCAGAAAAATTGTGATTTTGAACCTCAGTGTCATGGGTTCGATTCCAGAGGGCCCCAAAGTCCCGATTTTTCCCGTTTAAATGCATTGCTTTGATTTTCGGGAATTTTTAAAAAATACTTGCCGGATAGGTAGGGACTCAAAACTCAAGGAGCCGATATATATGGTCATGATCTATCGAAAACATAAATGAGTTTTACTAAAAATATACTGGGTTCGATGCTAGGTCGAGGCAAAAATCGGCCGTTTAAAATGCATTGTGGCGATTTTTAAGATTTTTTTTGGACCCTTTCCCGATGGCATGGAAACTTGAAACTCGGCACGTAAATACATAAAATGAATATATTTCATAATCAAATTTTAGATGTTCGCTGATGATCCTTGGTTCGATCCCAGAGGGACATTTAAATTCCTCAATGCATTTCTTACGGAGATAACGGAAACAAATTTTAGGTACTTCCCGGCATGCTATCGACCTCAAACTTTGCATGATAAAAGAACAAGACTTAACAAATCAAACTCTTAATTCACAGCAATCAATGTGTCCTGGGTTCGACACCAGGTGTCTCTGCAATCAGAAGTTGATCCGATGTTTAGGAATTATTTTGAAACCTTTTCCAATGATATAGAAACTTGAAATTTGGCATATAGATTGAGATGATTAATAACTTTCAGAAACATATTTGAGATTTCCATGATCGTCCTTGCTTCGAGTCCCGAGAGCCATTTACATTCGTGAACATTAGAGCGTCTTTTGAAGCAGTTGTAGCCAATATTTCTGCTTGAATTTTCACACATAGTTAGAGATGGTGATCTTCTATTGTGTTTCATAGTAGTATTACCAGTATGACCCGGGTTCGATGCCAGACGATGAAATTTCAGCGAATTTTAAGAAAAAATTAAATCCTTTTTTTTTTCTTATGAGGACCGTCCCGAAGTGATGCCGATATGAAATTAGTATTGCCGATCTGCTTGCAGTATGCAAGCAACATCTTACTCGTATATATATATGGATACATGAATGAATCCGGAGAAGCATCTATATATAATAAATAGATATATAGAGAGGATACAAAGTCACAGGCTAAACCAGTAGCGTCAATGGCTTGAAATTTTTACGACATATTGGCTATAACGTATAACCTCCAGAAAAATTGCGATTTTGAACCTCGATGTCATGGGTTCGATTCCAGAGGGCCTCAAAGTCCCGATTTTTCCCGTTTAAATGCATTGCTTTGATTTTTGGGAATTAAAAAAAAATACTTTCCGGATAGGTAGCGAATCAAAACTCAAGGAGCCTATATATATTGTCATGATCTATCGAAAACATAAATGAATTTAACGGAAAATATCCTGGGTTCGATGCTAGAACGGGGCAAAAATCGGCCGTTTAAATTGCATTGTGGCGATTTTTATGATTTTTTTTGGACCCTTTCCCGATGACGTGGAAACTTGAAACTCGGCATGGAGTTGGAGATCAATAATAAAAATCAGGATCAAATTTTACATATTCGCTGATGGTCCTTGGTTCGATCCTAGAGGGCCATTTAAATTCCTCAATGCATTTCTTACGGAGATAACGGAAACAAATTATAGGTACTTCCCGGCACGATAAAGACTTAAAACTTTGCACTAAGAAAGATTAAGTGTATACAAATCAAACTTTGCATTCCCAGCTGTCAATGTGTCCTGGGTTCAACACCAGGCGTCTCTACAATCAGTAACTGATCCGATTTTCAATAATTATTTTGAACCCTTTTCCAACAATATAGAAACTTGAAATTCGGCATGTAGATAGAGATCATAAATAACTTTCAGAAACATATTTTAGATCTCCTAGATCGTACTTGGTTCGAACCCAGAGAGCCATTTACATTATTGAAAAGTAGGACGTCGTTTGAGGCAGTTGGAGCCAATATTTCTGCTTGAATTTTCACACATAGTAAGAGATGGTGATTTTCTGTTGTGCTGCATATTACGTTAACCAGGAAGGCCTAGGTTCGATGCCAGACGATTAAATTGCAGCGAATTTTAAGAACTTTTTCAATCCCTTTTTATTTTCGATTGAGGGCCGTCCCGATATGATGCCAACAAGAAATTATTGTTGTCGATCTGCTTGCAGTATGCAAGCTACATTTTACTCGTATATTCATATATATATACGAGTAAAATGTTGCTTGCATACTGCAAGCAGAACGACAACACTATTTTCATGTCGGCATCGTATCGGGACGGCCATCAAAGAAAAAAAGGGATTGAAATTTTTCTTAAAATTCGCTGAAATTCCATCGCCTGGCATCGAACCCGGGTATTTACTGTGAACTTACTATGCAGCACAATAGAACATCACCATCTCTAACTATGTGTGAAAATTCAAGCAGAAATATGGGCTACAACTGCCTCAAAAGACGTTCTAATTTTCACGAATTTAAATGGCTCTCTGGATTCGAACCAAGGACAATTTTGGAAATCTAAAAAATGTTTCTGAAAGTTATTTATGATCTCTATCTATATGCCGAATTTGAAGTTTCTATATGATTGTCAAAGGTTTCAAAATAATTCCTAAAAATCGGATCAACTTCTGATTGCAGAGACACCTGGTGTCGAACCCAGGACACATTGATATCTGTGAATACACGGTTTGATTTGCACGGACTTGATCATTCTTTGTACAAAGTTTGAAGTCGATGTCGTGCCTGGAAATACCTAAAATGTGTTTCCGTAATCTCCATAAGAAATGCATTGAGGAATGTAAATGGCCCTCTGGGATCGAACCAAGGACCATAAGGGAATATGAAAAATTTGATTATGAAATATAATTATGATATCTAACGCCATGCCGAATTTCAAGTTCCTATGCCATCGGAAAAGGGTCCAAAAAAAATCTTAAAAATCGCCGCAATGCATTTTAAACGGCCGATTTTTGCCTCGACCTAGCATCGAACCCAGGATATTTTCAGTAAAACTCATTTAAGTTTTCGATAGATCATGACCATATATTTCGGCTCCTTGAGTTTTAAGTCCCTACCTATCCGGCAAGTATTTTTTAAAAATTCTCGAAAATCAAAGCAATGCATTTAAACGGGAAAAATCGGGACTTTGGGACCCTCTGGAATCGAACCCATGACACTGAAGTTCAAAATCGCAATTTTTCTGGCGGTTACACGTTATGGCCAATATGTCGTAAAAATTTCAAGTCAATGACGCTTGTGGTTTGGCCTGTGAGTTTGTATCCTCTCTATATATCTATTAAATATAGATGCTTCTCCGGATTCATTCAAGGATATAGATAGATAGATAGATAGATAGGATACTAATTCACAGCCTAAACTAGAAGCGTCATCGACTTGAAATTTTTACGACGTATTGGCCATAACGTATAACCACCAGAAAAATTGCGATTTTGAACCTCAGTGTCATGGGTTCGATTCCAGAGGGCCCCAAAGTCGCGATTTTCCCCATAAGAATACATTGCGGGGATTTTCGAAACTTTTTTTGAGGCACTTCCCGGAAAAGGAGAGAGTTGAAATTCAAGGGATCGCTAGAAGCCATGCATATCCAACGAAAATCAAAAAGACATCGCCAAATATGGTCCATGGTTCGATGCTAGGTTGGGGCAAAAATCGGCTGTTTAAAATACATTGCGGCGATTTTTAAGATTTTATTTGGACCAATTGCCGATGGCATGGAAACTTGAAATTCGGCATGAGGTTAGATATCATGAATATATTTCATAATCAAATTTTACATATTCGCTGATGGTCCTTGGTTCGATCCCAGAGGGCCATTTGCACTTCTCAATGCATTTCTTACGGAGATAACGGACAAAAAATTTAGGTACTTCCCGTTATGCTATTGACTTCAGACTTGGCATGACACAAGAGCAAATTTATACAAATGAAACTGTGCATTCACAGCTTACAATATGTCCTGGGTTCGACACCAGGTGTCTCTGCAATCAGAAGTTGATCCGATTTTTAGGAATTATTTTGAAACCTTTCCCAATAATATAGAAACTTGAAATTCGGCATATAGATAGACATCATAAGTAACTTTCAGAAACATCTTTTAGATTTCCAAGATCGTCCTTGGTTCGAGTCCCGAGAGCCATTTACATTCGTGAAAATTAGAACGTCTTTTGAGGCAGTTGTAGCCCATATTTCTGCTTGAAATTTCACACATAGTTAGATATGGCGATGTTCTATTGTGCTGTATAGTAAGTTCAACAGTAAAGACCCGGGTTCGATGCCAGACGATGAAATTTCAGCGAATTTTAAGAAACAATTAAATCCTTTTTTTTTCTTTTGAGGACCGTCCCGATATAATGCCGATATGAAATTAGTGTTGTCGATCTGCTTGCAGTATGCAAGCAACATTTTACTCGTATATATATATGGATACATGAATGAATCCGGAGAAGCATCTATATATAATAAATAGATATATAGAGAGGATACAAAGTCACAGGCTAAACCAGTAGCGTCAATGGCTTGAAATTTTTACGACATATTGGCTATAACGTATAACCTCCAGAAAAATTGCGATTTTGAACCTCGATGTCATGGGTTCGATTCCAGAGGGCCTCAAAGTCCCGATTTTTCCCGTTTAAATGCATTGCTTTGATTTTTGGGAATTAAAAAAAAATACTTTCCGGATAGGTAGCGAATCAAAACTCAAGGAGCCTATATATATTGTCATGATCTATCGAAAACATAAATGAATTTAACGGAAAATATCCTGGGTTCGATGCTAGAACGGGGCAAAAATCGGCCGTTTAAATTGCATTGTGGCGATTTTTATGATTTTTTTTGGACCCTTTCCCGATGACGTGGAAACTTGAAACTCGGCATGGAGTTGGAGATCAATAATAAAAATCAGGATCAAATTTTACATATTCGCTGATGGTCCTTGGTTCGATCCTAGAGGGCCATTTAAATTCCTCAATGCATTTCTTACGGAGATAACGGAAACAAATTATAGGTACTTCCCGGCACGATAAAGACTTAAAACTTTGCACTAAGAAAGATTAAGTGTATACAAATCAAACTTTGCATTCCCAGCTGTCAATGTGTCCTGGGTTCAACACCAGGCGTCTCTACAATCAGTAACTGATCCGATTTTCAATAATTATTTTGAACCCTTTTCCAACAATATAGAAACTTGAAATTCGGCATGTAGATAGAGATCATAAATAACTTTCAGAAACATTTTTTAGATTTCCAAGATCGTCCTTGGTTCGAATCCAGAGAGCCATTTAAATTCGTGTAAATTAGAACTTCTTTTGAGGCAGTTGTAGCCCATATTTCTGCTTGAATTTTCACACATAGTTTGAGATGGCGATGTTCTATTGCGCTGCATAGTAAGTTCAACAGTAAAGACCCCGGTTCGATGCCAGACGATGGAATTTCAGCAAATTTTAAGAAAAATTTTAATCCATTTTTTTCTTTTGATGGCCGTCCCGATATGATGCCGACATGAAAATAGTGTTGTCGATCTGCTTGCAGTATGCAAGCTACATTTTACTCGTATATATAAACAGATATACAGATTTATTATGAAAAAACTGGGCCTTTCCCAATCGTGTATGAATAACTTTTGATCCTTAAGCGCGCTTGGAGAATGCAAAACCTTTTCACAAGAATCCCTATCGGAGCGAAGAATGGAATATAAAAAGAAAGATGCCAATGGTGTGCATATCCATCACCGAATAAAATGCTAGCAATAAGTTACGGAATTAATGGAATTTTTGCATTATTTACTATTAAAACACCGCAGAACCTAATTATCCATGCCACATTGAATTAAAAAATACAAGAAAATGCTATTGATAACACCGTAAGACACGTTTTGTCCTTGGCAAGTGAGTGGCTTTTCCCCCTTTCATATGTCTAAAAAGATTGCCACTAACGTAAGTACCTTCCAAAGTTTGCTTTTGAGTTCAGGAGAATGAGTTTCACATTATGCATATCCTCATATACATGAATGGGTAGATAATTTTTATGAACTGATTATTTTTGATCTAGATGTTTTGATACTTTAAGACACACACAATATTTAGAAATGTGAGGTATTTTCTAGATTTTACGATTTTAATGCTCATTTCCTTCCCGATTTAGTCTAAATGTGTAGCCTACCATCATGTTCTCGTTGAACTGTATTGAGCTTTAAAAGGCCGTAGTACCCTTGTGGAAGTGTTGGCCGTGCATTTCCCCAATGTTTCACTCTACATTAATACTGGATTTTTACTCCGCGTGCCGTCAATGGTGTGTGGTATGTATTGACACCGACATCCCTATCTAATCCAAGCGATTATCTATAAGAATGAGAAACCAGAAGTTCCGTCTCTGCGATCTCTTCCTAGTTTTTTTGATTCGAAGATCGATTTCATTTTTAATTGGAACTCTCATTTACTTCGTCTAAAAACTGATGAATTTTTCGATAAGTTTCCGTCGGTAATAAGATCTCCTCATCAGAAGCGAATTCCAACCGAAGGCACGCTGTTCATATCCCCACTAACGAATCGATCTGCTCTACGCCGTCTCCAAATCTGAGATTAAACCCACGCGGATCCCAAATCGCACGGAAGAATTCCATTCGCTTTGCCGATTGCATCTCGAAATGAAAAAAAGCAGGGAAATTATTTGAGAAATAAAATATCTTCAAATCCAAATTCGCTGCTAAACAGTTTCTGTTAATGGTGAGAAGAACCAAAGTGCTACTGAGTTTCGCATATTAACATGAGCACGACCGAGGAATCGCAAATTATGAAAATAGGAAGACATTCAATCAGATTTTGAGAGCAAATGCTATGGAGCTAAATTTCAACACACAAACCCAAGAATAAATAATAGAACATTTTTCCTAAAACTTAAGAGGGCAGATCTGCGATGGAAGCGAGTGTTAAAGGCGACCGTGAAAACACTTTTTTGGAATGAAGCAATTTTTCCCCAACAGCGTCAGACAGGTAATGCCACCAACAACAGTGTGGCAAGATATACTCCAAATAGAATGTTTTTTCCCCGATTGCAGGGATATACGTTGATTCTTCCAACGTCTAACTCCAAACCCTCTAATTAACATATTTCAAAGGCAGACACAATCAATATGAAGACAAGGATAATACGCGAGAAATTTCTCTTGTTCTCGCGGTCGTCTTTAGATATTCAAACAATGGTGACCACTATATGATTACAAGAAAGATACCTAAGCGAAACCCTACGAAAAATCTTCCATACTCGCCATTTTCGTCCAATGCAGACATAGCCTTCGCGAAGTTACTAAAAATAGTAGTTTTAGAGTTAGCGCATGCAATAAACTATGGTGTCGATCGAATTCTATTTTGGTAGCGCGGCTGGAGTTTCATTTTCTTCATTTTACTGTGAGAGCACGCGAGAGAAGGAATTGGTGTTTCTAGGAAATATAATTTGACGCAATGTGTATACTTCTGTGAAAACGTATTCTCTTGATCTGAGATTTCAAACTAACAGTATGGAATGATAATAATATGTTGATTACGGGTGTTATCCCATTGACAGTTTACAATGAAAATATTTAGTGTAATGAAATACTACCGCAATAAGAAATAAACTCAAGAAAAATAAATGCAATCAATAAAATAGTACCTTGAAGATACTATTAATAATATAGAAAATGCAATTAATTAGCGTTGAGTATTTTTGAGCAATAACAGCAGTTTTGTTGCGTATATGTTTCGCAATAAATTGTAGGTTTTTCCTGGTGTTTTCCTGAGAAACACGAAAACTCAATATGTTTGAAAGTTCACAGGAATCTACCATATTGTTTAACATGGAATACAAAAGAATGGAATTAATTACCTGAAGATATTCTTTACCTTTTATTCTTAATTTTTATGTGGAGGGACGACACGAATATTACTGTAGTAAAGTATTTAAATTTTTGCAGAGTATCAATACAAATTTAAATTTAAAAGCTAGTACTTCTCCCTTCCAAATTGGGCAAGAGTGCAATCACAACAAATGAAACAGACACATCACTTCTACAGAAAACGACTTTTGAAAATCAACGACGGGCGATTGATCGCCATCACCGGCTACAAAACGGAGACTAATCTGATCTAATGTTCTTCCTTTGCACAAATGGGTCTTCCTTATTATATCTATCTTCCAACTTGGTAATCAACGGGTACTTTTTATTTGTTATATACTTTGACTTCGGATGAAGGTTTTTATATTCGCCTAAATCTCGATGCCCAGACGATAAAAAAGCAAACTTTCGCATTATAAACAGTGGATGCTCCATGAATGTATTGCTCCTCGGTTTATACCCAAGATCAATTACAACGTTATAGTGAAATTTGCATGTAAAGTTTATTTTCTGCTTCTATTTCCATTTCATAAGTTCATATAAAAAGAAACACCGTACAAGCTTGAAGCCAATTTCTAAGAAATTATATTGATATGAAGATGAATGAATGATATTCTTTATTATCGATTAATTTAAAACGTCGATTAAAGATTTCAGCAACAAATTCTGAGAAATTTGCGTTAAAATTCTTTTCTTTTCGATAACCACTTCATCAGAACGAAGCTAATATGAAAGACGCTGGGTTTGCACAAAGGGAACTACTATGCGTGATTCCACTTATATTTTTCTCACTGAGAATCAACGGGCACTTCAGAGAATAAGAAACAAAAATACAATTTGGTGAATCAAAAAGCTGGGTAAATAAATGTAGCAGGTCACTCACATTCACTTACCTCTTCAAGTACCTCTCTAAGAAATCGGCGTCTCCTGTTAAACAATTGCTTTATTCGCCATCGTTCAGAAGAATTCAGGAGTTAATGGTGTACGTAGAGAAGGAGTTAGAGGTGTACGTAGAGAAGGAGTTAGAGGTGTACGTAGAGAAGGAGTTAGAGGTGTACGTAAAGAAAGGAATGGAGTGGGGAAAAATCATCTTTATGTTAATCCAGGGAATAAAATTCGAGTAATATTTGAGAACATCGGATATAATGATAATGCAGAGTGGACAAACTAACCCTGTTTAATCGAGAGCTGTTGCATATTCGGAAATTCGTCCGAATTCGCTGCCATCTCCGATACACTCAACCGACGGAAAGACGCCGAAATCGATACTTCTAGGATCGCCCATCCTTCAATCGCTAAGAATTGGGATTGGAAGAAAGAGTTCCCTGGTTCGATTCCCAGTGTGAGCGAATTAGTCTAAGCTGTCCTAGGACTTTTTGAAAATACTACTAAACATGCTCTCATTCGATGGAATTTTCTTTTCATAATGTTACTCCTTTTTCCTTGTGATGTTCTTTTTTGACCACTGCTCGTCTCCTCAGCGCCAAGCTCAATTAGCTGTGTCAACAAAGGTGAAAATAAATATATTTTTTAATGTTGAACTACGATTCAGTTGGAATACAAAAGACATCACCGGAAAACAACTTTGGCATCAGCTCATCAGCGAAATACATTTGTCCCCAACAAGGACAACGACGATGGTGAAAAATGAAATTTTGTTAGGAAATAGTCAAATACGTACATAATTTACAAAATCAAAGCTTTAAATTTGAAATTAAGGCGGTTGAATTAAAGTAAGGAATTCCAATACGCGATATGGCCCGGTCATTGCAGCTCCATTTTTGGTGCGTTATCAACTGTGTCATCGGAATTATAAAATTCAAACCTAATTTATTTGAGCGACGGCATTTTATCGAAGAAAATTTCATCCAAAGACTGCGCAAAATACGTGATTATTTTAATATAATAACTCTTTACTACAATAATTATAATTTATTACAACTATTTTCTATCAACGCTACCATTTTCACAGAACATCAACTAGAGCTAACACGCATGAATGAGTAAACAATTGAATTGACTCTTGATACGGCCTTTTTAAAGTACAACGATTGACGTCCATGTTTGAGAGACAAAACTTATTTAAACTTGCTCCAGAACGGCTTTATCTTACTTTTTAGAGTCAGGAGCGTTGGACGGTCGAATCAGCGTCTGAACAAATTCGAGGTAACAAATTAATTTCGACGTAAATGCGTTTCTTTGTTTATACGCATTTTCTATTAAAATTGATACACGTAATAAGGAAATATGTTGCAGAAATAAATTCTGAAACTCTCCTAAGATGAAAGATGAAGTGAGGCTCAATCAGTAATATCCGAAAAGCGCAATTTGGAGCATCTACTTGACGATTACGACAAACACATTTGTGTATTTAACAACTTCCCTTCAGCTGCAATTTCAGGAGTTAAAAAATAAATTACTGTGGCCCATAAATTACAATGAATGGACCATTCGTCTATTCATCCCATCAGAGGATAGAGCCCTAGCCCGACGAGTGGCTCCGATAACAGATATGTAAGAATGAGTTTATCAAGAGAAATCAAATCAAGGCTGGAACCTTTTCGAGTATACATAGTATATGCTTGGGAAGTACTTTCTCTCCGTTATGCTCATACTCTACAATAATAAAATTTTATTTGGCCTTCGACATTTAACTGGTTCCCTAAGTATATTACAAATATCACATTACAAATGCCGAGTAGAGAATTTTTATACGAACTCCACGGAGAGAGGCGTTGTTTAGTACGGCTGCATGAATATGTACAATTGGGAATCGCTCGATCATGACGCAGATACGTCCACAGACAATAAGTATTTGCAACGACTTTTCCTTCTAAAGGGTCTGTAACCCCGTTCAAAAGTATTCCTTACCTTTTCAGGACCAAATAAGGATGCTAATCCCGAGGAAGGAGCGAGAAATAATCCGGAAGGAGGACTTGTTGAATTATGCAACTAATATATTACTGATTTCGTCCATAGGATAGGTTTATCCTAAAAATATAGCGGAGAAAATAGCCGCCCAGTAAAATACTGATGCCTAAACATGGAAGTCGAAATGAAGTTTTTGGTAATTATTCTGAATAACATTCATTGGTGGATATGGGAAGAAAAAGAAATTTCGTGAAAAATAGATAAAACAGACTACTTTTGCGAGAATAAAAAATACGTCAGAAAGATGAGGAATAAGGGAATTGCAGTAAAACTACTTAAGACATGTAATTGAGGTAAAATTGCAACTAAATAAGAGGACTATTAAAAATAGGAGGGAGAATCAAGGGATAAACCGAATGGCCTCATAAAACATCGAGAAAACGCGTGAGATGCAACTGCAAAGCAAAAAGTGCTGGAAAAATTAGTTGGTTAAACGAAATTTACCAGAATATGTTGAATATCTGAAGGAAAAAAATAATTGATCCATGGTAAACAAACTTTTACTAGAGCACTAATTTATTATGTCTTTATTTTGTCATCTGAAGATGTAGCGACGCTACGAAACCTGGGTCGTGTTATTCGGATAATAAATTAGTGGTCTAGTAAAAGTTTGTTTACATGGATTTTTTACAAGTTAATAAGTACCATAAAATTAACCCTGATTCGGTATCGTTTATAAAATAATTGGTTTGGGAAAAAATAAAGCAAATGGGGAAATTAGATATACGAGTGTGCTTAGGCGAATATATATCACCTACTTAAAAAACGACTGCCTAGACATAACTATTTTATTTGTTTCATATTGCAACTATAGCTTTCTGTAATTTTTGACAGGTTTTTTTGCTTTGAGAAATCCAATCACACCACTATTTCCTATTGCGGCAATCGTTTTGTGAGCAAAGCACAATACGCCCACAGCTCCAATCACAGATTGCGGTGGTGATATCCTCGTATTTTCAAAGATTGCTCAAACAAGACTGAAAAACCTTGCTACAGCAATAGAAAGAAATCTAGGAAAAGTAGGAAAGATTCGGCAAGAGATCTGCTCTGAACGAAGAAAGATTTTTGAAAACAAATAAAGAAAGGCCTTCCATATTGCAGATGAATGGACGACAGTGGAAATTGGAGGATGTTGTTGCTACAAAAAAGACATTTGAGGGAAATGGGATGCCTTCGATGAAAAGGCAAGTATTTTCTGCACGTTTTTTTGCAGTAACTAAATTAAACCGCTTCCATACCGAATACACTCCTTGGATTGCGAATAAATAGTGATAATGTTTCAAAATACTGCAAAATGGAAAACTGTGCTCATTTATTATTACGCGAGGTGATCGAGTAATTGATGGCGTTGAACAGAATAGATGTGATACTCCAAAATACACATGCAAATGTTTTCATCCGACTTTTGCGACAGTCAATGGAAAATCAAACACACACTGAACACTCACATACGGTAGATTAACAAGAAGCACTTGCTATCAGCAATTGCAAGATCCCAAGTGGTTACACAGCTGTAACCATTACAATAAATTATGGACACTGATTCTCAATCAACAAAGTAGAACGGTATCACTTCGACAATACGAAAAAAAAGGAATTAGAATATCATAAAATGTGGAACGAAGGGATAACGGATCAAATCTGTCACTGAGGTCTGTCCTCTAGCTAGGAAGGACAATTGAGAAAGACGAAGTAGAGTGCAGGGAAACGAAGAAGAAATAGATGAGACATAAATAGACGTTATTGAGGATCTTTTGTTTCAAACCTGGAAAACTGAAGGAATCGGAAATGAACAGCTCAGCAGTAATCTAAGAATGTCGAAACGACTGCATCGAAGTGAGTGCTTCAGCGTTGCGTCTCCTTGCAAGTATTCAAATTTAGAGTTTAAAAAGAGCTTCGAGGTGTTTGGGGAGCACTTGCGGGGGTTCCCCTTCAAATGGAGAGAACATGTATTTTAATAGAGCAGCCTCTTAGTTTAATTTGCAAGCTTATTTGTTAGAGATTTAAACCATTCTCTATGAGCACCTTCGTGCATGCCGTTTTCCTAATACTTTTGGAGAAAGCCTGTCTTTCATACAGCTGATTCTAACAAATATGGCGGCTCCATCAGCTTCTGCATTAATTTGCGAGGTCTCAACGATCCGCAATTCTCGATAATGTTGTCAAATCTGTATGTATTCCAGAGTGAGCAGTTCGCATGGCATCAGTTACCTATCGGGAAAGTCCTCTCTTTCCAGTTTTTCATTTGTTTTCAGGATCCTTGAAGCTAGGGAGCGAACGGAAAGCGTACTCTGTTCGCAGTAATTTGGCTTTTGAGAAAGAATAAGAATTTTTGTCATAATATGAATATAATTTTACCAAAGGGTGTCTGGCTCGCAAGCGATCGCCCAGCGTTGGACGTGCACTTGACAACGGAGCGAGCGAGCGACTTATTGACGGAGCGATGACATTATGCTGTCCGAAAATCTCCTACCGAAAAAGTGCAATAGATATGGATACATACAATCACAGGGGTAGTATTACTATCTCCCTCTATTGCCCAAAAGTGAAGCCAGGGGTAAAGCGGCAGATTGCGCATTTAGCCATGCTGGGTTGCACTTTTCGTATCTCCCTATACCAATACATTGTTTTTTCGTGATTTTGCGGCTTTGATACAGAGTTATCAAGGTTTGATCGAGTAAGTCGAACGTTTTGGAACACAAAATGTAGTTTGAGCAATGCGTATCACGAAGCAATTTTGTTATTTTCGCGTTTATAAAGGTTTTATAGGTAAATAAGCAGGGGCCTGTTTCTGCCTGCAGCATGGTCAATTGCTGCGCATCAGAACAGCTGCCCCCACAAAATGTTCCGAACTAGAATCTATGCATCTTCCTTAATTTTATTATTTCATTCATTATCTGAAATCTATGAAGCAGAACGAACGTCAGTATTAATCCACGGCGTTTTAATGAACATTTCATTGTGCTCTCGGCTGCACCTGCAGGTCTTGCATGGTATACAAGTTCTCGTATTCGTTATTTAGACAAATATTACTGCATTAAGTCCCAATTATGAATGAGAACAAACATTTGCACAAGCGGAAAATCTCTAATTACCCTGATAAGCTATTATAATGCATTATAGAGTAGCTTTATTTCATTGCGGTAAACGACTATTAAGGAATTTTATTCCGTACTTGGTGTTGATCAATTAAAAACTAAGACGTATTAATGCATTATAATGTATATAAAATTAACATTATAATAATCAACGAGGTTTTAATAGAGTTTGCGGGAGGTTGACAGATGATTCGTTTTCTATATCGCTCTAGCAGACGACACCGGCATCCGAGAAGTTTACATTGCAGGCATGTTTTATTTTCCACGACGAAAAGAATCAAGAGGACTTTGAGAAAAAAATCGAACATGATCGTTAAGTGAAAGGTTCATTTAAACTATCTGAGTCCATTTCATAGGATAGACAAGCTCCTGAGACCCGTATGAGATGAAAATAAAACCCCAAAAATACATGTAGTTAAGGGGGAGCTGGAGAAAAGTGCAACCCAGTGCTCTGCGGGTTGCGTTATTTCTGGCTTCACTTTTCTGGCGATAGACTCTCCCTGTGCATACAATACTCTGCCCTCAGCATTTCCCTCAATCGCATAAATTGGTAATTTCCAGAGATATATATGTTCGGGCTCAAGTGTCGTTAGCGTACTACCATAAAAAATAGAACTACAATCTAGCAATTGTTAAACGTAAGGACCATATCACCGAGCACCCTTTCCCCCAGCTGTTCCCTCGTCTCCCTCACTAAGCTACGCGCTCTCCAGTGTAAGGGTACGTTAAGGGCTTGCTAGCGAGCGACGCCAAGTTAGACCAAAATATATTTTACAATACACGGATTCAAATGGAGGCTTCCATACTGCGAAAGAGCGACCGAGGGGCAGAGCGTAGTCATTTTGCAGCCGGTCTTCTTCCTCAGCGAGAAGTAGCTGTGCGCATGAGCGTCCGGAAGGAAGTGTCGCCTTCTGCGGAGACAGCGTGTGCCGTGGTCCATTTTTATCATTCTCTTGCAGAGTGGAACGCTGGTGACCACAGAGACACCAAAATATGAGTAACCTCCTTCATCCTTGGAACCCTTTCCTTCCACCAGCGAATCTCATTCATTCCCTAAAATCTCATGCTTATATACTATTACCGACTATAATTCGATTGATCTGAAGTCGGATTTTGATATGGAGACCAGATTCCTTGCGAGAATTTGAATAACGAATTCGGTATAGTGATACGATCTCTCTCGAGTGAGCTTCGTTTATAAATTAAAACTAATGGGATAAATTGTTATGCGACGAATTCATATTAGCCCTTAGTCCCGTTTAAAAATTTCTTGATTAGTCGAATCAAATTGATCCCAAAATTCTCTGAATTTTTATATAAATGGTAAATCTATTGCTTGATTTATCATAAAATGACTTAAAGATCAGTAATGATTTTTTGGCAAACAAACAGAGCATTTTAAATAATTATTAATTAAGTAAGATGTTTAAATTGCAGCTACTAAAATAAGAGGAAATGTCTCCTGTTAAAAAGGGAGTTTCAAGTTTCAAAATTTATAGGAGAAGGTTCATTACTTTGATTTAATATCTCAAACTTCCACTCTACTTTAAATGCTATCTTTTGGGAAAAAATTAAAAAAACACTTTTTTCGGATAAACGCCTAAGTATGGGGAAAAATTAATTTTCGAATATGTTTAAGAAACTTTCGGTTTATGCGTTATCGACCATGGAAAATCCATTGGTAATATTTCAGAAACGGTAATATTATTTCTTATTAGAGTTACCGACCCATGAAATATATTATTTAAAAAATATTGTATTCGTCTAAATTTGGAGAGTATTTAAATTTATTTTAAGCTACTTTATTTTTTCTCTCTGAGCCTTATCCCCATATTCTGATGAATGATGGGTGATTTTGAGGTTTGTTTCGGCGATGATTTTTGCTTTGACGCTAACCACTCGACACACAAGGCCGGTAATTTAAGCTAGTTTATAGCACAGCATTGAGAAAATATTGAAAGGGTTTTTTTTCCTTCAATTGAGAAGGCATTTTAATGTTTAAACCACGCAAAATATTCGGTAAAATATTAGAATTACCAAATATATTTTCCGAAATCATTTTCTCAATTGCTCTGTGTTAGGTCTCTCGTATGGCAGGGGGTGCCTTCACTCCAAATGTATTTCGCCAATCGATTGCTTCTGCGTATCGTTCGCGAAATTGGAATCGTTTCGTTGCAGCACCTATTTCCCTTCGCAGTTCAGAACGGCCAATAGGTCGATGTGCGTTGTGGCTCCGGTGAATGCGGTCCCGGGTTCGATTCCCGGTGGGAGCAGATGAGCTAAGACGTCGAAGCACTCAAACAGCAACAAGGAAGTCGAACTATATCAATAACATACTCTGAGAACGTACTTTCTCAAAACTTACTTAGCAAATGCGTCCTTTTTATTACTCTTATATTTTTAAAGATTCTCACCCGAATCATTCCAGTAACCCTCACTGTTTTAACGCAGCAGCACTTGAAAAAGCGTATCACCTCTCTCTTCATCTTTTCCAATTCCCGAATACGACATTTCTCGGCCCATTTACATGCACAATCAGGGTGAGGCCAAACTAGTGCTAAGTAACATCGCTCGCGAACTTTTTCTTCGCTCCTACCGACTGTTTCTTAAGTGCTTTTCCAAATATACTTCAGTACTCCATCGTAAATTATTCGAGAGAGTTACTCCAAGATACTTCACCGATTCTACTGTCATTAGGTTTACCCCTCGGAGGCTATAATCATTTACTATAGATTTTCTTTCGAAGAAGTAAACTTCTGAACACTTTTCTATATTAAGCTATATTTGGCAATTATCGTACTATTTTATAATTCTATCTAAGTCTTTCGACAGGATTAATCTATCCTCTAAACACTCTTTTTCCGTGCAAATAAACGTGTCGTCCGCGAATATTTGGTGGTTTCGAATGAAGGCGAAAGCAATGGGAACTGGATGGGGAAGACTTGTGTCAGTTAATGTCCATTTCCTGGGGCTTTTTACGATGTCACAGGCTTCTTCTCGAGAGGCCACATTTTTTCGGGCTCGCGCCGCGGGACGGAATATTCTCAAAACTGACCTCGTGTAGTACAATTTTAAAAGTTATAAACAATTCAAATCAGCAACAATTTGTTCCCTTTGTCGTATCACTCGCCCAAAGAGAGGTACCAGCGTCTTTCATTCGACGTTCTGCGATGAAATTTAAGGTTTTGCATGTTTTCATAATAAATTAGCCGGTGGCACACGGAAACACTGCTAAGGAAGAAAGCCCATTGGCGTGGTTGGGAGGAGTGCGGTTTAACTGATACTGTGGTACAATATTTAAAAGTAAACCGTAAAGATAGGTCTTGTGAGACCCAGTTAGCGCTTTTTATGAATGACGTATCTAAAGCAGCAGACGCGGTTTTCCTGGATTTCAAGAAGGCTTTCGACACAGTCTCAGAAAAGTGTCACAACTTAGATGTGTTATCACAATAAACGAAATACTTCGCTCTCCATCACATCATTGCAGCCAAAGGAGAAATTTTTCAAATAGTCTGTCCACCTCTCGTTTCTTGTTACTAATATGCGTGTTTATATGTTCACAAGAAGAAGTTGCGGGTTTGCATAACTCCCAATGGACCGTCCGGATTACCGAGGGTTCCGGATTAGCGAGTGTCCGGATTAGCGAGTGTCCGGATTACCGGCGTTCTACTGTACTTCAATACGACCTGGACGTAATATCAGGATGGCATAAAGATTGGCAACTTGATCTAAATACAAATAAATGCGTTGGAATGAGTAAAACGCACCCCACAAACATAATTCCCTCGCAGTACCAAATTTCAGGACATCCATTAGAGTAAGTGCTCGACAACAAATATCTAGGAGTCACGTTTAGCAGTAACTTATCTTTTAAAGAACATATTCGAGATGCAATAGGAAAAGCGAATAGAATGCAAAGATTAACTGGTAGAACGTTGAGAGGATGCTCATCGAGAGTCAAAGAAATAGCTTGTTTTTCTCTTATTCGTCCGAGTCTAGAATATTGCTGTTCAGTTTGGAACCCACACGAAGTAGGTTTAGTTGCAGATTTAGAGATGGTCCAGCGTAGAGCAGCCCGATTCGTTTTAGGTTTGATAGCAGCGTTACGGCAATGAAAGAGTCCCTCGGTTGGAAATCACAACAGATAATAATAATAATAATATTAATAATAATAAATCGTATTTATTTGGGCGAGATTGAGACTTAAAAGTCTCTTCTTCCATCTAACCCATCGTCATTAATTAGTAAATAAGAAGTAGAAAAAATTAGAAGAATTGTGGATGTAAAAAACCTAAGAGATTCTTAGGAAAAAATCCACTGCAGGAAAACACCCACAAGGAAGGGGGGTGTGAAAAACCTGCGCAAACCTACAGATAGTTATAGCTAACACATAAGAGAAGAGAAAAACATTGAAAAATAAATAAATACACTACCAATAAGTACTTACATGCGATACATAAATAAGAATCAGTTAACATTTAAAAAGAGAGAGCAATATACAATGTAACATAAAAAAAACAAAATAGAAAAACAAGGAAAACATACATTATCAGGAAAAATAAAAGAATATTATAAAAAAACAGTATCAAAATAATGCATACAGTATGTACTAGTCAAAGTTTTATATAACATAGACATTTAGGTAACTCTAAGTAAGAAAAAAAGAAACAGATGAGAATTATTAAGTATAAAGGCAGAGAATAATTACGTACAAAGACAAAGAAAGCGTCTTATGCGTTGAGAGGAAGAGCAGGAGCAGCATCAGTGTGTATGGGATAGAGGAGATTTCTTTTCATTGCTGATTGCATTGCTGCATTTCATGTCAGGGCATTTATAGGAAATATTTAAGCAAGGATAGAGGAGTAAAATAAGGTGATTCAGTGAATGCATATTGAAAGAAAGGAGTAGTGTGGCTTTTTAATTCTGAAGTCCATCTAGCTGAAGGTAATTAAGGCATTTTCTCTTGAAAGAATGAGAGAACACAGAGAGCTTGATATTAGCCGGAAGAGAATTCCATAGCTTGCTTGCAGTTACGATATAAGAGTTGTGGAATGTTTCAGTTCGGTGGTGAGGGATAAGTAGTTTTTTGTATCCTCGTGCGTTACGGTTATGTACTGAATCTAAACTTACAAATTCGTTTGCGATGTATTCGGGAGTATGTGTGTGTAGGATGTAGTAGAATGAACAAAGAATGTGTAGCTTTCTGCGAGAATCTAACATCAACAAGCCTAATTTATTTTATGATTCAGATATATGGTCGTATTTTCTTAAATTAAAAATAAATCTCACAGCTGCATTCTGAGCTCGCTGTAGTTTAAGAGTTAGTTCACCGGACAAGTCTTGGTAGATAATGTCTCCGTAATCAAAGTGAGGCATAATTAGAGACTTCACAAGTTGTGCTTTCAGAGAAGAAGGGAGAAAATATCCTGAGCGCCTGAGATTTTTAAGGGACATGTATACTTTCTTACAAATATTTGTTACTTGCTGCGACCATTGCAGATTTTCATTTATGAAAAGGCAAGATTATTTACTGAATTACTCAACGGGATTTGAAATCCGTTTAAGGTGGGCTTGGGAATCATATCGATATTTAAATTCTTTAAAAGTTTAGGATTGCCAATGATAATGGCTTGCGATTTAGTTGGGTTAACGGCAATGAAATTATTTCTGCTCCATTCGTTTATTAAAGCTAGATCTTGGTTTAACAAATTCATTGACTGAGGAAGATCTGTTGAACTGGAGTTTAAATAGATCTGTAAATCATCGGCATATAAATGATACTTGCTGTATCTGACGACTTGCGGACAATCATTGATATAAAGAGAGAATAGCAAAGGACCTAGTATAGAACCTTGAGGTAGACCACGATCAATCTGTAACCATGAGGAAGAGGAATCTTGAGATATAACTTTTTGTTATCGCTCGTAAAGGTAGGATGAAAACCAGTCGGTAGATAATGTAGAGAAGCCAATATCACGCAGTTTCGCTATCATAATATCCACATCAATAGAGTCAAAGGCTTTACTAAAATCAAGAAGAATTAGAGAAGTTAATTTTGTATTGTCAATGGATCTTCTAATATCATCAGTGACTTTCACTAAAGCCGTAGAGGTACTGAGACCTTTGTGGAAGCCCGATTGTAAGGTAAGAATTGAATTTTGCCTAAGAAATTCGGTTACCTGGCCATGTATGTACTAGCTTCTCTAAGACTTTGCTTAATACAGGAAGGAAGCTGATTGGACGGTAATCGATTATGTTTAATTTGGAATGTTTAGGTATCGGTCGAACTAGCGCGCACTTCCATGATTTAGGGAACTTTCCTTGAAGGAGTGAATGATTGAAGATATTGGTTAATGTTGGTAGAATTAGAGAGCAAAATTTATTAATGAAAGTGATTGAAATTTCGTCCGCTCCTTGCGCTTTAGACTTGATAGTTCTGATGGCTTGATATACTTCGTATTGCGATACCGGCTTGAAGAAGAACTGAGGTTTATTAATGGATATATTTGTCTTTATTTTCAAATTATCTAATACTCGGCGTTTAATTTCAATATCGATGTTTGTTGGAGGACGGGAAAACTTTTCGTTACGCGTATTGAGAGAAAAATTGCTGAGTGGAGGAGATAGAATAGGCGAATTTAATTTTAGAATTTCTAATCAATTGCTTTGTCCTGTTTCTAAGATTTTTGTAATAGTTAAAATTTAGCGGATTTTTAGTCGTTTTAAATTTACGGAAAGCTGAATCGCGTTTCCTCATCATTTCTTCGATTTCATTAGTGAGCAAGGGAGCAGTTGGTGATCTGAATATCGCCGGAAACCTTTCGAAAAATTCATTCGTTCAGAATTTACAGACGAAGTGAGTGAAATGTTAGCGCCAGTAAGGAGCGAACGAGAGAGGCATCGACGAAGCGTTATATGGAAGTAACCGCAAGGACGGATAATTACTTATGGTCGTTTTTTCCCAGGTTATTAGAGATGCTAATAGGTAGGAATGAATAATGGTGGTGTATTACACCCCCTGCCATACGCGTCTGGCGGCTCGCAGGGTGTACATCTAAATCTAAAATTCAAACGACATGAAACCCTACCCACCAAACCCATCCCAACTCCAGCCAATGTTCTAATAAACTATGTGCTAATGCTCGTTGACGTAATGCCATTGAAATGAGATGAGTGATACAACGACCTTCATTCACTACTTCGAATCCTGCGATATTCGAGTCATTGTTCGCAAATGGACTCCTTCACTCTCCGAATAGAAGAAGTCCGCTTATTTCTTAATTTTTACATTGACAAAAGTGTTTAGGTATAATCATTCCTCGATAAATACTTAAACGAATTTAAAGAATTTATATTTATTCGTACAAGTGTCTTTGGTTGATTTTAGCTGTATGGATCTATCAACTTACCGGTTCAAAGCGAATATTTCAAAAATTTAGGCGTCATATTAACCCCATTGTGAAGGCGAAGCCCTTGAACGTATGCACTAGACGAGAGCATTCAAAGGCGAAGGTGCTCAAGGAAAAGTATCCGCAGAGATATGAATTAGCCGCATGAAAAGGCGGGCTCCCAAACGATGGCAATATAATATTAGGAGCGCTTGACATGCACGGAGGTGGTGCATAAAGCAGACGTGACCCACGACGGGTGCTCATTAGCAAGAGTGCACTCGGCAGAAGCGCTGAGCAGCCCAAATACGCTCGAGAGCGGCCGATCAATACTCGGATTGATATCTCAAGTAACAGTGGTATTTAACGGAGCCAATCGATAACCACACACTTTAAAAACAATTCGAATTATTATGTAAGAAAATCGACTCACAGAAAAGTCATCGATGTAATTTGTTTTGATTCCACGGGCGACTTCGTCATCAGCGGCGAAGGATGGCGAAATTAAATATATATGAAACTTTTCATATTTGAACCGAAAGAACTGATGATTGGGATGGTTAAAATCAGCAGAAGGATGCCGGAGGAATTGGTGCGAACTACACAGAAGACGGCAAAGAAAGCAAGTTATGGAAGAGGAGATACTGGAGGATTGGATACTTCAGATACAACGCGGAAATAAATCAATTAAAGTCATTTTAAGAACTAACGCAAGAGGTAAAATTACTTTTATTAAGGATGAATATAATATTTGACATCTTTTTAATGTAGTAATACGCTCGACGCGTAGAAGGTGTTGAATTAACAATTTCGAGAATGTTCATTACTTATTTCTAGGTTCTTTGAAGTAACTGTCGTGAGACAATTATCCTTCTGGTATGCACACCAAAGCAAATAGACACTATTGTTAAAATACATCAATACGTCATTTTTAATTCGATCGTGTTTGTGATCCTCATTTAAATGTGTTTCTCTGATTCGAACAAAGCGGCTCACTAAAGGGATTTGTAGAGTTAATTTGTAGATTTGTAATTATCTGCGTATCTACTGATAATATAATTAAACCCTGAAGATGTAGCTTGGCTACGAAACCTGGTCGTGTTTGCAGTTGTATTGTGGTGTAGTAAAAGTATTTTATCATGAAGCCGTTTTGTATTTATGAATATCAGGAAGTGAAACCTGAGTCTGTTTCGTTTAAAACTTGGGTATTTGAAATAAACAGAGGGGTAAAAATGTTCGTTTCATCTTTCGGGCAATGATTCCAAAACCAGGCCCACACCATATTTATGGTCATCTTTGAAAGCAACGGCTGACGACCGGTCGACGAGTGTACTCACCTACAGCAAAAATGAGTCAGAACTTCAGTTTATTCACCATTTCTATTTCTTTAAACAAAAAATTTAAAGGCAAACGAAATTGAATTAAATTAACAGTTTAAAAATTTGCAAATTGGAGGGTCTGTAATTGTAAAACAGAGGTCCTTCGGCAAATATTTGCATCTCTCTCATATTCTGCTGGTATGTACAGGAATGCAAAAATCATTCTCTAGCTGTAAGGATTGATTATCTCGGAGAGATAATCTTAAATTGCGAATTTCTTATAACTATATCCGTTACTTCCAATAGAAAAGGGTAAAGGAATGATTTCGGTACATTTATAGCAAAGGATATAACTCACGCAGGCGATTCTCAACCGAAACACGGATAAATGATCTTCCGGGAGAAAAACCGGATCATACAAATTCGAAGGTGGCTGACGACTACTCAGGGATTTATTAAATGGCGAGGAATTCTTAACCGCACGATTTTCAACCGAATCTTTGGTCCAACCCGAGTGCAGACGCAATCTCTTCTTCGCTACATAGAATTATTACATCGCGACAAACCCCAGAGCTGAGCTTATTTTGAAACCTTCGCAAGATCCTTATAAAGGCACTGTTTCAAATTCAACGCGCAATTCAAGTTCAAATAGTTTATTTAAGACCAGCTGTAGCATAAAGAGTATCTTTTCAATTCCAGAATGATGAAATACAGCGACACACAAAATGAACTAACTTTTCTACATTGATAGCGGTTGGTCCGTAGTTCCCGAGTTTTAAGCGATAACAGGCGAAGTAAACGCAAACCTAAAACATCAACCTTAATGAAAAACCGGATTCCGTTTCGATTTTTTCTTCTGCGCGTAGAACTGAAATTAAAAACGGGTTTACGATCGATCGAACTTGAGAAAGATCCAAGAGATGAAAATAAATCCGAGTGCAAAGAAATGAACATAAAAAAACACCTTCAGAGAAACTTCACAAGATGAGTGCGCGGAATCGAGTGAGTAATATGCGATTCGGAAAACCGATGAGTAAGCTTCGTCATCCAAAGGGAATTTCTGTCATTTAAAGGGAATTCCAACGGATTCTTAGAAAGGAGGAAAGGGAAACAGATGATCCGGTTTATTCTTGAGACATTCCTGAAATAATAATTTCGTGGTCAAGTGGTTAGTGAACACAATGCAGCATGATAATTATATTAACCAAGACGAATTGAAATGAGATAAAATCTGATAAAGAAGGCTCATCTTCAAAATGTCATGAGGACTATCCTTATACACCGTACTTGAGGACATCTCTAAAGAATGTTTGGGAAAGTCAATATCCTCACTAATTTCAAAGCGCCTTTTCGGAAGCGATCGCAATTATAGGAAATTCACCTGAGCATAATTCACTAAGCATCCAACTAAGGAGGTTCGCAGTTCACGCTTTCCTTTGAGTGAGGCATACAATGCAATTATGAATGTACTCAAATCAATGCAATACTTCAATTTACTAAATGTCTATGTCTATGTAAGAACCCTGCAAGCCGCCTTTCGGCGTGTGGCAGGGGGTGCAAGCACCTTGACTCTATTAAGGCGAATTGCGAATAAACTTCCATTTCAACGAAGATGTTATATTCAAATTCATCGAATTGCTACGAATTCCTTCTGAGACTTGTTTCTCCTTCGCTTCATACGCCGTACACCACATTCTTATTTGGTCTTCTTATCTTTTTATCACTAGAAGGGCTTATCGCTGTGCGAGCCGCAGCGATACCTTTCTCATTTTCCTCTTGTACACACACATGGATAAAACATATGAGTTGATTGCGAGAGGAGTTATCAGATGTAAGTGATGCAGACGAGGCGCAGTGATGATACAAGGAAGAGTGGAATTCCAGGAGTTGGAAAATTAACTCCGTAAGGATTAGACAACTGTGACTTGCCGTCATGATAGTGATGATGCACGGGGGAGATATAAAAAACGAACTGCCGATCGAGGGAAGCAATCAAAGAAGCATCTCGAGAAAATCAACGGAAACGTCGCAGAAATGGACCCAACAAAATAAGGGCCTTTAGGGCCCGTGAGAAAGGGGCATCGAGATAAGCGGCGCTGAAAACGCTCAGACATCCTTCGCCTCCACGATACTGCAATATTTGCTTATTTAGACTGATCACAGCTCGAAACGGAATAAGATTTGTTTACATTTACACCGACCGTGGTGTGCGAACATATTTCAAAGATCGAGTGTTTACAACGTCTACAGGAAGGTGTTCCTTCCAATAGATCAAGTAAACCCCAATCCAAAATGCGATTTCTTTCTCTGAGGAGTCGTCTGCAGGAACAAAACGAGTAAAAGACGTGGACTCCCAAAGCAATTACAGAAACTTACAAACGAAGGGACCACGTGTATGGAGAAATCTGAGAGAAGCGTACGGGAACCACTTGCGATCACATCTTCCTCATTCGTTCACGATGTACACTCCTGGCCAAAATTAACGCAGCACCGGCCGTAAGGATCGCTAGGGAGGTGCTGCGTTAATTTTGGCCAGGAGTGTACTTAAATAATCAACGGCATCTACTTTCAGTTCATAATAGCACTAGCTGTAGCGCCCGTTGATTCTCAACGGGGAGAATAGAAGTAGAATTAAATACAGTAATCCTTTTATTAAAAAGAAGATAATCTAACAAGTATCATTTTAGCTTCGTTCGATGGGACAGATTACCGTAAACGAAACTTTTTCGTCAAATTCCCAATATCTTACGCTCTCATAATATGTTGCTGAAATCTATTAGTTTGGTCACCTGAATATTGATTTTCATACAGTATTTCTACCAAACTTATCTCAGGTTGACAACAATGATTCTTCTTAATTTGATTTTGCAATTGAAATAGAGCCTGCGAACGATATTTCGATTTATATTTCGAAACCATGAAATGAAAATTGTACTTAAGTTTACAAAGCCACCTTGACTAAATATTCAATCTCATGTCTTTCAAATTAACAATTTCTTCGATAAAAACAGCATTCGTTCAAAGATTATAAAAACATATTCAAAGATAAAATTAGGATAAACATCACCACCTTTAAGGATTCATTTTCAGAAATGCACAAAGGTGATACGGAAACGCATAAGCAAATAATAGAAATAAATATTACTGTGTAAACAACCGATGAATAGTTTTACGGAAAGTAACTGAAACACCACATAAGCACTGAACACAATCATTAACACAAACACTATCACGGAAAATAAAGTCGAAACGGAAACTACGATTAAACTTATAATTTTACGGTAAACAATTACGTTGAAGTAAATAAAACATGGTTGCTACAGAAGCTTAAACAAAATTCGAAAAACTTTCTTGAATATTTCATTAATTCTCAATG
The DNA here is from genome assembly GCA_947579665.1 of Sympetrum striolatum. Lineage (NCBI taxonomy): Eukaryota > Metazoa > Arthropoda > Insecta > Odonata > Libellulidae > Sympetrum > Sympetrum striolatum. The sequence continues at coordinate 114,598,763 of OX388343.1, read as the reverse complement.
TCTTCTTATACATAAACTCATGAGCTAGAATCAACAATCACTTAGATCGTCAAGGATATGGGTTGTTCACAACCTCAGAATGTGGATAAAATACTCCCGTATTTTATCAAACTGTTCGCAATTTCGAGTCGGAAATTATACGACGACGATATTATACGACCAAAATAAGAATTTTTATTCTGTTATCCTTCTTTTGGTACTTGATTCGACTTTCTAGGACCATTATTTCTAATTTAATTTTGCAAAAGAAATGAACCCTGCGACGAAAAAATTACCTCTACGTTTATTTCTTATGGAAACGTTTTGACCCGTCTGGGTTCGAACCGTGGACTTCAGGGAAATAAAATGTAGCCTATACTCTGCGCGAAGTCGACTTTTAATAACGTAGAAAATTTCAAATTTTTGTCACTCTCGGTTCTCGAGTTTTTAGCGAACATACACACACACTCTATTTTATATTATAGACTAGCTGAAGTGCCCGTTGAATCTCAACGGGGAAAAATTAAAATTAATAAATACTTTTGTTACAGGCTTGATCGTAACACCTCTCATAATTTTAAGTAGACAGCAAATGCCAGGCTATCATCATTTTCAAACCAATAAACAAACAAAATGAAGTTATAATAAAATCTGCAAAGTAACCTAAATATTAGAATGAACAATTCTTCGATGAACACAACATTTGTTTAAGGATTATAAAAAGTATATTCGAAGATAGCATTAGGATAAGCAGCATCACGTTTAAGGAGACATTATCAGGAAGGGAAAAAATGGATATCGGAAACAATGATCAAACACAACAGGAATGTATTTTATATCACTCTGAAACAACCGATATTGAACACCGATAACAGAATGATAGTAAATGTATAAGAATTGGAAGCACTTAAAAAACCACAATGAATAACTTTTTTTATTCTGCGTATAAAAAAACGTAAACTTGCTTTACCTTTTCAATGGAGGGATACGATGTTGGAGATTTGCTAAAGCTTTACAAATCGCCGTTTAACTCCTGTCCTTAACTAAAACTGGGAAACCTTTACGATATTCACCAAGTCCATTTCCGGCTAAATATTTATCGAAGTAAATCGATAATACTTAATACAGAAGATTATAATAAAAACATACAAAACTTACCAGGTTTTTTATTCGCAGTCAGTCGTGTTGATCGAGAGAAAGCAATTTCATCTAAAAAAAACTGCTATAAACCCATTTATCCCACGAAATAGTCAGTAAACAATTACGTTGATATAAATAACACTTGGTTGCTACAGACACTTCCATAAAATTTAAAACCTTCCCTAAATACTGGTATTCGTATGTTTGTACGTTCGATTCTTCAGAGTATATCGTTCATAGCTGCAGTTACTAATATCTCCTTAAATTTCTCCCTCATAATATAATCACTTATTTTTAACATTAATTTGAAGTAGGCATATTTTCTCAGTATGTTTTCACGGATAAGTACATGAGCTGGGGACTCAACAATCGCCTTGATCGTCAGGGAGGTGGGTTGTTTACGACCTAAACATTTCGATAAATTAATGTAATTTTGCAAAAGAAATGAACCCTTCTACGAAAAAATGACCTCTACGAGTATTTCTTATGGAAACGTTTTGACCCGTCTGGGTTCGAACCGTGGACCTTAGGGAAATAAAAAGTAGCCTATACTCTGCGCGGAGTTCAAAGTCTTGCGACTCTCGGTTCTCGAGTTTTTAGCGAACATACATACATACATACACACCCACACACTATTTTATATTATAGATGTAATGCACTAGCTCTGCTCGGCATCGCATCGCGGGCAATGTAAATGGGCACAACATGGCGACAATACGCGCACAAAATTCATATTAACTCTTATAAAATTCGCTCGAGTTTCGTCCTAAATGTTATAGATTGAGGAAAAGTTCATAAAAGTAAAAACAATAGCGACAAAAGATTTAAAGGCAAAAGTAAGACGGAGGCCAAGGAGGAAAACTTTTGCTGCAGAGACGGATGAAATAAATCATTTTTAGGAAATATACAATTTTCATAGGCGGATGTTTAGATCGTTTCATAGGGAGTATAAATATAATCCAGGAAGTAAGAATTCAAATATGATTTAATCCAGGTATAAAAATATATTTGATTTTTGAAATCTTCGTTATTGAAATTTCAAACTTTTCCCATCGGCTCAGTTTAACAAATGAGATTTCGAATAAAAAGCATGATTAAATACGAGAATCTTCGCATTTCACGAAATAACAGAGGAAAAACCTCACTATTATCCGAGGAAACATTTAATAGGTTCCGTCAAATCGCAACTCTTTCCGAGAAAGGAGCTCCGGATTATACCTCGGATTACCTGATCACGAATACATACAAAATTGTGCTTTCGATTCACCTGAAAATGAGTAATTTCTTCAAGTAATCGATTCGCTGAAACGAAAGCCTCACCAAGAATAAAATACGTACTGGTGAATCACTTTCAAAGTAAATTAGAATTAAAAGCTTCGATCAATGTTCTTCACACGTCGAAAAGCGCCTTTGACTGACTTCGTTTAGAGCAATGATATTAACACTCAATTAATAAAATTATCTTCTCAATTTTGACAGCAATTAAAGATATTTCTCTTCCAAAATATGTGCCTCGATGTTGTATTGGTTGGTTTGATCCCACTTCACCTCCTGAGGATGTGTTACGGTTATTGTTGGCGAATCCGCGTAGTGGCGAATAGAAGACAGATGGCCTAATCTAGAATCACGATGATCGATGAGGATTTTCACAGCAATGCTTCTATTGATCTAACAACTTGCAGATGCGTTTTCGGAATGTGCTCGTTAACGGTGATTTCCTCCAGGCTCATTCAGTTTAGGATGGTTACTTCGAAAAGCTATGATAGAGTCGGGAGGAGATTGCCCGTGCTGCTGGGATCATTGCTCGGTCAGGGGAACGCGACCGTTTTTCCATGTCTGAGTTAATTACAAGTGTAACGCATATTTTGAAGGAGTTCCGTTGGATATTGGGTGGTGTCCCAGTGTCTTATTTACTGATTATGCGAGCGATGTCCTTTGGTTGTATGATGAATAATTGAGGAGTTGGGCTGTTGAGTATTCATCTCGTTGTTTCTTCAATTTTCTCGTCTTCTACGGTTACGATGCATACGTTTTTTGCAAAAGTGCAATGTTTTTCGGCTTTTTATGGATGGTGTTGTTATTTTTTATGTGGGAAATGTATTTTTTTCTTGCCATTTGCCAGATGAAATTGTCTTCAAATTTTTTATTTTGTTTCCCAAATGGCGTTTTTGTGTTTGCGTAATTCTTTTTCGGTTATTTTTTGCAGTGCATTGAACATTGTTTTGTAGTGTGGTGAGCGATGCTGTTGCCAGTATCGTCTGTATTTGTTTCTGTTGTGATAGTTGTTTGTATGCAATCAGGAAACTTTAATAATTTCTTTGGCTTCGATGGTTGATCGGGTCACGTGATGAGGTTTCGTCCGTTGTCAATGTATTCTCTAATGTACCTGTATCATATTTTTAGACTCAAATATTTCGTTATTAAAATTTTTAATAAAAGTCTGTCATAGAAAGCTACGAATTTTACTTAAGGATTACGTGTAATACGCGTATTTATTTTAAATGCTTCGTTTGGTAATATGTTTATCATTTTAAAAGCACTAACGGTCTGAATAAAAGTAGTAAAATTGTCCGGATTTGGGACCCGTGAATATCCATTGGTTTCAAATTCCGATACGTCTACGTTTCCAATTCTGAAATTGTTCTAAGTTCAAGAGATATAGAGCGAAAAAATTAGTACAAAACTGAAATGAGTTTTTTAGAAAGAAAGTAATAATTTCAAAATGAAGTGCAACTGATTGAATTTCAAAGCCTCAAAAATATTCTCTGACTTCAGAAGAATATCGTATCAATCATGATAAATGTTAACTTTTCAAAATAATGCTTCACGATTTTATTTCATTGCTTTACCTTGGTTCGTCGTCTTCTCTTTGACTCATCCTAACGTCCGCTTAAAGATAAACTTCAACCACTTTCTGCCAGTTAATCCAGCAATTTATTCGAAACTGTGTTTCATTAATATCTATTCTATTACCAGTTCTTATTTTCTTAGGAAAAAATTATCGTGCATGACTCACAAAAGTTATTCCAATGAATACACGAGCTTCCTATAAAAACATTTATGCAAGGAAACTGCTAATAATAGAAAAACGAAAATTAAGAGCAGCTAAAATGTTATTTCTTCACCTTGCGGAATTAGGGACTCTATGTGAGCCAATCTTCAATTGTTTCTCAAAACGATTTATAGAACAATAATTATGATTTTAAAAACATACAATTTATACGAATTTGCAATATTTAGCACCGAAAATTGGTTAAAATGTCATTTACCTCAAAAGCCACGCACTGAAACACAATATAACAGCCATTGGTCTCTCCTCTCTCATACCTGCGGTATTAACAGACGCCAATTTCAGTAGAGCAACCTACAAAATGGGTTCAAGGAATCAAGACCGTGCCTACATGTTATCCAATCCAAAATTAGATAATCTAAAAACCTTAAGATAAATTAATCGAAATGAAACTAAATGGAATATTTCTGTTGTTTTGAAAATGTGAACGTGGGAAGTCGATGATACAAAAATACCAATGAATTTCGAACCGAATGGATAATCCCACAGAGAATGTAAGATTCTATATTAAGATGCGTTATTCCATCCAAGAAACAGTAACAATAACGAGAAAAGTATTTCGAAATAGGAGAATGGAAAATTGACTTAAATCGAAATAAGCGCGGCATCAACCCAATAATAGAACTTAGAATAGTTGAACCGCAGATGATCAATGGATTTAGTAAAAGGTGTATGCAATCTAGGCCTGTTTAACGAATTAAAAATCAAAAGCGGGTACTTCTATTGATTAAAGTCAATAGATATCAAAACATTGACGTCTCTCCGCTACTATGCACCATCTGAATGAAATAAATACGTCTTCTAAAAATAGGTGACGACCAAAAAGAAAAGCGTACTTTTTTTGGAAGTTTTACCACGTCAATGTGACAATAATGGGCATCTTTAAGGTGGGTTTCCCTTTTGTGGCACGGCAAGTGGCCTTTCGGATGGATTCACCAGAAGGAGCCAAGTGCCATATTGGCAGGTATATTCGGCGCGTCGGCCACCTGTGCGCTCGCGTGACCTTTTGTTCGAAGATGGCGAAGGTGCAGGGACACGCCTCGGATAACTTTTTAGACCTTCCGTCTCTTCGAGACAGCGGAACACCGCACTGGACTAACTGAAATGCTATTGAAAATCAATTTCTTACAATTCTGAATCCCGTTCAGCGATATCATTTCGGATGTTTAAACCTTTCCTCTAAAAAGGTAGTTAGAGTTGAGTTAGGAAACTAAGTATCAAAGAAATTGCCGCAAACTGAGAATACATGCATTGGACATAGTAACCACCCATCCTGAAGACGCTGTTAAGAGACATAGATTGTTCTTATTAAACTTTTCTTTTTGTGGACTATAGTGAGTTTCACCTTCTTTATGATATACGAATATTTATATGATATACGAATATTTTTATACTTTATATATACGAATTGACAAACGATGCTGAGAAGGAATCGCATTACGAGGATAAAACTCCAGGTGTTCTGGCCTTACATTGTGGAAAGCCACCTAAACAAATCAGAAACGCACTTAGTATTTTCCACAAAATTTATTTTATCATTACTCACGTATACACAATTCAAGCCGAATATGAGCGTCTAGTCCGAAACGGATCGCATTAAACACATTCTGTAGAGAGCACGTTTCCGATTTGATTTATTATATTCGTAGAACATTTTTATTTTGTAAAAGTCGTGATGTAAAGATGGCAAGACGCGCGTAATTAAAATCACCATCTTCGGTAATTCGTGGGATGTTCAGTCACTTCTGAATGACACACTAATGAAACGGATTCGAATAAATTGCGGAAACCAAAATGGGGAGGTATCCATTGGCTGCATCCAAGTCACTTGGAAGTACAATCCAGAAGAGGACGTTCTTACTTTGATACTTAAGAATTTCGAGTTTTGTCGAGCAAATTACGCCGCCTCGGAAGCAAGGAATGTATTACGAGAATTGATAAATAATCATAGCGAGACGACACTTTGATCTGAATCCGCTTCGAATCCGCGAATAAAAACTGCGTTACCAGAAACGAAATTATCTGAAAACACGCATAGTCGAGTGAACGCAGCAGCAACCGGCGCTGCCCTGAAATATACTTTCCAATGGATGAGCAATCCGATGAAGATTTATGAACTCGAGCGCTTGAAAAGATAAATAAGATAACAATTAAAACTTCTTCCGGAGGGAAATGCGAAGCCACCTGCCACGGCTGAACCACGAAAATTTCGGATGCAATACCTCAGGTCTGAGGACCTTTTCATTCAAGGCGACTTCCGCGATAGACTATCAATTGATATAAAACGCGCTTTAGATATTTTTAGATTTAGATATATACCCTGCGAGGAGCCAGAGGCGTATGGCAGGGGGAGAGGCGTATGGTCGAGTGAATATAAAATGTAGAACACTCTCCTTTCGCTTACTTAACGATTAACTTAGTCTTCCTGCGTCACAAGGATCTGTAGAGGAAACTCAAATGCCAATTCGAATGTATCTCCACCTCCAGAATGATTAATCCCCACGGTGAGGCAGCACGAGTACGTTTCAATGGGAATTTGATCTTCGCATACATCCTAATCATAAGTTATTGCACTTCACTGGAGTGGCTGATTAGACGAGAGCAGGTGCAGACTCCAGCAGGAGTGCAAAAACATCGGATTGCACATCCGCATTTATGCAACAAAATAATCGATGCTGCGATTCGAGCACCGGAGAGCGCGGAACCGTTGCAAAGGCGCACACGACCTTGACGGCTTTCGAATGCTCGCAAGGTGGCAGGACACTCCCCGCCGACTCACCTGTGCAGGTCAAGAAGACGATCAACAACAGCCGAAGAGAGTTCATCGCAATGGATGCCGCGATGAACATCTATGGGGACTACACACACTTCTTCCCGCGCAGAAAACAAAATCCTCGTTGCAGAGAGCAGAGAGGAAATCCAAACACACCAACGTCACTGGCGCCACTCGACTCACTCGACTTCCCACAGCCCCTTCCTTACGACCGCAGCGCCGCGTAGACAGAGTCGGGGACTAATTCTCGGCGCGCCTCTGACGTATCTCTCCGCGCATGGCGTTGAGCGCTCTCTAGACGGCGCCAAGCGGATATTCACACGAACGTTTCTTTCTTTTTGGAAAACATAAATGTCAGCTCGAACTTTGAGGCACCATAAGCTATAAGTTGAAGTTGCAACGTTCATTGGCCAGCATTAGAACATCTAGAGTGGACGTTAAAGTAAAAACGATTTTGAAAAATAATTCCATTAAACCTCGTTATGCCTTAAAAAAATAAAGTGCGCGAATAATTTAGATTTAAATTCAGTTGGAACTCTTGAATGCTGTGCGCCTAAGTATGAAGGCCCATTCGGCGTAAAATATTAATTATTAAACATTCTGCTCTTTTTTCGAGAGAATTTATTTTGGAATTCGTTAATGCTAGTTAATTAAATAACATTTGATGCATGGATATCGCTGTTATAGCTCAATTCTCTCTACGGATCAAAATTTAAGAAAATTACTACAGAATATCCGACGCTGATTATCATCGGCAATAATAACTTCTCGAATGGAAACAAGAAGATCCCAATCCATTTCAATTACTATTTACAAGCTCACACAACCGTTACCTAAGCAGAAAAATCCAAATAGCTAGGATTTGAACCCGGGACCTTCGGGTGAGAGCTCTGACAACTCCGTCATTGCAGCCATCTGTGCCGGTCTATTGATTCGTTTGAGAATTTATGCGACAATTTTCCTTCGGATGAATTCATCAGAAAACTTTAAGAAGCATATGACCGTATTAATAAAAGCATTATCGAGGAGTCAAGCATATAGGTAATAGTTGAGTATACCCCAAGAAACGAAGGAAGTTTCGCCTCAGTGAACTTCACGAACTAAAAACCAAACACAATTGCACTAACTGTTGCGCGCCCACTTGGCACAAGGAGAAGTCGTTTAGTCTTACTTTTAGCCAAGAGTTTTCTAGTCTGATGTTGGTAGTTCGTGGAAGAATCCGGTAGCGTGTTTTAATGTTTTATTTTCTCTCCATAAGATACGACAACTAATTGTAAATGGAATCTTAAAAATGGCAGGTAACTGTGATTAAATTTATTCAATTATTCTCGAATATAATTTGTAATGGGCCAATCGAGTACGAAATGTATTAGTTTTCCTCTCAGCGCTGTTGCTTATTATTAATCGATCACTTTTATCCATTTTCAGTAGTTTAGTTTGCATCAGCCTCGATAAAACTAATTTCGTTATGGTCGACCAAGCGATCGGCGATGTCAGATCGGAAACCCCACTAATCGAGGGTCGGAAATTTCCGCCCGAGGCCCACCCGTCCCGAACGTTCATAGCAACATTTCTCACAGAAGATAGAATTTGATTTGGAAACAAAATTATGATTTGGATGGGCCAATTGTGCCGAATATTCCATTTTTACCAGAAAAAAATGGATAAACTATCTTTCCTACTGTCCAACCAACATCCGTTACATTTCTGTATATTTTGCTTTTCTTGACGAATTTTGGCGAATTAAGGATCCATTTTCCTTGATTCAAACGTGCTAAATCTTTAATATTAAGCAACAACTAAGCAATATATGTATTTCTTTGCCATTAAATCACTTCGGAAACATTGAGAAACCATCAGGAAAAATTGCCAAAATTTGACATTTTTCATAAAAATTTAAAACTTTGACTGAAATTCGGGACATAATCCGATCGAGTTGAAATATTTATGAGTTAAAAGGACCACCGACCACAAACTTGAAGTATTAGCCGTTGTCCAATTTCGATAAAAACGTGTTTTGGATCCGCCCGATTGTGCAGCAACCGCAGACGATAGAATCCAATCTCATTGCGACGATGTAATCGTAATTCATTACGATGAAAATAATTAGGAATTCTTCTGGTAAAAGGCCATTTATAGGAAAGTGAAAATGAGATCCACTGATCGACTCGGTGCTTATCAAACATTAACGGGTTAAGAACGCCTTTGAGGACGTCCTTATATCGTTCTCCCTACCCTTCCGCTTATTTCTGTAACTTATTTGTTTAGTGCTGTATCCATAGAAACATATCACGACATGCAAATTGCGTATTCAATAGAGAAATCTCTTAACCTCGAACCATTGGTAACACCAGGAAAAAAAAGTTCACTGAATGTTTTTAGTTCCACAGATTTCATTTTATTTTATTTCGACGTAACGCCATTGTTATATCTTCTCCCACCGAATATATTTCCTAAAAAGTAAAACTACTTAATGATTGTGACACTTTGAAGAAGCGGCCCAATTTTTTCTTGGTCTTTTTTCGTGAGCTCACATTTGACGATGGCATTGATTTAATTACGCTTATTAATCATCACATCCATCAGATGGGTTTCCGAAAATTATTAATCAGATATTTCATCTCAGAGAAATACGCTATCATTAACTTTTGCATTCTAATCACTGAATAATCATTGATAATTTAATCCAAATTTCTGGACAAACAAGACTCATAGGTTCAGTTTTGAGAGCGAAGAATTCCTAATTTATGTCGAATGGTCAAAAGAATGATTTAACTCTGATGATTTAATTCATAGAACTTCCATTGATACTGTATGAAATGACAGTTCTCTGGACTGAGCATTTCGACAGAGTCATTAACTAGCTGAGGTGCCCGTTGATTATCAACGGGGAAATAGAAGTAGGATTAAATATAGTAGCCCTATATATATATATGCATGTATATGTGTGTATGTGTACATGAGAGAATCCTTCTTGTGAAATTTTTTTAATAAGACAGGATTATATACATGTAAATACGAGTAAAATGTTGATTGCATTCTGCTAGCATGCTATAACACAAATTTCAAGTCGGCATCATATCGAGAGGGTTCTCAAAAGAAAAATAAGGATTGAAAATATTCTTAAAATTCGCTGAAATTTATCCGCCCGGCATCGTCATCCGTCTACTTTTCCCTTATATTCATTATGTGTGAAATGTTAATGTGCTTTGGCATCGAACCAAGGAAAAGAATGGTCATATCTAAAAGTTTTTCTTAAACCGGGTTTCAATATAGATCTTCTATCTGAGCAAAAACTTCCTATCATTTCGATAAATGCATCAAAAAAATTATGAAAAGCTACCCCAATGTATTATATATGGGGGATATATTTACCGCCCGGCATCGAACCCGGTTCATTCTGGTAATACTTGCTTTCCAACAAAATAGAATATCACAATCTCTAACTATGTGCGAAAATTCAAGCAGAAATATTGGCTGCAATTGCCTAAAACGACATCCTACTTTTCCCATATATACCTTATGAGAGAAATGTTAATCTGCTCTGGCATCGAACCCAGGATGAATACGGTCTTATCTTAATTTTTTTCTATAACCAATTCTTATCATACATCATCTAGCCAAGCACGAAATTCCTATGATTTAGATAAGTGCATCAAAAAAAATAATGAAAAACTACCTCAATGTATTTTAAATGGCCGATTTTTGCATCGTCGTAGCATCGAACCCAGGATATTTTCCGTAAAACTCATTTATGTTTTCGATAGATCATGGCCATATATATATGCTCCTTGAGTTTTGGTTCCCTATATAGGTATAAAGCGTCTATATATAATAGATATGAATGAATCCGGAGAAGCATCTATATATAATAGATAATAGATTTATAAATATATATATGTATATATTTAATCCGACGTCGGAAGTACTTTCCAATTTTCTCTGTCCTGAACTTCTCGTTGCCAAGTTACAACTAAGTATTTGATGATACCTCTATTCTTACTCAAATTATAGTCTGCGTTTAATTATGAATTCTTTTAAGGGGACTTCGTTCTCAAAAGGCATAAGGATGGATTGCATTGGTCGTCAGGGGGACTGCATCTTTGCATACTCTGAAAAATGCAAAATGTCTGAATATTTTATTTTAATTTGTCAAATTTCTCGCAATTTAGATTCAACAACGACGAAAATGAGAAAATTTATTCAATTTTACTACATTTGCTAACAGTTTCGATTTCTCTGGATCATTATTTCTCATTTAAATTCTCATTAGATAGTCTGCAGTGACAAAGTTAAACGTGTTTTTACTCCATGTGTGTTTTTACGGGAACGCTTTGACTCATCAGGGAACGAACCAGGGACTGCAGGTAAACATTCTGTTCCCAATCATCTGTATTTTTCAGAATTCCGAGTTTATTTACTCGAGGTACAACTTCGAGTGTAATAGATTAAGGAATGTGGTAGTATGCACTACGAATGTCAACGTAGATTTTCTCAACGGACATTTCGATATATACCTGCGAGCCGCCAGAGGCGTAGGTGACATTCATACGTTGCATTACTTGTAATGGCCATAAAGAGACACTGTGCATTGAGCGATTTCAAATGACACCTCCGACATCTCGCTCAATTTCGACATTTCAAACTCCGCACCGCCTCTACGGCTGTTTTACTTATACAGCGTTAATTTAAAGATCGTATACATATTATATGCGACTGAAATTTTTCCTGGATTTTCAGAGATTTGCAGTATAAGCAATCACGCGAAATCTCTTTATATGATTTTCTATCATTTTCTTCAAATCTTCGCAAGTTCGAATCACAAACAGTATCCCACGACCAAAAGTAAAAATATGCAAGCAAAGTTTTCTTTTAAAACCGTGAAATATACTCTCATCTCATTCTCTCAAACCTTTCCTACCTGAGATCTTCAACGGTCTAGAGACTATGCCTCCGTCTTTGTCTTTCAACGGTCAACGGTATTTTCCTACCTTTCTTTACCTGCGAGGTTGTCTTCTTTCCATTGCTTTCTATTCACTCTCAGCGCATTTCGTGGGTTCTTTCATTCCGAGGAAATATCCCAACGCAGAGTTGAGCCTTGGGCTGGTTACACACACGCCGGTTTCGCTCGTCCGGTCGGTCATAAAATGGTCGTGAAACCGGGCTTGGGATGATTTCACACACAAGAACCGGGCCAGCCAGAAACAGGCCCGGTTGCGTCTCCGGCGTTAGTGAAAAATTAATTCTTTTTGTCTTCCAACCTGCCTCACGATTACGCTTCTCCGTAATGTACTCTCCGTTTGGAGAGGGGACGGTCTACATGAAATCGGATGAGGAATTTCTCTTCTCGAAGTTAATTCCAAGCCCACAGTATCGCTCTCTTCTCGTTTTCGAGGTGTTTAATTAGGGATCGGAAGCAAATTGCAGTATTGTGTATGTTTTACCGTCATAGACGGAGTCGATAGGCGTGGATTATTGTACCTTTTTTAAAATTATCTTGATTGTAGAAAAGAAAAAATAGGTAAAGGTAAGGATATTTGATTCAAATAACTGTAATTTTTAAAATTACTTGCTAATTTCGTCTACATTCACTACTTCATTCGGCACGTCCATATTTTAAAGCAATGGAAGAGGAGAGGGTGATGACAAGGGACCACGTTGAAAAAGGACGTTGGAGATAAAGATTGAGGATTATAGAAAAAAATTATTCCTTTATTAATACCTTCTATTTCGGGAACGGAAGCATTGCGTTTCTTACAGGCGGCGAATTCCTTTGCGAACCCTCGCTGCAGGTGCAGAGCTATGGTGCTCATGGAAGACCCCCTTCGGAGACTTCTACGCTTTCTCTACACATCCGAGCGTTGGACTCGCGGGAGAGTTCATGGACCTTGTCATTGTTATCTTTTCTGAGATTTCCTATTGGCATATGTATACCCTACGGAGAGAGGGCGTAAGAAACGTGACCATGAGGATTTTCCTTGCGATAATTTAGTTCTAGGGCTACCGTCTCGCTCTCTGCTCATTTCCGTGGCGTTACAATATGGATCGCAAGCAATTAGCAGCGTTGTATTAGTTGAATCGTCGTAGAAGCAGTCAAAAACGGAAAAATCGGCGGTACTGGATCCATCTTATAGTTTTAAGAAGGGATGAAGTGGGCGCAACTTTTTGAGGAACTGAGAGCAGACAGGACCAAATTTTTTAATTATTTTAGAATGTCTGTGGAATGCGTTGGGATAGCGCGTCAAAACAATTTTCGAAAATCCACTCAATGCCTCCTTAAGGTAAAAATCTGCACTTTGGGGCCTTCTGGCATCCAACCCATGACACTGAGGTCCCCTTTTTTCCGGGGGTTTAACGTTAGGGCCTATACGCTGTAAACATTTGAAGTCAATGACGTTTGTGAATTTTTATCTTATGTCTATGCATATATGAATGAATCCGGAGAAGGAATTATATATAATAGACACGAGTAAAAGTTGCTTGGATTCTGCATATTTATTATACGAATTTCAAGTCAACATAAATTCGAAAAGGTCCTCAAAAGAAATAAAAGGGATTGAAATTTTTTTATCAAATTTGCACCCACCTGGAGACAAACTCACAAACATTTGGTTTCACTTTCATTAATATAATTAAAAAACGCGTTTTACGCGATCCCTGTGATTTTGAGGGAATTCCTATTTATTCCGATGTATGGGAATACCATTCCTCCTATCGGGATGTAGCTTAAAATATTTTCGCATCATAAATAATTGGAAATTCCCGCCTTACGTTTTTAATTAGTAGAGACGCCTGGTGTCGAACCCAGAATCTTTTGGGAATAAAACACCGCATATAAAATATACCTATGATCTTTATTCACAAGCCAAGTTAGGATTTGATCCTATTTAAGGCAATGTTTGGAGTGCTATCATTCCGGAAAGGACCTAAAACGGGATTCCGTTATCCCCATATGAAATGTATTGAGGAATGTATATTATATTATGTATACTCTCTGGGATCGAACCAAGAACCAACATTGAAGCGTTAATAAAATATGTTCATGATCTCTTTCAACATGCCGAATTTCAAGTTCCTATCTTATCGGTAGGGATGCAAAAAAATCTTAAAAATCGCCGTCAGTTGCGTCAAACTCACACACATTTGGTGAAAATTTTATAGATATAAATAAAGGAGAATGTGTTTTCCGGGACCCCTTTGATTTTGTGCTCCCTATCCCACCAGGATGTAGCTTGAAATATCTTCGAAACTGGACCATAAATAATTGAAATTCCGCCATAAGTTTTAAATAATAGGGACACCTGGTGTCGAACTCATGATCTTCTGGAAGATGCGAATACATAAAACGCCCTGGTAGAAATAAAACTTATTAAATGCAAAGTTTGAAGTCGATATCATACCGGTAAGATCCTAGAATAAGACTCCGTTATCCCCATATGAAATGCATATGTAATGTAAACTGCTCCCTGGGATCGAACCAAGGACTGTCAGGGAAACGTTAAACAGCGTATATAAAATTTATATATGATCTCTATACACATGCCGAGTTTTAAGTTTATATGTTATCGGGAAACGGTTAAAAAAATCTTAGAAAACGAAGTGATTTCTAATTTTGGAGACCCCTGGTGTCTAACCCAGGACCTATTGGCTGATGTGAGTACACATCATAAATTGGTAGGACTTGAACATAATTAAAGTCTGCAAAGTTTGAAGTCGATGTCATACTAAAAAGGACCTAAAATAGGATTCCGTTATCGGTAGAGAGGCATTGAGGATTGTAAATAACCCTCTGGGATCGAACCAAGGACCATGAGCGAAACAGTAGACAGCGTATATAAAATATAATACACTTGGTATAACGCCAGAATCAATTAAAATGAAGACTTCACATGAAAGTTTTTACTTTACGACCTGTTTGAAGTACGTACTTTGATTTAATTTTCATTATCGAGAATATTCTGCTGTCAATGCGCAATTCATTTACGTATTGTTCTTTATTATTCATTTGTTTGCCTCTCGCGTTGTGGACTGGGTTCTCAGTGTTATTGCTATTATCACCGAAAATGACAATTTATATTGTTTGAGCATTCAAATGTGGCCTTCTCAAAATTTATGCAAATTCGAGGCTTGACTTACCGCGTGATTTTACCTCAATTGTGGGCCCTTTTCAATGATAAAATGATTAATTTTCTTTTATCCACTAAGGGGAACTAGTTCTAAACGTCTGCCTGCCCAGAATATCAATAATCTTCAGATTACCCCTTCCCAATGATTGGAATTAATTTCCTTCGCAATGGATGCAGCTTTCTTTGGTTCTAGTTCTCTGAGTAATTTACTTAAAGTCAAATTGATTGAAGAAGCCGTTACTTGGTGAAACTGCGTTTTTAAGGAAATTGTGAATCTTTCTTCTTAGTTATTTCCGCCATTCCTATAGTCGTTCAGCTATGGCTATATTTTAACAGAAATTACATTCACTAAAACTGCTAAATCAGACGTAATCAATCTGAGCTGCCCTGATATCGGGGAGAGCCATTTAATAATTGAATTTAGGCTTCGTATTTTCCCTTTCTATTTTTTAATAAGTGGCCAGTTTTGTCCATCAGCCATTATCAGACACAGCACTAGAAACAGGGCCGTTTTAAGGCATACGCGGTCGCGTAGGGCCCCGTCAACTTAGGGGCCCCGCCGCGCCAAGCCACAAAGAGCACATAAAACATTCCAATAATTAGAATTCTTATTAAATAAATAAAATTTAAAGCATAATAAATTCAATTTCCGTACCATATTATAATACTTTAACGTTATATCTCGCTAGCCTCACATGTAACGAATTTAAAACGAAGTGGTTATTCAACTGTCATTGGAACGGTGCAATCATTGCACTGCAGCCTGGGGTCTATAGGGCCCCATTCTATAATGTTGCGTAGGGCCCCCAAAATTATAAGAACGGGCCTTTCTAGAAATACTGACATGTCATACTTATTCCCCATAATTACTCTTAAATAAGATGGGTAAAGCTTCCCTTCTTGGGAAATATTCCCTATTATCACGAGAATCTGTTACTGCTGAATCTTAATGCTGGTTTCCAAGCCTCACTTATTCTTCCTCAAAACTTGTTGGTTTAAAGATAAGGAAGACATTTATGATATCTTGGAGGTGCTTCGGAACTTTTCGAATGGTTGACCTGATTTTCCTTCTCTCTGACTGAAATATTGAAAAATATTTCTCCGGACTTATCTGCATTATTTTATCTTAAAAGGAACTTCATCATTTTCTCAATATTATAATTGAAGCATTTTCTCAATCTAATAAATAGACTGTATCCTAGGATCAGTGCACATCACCTCTGAGCCTGTTCACGACATTATCTTCTTTTTTTGCAGATGTATGCCTTGTAGTTGAAGGGAATCAACATTCTTTCCTTAGTAACCATAACATTTTATGTAGAAAGATCCATTCCCATCTGCACTATCATCGTCTCCGTGAAGTACCCCCTTCATATTCCTTCATTGATGAGCTTTTCCTTATATTTCCGTCCACATCTAAGAATGGCATTTTCAAGCAATTTTCCATCTCATACAAATACCCTAAAACATGCCCTGAATTTTAGACGGACTGAAGATAGAAGTAACCTGTGATCACTCCATGGAAGACCCTTTTTCTTTCCTCTCTCACCCCCACTTAGGAGCTACCTTTGTTTCGCTGAGAAGGCCGGTATGAATGGCACTCATATACCGTTATGTAGACGAAAACAAGGAGAGCAGAAATAGCACCCAAAGGGAACTGGCCACTGAAAGCCTAAGTAGCAGATTTAAATTTATTATTCATGCATGAGTGAATTACGTGTGTATTTTAAAAATGGAGTTGTTATGTCTAAAATTGTTGGTTCTTACCATTTTCCAATGTTGAAATTATTAATCATTTTAGCATTTAAAAATGTATTACGGATAAGGTGTAAATAAAATAAACTAAATAATTACAAGTATATTATTCAATTCTTTTGTTAATTGACTCGAATCTGCAGAACTAGTCCTTCTAATTTAATTATTGAAAAGAAATTTGTCTATGTCTATGTAAGAACCGTGCAAGCCGCCTTTCGGCGTGTGGCAGGGGGTGCTGGCACCTTGACTCTATTTTCCAAAACGGTTGCATTCGCGTATACTTCGCGGAAAAAATGAATTTTTGAAACGATTCGTTCTAGCATCTATTTCCCTAATCTTTCTCGCAGTATCAGAACGGCCCCTATAATAGGGGGGTCGCATTATATCGGTTACATCATCTGAAAACGTAATTTCTCTGAAATTATTTAGTAAATTTATCCTTTGAATTTTCTTTTATCTTCTAATGATTCCCATCCCGCGTCCTGTGACATCTGAGTGACACTTGCTGTTTTATCGTAGCAATTCTTTACAAATCGTATCTCCTTTCGTTGTACTTTTTCTAAATCCCGAATATGACATTTCTCGGCGGGGTCCCATACGCTACATGCATACTCAAGGTGAGGCCTAACTAACGCTAAGTAACATCGCTCGCGAACTTTTTCTTCGCTCCTAACGACTATTCTTTTGACGAAGCCGAGCTTCTTAAGTGCTTTTCCACATATATTTCAGATGTGGGCACTCCATGATAGATTATTCGTGAGAGTTACTCCAAGATACTTTACCGATTCTACTGTCATTAGGTTTACCCCTCGGAGACTATAAGAATAACCATTTATTATAGATTTTCTTTCGAAGAAGTTAACTGCCGAACACTTTTTTAGATTAAGCTCTAATTGCAAATCATCGCACCAGTTCATAATTCTATCTGTCGTTCGAAAGAGTTAATCTATCCTCTGAACTAACTATTTCCCTGTCAATGACTGTGTCGTCTGCGAATATCCTAACATTGCTTTCAATGTGATTGCTGAGGTCGTTGATGTATACTAAACATGAGCCGCTGAGTCTTGATCTCTGCCCCGCCCATGAGGTATTTCTGGGGGATGAGGACAGTAGCGAATGGTAAGTCCGGATTTCGGGCGGGAAGTCTCAAAATCCGTACAGCGTTGCATTTACAGATGTCAGTTCGTCCTCCGTGTTGGTCGTGACTGATTTAGTGCTTGTTTCGCCGCAATCCTCGCTTCCGTATATAGGTAAATTCTTCGTTTTCAAGTGTAGGTCGGTTCTTAATCTTATATTCCTTTTCTTTCTGGTTAACTTTATTGGTTATTTAAGTAATTACGTCTTTATTGCGTGAAGTGATTTATTTTGTATATCATCAAAATACTGAGGAAAATTTTCTTAGAAGAAATGCAATGGATTACAGTGGTGGCTATGAACTTAAGGTCCACTGAATACAATAGGGACTTCCTTCTCAGTAGGGGGTATACGGGTATGCCCAACTATGCTTTCCATGTATTGGAGGTTATGCGACTTGTAGCTGAGGTACCTGAGCATCAAAGTCGCCACCTTGACCTCTTAGGAGAAAGAGAGATTTTTGTTTTCCATAAAAATTGGGGTAAAGTTGAATTTGCAATTGCTTTTTTATTTATTTAATACGTCTACAAAACTGATATTATTCAAATAGAGCACGATTGAGACACGGTACCTCAAAATCTCCTATTCCTTACAACCTCATTAAATATAACTGAACCTGATAGCCAATATCAGGTAGATGATGCTGATAGATAATTTTTCAATAGGATTTTACGAAGCGTTTATTCAGATTTCTTGATATTACGCTATTTGTTACTATGATTATCGTTTTCTTAATTACATTTTTTCTTTCAGGCGACTGTATGAGGCAGGACAGTCAGCTGCAGTTGATAATGAAGTAGGGGTTGCTTATTTATGAGCCTGTCATTTGAATTTTTAATTATAAGTACACCGATAATGTTTCAATAGTTATAAGTTACTCACTTCAAATTTCAAATAAATGTATAACAGAAACTGAAATTTCTTTGGTCAACAGACGACTTCATGGACTACATTATAATTTGTGAAATATGTCTGTTGATTCACATAAGGTACTGGAGTTAGTAAAAAATATATTTTAATGCAATAAAGTATAGCTAACTTGTACATATTCATCTAATTTAAATTACTCAAGTAAATATCAGAATACTACCCAAGCAAAGAGTTTTCTACGCGTTCCACCCGAGGATGGGGCTTAGCGCGCAGTTGAAGCTATTATAAACTACCATAACTAAAGCCTCGATTAAGATATTGGGATGAAATTTTCATTAAAAATATATTTCATATTTACATAACATTTTTGTGTAATTATCATGGAGATTATTTAAATAAAACGTAATTTAGCTAGATACTACTTTTTTCACTACGTCGACTAGATAATTTGTGGTCTTCTACTATAAAACATTTATTATCTCTACAACATACCAACGTATGTTTAAATAATAAATTACGTTTAAAAGCTATAAGAACGAAAAATATATTTTAATTTTTTCAACTTTGTTAGATGAACCATTTCTCTAAAATGGCTTTAGGAATGAAACTAAAAAATAAGCCGCATACTTCAGAAAATTCGAATAAAGTATTTTTTGAGGATTAACTATTAGCACTACAACAAAACAATTAAGGGAAGATATTCTCCTTTTATTGACATATTTTTTATTTTAGTCAATGTTCGATTATCTGAAAAAGTCAAATTTGGCAACACCGCTTCCCCTACCACTAGCACCGAAAAAGTACCGCAGAGCTCAAGACTCAACGGCTCAACTATAAAAATAACAACGGTCCAATTACACTGCCCTGAGGGACGCCCGAGGTCACCTTAACCAAGTTGGAACTAATACCATCGAGTACTACTCGTTGCTCTCTATCGGTGAGAAAGTCTCTTATCCAGTTAATAACTTCTGCAATGATACCCGCAACTTCTAATTTGTACAGCAATTTATGATGAGGTACAGCTAACAGCAAAAAAAAAGTTACCACCCCTGACCCACCAAGAAATTCTAAGTCCAAAGTTCGGGCCGGCGAGCCTTTCTCTCGAAAAGGGAAGGAGAGAAAAAAAAATGGAGAACATGGTACGTTACGCTAGCTCGGCTCTCGCGTTTGGATGGAGAATTTTCGTTATTTATATAATGATCATTTACTACTATCCATTATCTGCCGCAACATTTGATGTGTTAACGCGTACTATTGAATTTGACGACGATTAACTGGAAGATAACTAAAGAAATGAATCGAATTGAATGCAGCATTCAAAGTCACTCTCACTTTAATTTTCGATAACAGATTATTAAATCATTTCCAAAACAATACAAATGAATTTAACTGAATACAAAATTCGGTATCAAATTAACTCACATTTCGTTTTTCGAAAATCGATCGTTTAAATCACTTCCAACGATTGATTATGCTCTTCAATGTGAACGAAACCAGCAACTATTCTCTTCTTCTTAATTTCAAATAGGCCAAAAAGCAGGATCTCGGTTTCAACAATGGCATTTGTCGTCAGGGGTACCGGCTGTTTATACTCACAAAACTTTTCGTATATTCCGTAAAAAATCTCGAAATTTCAATTCGGAAACAACAATAAACGACCAAAATAAGGTTTTCTATTCATTTACTCTGCTATTGGTTCTTGTCTCAATCTCGTATAACTATTATTTTTAATTTAATTTTGCAAAAGAAATGAAGCATGCAGCGACAAAAATGAACTTAACGTGCATTTCTTACGGAAATGCTTTGACTCGTCTGGGATCGAAGCAAGGACGAAGTGTCACCATTTTTTACAATATAAACACTTTCGTATATATATATATTTGAATGCAATTTTCTTTAAAAATTTCAAGTCAATCGACCAAGTGATTTTTGAGTTTTGCGGGCACAAACATATGCAGGCTGAATTTTTATATATAAGATATATGCATAATTCGGTGGATTATTATAATTTAATTTGATTGCTTTTACAACCCTTTCGTTTAACTTTCCCAATTGAAAAGCGTTCTATCATGAAGAGAAATAACTAAGGAATAAACACAAGGAAATAAAAGTTCCACATCCTCCACACAAAAAGTCGTGTAACTTTGACAAAGTTATTTATTTCCTTGTGCTTAGTTACCTATGGAGTTCCCCAAAGTTAAAGCTCATTTGATTGATTTAAATAAGGAATAATCTTTTCTAGATTACCATTTCCCCTTACTCTCGTGACTCCTATAGATTATATAATCCAAGAATTATAAAATTAAATTATCCTTATAACAACACTGTAGCAAATTCTCAGAATTAGCTTTGACGTTTACTAGCACCATCTTCAACATTTACATAAATACGCGATCCTCCATACGGCGTGTGCCTTGAAAAAGAAGAAAGAATGAGAGGGAACAAAAGTGTGTGTGCAGGTAAAAGGGTAGAATTCTTGGAAAACTGTTAAACAGGACAAAACGAAATAAGTGGGGGAAAAGGACAAGATAAACCTTTTGTTACCGAAGGGGAATGGAAAGAAAAAAACTTTCTCGTTGGGAGAAGAGGACGGGTTGCAATTTGCTCGATTCATTTTGATTTTATCTAAAATAATGTGTCCGCTAGCCTTCTCTGATATATGCATAATTTTTAGCTCGCAATTAGAAGAATGACTCGAAGAAATAAATCTTTCATAAAGTGGGACTGCAGAGCATCAGATTAGAAATTTTGTATGTTCTTCAGCCTATAACTTACGAAATCTCACTGTTTATCTGATGTGGATTGAATGAAAATAATCATAAATCGCTTGATGAAACTACCGTCCTAAAAATTGGATTCATGGATTCCTTATCGTTTCAGAGTAATGGCTTACAGTAAATACTGTAGTAAAAGGCCAGCGGCAGACGTCCTTTTGGTAAAATTCTCGAAATTTTGTTTCTCAAAAGTTACTTCTCTCACTTTTTTAGCTATTTACTGATCCACCAATCGACTCCGAAGAGTATTACAATTTGTTTATTTCGAAGTTCTCAGTATTTTAAGAAGACCATCTTTTATTTTATTAGTTACGAAAAATGTTAAGACCGCTATCCGTGGAATTGTGACTTCTTCATGACAATGTTAATCGACGTCTAACCAAATTTAAGACTTAGCTAGAGTATGACATATTAGTACTCGACGCAGGATGGGCAAGTTATTGCGTGTGTGTTACATTAATGACTATTATAGTTGTGTTTAAATACGTATTTAAATGGCATCTTTATTTTGTATTTTATAAACCAGGTGAGATCGACTACCAAATTTTATCAGTGAATCAAGATGAGTTTAACGTTTTGGCTATCATCAACACTGAGAGAAAAAATGTATTCACTTTCTCTTGGTGGTTTTTTTATATTAATCTTTAAGGTTCTTAAAATCTACGAAACTAATAACTGTATCTAACATTTAATGGGATAAAAGGATTGAAAACACTATACATCCAATGATAGTAATTAAAAAGAACCAAAGGAACGCTAGTTTACGCAAATAGCTATTTCTTAAATTTTCCCGTTTTGTTGTTGATTGATTTCTAAGGGTATCTTGAAGGTTTATGAAAATCATTGGTTAGAAGAAAAAGCCTGAAAAGATGAATGTAAATATTGAGAACTTAATTTTGGAATTAGAATGCTCCGAAGCTTAAATTTCTTCGGGAGTGATCTTTCTAAGGTTAATATATGCTTAATTCTACTCCTGAAAGCATAGACGGTCCGAGACATGGGCAGTCTGGGAGACCGTCGACAGCATTTGTGGGCTCTTCTCAGATCCCTTGAAGATTCTCAATGATAAAATTATACTCGTATAGCTTAGGTAATTATTACGATTACACCCGGTCATAATATTTAGGTAAACTTTTTTTATCCATTAAGGGGAACTAGTTCTAAACGTCTGCCTGCTCAGAATGTCAATAATCTTCAGATTACCCCCTCCCAAGGATTGGAATCAATTTCCTTCGCAATGGATGCAGCTTTCTTTGGTCCTAGTTCTCTGAGTAATTTCCTTTAATTCCAATTGATTGAAGAAGCCGTTACTTGGTGAAAATGCGTTATGAAAGAAATTGTGAATCTTTTTCCTTAGTTATTTCCACCATTCCTTATAGTGGTTGAGCTATGGCTATATTTTTACGGAAATTACATTTAGGAAAACTGCTAAATCAGGCGTAATCCAACTGAGTTGCCCTTACATCGGTAAATGCTGTTTAATAATAATAAATATTTAGCCTTCGTATTTTACCCTTTCTTTTTTTAATGAGAGGCCAGTTTAGTCCATCAGCGATTACTGAATAAAGCACAAGAAATACTGACATCTCGTACTTATTATCTATGATTACTCTTAAATAAGATGGGCAAAGCTTCCATTCTTGGGAAATATGTCAGGAGAATCTGAATACTGCTGAATCTTAATGCTGGTTTCCAAGCCTCACCTATTCTTCCTTAAAACTTCTTGGTTTAAAGATAAGGAAGACATTTACGATATCTTGAAGGTGCAGAAATTTAAATGTGTGAATAGCTCGACATTTGTGTGGGATCAACTGGCGGAAGCTCTAATTGTATGTATGAATGTATGCACATTGTATGCATATTCTTATAAACCAAAATTATTATATCCTACCCAATGCCAATAATTTTCGAAGCAAAATAAATTGACATTGATAATAAATAATTTCGACTATGATAGGTCTATTGTTAATGGTTTATGAATTTTGGATGCAAATGAACGTTTTAGAAGTAAGTTCACATAAAATCTAATTCAGTATGTTAGGAAAATGAAACTTTTTCGAATCTTTGATCTAATTTACATTCCCTCTGGCTGAACCATTGAAAACATATTTTTCCGGTCACCCTCTAACCTGCATTATTTTGTCTTAAAATGGCTTGAATCGTTTTCTCAATCTTATAAATAGCCAACATCCCAGGATCTCTGCACATCACTTCTGAGCCTGTTTACCACATTATCTTCATATTTTTAGATGTATGCCTTAGAGTTGAAGAGAATAAACATTCTTTTCTTAGTAAGCATAAAAAATTCCGTATTCCCATTGTTTATTTTCCTATCATCGTCTCCATGAAGTAACCCATTCATATTCCTTCTTCGACGAACTTTTCTTTATATCACCATCCATGACGAAAAATGGCATTTTCAGGCAATTCTCTCTCTCATACAAAACCCTTAAACGATGCCTCGAAAATTAGAGGCATTGAAGACGGAAGTAACCTGTGACCGCTCCATCGAAGACCCTTTCTCTTTCCTCTCTCACCCCTACAGGGAAGCTCCCTTTGTTTTCTTGAGAAGGAAGGTATGTATGCTACCGATTAACCGTTATGTAGACAAAAACATTAAAATCAGACGTAGCACCAAAAGGTGGGCTTGCTACAGAGATCCTCAGCAATAGATTTAAATGTATTTTTCATGCAAGAGTGTTTACGTGCGAATATTTAGAGTGGAGTTGTAACAGCCTAAAGTTGTTGGCTCATACCTATTTTCTATGTTGAAACTCTTAATCGTTTTAGCATTTTAAAATTTTTGACGGAGGTTTAAATAAAGGAATTCAATATTTACAAGTGTATTATTCAATTCTTTTTGCGCTTTGCTCGACTCTGCACGACTAGTCCTTCTGATTTCATTACCCAAAATAAATTCTCGCGCGTAAAATATAAAGCTGTTTGTTAAGAGACTACAGGTTAGATAGCAGTGAGTCCAAAATGATCGGAGCCCTCCGCTGGGTATCTTTTAAGAATATTACTATGTAAATACAATAATTATTACAGATATTCCTTAGCTGTGATTTACATGACGAAATACGCGACGACAAGGCCCTAAACTCAACGATCGTGATTTTCGCTGCAAGGTGGTAAAAAGGTTATTGCGAGATTATAGCGAGGACAGATGGCCTATACTGGTATCATTTCACATATAGTATAGAGTGCGCTACTATGAAAATTATTTAAATCAAAATTCCCTGCAATTATAAATGGCGTCAAACAACTTGGCCACTTTCACAAATTCGTTTTCAATGAAAACTAGCACCTTATTTCCTCTTTCAGTCCCACTATCATCTATTGTTATTTGTAATAGCAGGTATTATTTAATTATTACTCCATTTTTATTCTTATTACATTTTTTCTAAGTTTCCCATTCTTCTGTTGATCAAATTTACAGTAGCTCATATTCTCTTAATTATCATATCATAATTAAGCATAATTTTTACGAAAAAGTTCATCCTGTGTGCATGTGGAGCATTATCCGAAATAACCAAGTTCATTCTAAGTCTGCATTAATAATAAATTATTTGTTAGGAAGAAATATGAGCGGCCGAAGTAATTCATGTCCAATATTTTATGAAGAAGAGCGAATTACGCGAGAGATTTGAGCCGATTCAACGAAATACGAATTAACTTCCTTCGTAATAGAATTCTGTTTCTAGAGCAGCAAAAGCAATGACTTTCAGCGAGAATGTATAAAATTTATAACATCACAAAAGCCTTCAAAACGTGCCAGGCGTAAAGAGGAAGACGAAAAGCGCGCTCAAAACAGAGAATCTCAAAGACTCGCTCGCTGACCAAAACGAAAATTATTTACTTTTTGGAATAATTGCCAATTAAGAAAGAGATCTTTCTTAAAAAGATATTGGCGAATGGAGTAGAATTAACACTTAAATTATAGGAAATTTTATCTACCTTAAAAACTGTTTGAACATTATTTTCTGTAAAACATATTTTAGAAGATATTTAACAAAATCTGAAAAACATTGCATAAATTTCACTTGTTTGTTGGGCACTGCTCAGCCCGAATCAACCAATGCCAAGGGCCCCGACCTTTCGTAAGGTCCGGGCCCTTTTTTATGTTTAATTTGACTGGACTATAGTGCCGCGTAGTAAAGAGCCTTCTTCGGTACCAGGCGAAACAGCCGCACCTCACCTCCACCTTTGGAATCCCTCTCCCCCTACTCATGCTCTCTTCCATGTACAGCAGTGTCGATTAATTCTCTCAAGTTTTAAATTCCTTAGGCGTACTTGTGGCAAATATTGAAGAATAACAGGACGATTAGGTATTTACCGGCAACCACGAGGAAAGCAAGGTTGAGTCGTGGTAAGGAGTTCGCATGAGTATAGGTACCCCACCGAGAAGGGGATTCGCGAAAATTTCCGCGCAGGCTCTCTTCCATGCGGTACTATAATAGTACGATATTTTTCATTTATTGAGGAGAGAAAATCACAGCTACTCATCTTTTTACATCTACCCATTAATAATAGTTTTTACCTCCAATTTCTCGTTTGTTTTCATGGACGGTGGCTCGGAGATCTTTGGTTTACTTCCCGTAGATACACATGTCTTTATATCAGCAACCTTTCCTTTCTTTACCTTTGCATTCTCTGCACAAGGTTATTCATTTCATCCCAATGTAGATATTTTGAACTTGCACGACGAACGAGTCAAAGTAGGACGATTGACTTCTATGTATTTCGAAAGAGAGAAATTTTTTCTGTCTTCCTTATCTTCTGCAATTTTGGGAATTGTAATGTACATACTGGTTGATTTCAATCCTAGTTTACACAGACAGTGGGTGCTGCAGGGATTTTCATCATGCTTATCCTTGGCAAATTAGAAGCAGGTGGATTTCTCCTTTCTGGACTTAGCATTATGCTTATAACAGTTGGAATGAATATTGTTAAGAAGCTGGGAATTTGTTGACGCAACGGAGCTTGCGTTCGCGACGAGGGCATTGTTGAAAAAGAGAGGTGTAGCCGACGATTAAGAGCCATTTCACACTTGCCCGGCAGCCGGCTAAACGGCACCGTATAGACGGCACACGGTGCGAGCGGTTTCACATCTATCCGGCAGTCGTTTAAACGGCGAAGTCCCTTAATTTCATATCCAACCACCTGTTTTATTTTCTAAATTGTAAATATTTCTGAAGAAATGGAAAGGGAGCAGATGATAGCGTGTTTTATAGTTTACCGACGAGAGAAAAGAAGGAAGAGAAATAGAAATAATATTCAATACTGAAACCTAAGTAGCTCATTAAATCTTATTGTCGTAGACAGTGCAACGTTTTCCGATCCAATTATTTCTTAAAAGAAAGGCCAAATAATCTCCTGGATTCAACTGGCTTGTAATGAACGATCTTTTATATTTCCCGCCTGAAAACGACCCGGCAACCGTCCGAAGTAGTGGGAAGGCCGGGCTGCAAGCCGGTGCCGTGCGCCGTTTGGACGGCACACGGCACTTGCCGGGCAAGTGTGAAAGGCTCCTTATACCTTTCAATAAATGACCGTGTAAACGGTGCCGTTTAGCCGGCTGCCGGGCAAGTGTGAAATGGCTCTAATGTAGTCGACGACTTAGACATATAACAAAACAACTGTCGCAATCAAATATGAATTTCTGAAACTTTCGTGTGAGAAGACCTCGACTTCGTGTAACAGATTTGAAGACTATCAAAATACGAGTTTTAAGATCGTCTTTATTCTCTCAGATCCAAGTTAACAATGCTTGTTATTTGTAACTAAAATAACAAGCAACAATACAGAGATAACGCGGTGGCGATACGCGGAGTATCGCCACACTACTCCCCCCCGTGGTAAGTTTCAGCCCTGAAACGGCCAGGAGGACGGATGGAGCGGCCGGAACGAGTAGAAATTGTAGGTCGAACAGATGGTGAAGGCGCCGAGGAAGTAGAAGATGGTGCAGGCGTAGAGGCTGCAGGTGGAGAGTCGTCCAGAAGAAGATGTGCTGGCTTGAGACGGTCGATGGAGACAGTGGAAGGCTTGCCATTGATATTCAGTGAATAAGTTTTCTGATCACGGCTGATAACAGGATATGGTCCCATGTAAGGTGGTTGCAGGGCTGATCGCACAGCGTCTTGGTGAACGAAGACGTGGGAGGATGTGGCCAAATCTCTGTGAACAAAGATTTGCCGACGGGTTGTGTGACGCGACGCAGGGGTCAGACGTAGCTGAGCCATGTAGTCACGCAACTGCGAGACGAGATCCGTCGAGTCCGATTGTTGAGTGTTGTTGACGAAAAAGTCCCCAGGAAGACGCAGTTGTTCCCCGAAGAGAAGTTCGGCAGGAGTTGTCTGCAGGTCGGCTCTCCAGGTAGTGCGGAGGCCGAGGAGAACTGTAGGTAGGACGTCTATCCACGAGTCGGACGAATGGGACATAAGAGCTGCTTTGAGGACACGGTGTAGTCGTTCCACGAGTCCGTTTGCCTGGGGATGGTAGCTCGTGGTGTGATGTAATGTTGTTCCCAGAGAGGCGCAAAGACGCTGGAAAAGTGATGACACGAACTGACGGCCGTGGTCGCAGGTGATGTGTTTGGGACAACCGTATTGAGACACCCATCTTAGGAGAAAGGTGCGGCAGACGCTGTCTGCAGTGATGTCAACAAGGGGTTCTGCAACAGGCCAACGAGAGAACCGGTCGATCATCGTCAGGAGATAGCGGTAGCCGGCGTTCGGCGGGAGAGGTCCCACGATATCAATGTGAACGTGGTCGAAACGCTTGGTTGGCAGGACGAAGTCTCCGAGTGGCGTTGTGATGTGACAAGACACCTTGCAACGCTGGCAGGCGAGGCAGCTGCGAGATCATGAACGGCAGTCCTTACGCATGGATGGCCAGACGTACCGACGGGAGATGAGTTTGATGGTGGAGTTGGCTCCAGGATGATTAAGGGAGTGTATATTATTGAAGAT
The DNA here is from genome assembly GCA_947579665.1 of Sympetrum striolatum. Lineage (NCBI taxonomy): Eukaryota > Metazoa > Arthropoda > Insecta > Odonata > Libellulidae > Sympetrum > Sympetrum striolatum. Next base: position 114,570,171 of record OX388343.1, on the reverse strand, counting down.
ATGCCGACGATATGGAGGAGTAACATAGGGGCGTGGTGTTGGCATCGAAGTGTCGCACCACAGCAAAACGTCTGTTCCGGGTACAGGCATCCGGGAAAGTTGAAGACCTGTGCCGTTATGGAGGAGTCTGCGTAGTTCCTCGTCATCGTCTTGTGAACGAGATAGAGCGGAGTAGTCAGGCGGGGCAGGGGTGGTTATGGATGCTACCCTGGAGAGGCAGTCTGCGACGACGTTGTCTAGTCCTGAGATGTGTCTCACGTCCGTGGTGAATTGCGAGATAAACTCGAGATGATTAAATTGCCGTGGTGAGCAGGTGTCAGTATTCTTGCTGCGCGGGCCAAAGGCGTAGGTCAGGGGTTTGTGGTCGGTGAAGATGGCAAAGTCGCGAGCTTCTACCATCGGCCGAAAGTGATTCACCGCTTGGTAGGCTGCGTAGAGTTCGCGGTCATAGGCACTCCACTTCTGCTGTGAAGGCATCAGCTTGCGTGAAAAGAAACCAAGTGGTTGCCAGGAATTCCCAGATAGTTGCTGTAGGGCGGCGCCGATGGCAGTTTGGCTTGCATCTACGACGAGAGCTAGAAATGCTGAGCTGATTGGATGTGAAAGGGTTGCGGCCCGGGCGGGTCCAGCTTTGCAGTCTTCAAAACTTTGTCGAAGTTCTGGTGTCCACGAAATTACAGTGGAGCTCTTGACTTTGGGGCCTTGAAGGAGTGCGTTGAGTGGAGCTTGAGCAGATGCAGCGTGTGGAATGTGCTGGCGGTAGAAGTTCAGCATTCCGAGGAATCGTCGCAGGTCAAGAATGGTCTTGGGCGGAGGGAAGTTGTTGATAGTAGCTACTTTGTCAGGTAAGGGCGAGCAGCCGTCGGCGCTGACATGAAAGCCCAGAAATGTGACCTCGGGAGATCCGAAGACGCACTTAGCTGAGTTGATGACAACACCGTAGTCGGAAAGGCGTTGGAATAGGATGCGGTGATGCTGAAGATACTCTTCTTTCGAGCGGGAAAATACCAAGATGTCATCCAGATAAGGAAAGCAGAAAGTGAGGCCTTCGAGAGCTTCGTCGATGAAACGCTGCCAGGTCTGAGCAGCGTTACGAAGTCCAAACGGCATAAATAAGAACTCGAAGAGGCCGAAAGGTGTAATTATGGCTGTCTTTTCGATATCTTCGGGAGCCATCGGGATTTGAGTGAAGGCCTTGGCGCAGTCGATGGCGCTGAAGATGGTGGAACCTTCTAGAGCATGGGATAAATCTTGCAGATGGCGGATGGAGTAGCGGTCCGGGATTGTGCGGGCGTTGAGGGCCCTGAAGTCGCCAGTTACTATCCTTCTTGCGAACCATGTGAAGTGGTGAGGCGTAAGGGCTGACCACGATGAAGATCTGGACATACGGAAGACATTGCGGGAGATTGTGAAGAGTTTGAAAAATCTGCCAAGTTTGTCGAGACCTCTTAATAGGGAGATTAAATTTTACTCCTGCGGAAAAAGTGGGCACATTAGTAGAAATTGCCACGACGCTCTTAATCCACTGAAAGAAACAACCGAAGCCGTAGCCCCAGTCCCGCACGCAAGACCGGTTCGGGAAACGCCGAGTTGTCAGTATAAGGGGGCGTACGCTGGCAAACAGGATTCAAGCCCCTGGAATTAAGATCTCAGCTTTCAAATAGAGCAACCTTGTTATGCCAGGCATTCTAAATGGGCGGCCTTGCGATTTTACCGTGGATACTGGAGGGACCAGATCAGTGATGAGGCGAGACATGACTTTTACCCGATCGGTGACCCGTTTATCAAACAAAGCCATGCTGGAGACCAAGGGCGTCGCCAGCCACTGGGCTAGGGGGGGGCAAGCTGCCAAATAAAATGAAAAATGCCTAACTCACAGGGGCTAGTTTATTTTTGCCCGCTTCTTACTACAAATATGTCAAATCTTTCAAAAACTAAATGTATTGAAAACTAGAGGAGTTTAACACTTATATGGCCAACTCGTTAAACCAAGATAGTAGTTTACGTAAGCAAACTATTGGAAACGTATCATAAGTTTTGTTTGGATTTCTAGTTTGGTTACGTCCAATTTCTATTAAAGATTAATTTTTTTCGATGCTTAAGTATTTTGATGCTTTAGATATATACTGCCCGAGTCTTTGAGAGTTCTTTCTTCCAAGAGGTTGCCAAGCTTGAAAAGGAAAAAAAAGTTACGGTTATTTGACAAGCGATATAAAACGTCTCAATGAATCACCACATTGGTGCACCCATCCTTATTTGAACATCTTTCGTTATTAGACTATATCATCAGCAGCTTTCTTAGGAATGACTTGATTCATTTCTTTTAAAATTACCTCCTCTTCTAAGAAACAAAAGATCATTTATATCCGATGAAATTTTCTGGTAGGCTTACAATTAAGCCTGATTTCGTTATTTATGTATTAGCCAAGTTTTCAATTGAATGCGTCACATACCGGAGACTAAAAATTCGGCTGCATTAAAATATTCTGTAGACTCTTGATTGTAGTTGATATTATAATTGAATTTGCAGAAATCAAGTTATATACCAAGGTGGAAAAAATGCAGACATCCACTTACAATTATTTAGACTAAGTAATAGGTGGTTTAACCAGCAGAGAGATGACACAAAACCCATTCTTACGCACTGAGTGTTCAAAGGAAACAAAAGTTTCCACAAATTAAAATTTCGAATGGGCATTGCATAACCAGATATGAGATTCGTGGGATTCTATCACGAGAGAAAAAATTGGCTGCATCGAAAAGGAAGCTGAAGAATTAAAGTCACAGTTTTAACCGTTTCTCAAATTTATTTCAAGTCATCAAGTCACAGTTCCGATAAATATGTGAGTAACTTACGCGCACAATACCTTTCAGCTGACTGATTTGCTTCCAAATGGTATATTATTAATAATATCATCGAAAATTAATTTTCACTGATATTGTACAGTATTGCTACAATACTTTTACAAATTTCTACGGAGACCTGGTTATTGAATTATTTTCGTAACTATACAGCAAATGAACGGGTAATTATAAAATAAGGATCATTATATTTTATATCATCCCTACCCATACAAAAAAATCTGTGCTACGACTGCACTAAAGCTGCACTGTAACTGTGCTAAGGGACTGTACTGTGATTGTACTGAGATTGCACTTAAATTGAAACACCACAGTGCAGTTACAGCATAGCCACAGTGCAGTTGCCACAGCACAGTTTAAGTGCAGTTGGCACAGCACAGTTTAAGTGCAGTTGGCACAGCACAGTTTAAGTGCAGTTGGCACAGCACAGTTTAAGTGCAGTTGCCACAGCACAGTTTAAGTACAGTTGGCACAGTACAGTCACAGCACAGTTTTTACTATAATGATCTTTCCTTGAATCAATAATAAGCAGCCTAGAAATTGCATTGCTCATAGATCTTATTGAAATCAAGAAAAAGAAGGAAATAATTAAATCTGGATAGGCCAATTAGCAAAGGTACATAACTTTCTTTGAGATTCCTTTGAAGATTGGTTAACTGATCCATCCTGAAAACTGAATGGATCAAGTATATCAGTGACCAAAATGGCCAGTCTCATTCAAGTTTCGACTAGTGAAGGTAAACATAACTCTTATTCCTAGTGGGCACTCCACTGAATTTAAAATGTTCCATATCCTTAATATAAACAATGATGGTACTCAAAAGATTCATATCAAAGAACTTACGTCCTGTGAGAAAAACTGAAATAACATTCTGCTCAACTGACACTAAGTAAAAACCATCTACATTTACTTCAATGCTATTTGTCAAGTTACCTCACAAATGCTTGAATACCTTGATTGGAATTCATTAAAAAGATTCCACCTTGACGGTTTTTGTTGCTGAAGCTTAACTTCTAACTCTGTAGAGCACATTAAACGACAATAAGGTATGGGTACAAATGAAATTTATTTATAAAAAATTATATAAAATTTATTAAATACAAAAATATACAGCAAAATAAACGTAAAAATGGTATAAAAGTTTTCATTAGGCATGGCTGCTCAATCCATTTGCCTCTTTGACTGCCTTCCTGAAATTACAAGGAACATATATATTAAAACTTGTAACTAAATTAAGTGCACAGGCAAAATCAGATTTTCTAAGGATGCTCTGTTTGCCTTCCAGTTAAAATCTATTGCAATATTGGTTATAGCATTGCTGTCATGAGCCACTAGTTCAGATAAATTTATTTCATTGAATTATGTAACAGTTTCAATGATGGACAGCATTACATTGATTTGTGAAAGAAAATGAATATAAGTTACAGCTATTAAACAGAATGGCACAAAATATTTGAGTATGGACCAAGAAAGTTTTCAACATTTTAGAAACATCTCTAAAACCTCGGAACTAATATTTTGTTTTGATCATTGACATTGATTTTGTATTGACATTTTACCAAATGAAAATACATTTCCCATTAGCAGTTGACTTCAAAATGGAAATTTAATTATTAGAAGGGTCTTACGTTTCCAAAAGGCTTGATTTAAGGTCATTAAATTGTATGGAAGTGAATTTCTGTGAAGATGATCATGATATCAGGACAAAGAAAAGCAATTTTAGAGGTTATGTGGAGGCAAACACCTGGGTTGGTAAAAAGACTCATCATTATGACTACCCCTTACAGTGCAAACCAATGGGAACCAGCCTCTAAATTCCAGCATTTACTTATAGTATTTTTGTGCATATTCTTTTTCCCCTTCCAGGCCAAAGTAAATGATTTTTCCTAGTTGACATTTTTCACTTCATGGACACAGTGTTTACAAAACATGCGCAGTGCAGATTCAACTGTTTAATTTACCAGAAACACTTCCAGTATGAGCTGTACAAAAATTGGGCTCCTTGTGTAATTCAACCAATTTTAAATAATATTGACCTTTTCACATATCTGTATTTCCCAGCCTGGTATCCTTTCGTAACCCGCAGATTCTTTGCCAAATTGTTGAAAGTTTTGGAAATTTTCGGCACTTCCTGCCCTCTAAATTTCACCTTGACATACGCTGAAATAAAAGTAATAATAATCTTAGAACTAATGAGTTCAAACACTCCCTACCTTAAGCCCGATTTCAGTTCTCAGCAAGTAGTTACTTAAACAATTGTTTGAGTGCTTAGCATGGGAAGACAAACCGAATCCCATGTAGATATATTGTATTCCATGAAAAGTGATGAAAATGCTAAAATGAAATTTAAGATTTCCAATAATTTTTCTGAGAAACTGGGGCTACATTAAGGTTTCTATAAAACATTTAAACAATAATGTATTCATGAAAAGACTAGGCAATGTCACATTCATCAATAATATCACAAAGGAAGTACCTACTTTAATAGAAATGGAAGTGAGAGAAAATATTATATCCAAAAGAGATTCGAAGCAATCTTCATCTGCTCAAGATTCATAAGCAGCGAATTCTCATTGTACTAGGTACACTACATAAGTTCAAGGTTTATGTAAAGATATTAGAAGACCTTTATATATTGTACTGCTACAGCATGAACTACATGTACAGTCCTGGCCAAAATTAACGCAGCACCGGCCGTAAGGATCGCTAGGGAGGTGCTGCGTTAATTTTGGCCAGGAGTGTACATACACTACAGTAAGTAGTATTCTAAAAAATATAAGTACAAGTATATAAGAAGAAGTATGTAAGTAGTATTTTAATAAATTTAAATTATTGTAATTCATGTACACCATGAAGGACATGCATCTAATAGCACACTGCTGTTTAACTAAAAGGCAATTAAAATAAAGGCAAAAACCTACACTAGCTGCTGGGATTCCAAGCAGTACAGCGTTACATGTTTATTGCAATCCACAACATGCTTTTACGTAACCTGCAAAATTCTGATATAAAAAGGAACTTTCTGAGGAACACTATATCATATGCAAAGTTGAGGAAAATGTAATGAACTTCAGTACTTTTATACTCAGGAATGAAATTTCTACAATTAAGCTGCAAAAACAGTATTTTAAATGTGAATCTAAACACATGAACATGAAATACTCATTAGTATTATCAAGGTTCCACAACACAGGGACCATTTAAACTTGAACTCAACATTCCACAGATATTTAACATGCCCTAGCATTACAACATGACCAAGGGAACAATAAAAATTTCGCTTCCTCTCATGGTACATTAGTAATTACCATCAATAGCCTCCATGCTCTCAACATCCGCAGCTGGATTCCCTCCTCTATTTCTCCTTTGGCCACAAGCAGAGTGAGCAATGATGTACTCCTTCCCAAATACGTTAAGCATAAGCTGCTCCTGCAGCTTTTTCGGAGTGGTTCCACAGCTAACTGCGGAAATCTTGTCATTTTTTGATATATAGACGTTGAAAGATGGATGCAACAACATCTGAAAATAACATGTTATCATACAGAATGGAGCCATAGGACATTGAAACATCAATAATGAGGTACTACACCAAGAAAACTTACTGTCATTTCACTGGGGCCTTTTTGCAAGAACTTTCTTGCATGCTCCATGAGAATACGGCCCCTCTCACGGTCATCAGCTAGAAATCAAACAAGAATATATGTCAACCTTTTGGAGGCAATCGTGATTTAAGATTCCGAAAGAGATATGCATAACCATTCTAACTCAAAATAACAAATGAAATCATGAGGAACTTACCAGCATTGGCCAACTGGGAGTCAATTGATTCCCAGGCATCGAGGTCGGTTAACCTCCTTTCAGTGGCCTCTTCTGTTGGAACAACCTCTGGCACTAATGGCACAGGGGCCTGAGGATTGAACCAATCCTCATCTACCCTCAGGGCATTGCCTATGGCATCTGCCAGTGGAGTAAAATTTTCGTTGAACGGGATGGAAGGCAAATGTTTTGCAGGGTTCTGACTTCTCTCCACCTTAGCGCACCTCCTCCTCCTGCTAGGACCAGGATGATCTCCTTGGAGAACTTGTATGGCCTTGCGAGGTGACATTTTCTCCTTCCCTGATAGCTTCTCAAACACCTCTTGCGCCTCCTTCATGCCACTATCTTTCCCTAAAACAAGAAAATGTCAAGGAGCATATAAGTACAACGTAAGCATTTACCAGTGTAGAATAATTTAGCTTACGAGTGCCAAATAAAGGCATCTAAAATGATATTACCAAGGCACTTCACATAATCTTAAGTCCGTTTTACAATGGACACTTGAGTTGCAGTATTTACGTATATGTTGAAGCGCAATGAAAATTGCGTCGAGAAAAGTTAAATACTGCGAAAACGATTGCGGAATTGCATGATTGCGAGACGTCAAGAAATACCTACGTTTATTCTCAGGCATAGTATGAATGAGTGAGAATGCATTATTGGACTGTAATCTAGAAGCATTTCTTACATATTATTCAGCTATGAGGCATAGTACAGTTCCAGTCATATTACGTAGCCCTGTCAAAGTGCAGTTTGAGCCATAGTACAGTTCCAGTCATGTTACCTAGCTCTTTCACAGTGGAGTTTGAGCCACAGTATAGTTCCAGTCATGTTACCTAGCCCTTTCACAGTGGAGTTTGAGCCACAGTACAGTTCCAGTCATGTTACCCAGCCCTGACACAGTGCAGTTTGAGCCATAGTACAGTTCCAGTCATGTTACCTAGCCCTTTCACAGTGGAGTTTGAGCCACAGTACAGTTCCAGTCATGTTACCCAGCCCTGTCACAGTGCAGTTTGAGCCACAGTACAGTTCCAGTCATGTTACCCAGCCCTGTCACAGTGCAGTTTGAGCCACAGTACAGTTCCAGTCATGTTACCCAGCCCTGTCACAGTGCAGTTTGAGCCATAGTACAGTTCCAGTCATGTTACCCAGCCTTGTCACAGTGCAGTTGGAGCTCTAGTACAGTTCCAGCACAGTGATGCAGCACTGTTATAGTACAGTTCTCCTCCAAGTCCAGCTGCCATAGTACAGTCTAGCACAGAAAAGTGCACTGTGACTGTGCTAAACATAGAGTTTAGTCCAGTTACAGTGGACATTTAGTACAGCCACAGTACAGATTTTTTTGTATGGGTAGTAATGAAGGTCTACTGTACAGACTTTTAATCATCCAGAATGCTTAACAAAGGAACCAGTTCCTTTGGAATTGTCGCTAAACTCATCTTGAGATGTGCCCTCCGATAACATCCCTTAAATAATACAATCCTAATTTATGCAACCAATAATGGTCATTTTACAAAAACTACATAGACGTTAATTTACGTTTTCCCGATAGAGGCCTCGAGCTATTAGCGGACTGTGGAAAAAATTTCGGATGTCCATCTGTATCTTATGAAATCCAAACTAAACTCTCCTTCGAACTGTTCCCTGTGAATTTCTCAAATGCACTATTCACGAGCCTAGGTTTGCATTCACACCCTCAAAACAGTCACATGCAACAGATCTAACTGAGCGTTTTATCAACCTGTTTGTCTCTCAATCTTAATCTCAATCTCTGTTTTCAGGGTGTAAGTTTCGAATTACTTCTCGAATGTTCCCTTGTGTTTTTGCGAGAAGTAAACGAATCAGCACTTTCGAATTTTTCTCATGGGAATCTTATCTTATGGTGTGAGTCATCTAACAAAAGGACATGGTTAAGAAGTGCATGCTTTGAACATTGTGTGCGAAACACTCGTAGCGTCCCATTGATATCGATGTCGGCTCTAGGCCTGCTCTGCTACCAAAAACATCAACTAAGCTGTAATCGGAGCCATATTTACTGGCATGCAAAGCTTTTGCTGAATTTATCAAGCAAATGATTGGGGTTTTGTACTCTTTCATAGGACTTGACTCTTGGGGGGGTTTGGCCCCTAAACTTCCCCCCTTCTCTGCGCCACTGCTTGGGCCTATTTGCAAAATACTCGCCGCAACACTTTCTTGTGTCCATTTTGAAGGGAAACGAAAAAAAACTGAATCCTTTGTCTTCTGCGGGCGATTGTCGGACGATACTCAAGGAAGTTTGAGAGAGAGGATATAATCGCATAACCTCGCGCTCTGATCGCATCGAGAGGCAGTTCTAACTGCATTGTTCACCCTGAAACCGAACTTTTCTTCTTTTGGGAAGGAAGGGGATGGCTGTTGACTCTGCTGCAAAGTATTGTTGAAATATTTGTGCTACGCTGGAGGTATAAATGAATTTCCTACGAGAAAGTACTTTTCCCATCATTGGTGTTTACACGTGCCAACACTTGACTTTGTTTTGGCTCTAAATTCTTTTCAAATACGCTCGTGCCAAAAAATTGTTTCTACAACACATCCCGAACCAAAATACGAATGGGTCTCCAGGGGGGGGCAGCTGCCCCCCCCTGCCCCCCCCTGGCGACGCCCATGCTGGAGACAGTCAGAGGAGAGAAAATCGCTATACGTGGGGAAACCTCAGTCAAGATCATTTTGGGAAGTGTAAAAATCGAAACGAAGGTACTCGTTGCCGACATCACGGACGAATTTATATTGGGCTCGGATCTTCCTGGTGATACTTACTATGCAGCTCAAAAGAAGATCTACATCTTCAAAGATGTGTGAAATTTCAACCAGAAATATTGGCTGCAACTGCCCCAAACGATGTACTTTTTTCCCTTATATTCTTTATGTGAGAAATTGTAATGTGCTCTGGCATCAAACCCAGGAACAGTATGGTCTTATATAATTTTTTTTCTTAAAGCTAGTCTTAATATACATCTTCTAGCCAAGCATTGAGTATTATCTATTATAGATAATAAAACTTCTATCATAGAGAATAAATAATAAACAAAGACTTAGATGAATGTAACATACTGAATTAAAAATTTTTTGGATAAAATTTTTATTCACATCTTGATGGGTAATTAAAATTATTCTTTAATCTTGTCTGCATATAGCAGTGACCACTTACCGAGTGGCTATATTATTGACAAATAAATTAAGAAAACTTGTGACAACTAATTTCCTTTTTAGCTCTTTCTTATTAGATGCAATTGTTACTATAATAATTTATCAGCTTTCTACCTGTTCTCTAGAGATTTAGAACAGTTCTTGAAGCAGTTTTTACTAGTATATAGAGAAGAAATTGGAAAATATGAAATCAATTTCATTGACAAATAAGTTAATTATTAATAAAATTAAAACATAAGTCTCTATTGTGGTGTGATTATTATTCAATCTTTCTCCAACAATCTTTGTGAATGAGTATTTAATATCTTTGGACATCTACAGCTAATATTTGCACACAACTGACCAGTGTTTTACATCTTATATTTTATGAAAGATATATTAAGCAGGGGGCACATGTCCATACCACAAATCTTCTTACCTCATTGATTGCTTTTGAAGATGTTTCATTGAAAAATAACTGAAAAATTATTTAACAAGGAGTAAGCATAAAATTAACCACATCTTCCATGAATGTAATTTTTCTGAATTTATAAATTAAATTACGCTTTTATTTAAATCCGTAGAGAGAAAATGAAACATAATGCACCACCCATATGGCTATCAGGGAGCCACTGCTTAGTAAAACAGCTGCTCAAGTTTTCATTTTAGCTCTTGATCCTTCTATTTGTTTTCCATGATAAAGATTCAGTTCAGAGTTGATAGATTTCCATAACATATTCAAAACAATGTAAAACTCAGATATTTGGAGATATAAGTTCCATAATTTTCTAAAATGATAGTAAACTTTACCATAGACTTGATTTAACCATTACTTGTGGACTCTAGAAATGAAATCAAATTTTATGCATGACCAACACGAAATAAAAAATAATTAAAAACTCCGGTAATCCATTTTATAAATTTTAAAACTGGATTAGTTGTGACAAAAATATTTAAACAAACTGATAAGTAGAGGACTTTTGCTTATCAGCAGTAGTCATCTTATGACAGCAGAATAATTATGGAGACCATGAACCACTGAGTAAGAAAACTTAAAACTTCATGTCTACCACATAGAGGAACTGGTATTACGTAATGTCACAGCAAGAGCTGTACTACTATAGCAAAAGATGGATAAGAGATCAATCTGGGAGCATGTAAATATCAAGGGTGACATTCCTGAGGCAGACTAGGGGATATGTAATGGAATACAAAATCAGATAAAAAACAAGAAAAAATGACAACCACAGGAGAGTTTGCAAGAATTTTATTTATAAATATCTGAGATTTAAGTCAAATAAATATATTAATAAATCTAAATAAAGTAATTGCATTTAAGATAGAAATCAGATTCTAATTTAAAGGACACTAACTGGTTTATCCCTTGTGACATATGCTGAGGAATGCCTCTTGAGTCTTGGGCTCATTGTGGTAATCATTTCCAGGATCAGATAGAAGATCAGGTCCAGCAGAGGGAGGTTATGCATAGTGGCAGAGGAGGCCCAACTGCATTAATGGGGAGATTAGATTTTACAAGCTTATGTACATATCCCCAAAGTAAATTTAAAAAAGTTGGGAGATAGAGCATTGAAATGTATTTTTGTGGAATATGATGAGGAGAGGAAAGGATATAGATTGATTGACTCCAACGACCCAATTAAAATTATTATGAAAAAGAGCATCACTTTTCAAGAAAATGTTTTCCCTGTTTGAGTGGATAGAACAATGAGATTAACTCTCATACATTGAGCAATGCTGGAGATGTAAATCTCTCAAAGCAGCACGTTACAGAAAAATGTTACAGAATCCAGTACCAACACCACAGATGAATCAATGGAGACAACTGAGGTGGTTTCAGGAAAAGGAGCCAGTCTTGCAGCAACTGAAGGTGCAGAAAGAAGGTATCCTGTTTGAGTCAGAAAGGTTTGTGAGTATCCTGACTTTATTACATACCAGGCATCATTTCCTGTGAATGATGAGCCCGAGACCAGAGAAGAGGCCCTTAATGGACATCTGTGGGAGAAGGCCATGGAGAATGAAATCTCATCATTAAGGGAAAATGATGTATGAGTTCTGGTGCCAAGACCAGTAAATAGAAATGTTGTTGAAAACAAATGGGATTTTAAGTTGAAAAGAGGGCCTGAGGGGGAAATAGATAGATGCAATGCTAGACTTGTAGCAAAAAGGTTTACTCCATGTTTTGGGCTGGACTATAATGAAACTTTTTCTCCTGTAGTTAGAGCGGAAAGTCTGAGGTTAATAATATCTCTGGCTAATAATCTGGACATGGACATGACATGTGGACTGCATATCTGAATGGGAATATAGAGGAGGAGATGTACATGGAACAGCCTGAGGGTTTTGTAGATGTAATTAATCCTGAGAAGGTATGAAAAAGGCCATTTATGGTCTGAAGCAAGCTTCCAGAGCTTGGAATGAAAGGTTGCATTATGTTTTAAGTTGAATAGGATTCCAAAGATCGAAATGTGATGCTTGTGTTTATGTAAAGAAGGGCTCAATATCTTTGACAATAGTAGACCATGTAGAGTCCATGTAGACAATATACTCATTGCATCCAATGATATAAAGGAGAAATGTGGAGTAAAATCAATGCTTAACGAGAACTTTGAAAGTAAAGATATAGGAGAATTGAAGTACTTTTTGGGAATAAGTTTTGAGTGAGACAGACAATTGGGTGCAGTGGCAGATCCAGGGGGTGCTATGGAGGCTGTAGCCCCCCCAGGAGTCACAGTAAAAAAAAAGCAAAGCTGTGCAAGAAAATACTGCAGGAACTGAAAATGTGAAACCAAAGGTAATTTTAATCAGCCACATATATCTTTATTCATACAAATCAATAGTAAAAATATTAACAGACTGTAATTATTAATGCACATAGAAAAAAAAAAAATTCTGTGCAGCATAAAAGGAAACAATGGTTCTGAAAGAGAAAATACAGAAGAATCTGATGAGTCTACGGTTTTGGTATCGTGTCAGTCTAAGGAATACGACAAACCAACAGCCTCGCAAAACTCGGAAACGTCTAAAGAATTTATAATGGTCGAGGTACGATTCAAAGGTTTTAATGGATTGCATTTTTTATAATTGCACTTGTAAAAAAGCGTTTCTTCATCTGCAAACTCGGGGAAAAGGAAACTGAATTTTTTTTGATAGCTAGAATTATTATTGTGGAGCTCATCGTGACATTAAGTGGGTAATATTGTTTATCTACAACGATAGATAATAATAAGCAAAATTCAAATATGTATACTGAGTTTAATTTTATAAAATTTCTTACAAAAATCGATAAATAGAAAATGAATCTTTAATCCCAACTCTCAAGCCCCCCCCCCCACAGCTCGATCCGCCACTGATTGGGTGTAAGCAGATTGTCACAGAAATCTTGTTTGGAAAGGATTCTTCCAAACTAAATATATCTCAATGTAATCCTTTTGCAATGCCACTTGAAAAGGGCTTGTATTTAGAAAATAATAAAGGTGACAAGCCAAATGTTCCTTATCAAAATCTGATAGGATCATAACTATATATCTAAGTGTTTGGACAAGGCCAGATATCACACAAACTGTGAACCATTTGAGTCAATTTAATCAATATTATGATAAAGAGTGCTCAAGTATCTTCAGGGAACTAAAGATTTGTGTTTGACTTTCAAAAGGGGGGAGAAGGTATTGAATGGATTTTGTGATGTTGATTGGGGCAGTGATCCCATTGACAAGTCTTTTTCAGGTTATATTTTTAATTTTGGTGGTGGTCCCATATCTTGGCAGTCTAGGAAGCAGTCTGCTACTCTATGGTAGTAAGTATATTATATTAAAAGTTAGCTGGTAGCGAAGCAGAGATTAATTGAGGAGTTAATTAACTTGAAATGTTTTGCAAATTTAAAACGTGATAATCATGGTGCAATATTTTTGTCTAGCAATCCGGCCTTCCAAAGGAGGACAAAGCACATAGATATATCTCATATCACAATATTAGAGAATTGGTTTTAAATAAATCCATTATTGTGAAGCATGTGCCATCAGACCTAATGGTTGCAGATGTATTTACTTAGCCATTAGGTCGAGTACCTTTGAACATTGTGTCAGGATGATACCGATCTTCTAATTTATGAATGATTATTTTTGTTTATATATTAATGATCGCAGGATTAAAGGGGGTGTGTTGAGATTTTACTTCTGCTGTTAATCCTGCGCAGTTGTCATTTGTTTTTAGTATGGAATTATGGGAATAAAGTTTTCACTACCTATGCACTTCCGGTTGTGATCTTAACAGGGCGTGATGTATATTATTTCTATCCCCAAGTATCCTCGTCAAATTGCAGGTTTACAAGCATGATTCTTCAACAACATTCACAAAAATTCTGAGGTAAACAATAAAAACATCTAATGCTTTAATCTTTCCTATCAATTTATGCCTTACTTTGGAGATGTATACAATAGGTTTACACATAAAAATCTTTTATAGTAGGATTTTGCTGTTTTGTGGTTAATTTTTCCTGGATCAAGTACATATGTAAACAGTTCTAGTCATGTTGTCTGAGGATTTACTGTAAACTTTTAGTTGAACGTTTTTAGAAGTTTTTTGCAAACTTGATGGAACTATAAGAAATATAATTACATAATAATTGTAATTACATTATAAATACCAGAACAAGTTTAAGAATGACTATTTGAACATTTGCAACAAATGAATGAGAGTAGGCTCAATTATATTGTAAATTCATTTTGTATTATTAATTATTATAAATAAATCAATCCTTGAGTTGAAATGGAAAACCTTTACAAACTGTTAGCAGCAATGAAAAATAATAGTAATCATTAGAATTTTTTTAAACAAAACTAGGGCCAATAAAAAATGTATATCATCATACAATACTAGAATTTCCTTCCAATTAACCCAAAGTAAATTGAGCCAATAAAATAAAAGAAAAATATCAAAAAAGCTTTAATTCTTAAAATGATTCGTTTAGGAACAAATTGCTGTGGAAGTTTCATTATTTCAAAGAGTGGCACTACTCTAACTTATTTTAATTTGCCTTGTAAAATGCTGTAGTCACTTTCAAATACATGTGGTATAAAGATTCAGAAATGACAATAAAAATTCCCAATATAGATTCACTATATCTGATACTGATAAATATGCAATGATAAAATATAAAAAAGTTTGATTTTTAATGGTTATGATATTTTTCCCTTTAAATAGTTACAATAATGCCCTAAGTCAGGGTTAACTTTATTTATGTAAGCAACTAACTTAAATGATTGTCTAATAATGAGAGGTAATTAGATTACATTCTAAACAAATTTAAATACATTTTGGTAATATCAGCCAATTGTTCTCTTCCACAAAGGAAAATCTCTGTGGAAGATACCAAGTTTTTTCATTTTTTGAAATGTCAATTCCATTCCACGAAGTCACGCTTCAGCATAATGCTTTCTAGTAATACTTGTTGAATGCAAATCAATATTTTTACAATCTTAATTATATTTTCATTATTGTCCACTGCTGGAACCTGCAAGTATGCTATACTATTAAAAAATTGTAAGCCCTTTCAAAATATGCAAAATCAAAATAAAATCTTTTATGTACCTCTCATGTTCCATTCTACATTTTGTTGAAGTCTTAAATTTTTCACAAATGCTTATCAACAATGCACTTGAGATGACGAAGAAAATATTCTCATTCTTTAAGAGTAGATTCAGATATTGTTCTAAGAATTAAGTCTCTCATCATGCATGATTTAGAATAATGATAGCTAATACCACTCTCTTCCCAAATTAAAAGCGAGATTTGATTGTTTTTGTCATAATTGAACATCTCAAAGTTCTTAATGGGATTTTAATTTTGATATGATATCAACCTCAACCTTTCTCTAATATAATCCAAATAAACGAACTGAGACCCTTTTTCCCAACTGTTGGCGGCTGGACAGGGAGAGCGAGCAGCCAATGAGAGGCCATCTCAACTTTCCGCTCCATGCAGTTGACCGGTGTTGCCAGTACTTGTAAACAAATGCAGGTGAAGGGCGAGGAAACTTTCTGCTACTTTAGCATAGAATTCAATAATGTTTGCAGTCTTTTAATCACCTTATCTCTCAAAATACAATTATACATTAAGCGAAACTTTAGAAAGTAACTAAGTAAGTGAGTAACTTTGGCAACGCTGAAGAGCGACATGAACCGCTCGGAGGTCAGAGAGAGACTGTGTCCACCCTCATGTTACCCTCTTCTGTGATTGGCTAGAAAAGGGAAACAATTGTATTCTGGCTCAGCCACCAACATTTGGGAAAAAGGGTATAGCAAATTCTAGTCAATGCGCATGCTCTTGGATGAGAAATTCATCAAGCAAGTCAGTGGAATAAAAAAACTGGAGGAGCTCAGCTTCTTCATTTTGACTCCTCTCACTCATACTTGGAAAAAGTTACAGAAACACAAAAATCTCACAAATTCTGTCTCATTCAGAATAGTGCCTTTTTGGTGGAATTTTGGAAAAATCTCATTCCACTCTTGTCAGAATTATTACAGAATTGACACCCAGGTCTTCCCACTTATTTGCAATGTACTTTTTAATTTTCAACAGCATCCTCATGGATGGCTGATTTTGCAAAAATACGGTGGAGATCCTACAAGCACATAATTTACTTAATGAAACACTTTCATAGAAATAATCACAAATACTACTATGCCCAACATCTTAATGGGCGATTCTCTTTTATTTTCATTTCATACCATGTATTGCAGCTGGAATATTTTTCAGGAAAGTATGATTATAAGAAATAAAATCGCAATAATTTAAATAATTAAAGAATCTATATTATATAATGAGGGCTCTGAAATCATGAGGGTTTAGAAAATGAAATGTTAATAAATTAAAAAATCTGATGTGGCCAACACATGACTTTCTCTGTATTTATTGAAAACAGAAGCCTATGCCGGTAATATATAAATAACTCCAAAACAATGAGTGTTACAGGTACATGTTTCATACAACATTTGTAGTAAAAACCACTATCTATAACTTTGGTACATAATTTTATATACCTACATTGCATTCTGACAGAGACAAGTATGAAAATTTCAATTTCTGGATAAACAACAACTTCTGGTTAACCATTATTCAAGAATAACTCCTTAACAATCAGTGTTACGAAAAAAATGTTTTGCACAAAAGTTGTAGTAAAGTACATTATCTACAACTTTTGTGTGTAAATGTATATGCCTAAATTGCATTTTTGCAGGGATATTTAAGAAACGAAATTTTGTTCCGGATGAACCGCAACTTCTGGTTGAGCGATATTCACCAAAAACTAATCAACTTTTGTCACTGTTAGGAAAATTCTAAATATGAGTTTTGAAAATGATAGGATAATTACTTTTTAAGGTAGAGTGCCCACAAACTTTTTAATCACAGACAAACATGTTCGGGAAAATAGCGAAAACGTGCTCTATGGGCCACAAAACATCTATTTCCGTCAAAATCTGGAGGTCGAATTTTTTTGCCAATACAATACTTTCTCTATACTAAGTATAGGGAGAAAGTAAAAATTCTCCTGAGTTATCCAAAAGGGCACCATCCTCAACTGAAGAAGAAACTAGTAAGGAGGGTCAACTGATGATGAACATAAATTCTAAACTATGCTTGTATTTGGAATAATCATCTAGTTAAATAGTAAAGTTATTCCTCTATTGAACCTCCATTGAAATATTTTGTTATGTTTCACTAACAACACATTTGGCAAATGATGTTTCTAACTTTTTTCCAAAACTAGGACATTTTAAGGTTAATTATTGCAAGGGAAAATTTTCCTTGGTTATTCTGTCATATACTTATTTTTCAGTGTGATAAAAGTGGGGTATACCTTCACTTGTTGACCTCTCCCTAATTGAGGTCTTCCTTTGAGTAGACTGGAGATATCGCCACCTCTTTGCCCAACAGGGTGCAAAGGTCCTCACAAACGTCCTACGATATTGTTCAGAAAGAGCACAGTAAAGCATGAATTTAGATGCAGCATTGATGGCTACCAATAAGTTGAAGATATTCCCAGGACCACGCATTAGAGCATTTTTGCCGCTGATGGTTCACTTTTTGGAGCAAAGGACTCTTAAATTAAAATGCTGGCAGTTGACATACCACAAACAGAATCACAACTGCTATTAGAGTGATTGTGATCTTAATATCTTGACTCTGTGAGTTCTCCAGCTGCTCTTCCTGGAATCATAGATGGAATTTAGCACAATTTTAGGCTTACAGCAATCTTAGAGACGGATTTAAGAATACCGAGTTTAAGAAACAAGATAATGTCACCTTTATCAACTTTAACTTTTTGTAATTTTATAATGTATATTCCCTAGCATAAAGAGTTTGTGCTACGTAATTTAACATTAGGTACATATTGTTTTGACTGTTAAATGTTGACACAGCTTTTACAAAAGTAAAATCATACAAAGTTACAGCAATGTATTCAAGCCTTAGGCTCATGCAAACAGATGATTGGCATATTATATCCCTACAATGAATGGGATCATTTGTTTTAGGGACTATACATGTAGAAGAAGAATAGAGGAATGGTAGCCCATAGAAAACATATCTCTGTAACTCCCGCCAAGTATCTCTGGCCAGGTGCTCTGAAGGGAGACTAACTTGATTAGTAATTATTGAATACACTCAGAATTTGATCACAGTTGAGATGAAAATAATTCAAAATCCCTAGAATAATTGAATTTATAGATTATAAAATATTATTATAAATATAATTGGTGCATAGATTAAATTAGTGCATTTATTAAACAAATATTGTTAATTATGAAATGTCTACAATAAAAAAAAACAAGAACAAAAGTTTTCAGTAGTTTTATTGCAGAATAATTTGTACATGATGAGCATGACTTTCAGAAAAGTTACTTTTGCTGCCATAATTTCCTAAATTCATACTTTCAAACTCGTAGATAAATCAATGCATTAAATGCTTCATGGGTAGGTTCAACATTTATAAGTAATAATATCTTTCCTATACATATGGGACAAATCCAGGCATAAATTTTGGTAGAAGGGGAACTTCCAGGAACGGTTGTAGCAAGTTAGCTTCAAGGGGTTCAACCCCCCTACTCAAATTTTGGGTTAAAGTCTAAAGTGAACCTCCCGAAAATAATAATATTATAAATAATAATAAGGAATGTTATTTTTCACAGACATTAGGGGTAGAGTCTGACACCCCTCCAAGTGAACACCCCCAACCAAATCCACACTTCTGCTACAGCTTTGTCCAGTGGCACGTCTAAATTAGTGCCCGCTACTTGTGTGAGCTCCTCCATTTGAATCAATGTTCAGCGATGAGTGGCGCAACTCAGAAGCAGCACAGAGTGGCCTCGTGTAAAGGGACACCAAGAGCATTTGACAACATTAACTCTGTCAACCGTCATCTATAGACGACGCTCTGTTTATAAATATTAAATTATTGGCTTCGGAAAAATATTTTCTTGGATTTGGGGGTGGGAATTTCCCCCTTCCCCCCTCCCCCTGGATTCGACACTGCTATACGTACATATATTCTTGAAAAGGGTATGAAATTAATCAATAAAAATATTTTAAATATTATTTAACATATCTATAATTTTATTTATTCTACTAATAATAATTTTCTCCAATAAAAGAATTAAAGAAATTTAAGATATCCAACCTGTGTCATTTTGAACCTCTGTCTGCTTGTTGTAGACACTGCATGGATGAGGAATGAGTAAATAACAAAGAGCAAAATAAGAGGAAAGAACACAAATGTTATGCTTGTGAACCAATAGAAGAATACCCTGAAATGAAATTATGACATGTTAAGAAATTTATCGACATGGGAGATTATCTTCTGGTAGGCATTGGATATTGTAAACGACAGAAAAATAAGCAAATGATTAGTGGATATGCAAAATATCTCACCCATAAGTGTCTGAGAAGGAAAGAAGAAGAAATTTAGCTCTTGGAATAAAAGAAGTGAAATCCCACAAGAAAAGAAATCACCATAGGAATACTCTGGGTAAAAATTATGTACCACCTCATATGTATGAAGCAAATAAGCAAAATGATTCAATATATAGGTGTCCTCTTCCATCATTAAGCCACTATCGTTTGTCAAATATTACAAAATTGTGAAAGAAGTACTATGCTAAGGAAGTTTTCTTGGGAACAGACAACCAGGTCAACTCTTTGGTGCAAACAGACAGACTTCCTCTGTCGCCATGAGAAAGTTCCCTTAGCAACATACACCGGGAAAACATCAAATCCTTCAAGAAGTGCTTTGTATAAACTTGAGATTTCAGATTGTGAACCTTATGAAATAATTGGTAAGCATTTTCAATTTCTTTTGAGTATAGACAAATGTTCATTCTTTCCACTCCTCTGTTCTGCTTTAAGATCAAGAACTAGTATATAAAATAAACTATTATGAAAAGGATGAGGAATAAACTATCCCTTCCGCCACATAAGACACAATAATGAAAATCTCCTTAATTAAGGTCTTTTTAGATAATTATAACCTAATAAAGCTCAGATACAGTGCTTTTGATTTATATAAATGAGATGTTTTATGAAAGAAAATTCATAACTATATTTGATTCTACAAATGAAACTTGTAAGAAAATATCAATTACATTATATCTGACTATCGGCAAGTTATCTAAACTATGATTACTTAAAATAATTACATATTGCAATGCTTCTTTGCTAGCTAACATTGTATTCTTCCAACAGGGGTGGTATTTAGGATTAACAAAGGATAACTGTACTGTTAAACTAACCACTTGTTAACAACCACAATGTTAACATTGATGTTAAAAAGACAACGCTGTATTAACGTTGATACAACGTCAAAGTTCCCAGGAATCAACGTTGCCACAATGTTGTCACAACATTAACATTAATGTCACAAAGTTTATAATGTTGATATTTCTCTTCTTCTTCCTCTCATTTCTGAATTTCCCATACTTCAGCCACTCCTGAATGTAGGCTGTAATATTTGTTTATTTTTCTTCCTCTCTCCATTTCGATATCCTTACTGTATAAAAAAGCAATATTTTAGATAAAGTTGTGGGCACATCATAAGTTTTGATTTGGCATAGTACATACAATAACACACAAAATTAAATAAAATAAATCAATTAAAAGCATGTATGTCCTATGTGTTACTACCCATTTCTTGGGTCATATTATTATATCATACTCATTATTTGGGCTGTTAAGATTTCTCAGTATGAGAAAGAAAAATAAAAATTATATTAATGAAATGTCATGGAAGGGGTACCAAAATGAGCCACTTCAGTTTTCAGCATTAAATTAGGCTAAGCCAAATAAATTGTTTTAAAACAATGATAACTAATTTCCTATTTAATCTACAGGGTCTTGAAGAAGGTAATAGAAAAAAACCTCTCATCTCATGAATCAAAATACATCATCTGTAGCTTTATTATTTGAACATAGAGAGAAATATAAAGAGTTGGCAATATACATTAAAAAGTTAACCAGTATACAAATACTCGTATGAGGTGCTTGCAATACAATAATCTCAGAATGAAACAAGAAACCAAAATAAATTAAGCAATAAGGAAGATACGGCAAATCTGGACTCTCCTTAGTAATTAGCGACTGATATTCAAAGGAACTTACTGAAACATACCACTTTTGTAATGCCATATAAGTGTACAAAAGATAGGGAATGAGGTGCAATAGTTTATGCAACATCCATAACTTTTACTGAATTGTAACATTATTTCATAAGCTTTTTCGGGATTCAATCTCTGATTAAACTATTTGGAATAACAAAATGTATTACTTTTTAATTAACGGGCACATATTTCTAGCAAACTGGTAGGAGCCAAGTTAACTGTGATGTAAGAAAGATCAACCACTTTATATCGAAAGTATTTTCACATACCATTTCCGATCTCTTCCTGTATTTCCTAGTCACATAATTCCGTTTCTTCGAGAAATAGGGTTGAGTCTTTTTATTCTGGAATCACATTCTTCCAATCGAAATCCTTGGACACGAATCCTGGTACAGTTGTTTTTGAAATTTTACCGTTGTTTTTTAATTTCACATAAGCTGTTAAAGTACTCAAATACTTCGCATTGGCAAGGTATACTTAGTGGAATAAGGCGGCTCATAGGTAGTATCAGATTCATTTATTGGTAAAATTTCACCCATTCATTTAAGCAGGGTATGCAAATTGTACAATTTATATAAATAGTGACTCACAATTAATATAAGATTAAAAAGTGTTCAACAAAAATTCAAAGATTGCTTCGCAGCAATCGCAGTTGCTATTCAAACTGATAACATTGATAGGCAAGGTACTTGCTTCAACAGGATAATAATTTAGAGGAACAGTAGTATACATCAAAATTTCGGATAACCATTTGCTCTGCTTACCAAGTAAGTGCAACAAAGAACAGCAATCACAGTCCGCTACCTACAACAGTTCTTAACAAATCTTTACGAGACGGAAGAAACAACCACATAATTAGTTGGAAAGCAAACTGTTTCAAAATGGCACAGTATTTAAGAACAATTCGAAGACTTCTTGAGAGGTTAATATACAAGCAAAATATGGTGCAGCACTTTAGAGAGATTTAAAACATATCGGAGAAACTTTTATTTTTACTTAAAAACGGGCTGCGATAAAGAACGGAAATAGTTGAACTTCAATGAAGTTGAACCGTGCTCGGAAG
This sequence comes from Sympetrum striolatum, assembly GCA_947579665.1. NCBI lineage: Eukaryota > Metazoa > Arthropoda > Insecta > Odonata > Libellulidae > Sympetrum > Sympetrum striolatum. The sequence continues at coordinate 114,547,598 of OX388343.1, read as the reverse complement.
GCTGTATAAGATGTAAAGGTCCTCTAGATCTTAATATCTGCAACGGAATAATACCAAACTGGAGAGCAATCTATCTAGCAATTCCATCGCCCTTGCGGTGTTTACACTCTTAAAACGCCATGACAGTATCGATCGACTATGAGTTAAAGTCGACTTCGAACTATCGATCCCTAAGTCTACCGTTTTTGAATGAGGAGGGCTGAAAAACTTTTCCTTTTTTCTTCTTCTTCAGTGTTCATTTTATCGATTGATTTTCAGGAACTCGCCGTTCTTCTCGTATGTTTGCGTTCCTCTTCATTTCCGCGTAGTTTTTACGATATCCTTGCTAAAGATGATGGAAGAATTCGCGCCCCTCCTCCAGACAACACATATACTTCTGATTAAAACTTCATTGAGGTAATTAGGTAACTATTGAATATTTTCCCATACAATTATGAATTTTTTAAGACTCCACTCCTCTGTTCTGCTTTAAGATCAGGAACTAGTATATAAAATAAACTATTATGAAAAGGATGAGGAATAAACTATCCCTTCCGCCACATAAGACACAATAATGAAAATCTCCTTAATTAAGGTCTTTTTAGATAATTATAACCTAATAAAGCTCAGATACAGTGCTTTTGATTTATATAAATGAGATGTTTTATGAAAGAAAATTCATAACTATATTTGATTCTACAAATGAAACTTCTAAGAAAATATCAATTACATTATATCTGACTATTAGCAAGTTATCTAAACTATGATTACTTAAAATAATTACATATTGCAATGCTTCTTTGCTAGCTCACATTGTATTCTTCCAACAGGGGTGGTAAATAGGATTAACAAAGGATAACTGTACTGTTAAACTAACCACTTTAACACCTATAATCATTACCATTTACATCTGCATATTAAACACTCATACCATATTTTAGATGATGATGCAAGGGTGTAATGGCAATTCTATAATTTTTCAAGGTACCAACCAACCAACAAAGTGTTGAGTTCCCAATAATTCCATTTCTGTAACTTTAATTTTGGAAAAGCAAAACTAGTCTTAATAAAATTAATGGAAAATTTTTCAAAAAATCTCAAGGACTTGTCTGTGAAGTATTCAACCAGAAGGCAGGTTAGTGCCTAACTCCTTGTGCAATGAGATTCTAAGAGCTTTTAGAGTGGAATGAGATTTACTAGACAGGATGAGGAGTGAGATAGTTTGCCAAGGATGGAAAACTTTGAATTTCATATTCTCCTACAAGATTTTCAAACCCAAAGGTTTTGTAAACAAAGCTTAACCATAGGTGTAAATGGCATTGGAAATTAATAAAAAAGTGAATTGTATTTCTTTCTATTTATAAAGTTACTGCTATATGGTTATCTTCACAATTCAATTCAGCTAGGATTAATTCTTATTTTATGAAGCTGTTCAGAGACCAGGGTTGTCTCTAAATCAAAACCAAAGTTACATCAGTGGAATTTATATTTCATAAATAATACATTTTTCATCACAAAACAACCTTAACTGTACATTGAAAATTTAAAAAACCACACAATAACAAAGATTTACTTTAAATGAAAAACTACTAGCATACCTCCCAACTAGTACAACATCTTCGTAAGTTGCAACCAACAAGATCACACCAAAACTTCTTTGTCTACTTGAATGTATTTGAAACTTATCATAAACCTCAAAAATACTGAAAAATATATTTTAGAATTTGGATTAAAGAAATTTTGAAACATAAATGTAACATTGTGAAACATCTACAAGTAATACAGAATTGTGAGGTAATAAAAATATATAAAGGATTTATAACTAGACGCTGTTACCTATCCAATTGATTAACAAGTATAGACATTGAAGGAGTTTACAAATTTTTTCCCAAACAGTCCTAAATGGCAATTTTACCAAGAATATATACAACTTCCCATACTAGCATTTATATAATATTTAATAATTTATCTTCAAAGGTTTACCAAAATATTAAATTTTCATTCCAGCGCTGTGACGAAATTCTCAACAATATTATGGAGATTCACACCTTATAAGCTCTCAGGCCTTTAACTTCTTATATCTAATATTAGAGATGATTAAAAGAGAAGATATCTATTAAAAAAATACGTTAATGAACGTTGAGGAAGATATAGTTTTTCCATGGATTCTACTTAATCATTTAATAAGGAATACAAGACTTCTCGAAAACTGACCAGATTATATATTTTCGAAAACTCATGGAAACAATAATGAACTATTAAATTTTCATCCGATTCCGAGAAAAAGACTTCAATTTTACGTTAATTTCCAGACAGTAATGCTCCAACAGATCACTTCTTTGTAGTGCCTCCTACATAGCAAATTCTGGCACTTCTTGCAACATCTTTAAAACTTAAAACAACTGCGCATTCGCAACTGCAGCGGCTTATTTGTCCCAACAAATTTCGCTTAGATTTGAAAAGGAAAAACTTAAAGTTCTAATCCAGATGTACTCCCAAAATCAACGGGTAGTGACGATTTCAACATTATCTAAACTCCACCTGATATGTTTTTCATCATGTAGGAAGGGAACGTTTTGGCGACAAATTTAACTACAGTAGGAAATTTCGAGGTTACACTTCACTAAATATTTTACCAAGTTTTGGTTAATCTAAAATCAATCTTATATTTATTCGCGTGATAATGACATTTAGCATATGAAGAAAATATTGAATTTCAATTGAAAGTGTTGAGAACAATGGCAGTTTTAAACTTTTTTCGGGTACAAAAACAATAACTTTTCCTTAAATTTCCGCTCTCTGCATTGCTATTACTACTTTTACTGATGATAAATAACTTCTTAGAATATCAGAAATATAGTTTACATAGGTAGCTTTACGCAGAGTGTTAATTTTAGCGGCTCGAATCAAACTCTGCGTTAAGGTGATCTAGCGTAAGGCTTATGGAACGCAATGCGCGCAACTACAGCTAAGCACTAAATATGAATCGTCTCTCATGGGACATGCTGATGCTGTGCGATCTTTAAGCAGCTCTCAAAATATATTTCTCAATTTTAGATTGCACTATTACTTAAAATTGTTTACACATGCATCTGCTTTCTGCTAGTGTTAGCCTGACAAGCAATTTCCAAAGTAGATTGGCTTAGTGAAAAGTTGAAATTATAGATCCACTATCACCAAGTTGGATAACCGAAAATGAATGAAATTCCGAAAATTAGTTTATATTATTCATTTGCAAAAAAAAGCCGAGCTTTCTGGAAAAAAAGGAAACGTTGAAAATATCCTATATGAAGGCATTCGAAAGTATTACTATTGAATACAGTGCAAAATATAATATGATTGATTAAATTAAAAGTTCTTTGGCCCTAATTATTCACTCACTTTTAAACTTTTCCTGGCGAAACTCTGCAAAACACCAATGCCCCTCTCCAAGGGGGTCTTGTAGTTCATCTTGAAGAACAGCTGCGAGAAAGCGGCGTTGCAATGAGTCTCCGAGAGGATTTTCCTTTGCTCCAATTCCCGGAAACACTGCATGGAACTGCTTCGCTGTCACAAAACTGAAAAAATCCAATTAAAACTAATAAAAACTACAAATTATTCAATATTGTTAGATATTCAAATCTCAAATTTAACAAAATTCATGCGGATGAACCCATTGCTTAGGCAGAGAAACCACCACCGCTTTTGAAACCATTTAAGAACATTTTTGTAGGAGTTTTACAGTTAAAATACTTAAGCAGAATCTTTAATAAAAATAGACAATAATTAAATAGAAGTGTTTTGCACGAGTTTCCAAACCACGCAAAGGCGTATCGTGCTCGGATCGTTTCCCCTTTTGAAATGGTGGGGTGTCGCCAGCCAACTGCAATTGGTACCAGATATTTCGGGGAGATCGCGTCATCAATTGCAATTGGCAAGCCCTATAAAACCATAGTGTAGCTGCGGCATGAAAACCACAGCCACGGAAAAGATAAAAGAGAGACTTTTAGAAGACTAATTAAGTTTAATTCGCTAATGGCTAAAGAGCCGGTCTGTAGCTGTGTGTGTAGTTCCTAATTAGTTAATTCCCACTCCCCCCAAACTTTAATGCAGGCCTGTTCTTTACGCCCGTTGGATGGGCCCGTGTCTAAAAAAACCTACCACCTCACCTGAAAGGCGGAGAATCCTTACCTTGAGCTGTGGGTCTCCTCCTGCGGCGGTAGAACTCAGCTTTCCATCGGCGAACAGAACCTCCTCTTGCATTCACTTTCACTAATGCACTAGAATGACCATTGCACACAAACACAACACTACACTTCTCGATCTTCATCGGTAGGCTGCTTCCGATTCGAACACTCCGTCAGGGCTGCAATTCTCCGAAGGCTTCTCCCATCTCTTGGTTGTCTTCTCTGCCAAAGAATTCTGGTGAAACTTCTGCGATATTCATTCATTGGCACAGCTGAGACGTAAAAAAACTCGCAAAATAGAATTAGAGAAACTGCCCATCTTCGATTGCGCAGTAAAATTGAATAGGTTCAACTGTCTATCGAAGAATTCGTGGCGGACGGCAGGGAGGAACTGCACGACGGACTGCTCTCATTCCAAGCAGTTTCACCATCGGTGGTAGTCTGCAGGTCCGATTATTTTCTTGGACGTCAATCGCCTTCGCTCGGTTGACAAAACTACCTCGTGAAGCCTTCTCAGTCAAATACCCCTTACAGAGCCTAGCTGCCAGATATACTGCCCCAACAGCTTCAGCCAGACGAACTGCCGCCAAACTTTCGGTGGAAGAACTCCTTCAGCGATCTCAGGGTTGCGATGTTTAACAAAGGAAGATGACAGCAGTCGCTTGGAGATCCTCTCGAGAAATTTCCAGTCTATAAATTGCTATTCGTTGTAGTCTTCAGAGACCTCGACGGTCGGGAATATTCTGTGGTCGGGCCTCTCGTGACAGACGAACAGGGACTGAGACGAGCAGTGGATTTTCAGGGGTTTATGTACTAGTTGGGAGGGAGGGGAGAGAGAGGTAGGGGAGAAAAAGGTGAGAGAAACGTTTCGCTTAGCGAAAATTCTTCGCAAATTTGTTGGAATGGAAATTGGTCGTTTGCTCATTTATTTTCTTATCCCTTATATATTTTTCACTGTTTCGACATTTGTGATAAAGATTTAATCGGATTTTCAACGCACCTTGTAAGACGTTGCTATTTCCAGCGACTTTTCGGCACCCTCTCTTGAATACTCCTTTTGACAGCATGATGTCGTTGATGCTTCAGAAAAATTTCGTATCAGACAATTTGACTCCCGGAACATTGCTTCTTTCTCGTAACATTTCCGATTGGCGATCACGTAAGCGAGTGGCATTTCCTTTCATCCCAGAAGTCGAATCTTATAATCCAAGTTTAATTCGACCCACACACCAAAACCATCATATAGTATAGCAAGTAGTAATAATAGCATGATTCATTCATATTAACTTGAAAAAATCGAAAACTCCACCGAATTTTGATGACAAATTTCGGATGAAATTGTGTTGCGAATTTTTCTTGAACTTGCGGATTACAAAAATTGATTTAATGCAAGGGCACACGTCAGAGAGATATAAACTGGTGTAACCTGAGAATTAAATTTTGGCAGTCCGCGGCGTGTGTGGAATCGCCTGATATTTTCTCTAGAGTTGAGGATTAGACTACGACTGCTTTCCTCATCGATGTATGATAAGAATCAGAGGGATTCTACTTCTAATTTTATATGTAATTAGCCTTGATGAAAACAGTAGAGATTTTAATATTCGAATCGAATAACTCCGCACAGGAGAGTTATAAGAAGAGGAGCGCCATATATTATCCGAGAAATTTCTTTTAAAATCATTATACCCTCAATCTTCACTACCAGCCGAATTTTTTTTAATTGACACCGTAATTTGTAACCGACGCCTATTGTTTTCGCTTCTCCCAGTCGAAATCAATATATAATTTTACAATCTTCGTCTCCTTTAGAAAGACTAATTTTTCTATGTTTTATACACTGAGGACAAAGCCATTGGGAATCAATTTGGCGCTGAGTTAAATAAACACTTGCGACCACCTAATGCAAACGAAGTTTAAATTCAAGCCGAGTCTACAGCGTAACAGAATCGGCAGTACTATTGATTCTGGCATTTTATGTCAAATAATCTTCAAACATTTTCGGTATACTCTTATTCCTGATTTTCAAAACGATTTAGTGAAATCCTTATACAGTCACAAAATGAGCCATTTCTCGTTCCTCCAATGACAGCGGAATATTTGATTACTTATCAAAGTAATAACTGTGTATAATCGTAATGTAGTTAGTGGTATAGTGGTACTATCGTAATCCTTATATTTCATCAATAAATATGTGATAACAGCCAAAATTATGCTTATTGGATTGAGAGCCTTAAATTATTTTCTTGTTGGAGACTCGTGTCACCATCACAGGTTAAGACGAGCAACAGCAAATTGCATTCCAAAAATGAATCTAATTTTAGTATTCATGTTACTATTGAAAAACTCAGATGAGTGGTCCGCGGGATTGTGATGAAGTGAAAAGTGTGAAGAAATTGCGAACGAGTCCGTGAGTACGAAAGGTTGGTGACTGTTGATCAGAGGAATGTTTTCATTCGAGAATAAAACTCCATAACTTATACGCGATGGAAATGAAAGATAAATAGTCTGCAGTAGCCGGGGATCGGACCCGGGTCTCCCAATTGCCGGTCGGTTGCTCTAACCACTAAGCTACCACGGCAGCACAATCTCCCCTTCATTTCCAAGGGCTATGATGGTGTGGATGTGTAGAGGTGGGGTTCCCTATAACTAGGCGATTATTTTGCATCCGATGGCCAACTTTTTCTTAAGCAAATTTCAACACGCAAGTAAAAGAACGGCTAACGGCGCAATGCCTCTGAACTTCTGGGCTATTCCTTCTTATCCCCTTTACATTTTTCGAGGAAAGGAGTCTCTTGCCTTTATGACCTCAGTTAAAGGCCTTGCAGTACGTGAGCCCACAAGCAGCTCTCTCTCCCCTACGCTACCCCCGTTTCGCCGAACGATGCAATATTTGGCCTTTTTCTTAGGCCGGTTACTCTGACTAGTAAAACGACAAGCAATAGCTCCAATTTTATTACGCGATCTTCGCCTAAAATACTTGCTCATTTATACACACAGAGGGGAAAGAAATCGCGAATTAATTATTATTTTTAATCATAATTGGTATTCACCAATGACACATGAGATTTTGGGAGGAATACATTTTCAAATAAAAATTTTCGGACAGTTGGAAATTTATTTACGAAACGCTTCTGAAAATGGAGTTAAATTGATGATAAAATTGACCTACAATTAACAAATGGTGAGTGTTAAGATTATGATGTATATCCTTCAAAGATAAGCCTTCCGGTGCGCCGCGAAATATCCGCGGAAAAGGTGGTTCAAATTTGACATTCATTATACGTGATATTTATTTGTGACACGCGCTCTCCCGTGAATAAAGTTCTTAAATGCTTCGTTAAATACTCTTCATAAGAGACATAACACTAATATCCTTTGTTTTCTCATTGTTTTACATTTTACGCTTTTTCTTCGAAGATATTTTGTAGTGTTATTGGATTTGTTTGTGGATGCAAACACAATTTCAATTCTATGAGCAATCTTTTCTTCTTTATTTGAAACATTTCCTTAACTAACAAACGTATGATTTCGAGTGCCGCTGACGACAAATAAAATGTGTATGCATCAGAGAAAAGATCGGAGAGCATTGCTCATGTGGGAATGAGGAAAGAAAACTCAAAAAAAAAGAATCTGAAAACCTTGCCAATAAATATTTCCCTACCACATGAAAAAGTCGCATTTCTATGGATCGCTTTCTTGTATCATTAATATAGGATTAGGGGAGGGTGAATGTAGGCGGAAAAGTGGTCAATGTTAAGTGGTAGACTCGAGGGGTTGGTCGAAGAGGCTTTGCTCATGAGTCGTGAAATGAAGGTTGAGGCAAAGAACGTTGAAAACGCAAGAGAGGTGTGATCGAATGGTGGTTACTCCCTCCAGGCTTTTAGACAAGGAATCAAAAGGCTTTCGAGCAACTGAGTCCCAAGATCGGGTGTAGAATCAAAAAAGTACCAAGGTTTCAAATGCATCAATAGAAAAGCCCAAGCAAGCGTCGTCGGCATAACACCTGCAGCCTAGAGCAACCCATGGATGCTGTATGAACCGCCGCATGAATGCGCACTACCACTCATAACCAACTAACCACCCGCTGTGCTTTACGAGGGTGAGGGCGTACGAGGACCTTATGCAGAGATTTGCAACTGAAAAAACGGATTTGTAATGGGAATGGAACTTTAGGGAAAAGGAAATGTATTGGAAGGTGTCAAAATGAGGCGAATATAAATGAAAGGCCAGTTATGTGACAAAAAGGATAAATTACTATACAAATTAAAAGCCATGAGTTCAGATATATTGAATTGAAGTTGAAATTCGATGGTTCTGTGGCCGAATACAGGTAAAACTGCATTTTTACCTATCAAAAAGTAAGACTTTCTTTCGTGTAATTTTTATCTGTGACATTTTTGACCATTTACCAATAGTGCGATTCTCGATGGGGTCAAGAGAGTACGTCATTTTCAATTATTAAATGTGCTACTTAGTGCAAGCATGTTTTATTTCCTAACGAAATTTATCTTACATTGCATATATATACACTTGCACTTGTTGGATTAATATTGGAACCTTACTCAAAGAGACTTCTCCTTTCAATACTGAGATTATTGTATAGTATCGGAAAAATCGAACCCGGGACCGCTTTCACCGAAGCCGAACGCGCTGCTTACATGGCTATACAGGAGCCAATGCAGAGATTATCAAGTAAAATATCTGTAATTTGCTTCGGGATGCAAGAAACTGGCAACGAACTCAATATAAATACGATGAAATACGATATATCTGTTATTTTTGCGATTCATGCCGTTTCCTAAACAGGAGAAATGCGTGACTGCATTCTGTGTATTTCTGACTAAAATCTAATCCTGAAAATTTGGATAAGAAAAACAACGTGCTGAGATGAGCAAATTCTTACCCTCGGAGAAGAGAAAAATTATTGTTGTTGTTCGTTATGGGAAATTAGATGAATATAGTATTGTTAAAAGGGATTCGACAGCTTGGATAATTTCGCACAAGGGCTTCCTTTGAGAATCGAACGCGGGTCCGCTTACATCGATGCCGAAAGGACTGCCTGCTTAGCCATCCGGGAGGCCGTAAAATAACTGATACACAAGCTGCGTTTGGGTCAACTGCTCTTACATCACGAAATGAGAGACGATACCTCGATCAGGGATTCGAACCGGAGCTTCCGTAGCGTAGTTGCTCCGCTCCGGGGCGAATGAATCGAACGACGCTCCGGTTCGGAGCGGAACCCTTGTGGAGGAGCTCAAACTGGAGCGCGAAGGTTTGACGGAGGTGAAAATTTTTTAAAAGATTTTGACTAACTTCATATTTTATGCAAATTTAATAATAAGAACTCAGTTACTAAACTTAATTCATAAAATACTACTCTTGCTAAATCTTAAATGGAGTATAAAAATAACAAATTTTCGTACTTGAAGACTTGGCTTTCGCTCTGCATGAATTCCATGAGAGAGTTTCCGGGTATCGAAGGCACGACATTTTTGCTTAATCATTTGCTACTAAATGTAGGGAATTTAGACATACAAAGAAAATTTGCTGCAGATAAAAATTTCGCTGAAAAGCATTTTTAACGAGTTAATGAACTAATTATATTGATAATTGTTGGGTATTAGTACGATTAAACTCAAGATTCATAATAAAAACCCCAATTTCGTCAATAAATACTCCAGAGAGGAAAATTGGGCTTCATTAGGGTTCGGAGCGGAGAAAAGGGTGATAGGAAGGATCAGACCATCCGATTAGAACGTCGTTTGAGGCAGTTGCAGCCAATATTTCTGATTGAATGTTTGCACATAGTTAGAGATGGTGATCTTCTATTGTGCTGCATAGGAAGTATCACCAGGAAGACCCGAGTTCGCTGACGGGCGGTAAATATATCTCCCTTTTAAAACATATTGGTTGAATTTTCATAATTCTTTCGGAGTCTTTACTGTGAAGACAGACAGACCCTCTCTCTCCCCACCTCATCCTTTCCCACCTCATCCCTTCCCTCCCATAACCTTCCAACTCTCCCCCATCCCACCTCCTCCCTTCCCACCCTTTCCCTTCTCTCCCCTCTCCTTTCCCACTCTCTCCCTCCCACCCTCTCCCTCCCCTTCCACTCCCTTACTACCCTTTACCCCACGGTTTCCCTTCCCCCCCTCTGCCTTCACACCCACTCCCTTCCAACGCTTTAACCCTCCCTCCGCCTTCTCGCCCTCACCCTTTCCACTCTCTGAACTCCGGACCTCTCTCTTCCAACACTTCCCCTCCCCCTCTCCTTTCTTTTTACATTACCATTACCTATCCACCTTCCTTCTTTTACATTAGTTTCCCTCCATCTCCCCAATAATAATAAGGAAATTAAAGTAATTTATTCAAGGCCACATACTATAAAGTCTCTTACAACGTCGATATCTTCGAGATATCAAAGAGACTTGATGAAAAATACGAGCAATACAGGGAGATATTACAGAAAATATCCGTTATATACAGCTCTGCTTTACAGAAATCATAAAAAAATCTATTCATTTTGCAATAGGTATTTTGGCTGAGAGGAAAAAGTTCTTTTTGTTTTATAATCAAAGTATTTACATTTCAAGTCATTGTTAACTATACATGTTCCGGTATTACAATTGTTTATGTTGTACATAATAAAAATTATGATTTGGCTCAGAAACGAAATTTGCAACCCTATTCATCTACTGTGGTCGATCGATGCTTTCGGCGTTTGCCCTCTGCTTGTTCATCCGTTCCTGCTGTCTTTGGCTGCGATCATTTCATATTCGCGGAAGAGGAAGTCATGGCAACACTGAAAGGGAAAAGGATATTAAACAAAAGCGTAAATCAATTATTTTTTCTACATGAAGGGCTCAAGTAACATGCATGCGGAGGAAAATAATTTCAATAACGCAAAGGGAGAGGATTTGTTATACATTAAACTATATATGTATAGGTATGCGAATTGCGATTTAGGGAATATGTCTACGCGTAAAAAGGCAATTTACCCGTTCTAATACATACATTAATTTTATACGAGAATTTCCATAATTTCTACGACCGGCTGTACCTGTCAATTTCAATAGTAAAACCAACAAGAGAATAAGAGAAATTGATTATGGATCACAGGCGGGGCTCGAACCCCGATCCCCTACATTTCCTACTCAGAAATTAAGAAAGCAGAGCTCGCTTAGGCAATTTAATCCCCAGTTGAAATGTCTTGGATTCCTTTACGACAGTCACTTACGTACCCAAAGCGTAATTAATTCACATGATCACAAGTTACATTTAGGAAGATAATAGATGCTGATTCGTGATTTAGATGCCTCTAATTTAAGAGAAGCCTTAATACAGGTGACGTAGTGACGCGAATCTCTTACATGAGTATTACGATAGCACGAGTGCGCTGTTCACTTGCTGACATAAGAAACGATCATAAAACTAGTCTTTCTTTAGCGATTAATTAGTAGCGATCATTTAATCCTAACTAACTTGCGGTGATACAGATACATGTAAAGCTAAAATATTTTGATTTTCTTTGTATGCGTAGCGAGGTGTCAGAAGACCGAACTCCAACGCAGCCTGAAGTTTGAGCGGGTGAAAATCACTTTCATCACTCGTTTAATGCCAACGATATACCTAATACTTGCATACCCTTTCTTCTAGAACGTTTTTTTTATCTACAGTCTACCCAAGGGGATGAAATTTCAATCGGCACGGCGAGATGTATAAAAATGCTGATGTAACTTAGCTCATAAATTTGTTAAAAATTAGTCATATTCCATGAAAGCGATGCGACATTAATCTCTTTTGATTTTAGTGGATTGTTGGATTAACCTCGCTACACTATCTGTATCTTATATCTATTATATGTAGCAGAGTCAATAATTCCAACTTTCTTGATCTTCTATTTTATTGGAAATGCATGAGCTAGTTTACACCAAGTCTAGTATAATTAGCAGTGTAGTACGAAAAGCAGAAACTCTCGATAAAAACTCAACACGTGAGATATAAGCTATACATTATGAAAGAAAATAATTAAGTTCAGCTTATCAAAGTTAGAGATCCAGTTGACCGTTGCCTCTTCGATGACAGTTCCTTTCATGGCCATTTTGAAACGAGTGACTCCGACGTCCGAGCCTTATGAAGACGAAATAAAATTCATTTTCTTTAAACCTAGAAATAAAAAGAATACCAAAAGAATAAAACTTTAATTAAGTAATTATAGGCAATGACCTTACTCTACGGCTATGGTCAGGCATGAACATCTTTAATTTCAAATGAAGGTAGGCCTCATTTGAAAAAAAAAGAATTCCGTTACGCTAGTTAAAAGTTACTACACTAGAAAAAGTTAATTTCTAGAGAATTGTTTGAGAAAACCCGTAAAAATGACAAGAGAAAAAAGGTGATTAAAATTAATACAAATGATTCATGGAAGTAATAAACTTAAAATTACTCGAAGCTGTAATGCGAACCTTAATATAGATCGTGAGGTCCATATCAGCCTAACAATTTAGAGGCTCAGATTCAAATCCCGATAACGTCGATTTTCCACTGCTCAGTTACTTCATCAGAAAATGAGGATTTATGATACGTTTTATATTAATCATGCTTCAATTAAATTTTATGGGATTTACTGACAGGGCTAGGCATTAGAATAGAAATAGAAATTTGGTTAAATTGCTCGAAATTTGATGTGCAGTTGCGTAAATGAAATACGGCTCCCGTGATAATTATAAATATTTCAAAAATATTACTCTCATTTTCTGGTATAATATAATGGCATTATATTCGAGCATAAGACAGACATATCGTCTGCGTGTCCCTCGTCTTAAGACAAGTACCTTTGCCTTTTGATCTACGCTTTACGATGAAAATCAAGGTTTTTTAAGTTTTCTATAGAAATTACCTGGTGAGTTATGGCAATGCAGCACTGCTATAACTCACCAGGTAATTTCTATAGAATACATAAAATACCTTAATTTTCGTCGTAGAACGTAGATCAAAAGACGCATATACTTGTCTTTAGACGAAAGATACGACGGATATATCAAATTGTTGTATATTGCAATTGTTTATAACTTTTCAAATCGTACTGCACGCTTTTCTTTACCTCTCGTTTCATAAATGCTGATATCTGTGGATAAGTCGAGGTCCTTAACCAGCTCCGAGCTCGAGTCGTGGGAAAAAACTGTGATAAAGCTGAAAAAGGGGTGCCTAGGGATGGACCTTTAAAAAACCTCACATAACTACCATTAACCTCAGACCTATTAGTTCTTTCCCCAATTACCTTTAACAAGTACTTTTCTATCACAGATTAAACTTTAGTAGATGTACTACTGATTTAACTAAGCTTGCTTTTACTCTTCAATGATTTGAGTCATTTACTCTATTGCTACAAATGATAAACTCAAGAGATGAATTAAAGAGATGAATTAAATGGCATGCACTGATACAATTTTCGATATCTAGCTCATAGACCAAAGATATTGTACTTACTTTAATCTTGTTTCACTCTCAGATATTAATAGTTCAGTGAAGAATAGTAGAATTCCGTTAGAAGATATCCCGGAATTCGAGCATTAAAAATAATTCACACTGATGCTTTGTTTAATGCAAGACTTCCATATCATTGATACACATCCCTACACATATTTAAGGAAAACACTGAATGCTGAGATTCAACTGTCGACATGCGTTTTCAATTTAAGTATTCCGTAAGTGGACTCTCACGGATCAATCACTTTTTGTGAAGCCAAAATCCGAAAGTATGCACGATCTTGATCACTTTTTACAAAATCACTCATTCTAGATACTGAAATTTATAGAAACTAGGAAATTAGTAAATTTTACCTCGCCACTTCACACATGACCTTACAGCAATCACGAAGCGATTACAAGGTCTTCTACCGCGCTTTTAGAAATTTTCGTTCGTCTTAAAAAGGCTGGAGTACGTAAATGACGCTTCAAGAACCGTGGGTAATATCAGGTGACTTACAATTTTAATCTCCAATTGCGGTCATTATCTGCTTCTAAATGTGCCTGCCCCGTTTTCTTGTGGAATATTTAGGCGTGCATTTTCTTTCTATGCTAAGTGAAGACATCGGACAGATAAGATGGGTTTTGAAATGTTTGGAGAGAAACTTTCATAGGAGAGAAAACTGAGTCGTAAGCTTGAGGATTTCTGAAGTTCGTTAAGGGTACATGTGGAAACAAAGTGTATCAGTGAATAAAATCAAGTTCATCTCTTGAAGTTTTTGCGTGCAGTATTGATGTAAATTACTACAGTAAAAAACCATTGGCCATTGCCATTAATACAAGAGAAAATCTTTCAAATCCTGATGCGAGAAGAAAGAAGTTGAAGAGGTAAAAACTGTGTACATGTATGTAAACCACAAAGGTTTGAATGTCTATTTGCTGATGCATCCCAAAAGAATTCCTGATCATGTGATAGAGAATATTCCCACAGAACATAAGCTTTCATTATTCTCAAAGAAGAAGCCAACTTGACTTATATGAACTTGATATATTTATTATCGTTAAAATCAAGGTGATGAAAGTCATGGGTGAATAGTATCTATACCTCCAAATTTGGTTTCCATTATGGTTTATATTTAGCTACACTTTTAAACTTATGAAAACATATTCGACAACTTCAAACCATTCATATGTTTATTTGCAACTAACATAATACGCAGATGATTATCAAAGTTGTTATATATAAAATGAAACATTTTATAAAAATTATTGTTCCGAATACGTTTTATGCTCGATTTTGAAATACTTTTAATGCTAATTTAATTATTATAATAATTTATTATAATTATTAACTGATGGTGGGCGGGGCCATCGACGAGGAATTTGAATTCGACCAATCAGGTGAAAACAACTCTGATCACAGATTACCCTTTTCTAGTTGCTGTCGAGATCTCGTCTAGTGTTGTTGTTATTTCATTTGGTTTAAAGAAAACGTTAAAATTTGTATTCGCGAAAGGGGAGAAAGGAATTACAGTTGAAGACGTCCATGATCCAAGCCTAGGATATCCATTATTTGGTAAGTTGCATTAAAAACCTTCATTTAGTTTTCTTTAACTGTTGTTTTTTTAAATAATTTATTTTGGGAGCTATGAACTGATGTTTCAACAATTATCATAGCTTAGACTCGGTGCCTGACGTTCGTGTGTTTGTAAATCTGAAAGAATTTCGGTCTTCACTTAAATTAGAAAAATTTATACTTTTACATCATACATCCGTTTATACTTTTTGCTTTCGCATGAAATTTACTCTGAGGATCCTTTAAATTTTATTCGATTAGGAAACATCAGATTTCTTATGCACGTGTTTCCTAAGTTTCGTGATTGAATTTCATAAAAGGAAATTCCAATGAAACTTACATCATCAGCGGAAAAAGCGTGTTACATGCTTCATTTTAGGGAATGCAAAGTAAAAGTCTGACGTGACCTTGTTCCAACATGGATCTCCGACGCATCGGTTGAGAGGAGGATAAAGTTAGGAGGATTTCTGACCTACCGGAATTCGAACCCAGACTCCTGTCAGAGGGTTCCTCTATCCTACTGGCAAAAAGATCGGCCCTGCGATAGAGAGACTTGGGTTTGAGTCCCACGTTTTAATATTAATCCACAGTTCTAAGCTGTTCCTTACGTCTAGAATCTACAAATTATTTTCTGTTAGTTTGACGCAGGGAATCATCGGATACATTACAAACTGTTAGTTTAACGGTCATCCTTGTTTAAAAAAACATCGAAGCCCTCGGTTGGGAATCTCTTAAGAATAGAAGAACTGATTACAGGCAAAAATAATTCCCCAAATTTTTAATCAGTGATTTACGCGACGAAATACCCTACATCGTAATTCCAGCTCTCAACGAACGCGAGTTTTGCTGCCAGATGGTAAAAAGATTTTCTGAAATTATAGCAGGAACAGATGGACTATTTTAGTCTTTTATTCGGATAGTATAAGGTGCACTAAAACGAAAAATATTTAGGTAGTTTGGTGCAAGGGCGTCGCCAGGAGGGGACAGCTGCCCCCCCCCCCCCCCTGGAGACCCATTCGTATTTTGGTTCGGGATGTGTTGTAGAAACAATTTTTATGCACGAGCGTATTTGAAAAGAATTTAGACCCAAAACAAAGTCAAGTGTTGGCACGTGTAAACACCAGTGATGGGAAAAGTACTTCCTCGTAGGAAATTCATTTATACCTCCAGCGCAGCAAAAATATTTCAACAATACTTTGTAGTAGAGTCCTTCGCCCCTTCCCTCCCAAGAGAAGAAAAGTTCGGTTTCAGGGTGAACAATGTAGTTAGAACTGCCTCTCGATGCGATCAGAGCGCGAGGTTATGCGATTATGTCCTCTCTCTCAAACTACCTTGAGTATCGTCCGACAATCGCCGGCAGAAGACAAAGGATTCAGATTTTTTCGTTTTCCCTTCAAAATGGACATAAGAAAGTTTTGCGGTGAGTATTTTGCAAATAGGCCCAAGCAGTGGCGCAGCGAGGGGGGGAAGTTTAGGGGTTCAAACCCCCCCCCCCCCAAGAAGTCCTATGACTACTTTGCATGCCAGTAAATATGGCTCAGATTACAGCTAAGTTGATGTTTTTGGTAGCAGAGCAGGCCTAGAGCCGACTTCGATATCAATGGGACGCTACGAGTGTTTCGCACACAATGTTCAACGCATGCACTTCTTAACCATATCCTTTTGTTAGATGACTCACACCATAAGATAAGATTCCCATGAGTAGAATTCGAAAGTGCTGATTCGTTTACTCCTCGCAAAAACACAAGGGAACATTCGAGAAGTAATTCGAAACTTACACCCTGAAAACAGAGATTAGATTACGTTTGAGGGACAAACAGGTTGATAAAACGCTCAGTTAGATCTTCTGCATGTGACTGTTTTGAGGGTGTGAATGCAAAGCTAGACTCGTGAATAGTGCTTTTGAGGAATTCACAGGTTCGAAGGAGAGTTTAGTTTGGATTTCATAAGGTACAGATGGACATCCGAATATTCACAGTCCGCTGATTCATCGAGGCCTCCATTGGAAAACGTATGTTAATGGTTATGTGTTTTCTGTGAAATAACCATTATTAGATGCATAAATTAGTATTGTCTTATTTTTGGGATGTTATCGGAGGGCATATCTCAAGATGAGTTTAGCGAAAATTCCAAAGGTACTGGTTCCTTTATTAAGCATTCAGGACAATTAAAAGTCTGCACAGTAGACTCTTCATTACTCGGGATGATAGAAAATATGCTGATCCTCATTTTATGATTATCTGTTAATTTGCAGTACATTTACGAAAATAATTCGATGACCAAATTTTTGTACATTTTTGAAAAAGTATTGGAGCAATACAAGATATCAGTAAAAATTAATTTTCGATGATATTATTAATAATATACCATTTGGAAGCAAATCAGTCAGCTGAAAGGTATTGTGCGCATAAGTTACGCACATATTTATCGTAACTGTGACTTGATGACTTGAAATAAATTTAAGAAACTTTTAAAACTGTGTCTTAAATTCTTCAGCTTCCTTTTCGATGCAGCCAATTTTTTCTCTTGTGATAGAATCCCACGAATCTCATATCTGGTTATGCAATGCCCATTCAAAATTTTAATTTGTGGAAAATTTTTGTTTCCTTTGAACTCTCAGGGCGTAGGACTGGGTTTTGTATCATCTCCCTGCTGGTTAAACCACCTATCACTTAGTCTAAATAATTGTAAGTTGACGTCTTCATTTTTTCCACCTTGGTATATAACTTGATTTCTGCAAATTCAATTATAATATCAACTACAATCAAGAGTCTACAGAATATTTTAATGCAGCCGAATTTGTACTCTCCGGTATGTGACGCATTCAATTGAATACTTGGCTAATACATAAATAACGAAATCAGGCTTAAATGTAAGCCTACCAGAAAATTTCATCTGATATAAATGATTTTTTGATTCTTAGAAGAGGAGGTAATTTTAAAAGCAACGGATGAAGTCATTCCTAAGAAAGCTGCTGATGATATAGTCTAATAACGAAAGATGTTCAAATAAGGATGAGTGCACCAATGTGGTGATTTATTCAAAAACAATAGTTCCAATTTTCCTCAAGAGATGGCATTAGTGGCGAAGTTTATAAACCAAAGTTCCAATTTTCCTCAAGAGATGGCATTAGTGTCGAAGTTTATAAACAAAAGTTCCAATTTTCCTCAAGAGATTACATTAGTGGCGAAATTTATAAACAAAAGTTCCAATTTTCCTCGTAAGTTTTAAAATATAGCGTTAATGTAAAAGTTTAAATTAAAAAGTTCGATCAGTAAATAGACCTTTGCCATTTTCGATGTATTCATGGGAATCGAATCCTTTTCGAGACGTTTACTTCTAAAATATATCAATAATTAATACAATATCAATAAACAATATAACAATTAATTGATAAAAGTAAATAATTTAATACAAATAACTTTTTTATTAAAAAAAAGGAAACGTATGAATTATGTCGATGTTATCAAATGCGTACTTCAACGATGGAGAACTATATTAATTTTTTTCTTCGTATTTTTGCTACGAAGAAACATGGTTTTTAACACAGATTGTAGTCAATTTTATGCACTAACTTCCTATTTATTTATTTCTTCCAAGTCTTTTCAATTGCACTTGCAGCGATGCAAAACGACAATTGAGTACACAACCAGCAAAATGGTGACGTCACATTGTATTAAATAATCTAATTTCTCCAATACATTGCAACTTGTGGCAATGATATTTACATCAAATTGTATCATAATCTACCCTTTATACATGAGTAATTTTTTCCAGCAATGCGCAATTTTTTTGATGATCATTTTTACATTTAATGTATCGGCTTTATAATCCGGAAGTGGTGTGTAAAACAGAACGCACCGACATCCCTCATTCCTGTTATCGTCTCTGATGCTCCCACTAAGTCACATGCCATTGCCAAAAAAGAAGCGAATATTAATATATTAGAATTATTATATCTCCTCTTTCTATCGAAGGAATCTTTATATCTTTTTTCTCTATTCTCAAATCTCAAATAAAGTCAAATTGTCACGATCTCCGTGTATTGTCCATACCGAGATCGATAGCCATAATTGAATTGACATTCGATACATTAAATGTACTATATACAGTGAAACCTGTGTTTAGCGGAATCTCTCGGGGCCATAATTTTTTCCGGATAAGACAGGTTTCCGCTTAACCCAGGGTCTAACATTTCAAAAAAACTTTTAAAGGCATACTGCGTCCATATAATGCGTCGCCTAAAAGGTGGGTTTTCCTAAAATTCTATATAGACGAATTTTTTATGAATATTATGTGGACGAAATTATTATGGAATAATGAAAAAACAGTATCACATTGCGGTTAAATTTGTTTATTTGAAGTAATTAACATAAAAATTTATCAATAAAATGTGCATATAATCCGTTATTTAGTCTGTTTTGCCTTTTTTTCCTATATAATGCAATTTCTACGCTCCCGATAGCCTCATTTAAGATATTAACTAAATCGGCGTTACTTTGGTTAAGACTACATTCTGCTAATTCTTTTAAAGAAACCAAAATTTCTCTGTAGGACTTTTTGTTTCCTCAGATATTACGGTTATATTTACTTCTTCGTCGGATTCACAGGCTTTTTCTTCTATTATAGCGTCTGTCATGGAGCCATCTTCAGAAGATCGGTGATACGATTGGATAGAATTTGTTTTCTTTATCGGTCTCGGGGACCAGTGCTGACAGAAATCCCGCTTTAGCGAAACACTGTTTAATAGCTGATGTTTTAGTATCTTTCACTTCCAAATTAAACCGATTTATGGCATCCAGCGCTGATATTTTTTATCACCTCCGACGCTGTATTCGCAGTATCTATAGCAGCCAATAACGATCGCATCATGTAATTTCTATATTGTGCCTTCAGCGATCAAATTACTCCCTCATCCATTGGCTGAGTGATGCTTGTTGTGTTTGCCGGAAACCAGGTTAGCTCCACATTGGAAAGGCGAATTTTAGGGTGACAGGTTGCGTTATCGAGGAATAGTATGAGTTTCCTACATTTCCTCTTTATTCCGGCATTGAAAGTTTTCAGCCATGATTGAAGCCGTGTTCCATGCTTTTTTATTATTTCTCTATGTGATCAGTAGCTTCCCAATTGCAAAGTTTTTGAAACATCGTGATTGAGCTGATTTCCGGATGACAGGATGCTTTAGGAGCTCCCCAGCCATATTCTCCCTTTCCATATGCTTCCTTTCTAAAGAATAAGCGTAAATGTAAGATAATTGTCTCCATTTATGCACTAATTTTAAGAAACAGAACTTGGAAAAGGATAAACCCTAGTAGTATTCTCCTTTAACACAAAATGTTTTAGACACCAATGCCCTATAAAGCAGGTTTTTCCCACCCCCCTTCTTTGTGGGTGTTTTCCTGCAGTGGATTTTTTCCCCTTAGAATCTCTTATGGTTTTTACATCCACAATTCTTCTAATTATTTCTACTTCTTATTTTATAATTAATGACGATGGGTTAGATGGAAGAAGAGACTTTTAAGTCTTAATCTCGCCCAAATAAAGACGATTTATTATTATTATTGTTATAAAAAATTCCGGTTTCGTCCCCGATGTAGATATCACATGGTTAATAGTCTTAATTTATTCTTGAACCTTGCCTTTACAGTCCTCTACAGTTTCCACATCTACGTCGTTCGAGTTGCCGACACCTATGTTCCATATAACATTGTGCCTTGCTCTGAAGCTCTCCAGCCAACCATTCGCGGCCTTAAAATCAAGTTTTCCTAAAGAAACTGCAAACTCCTATGCCTTTTCTTGCACCATTGGACCTGATGAAGGAATATTCCTCGATCTTGCTCGCACAAACCAGTCCCAAATTAATTTGTTCAATTCTTCATATTCGCAGAGAGGAGTTTTCCTCTTTGAATGTAAAGTTAGGCCTAAATTAATAGACAGAAACGAAAATTATTTTATGGTGTGTTGGTTTGCAAACTATTTTTATTTTGGATATGAAGAAATACGTTTCTTAAGACCAACCCTTAAGACCAAGACCCTTTCAAACTCTTTCTTAATTTTGTCTTCGCTCTTGGACCGGCCGCGGTTAGCATGCCTACATGTTAACGCTCCAACGACAAGGTCCCGGGTTCGAATCCCGGCTATCCAGATTTTTCTTTTAAGTCATATGTGTTCGTCTATTGTTACTGTTATTACCTTACTGTAAATTGGTGTTTCGCTGTATGTGATGAATTGATAAAAAATTTTAAAATTATTGCTTCATAATCATACGTCACACTTACACCTCACTTCTACCTGCTTTACGGAAAGCTGTTCATGCAAAGCACTCGATCAATTCCAGTTTATTTTTCAGCGTTAATACGTTGCGTGGCATTGCAGAAATGAATCAGCAGTTCCCCTTAGGTACTCTGGTGTGGTCTTACCATCTCAGCAGCACGTAGGAAAATGATTCCATCTTCTTCAGAGACGAGCAAGGCTATATAATAATGTTTATCTCTTTTCGCCGTAAACTACCCGAGCTTTACTCAAAATTATATAAGAGGCAAAATTTAATTGCCCACCTACGTATTAGCTAAAAATGATTCCTTTGTTCTACTATGTTTATAAAGAGCCATTCATCTGCAAATTGAGATGGATAAGGAATGCCTCGGTCTGCAAAAGCAGTGGCCAAGAATCCTAATTGCATTTATGTGTTGGTGTCTAGGCTTTCATAAACATAGGGACAAAGGAACCCTTGTCCAGAACGAAGCTCTTGAAATGATATTTACAATAGGATGCTCATGATTTAGGATAACATCTCCCATGGGAAAGCTTTGCATCTTCGTAGTCACCTCAAGTGATTTAGATCGAAATTGGAATTGCTTTTTGCAATTCCGCTTAGCTCAGGTTCACGTGGCCGGGAATCGATTCCGTTTCCGCGTTTGACAGTTTCCGTTCAACACAGGGTACCGATGCATGTAAAACCCTATTACGACCGCCGGGACCAAAATATTTTTCCGGATAAGACAGGTTTCCGTTGTACTCAGGTTCCGTTTAAGGCAGGTTTCACTGTAATACACTTCGACGCTAAAGCCATCTCTTGAGGAAAATTGGAACTTTTGTTTATAAACTTCGCCACTAATGCCATCTCTTGAGGGAAATTGGAACTTTTGTTTATAAACTTCGCCACTAATGCCATCTCTTGAGGAAAGTTGGTACTTTCGTTATTAAACATTGACATTAATGCTGCATCTCCAGAAAAATGTGAACTTTTTTTAACTGAAAAATAAAAATATCCCCAAGTACACCGTAACATTACCATAAGTTGAGATATATTTCAGTATCATACTTATACTATATTTAGCAAAAGTCTACTTTACCTAGGAAGGCGGGTTAAAAAAATAAATGTTAACTTGTTTAACCATATATCTTTTTCAATTTATAATAATTAAAGAAATGTTTAAACATTCATGTTCCAATATTGCATTAACTTTGATATTTTTACTATTTATAAGTAACCTAACAGTTTAAAACTTTTGGAGTATGTAAAAAGGGTTTATTATATTAATTTTTAATAACGAAGTCACTCTATGTTTCAAATGCCGTAGGAAAATAATGAAAATTAATTTCATTCCTTTCGAAAAAAAGTCAAAATACAGCGCATAAATATTTTTCGATTTTTTATGAAACTTCCAGTTTGGCAGTTATCGACTATGACATACGATTAGTAATATTTGCATTATTGTAAAATTAATCCTCATCACTGTCACCAACCTGTAAAAGTATAATTTAAAATTATGTTTTTGAATCGTTTTAAACTTGGGTCCTACAAATGATATTATAACTTTTTGTTATTAATAAACCATTCTTAACCTACATCCAGCCTAATAACTTCATGAAGCAGGGTTACTAAATTCAAAAAGAAAATCATTCAAATATATTTATTGAGCTGCTCTTTGTTACGATATTAAAATATGCGAACTCAGATTTGATTTACAACAGATTAGCGGAGCATGTGTCTGAGAAAGACTACAAACATGCAAAAAATGTGTGGGAATCTTTTGTAGAAATTTCCCTTCTCCGGAAGTGATGTTTCCTCAAGTTTCTCGATTGAGTTTGTGTAATAATATGGGTAGACCCCCTTACGTGTGACTAGGTTCGTTTTCTCACCGAATACCTCGCTAGTATATTTAAATGTTTTTAAATTTGTTACCAGTGAAGCCAATGACGCTGGCATGAATCGACATGTGTCGAGAAATCTAATGGTGAAATTATTTTCGATTGACTTTGCGAATGAAATATACTTTTCCTCGGTGTTCGGAATCACATTAATTTTTTTATCATCATAGTCTAACTCCCGAACCAAGAAATGACCATCATACGATGAAAGATTATGAATAAACACAGGTAGAAAATTTGGCATTTTGTACTGCAGGTTGGAAAAAGAATGTGCGGGCCCTCGATACTTACCTGTCATGTGATCGTGATCTCTAACGGCATCTGACTTCAACTCTTTACCACAAATATGACAAGACAACGCATTCTTAAAATTTGCCTCTTCTTCCGGGCTAAGCGATTCCATTGGTACAACGTTTTCATACAACTTGAATACTCTCTCTGCTTCCTCTTTCATTTTCTGCATAAAGACCTGTGCGGTATTGGGACCTCGGTAAAGCTGTGGTGTCTCACATCCATTGGGCGTTAAGAGAACATAGCAAAAGCTGAACGGTTTGTGTTTCTGAATAGCGTGCGTGTAGGATGCGTTAGGTAAAGATTCACAAGTTCTGATACGTTGGAGAATACATTCAAAGTCTGCATATATTACATAAGGAACTGGAAATGAATGCCCGAGTTTGGTAAATTTTAATATCTTATCCCACTCGATAGGAAGCTCAATTCTCGCGGGTTTTTTACTATTACAGTTCGCTGTATGCGTCTTAAATTTTTTTCATCATGATAATGCATGAAGCATCGTTTGAAAATGTAAATTCTACGACATTTTTGTTACCTGAAGATGGATTGGACTCAAAGTTTTTAATCCAGCAATAATGAGCCGTGTTGTCATTTGTAATATATAATAGGTCACGATGATCTGCGAGCTCGGTATTTACAATTTTTATTGGATAGACATTGTTTTTTTCCTCTAGCCTGAAAACGTTAATAGAAATTTTATTGGTTAGCTCGAATGTAGGAATATTGGAGAGTTTGACTGGGTATTCAATACAATCTCAATCGTACCCATTGTCGAATTCATCCGTATTATATTTGTAGACTCGTTGAGGGTCTTTATGTATGTTCTTTCCCCAAACCGCGTATTTAAAACAAAACTGATCGTTATTCCTAACAATTACAACAGATTTTCTGCTTGCGATCTTGGGTGGTAACTCAATAACGGTTGATCCGCGTAACGGAGTGTAACGATTAATTCGGAGTTCTAAACCCAAGATTTTACTCAGCGTCCACCCTGATCCCTTTACCTGCATCTCGGATTTTTCTTTAAGTAATTTTCCAAATATACTTTATAAAATTTCCCCAACGTCATCGGCTAGCAAAACCCTAACGTTTCTCGTTTTGAATGCTCGTTCTATCGTCTCCTCACCCCTCTCAAAGTTTGCCTTTACCACAATATTAATTTTAAGGGCAGAATTACTTAGCTCATCCTCGGAATTAAAAGATCGGAACTATAATTTAGAAATGATATAAGGTCTTTATGCGCTTTACTCACCACCCAGTAGGTTTTCAGTCGACCCTTTATAGCCCTGTCAATCTCAACGATCGAATGGTCACCGCCTACTTGAGGGTTCAACTGACTGTACTCCATCCTAAAAGTTTTGAAACAATTATTAAAAAATAATACTAGGGAATAACTCAAAAGTATATATACTGATACTTACTCAGATTTCTGTTTAAACTGTTAATACTTTACTGTATTTCTTCTTAGAGGAAATAATTCCAAACAGGAAGAATAACTCCAAAACCTTGAAACGGAAGAATGAAGCAAAGTCACACCAAGTCTTCAATGACGAAGCGTAGGAGTAAATGAGAAAGTTCCCCTCATTTAGATCTATTTAAATTATTTACCCCCACTACCGCTTCATTACAAACGTTTCTTCCTATTCAAGCATAATTTCAACGCGTTAGGGGGAGTATAAACGCTACCCCTAGTTTCCTTACTCTAACTCATCCACTAGGTACATTTTCTCACCAACTCATTATAATGTATTCTTTTACATCATTTTCATGAGATTTTGTTTCGAGGAGAGCATTTGATATCGTCTTTGGTCAGCAGAAGTTACAAGTACTGCATAATCAGCGGATTCTAGGAGCGCGTGCGTGTTGAAAGATTATTTCAAAAGAGAATCCCTTATTCCACTTAATCATTTCTATCTGTGAATAACAGAAGAACTGTTCACAAATTACCAACATAAAATGAGCGTACTATCTCTAGTAATTCAGAATTTTTTCTCGTTTTTCATAACCTTGCTGATTGATAAAATGCAAAATTACTTTCAAGTATTCTAAAATTCATGCCAATAAGTCCGCGTACTCTTATGAAAAAGCAAAAAATATTTTAAAAAGAGTAGATAAATTGACAATTTTTGTGAATCTGAAAGTGGTGAGTTGGAGGATGCAAAAACTAGTATTGAAAATATTTTCAACTAAATAAAAAGTGTCCGTTAAAACCTATGTAAGCATTACTTGCTCTAGCAAATAATATTTTCAAGCTGATAGGAATAAAATTATGGAAAACTTTTGATGAAATTTTATAAGAAAGAAAATTAAAGATTACGACAAGGAAATAAAAAAGAATATTTTGGAAACATGCAATTCTTAAATAAGCAATTCTAGCATTCAGTTAATCAATTGATAATTAATATTTAAAGAAGTGTGAACATTTTCATAATTCTCTCTAAAAATGCGGCGGGGAAAGTACTAGCGGGCGGGGGTAAGCGGCGGGCAAGCGGTGACGCGCGAGGGAGCGCGGGAATTGCTTTTAAACATTGTTTTTAGTAGAATGACCTTGAAACGCGCTAGGATAGACTTTTTGTATCTACTCATAGATATCTAAAATATTCTCCAGCAGTAAGAATAAGAATCGATTCGTAAGCATAATGAAACATTTACGGTTTGATCACAGAGAAACTCGGAGTCAAGCTCTGAGAGAAGAAAAATTTGCTTTGGGTTCTGAGCCCTGGAATACATTTATAACTAACTCCCGAGCCTGCTACAACCATGACGAGAGTGTTACGGCCGATGAACAATTATATCCTACGAAGTGCCGATGCCCATTCATCCAATACATGCCGAATAAGCCAGATATGTTTGGGATCAAGTACTGTGTATTAGCAGACGTGAAGTCTAAATATTGCCTAAATGCATTTCCCTATTGTGGAAAAGATGATGCTAGGGGATCAAGGCAGTCTCTTGGAGAATATGTTGTGCTATGGTTGACAGAGCCGTTCCAAAACTCCGGTATCAACATAACTTGCAACAATTACTTCTATTCAATCAGCCTCGCTGAAAAACTAAAAAAAAAACAAAATCTCACTGGTTGGAACGATAAGAAAAAATAGAAGAGAATTACCTCCTTCGGTTCATCACAGCGATGAAATGTACTCAACTAGAGTTTATAAAAATAGACTAGGCCATAGCTTGACAAATTACCGAGCAAAAAATATAAAAACTTGCTTTTAATCAGTACAATGCATCAGGACGTGATGATTTCTGACTCAGAAAAAGAAACCGGATACAGTTTTGTTTTACAACTGCAACAAAGTAGGAGTAGATATAATGGATAGCATGTGCCGGAAATATTCAACTCATTCGGCTGCAAGGAGATGGCCAGTGCATGTATTTTTTAACAGATTGGACCTGGCCTCAATAAATAGCTGGGTTCTATTCAAAGAAACCACTGGGCGTAAACTCAGCCAGCAGGAGTATATTCAAAGACTTGTATTAGAAATTATTGGAATCTTATTATAGATAGAGCTTTACTTTACAGGTTAGATGGAAGAGGAGACTTTTTAGTCTCACAATCAATCCTCAATCTCACCTAATAAAGACCCCTAATAATAATAATAATAGAGCCACCTCCCTCATGTTCCTTTGCAATGTCGGGAATTTCATCAGGGGAAGCAAGTGCGCCAATAAGACCGCAGAAAAGAAGAAAGTGTCAGATCTCACCTGGATGTTATAACAAATCCAGTAATTTGTGCCTAAAATGAAGGAAAATATACAGTGGAATATGCTCTGTAAAAGTGACAATGTGCAGAATCTGCGGTAAAAAATTATGTACTCTTGGATACATAGAGTGATATTCTCTCTTATCATATATCTTAAAAATGTTAACCCATTACTTAATAAGGAATAAATATTAATTTATAAGAACAATAGCGAAGCTTTATTATGATTTCAAACCTTACATTATGCAGATGATGAAGTGTTTCTATAATTACTTGGATTTATTGTAAACTAGCGAATGATGGAAGGAAATAACATTTTAAGAATGATGTAAGTATTAAGATAAGTCTAAAATACAAATCAACGTAATAAAACTAGCACCAGAGTGGATAAGCACAGAATGAGATATGAGTAAGAAAAGGCAATGGCCTTTTCTTACTCATATTAAGTATATGAGTATACTCATTGCAGCTACAAATACTACGCTTTTAATAGAGCCCGACTCCTTCTGACGGCAACCACCTTCGGGTGGCATAATGCCATTAATATTCAGAAATCTTCGGAGATGGAGACTTGTTTGCTGCCGGCGGGATTCCAGCCCATTCCCGCACCTGCCCGGAAGCCCTTTCGCCCAGCGGCCAAGACACCGGCGCCGGGTCCTGGAAATCCGCGAAGGCGCAAGAATCCGGGCAGCAATCAGCAGCAGTGATTCCGAGGATGAAGAGGGCTACATATCGGACGAGCAGCGGTCTTCCTTCGACCCACAGCCGGCTGCGAGCTGGCGGGAAGACGACCTCCAAGAAGACTTCCAGGATGTCCTGGAAATACTCAGGGAGGCCATTGGGGATGACGAACTTCCGCAGGAAATTCCCAGTACGTTCAATTTCGCTGCAATTAGGGAAGAAATCAACGACCCCCTGCTCAGGGGGTTGGGGAGTGACCCGATCCGGGGAAATGAGTCCGAGACGGAGGAAGAAGAGGAGGAAAACAGAGCCGATGACAATGGATCCACCACCACTGAAGAAGACAACGAACCCGAACCAGACGACGGATCCATAATCTGGAACGTGCCGTTCATACCAGAAGAGCAGGATGAAGACATCCAACAGGACGAAGGTCTTTTGGCTCGGCCCATCCCGGTAATCAGAGAAATCGACTCGGTAAACGTGAGTACGCTTAATGAAAATTTTAATTATAATGACGAGTGGGCCAACAAACTGGTACGCGATGGTGCTTACATCACGAAACCACGTGGAAGTGAAATAGTGTTTCAGGTGACGAGGGAAAGTGAGGAGATGACGCAAATAATTGATAATTTAGTGGAAAATAATATCATCAGTGAAAGTGCTTGTATGTGTGCATTTAGGGCCTTTTTGGTCCCGAAAGAGAACGGAAAAGCAAGGTTTATTGTAGATTTTAGCCCATGGACGGAATTCATAAAAGTGCCGCGAATTTCTTTATATAATGCTGTGTCGGGCCTTCAAATTGTACACCCCAATTGGATGGCGATAAAACTTGATATGCGCCATGGGTTCTACCAGTTTAAAATCCGCGAAAAGTACCGCAAGTATTTTGGTTTATTTTATAAGGGGAAAAAGTATGTATTTAATAGATTGCCAATGGGATACGGTCTCTCACCTTATATCATGCAGAGATGGGCGGAGAAAGTACGTGATGTAGTACAACGCAAATTTAACGTTGTTTTTCTACCATACTTAGATGATTGGCTCATTTTAGGGCATGAAAATGTGTTAACAGAATTTTTAGCAATAGAAATAGTAGATTTCCTTATGTCTGATATTGGAGTTGAATTTAATTTAGATAAATGTATACTTTTACCATGTAAACGATTTTCGTATTTAGGTTTGATTGTAAATTTAGGTACAATGTATGTGTCCATCAGACAAGAAATGCGCGACAAGCTCATTCATTATTTAGATAGAGTACCGACATTGTCAAGGAAAGACCTGCAAAGGTATGCGGGTTCTTGGGTACTGTAGGAGTCCGAGGAGTAATCCCAGATAGAGGGATGCGACTGAACTGTCGCTATAAACACATCTGTATCAAAAGGTTCTTCAGAGGCCATCTTCACCGTTCAATGTTTTGAACTGCTGTAAAACAATAGAACCCAAAAAGAGACTGTGGTTGTTACTGGAAGTATGGCGGCGGATGTGTCGGCGGATCGCTGAACCTAATGATCTCGATACAATGTAAATAGCTGTTCCAACGCAACGAAAATTGTAACATTTGGTTGGAAATCACGATTCATTTTAAAATTTATAAAGGATACCCAAGTATGCGCTAACAGCACAGCGAAAAAGAGTACATTTTCACCGATTAGAAAAAATATAGAATACAGAAAAATACTTCGTCCTCGGCAATCGCACTCTTCCAACTCTTTCAGTACTACAGATGTACTTCTCTTTTTTTCCATCATCTTCTCAGAAGTGTAATATATGTTTATGGCCTGGGCTATTTCCTCGGCCATGTTAATAATACTCGTAATTTCCGGATAAATATTTTATACAATCTGTTTTGGAAACGAAGAATTTATTATCATACGTTATAAATGTAAATAAATGTAACTGATATTATATAATCCATGAGTTGAAGCAAAAGATTAATTCTTTTTCTAACTTTAGCCTTATTTATTTAAACAATTAAACATATCTTGCCCTAACATCAAAATATTGCCACATTAATAAATCATAGGTTATCGAAAAACATAGTCGTTATTCCGTCCGTGTGAAACGAGCCAAAAAGAGTCTGGTTATTATTGGAAGTCAAAGTGTGGTCGAAGTGTGGCCCGTGTGTTGGGGTGAAAGGCTGTGGTCGGTGGCCGGGACCGACCACAGTCCGACCACAGCTGCCGGCTTGTGGTCGTAAATACGCTCGTGTGGGCAGATGTAAGTATTTCCTATGTTTTCTTATGGCGACGGAATACCGACCACAGTTCAGCCTCATTTTGCAGTCGAAACCGACTGCAAAATGTGGTCCGTGTGTTCAAGCCCTAAACGAACCACTCTCACGAGGCACTCGCCTCCTATATATACCCCCAGGCAGCCAATATGGCTACGCGGCAGTACAAAAGGAAGTAAGTGAATCTCGTGAGGGGCCGTCAGCCGGATTGGCCTCGGAAGGGACGTGGCTCCAGACCATCATGTGGTCCCGATTCTTTATTAGAAAATAAACATACAATTGTCTTAGTAACAGGTTATTAAATACAAGCCCCTTGCCTTTACGCAGGGAAAACAAGGCACACATAGAATCAGTATACATGTTAATTATCATTGGGGTTTCCCAATCCATGTCACGAAGTGCCTGAATAACGTAACTCGATAAATGCATGATTAATTGCTAGGTTTTCCATGAAGGTCTGATCGCTGCCTTTACTTTACAGCCGAAAATGTTAGTAACCCTGCTTCTTTATAGTTTATAAACTTATTCGGGACCCCAAGAGTTTCGACAAATCACATGAAACAAATCTGTGCTCAAAATATCCCTTTAGTTATTTATTCTGCGAACGCATAACTCTCTGTTTAGAGATCCGTTCTTACGATTGATAGCTCTGATTTATAAAGTTTATACCCTTGACATTAATTCTGATTGTTCAAGAAGGGTGATTGAATGTAAACTTGAGATATCAGTTTGAGATTTACCTGAGAAAAACATTAGAAGAACATTTTATAATGATTAAACTAATATGTTGGCAACCCTGCTAAAATTTTTTTTATGAATTTTTAAATGTTATAGAACGATTTGGCATTGACGAAAACCACAGATTGGAAATTTTCCCGACGAAATTCGACAAATTCTTCCGACATCGTATTTGATGGAGGTTTTTTCCGAGGCACGAACGAGTTGTTTTATATGGTTTTCGTCAGATGGCATAACAATCTTGGCGTGACGTGACTGACTTTTATCAACAATTCGGACTTTTTTCCACTTATTCTGAAAATATGAGTTTCATTGGTCCAGCATGAATGGATAAATATATTCTAGAATATGAAATTTTGCAGATTTAGGACATCGGTCAACATTTTGTTTAATTAATTGAGTACAAAATACGAGGTAAAACACCTTATCAGCATTTGTATAATGGTCAAACTTAGAAGTTATGCAATATTCAGGTCCTTGAAAATCATTTAAGTATTTAATTACGAATTTAAAAAGTAGGTGGTCAAATGACCACCTCCCGTCCTTCTAGGTAGGCCGAAACTGCCGTCCTCCTAGTGTTAATGAGTTTGCCATAGAAGCGTTCAACTCCTCTAGTTTTCAATACATTTAGTTTTTAAAAGATTTGACATATTTGTAGTAAGAAGCGGGCATGAATAAACTAGCCTCTGTAAGTTAGGCATTTTTCATTTTAACAGGCAGCTTGCCCCCCCCTAGACCAGTGGCTGGCGACGCCCTTGGTTTGGTGTGCGCCTGCGCCTTATGGCAGTTTCGAGGGGTATTATTGTAAATGTGAACTTTCCTTTTCTATGTTATCCTCAACTTCGGTGATAAAAATTGAACGTTGTTTATATACGAACAGCGAGATTTCTGGAAGGCCAAGGACTGTTTGGTTTTCCCTTTCTTTTTACTTCACTTCAAAATTATCCTAAAAAATGAGAGTAATGCTCCGAAAGGACATGTGGTAGACTCAGTTTGGGGCTCGAACGACCTTCGAGCCTTTCAATTCTATGTTTCTGTAAGAAAGAGTGAAAGGTGTTTACGATTATACGATAAGAATTCTAGAACTCCGTGCACTGTTTTGCTTTCCCTTTCCTATGCGTTCTCGGAAACATAATTCGAAAATAAATGCGAGTAATGCTCCGCAGAAATGTGCTCTAAAACCGGTTAGGGATCTCCAATGACCTTCCATTTTTCTGCCTATGTTTTCTGAGTTCAAGGTGGTGGTTGACTAACCTTGAATAAAATAAGAGACTTAAATGACTTTCCTCGCTTTTCAATTGCCCCATCCACAATTACAAAAGTTAGCAATATTGTTTGGATCAGTGATTCCCAAAGTGGGTGCATTTGGGGGGCGATGAATAACAGTAAGGGGGCGGTGAAAGCGTAAAAGAAAGAAGATGCTCCCAATTCATCTCTTCGTTGTATATTTTACTTTTGAAAACCACAGTTCCTCGTCAGATACGGAAATGCTGTTAAATCACTTACTCTGCGCCGACTTGCTCAGCGAGCCCCGACATTTTCCATTCACTTACCATCCCATTTCGGGAAAACTACGATAGCTATCGTTACGAAACTCTAAGAAAATAAAAAGTCAAACATTATTCTTTATTTCATTTGAGTCATATACTTATGTAAAACAGATATCTAAAAAAATACAATATGTCAACTTTTTCATGTTTAATCCTGTAAAATTTACGACAATGCAAAACAAATATTTAATCATAACCGTTGAAATGTATAAGTTTATTATCTTTAGACATCGTTGAGTAGAATAATAGAGGAAGTCAGACAAAAAATTAATTATATTCTGAGTGATAGAACTTGAGATACAACGTGATATAAAATTGGTAATTCACGGGTCGTGGGACAGAATTTGAGCATTGCATTAAAAATCAGTCCGTACAGCGGGAGAAAATCTTAAAAAGCGTTCCGTATCCGAAAGTAACCTTTCTGAAAACTCTGCTGGCGCAAAAAGGTTAATAATATCACGTTTATTCATTTCATTAGTATTTATTTTAGTTTGTTATTTACAAAAATATTTCAAAAAGATATTAATTAAAAATACCTCCATAAAAATTTTATTGTTTCTACAAATAATAATGGTTCAACAAAAGAAAAAATGTAGACAGTATAATATCGAATGTGTATTTGAAATATGGCTTTATTGAGTCGCCTGTAAACAAAATATTACCAATTTGCCTGATTTGCCATAAAGTTTTATCAAACGAAGGTATGAAGCCTTCCAGGCTACAAGAAAATTTGACTAAAATTTATTGTGATGAAAACATAAGGATTTATCTTATTTTCGAACACTAAAAGGAAAATTTATCAAACAACCGACATGGCGAAACTCTTTTAAGCCGCAACCACATAAGATGGTGATGGCTTGCTTGCTTCTTACAATATTTCGTTAATGATTGCCAAATTGGGAAAACCTCATACAATTGGTGTAGAACTAATTTTATATATATATAAGTGAAGTAAAACGTACTTTGCTACACAAGCCAGCATCTGATAATATCAAGAACATTTCGTTAAGCAATACAGTGCAAAGAAGAATTGATGAAAAGGCTCAAGATGTTGAAGATTCATTGTGTGGCTATTTAAAAACATCTCTGTTTTCTATTCAACTCTATGAGCCATTTTTGTTAGGAAATAAAGCTTTAATTTTAGTAAACACGCAAAGGAAGAACAAATTTGCCAATAAATATTATTTGCTAAATATTTGCAAACTGATACTAAAGGAGAATCAATATTTCATGTAATGGATGAGTTTTTTGAAGAAAAAGAAATACCTCTGAGTAATATCTTATCAGCTGCCACCAGTGGCGGATCTAGGGTCGAGCTGTGGGGGGGCTTGAGAGTTAGGATTAAAGATTCATTTCCTATTTATCGATTTTTGTAAGAAATTTTATAAAATTAAACTCACTCAACATATTTGAATTATGCTTATTATTATCTATCTTTGTAGATAATCAATATTTTCTTCACATTTCAATAGTATGAACGATGATACAATTTCTTTTTACTGCGACTTCTGGGGGGGGCTACAGCCCCCACAGCCCCCCCCTGGATCCGCCACTGGCTGCCACAGATGGTGCTCCAGCGACACTACAGGGGTTTTCTTGCATATTTAAAAAAGGAGGTGCCTTATTCATTCACAGTTCACTGTATCATCCATCGTCAATATCTGGTTGCCATAAAATTTAAGCGAACGCCTACATAATTTATTACAATATGTAATTAAAGCTATCAAAACTGTCAAAAGCAAATCATTGAATGACAGATTATTTAAACAGCTTTGTATTGAAAACCATGAAGAATTTAATCGTTCGCTGCTTCATACAGAAGTTCGTTGGTTGTCAAAAGGTATCTCTTTAGATAGGTTTTATAAGCTGTATAACTCGGTGCTGGAGTACTTGAATGATAAACAGTAAAAATGATATTTAACCTGACTTCTTTCTCACTTCTCCAATCCTTCATCACCTACACGCCTAGTTATTTATATCTTTTTATTTGTTCTAATTGCACATCTTTCACAGACACATCCGTCACTTCATCCTCTCCCACTTTCATAACTTTGGTCTTCTTTTGCTTTGTTCTGAGGCTGTAATCTTCTGCCACATCCTCAATGCATAAACCACATTTGTCATACCATTACTGATTGACAACTCTCATTTATTGCAGAGAATGACTTATTATTTAATGTAACACCACCTTTGCCTCTAATAAGTTTCCCTGATTTTTGCACAAAAATAATACCTTTTCAAATTCTTCACACATTTAATGAGAACCTTTCCTGTTTAAATGAGTGCTAAATATTCCTAAAGAATTGCCATCCATACATTTGTTAATGTTGTAATTTCTTTGGTGTTCCATCAATCTTTATTGCCATCACTCTATCACAGTCATATATCACATTGATTATGAAATACTTTATTTTCTTATTTACAATAAAACCCACACTTTTTCTCCCTATTATACTGCCACTAAAGTAGAATGCACCATTTTCAACACTTTGTTCTCCAACTCCTTCCAATCTCACTTCACTAACTCCTATCATGTTTATTTTATTTTTGATCATTTCTCTATTCAGGTTTTCTAACTTTTCTTCCTTTGAAAGACTCCTTCTTACATTCCAGGTTCCTATTCTCATTCTCTTACACTTCTCTTTTATTAGTTCACATGATATCTTTGTAGAATGTCCCCCTCACAGATCAAAGGAGGGACTATTTTAACTCAGGTTCTGAATTTTGTCGTTTCATTCTATTTTTGCTGTGGGGTCCTCTTTCACTGATCTGTAATTTGGCTCGGAGAGAAGCTTTTTTCTCATAATGGAATCCACTCACAGTGAAAGCCTTCGCACCGAACTTACTTGCAATATCAAAAAAACACTGTTTATACTTGTATAATGATAACTGATTCTTGAAACTTTTGGTATTTTTTTGGAATAATATTTTTCCTTCTTTTGAGCCTTCACTTATATGTAATTGTATTTCTCCACAGGAACACCCCTTCACCTCATCTCATGACAGGACAAATATTTATAAAGTAGAAAAGCTGACCAAGGGAGAGCAACAATTTCTATGCATATGCAAATAAGTACTTGTATTGATGAACAAAAACTGTTTACACTCCTTTAATGGTAACT
This sequence comes from Sympetrum striolatum, assembly GCA_947579665.1. NCBI lineage: Eukaryota > Metazoa > Arthropoda > Insecta > Odonata > Libellulidae > Sympetrum > Sympetrum striolatum. Next base: position 114,511,924 of record OX388343.1, on the reverse strand, counting down.
GATCCATGATTTTGTTGGTATTTTTTGGATTTATATGTTTCATACCTTTGGTTTTTTGCTTAAACATAATTTTATTTTCCTACAGAAGCACCCCTCATCTCATCACAGGAGGCATATGGATGAAGTACAGCAGTTGACCATGGGAAAGCCACAATTCCATTCAACAGAAAAGAAAAGCTATTTATCTCCATTAACAGTAACTTATCCTTCATTTTGTTGGCAGTATTTAGATTTTCATTCTTTGCCTCCTTCACTTACACATAATTTTATATCTCTACAGGGTCCACCCTTCACATCATCTTCTGACAGGACAAATATGGATGAAGTAGAAGCAGTAGACCATGGGTGAGTCACAATTCGGTTGGACACGTAAATAAATACTTGTATTGTTGAAAAAATAACTACTTATACCCCTATAAAGATAACAAATTATTGATGCTGTTGTTTTTTTATGGATTTACATTTTTCCTTCCTTTGATCCTTTACATATTCATAACTTTATTTCTCTATAGGAGCACCCTTTCATGTCATCGCTGGACAAATATTGATGAAGTACGAGCATGGGAGAACCACAATTCCATTGGATATGTAAATGAGTACTTGTATTGTTGAAAAAAAAAGTTTATACTTGTCTAACAACAGCTGATTCTTGATACTGTTGGCAATTTTTGGATATATATTTTTCCTTCCTATGTTCCTGAAAGGGAAACACTGTTAATTTCCTTTCCCTTTCAAAGGTTGGATTAAAGAAAAGACTTCTTAGTCTCAATCTTGCCCTAATAAAGTCCTTTTATATTTCTTCTTATTATTATTAACTTATTACATATTTATTTACATATTCCCTCTTTTGGTCCATCACTCATACATAATTTTATTTCTCCACAGGAGCACTTCGTCATTTTATCACATGACAGAAGGAATATAGATGAAGTCAAAGTTGTTGACCATGTGAAAGCTACTAATCAATTGGACATAGAATCCAGTCAGGTGAGTGATATGTTGACATATATATATATATCATCATCATCATCAGCCGTTTTCAATCCAACGTCGGATGTAGGCCTCCCCAAGTACTTTCCAGTTTTCTCCGTCCTGAGCTTCTCGTTGCCACGTTACACCTAAGTACTTGATGATATCTCTATTCCATCTGTCCATAGGTCGTCTTCTTGGTAATTACTAGGAATTATTAAATACGAGAAATAAGTTAAATAAATATTTTAATAAAGTTGTAAAAGTTTTAAGTATGTTGTAAGTAGTTATTGTAAACAAGAGGAGAATTACAATTATATTACTTATAATTAAACAGTCAAATTCTTAAGTATCTTTAAGTAATGATCTTAAGAATCTTTTAAGTAATGCCTTAATGAGAAATAGAAATAAATAAATATTTTAGAAAAATGAATTATCCTGATAATTGTAATTTTGCTTGAGGATACCATTAATAACATTTAATGACTATTTAATAATACTTATTATTATTTAATAATTAAGTGTTCAGCTTGTGAGGTTGGCGTGGCGTGACTTATATCAGAGAATACAAATTCCAGCAATCAGATTGCAGAATATTTATTCAAAGCTTATGCAGATGGTAAACTTGCCAGTTCCTGCAGAGGTTATGGCAAATTTTCTAGAAAATACGTTAGAATTTTAATACAGTGACTTCTGTTGAATTCGGGAAAGAGTTAATGGATGTGATATGTTAAAGCTTCTGGATTTTGTTCAGCAATAATTAATACTCCTTTGATAACTATTCCATAATAGAAGAAATAAAATGTTTGAATACTCCAAGATGTCCGTGGAAGTCAATGAGGATTTCCATTCTGCAGTAAGCTATGTTTAGTATTTAAATCAAATATTTCTCATCCATTTATTTTATAGAAAATGTTGTATTCGGGAGTAAATAGTTCTGACATTCTAAAAGTTGGTAATAATAGTATATAACATTCTCTTCATTTTACCGCCTACATTAAGTTTGCGTGTCTCTCAAGTTATCAGTATCCTCACTATCAGTTATTTCTTTCCATAGTGCAATTGTTTTAACGTGTACTCTAAACACATTTTTCTAAGCTAAATTTATTAAAAGATCATCTGATTTTATAAGTATGCTTTGCCTTAAGTGACTGCCATAAATGAATCCAAGACATTTTATTTGAAGCTTAAATGGCCAAAGAGTTGCCAGAATTCTGAATTTCAATATCAGAATGTCTGAACCATCCTTATTTCTATTCTGCAATTGATGAAAATTATCCTTCTCTTTTTTGTGTTTCAAAGTGTTTATTACTTTGTTTTTTATTAAATTAGACTACCTTATAGGAATTAAGTAATTTGAATAAATGCTTCCTGGGGTAATTTTCTGTGTAACTGGAGTTAAATTTCAGTTATTCACTTCTTGATATTTTGAGTCTTCACCAGATATTACACACCATAGGGGTAAAGTAAACTCAGGCATTAAAATAACCGCCTTACTAATTTTAAAATAACCGTTGCTAGTTCATGCCTACCCATAGCTGAAAATACAATACTTGGCTTATTTAAATTAATAGATGATATATTAATGTGGTGTTTCTATTGGAGAAATTGGACTTCTTCATCTTTCGATAAGGCTCTGTCGTATGACTCATCCTTTGGAAAGGCAAGTGACGACTATTAAGAGAAGAGGGTCGGGAAACAAAGGGCTGCCAGATATCCTATTAAAGTAAACAGACTAAACCTACTTTCATAAATTTTCTGATTATTTTAAAAAGTTCATTATGTTGTCCTATTTAGTTATATTTCTATTTTAATTATCAAATTAAAGAGGACTTGGTGCTAATTAATTCATACCTTAAGTATTAAGCGTGCATTATTCAGGTTTATACAAGAAGTTCCTTTTAAATTAAAATTGAAAAACTAAGAGCACTGGCATTCACTTTCTGATTCCTGATTTCCTTAATTTAATTTAAATAATAATAATTCACAGTGATTGTTTTTGATGGCAGCTTTCAAATGGTTTTAAATATTAAAATTGCTAATTAATTTCTTAGCATTTTATCATGTCATATTTTTATTCTATATTTAGTTTTTATAATCATCTTGAGAGATTCCAACAAAATGAAACAGTGTCCTCGGTAACCACTTTCTAATAAAACTCGCTAAATATCCATCGAATGAGTTTCCGGTTATTATTTTTTACTATAGAAATATAAAAGTACTTTGAGTTACCACCGTTAATTGACAGAGTAAAAGTGGGAATGAAAGAAGCCAGTAAGTGCTGTATTTCAGATACTGAAAGATAGATTTTGAAATTTAAAACTTTTTTCTCTCTTTTTCTATCATTATCATATAGGAAGGAATCATTTGAAACCTTGCAAGTAAAATCAGATTAAGAGTTCATATTTCGAGATTTAAGACCATTAAAGATTCTTTTTGATTCACATCAGGTAACCAATTGACACCAGTAAATTAGTATGCTAGTATGTAACAACTGCAATCAAGATAGTGTGTATGGCAATTGTCACTAATTCATGCCTCAGATTTTTCTTACTATCAAATTACTCCTACATGATTTGCTTGACAGTAATGAAATCCTAAAAAACTAAAATTGAATTAATTTTAACAATAACAGTTGATACTCTTTCCTTATTCACCGCAACAGCTTCAGGACTAATGAATGGATCCCAGTAGGAACGCAAATGACTGCCCATGATAAAGAGTCGTCTTTCAGGTACTTCCCCTACTTTGCAGGTTGGTACCATTTCCAGCTACCCCAAACGATATTTTTTATATTTATTAATTACCTTCTTTGATTAGTGTTTTGTGAGGTAATCCCAGTTTTGCAGCAATTCATATGCTGATATTAGTGCATTTACGATGGTCTTGGCTGATACGTTTTAGCAATGCCCCTAACTTTATAACTGATTTCACCTTATAAAATATGTTTTTTGTTTGAAACTTTAATGTCCTACTTCCATTGAATGCTTTTTTCTCAATGTAGACTTATTACCTACACCTTTGTATTGATGTAACGATTCCGAAGTCATAGTTGAATCAGTTTTGTTTTCTTTTAACTGTATACCTTGGTTTGTGTTTCACAAACATACACTTTCGCTTTCCTATCATATCTTGAATTTCTGTAGGTAAAAGTTAAAGTAATATTCTGCATAATGTGAGATATCTGCAAGGCCGATGCTATTTTGCTTACCTTTCTGATTACATTCTCTGTAATGTTATCCTCAGGTAATGAAGTTTTTTCCTCATATATTTCCATTAGAGCCATACCAGGGATCCTTTGAAGTCTATTTTCTTCACTTTTCTTTTGATAGTTCAAGAATTAATTAATTTTGTGCTTCATAACTCAAAGCTACTAGCTGCTCAAATAAATTTAAAAGGTTTCTCATGATTCTGACTGCAATCAATGGCCCTTCCCATGCTCCTTTACAAGTGAAAAAAATGAATATGATTAAGGATTGAATTATAAATATTTTAGGTATCTCACTTTTTAACTCATTTATTATTTCTATCTCTGGACTTGCAACACCTAATCCCTATTATATAGTCATATATTCAATAACTGATTTGGTCTCTTACCAGAAATCTCTTCTATTGTTACTTGCAGCACGACATAGAACCAGAAAATATTTTTTCTTACATAAATTTTCACAAACCCTTTAGAATGATTACTCCATAGAGATGTAGTTTGGTATCAAATATTCCTAAACATGCTTCTGTAATCTTGTCTGACTCATAATAGAATTTATAATATGACAAATTTCTGAGTGTAACTGTATTAATGTATTATTCCATTACAATTATTTTATATAGTAATTTATAACATAAATCTTCCAAATTTACTACCCCTCCATATGATCATTTTGCTACTTTTTGCTTGACATAATGACAACAACATGATGGAATGAACTTATGGTGTTCATGGAAATAATGTCGAAAAGAACTAAGATTCACAAAATTACTACATCAGTTTCACAAAGTAAGTTATGTTTAATGTGATCGGACCTGTTCATATTTATCACCAGACCAATACAGAGAAAATTGTTTCAAACAGTGTCTGGCAGTTACAGAGAGGAAGGTGAAGGTTGAGGGCATTTGGGAACAAGGCTGACAGTTGATAACATGGAGAAAAAACTGAATGGGTGTATGTTCGTCAGCGTGTAGTATCTTCGTATGTGGTGTAATAATTCCTACTGTTCAAAATTGCTTTATTTGAGTCCTTGCATTGATGGTGCTAGAGGTGAGAGGAGAAGTTTGAGGAGTGATTATGATTGAGAGGGTGCGAAAAGTGTGCTTGTGAACCATTAATGATGCATTGTCTGTGTTCTTAAACCTTTGTGTTTAGATTTCTGCCTGTTTGCCCAATGTTAAATCCTCAGCATGTGTCAAAAGCTAATTCATAGACACTGGATTTGAAGGCATCGTCAAACTTATCCTAATTCCTAAGGAGAGATTTTCCTTATTATGAGAACTGTGGGAAATTCTCTCCACAATCATTCCCAATTGGCAGTTTTACCAAATAATGCCTTCTCTAATATTTTATTGTCGTCTTTAACTAAATGAACATGAAAAATATAATAATTCCAAAACATAATGGAATTAATGAAAAATATTTTGTTGATATTTGCATTTTTAGACATGGATATATTCACTTCAATCACAATTTGTTTACCAATATTGTGTTCAATTTTAAAGTAAGTTGAGTCAAATCCTGTCCCTTTATTTCATTAAAATTATTTTCCTTTAATTAATATCCTTTTTTCTTTAAGCATTGCTATGCCAGGAATTCATTTTCCGCAAATACAACATGGATGCAGGGTACATATGATGAGCATATCACAAGTTTGCAGCCTGGGCAACACCAAATGCATCACATGACCACAGAAGATGCATAAAAAAGTGAAATACAGTCTTTCTCTTCTGAGCCAAATCATACTTTCAAATATGTATCACATAAAAATGAAATTCTGGTACTTGTATAGTTTACCATGACCCTAAATGTAAATAATATGACTGTAAAAAATAACTTTTTGCCCGTGTATCAAATTATCTACTGCAGTATTATATATATATATACAAGTAAAATGTTGCTTGCATACTGCAAGCACATCGATCACAGAGGTTTTTTGTCGGCATCACATAGAGTGAGTCCTCAAAAGAAAAAAAAATGGATGGAAAATATTCTTAATTTCCGCTGCAATTTATTCGTCTGGCATCGAACCCAGGTCTTCCCGGTCATACTTACTATCCAGCACTATAGAAGATCACCATCTGTAACTATGTGTGAAAATTCAAGTAAAAATATTAACTGCAACTGCCTCAAACGACGTCCTACTTTTCCCTTATATTCCTTATAAGAGAAATGCTAATGTGCTCTGGCATCGAACCCAGGAATAGTACGGTGTTATCTAAATTTTTTTCTAAAACCAATTCTTTTCATACATCTTCCAGCCAAGTACGAACTTCCTATCATTTCGATAAGTGCATCAAAAAAATAATGAAATACTAAACCAATGTATTTTAAACGGGAGACATATTTGCCGCCCGGCATCGAACCCGGATCTTTCAGGTAATACTTCTTATGCAACATAATAGAAGATCACTATCTCTAACTATGTGTGAAAAATCGAGCAGAAATATTGGCTGCAACTGCCTCAAACGACGTCCTACTTTTCCCTTATATTCCTTATGAGAGAAATGTTAATGTGCTCTGGCATCGAACCCAGGAATAGTACGGGCTTAAGAAATTTTTTTTCTTAAACCAATTCTTAATATATATCTTCTAACTAAGCGAAAAGTTCCTTACATTCCGGTAAGTGCATCAAAAAAATTAATGAAAAACTATCCCCATACATTTTAAATGCGGGATTTTTGCATCGTCCTAACATCGAACCCGGGACGTTCTTATTAGTAATCATTAATGTTTATAATAGTTCTTGACCACATCGGTAAGCTCCTTGAATTTCGATTCTCTACCTGTCCGGGAAGTATTATTTAAAAATTTTTGAAAATCGCCACCATGTATCCTTATGGAAAAAATCAGCTATCAATGTGTCCTGGGTTTGACACCAGGCGTCTCTACAATCAGTAACTGATCGGATTTTCAATAATTATATTGAACTTATTCCCAACAATATAGAAACTTGAAATTCGGCATGTAGATAGAATTATAGATACGTTTCAAAATCATTTTTTAGATTTCCAAGATCGTCCTTGGTTCGAATCCAGAGAGCCATTTACATTCGTGAAAATTAGAACGTCTTTTGAGGCAGTTGTAGCCAATATTTCTGCTTGAATTTTCACACATAGTTAGAGATGGTGATCTTCTAAATTGTTTCATAGTAGGTTTACCAGTAAGACCCGGGTTCGATGCCAGATGATGAAATTTCAGCAAATTTTAAGAAAAAATTAAAACCTTTTTACTTTCTCCATATACGAAGTATAGAGAAAGTATTGTTTTCATGAAAAAATTCGACTTTGAGATTTCAACGGAAATACACGTTTTGGGGTCCCTAGAACACGTTTTGACCATTTTCGGAATGATGTCTGTGTGTATGTGTGTGTGTGTGTGTGTGTGTGTGTGTCTGTATGTGTGTGTGTGCTATTGGGCGCTCTAACGTGAAAACTATTAGTCGTATCAAAACCAAACTTCATATATAGTACTGTTTTGTGTGCTGTCAGAGTTGATTAGTTTTTGGATAAAATCGGTTGACCGGAAGTCGAGCTTTCTTCATCAAAGCTCATTTCCGGTTTTCAAAATATCTCCATAAATATGATGGATAGGTATATTGTGTACCTTATAAAAGTTTTAGATAATGTGATATACTATAACTTTTGTATTTATTATATTTTTTATCATCGGTTGATTAGGAGTTATTCGTGAATTACTGATAAACCGGAAGTAGCTATTATGTACTTTGTGGGCGATCTAACATGAAAATTAATTGTCGGATCAACACCAAATTTCATATATAGTATTTTGGTTGGTGTGTTTAGAGTTGATTAGTTTTTGGAGCAAATCAGTACAACGGAAGTCGAGCTTCATTCTTCAAAGCTCATTTCCGGTTTTCAAAATATCTCAATAAATATGATATTTAGGTATATACCATTAATTATAATAGTTTTAGAAAATAAATTTTGCTATAACTTTTGTTTGAAATATATTTTTGTAAAACTGATTTTTTAGGAGATATTCATGAAATACTGATAAACCGGAAGTTGCCGATTTTGTACTTCATGAGCACTCAGGGCGCTGTTGGCGAATAGCCATTTCATCGTTTTTCATCGAGCATGTCCCGAAAAACATTATTTATAATATTTGTGACGTAAAAGATAATATGATATAAATTAATCACTCATCTTCAAAGTTTAGATGGAATACAGAGTTCGAAAATACTTTCGTAAATAAATATTTACATCTTATATATATGGAGAAAGTCATGTGCTGGCCACATCAGATTTTTTTTTTTTCTTTTGAGGACCGTCCCGATATAATGCCGATATTAAATTAGTGTTGTCTATCTGCTTGCAGTATGCAAGCAACATTTTACTCGTATAATAGATGAATGAATCCGGAGAAGCATCTATATATAATAGATATATATATAGAGAGGATAAAACTCACAGGCTAAACCACTAGCGTCAATGGCTTGAAATTTTTACGACATATTGGCCATAACATATAACCTCCAGAAAAATTGCGATTTTGAACCTCAGTGTCATGGGTTCGATTCCAGAGGGCCCCAAAGTCCCGATTTTTCCCGTTTAAATGCATTGCTTTGATTTTCGGGAATTAAAAAAAAATACTTCCCGGGTAGGTAGAGAATCAAAACTCAAGGAGCTTATATATATGAACATGACCTATCGAAAACATAAATGAGTTTTATGGAGAATATCCTTGGTTCGATGCTAGGTCGGGGCAAAAATCGGCCGTTTAAAATGCATTGTGGCGATTTTTAAGATTTTTTTTGGACTCCTAGCCGAATGCATGGAAACTTGAAATTTGGCATGGGGTTAGAAATTATAAATATATTTCATAATCAAATTTTTAATATTCGCTGATGATCCTTGGTTCGATCCCAGATGGCCATTTGCACTCCACAATGCATTTCTTATGGGGATAACGGAAACACATTTTAGGTACTTCCCGGTATGATATCAACTTCAAACTTTGTATGAAATTAGATCAAGTCCTAACAAGTCATTTTGTGCATTTACAGCTTCCATTACGTCCAAGTTTCGACACCAAGCGTCTCTACAATCAGTCACTGATCCGATTTTTAAGAATTATTTTGAACCCCTTCCCAATTATATTAAAACTTGAAATTCGGCATCTATATAGAACTTATAGATAAATTTCGAAAACATATTTTATTTTTCCTAGATCGTCCTTGGTTCGAATCCAGAGAGCTATTAACATTCGTGAAAAGTAGGTCTTCGTTTGAGGCAGTTGCAGCCAATATTTCTGCTTGAATTTTCACACGTATTTAGAGAAGATGATCTTCTGATGTGCTGCATAGTAATTTCACCAAAAAGACCTGGGTTCGATGCCAGACGATTAAATCGAAGATAATTTTAAGAATATTTTCAATCCTTTTTTTCTTTCCGGGACCGTCCCGATATAATGCCGTTATGAAATTAGTGTTGCCGATCTGCTTGCAATATGCAAGCAACATTTTACTCGTATATATATATGAATATATATATATATATGATATATGAATGAATCCGGAGAAGCATCTATATATAATAGATAAATATATATATCTATTATATATAGATGCTTCTCCGGATTCATTCATGTATATACCCAGATACCCAGATAGGATACTAATTCACAGGCTAAACTACTGGCGTCATTGACTCGAAATTTTTACCACGTATTGGCCATAACGTACAACCGCCAGAAAAATTGCGATTTTGATCCTCAGTGTCATGGGTTCGATTCCAGAGGGCCTCAAAGTCCCTATTTTTTCCATTTAAATACATTGCGTTGATTTTCGGGAATTTTTAAAAAATACTTACCGGATAGGGAGAGAATCACAACTCAAGGAGCCAATATATATGGTCATGATATATCGAAAACATAAATGAGTTTTACGGAAAATATCCTGGGTTCGATGCAAGGTCGAGGCAAAAATCGGCCGTTTAAAAAGCATTACGGCGATTTTTAAGATTTTTTTTGGACCCTTTCCCGATGGCATGGAAACTTGATATTCGGCATGGAGTTGGAGATCATAAATATATTTCATAATCAAATTTTTTGTATTCGCTGATGGTCCTTGGTTCGATCCCAGAGGGCCATTTACATTCCTCAATGCATTTCTTACGGAGATAAACGAAACAAATTTTAGGTACTTCCCGGAGCGATATCGACTTTAAACTTTGCATAAAATAACATCATGTACTTACAAATCAAACTGTGCATTCACAACTTACAATATCTCCTGGGTTCGACACCAGGTGTCTCTGCAATCAGAAGTTAATCCGATTTATAGGAATTATTTTGAAACCTTTCCCAATAATATAGAAACTTAAATTTCGGCATATAGATAAAGATTATAAATAACTTTAAGAAACACGTTTTAGATTTCCAGGATCGTCCTTGGTTCGAATCCAGAGAACCATTTACTTTCGTAAAAATTAGAACGTATTTTAAGGCAGTTGTAGCCAATATTTCTGCTTGAATTTTCACACATAGTTAGAGATGGTGATCTTCTATTTTGCTGCATAGTAAGTTCACCAGTAAGACCCGGGTTCGATGCCAGACGATAAAATAACAGTGAATTTTAAGAATATTTTGAATATTTTTTTTTGTTCGTTTGAGGACCGTCCCGATATGATGCCGATATGAAATTAGTATTGCCGATCTGCTTGCAGTATGCAAGCTACATTTTACTCGTATTATATATAGATGCTTCTCCGGATTCATTCATATCTATTATATATAGATGCTTCTCCGGATTCATTCATATATATAGCTATATAGATAGGATACAAATTCACAGCCTAAACCACAAGCGTCATTGACTTGAAATTTTTATGACATATTGGCCATAACGTGAAACCCCCAGGAAAAAAGCGACTTTGATCCTCAGTGTCATAGGTTCGATTCCAGAGGGCCCCAAAGTCCCGATTTTTCCCGTTTAAACGCATTGCCGTGATTTTCGGGAATTAAAAAAAAATACTTTCCGGATAAGTAGAGAAATAAAACTCAAGGAGCCTATATTTATGGTCTTGGAATTTTGAAAACATCAATGACTTTCACAAAAAATATCCTGGGTTCGATGCTAGGACGATGCAAAGATCTGCCCTTTAAAATACATGGGAGCGGTTTTTCATTATTTTTTTTGGTGCATTTCTCGATATAATAGGAAGTTCGTGCTTAGCCGGAAAGTGTAAGGTAACAATTGGTTTAAGAAAAAAATTTTCCTAAGACCGTACTATTCCTGGGTTCGATGCCAGAGCACATTAACATTTCTCTCATAAGGAATATAAGGGAAAAGTAAGACTTCGATTGAGGCAGTTGCAGCCAATATTTCTGCTTGAATTTTCGCACATAGTTAAAGAATAATATTTTCTATTATCTTGCATAGGAAGTTTTACCAGAAAAACCCGGGTTCGATACCGGGCGGTAAATATGTCTCCCGTTTAAAATACATAGGGTTAGTATTTCATTATTTTTTTGATGCACTTATCGAAATGATAGGAAGTTCGTGCTTGGCTGGAAGATGTATGGTTAAAACTGGTTTATGAAAACAGTTTTCAGAAGACCGTAATATTCCTGGGTTCGATGCCAGACCACATTAACATTTCTCTCATAAGAAATATAAAGGAAAAGTAGGACGTCGATTGATGCAGTTGCAGATAATATTTCAGCTTGAATTTTCACAGATAGTTAGAGATGGTGATTTTCTATTGTGCTGCATAGTAAGTATCACCTGGAAGACCCGGGTTCGATGCCGGACGAATAAATTGCAGCGAGTAAACAGAATATTTTCGATCCATTTTTTTTCTTTTGACGACCTTCCCGATATGATGCCGACATGAAATTAGTGTTGTCGATCTGCTTGCAGTATGCAAGCTACATTTTACTCGTATATTCATATAGATAGATAGATAGATAGGATACTAATTCACAGGCTAAACCACAAGCGTCATTGACTTGAAAATTTTAGGACGTATCGGCCATAACGTGAAACCACCAGAAAAATTGCGATTTTGAACCTCAATGCCATGGGTTCGATTCCAGAGGGCCCCAAAGTCCCGATTTTTTCCATTTAAATGCATTGCTTTGATTTTTGGGAATTTTTAAAAAATACTTCCCATATAGGTAGAGAATCGAAACTATAGGAGCCTATATATATGGTTAGGATCTATCGAAAGCATTATTGCATTTTACAGAAAATGTACTGGGTTCGATGCTAGGACGATGCAAAAATCCGCCGTTTAAAATACATTGACGTAGTTTTTCAATTTTTATTTTGATGCACTTAAAGAAATGATAGGAAGTTCGTGCTTGGCTAGAATATGAATGGTAAGAATTCCTATAAGAAAAAAATTTAGGTAAGACCGTACTACTCCTGGGTTCGATTCCGGAGCACATAAAAATTTCTCTCATAAGGAATATAAGGGAATATTCGGACGTCATTTTAAATAGTTGCACCCAATATTTCTACTTGAATTTACACACATAGTTAGAGGTGGAGATCTTCTGTTCTGCTGCATAGATATTTTTACCAGAAAGACCCGGGTTCGAAGCCAGGCGGTAAATATATCCCCCATTTAAAATACATTGGATTAGTTTTTCATTATTTTTTTGCACTTATTGAAATGATAGGAAGTTCTTGCTTAGATAGAAGATGTATATTAAGAAAAAATATTAGATAAGACAATGCTTTTCCTTGGTTCGATGCCTGAGAGCATTATAATTTCCTTCATAAGGAATATAAGGGAAACGTAGGACGTAATTGGAGGCAGTTGCACCCAATATTTCTGCTTGAATTTTCATACATAAATAGAGATGGTGATCTTCTGTTGTTCTTCATAGTAAGTACGACCAGGAAGACCCGGCTTCGATGCCAGACGATTAAATTGCAACGAATTTTAAGAATATTATAAATCCTTTTTATTTTCTTTTGAGGACCATCTCGATATGATGCCGACTTGAAATTAGTGTTGTCGATCTGCTTGCAGTATGCAAGACACATTTTACTCGTATATATATATATATATATATATATATATATATATATATATATATATATATATATATACAAGTAAAATGTTGCTTGCATACTGCAAGCACATCGATAACACAAATTTTTTGTCGGCCTCAAAAGAAAAAAAATGGATGTAAAATATTCTTAATTTCCGCTGCAAATTATTCGTCTGGCATCGAACCCAGGTCTTCCCGGTCATACTTACTATGCAGCACAATAGAAGATCTCTAACTAAGTGTGAAAATCCAAGCAGAAATATTGGCTGCAACTGCTTCAATCGACGTCCTACTTTTCCCTTATATTCCTTATGAGAGAAATGTTAATGTGCTCTGGCATCGAACACAGGAATATCAAGGTCTTATGTTAATTTTTTTCTTAAAGCAATTCTTACCATACATCTCCTATCCTATTACGAACTTCGTAACATTTCGATAAGTGCATCAAAAAATAATGAAATAATAACCCAATGTATTTTAAACGGGAGACATATTTACCACCCGGCATCGAACCTGGGTCTTTCTAGTAATACTTTCTATGCAACATAAAAGAAGATCACCATCTTTAACTAAGTATGAAAATTCAAGCAAAAATATGGGCTGCAACTGCCTCAAACGACGTCTTATTTTCCCTTATATTCCTTATGAGAGAAAAGTTAATGTGCTCTGGCATCGAACCCAGGGGTAGTACGATCTTATGAAATTTTTTTCCTTAAACAAATTCTTAATATATATCATCTAGCTGAGCGAGAAAATCCTTACATTCCGATAAGTGCAACAAAAAAATTAATGAAAAACCATCCCCATGCATTTTAAAAGTGGGATTTTTGCATCGTCCTAGCATCGAACCCAGGACGTTCTCATTAGTAGACATTAACGTTTTTAATAGTACTCGACCATATCTGTAAGCTCCTTGAATTTTGATTCTCCACCTATCCGGGAAGTATTATTTAAAATCTTTTTAAATTGCCGCCATGTATCCTTATGGAGAAAATCGGGACTTTGGGGCCTTCTGGAATCGAACCCATGACACAGAGGTTCAAAGTTTGATTTTTTCTGGAGGTTACACGAGATGGCCAATATGTCGTAAAAATTTCAAGTCAGTGGCACTTCTGGAACATGGCTAGAATTTTGATCCCCTATGAATGTGTATATATATGAATATACGAGTAAAATGTTGCTTGCATACTGCAAGCAAATCGTCAACACTATTTTCATGTCGGCATCATATCGGGACGGCCATCAAAAAAAAAAATGGATTTAAATTTTTCTTAAAATTCGCTGAAATTCCATCGTCTGGCATCGAACCCGGGTCTTTACTGTGAACTTACTATGAAGCACAATAGAACAACACCATCTCTAACTATGTGTGAAAATTCAAGCAGAAATATGGGCTACAACTGCCTCAAAAGACGTTCTAATTTACACGAATTTAAATGGCTCTCTGGATTCGAACCAAGGACGATCTTGGAAATCTAAAAAATGTTTCTGAAAGTTATTTGTGATGTCTATTAATATGCCGAATTTGAAGTTTCTATATTATTGGCAAAGGTTTCAAAATAATTCCTAAAAATCGGATCAACTTCTGATTGCAGAGACACCTGGTGTCGAACCCAGGACACATTGATAGCTGTGAATGCCCTGTTTGATTTGTATGTACTTGATCTTTCTATATGCAAAGTTTGAAGTCGATATCGTGCCGGGAAGTACCTAAAATATGATTCCGTTATCTCCGTAAGAAATGCATTGAGGAATGTAAATGTCCCTCTGGGATCGAACCAAGGACCATCAGCGAATACGTAAAATTTGATTATGATATATTTTTATGGTATCTAACCTCATACCGAATTTCAAGTTTCTATGCCATCGGAAAAGGGTCCACAAAAAATCTTAAAAATCGCCACAATGCATTTTAAACGGCCGATTTTTGCCCCGACCTAGCATCGAACCAAGGTTAATATTCGTAGATGTCTTTATGGTTTCCTTTAGATATGCACGGCATCTAGCGATCCCTTGAATTTCAAATCTCTCCTTTACCGGGAAGTGCCTCAAAAAAAATTTCGAAAATCCCCGCCATGTATTCTTATGGACAAAATCGCGACTTTGGGGCCTTCTGGAATCGAACCCATGACACCGAGGTTCAATGTCGGCTTTTTCCTGGAGGTTGCACGTTATGGCCAATATGTCGTAAAAATTTCAAGGCAGTGGCACTTCTGGAACATGGTTAGAATTTTGATCCCCTATATATATATATATAGGTATATCCGGAGAAACGTCTATATATAATAGACGAGTAAAATGTTGCTTGCATACTGCAAGCAGATCGACAACACTATTTTCATGTCGGCATCATATCGGGACGGCCATCAAAAGAAAAAAATGGATTGAAATTTTTCTTAAAATTCGCTGAAATTCCATCGTCTGGCATCGAACCCGGGTCTTTACTGTGAACTTACTATG
Organism: Sympetrum striolatum; assembly: GCA_947579665.1. Taxonomy (NCBI): domain Eukaryota; kingdom Metazoa; phylum Arthropoda; class Insecta; order Odonata; family Libellulidae; genus Sympetrum; species Sympetrum striolatum. The sequence continues at coordinate 114,496,260 of OX388343.1, read as the reverse complement.
CAGCACAATAGAAAATCACCATCTCTAACTATGTGTCAAAATTCAAGCAGAAATATGGGCTACAACTGCCTCAAAAGACGTTCTAATTTTCACGAATTTAAATGGCTCTCTGGATTCGAACCAAGGACGATCTTGGAAATCCAAAACATTTTTTTGAAATGTATCTATGATTTCATATGATTGCATACTGCAAGCAACATTTTACTCGTATATATGTTATATATATATATATATATATATATATATATATATATATATATATATATATATATATATATATATATATATACATATATATATAAGTATATCCGGAGAAGCGTCTATATATAATAGATATAATGAATGTAAAGCAGAGCTATGTATAACGTATTTCTTTTCATTGTAATCTATTTTCATCATGTCACTTAGAGGTTCGTAAGGATTTGATGACAGAAGAGAACAGTATCAATGCCTACTCAAAAAAAGAACTTTTTTATTCTTATTATTATTGGGGAGATGGAAGGAAGGTAGTAGATGGGAAACTATAATGTTTAAAGAAGGGTGGGAAGAGATTGAGTGAGGTGGTTGGGAAGGCAGAGGGGGGGGGGTAAAGGGTGAGAAGAGAGAGGATGGGGTACAGAGTGGAAAGGTAGAGGTTGGGAAGGAAGAGGGTAGGATAAAGGGTGGGAAGGCAGAGGGTGGGGTACAGGATGGGGTACCAGGGTAAAGGGTAGGAAGGGGTGGGTGGGAAGGATGGGAAGAGATAGGGTAAAAAGGGAAAGGGTGGGGTAAAGGGTAGGGAGTGGGTGGGAAGGGAGATAGTGGAAAGGGAGAGGCTGGGAAGGAAGAGGGTGGGATAAGGGGTGGAAGGGAAAGGATGGGAGAGGATGGGGTACAGGGTAGGAAGGGAGAGGGCATGGTAAAGGGTAGGAAGGTAGTGGGAGGGTAGGGAGAGGGTTGGATGGCAAATGGTGGGGTAAAGGGTAGGACGGGAGTAGGTGGGAAGGGAGTGGCTGGGAAGGGAGAGGGTGAGGTAAAGGGGTGGAAGGGAGAGGGTGGGAGGGAGTGGGAGGAAGTGGGTAGGGTAAGGGTGGGAAGGGAGCCTGTGGGGTAAAGGGGTGGAAGGGAGAGGATACCAGATACCAGGGAGAGGAAGAAGAATCCAGTGATTCCAATGAGCCATCACCGAAATCTCTAAAGTACAGCTAACAGCATAAAAAAGTTACCACCTGAGATACAACCAGCATAACTCGAGAAGGGCGAGTCTTTCAGATTCTCTGTTTTGAGCGCGCTTTTCGTCTTCCTCTTTATGCCTGGCACGTTTTGAAGGCTTTTGTGATGATATATATTTTATAAATACTCGCTAATAGTCATTAATTTTGCTGCGGTAGAAGTAGTACTGTATTATGAAATAATTAAATTCGTATTTCGTTAAATCGGCTCGAATCTCAAGCGTAATTCGCTCTTCTTCTTAAAATATTGGACAAGAATTACTTTGGCGGCTCTTAGTTCGTCCTAACATATATAATACATAACATTTTCCATAAATGCAGATTTATAATGAAATTGGTTATTTCAGTTAATGCTCCACATGCCCGCAGGATGATCGTTTTCGCAAAGATTATGCTTAATTATGATACAATAATTAATAGAATATGAACTACTGTAAATCAGGTCAACGAAAGTAAGAAAAATAAGAAAAAAACGTATATTATAAATATAATAATGGTGTTGCAGCTTTGTGAAAAATAGTTAAGTAAGAAATACATTTAAATTGACTATCCGCGAGCCTCCATAAGGCTTATTGCAGAGAATGTGAAACACTCAACTATCTAAATAATTTACATGTTTACACACCTTATAATATATGTAAGATGATAACAATATAAACCATCTGTCCTCGCTATTAAATCACGGTAATATTTTCACCATCTGGCTGTGAAAATAACGATCGTTGAGAATAGGGATCATGTCGTCGCGTATTTCGTCATGTAAATCACAGCTAAGGAATATCTCTAATAATTATTGTCTTTACATAGTTATATTCTTAAAAGATACCCAGCGGAGGGCTCCGATCATTTTGGACTCACTGCTATCTAACCTGTAGTCTCTTAACAAACAACTTTATATTTTACGCGCGAGAATTTATTTTGGGTAATGAAATCAGAAGGACTAGTCGTGCAGAGTCGAGCAAAGCGCAAAAAGAATTGCATAATATACTTGTAAATATTGAATTCCTTTATTTAAACCTCCGTCAAAAATTTTAAAATGCTAAAACGATTAAGAGTTTCAACATAGAAAATAGGTATGAGCCAACAACTTTAGGCTGTTACAACTCCACTCTAAATATTCGCACGTAAACGCTCATGCATGAAAAATATATTTAAATCTATTGCTAAGGATCTCTGTGGCAAGCCCACCTTTTGGTGCTACGTCTGCTTTTAATGTTTTTGTCTACATAACGGTTAATCGGTAGCATACATACCTTCCTTCTCAAGAAAACAAAGGGAGCTTCCCTGTAGGGGTGAGAGAGGAAAGAGAAAGGGTCTTCGATGGAGCGGTCACAGGTTACTTCCGTCTTCAATGCCTCTAATTTTCGAGGCATCGTTTAAGGGTTTTGTATGAGAGAGAGAATTGCCTGAAAATGTCATTCTTCGTCATGGATGGTGATATAAAGAAAAGTTCGTCGAAGAAGGAATATGAATGGGTTACTTCATGGAGACGATGATAGGAAAATAAACAATGGGAATACGGAATATTTTATGCTTACTAAGAAAAGAATGTTTATTCTCTACAACTCTAAGGCATACATCTAAAAAATATGAAGATAATGTGGTAAACAGGCTCAGAAGTGATGTGCAGAGATCCTGGGATGTTGGCTATTTATAAGATTGAGAAAACGATTCAAGCCATTTTAAGACAAAATAATGCAGGTTAGAGGGTGACCGGAAAAATATGTTTTCAATGGTTTAGATTTTTAGATTTAGATATATACCCCGCGAGCCGCCAGAGGCGTATGGCAGGGGGTGTAATACACCACCATTATGCATTCCTACCTATTAGTATCTCTAATAGCTTGGGGAAAAAACGACCAAAAGTAATTATCCGTCCTTGCGATTACTTCCCTGTAACGCTTCGTCGATGCCTCTCGGAGATCGCGTTCGCTCCTTACTGGCACTAACATTTCACTTACTTCGTCTATAAATTCTGAACGATTGAACTTTTCGAAAAGTTTCCGACGATATTCAGATCTTCTCATCTGTAGTGAATTCCAACTGAGGGACTCTATCATTGCCGTAACGCTGCAATCAAACCTGAAATCCCCGCAAACGAATCGGGCAGCTCTACGCTGGACCATCTCTAAATCTGAGACTAAACCTACTTCGTGTGGGTCCCAAACCGCACAGCAGTATTCAAGACTCGGACGAATAAGAGAAAAGTAAGCTATTTCTTTGACTCTAGATGAGCATCCTCTCAACGTTCTACCAGTTAATCTTTGCATTCTATTCGCTTTTCCTATCGCATCTCGAATATGTTCTTTAAAAGATAAGTTACTGCTAAACGTGACTCCTAGGTATTTGTTGTCGTGAACTAACTCTAATGGATGACCTGAGATTTGGTACTGCGCGGGAATTATGTTTGTGGAGCGCGTAAAATTGCGCGCATTCCCTCTGGTTCAGCCTGAGGGAATGTTAATTAGATCAAAGATTCAAAAAAGTTTCATTTTCCTAACATACTGAATTAGATTTTATGTGAACTTACTTCTAAAACGTTCATTTGCATCCAAAATTCATAAACCATTAACAATAGACCTATCACAGTCGAAATTATTAATTATCAATGTAAATTTATTTTACTTCAAAAATTATTGGCATAGGGTAGGATATAATAATTTTGGTTTATAAGAATATGCCTACAATGTGCATACATTCATGCATACAATTAGAGCTTCCGCCAGTTGATCCCACACAAATGTCGAGCAATTCACACATTTAAATTTCTGCACCTTCAAGATATCGTAAATGTCTTCCTTATCTTTAAACCAAGAAGTTTTAAGGAAGAATAGGTGAGGCTTGGAAAGCAGCATTAAGATTCAGCAGTAATAGATTCTCCTGACATATTTCCCAAGAAAGGAAGCTTTACCCATCTTATTTAAGAGTAATCATAGATAATAAGTACGAGATGTCAGTATTTCCAGTGCTTTATTCAGTAATCGCTGATGGACTAAACTGGCCTCTCATTAAAAAAAGGAAAGGGAAAATACGAAGGCTAAATTTTAATTATTAAACAGCATTTACGGGTGTAAGGGCAACTCAGATGGATTACGCCTGATTTAGCAGTTTTCCTAAATGTAATTTCCGTAAAAATATAGCCATAGCTCAACGACTATAAGGAATGTTGGAAATAACTAAGGAAAAAGATTCACAATTTCTTACATAACGCAGTTTCACCAAGTAACGGCTTCTTCAATCAATTGGAATTAAAGGAAATTACTCAGAGAAATAGGACCAGAGAAAGCTGCATCCATTGCGAAGGAAATTGATTCCAATCCTTGGGAGGGGGTAATCTGAAGATTATTGACATTCTGGGCAGGCAGACGTTTAGAACTAGTTCCCCTTAATGGATAAAAAAAGTTTACTTAAATATTGTGACCGGGTGTAATCGTCAAAATTACCTAAGCTATAGTAACGAGTATAATTTTATCATTGAGAATCTTCAAGGGATCTGAGAAGAGCCCACAAATGCTGTCGACGGTCTCCCAGACTGCCCATGTCTCGGACCGTCTATGCTTTCAGGAGTAGAATTAAGCATATATTAACCGTAGAAAGATCACTCCCGAAGTAATTAAGCTTCGGAGCATTCTAATTCCAAAATTACGTTCTCAATATTTACATTCATCTTTTCAGGCTTTTTCTTCTAACCAATGATTTTCATAAACCTTCAAGATACCCTTAGAAATCAATCAACAACAAAACGGGAAAATTTAAGAAATAGCTATTTTCGTAAACTAGCGTTCCTTTGGTTCTTTTTCATTACTATCATTGAATGTATAGTGTTTTCAATCCCTTTACCCATTAAATGTTAGATCCAGTTATTAGTTTCGTAGATTTTAAGAACCTTAAAAATTAATATAAAAAAACCACCAAGAGAAAGTGAATACATTTTTTCTCTCAGTGTTGATGATAGCCAAAGCGTTAAACTCATCTTGATTCACTGATAAAATTTGCTATTCGATCTCATTTGGTTTATAAAATACAAAATAAAGATGTCATTTAAATACGCATTTAAACACAATTATAATAGTCATTACTGTAACACACACGCGATAACTTGCCCATCCTGCGTCGAGTACTAATAATTCATACTCTAGCTAAGTCTTTAATTTGGTTAGACGTCGATTAACATTGTCATGCAGAAGTCACAATTCCACGGATAGCGGTCTTAACATTTTTCGTAACTAATAAAATAAAAGATGGTCTTCTTAAAATACTGAGAACTTCGAAATAAACAAATTGTAATACTCTTCGGAGTCGATTGGTGGATCAGTAAATAGCTAAAAAGGTGAGAGAAGTAACTTTTGAGAAACAAAATTTCGAGAATTTTACCAAAAGGACGTCTACCACTGGCCTTTTACTGCAGTATTTACTGTATGCCATTACTCTGAAACGATAAGGAATCCATGGATCCAATTTTTAGAACGTTAGTTTCATCAAGCGATTTATGATTATTTTCATTCAATCCACATCAGATAAACAGTGAGATTTCGTAAGTTATAGGCTGAAGAACATACAAAATTTCTAATCTGATGCTCTGCAGTCCCACTTTATGAAAGATTTATTTCTTCGAGTCATTCTTCTATTTGCGAGCTAAAAATTATACATATACCAGAGAAGGCTAGCGGACACATTATTTTAGATAAAATCAAAATGAATCGAGCAAATTGCAACCAGTCCTCTTCTCCCAACCAGAAAGTTTTTCCTTTCCATTCCCCTTCGGTAACAAAAGGTTTATCTTGTCCTTTTCCCCCACCTATTTCGTTTTGTCCTGTTTAACAGTTTTCCAAGAATTCTACCCTTTCACCTGCACACACACTTTTGTTCCCTCTCATTCTTTCTTCTTTTTCAAGGCACACGCCGTATGGAGAATCGCGTATTTATGTAAATGTTGAAGATGGTGCTAGTAAACGTCAAAGCTAATTGTGAGAATTAGCTACAGTGTTGTTATAAGGATAATTTGATTTTACAAATTCTTGGATTATATAATCTATAGGAGTCACGAGAGTAAGGGTATGTCTATGTCTATGTCTATGTAAGTAATGGTAAATGGTAAAGGGTAATCTAGAAAAGATTATTCCTTATTTAAATCAATCAAATGTAAAGGGTAAATGGTAATCTAGAAAAGATTATTCCTTATTTAAATCAATCAAATGAGCTTTTACTTTGGGGAACTCCATAGGTAACTAAGCACAAGGAAATAAATAACTTTGTCAAAGTTACACGACTTTTTGTGTGGAAGATGTGGAACTTTTATTTCCTTGTGTTTATTCCTTAGTTATTTCTCTTCATGATAGAACGCTTTTCAATTGGGAAAGTTGAACGAAAGGGTTGTAAAAGCAATCAAATTAAATTATAATAATCCACCGAATTATGCACATATCTTATGTATAAAAATTCAGCCTGCATATGTTTGTGCCCGCAAAACTCAAAAATCACTTGGTCGATTGACTTGAAATTTTTATAGAACATTGAATTCAAATATATATATATACGAAAGTGTTTATATTGTAAAAAATGGCGACACTTCGTCCTTGCTTCGATCCCAGACGAGTCAAAGCATTTCCGTAAGAAATGCACGTAAAGTTCATTTTTGTCGCTGCATGCTTCATTTATTTTGCAAAATTAAATTAAAAATAATAGTCATACGAGATTGAGACAAGAACCAATAGCAGAGTAAATGAATAGAAAACCTTATTTTGGTCGTTTATTGTTGTTTCCGAATTGAATTTTCGAGATTTTTTACGGAATACACGAAATGTTTTGTGAGTATAAACAACCGGTCCCCCTGACGACAAATGCCATTGTTGAAACCGAGATCCTGTTTTTTGGCCTATTTGAAATTAAGAAGAAGAGAATAGTTGCTGGTTTCGTTCACATTGATGAGCATAATCAATCGTTGGAAGTGATTTAAACGATCGATTTTCGAAAAACGAAATGTGAATTAATTTGATACCGAATGTTGTATTCAGTTAAATTCATTTGTATCGTTTTGGAAATGATTTAATAATCTGTTATCGAAAATTAAAGTGAGAGTGACTTTGAATGCTGCATTCAATTCGATTCATTTCTTTAGTTATCTTCCAGTTGATCGTCGTCAAATTCAATCGTACGCGTTACCACATCAAATGTTGCGGCAGATAATGGATAGTAGTAAATGATTTTTATATATATAACGAAAATTCTCCATCCAAACGCGAGAGCCGAGATAGCGTAACGTACCATGTTCTCCATCTTTCTTTTCTCTCCCTCCCTTTTCGAGAGAAAGGCTCGCCGGCCCGAAATTTGGACTTAGAATATCTTGGTGGGTCAGGGGTGGTAACTTTTTTTTGCTGTTAGCTGTACCTTCGTGCTCCGCTTGATGTGAATATTAAGGTTGTTAATCTTGTAAGGGAACATCCAAAATGGTCAATATTTACCTTAAAAAGACTAGATTTATAATTATTACAAAGCATATATCAAGTCACGAAGTGGAGTGGGGATATTACAAATCGAGGGATACGATTCGTTAAGATGCAAATGATAAATGAATATGATAGATTTTGCTAAGCAAGGAAGGGAATGGAGCACATCACCTCCAGAATGCTCCAACAGTGGGCTTTATTGGTGGGTTATCAGCACCCGTCGATTGAATTCAATGTCACAGGTTCGAGATCTTGGCTCGATTAAACTTTTAATTCAATTTAAAAAAGAATTTTGAATACGACAACGGAAAGCTACGAGTTATGTTTCCCGTAGAGAGAGTTTTCAGAAATAACCCCAAAGACTGCGGAACTTTTCATTTAACAGACATCAACTGTTGAGAAATTACCAACGAGATTATAAAATCTATCAGACAGGGTGTGGATATAGTTAACCTATGAACGCGCCAAGGAGATAAGACAGCAAACTATTGGAAATAGGGGAAAATAACGCATTTATACATTACACACTGTGCGATCACAGCCTCTGGTAAAATATTACGTTAAGTTTTTATCTTAATGCAGGAAGTGGGAGGCATATTTGGATCATAAGTTAGCAAGAAATTGGCAAAATTAGAGAAAAAATTTAAAATATCTTTTCGTCACACCTTCAAAATCTGGAAAATTGTCCTCAAAAACTTAAAAAGTTTTCTTAAAAAAACATGGCAAAACCTTGCGCTAATCGTCTCTTATTCATTTCGGATTGGCCAAAAAAGCACTCTAACCTGTGATCAGGTATGTTTTTCAGACGATGTGACAAAGGAAAATTGTGTTTGTGAAAGGCAATGCTTTGTAAAATGCTCATGGTATGCGTTTTTGTCATTTTTATGACAATTTTCAGCCAGATTATTGTAAAAGAACTTAAATGTGATGATTTACTGCAAAAGTAAAGAATATAAATAAAAAACCTATACACTCACATTATTTTTACTTAATTGCATGACTAATAAAATTTCATGAGCTAATTGAAACTAAAAGTCACCAAAATCAGAATCCTTAAATAGAATCGACTTAAATAAAAATCGATATTTTAACACTGAATTCATTTATTTCATTATTAAGGATAACCGCAGAAAGTTCGCATGGAAACACATGCTTTATTGATATACAAGATGGAAATTATAATAATAATTTTCCACAGTGTTGAAGAGGAGCCGCTGTCCTTTGAAATAGATTTAGATTTATATTTAGATATATACCTTGCGAGCCGCCAGAGGCGTATGGCAGGGGGTGTAATGCACCACCATCATTCAATCCCCCCTATTAGCATCTCTAATAGCCTGGGGAAAAAACGACCAAAAGTAATTATCCGTTCTTGCGATTACTTCCCTGTAACGCTTCGTCGATGCCTCTCGGAGATCGCTCCTTACTGGCACTAACATTCCACTTACTTCGTCTATAAATTCTGAACGAATGAACTTTTCGAAAAGTTTCCGACGATATTCAGATCTTCTCATCTGTAGTGAATTCCAACTGAGGGACTCTATCATTGCCGTAACGCTGCTATCAAACCTGAAATCCCCGCAAACGAATCGGGCTGCTCTACGCTGGACCATCTCTAAATCTGAGACTAAACCTACTTCGTGTGGGTCCCACACCGCACAGCAATATTCTAGACAAGGCCGAATAAGAGAAAAACAAGCTATTTCTTTGACTCTCGATGAGCATCCTCTCAACGTTCTACCAGTTAATCTTTGCATTCTATTCGCTTTTCCTATCGCATCTCGAATATGTTCTTTAAAAGATATGTTACTGCTAAACGTGACTCCTAGGTATTTGTTGTCGTGCACTGACTCTAATGGATGCCCTGAGATTAGGTACTGCGCGGTAATTATTTTTGTGGAGCTCGTAAAACTCACGGCAAGGCATTTATTTATATTTAAATCCAGCTGCCAATCTTTACACCATCCTGATATTACGTCCAGGTCGTTTTGAAGTACATTACAATCGTTTTCTGATATAGCATGGCAAGTTTAATTTTCGCATTTCGCATCATTCGTTTGGCCTTATTTATTAGCTTTTTGTAATGTTCAAACTCCACTGTACTTTTTGCGTTTAAATTTACGGAAAGTGGAGTTGCGCTTCGTCATCATTTGTTTTATCTCTGCAGTTAGCCAGGGAGCGTGAGGCTTCTCGTATCGTTCTGACGGGAGCATGAACATTTATTAATTTTAACATATGGTTATTTAAGATATCTGCTTTTGTGTCAACATCGTAAGTGTATTCTATCTCCTGCCATGGTAGTAATTTAGCGTCATTCAAGAATTCGTTAAAGTTGATGCCTTTAAAGTCTCGACAGCGAATGAATTTAGATCTATTTTTCGGTACTTTGAGGGAATAAGAAAGAAAAAGCAAGTCGTGGTGAGAAATTCCAGGAACTGAGAGTTTCCCGTGTGTTTTAACTTTATCGGGATTACTTGAGGCTATAATGTCAATCCAAGTGGACTATGTTGATGTATTGTGAGTAGGTTTCAGAGGCAGATTGTGAGAATCGAATAAATGTCTCAGATATCTTGAATCGTTATTATCAGCATTAAAATTTGCGTTGAAGTCTCCTGCGATAATGACATGATCGTAACAGTGTCTCAGATTGGCTAATTCGTCGTCTAATACGCTCAAATAAGCAATTTTCGGTGGTCGATGAATTACCCCCAGTAATATTTTCTTGCGTTCTGCAGTAATTTCGACGAAAAGAAATTCATGTTTTCTAAAATAGATTGTGTTACTGTTAGAGATCATTTTACCATTAAGATCGCTACGAATGAAAATCCCAACGCCCCCCCTCTTTTTCCAATACGATCATTTCGATGTAGAGTATACCCAGGAGTTTTTACAGCTGAGGAATCAATCTTAGGGTTTAACCAAATCTCAGAAATCGCAATGGCGTGTATGTCTGACTGGGGAAGTATAAGTTTAAGTTCATCGAGATGTGGTATAAGACTTTGAGCATTAAGATAAACTAGTTTAAATGTTCGTGGAAAAAACCTGTAATTTCTTCGTGAGAAGATGTCGAGTGCTTTAATGAGGGAGCACTTACTGAGCGAGTTGGCCGTTGCAGCATTCAACAATGGTTCATATGAGAGAAAGTGACGTTCTTGATGAGTAAACACGCTTAATGAGGGTACAAATTCTACTGCTTCTGGATTAAGGGTATACCTCCTGGTGCACAAGGGGACAAAAGGAGGTGCGTTTGCTGCATAGCGGAAAAACACGTAGAGGCAGACAATTTGAAACGTTGAAAAATTTCCTTTTTTGATTGGTATTGTTTTTTATATTATTAATTTCTTCTTCCTCTAGTGCTAGCGCTATCATTCCTAATTCACTATTACTGAAATTACGGAACATCACTTCTACGTAAAAGTCGAAAAAATACTAAACTGCGCCCTCCGCAGGGTGGAGATCGAGCCAGAATACGGACAAGGTACGGGCGCGGCGCGGAAAAGTGTGGCTTCATATAGGACGAACCGTGACACGGCCGACTCGCGGCCAAGCTACGGCACGGTGATGGTGCGGTGAAGTGTGGCCAGACCTTAACCCGGCGGCCAGTTGTCCCATTCCGCTCTAAACCGGACACTATCAGAAACTGGAAGGAGTAAAGAAGGGAGGAACGTGTACCTTAATGGAATGCATGACACGACTTAGAGGAGGGGCCAGAAGTTTGGTTAATCGCCGAGTGCTCTCAAATTGCCCTTGACAATGTATTTCTCCTTCATTTTGCATATAAAGATGAGTTAAAGGAACTCTCCAAACCATCACAAAATAAACCGAAGAGTGATTCGGCAGCGAAACAGGTGGTCGCAATTCGCATTTCGCACTATTAAAAGGAGTCAAGGATACAGTTATCGGAATGTCCTCCGTGGGAGTAATAGAACGGAGACGCATAGTGGACGGATTTAGGTCAAACACTATGCGTTTGGGAGAGAAAGCAGCCGTGGGAATGTCATCTGCGATTTCCTCATGGCTTGCGACACTCAGGATGGCTCCATTCATAGACCAAAGCGAGTTACATATTCTCTTCACACGGTCTCCTCTCGCTCCATTTCGATCCGTTGATCGATACACTTGATTCGCAAAGTTTCCGTTGCACATTTTTAACCGTCAGAAACGCACTGATTGAGATATTGTAATGAAATCTGACGATGCTATCAGAAATAATAGAAATCAATTCAAAATGTACTTTCTTAAAATTCAACGAATAAAATATTGCATTTCGAGTCGAGATTGGGCGGACTGGAGGTAACTTAAGACCAAATTTATTAGGAGATCTTCTCATTTTAAAGCATATTATTTTAATTACGAAAATAATAAATAAGATTACTCGGTTATCTTGGTAATTGAAAACCCGAGTTTTTTATTTGGATTCTCTAATGTCGGAACAACATTGTATTAAAGCGACGAGGACATTCGCAACACAAGCCAGACTCCGCTGATTCGAAATATTAACCTTTAATTAGTAGAGTTTTAAAATAAAACTGGTTTGCGTTCAAATTCAGATCCAAATTAAGAAAAACTAACCTTCCAATATTCCATACAGGACTTCCCCGTGGACCACCACCTCACCGTGTTGTAGAGTTTTGTGACCCTGAGGAAGGTTAAATTTTCAGGTAGGTACACCCGAGGGTCAAACAAAGAGTGGTTCAAACCACATACATACATTCGAGGGGCTTTATTTGGCAAAATTGGGACTTTTAGTCCCATCTTCCATTTAACCGAAACATTTACATTACATATGGCATAGTATAAAAAATTAGGCTAGTGGTAGATACCTGGGGGTTTCACGGTTACTTTTTTTCAGGTAGAAATTTTGAGGGTCTATGTGCTAATCCGGACCCTTAGCTCGCCTTCGCAGCTCAGGAGCGCCAGACCTTCCCATCAGGGGGACCATAAAAAAACTGACCGCGTGGAATACGATTTAAAAAGTTATAAAAAATTCAAATGAGCAACGATTTATTATATTCGTCGTCTCACTCGTCCAAAGAGATATGCAAGCGTCTTTTGATCGACGTTCTACGATGAAAATTAAGATTTTTCGTGATTTTGCTAAAAATCTCAACGGGGGTTGGGTTGGGTTGGGTTGGGGGGGTATCTAGATTTTTGCTTAAACTAGAATTTCTAGCTAATTCTAATCTAGCAGAGACCCTCCGAATTTCTACCTGAAAAAAGTACGGTGAAACCCCCAGATATCTACCATTAACCAAAAATTCAAACCATATAACAAAATAAAATACAAGCCTATAATAAATATTAAAAAATCTGATGTGGCCAGCACATGACTTTCTCCATATATATAAGATGTAAATATTTATCTACCGCAATAATTTCGAACTCTATATTCCATCTAAACTTGGAATTTGAGTTATTAATATTATATATTATCTTTGATGCCAAAAACATGATAAATAATTTTTACGGGACATCATCGATGAAAAACGATGAAATTGGCCTTTCGCCCATAGAGCCCAGAGCGCCCACTAAGTACATAATCAGCAACTTCCGGTTTATCAGTATTTCATGAATAACTCCTACACAATCAGTGATACAAAAATATGTTTCAACCAAAAGTTATAGTACATTACATTTTCTAAAACTTTTACAAATAATAGTATATACCTAAATATCATAGTAATGGAGATATTTTGAAAACCGGAAATGAGCTTTGAAGAATGAAGCTCGACTTCCGGTCAGCCGATTTACTCCAAAAACTAATCAACTCTAACGACTGTAATAAAAGTACTATGTATGAAATTTGGTGTTGATCTGACAAATAGTTTTCATGTTAGAGCGCCCACAAAGTACATAATCATCTTCTTCCAGTTTATCAGTATTTCACGAATAACTCCTAATGAACCTGTGATACAAAAATATGTTAAATACAAAAGTTATAGTAAATTATACTATCTAAAACTTTTATAAGTAATACAATAGACGTATATATCATATTTATGGAGATATTTTGAAAACCGGAAATGAGCTTTAATGAATAAAGCTCGACTTCCGGTTAACGGATTTACTCCAAAAACTAATCAACTCTGACAGCACACACAATAGTACTATATATGAAGTTTGGTATTGATACGACTTTTAGTTTTCGAGTTAGAACGCCCATTATCACACACACACATACACACACACACACTCACACACACACACACACACACACACACACACACACACACACACATACACACAGACATCATTCAGAAAATGGTCAAAACGTGTTCTAGGGACCCCAAAACGTGTATTTCCGTTGAAATCTCGAAGTCGAATTTTTTCATGAAAACAATACTTTCTCTATACTTCGTATATGGAGAAAGTAAAAAATACAACTATATAAATCTATAAAAAGGGGTAGACCTCCAGCATGGGAAGGCAACCCAACTAGGAGAAGGTAAATTCTGATCTCCCTTAGGCTTTTGAGAGTGACGACTTAAAAAGAGAATCGGATAATTCAATATAGAACGTACTTCTGTCGAATGGTCAAACGAAAAAGCAAAGTGTATGATAAATATCAAGATGGGGACGGTGAACACACTGACTTTGTCGGGAAAAGTAGAGATTTTATGAGAGTAAAGATTTAGAGATTCTTGGGCTAGGTGAGACTAAGTGGAGGAGAAAAAGAATTGGGACTGGGATATCGATGGAGTGGAGATAAGAAGAATGGAGTGATTATTAGAGAAAGAAGGTAGGGAATGGTAGTGCAGGTGGTAAGAGTAAATATAAAATTGAAGTTGAGCGATCACTCTGAAGGTACCACTAAAAAGAAAAGCCGAGTTTGTGAAAATTGTCCACAGTTTTTGAGAATTTTACAGAAACATCAAATAAACAAATTAATCTCTTTTTCCTTTACAGAATGAAAACACTTCGTACTTTTCCACAGATAATTTATTTTGCGACCGGTTTCATAAGCGAGCTTACATCTTCAGGCACAGAGAAAATATTTGTCACAGTATATATAGGATAGTGGAAGGGGTGAAGGGTTAAAAATGGGGAGAGGTGTGGGTGCAACCTGGGAATAACTTGCTTGGTAGGGAGAGCAAGGGTGAGGGGTTCAGGAATAAATGGTCGTTGGCCATCCTTAGGGAAACTCCTTATCTCTGCTTCCTCCAGGAGGTCTAGGCGGCGGGAATTCTCCTCCTGATGTAGGCGTTTTGGTTTGAAATCGCTCGTATGCCCATTGTCTAAGAGGTGAATGGAGAAGCTCGAGAAAGGTTGTCCTCTCTTCAGGTGGTAGTCTCTTTGGTGCTCTGACGCACAGGTTTCTCCCAGTCCTTCCGATGTATTTGTTGGGGCAGTTAGCACATGAGAGTTCGTAGACCCCGCTACTGGATTCTTTGGGTCTTTTGAATTCCCTAGCAATCTTAGGATATTGTTGGGGGAGCGAAACGCGGGTCTAATATTATGGGGAAAAACGTTGCTTATTTTGTGTGACAATTTTCCCAGTAAGGGAAGCCTCCGCCAGGTAATGGGTGCCTTGTCAGCGGGGAGGAGGCTGGGGGTTATCTTTTGGAAGGCTTTGTTGGAAACCCCCCCCCTTTATTGGAAACGATATATCGACGACATATTCTGTGTCTGGGGCGGCAGTTATAGGCAACTGAGCATGTTCCTAAATCGATTAAACTCCCTCCATCCTAACCTTAGCTTCACAATGGAAATAGGAACGAACCGCGCCATAAACTTTCTAGATATCACAATATCGATAGAGGACGGAAAATCAACTTTTGAAATTAGTAGACATTTTACAAACTTATGAAACTTTTATAAAAACGAGTGTAATTTTATTTGCAAAGTTTAAAATATTTTGGAAATGATACATTGAGGTGTAGCCTTTATTACCCTGACAATCAGAAAATCATACCAAGCAGAAGTTATAGCCAGTAAACTCGTAAATGGACCACTCTACCCTGGTCTTCCCTATATGGCATAAATAAAAATCAGGAAAAGATTGATAAAATCCTTTGTTTAATGTGTTTTGCTGAATTGGTGTGAACTCTGGACCCCAAGAAACGTGGAAATTAAACGTTTGGAGACCTTCGAGATGTGGGTTGGAATGGAAAAAGTAAGTTGGGTTTAAAACGGGGAGGTGTTGGAGATGGTTGGGGGCTTCAATTGAAGTGGTTATACATGGACAGAGGAAATGGGGGGTCAAATATTGAGAGGGGATGCTCAAGTCTGTAATGGAGGGTAAAAAAAACAGAGGGTAAAGAAGATGTTGGATGACTTAAAGGGTGGGGACGGAGAAGTGAAGAAGATGGCGTTGAATACGGATTTCGGAATTGTAATTGTGATGAACTCACCGAACGTCAGGACATTCATAGATGTAGGCAATGTAGAGTTAGGCGAAGCAAAATCTCTAATTTAGAGTGTGACAGTAGAATTCCGTTGAAGTGCATGTGCGTGGTACGCTTGAATCGGCTTTTTAATGTGAATAAAAAAATCGTGAACCTTAAAAATCCGTTCCGCATCTTAGTTACAACTTTGTTTATTTTCCATTTTTCGCACACCAGTGCTTTGAAATACTTTGAATGAATGAAGTTTTAGAGTCCAATTCTTCCGGTTTAAATGAGAGCGATATAACGCAGATAGATTTGCGAGAGAAAAATTTAAATCTAAGGGGAAATAATAATATTAAGAAAGAACATTCAGCGGTAGGAATTATAGATAACACCCACGTAAATAGGCAAGTAGAAACGCATGATCTTAGTCCCCGAAATAGAAACAGTAGCATTGACAATAAAGAGAAATTCAATTCAAAAATCGTTACGGTTATTCCAAACAGAAATCCAACTTTAAAGCGCGAACTCAGAGATCTAAAAATAATAGTCGTGAATTGCAGAAGCATACGTAATAAGCAGGTGGAATTTCTAAACCTTACAAGGAGCACTTGCGCGGATATCATACTAGGATCTGAGAGTTGGTTAAGCGAAAACATTAATTCAAGCGAGATATTTCCTCCAGATTAAGTGATATATCGCAAAGATAGACAGGGTAGAGCAGGCGGTGGAGTTTTTATCGCTATAAAGAACCATTTGATTAGTCAGCGAGATGAGTTTGTAGAAAATAGCAGGAGCGAAATGATGTGGTGCTCGATTTTAAGACCTAACGGTAGTAAGATTTATGTCTGCTCATTGTATCGTCCTCCCGATGGCGAAATTGATTGTATTGACGATTTATCCGGGACGTTACAGATAATCGGTGAAAAAGTAAAAGATCCCATCATAGTTGTAGGAGGAGATTTTAACCTACCACATATTAATTGGCGGAATTTAACATGCTCCAACTCTAGTAGAGAGAGAAAAGTTTCTCAAAAATTAATCGATACTTTCTCGTTGCATGCGATAGAACAGGTAAACGTGACGAAGACTCGAACGACTCGTGCGGGTGAAGGTAACATCCTAGATTTACTAGCCACCACCCACCCACAATTGATAGCTAATCTCAATATAGTTGACGGTATTTCAGACCATGATGTCATAATGGCGGAGATGAAAGCAGTAGCGGTTAAATCTCTTAAGCCACCGAGGCAAGTATATGTAATTCGCAAAGCTAATTTTTCGGAGTTTAGGGTTTATATTAACGAGTGCAAGGATGATTTTTTCCGCTTCTTGGGTGCAAATACAGTAAATGATAGTTGGATAGAGTTTCTCCGGATAATCAAAGAGGGTTTAATTAAATTTGTTCCTACTAAGAGCGTGCGTGAGCGTAAAGAGCCACGGTGGACGAAACCTAAATTACGAGCATTACATAGGAAGCAAAGAGTCATTCACTCGCGATGGAGAAAACTCAAAGCATGCGGAACGAACCATGAGCTCGAAGAACAAAACTATTGAGAAGTGCGAAAGTTAGTTAAGGAAGAAGCGCGAAAAGAATACCAGGAATATAGATCTCGAACCCTATTAGAATCATTAGGTGGCGATCAGAAAGAATTTTGGTCATACGTGCGTGAGACCCGTGGAGGTCAGTTTTCTGTGCCTAGCCTCATAAGCGCAGAGGGAATTACCGTAAATAAATCAGAAGATAAAGCTAACTTACTTAACAGGCACTACCAGAAATGCTTCACTGTAGACAATGGTCAAGTTAAGGATTTTACCTCGCGCATTGATTCAGAGATGTGTCCCATCGAGATATCGGTTGATGGAATTGGAAAATTATTGCGAGATATTGATAGGAAAAAGGCGCCAGGACCCGAAGGTATTCCCGCTGTTGTAATAAAAACTTTAGCCGATGAAATTGCTCCGCTTCTGCAGATTTTCTATCAGAAATCATTGGATGAGGGAACCGTCCCAATGTCGTGGAAAAAAGCTAATGTCACTCCGGTGCCTAAGAAAGGGTGCGCGTCAAAACTAGATGATTATAGGCCTATTTCATTAACTTCAATTTTTTGCAAAATAATGGAGCATATTATAGCGAGCTCTATCATGCGCTTTCTTTCCGAAAAGGGAGCAATCAGTCAGAGCCAGCACGGATTCCGTAAAGGTAGGTCTTGTGAGACCCAGTTAGCGCTTTTTATGAATGACGTATCTAAAGCAGCAGACGGCGGTGTTAGATCAGACGCAGTTTTCCTAGATTTCAGGAAAGCTTTCGACACAGTTTCTCACGAAAAGCTTATCCAAAAGCTGAGTGCCTACGCGATCGACGAAAAAGTTATCAGATGGACCGAATCTTTTCTAGAAAACAGATCTCAGCGAGTTGCGTTAGATGGAGTTTTATCCGAAGAAATAAGTATCTCATCAGGAGTTCCACAGGGAAGTGTTCTTGGTCCAATCTTATTTCTAATTTACATTAACGACCTCGTAGATAACGTAAAGAGTAAGGTTAGATTATTTGCCGATGATACCCTGATATACAGAGAGATTTTGACAGAAAACGATTGTAATGTGCTTCAAGACGACCTGGACGTAATATCAGGATGGTGTAAAGATTGGCAGCTGGATTTAAATATAAATAAATGCGTTGCCATGAGTTTTACGCGCTCCACAAACATAATTCCCACGCAGTACCAAATCTCAGGTCATCCATTAGAGTTAGTTCACGACAACAAATACCTAGGAGTCACGTTTAGCAGTAACTTATCTTTTAAAGAACATATTCGAGATGCGATAGGAAAAGCGAATAGAATGCAAAGATTAACTGGTAGAACGTTGAGAGGATGCTCATCGAGAGTCAAAGAAATAGCTTACTTTTCTCTTATTCGTCCGAGTCTTGAATACTGCTGTGCGGTTTGGGACCCACACGAAGTAGGTTTAGTCTCAGATTTAGAGATGGTCCAGCGTAGAGCAGCCCGATTCGTTTGCGGGGATTTCAGGTTTGATAGCAGCATTACGGCAATGATAGAGTCCCTCAGTTGGAATTCACTACAGATGAGAAGATCTGAATATCGACGGAAACTTTTCGAAAAGTTCAATCGTTCAGAATTTATAGACGAAGTAAGTGAAATGTTAGTGCCAGTAAGGAGCGAACGCGATCTCCGAGAGGCATCGACGAAGCGTTATAGGGAAGTAATCGCAAGGACGGATAATTACTTTTGGTCGTTTTTTCCCCAAGCTATTAGAGATGCTAATAGGTAGGAATGAATAATGGTGGTGTATTACACCCCCTGCCATACGCCTCTGGCGGCTCGCGGGGTATATATCTAAATCTAAATCTAAAACCGTTGCTGCTAAAGTTTGTCAATCCGCCACGCAAAAATTGTCTCGTTGAAATTTAAGGGAATTTGTTGTGAGAAGCGAAGATGTCTTTTGAAGGGATTCCTTTGTTTGCCTAAGGCCAGGGAAAATCCTAAAAGAGGCTCATTGTTTAGTATCCGACCATAGAAAAATCGTCTGCAACGGAACGCAAAATGTACGGTCATATCTTATGGGAGTTACATAACATCGTATTCTTTTATACGTTTTAATATAGGACGGTGTATAATATAATAAACATTTCAAATTAAATGATATTCACCAATGAAATTTCTGTTTAAGATCAAACAAGCTTCATCTTGGAGCCGTAAAATTTCCGTTTTTCATTTCTGAGATATTTTGTGCGCATTATAAGTTATTGCAATTTATAAGTAAATAGTCTCGAGAAAAATGTGGTGGAGTATCATTCTAAAGAGTTCTGAGGATAAATCTCTATAAAATTGCATTTCTCGGATGAGTTTAAGGCTAACCGACGAAAGGGTTGAACATTTCACATTCAGAAAGTGCCGAACGTCCGGCGCATTTCTTTTGTTTTCTACGAGCGAGACTTCCTTGTACAGCAAATTCCCGTTGACCTTCGGTAGAAAATCGACTTCACAATTTCCTTCGCACGTTTTTATTCTTTTGTTTCATATCCGCTTTAACTTGCTCGAACGATAGAAAACGGGGAAAATGGTGTCAATACTTAAAAGGATTGGAGTAGAATTGCTGCATTTAACGGAATTGAAGGTGAATCTGGAGCAGTTGGGCAATGTCCCCTCCTAATCGAGCATAATTATTAAACAGTTTCCGAAATCGATGAAATTTAAATATGAAAAGGGAAAAATAATAACAGAATCAAGGAATCGATCGAGAGCGGCCAATCAGATAGGAGGACGATGCCAAGCGACGCCATCAAAAACGAATAACTGCTCTGAATTGGAGTTCGATGAGTTGTGTTTAATTGTGTTCTTAGCGTAAAAGAGAAAATAAATAAATGTGAATTGAAAGCAAAGGACGAGCGGACAAGAGTTTCGGAAAATGCAATGGAAAAAATAAATTCAGAAGCAGGATTAAAGGTGTATTCTGATCGACCAGCGAAAAGGTTTCAGTAAAATTCTCATCTCCTCGAAGAATTCAATCATTTAGATTTTTGTCAAAGACACGATTACAGTTTTATTTTTCTGCATGTCATCAATTTTCACCATCCCTCGAAGTAGCCTCAGGGGAAGCAATTAGGAGTCTTCTCTTCATGGTATCGAAGCAAGGATGCTGCTCGAGGAGATATCGGCCTTCGGAACAAACGGCGCGTCTCTGCTGCTGGAGGATGGACACTTTCAAAGGCATGAACTCCTGAGGATATAAGCAGTCCCGTCAGTAGATTTCCTCAATTAGAGACGTTAATTGCGTCTTCACAATGTCGTCTATAGCATCCCCCAAATGAATTACGCTTCCGTACAATAGCTGCTGCCTTTGATATGCAAGCAAATCTTTCCACGAAATTTACCCTCGAATCTTACCTAAAGTATGTCAATATTCCTGTTCTCTTACTGTACAACTGATGATCATTCAAACACGGAAATCCGTCGAAAAGAAATATATGGCTTCGATTAGGAATTTCTTATAAGGATGGAATAAATCATTCCTAATTTTATTAATTATGGAATCGTACCTTTGTTGCTCGCCACGAAAATAATTGATTTCTTACCTCATAAGAATACTATGCGAAAGGTCTCCGGACTCAAAATGTTTATTGGAGCGGATTAAAACAAAGATACGCTCGAATGGAAACGGGGTCAATAGATTCATAAACAACCTCCGTTGCCATTAATGATCGACAGTCTCCATAGAAACATATTCAGAGCTTCGATGATGACCTCGCCAGTCAAATAATTATGAAACTGTGGGAGAAATTTACTCCATTTTATGCACTTAACTAACAATCGCCTGGTTATTGAGCGCACTGCGTAATGCTATTTTATTACCGAGTGACGTAAGACAATCGACGTATATATAAATCGAATTTTATTTGATCGATCTGTGGAAAAAATCCATGGAAATGTTTTTCTTCTTTCAATAGTTTCCTTAGGATTTCAAGTACCGGAGTACTCTAAATAAAAGATTTTGGTCTTTTTATCAATTGATAAAGAAATTGCGCCAAACATTATATGCTACACTCGAATTCTAATACATTTAATACAAGAGCTGAGGTAAGGGTTTACAGTTTGTATAATACATTGGCATTTTTACTGTACGATATTTTACAAATCAATCGAAAAATCAATGATTTATTGAAAAATGTTTGCAATTGCTCGCGAAAACGTTTTTGCACAATTAAAACTAAATCATACATGTAAATTCGTAGATTTTTAAATCGTATATATACACCAAATGAATCAGATGTATGTAAGGAAATAAAATTTGGAAAACGGCTGTTAATGAATTAGAGGCCTTGAATAGTCGTCTTTGTCCTCACCTCCTCCGCCGTTATTCGGCAAGGATTATCGACGTAAGCTATTCGAGATTTCCAACCTCTATTTCATTAATATAACCTAACGAGAGATATATGTTAAAGATGAAAAGGAGGTTTGATGCGAATTGGACGAATGATGGGCGTCGTTGAGCGGATGGAAAATAAACAATAATACGGAAATTATTACATGGTGGAGTTGGTGGGAGGAAGATGACCACACGAGGATGAGATGCGAAGGAAGGACTAAAGGGATTTATATGATAGCCAATGGAGCGAATAATGAGGAAAAAGAACCTCAAAAGATATGCTTCAATTCCTCTTGGGAAGACCGGTCAAGGGACTGCTCCATTTAAAAGTCACTCAAAGGAAAGCGAAACTCATGAGACATCGGACATTCCTCTTCGGTGGAAATAGACCGATTAAAAGCCATTCGCACAGAAAGAAGGTCAAGGATATCCTTAAGAAGTATAAATCGATGACGTATCAAATGAATGCAACGTGTTTTATTGCATTCCCCCTGCGATCATTGCACCGCGATTGAGCATTCGGGGGAACAAATCGGAGACACTCTCGGGCTTACGGGAAATATCGATCCCGGGATTAAAATTGGATTCATGTCGACGGTGAAATTATACAAATTGATGGATATGATGGATTAGATAAACACGTTATTTTGTTAAAATTTCTCACAAATAACAACAAAAATTATTTTGGTACAATATACCATAAAATACTCTGATATTTAATTACAGAAATTAAAAATACTGCGTATAAAATTGAGGAAAAAATAAAATCGGTTAAATAAACATCAAAGCGATTAACAGTTACTTTTGTTATTGGACGAGAAGAAAAAGATTGTGAATGTCACACTCCAATAATTTAAACAAAAGGGGATCCAGCGAATTATACATGGTTGAGCGGTGAATAATGGAGCTTTTAATCTCTTAAATGGGATTTCTCGAAAGGTCTTAATTCATAGTTCATAGGTTTTCTCGGAAGAGTCTATCTTACGAGTCTCGACTGTCCTCACTAATAAGCGATTTTTTGGAATCTGCCAAAAACAAAAAGGCAGTCGACACAAGACAAAAGTAAAACACAACGAACCAAGGTATTTTCTGCGGATTATCACTCGAAATCGCCAAGAAACCTAGTTAGAACCCCAGAAGAACTATCATGAATTATTAAACAAATTAGGAGTCGCCAGTATCAATTACGACCAGTAATATGCATAATATAATGAATAAACTAGATAAAGGACTTTCTCTTCGGCACAGAACGACTGATACTGGATGGTTTGCAACCTCAAGGGGGTCGTGTACGATCTTTTGTTTAAGAAAAACCTTTTTGGCTCACAATCTTAAAAAAATTGCCGAAAATTGGTAGTCTGAGGTTTGACGCTAAAGTATCAAAAATTGAAATCTCTTTCATTTTAGTACTTTTTGATTGTACGCCGCAATTCTTTTTGTTAAAGAGCGGAACAAATATAATATTCCAAAATTTGAATTTTCATTCAAAATTTACATTCATCTAAGTTTGCTTTGGCAGAATGATAATATTTCAATTTTCTAATCTTCTGGAGGCGTTTGAAATAACATTAAATTGGCTACACAATACAGTACTTTGGGACTACTATAAAGAATTTCAGTGCTTATAGAATTGTTTCAGGATCACATTGAATGAATTTTTTAGCTGAATCAGCTTCATTTTCTTTCAACAAAGCGTTTGACATGTTCATGATATTTTCTGCGTATGGACTGAAACCGCGAGAACTTCTTAATCAATACATTAGTTAGAAATCCACCAAACCCTTTCCTTGACCTTAGAAAACATTAAATCAGGCTAAGTTAGAATTTTGCTGTCTCTCCCACCCATTCCTCTTAACCATCCGCTCTTTCCCCGTAGACTCCTTTAGGGTGTTGGATACCTAACAGAAAAATTGGCTGGCGTTTTCATCATCGTGACTACTAATAGATAGAGGAATTATCTTTTCGCCATTCCACGCTTGAAAGATGTAACTAACGAACAAGTTTCTTCATGCTCACATATTGCAAACCACATTTGAGGAAAAGATAGTAAACATACCGAAAATTGGTGTTTTTCATCGGTCTGCTACTTTGCTATAAGGCGCGAAATCAATTTTCGCTTGTCGTGTATCCTTTATCTTATCATTATATTTTTACTTCGTCTGGTTTTTCCCATCTTGTTTCGAACCATATTTTCAATTAACCTCGTGCATCAAAAATTCGAATTAATATATATGGGGCGATAAGCAGAAGCGGACTTACAAAGCGTGTCCCATGTCTCTTCTCCATGTTTTCGATATAAGTCAACCTCTTATTTATAATCATGAGGTAAGCAACCGAGTGAATAGCTTAAAATACACGCAAAAGAACAATCCCCTTGGATAAATTCATGTGAATGATCTATTTTCAGATACAATTAAAGGTGATTTACTCAGCAGAGAAAAAAATAGAAAAAAGTTGTCCACTATTCCCATAGCACGGGCAACTGACTCCAAAATTTTCGTGAATACGAATGATTTCCATGACAACGTGGGAGTTCCGATCAACGTCATATGAGCACTGTGTTAACCTGGCCCCGTAGCAAACATGTCAAGGTCACTCAATGATGTTACATAACATTTTAATTTCAAGATTTTAGAATACAAGCTTTCGTAGGTATAAATCTCCTTTCTCGATATCACTTTTTTCCTCCCTTGCATTTGCCACTTATTTTATGCCTTCCTCTGTGTTTCGATTGACATGAGACTCAATAAGATCCACAATTCCATCGGCGGAATGTTATAAAATAAATAGCTGATCCGGAATAATATTAAAATCCTTAAAAAGAAGAACCCTATGCACTTTCTCCTTACCTTATCCCCTCCTGCCTTTAATCCTCGCCATCCTTAGCTATAAAAATAGCGTGTCTTTGGCTTCTAATTTGATTGACAGTGACGCCTCGAAACCCATTATTCTAGTTCTCCAAAGCTATTAAGCATGTTCTAGTTTCCCAGCTAAACTCTTGTCCTCTATATAAATATTGTTTATTTGGATTCATTTCAGCGTGATCTTTTTACTTAGTATGTTTCCATGGACAGCCACGACTCCTTAGTTAAACACATTATTGCCTCCATTTTGCCATAGAGATGTATACACTACTAGGTTCAGAAAGTTCAACTTATTTTCATTAGTGATTATAACCTCGGGAACTTTTTGAACTTTGTGCACATATGTCCTAAGTAAAACTATCATATAGTAAATATAATTAAATTCAATATCCTTGCTTAACGTGTCATCCAAGCATAAAGCGCGAGAACGGCACTTTCTTACTTCGGCAATAAACTACAGCATCCGAAATCCCAAATCTAACCTCGTTACAGCCTTCGATACAAACTCCTCCTACCATTACGTCATCATCTTTCCTAACTTTTCCTCTTAACGTCTCGACTGCTTTTGGAATCGCTGACCCACTTCCGTTTATATGGTTTATTAATGTGCGTGTTTGTATGTATACATACAGTATTCCAAGGACTGGTTCTTAAATAGTCACACACACTATATATATGCATAAACATAAGCGGGACTTCGTGTATTTTGGAATAGTGTGGTCTCTTTAGTAAAAAGCAATTTCCCAGGGATCATAAACCACTACAGAATGGTGCCTCAGAATGTGTCTGCTGGAATTAGGACGAGTTGTATGAAGAAGGATTTGTATTCAGAAAATTTCAGGAGTTGAGTTTACATTGCAGCTTACTCATTGTCAGGAATGGTATATTACATTGAAAAAGTATAAGGTAAATAAAAGTTCTTTTTTACAGTTTTGCAGGTTTCATTTCATTTGGAAAACTGAATTAAAAATATTGGTCATACGAAGCATAAACATGTACCAAAAGACAGGAAATAAAATAAAGATTCTTATTTTGGTCGTAGAATATTGCTTTCGAATCGAAATTACGAGAACTGGGGCAAAATTAACCAAATTTTTTGAAATGTCTTCGTTGTAAACAACCAGTCTCCATGACGACCAATGCGGTTATTGAATCCGAGCTCATGCGTTTCCACAATGTAAAGCCCGGTTCACACGGTGCATGTTTTCTAGCTTGATTCCTTGCGTGGAACCCTGCATGCTCGCTAGCATGAAAATTTCGTGTCTGCCTGCTGCTGGGCATGCTCCCTTGCTTGATTTTGAGAAATAGGACAGGTGCTATTTTTCCTGCATGTTTCGCTGATGGTTGGTTGCTATGCGTTGCTAGCTGAAATATTTACTGCTAGCGAGCATGCAGGGTTCCACGCAAGGAATCAAGCTAGAAAACATGCACCGTGTGAACCGGGCTTAATACACGGGGGTTTCAATTCCATTCCGAAGATAAGGATTGATATCAGAATTAAGAATTTAATTAATAATATTAATTAATTATATACACTGAGATATCAATTTATGCAAACTATGAAAAATACATTTCAGGGACATTAAAGCCATTTTGGAGTTTATTCAAAAAAAGATATAAATATATATAAGGAACTTCAATTGAATAAGCTTATTTTCTACCAGGGCGTTATATGTATTCACATCTTTCAAAAGATCCTGGGTTCGACACCAGGCGTCTCTTCTATTTGAAACATATGGCGGGGATTTAAAATTACTTATGATACAATTTCGTAAATATCTTCAGCTATACGTATACTTGTAGGAGAGGGGATTAAAATTCATAGAGGTTCAAGAAAACGCGCTATTTACTAATTTGTATCTATTAAACTGTCACCAAATGTGCGTGAATTAGACGCCAGGTTGTTGCAAATTTATATTTAAGATTTATTGCGGCGATTTTAACGAGAATTCTCAATCCTATTTTTTTTTCTTTGGAGAATTTGGAGAAGAAAATTGGTATCACTTATAAGCTTGTAATATGCAAGCAACTTTTATTCGTATATATCTATTATATATAGACGTTTCTCCGGATGTACCTATATATATATACGAGTAAAATATACCTTGCATACTGGAGGCAGATCGACAGCACTAATTTCATTTCAACACCAATTTCATATCGGCATCATATCGGGACGGTCCTCAAAAGAAAGAAAAATAAGGTTTGAAAATATTCCTAAAATTCGCTGCAATTTAATCGTCTGGCATCGAACTCGAGGCTTCCTGGTGAACTTACTATGCAGCACAATAGAAGATCACCATCTCTAACTATGTGTGAAAATTCAAGCAGAAACATTGGCTACAACTGCCTCAAACTTGTTTCCGTTAACTCATTAAGAAATGCATTGAGGAATGAAAATGGCCCTCTGGGATCGAACCAAGGACCATCAGCGAATATATAAACTTTGATTATGAAATATATTCATGTAATCCAACCCCATGCCGAATTTCAAGTTTCCATGCCATCGGGAAATGGTCCAAAAAAAATCTTAAAAATCGCCACAATGCATTTTAAACGGCCGATTTTTGCCCCGACGTAGCATCGAACCATGGACAATATTTGAGGATGTCTTTCTGATTTTCGTTGGATATCCACGGCTCCTAGAGATCCCTAGAATTTCAACTCTCTAATTTTCCGGGAAGTGCCTAAAAACAATTTTCGAAAATTCCCACCATGTATTCTTATGGACTAAATCGTGACTTTGGGGCCTTCTGGAATCGAACCTATGACACCGATGTTCAAAGTCGGCTTTTTCCTGGAGGTTACACGTTATGGCCAATACGTCGTAAAAATTTCAAGTCAATGACGCTTTTGGTTTAGCCTGTGAATTTGTATCCTATCTGGGTATCTGGGTATATATATGAATGAATCCGGAGAAGCATCTATATTTAATAGATATATTGTAAAGGAACAAAATCGTCCGTCCAAAAAGTAATTAAATTAATTATTGGGTCCCCGAGTTCGGTGACGGAGGAAACCACTGCCCCAACTCGCAAGGCCAAGTCGAGCGAGAGTTTAAAAAATAAGAATTTAGAACCCCAATTAATTATTAACCCCACAATAATTGATACCTAAGACACAATTTATTATTCAATTGAGTTGAACAACAGAAAAAATTAAGGATTAACAAAAATAAATTTAGAGCTGTTTACAATACGTTGAACCATCACAAGATCGGAAATTAATCCTACTTCGTGAGGATTCCAAATCGCACAGCAATACTCAAGTAGAGGTCGAATTAGGGAAAAGTACGCTATTTCCTTTACTCTCGATGAACATCCCCTAAAGATTCTGCTGTCTAACCTTTGCATTCTATTCGCCTTTCCATTTACGCTTCGAATATGCTCTCTGAAGGAAAAATTATTGCCGAGCGTAATTCCTAGGTGTAATCACGAGCTAAGTATTACTGGTGTACCAGTAATACTTAGCGTATGAAAGTAAGGAGATTAGTTGAAATTCATTGTTTACTGTATAAATACTTTGTTTTTTGTTATTTACCATAAACAAATTCTTTTTAAAAGTTATAATTTAAACTCATTAACTCTTTCATTAACATTAAAATTAAAATAACCTGATATTTTATTATTAAAAGTAAAAACTAAGTCTGGGGTCCTAAAAGACCCCACGCGAGTACATATCTTATTTAACGCGAGTAACTAAGGGTTAACTGAGATCCTTTGTGTCGATAAGGACCAATTTAAGGGGAAATTATTTTCTTTCAGGATGACTGTGATTTTACAACCTTATGATGACTCGATGAGTTAAAACTTGTTGTTCTAACAAATCGTTTTTTACAAGAAATTTTGGACTAATTTTTTTGGTGCTATTCCTGAGATGTAGTTTCGCCAAGTGACGACTTGAGCGCTTTATTATATACACAATAATCGATCGATTGGGCTAGAAGAAACGGTGTCTACCGGCGTCAGTAAATTGCACTCTTTTCTACTTTTACTGGCGGCCGTTGATTTTGTGTTTTTACATACGCCAGTCGAGTGGCGCCAGCAACCATTGCATGCGTAGACCTAGCTTTATTATAAACTATGTGAAAACTCTCCTTTATTCTTACCGTTACTTTTGAATGAGGCTAAATTCTCAATGTGATATTAAAGGAATATGCATGAGCTCGGATACAACAATCGCAGTTGTCGTTAGGGACCAGCTGTTTACACTAACAAAATTTTCAATAATAAAAATGTCATTTATTTCATCAAAATTCTCGCTACTTCGAAACGAAAAAGATATCCAATGATCAAAATTACATACCTTGTTCAATGTCGCTTTTTTGTGGTTACCTTGATTTCGTACGACTATTCTTTGCAATTTAATTTTGCAAATGAAATAATCCTTGCAACCGATAAAATCGAATTCACACGCATTTCTTATAAGAAAATCTTTCCCCACCTGGGGTCGAACCGGAGACGATTAGGTAAATATGAAGTAGACAATAACCTCTCCCGAGAATAAATATGGCTATCTTTAAATTTTGAAAGCCGTGCATATTGTGGTTCTCGAGTTTTTAGCGAACCAACATACAATCTTTCTACTTTATATAAAAGAAGATAATGTATGATCGCTAAACACTCGAGAACCGGGAGTCGTAAAATTTTGCAAATTATTAAATGTCGAGTATGTGCAGAGACTAGGCTACTATTTATCTATTTAATCGACCGACCCCAGACAAGTCAAAGCGTGTCCATAAGAATTGTCGAAAGGGTCAGATCATCTGAGAACATAATTTACCTGAACTTATTTATTAAATTTATCCTTTGAATTAGTCTTCTAATGATTCCCATCCCTGTATCGTATGAGTCGCTGTTTTATCGTAGCAATTCTTTACAAATCGTATCGCCTTTCGTTGTTCTTTTTCTAAATGCCGAATATGACATTTCCTATACACTACATGCATACTCAAGGTGAGGCCTAACTAACGCTAAGTAACATCGCTCGCGAACTTTTTCTTCGCTCCTACCGACTATTCTTTTAACGAAGCCGAGTTTCTTAAGTGCTTTTCCACATATATTTCGGATGTGGGCACTCCATGATAGATTATTCGTGAGAGTTACTCCAAGATACTTTACCGATTCTACTGTCTTTAGGTTTACTCCTCGGAAGCTGTAAGAATAATCGTTTATCATGGATTTTCTTTCAAAGAAGTTAACTACCGAGCACTTTTCTACATTAAGCTCTAATTGCCAATCATCGCACCAGTTCATAATTCTATCTAAGTCGTTCGAAAGGGTTAATCTATCCTCTGAACTAACTATTTCCCTGTAAATGACTGTGTCGTCTGCGAATATCCTAACATTGCTTTCAATGTGATTGCTCAGGTCGTTGATGTATACTAACAATAACAACGGTCCAATTACACTGCCCTGAGGGACGCCCGAGGTCATCTTAACCAAGTTGGAACTAATACCATCGAGTACTACTCGTTGCTCTCTATCGGTGAGAAAGTCTTTTATCCAGTTAATAACTTCTGCATTGATACCTGCAACTTCTAATTTGTACAGCAACTTATGATGAAGTACCTTATCGAAAGCCTTCCGAAAATCTAAAAATATCGCATCGACTTGCTTATGTTTTTCAGCAGAGTTTCGAACATCGTGTACTAATAAAGCCAGCTGAGACTCGTAGGAACGAGTCTTACGAAAACCGTGTTGATTCCTAATTATGAAATTGGACGTTTCAAGAAAACCCATTAAAGAGCTAGCTATTATATGTTCCATAATTTTACCGCTCAGTGATGTTAGAGTAATTAGCTGGATCGTCCTTAGAGCCACTTTTAAATATTGGCGTGACATTCGCAATTTTCCAATCTTTCGGGACCTTTCCTTCGCTCATACTCTTGTCAAATATAACTTTAAGAAAAGGTGCTACGCTCTCCGCAACTTCCTTGAACACTCGAGCCGGTATGTCTTCAGGGGGGTTACCACGAAAGTGTCGAGTATCGAGAACTCGACAAAAACATGGCTGCTTGGACCGAAAAAACGTCACAATCTACAGAATGCGTCTTCCGAGTCATCATGAAATATTTTTGCTCGGTACTCGACCGTCTGGGAACGAGTGGGTCTGAGCACTCGTTTCACAGATTTTATGAGTCGAGTGAAGCTGTCACTTTGAACAGTCGCTATTTTTCTGACAATTTTACATAATATAATTATATTGTCATTAAGGAAGAATTGTTCTCTTCGAATATGTGTGTTTTATACTTGTATATTATGAATTATATAAACTTAAAATTTAAGAATTTTAATAAGAAGTCCCGAGTATTTCACCGGTGATCGTTTTTAAAACTGCTAATACTATCTACCTATCCAATATAAAAATTTGGTTTTTCCCTCAGTTGCTCTTTGTATCATAAGCACGAATACAAACCATATCCTATTTAGTTTGATTAAACCAAAACTTTGCAAAACATTTTTTAAGTTGAACGCAACCTCTGATAAATGCCATCCTGCAGTCCAATGTATGTGTCGGCTAAAAAATGTATAAGGTAATAACACTGTGTAGGTAATATTATATCCATTTTCGTGAATATTAAAGGTAGTGTGAGTAGCTAATGAAGTTAGAATGTAAGAATTATTTGTTTTCCGAAGAATTAGCGTTGTTGGTGTTGGAACGACGCGATGACTTTGGAATTTGTTATTCTTGTAATATTCGAGGATGATAAAACTTTATAATACAATAATACATTTTCGTGAATATTAAAGGTAGTTTGAGTAATTAACGAAGTTAGAATGTAAGAATTATTTGTTTTTCGAAGAATTAGCGTTGTTGGTGTTGGAGCGACGCGATGACTTTGGGATTGATTGTTATTATTGTAATATTCGTGGATGATAACACTGTACAGGTAATACAAGAATACATTTTTGTGAATTTCAAAGATTGTGTGAGTAGCTTGTGAAGTTAGAATGTAAGAATTAATTGCTTTTTTAAAGAAGTAGCTTTTTGGAGCGAGATGTTGTTCATTATTTAGAATTAACGCCACGAAGTTAATGTGATGTAGTATTTTAAATAATCTGCATATTAAAGGTTGTAGTATGCACCAATTGAATGTAGATATTGGAATCCTTTCATCAATCAAAGTAACACGGAGTTCGGACGATGTCCACATTCCGTTTGAAAATGTTCGCTGCTCAGTTAATACTTTAACTCATATAATATATATTCAAAGGTTGTTAATAGTGTCTCTCTATATTCGGAAACATGCTTTTTGCAAGTGAAGAAATTAGGATCCTTAAGAACTGTGAAAGAATGGCTATTCTCACATGGAGATGTGGAAGGAATGTAGAGAAAACACATTTCATGAACATAATTGAACTAATATGTAGAAATAATCATCATATCTTCCTACCCAATAACGAGCCTGTATACTATCTATGGTAATATGCTTATTCGGTTGACATGATAACTAATTGAATACATTTATCATAGCACTACATTCAAGAGCTAATGTGATGCCTAAATATAAAATACTAAATAAAAATATGTACTAGTTTTGATAGTATATGCTAGTTATAAAATAGAAAGTTGTATTTGCCAGGGAAACATCTGTTCAAGGGTATGAATAATAATAAATTGATGAATACTCAAATAATAATTAACGCTTTGAGGCAGAGTCCTAGAACGAACATATGAAATGGCATTATAAAGGCATATACACTCGACTCATTAACTAGTACGAGTAAATTAACGCAATTCAAATATTATACGAGACGTACATGAAGTTCTACATATTCATTTACCATGTCAAAAGGCCGTAATAAAAGTTAGCTTCCCTATAAGGACAAAAGTCATCTGCCCCATGTTTACATATGAGGTTCGACGGAAACGGCGCTGGCGGTTTCTATCGACGATTTCTATTGGCTGGAGACGGCAACTTCACTCCTTCGTCCGGAAACTCCCGAAGTCTACTCGGGAACGAAACGAGTTGGAAACGAGTAGTCTCTGTCATAACTCGTCACTCTATTCTCGACTCGTTTTCGATTATTGGAGCTCGTTTACGATACCGAGTCCGAGAATCGAGCAAAATTTTCATGATAACCCTCCAGGACCCGGAGCTTTATTCGGTTTAATCTGTTGCAATAGTTGAATGATGCCGCCTTCTCTGAAGGTGATTTTCGACATCGATTCAAGCTTATCAACATTTTAGTTTCCGACTTTGCTTCTTTAAGTTTGTTCTTTACTTGATCTGTGTTGATATTGTTCGGTTGCCTCGCAGCTGCTTTAAATTTGGAATGCCTCTGTTTCTTTAGTGCTCTCCTAGTCTCCTTATTATACCATCTAGGTTCATTAATTTGATTTGAAAGTTTGGAGGGTACAAATTTATCTATTAGGTCACGCATTGTTCTTACAAAAAGATTCCACGTGTCCTCGGTATTTAAACATATCGCGCGCGTTTCATACTCGGGAAATTCGCACATGAGTTTAATACGATATCCTTCGAAATCGGCTCGCGGTTAAAGATATACTCTGCGCTTAGGTTTTCTGTGCCTTACCAAGTTAAGGTCGAAATCTATAATTATGGCTTGGGATCGGATAGTCCATCGCAAATTGACGTGTTAGATATTCGCTCAGGGGTATTCGTAAGAAAAATATCTAAAATGCTTATTTCCCATGTAGGCTCTTTGACTAGCTGGTGTAACGAATTTTTTTGCATTAAATTTAATAAAGTCCTACAAGAGTCGTTGTCCCGTTGCTCAATTTTGATTACGTGGTTTTGCCAATCGATGTCTGGAATATTGAAATCCCCATGTTGCTTTTACGCGAGTAAAAGTTTATTTCATCGTTTAGGTTATGCAAAACCTGACGCGAATAGTTGGGCGGCCGGTAAAGAGCACACACTTGTAGATTAGGTTTATTTGGCTGACTAATAGTGAACCAAACGCAACTCAATGCAACCGTTAGGATACGTGTGTGTACTAACCGGCCGTGGTGGCGGAGTGGTTAACGTGCTAGCGCGTTAACGCTCCAACCTCACGGTCCCGGGTTCGAGTCCCGGCTAATCTGATTTTTCCTGTTAGGGAATGGTTGCGTGTGTGTGATATAAATAAAAATGCAAAAAAAATGAATAAAATTAATAAAAGGGGTTAATTGGAGGAATAGCCTTCCTAGGCTAAAATTCGCCCAAAAAAGAAAGACGGCATTATTATTATTATTACTCCGTAGAGAACTTTTAACCGCTATTAATACTCTTCCACCCATTTTATCCTGACGGTCCTTTCGATAAATTTTCGTGGTTAGAGATTGGACAATCGATTAAAATAGTTATTCGATTGTATTAGCATTTATTCGATTGTTTTTATTCGAATGAATTCACTCGCTTTTGTGGTCTCAATCAGCGTAAACGAGTGAAAAAATCGAATAGATCTACTCGATTTTTTTTCACTCGCTAAAAACAATCGAATAAATGCACTCAGTTAGAATAGAGTGAAAAATCGGAACGCTTTATTCGAATAATTCGATTGAATCAAATAATCGAATTATTCGATTGAATCAAATAATCGAATTATTCGATTGTTTTTATTCGATCGTTTTTATCCGATTGTTCCCACCTCTGTTAGCCAGGTTTCGGCGCCTTTGATTATGTCGGAGTCGTTACTTCGGATCGGCTACTTTGTTTTCAACGCTTCTACAATTAATAATGGCAATCGATAGTTCATTTACATTTGGAGAAGCCCGAGAAACGCATTGTGGCTCATTTTCACCTAATTTTCGTTTATTTATTCATGCCGTGGTGTAAAGAAAGATAATTTGGTACACGGCTGTTAATGAATAAGAGGTTTGTAATTACTGCCTTCGTCGGCGCTCCGAGTCTTACTTACAAGAAAGGAATCTCGGACTACTTATTCATACCGTACATCAGTTAAAGATATGCAAATTAACCAAAAATTAGCTTCATACGCTGTAGAGAATCTTAAACTGAAAGAAACTGTAGCAGAAAAAAGCACAAATAAAAAACAAAAGGAATTTATTTCTTTGTCTTCAACACGACAAAAATTGAAACTTTCCGAATATTATGTATTTTTTCAAATAAACCCAAGGCAAGCGATGTGAGAGCACCGTCTATTGCCATGTGTCACTTTGTCAATTCTGACGACAGTATTTTCGGCCAATACAGAGTATTACCGTGGCGCAGCCAGGATTTGCCAACGGGTCCAAGGCTGCCGAGAATATGCCTAACTTACAGGGGCTATTCATGCCCTCTACTTACTACAGATATGTCAATTCTTTCAATAACTAAATGCATTGATAACTAGAGGAGTTTATCGCTTATATGCCCAACTTATTACAAATTCCAAGATGAAGTTTACAGAAGCAAATTATTGGAAACTTATCATAAGTGTGGCTTTCTAGTTTGAATTCGTCCATTATCTATTAATAACTCATTTTTTTCTATGCTGAAGTTTTTTAGTGTTGTAGATGTAAACTTCCCGAATCTTTGGGAGTTCTTTCTTCCAAGAGGTTGCAAAGCGTGAGATGGGAAATATTAGTTACGGTTATTTGGCAAGCGATATAAAATGTAATATCCACTCATTAGATCCCCCACATTGGCGCGCCCATGCTTATTTAAATATATTTCGTTATAAGATTATATCATCAGCAAATTTCTTAGGAGTGACTTCTTCCGTTGTTTTTAAAATTACCTCCTCTTCTAAGAAACAAAAATTCATTTATATCAGTTCAAAAAAATTTTCTGGTAGGCTTACAATTAAGTCTGATTTCGTTATTTATGTATTGGCTAAATATCCAATTGAATGCGTCACATACCGAACATTAAAAATTCGGCTTAATGAAAAATACAGTAGGCTCCTGATTACAGTTGATAATTTAATTGAATTTGCAGAATTAAAGTTACATACCAAGGTGAAAGAAAGGAAGACGCAATCTTACAATTATTTAGACTATGTAATAGTTAGGTTTGAGCAGCAGAGATATGACGCAAACCCAGTATTTCGCACTGAGTGTTCAAAGAAAACAAAAATCTTCCATGAATTGAAATTTTAAGGGGCATTGTATGACCACGTGGTGAAACAAGTCATTCGTTGAATTCTATCTCTAGAAAAAAATTGGCTGCATCGAAAAGGAAGCTGAAGAATTTAAGACACAGTTTTAACAGTATATCAAATATATTTCAAGTCTTCAAGTCACAGTTCCAATAAATATGTGCGTACCTTACGCGCACAATACCTTTCAGATGACTGATTTGCTTCCAAAATGGTATATTATTAATAATATCATCGAAAATTAATTTTTACTGATATCTTGTATTGCTCCAATACTTTTTCAAAAATGTACAAAAATTTGGTCATCGAATTATTTTCGTAAATGTACTGCAAATTAACAGATAATCATAAAATGAGGATCAGCATATTTTCTATCATCCCGAGTAATGAAGAGTCTACTGTGCAGACTTTTAATCGTCCTGAATGCTTAATAAAGGAACCAGTACCTTTGGAATTGTCGCTAAACTCATCTTGAGATATGCCCTCCGATAACATCCCAAAAATAAGACAATACTAATTTATGCATCTAATAATGGTTATTTCACAGAAAACACATAACCATTAACATACGTTTTCCAATGGAGGCCCCGATGAATCAGCGGACTGTGAATATTCGGATGTCCATCTGTACCTTATGAAATCCAAACTAAACTCTCCTTCGAACTGGTACCTGTGAATTTCTCAAAAGCACTACTCACAAGCCTAGATTTGCATTCACACCCTTAAAACAGTCACATGCAGAAGATCTAACTGAGCGTTTTATCAACCTGTTTGTCCCTCAAACGTAATCTTAATCTCTGTTTTCAGGGTGCAAGTTTCGAATTACTTCTCGAATGTTCCCTTGTATTTTTCCGAGGAATAAACAGATCAGCACTTTCGAATTTTTTCATGGGAATCTTATCTTATGGTCTGAGTCATCTAACTAAAGGATAGGCTTAAGAAGTGCATGCTTTGAACATTGTGTGCGAAACACTCGTATCGTAGCGTCCCATTGATATCGATGTCGGCTCCTTTGCTACAGAATCGGTCAAATCGGTCAAATCGGTCAAAAAAAATCTAAATCTAAATGGTCAAGTTAAGGATTTTACCTCGCGCATTGATTCAGAGATGTGTCCCATCGAGATATCGGTTGATGGAATTGGAAAATTATTGCGAGATATTGATAGGAAAAAGGCGCCAGGACCCGAAGGTATTCCCGCTGTTGTAATAAAAACTTTAGCCGATGAAATTGCTCCGCTTCTGCAGATTTTCTATCAGAAATCATTGGATGAGGGAACCGTCCCAATGTCGTGGAAAAAAGCTAATGTCACTCCGGTGCCTAAGAAAGGGCGCGCGTCAAAACCAGATGATTATAGGCCTATTTCATTAACTTCAATTTTTTGCAAAATAATGGAGCATATTATAGCGAGCTCTATCATGCGCTTTCTTTCTGAAAAGGGAGCAATCAGTCAGAGCCAGCACGGATTCCGTAAAGGTAGGTCTTGTGAGACCCAGTTAGCGCTTTTTATGAATGACGTATCTAAAGCAGCAGACGGCGGTGTTAGATCAGACGCAGTTTTCCTAGATTTCAGGAAAGCTTTCGACACAGTTTCTCACGAAAAGCTTATCCAAAAGCTGAGGTCCGATTTGGACCGATTGGACCGATTTGACCGAATTTGACAGAATTTCATTCTTGACCTGAGTCTCGAAAAGAAAGGACGTGTTTTCTCCGGTGCTCCTGAACGGACCCCCAGAGTGACAAGCCAACGGCCCACCAAGCCCTCATTAACCGGTGTTGTTTTTCAGTTTTGTCCGTCTCAGCAGAGTAGCAGTTTAGTGTTAAGTACAACTAAAGCCCTTACTGTTTATTTATTTTCTGTTTTTCTAGTCATCCCTCTATCGTTTTAGCTGTTTTTAGAGTTTTTGTTTTGCAAAGGTTAGTTTTTGTATTTTTATCCCCTCGTAAACGTATTGTAGGCATATTTATTCTTATTGCGAATTTTATTTTCGTTATTACTTAACCGTCGTATTTCCTTGTTGTTTTATTAGTAACCGGTCTTTATCGTTCCCATAAGTGATACATTCGTCCTTTCAGAGTCTTCTCAAACATATTTGGTCAGTTGCGTATTTCGCCTCAGGTCAAACGCAAGTGTTAGTGTCAGCCTAAGTTAACTCGTTTAATTTGTTTGCGTGTTCTTATTGTCGTTTCTCAAGCATTTTTTTGGGTTCTCAGTTTTTAGTCATTTAAAGTCAATTGTATAATTAGGTAGGATGGCCTCTCCTAGGACTCCCGTTTCCTCTTTCTTGGGAACTGCTTGTCTCGCGTCCCTTCGGGCCGAGATAGTGGAACTCAGAAAGATGGTTGCGGATCTCAGCTCCAAGGTGGAAAGGTTGGAGGCTTCCTCCTCACGTGTGGAATCCAAGGGTAGCACCCCGAAAGCTCGCTGCGCCAAGTTGGCGGCTCGGGGTTCCCCGAGTGCGAAAGCCAGCCGAGCGATCGAGGGTGCCCCGAAGGTTTCATCGAGGGCGGGGATGTCGACGGCCAAGAAACCTGACGAGTGGAAGGTAGTCTCCATTCGGGGGGACCGCGGGGTGGTTTTGCGGAGGCAGGGAGTTGCAGAAGCTTCGGCTGATGCTCTTCCTGTGAGCAATCGTTTTTCCGTGTTGTCGGAGGACATTGCACCTGCTGCCATCCCCGTAACCCCGGAGGTGGCTGAGCCCGTAGGGGGTCGGGGGGTTTTAGTAATAGGAAGTTCTAATGTCCGGCGGATAATGGATCCATTACGTGCAAGGGCCCGCCGGGAGGGAGTGTGTGAGCGGGTGTTCTCCAGGTGTTTACCGGGAGGTACGGTGCCGAAGGTGACGGAGGAACTAAGAACGTCGGTATCGTCTTCGAACTGCTCCGTGTTGCGAGTGGTGGTGCACGCGGGCACCAACGACGCCTCGAGATTCGGGTCCGAGGAGATTCTAGGTTCTTTTAAGGACCTGATCGCCGAGGCTTCCCGAGTCGAGAGTGAGTCGGGTGTCCGTGTGTCGCTGTCATTTTGCAGCATAGTTCCGCGGTCGGACCGTGGTTCTGAGGTTTGGAGTCGCGTTGTCGGCCTGAACCAAAGACTGCGGGACTTCTGTAGGAGCAACGGGGTCGGGTTCGTCGATTTGAGGCCGGTTCTTGATTCATGTCGGCTACCTCTTAATCGTTCTGGCGTTCATTATACTGCCCGGGCGGCGGAGCTGGTGGCACGTAGGATTTACGAGGTAAATAGGGTTTTTTTAGGTTAGACTATTATCAGAGTTCGCCACCCCAGGTAGTTTTAGAGTCCAATTCTTCCGGTTTAAATGAGAGCGATATAACGCAGATAGATTTGCGAGAGAAAAATTTAAATCTAAGGGGAAATAATAATATTAAGAAAGTACATTCAGTGGTAGGAATTATAGATAACACCCACGTAAATAGGCAAGTAGAAACGCATGATCTTAGTCCCCGAAATAGAAACAGTAGCATTGACAATAAAGAGAAATTCAATTCAAAAATCGTTACGGTTATTCCAAACAGAAATCCAACTTTAAAGCGCGAACTCAGAAATCTAAAAATAATAGTCGTGAATTGCAGAAGCATACGTAATAAGCAGGTGGAATTTCTTAACCTTACAAGGAGTACTTGCGCGGATATCATACTAGGATCTGAGAGTTGGTTAAGCGAAGACATTAATTCAAGCGAGATATTTCCTCCAGATTATGTGATATATCGCAATGATAGACAGGGTAGAGTAGGCGGTGGAGTTTTTATCGCTGTAAAGAACCATTTGATTAGTCAGCGAGATGAGTTTGTAGAAAATAGCAGGAGCGAAATGATATGGTGCTCGATTTTAAGACCTAACGGTAGTAAGATTTATGTCTGCTCATTGTATCGTCCTCCCGATGGCGAAATTGATTGTATTGACGATTTATCCGGGACGTTACAGATAATCGGTGAAAAAGTAAAAGATCCCATCATAGTTGTAGGAGGAGATTTTAACCTACCACATATTAATTGGCGGAATTTAACATGCTCCAACTCTAGTAGAGAGAGAAAAGTTTCTCAAAAATTAATCGATACTTTCTCGTCGCATGCGATAGAACAGGTAAACATGACGAAGACTCGAACGACTCGTGCGGGTGAAGGTAACATCCTAGACTTACTAGCCACCACCCACCCACAATTGATAGCTAATCTCGATATAGTTGACGGTATTTCAGACCATGATGTCATAATGGCGGAGATGAAAGCAGTAGCGGTTAAATCTCTTAAGCCACCGAGGCAAGTATATGTAATTCGCAAAGCTAATTTTTCGGAGTTTAGGGTTTATATTAACGAGTGCAAGGATGATTTTTTCCGCTTCTTGGGTGCAAATACAGTAAATGATAGTTGGATAGAGTTTCTCCGGATAATCAATGAAGGTTTAATTAAATTTGTTCCTACTAAGAGCGTGCGTGAGCGTAAAGAGCCACGGTGGACGAAACCTAAATTACGAGCATTACATAGGAAGCAAAGAGTCATTCACTCGCGATGGAGAAAACTCAAAGCATGCGGAACGAACCATGAGCTCGAAGAACAAAACTATAGAGAAGTGCGAAAGTTGGTTAAGGAAGAAGCGCGAAAAGAATACCAGGAATACAGATCTAGAACCCTATTAGAATCATTAGGTGGCGATCAGAAAGAATTTTGGTCATACGTGCGTGAGAACCGTGGAGGTCAGTTTTCTGTGCCTAGCCTCATAAGCGCAGAGGGAATTACCGTAAATAAACCAGAAGATAAAGCTAACTTACTTAACAGGCACTACCAGAAATGCTTCACTGTAGACAATGGTCAAGTTAAGGATTTTACCTCGCGCATTGATTCAGAGATGTGTTCCATCGATATATCGGTTGATGGAATTGGAAAATTATTGCGAGATATTGCTAGGAAAAAGGCGCCAGGACCCGAAGGTATTCCCGCTGTTGTAATAAAAACTTTAGCCGATGAAATTGCTCCGCTTCTACAGATTTTCTATCAGAAATCATTGGATGAGGGAACCGTCCCAATGTCGTGGAAAAAAGCTAATGTCACTCCGGTGCCTAAGAAAGGGCGCGCGTCAAAACCAGATGATTATAGGCCTATTTCATTAACTTCAATTTTTTGCAAAATAATGGAGCATATTATAGCGAGCTCTATCATGCGCTTTCTTTCCGAAAAGGGAGCAATCAGTCAGAGCCAGCACGGATTCCGTAAAGGTAGGTCTTGTGAGACCCAGTTAGCGCTTTTTATGAATGACGTATCTAAAGCTGCAGACGGCGGTGTTAGATCAGACGCAGTTTTCCTAGATTTCAGGAAAGCTTTCGACACAGTTTCTCACGAAAAGCTTATCCAAAAGCTGAGTGCCTACGCGATCGACGAAAAAGTTATCAGATGGACCAAATCTTTTCTAGAAAACAGATCTCAGCGAGTTGCGTTAGATGGATTTTTATCCGAAGAAATAAGTATCTCATCAGGAGTTCCACAGGGAAGTGTTCTTGGTCCAATCTTATTTCTAATTTACATTAACGACCTCGTAGATAACGTAAAGAGTAAGGTTAGATTATTTGCCGATGATACCCTGATATACAGAGAGATTTTGACAGAAAACGATTGTAATGTGCTTCAAGACGACCTGGACGTAATATCAGGATGGTGTAAAGATAGTGAGCTGGATTTAAATATAAATAAATGCGTTGCCATGAGTTTTACGCGCTCCACAAACATAATTCCCACGCAGTACCAAATCTCAGGTCATCCATTAGAGTTAGTTCACGACAACAAATACCTAGGAGTCACGTTTAGCAGTAACTTATCTTTTAAAGAACATATTCGAGATGCGATAGGAAAAGCGAATAGAATGCAAAGATTAACTGGTAGAACGTTGAGAGGATGCTCATCGAGAGTCAAAGAAATAGCTTACTTTTCTCTTATTCGTCCGAGTCTTGAATACTGCTGTGCGGTTTGGGACCCAC
Organism: Sympetrum striolatum; assembly: GCA_947579665.1. Classification (NCBI taxonomy): domain Eukaryota; kingdom Metazoa; phylum Arthropoda; class Insecta; order Odonata; family Libellulidae; genus Sympetrum; species Sympetrum striolatum. The sequence continues at coordinate 114,454,490 of OX388343.1, read as the reverse complement.
ACGAAGTAGGTTTGGTCTCAGATTTAGAGATGGTCCAGCGTAGAGCAGCCCGATTCGTTTGCGGGGATTTCAGGTTTGATAGCAGCGTTACGGCAATGATAGAGTCCCTCAGTTGGAATTCACTACAGATGAGAAGATCTGAGTATCGACGGAAACTTTTCGAAAAGTTCAATCGTTCAGAATTTATAGACGAAGTAAGTGAAATGTTAGTGCCAGTAAGGAGCGAACGCGATCTCCGAGAGGCATCGACGAAGCGTTATAGGGAAGTAATCGCAAGGACGGATAATTACTTTTGGTCGTTTTTTCCCCAAGCTATTAGAGATTCTAATAGGTAGGAATGAATAATGGTGGTGTATTACACCCCCTGCCATACGCCTCTGGCGGCTCGCGGGGTATACAGGGTGTCCCAAAAGTCATGGACCAAACGAAACACAGAGGTAGAACATCACATGGGCTACAGGTTTGCAATTCATCTTGGTGTCCGATCTTCTTTTGTTTTCGAGTTACGAATTTTTTTCGTATTTTCTGAGAAAACCGTGACTTTCCAGACATTTGTGGTCATGGTTACGTAGGTATTTGAGATGCATTGTTGAGTTTTTTCTCTAAAAATTCTAAATAGTTGTTGTAACTGACAAGAGAATAGTTTTTACCCTTATTCATACCGTTTAGCCAAAATAAAATTTCAAATTCTTAAATTCTCAAGACTCCGAACTTTGACAAAATCTTTGAGGGCAATTTAAAAAAAAATTCATAATAAAAAAATTTTTTGCCACGTATCTTAAAATCTTTTTCAGTGCATCAGCTATTTACCACGTAAATTTTGTTGGGTTATCTTTACGGCATCATACCTAAAATTTGATTCGAAACATAGTAAGTCGATGATTCCCATTTGTAACAAACAAGTCAAAGCCTCTTTAAACCTTAAGCAGGAGTCATTAATGTCTTTAATTATCGAAAAAAGAAAACGTTTTACTATTTAACATGGCTGTGGCACTCTCCGGCGGTAAGATTAAAAACCCCCTACCCTCATTACTTGCTTTAATCAACAACAATACCCTTCGAGATTACTACAATGTATGGACCATTGTTGGGAGCCGCGGCGTAACTAAGCTTTCGCAACAACAACTTCTTCGAAACCATTTTATGGACAGACGAGTCTTCATTTAGAAGGGTAGGAATATTCAACATCCATAATTTGCATTACTGGGGGCAATCCAAGAATTATCTGCAATGACCGCTTCCAGCATCAGTTTAGTGTAAATTTATGGGCTGGAATACTCGGAGGAAGGCTCATAGGATCATTTGAGCTGCCACCAAGACTCAACGGTCGACGGTACTTAACTTTTGTTAGACAACACTTGCCAATTCTATTGGAAGATATTCCACTTGGGCACGCTCCCCGGACCTCAATCCCGTGGATTTTTTTCTGTGGGGATACTTCAAAGAATTAGTGTACACCGAAGAAAATGTAGATGACCAGAAGCTTCGCAATAAATTAGAAGCCGCAGCACAAGCAAAAGAGAGAATGTTCGTGCACTACAAAATTTAAAAAGAAACTTATTGAGAAGGTGTCGCCTTTGTATTAGGGCCAGAGGAGCTCATTTTGAACATTTATTATAGGATAAATTCACAAAATTTTTTAGGCTATTTATCTCTCTCTCTCTCTCTCTGGTATTTGCCTGTATCTCATCATCTGGAATTGTAGAAGTTTTTAAACTGATTTTTTCACTTTACTGTGTTTTTATCTCGAGTAAACTTTCTTCAAATTTTAAATTTTATGTATGAAGTCAAAAGTAGATTCTTTCTCCTACTATCATATGAAAGAAATGATTAAAATTTTTCTTACGTCAGAAATCGGCATAATCTAGTAATACAAAAAATCACATATTCATAAAAATGTAGCTTTTTATCATTCTTTACTTGATAACGAATTGAACTAAAAAAAACATAAAAAATGCTAGAATTTCTAAACCACTAACAAACGCATATGTTATTATTTTGGCAGCAGATGACACCCTGTATCAAGCCCTTTCGTTTTAATATGAAATCAAAACGATCGTGAGCTGCATTGTTGCGAAAGCTTAGTTACGCCGCGGCTCCCAACAATGGTCCATACATTGTAGTAATCTCGAAGGGTATTGTTGTTGATTAAAGCAAGTAATGAGGGTAGGGGGTTTTTAATCTTACCGCCGGAGAGTGCCACAGCCATGTTAAATAGTAAAACGTTTTCTTTTTTCGATAATTAAAGACATTAATGACTCCTGCTTAAGGTTTAAAGAGGCTTTGACTTGTTTGTTACAAATGGGAATCATCGACTTACTATGTTTCGAATCAAATTTTAGGTATGATGCCGTAAAGATAACCCAACAAAATTTACGTGGTAAATAGCTGATGCACTGAAAAAGATTTTAAGATACGTGGCAAAAAATTTTTTTATTATGAATTTTTTTTTAAATTGCCCTCAAAGATTTTGTCAAAGTTCGGAGTCTTGAGAATTTAAGAATTTGAAATTTTATTTTGGCTAAACGGTATGAATAAGGGTAAAAACTATTCTCTTGTCAGTTACAACAACTATTTAGAATTTTTAGAGAAAAAACTCAACAATGCATCTCAAATACCTACGTAACCATGACCACAAATGTCTGGAAAGTCACGGTTTTCTCAGAAAATACGAAAAAAATTCGTAACTCGAAAACAAAAGAAGATCGGACACCAAGATGAATTGCAAACCTGTAGCCCATGTGATGTTCTACCTCTGTGTTTCGTTTGGTCCATGACTTTTGGGACACCCTGTATATCTAAATCTAAATCTAAAATATCAACTAATCGGGACCATATTTACGGGTATGCGAAGCTTTCGCTGAATTTATCAAGCAAACAGATGACTAGCAGTGAGTCTTTCAAACTTGCGTGATGATTGGGATTTTATACTCTTCAGAAGAAAAAAGCACATAGCTAGTCATAGGCCTTGACTCTAAGGGGGGGTGTTTGAACCCCTACCCCCCACCCTCGCTGCGCCACTGGAGTATTTTAACATCGCATTGAGTTTTTCTTACAGTTAACATTTAAAATAAAGACAGACAATCATTAATAGGTGAAATTTTCTAAATTCCACATCCATTATGTAAAGTAGATACATTTTTAAAAAGTTCTTCGTATTTTACCCAATATTTCATTCAAAGCGATTCCACAATATTTCATTCAAAGTCATCTTCAGGCAAACAGTATAATATAACATCAGTATAATACACTAATTGCCCGAAGATGACTGTAATGGTCGAATCCGATTAAAAATTTTAAGGTCGCTTTGAATATAATATTGTGTAAAATACGAAGAACTTTAAAAAAATTTATTTCTATAGCGTTCCACAACGTTAAGCCTAAACATCTTGATTTTATAGATGTATCAGATTCCTTTCTGAAACTGTTTCTGCACAAATAACCCGAAAGGTGGCTTCACATCTCCAAAAAGACAGCGAAAGTGGATTCTGGTATTTCTAGGCGACCACACGGGGGCTACAAAGAATCCACCAAATTAAGGAAAGTAACATTGCAGACCTGGGTTCGAATTCCAGCCCTATTTTTCCCTTCTGTTTATTCTTGGATTCACCACATTACCAACGTGGCAAGTGAATTAAGACTTTATATTTAAAAGGATGTTGAGGTGTTCGAACGTTTCTGACCGGTGAATATTGGGAAAATGTTCGCGGCTTAAATGCAAGACATAAACTAATAGCATTTGCAGAGATTGAGACCAACTGAGGAAACGAAAACACCTCAAAAACAATTTTTTACCGTTTTTAAGAGTTTTTGTATGAGTTGTATCCACACGGTTTTATACTGGTTATAGGTGTGTGTTTCTGACAATTTCCAGATGGAATTTTATTATTCTACTAGCAGAAGTACCCGTTGATTCTCAACGGGGATATTTAATTTCACAAATATTAGTGTAATAACCTTGATCGTAACAAATTCTTCATAATTGTTGTTAAATAGCGAATACCAAACTTTCAAACCAATATATCAAGAAATGTAAGTTACAAGTAAGTCTACAAATCCACTCTAACTCAATATTCAATTTAACGCAGGTTGATGATCTTTTCCGTGACAATGTGTCAAAATGTATCTACTTATGAAAGTGAGGCTTACTTTAGCTTCTTCTCCCTTGGCTTACATCTTCTTTATATCTAAAGGCAGGTTCTAGTATCTGAATGAGCTTTTCGGTAACAATGTATGAAAATGTATCTACGTATGAAAAGAGGCATACATAATAGCTTCTTCCCCTCTGACTTTTATCTCCTAAAGGAGCATTTTTCTTCTTTCTACGCCGACTGAAGCCGCAAACTTTCGACTGGTCATCATTGAGAGGATATCGTCAGTAACTGAATAAGTGTAATTCCGAGAATGGACAAAGACGTCATTGTTGTATTTCTTACGTGAAGAAAAAACTATAGACATTAAATAAGAAATGGTGTATCATGAAACCAGAAGGTATGTTTCATTGTTTTATCTTGGCCATACTTATAACATAGGTTGTTAGTGAGAATTCGTGACTCGTATAAAATGTAGTGGTATGTTAATTAATGCCCAGAAATGTAGTCGTAGATCTTGGGAATTATTAAGTGCAAGACACAAAGCCATATTAGGATGAAACGATAAAAGCCATGACAATAGAGGGAAAACTTTACCGAAATCATTCTGTGGAGCTATGCTCGTAAGTCGAAATTCATTATATGATAAGTGCATTGGGTTAAGTGAGCAGAAAAGTATTTGATTACAAACCTAAAAAATAATTGCAATTATTTTATTGCTGAAAATATTTTCGATCGAATAATAACATTGGCAGTCTCACACAGAAATATGTCAGGAAAGTTCCTTTTGGATCCAAGTGATAAGGCTTCGAAAAATGCTAGTTTGATCTCGGTAAACACTTTGCCGATATGTCTGTGTACGGGACTTGGTTAAGATTTTTAGATTTATGTACTCTGCGAGTGACGTATGGCTGGGGAAAATATCGGCAATGCAAATGGTCTGATATAATAATTCCTTTTCTAGTAACTAATGAATAACTTCCAAGATAAATTATTTCCTGGGCCCCCTAAATACATTCAGCGTAGAATCTTCACAGAAATTTATGAATAAAGTTACCACCTACTTCCGTTGAGAAGGTGAATAGTGGCTTAAGTAAATTTGCATTTTGTGGTTATCTGTATAGTCTCTTATCCCGAAAACAAACTTATGTTCAAGATGTGTAAGAATTGTAACCTATTCTTCGGCTGAGGTCAAATTAATAAATTTCAGCGTACAGCTGTACAGCGTGCAGACATTTGGGTGAGCTGTTTTCAGTACCAGAGTTTTATTTCGACATGGCACTCCGTCCAGTAAATACCTAGGTATATCATACTGCATACTCATAACGATATGCATAAATCAGTAAGTTGATCACGATGCTCGTAATTATAATTGAACGTTGATATTGCTACTGCAGCTATAATTTACGCTGCATTAGATATTTCTATACGGTTTCGAAAAAAAACAGAATTTTTCACTTTCAACAATTAACAATACATAAAATCATGCAATTTCATAATATTGAAACTGATAAACAATATGACGAAAAGACAAAGCCATCTATATGAAGATTACAGTTATTAACAACGCAAAATATCATTACAATACCGGCTATTAATGCTACATAAGTTTTTTAAACGTTTTTAAATCTGTTGCAGTAAGGATTTTCAACACAAAATTGCATAGTATTATAGTGCAGTAGAATAGACTTTATTCATTTGTGATTGTAAAACTGAGAAATGATTTCAAAAACTATTATACTTGTGTCTATGATATCCACAATATACTGCGTTTCAAGTAGGGGTCTCCAAACTTTTCAGCTTTATTAACTACCAAAAGCAGATGCGGCCCGCGGGCAGTAGTTTGGATTTGGATTGAAGTAAGGAATTACCCATTCTAGTACAATATCTTTGATTTTTTGCGGTCTACAGATAACTGAAATCGCTTTACCTTTTTAGGCTTTTAAATGTTACTTATTCGCTCCTGACCACTCGTCGCTCAAAACTTGAAGGAAAACAAAGACCGATTAAACATAAGAAATAAGGACGTCCGTAATTTCCGTCAAAACTCAAAATAATATGAGAGATGTCCACAACTTACCACGTTATTATTTTAAAATCAGTGGAATTGACAGTGAGAATGCAAATTCTATCAACGTACGAATTTCGAAATCATTTTATTTCACTGAATATTCAGTTAACAATTACGTTACCATAAACAAAACTCGGTTTTCACAGACGCTTAAAGAAAATTGAAAAAATCAATGAAAAAATGTTCGTACCTTTCAAAGTGCGTTTCTTCACAGGATACTGTTTGTCACAACAAATTTTAAAATGCCATTCAATTTTTTCTTCACCATAAATCTTCAACTCTTATTTTCAAAATTTATTTTAACTGGCCATTGATCCGCCATGTCTTCTTATAGAATTACACATGAGTTCGGAATCAACAATCGCCTTGATCGTCAAGGGAATGGGTTTATTTACAACATGAACATTTAGACGAAATTTTCGTATATTTTATCAAAATTCTCGGAATTTCAAATCGCATACGATATTTGTCAGCCAAAGTAATCACATTAGGATAAGCAGTACCACGTTTAAAGTTACATTGTCATACAAGTACAAAGGGGCCAAATGAATCAAGCATTAAACGTAAATGACAGAAATAAATAACATTTCACTCAAATAACCAACGATGAATATTCTACACGGAAAGTAAATGTATTTTGGAACTGACTGGTATCTCAATCTTAAAATGTGTAACATAAACACGAACCACAAAAGTAATCGCAATGTCAAAATAGAAACGAAAATTAAACACCAATAACAGAAGGATAGTAAATGAATATGGAGTGGAAGCACTTTAAAACAACGAATAAATCAATTTTTGCATCCTGCATTTAACAAAATAAAATTTCTTTACCTTTTTGATCTATCATAGGATGCTGGAGGTCTGCTACAACTTAACAACTCGCCGTTCAACTCTTCAAGGATTACAAACTACGAATCTGGGAATTCTTTTCTTTCTTCGCAAACTCCATTTCCGTAATTTGCTAAATATACATCAAAGCAAATAGATTAGATTTAATACTTAATTCAGAAGAATATATTCTTAACATCCTCAACTTACCAGGATATTTATACGCAATAGTTGAATTGATCGATAGAAATCCATTTTCAGTAAACCACTGTTATAAAACTCATTTCATTTTACGAAGAAGACGGTAAACAATTAAGTTGATGTAAATAAAACTTGGTTGCTACAGACTCGTCAACAAAATTCGAATTTTTAAAAATTTATATCGTCAAGGGAATGAGTTGTTTACTACATGGAAATTTAGACAAAATTTTCGTATTTTTTATCAAAATTCTCGCAATTTAGAATCGAAGACGATATTTCTCGACCAAAATAAGAATTTTTATTCTATTTCCCTTCTTTTGATGCTCGTTTAGACTCCTTACGACCGTTCTTTCTAATTTAGTTTTTCAAAAGAATTGAAGCCTGCAACGAAAAAAATGAACTTTGCATGTATTTCTTATGAAAAAACTGTTTTAGTCGTCTGGGATCGAACCGTGGACTTTAGGCAAATTTAAAGTATCACTTGATCATCCCCGGGAAGACATTTAATTATGTTTAAAGTTAGAACATCGTGCGACGTCTAGTTTTCGAGATTACGTGGAATATACATACACACATACAGGCATTTTTATATATATACTAGCAGAAGTACCCGTTGATTCTCAACGGGGATATTTATTTTCATAAATACCAGTGTAACAACCTTGATCGTAACAAATGCTTCATAATTGTTGTTAAATAGCAAATACCAGACTTTCCAAACCAATATATCTAGAAATGTAAGTTACAATTAAGTCTACAAATCCGCTTCAACTCAATATCCAATCTCATATACTTTGAATGAAAGATAATAGATATATCCATATTTTAAACACAAATGTCATTTTTATTAGCAATTTAGGTAAAAATCGTTGAAAAATGTGCATTTTATGGCTATTTTACAGTTTTTTAGCTGTATTTTGGCTAAAAAAAATGAGAAAACCAAGTCGAAATGTCATTTTTATTTGTAAATTCATCTGTTCAGATATCTCAGACAAAATAAATGGAATTTACGTTCCAGCAAAATACAAACGTGCTTCCCGAAATTCATCTGTAAAAAGTTAAGGAAAACGAATCAATCGAAAAAATATCTAGTTACTTCTGCTCGTTTTTTCCATACTTATAAAAGAAGCTAACATGCTTAGATGAGGTAATGATGCCGGTGTTACTACACCCTCTGCCATTCACCACTGGTGACTCACAGGGTATACACATATATAATTAATACACGGGATGTACAAATATATAAAAATGTATGAATCTACTACCTAATATCGTTCAATTTAATTAGTTAATAATTCGTTTCGTTAGTCTTAAGAATGGAAATTCGTCGATTTTTTTTGCCTATAGCAAATTTCTTTCATATTCCTGTAGCTAGTTGTAACTGGTTTCTAAGCATTTTTATTTCAGTATTTTTTTTAAATAAACAGAAAAGATTACATTCGATATTTATTAATATATCTATGTTAAAAAAGTTGTCTTCGATACTCGAAAACTCACAAGGAATTCTTGCGTAAATTGGGTATTTTTGTACGACATTTAAGACTTTAAAAAAGTTATATTAGTGGTGCAAATAGGTTAGATTAGGCAATGATGATGTTGTCATTACACCCCCTGCCACACGCCACTGGCGGGTCGCGAGATATATATCTAAATGTGGTAAGTCTAGCCGCCTTTTTCATATCACTGACATTTACGAGATGCGGGCAAGTTGTTGCAGCTGAATGAGCTTTTCCGTGACAATGTAACAAAATGTATCTACGTATGAAAGTGAAGCATACATAATAGCTTCTTCCCTTCTGACATTTATCTCATAAGGAGCATTTTCCTTCTTTCTACGCCGAATGAAGCCGCAAACTTACGACCGGTCATCATTGAGAGGATATCTTCAGTAACTTAATAAGTGTGATTCCGAGAATGGACAAAAAAGCTATTGGTATATTTCTTGCTTGAAGAAAAAACTATAGACATTAAATAAGAAATGGTGCATCATGGAACCAGAAGGTAGGATTTATTGTTTTATCTTGGTTATACTTATAACATGAGGTTGTAAGTGAGAATTGACACGTACAAAATGAAGTGGTATGTTAATTAATGCCCAGGAACGTAGTCGTAGATCTCGGGAATGATTAAGTGCAAGATATAACGCCATATTAGACGGAACGATAAAAGCCATGACTATAGAGTAACAACTTTACCGAAATCAGTCTGTGGAACTATGCTTTTAAGTCGAAATTCATTATATTATAAGTGTATTGGGTTAAGTGAGCAGTAAAGTATTTGATTACAAACCTAAATAGATCGTGATGTTAACGATGTTTAATATTTGCAATTATTTTATTTCTGAAAATATTTTCGATCGATTAATAACATTGACAGTCTCGCATATTAATATGTCAGGAATATGTGAAGTTCCTTTTGGATCCAAGTGATAAGGCTACAAAAAATGCTAGTTTGATCTCGGTAAACACTTTGCCAGTATGTCTGTGTACGGGACTTGGTTAAGATTTATCTATGTACTCGTATGTGACGCATGCCAGGGGAAAATATTGGCAATGCAAATGGTCTGATATAATAATTCCTTCTCCAGTAACTAATGAATAACATTTAAGATAAATTATTTCCTTGACCCCCTAAATACATTCAGCGTAGAATCTTCACAGTAATTTATAAATAAAGTTACCACCTACCTCTGTTGAGAAGGTGAATAGTGGCCTAAGTAAATTTACATATTTTGGTTATCTGTATAGTTTCTTATCCCGAAAGCAAACTTTTGTTCAAGATGTGTAAGAATTATAACCTATTCTTCGGCTGAAGTAAAATTAATAAATTTCAGCGCACAGCATGCTAAATATAGACATTTGGGTGAGCTGTTTTCAATATCAGAGTTTAATTTCGACATGACATTCCGTCCAGTAAACACCTAGGTAAATCATATTAAATATTCATAACGAAATGCATAAATCAGTAAGTTGATCACGATGCTCATAATTTTATTTGAACACTGATATTGCTACACTGCAGCTTTAATTTGAGCAGTATTAGATATTTCTACACGGATTCGAAAAAACAGAACTTTTCACTTTAAATAATTAACAGTACATAAAATCATGTAATTTCATAATATTGAAACTGATAAACAATATTATGAAAAGACAAAGCGATTTATTTGAAGATTACAGTTATAACCAACGCAAAATATACATTACAATACCGGCCATTCATTTTACATAAGTTTTTTAAACGTTTTTACATATGTTGCAGTAAGAATTTTCAATACTAAATAGCATTGTATGATAGTGCAGTAGAATAGACTTCATCCAGTAGAGATTGAAAATCTGATAAATAATTTCAAAAACTATCATATTTGTGTATGTGATATCAACGATATATTGCGTTTCAAGTAGGGTCTCCAAACTTTTCAGCCCGAGGGCCGCATTAACTATCAAACAGCAGCACCAACTCAATATTCAATCTCAAATACTCTGAATAAAAAACATCTCCAACTGAGGCAATATAAAGATATATTGTAATATCACATTAAGATAATAGGCACCACATTTAAAGAGAAATTTTCAGACAGGTACAGGGGTACTAATGAATTAAATATAAATGTCAGAAATATGTTATATATTCCTCTAATAAGCACCGATGAATATAGTTTGCTTCAGGTGAGTGTATTTTGGAGCTGACTTGCTTCTCAATCTTAATACGTGCAACATATACACGGAAGACAAATAACACAAAAGTTATCGCAATATCAAAATAGGAACAAAAATTAAACACCAATAACAGAAGGATAGTAAATGAATATGGAGTGGAAGCCCTTAAAAGCAACGAATAAATCAATTTTCACATTCTGCATATAACAAAATAAAATTTCTTTACCTTTTTGGTCTATCATACGATGCTCGAGGTTTGCTACAACTTTACAACTCGTCGTTCAACTCTTCAAAGATTACAAACACCGAATCTGGGAAATCTTTACGTTCTTCGCTAACTCCATTCACATAAATCGCTAAATATACATTATTGCAAATAAATTAGAATTAGTACTTAATTCAGAAGAATATATATTCAATACATCCGCAACTTACCAGGATATTTATACGCAGCCCGTTGAATTGATCGAAAAAAATCAATTATTGGTAAACCACAAATATAAAACTCATTTATGTTACGAAAAAGACGGTAAACAATTATGTTGCTATAAATAAAACTTGGTTGCTACAGACTCGTCAACAAAATTCGAAATTTTAAAAAATTTCCACGTTTTCTTATGGAATTACGCTTGAGCTCGGAATCAACAATCGCCTTGATCGTTAAGGGAATGGTTTGTTTACTACATGAAAATTCAGTCGAAATCTTCGTACATTTGATCAAAATTCTCGCAATTTCCAATTGCAAACGATATACCACGACCAAAATAAGAATTTTCATTCTATTGCCCTTCTTTTAACGCTAGTTTTGACTTCCTACGACTGTTTTTTCTAATTTAGTTTTGCAAAAGAAATGAACAATGCATCGAAAAAAATGAACTTTACATGTATTTCTTATGCAAATTGTTTTACTCGTCTGGGTTCGAACCGTGGACTTTAGGCAAATAAAAAATAGCACTTTGTCATCGCCGGAAAAACTTTTAATGATGCTAAAAGTTAAAACATTGTGCGACATCTAGTTTTCGAGATTATCTGGAATATACATACATACAAACAAACATACAGGCATTTTTATAGATATACTAGCAGAAGTACCCGTTGATTCTCAACGGGGATATTTAATTTCATAAATATCAGTGTAATAACCTTGATCGTAACAAATTCTTCATAATTGTTGGTAAATAGCGAATACCAGACTTTCCAAACCAATATATCAATAAATTTAAGTTGCAATTAAGTCAACAAATCCACTCTAACTCAATATTCAATTTAACGCAGGTTGATGATCTTTTCCGTGACAATGTGTCAAAATGTATCGACATATGAAAGTGAGGCTTACATATAGGTTCTTTTCTCTTGGCTTATATCTTCTAAAGGCAGGTTCTAGTATCTGAATGAGCTTTTTGGTAACAATGTATCAAAATGTATCTACGTATGAAAAGAGGCATACATAATAGCTTCTTCCCCCCTGACTTTTATCTCCTAAAGGGGCATTTTTCTTCTCTCTACGCCGATTGCAGCCGTAAACTTTCGACTGGTCATCATTGAGAGGATATCTTCAGTAACTGAGTAAGTGTGATTCCGAGAATGGATAAATACGTCATTGTTGTATTTCTTACGTGAAGAAAAAACTATAGATATTAAATAAGAAATGGTGTATCATTGAACCAGAAGGTATGTTTCATTGTTTTATCTTGGCTATACTTATAACATGAGATTGTTAGTGAGAATTCGTGACTCGTATAAAATGTAGTGGTATGTTAATTAATGCCCAGGAATGTAGTCCTAGATCTTGGGAATGATTAAGTGCAAGACACAACGCCATATTAGGATGGAACGATAAAAGCCATGACAATAGAGGGACAACTTTACCGAAATCATTCTGTGGAACTATGCTCGTAAGTCGAAATTCATTATATGATAAGTGCATTGGGTTAAGTGAGCAGAAAAGTATTTGATTACAAACCTAATAAATATTTGCAATTCTTTTATTGCTGAAAATATTTTCGATCGAATAATAACATTGGCAGTCTCACACAGAAATATGTCAGCAAAGTTCCTTTTGGATCCAAGTGATAAGGCTTCGAAAAATGCTAGTTTGATCTCGGTAAACACTTTGCCGATATGTCTGTGTACGGGACTTGGTTAAGATTTTTAGATTTATGTACTCCGCGAGTGACGTATGGCTGGGGAAAATATTGGCAATGTAAATGATCTGATATATTAATTTCTTCTCCAGTAACTAATGAAAAACTTCTAAGATAAATTATTTCCTGGACCCACAAAATACATTCAGCGTAGAATCTTCACAGTAATCAATAAATACAGACACCACCTACCTCCGTTGAGAAGGCGTATAGTGGCTTAAGTAAATTTACATTTTGTGGTAATCTGAATAGTTTCTTATCCCGAAAACAAACTTATGTTTAAGATGTTTAAGAATTATAACCTATTCTTCGGCTGAGGTCAAATTAATAAATTTCAGCGTACAGTATGTTAAATATTGACATTTGGGTTAGCTGTTTTGAATATCAGAGTTTTATTTCGACATGGCACTCCGTCCAGTAAACACCTAGGTAAATCATACTATATATTCATAACGAAATGCATATATCAGTAAGTTGATCACGATGCTCGAAATTATAATTGAACGTTGATATTGCTACTGCAGCTATAATTTACGCAGCATTAGATATTTCTATACGGTTCGAAAAAAACAGAATTTTTCACTTTAAACAATTAACAATACATTAAATCATGTAATTTCATAATATTGAAACTGATAAATAAATATGACGAAAAGACAAAGCCATTTATATGAAGATAAAAAACTTAAACAACGCAAAATATACATTACAATACCGGCCATTAATGTTACATAAGTTTTTTTAAACGTTTTTACATCTGTTGCAGTAAGAATTTTCAACACAAAATAGCATAGTATTATAGTGCAGTAGAATAGACATTATTCATTTGTGATTGAAAAACTGAGAAATGATTTCAAAAACTATTATACTTGTGTCTATGATATCCACAATATACTGCGTTTCAAGTAGGGGTCTCCAAACGTTTCAGCTTTATTAACTATCAAACAGCAGATGCGGCCCGAGGGCAGTAGTTTGGATTTGGATTGAAGTAAGGGATTACCCATTCTACTACAATATCGTAGATTTTTTGCAGTCTACAGATAACTGAGATCCCTTAACCTTTTTAGGCTTTTAAATGTTACTTATTCGCTCCTGACCACTCGTCGCTCAAAATTTAAAAGAAAACAAAGACCGATTAAACATAAGAAATAAGGACGTCCGTAATTTCCTTCAAATCTCAAAAATAATATGAGAGATGTCCACAACTTACCACGTTATTATTTTAAATCAGTGGAATTGACAGCGAGAATGCAAATTCTATTAACGTACGAATTTCAAAATCGTTTTATTTCACTGAAAATTCAGTTAACAATTACGTTACCATAAACAAAACTCGGTTTTCACAGACCCTTAAAGAAAATTGAAAAATTCAATGAAAAAATGTTCGTACCTTTCAACGTGCGTTTCTTCACAGGATATCGTTTGTCACAAAAAAATTTAAAATGATATTCAATATTTTCTTCATCATAAATCTTCAACTATTATTTTCAAAATTTATTTTAACTGGCCATTGATCCTCCATGTCTTCTTATAGAATTACACATGAGTTCGGAATCAACAGTCGCCTTGATCGTCGAAGGAATGGGTTTGTTTATAACATGAAAATTTAGCCGGAATTTTCGTATATTTTATCAAAATTCTAGCAATTTCAAATCGCATACGATATTTCTCAGCCAAAATAAGAATCTTTATTCTATTTTACTTGTTTTGAAATATATATATATATATATATATATATATATATATATATATATTCTAAGATCACATTAGGAGTAGCAGGACCACGTTTAAAGTTACATTTTCATACAAGTACAAAGGGGCCAAATGAATCAAGCATTAAACATAAATGACAGAAATAAATTACATTTCACTCAAATAACCAACGATGAATATTCTACACGGAAAGTAAATGTATTTTGGAACTGACTGGTATCTCAATCTTAAAATGTGTAACATAAACACGAACCACAAAAGTAATCGCAATGTCAAAATAGAAACAAAAATTAAACACCAATAACAGAAGGATAGTAAATGAATATGGAGTGTAAGCACTTAAAAACAACGATTAAATCAATTTTTATATTCTGCATGTAATAAAACAAAATTTCTTTACCTTTTTGGTCTATCATACGATGCAGGAGGTTTGCTACAAATTTACAACTCGCCGTTTAACTCTTTAAAGATTACAAACACCGAATCTGGGAAATCTTTACGTTCTTCACTAACTCCATTCCCGTCAATCGCTAAATACATCATTGCAAAGAGATTAGATTTAGTACTTAATTCAGAAGAATATATTTCAAAACTTACGCAACGTACCAGGATATTTATACGCAACCAGTTGAATTGATAGACAGAAATCCATTTTCAGTAAACCACTGTTATAAATCTCATTTTATTTTACGAAAAAGACGGTAAACAATTAAGTTGATGTAAATAAAACTTGGTTGCTACAGAATCGTCAACAAAATTCGAATTTAAAAATATTTATATCGTCAAGGGAATGGGTTTGTTTATACATGGAAATTTAGTCAAAATTTTCGTATATTTTATCGAAATTCTTGCAATATAGAATCAAAAACGATATTTCTCGACCAAAATAAGACTTTTTATTCTATTTCCCTTCTTTTGATGCTAGTTTCGACTTCCTACGATTGTTCTTTCTAATTTAGTTTCGCAAATGAAATGAACAATGCATCGAAAAAAATGAACTTTACGTGTATTTCTTATGCAAATTGTTTTACTCGTCTGGGTTCGAACCGTGGACTTTAGGCAAACAAAAAATAGCACTTTATCATCGCCGGAAAAACTTTTAATGATGTTAAAAGTTCGAACATTGTGCAACGTCTAGTTTTCGAGATTACGTGGAATATACATACATACAAACAAACATACAGGCATTTTTATAGATATATAAGATAAGATTCATTATATGAGTAACACGATATTGTAGTGAGAATTCTGCTGCTCATCCTTTGCTAGAAAACGAGGCGGCAGAGTTTTTTCTGAGGGAATTAATATCGATTCGATTTCTCTGTTTTACAATTGACATGGCCGAAACAACTTTTCGCTCAGATGGGAAGTAAAAAATATGACTAAAATAATTTGATATCTTTATAATTCAAATATGGATAATCTTTCTATTAATTTCCAATGTTGAGACAACGATTGCATTTTACGTATTCACACCAAATATCAGAAGACATGAGCTTTGTCTTCCACGAATGGATTATTAATCAAGAGGGATGAGGATCCTCATTCTAGTTCAGTATCAACTACGATGACACGTGGTTCATTTGTAGCTAACAATTCCTCTCGCCAGCGAGTGAAGCAGCCCGGTTTTTAACTTATCTCGCTGATTGTTTACAATCTGTAGGTTAACTATAATTAATACGAGTAAAATGTTGCTTGCATTCTGCAAGCATGTTGATAACACAATTTTCAAGTCGGCATCGAGAGGGTCCTCAAAAGTAGAAAAAGTATTGAAAATATTCTTAAAATTCGCTGCAATTTATCCGTCCGGCATCGAACCCGGGTTTTTCTGGTGATACTTCTTATGCAGCACAATAAAAGATCACCATCTCTAGCTATGTGTGAAAATTCAAGCAGAAATATTGGTTGCAACTTCCTCAAACGACGTCCTACTTTTCACATATATTCTTTATGTGAGAAATTGTAATGTGCTCAGGCATCGAACCCAGGAACAGTACGGTCTTATCTAAATTTTATTCTTAAACCGATTTTAAACATACATCTTCTAGAAAAGCGAGAACTTCCTATCATTTCGATAGGTGCATGAAAAAAATAATGAAAAACTACCCCAATGTATTTTAAATGGGAAATGTTTGCATCGACCTAGCATCGAACCCAGGTTATTTTCCGTAAAACTCATTTATGTTTTCGATAGATCATGACCATATATAAAAGCTCCTTGAGTTTTAATTCTCTGCCTATCCGGGAAGTATTTTTTTTTAATTCCCGAAAATCAAAGCAATGCTTTTAAATGGGAAAAATCGGGACTTGGGGCCCTCAGGGATGGAACCCATAAAACTGAGGTTCAAAATCGCATTTTTCTGGCGGTTACACGTTATGGCCAATACGTCGTAAAAATGTCAAATCTATGACGTTTGTGGTTTATCCTGTGAATTAGTATCCTATCTATATCTATGAATGAATCCGGAGAAGGAATTATATATAATAGATAACATACATGGTTACATTGGGCATTGGCAGCTAGTCAACTCGCTCTTCTGCCCTCGCTTCGAAAAGTCGAGCTCTTCCTCGCCACCTCACCGCAGTCCATCACAAAGTGAGCTACGAATTCCATGTATTATCTTCACCTCATCATTCATCACAATTCAGTAATCAACTTCTTTGCAGTTAGGCGATGGATACTAAATCCCATCGCCGTTTTCTATTTATTTTCCTCGCTTTATCTCCATAATGAGCCGAAAATCGAAGGTGCCCGCCATTTTATTGCTTTCGAGACTCATCTTTGAGCGCAAAAACTAGATAATTGCATCGTCGTATTTCTTCGAAGTTCATCTGTAAAGCCTCTATACTACAGCAAATTTGGATATTTCTCCGAGACTGCCCTCTTCTGTGAAAATTGCTCTAATTTGACGCCCTTTTTGACGCGTGTAAATATCGTAAAACAAAAAACATAAAATTCTATCAATTTGTTGTAACTACGCCGAGTTTCAAATAGGGCGCCAAAAAAACAATTTTGTCGCCTTTCGATTCCTTCCCATGAAGAAAAAATAGCAAAGAAAGTTCAGAGTTGTCCTTTCAAGAAAATCTAAAGAATAGTTATTTAAGTCCATCCTGATGTTAAATATTTCTGCACCCTCCTGAATCAACGCGCTTACACTACCTAAATTAAAAATTGACAACATTGAAATCGATTTCAGCTCATCTGTAAAGAATCTAGGAATACTTTTAGGTCAATCCTTTACTTGGGTTCTTCAAGTAGCGGAAGTTCGCAGGAAATCATATTCAAACTCTTCAAAATATGAAACGATTGCAGTATATTTTACCATTTAAGCTGAAAAAATTTCTCGTTCTAGCATTAATTTTTCCTATCTTTGATTATTGTGACACACTAATGAATGAAGCAAACAAAACGGTCACCATTAAATTAGACAGAGCTTTTAATCATGCGGTCAAATTTATCTTCAACGCCAAAAAATTTGATCATGTTTCCCCACTTTTAAAAGAATTAAAGTGGCTTTGTCCCCAGTCAAGAAGAAAACTTCACACTCTTAATCTCGTGTATAATGTTCTCAATGAGTGTTGCCCCAGGTACCTCGATAATTACTTTACTATACTGAACAACTCGCAAGGACTAGGAACTCGTCCCACTGGCAAACTCATGATACCAATTCATAGAACCGAAATTTGCAGTAAATCTCTCCTTGTCATCGGAGCAAAATACTGGAATGAAGTTGCTCAACCAAAATTAATACAATTATCTTTCTTTTCATTTAAACGTGAGATCTTTGAAAAACTCTATCGGTCAGAACAACAAATACCCACTTAGCTCTTTCCATCATTCCTTCAAATCGTCGTTACACCCAATCAATACTCTTCCTTTGTGTTTTTTTTTCAAATCTGAATAGCTATGTATACATCTCATCTACCCTTTCTTTCTCTCTTCATTTTCAGGTTCATCTCACCCTCTTTCTGCTGAGATAAATTTGAAAAAGTGGACGGACGCCGCTGGCTGACCTCTATTTATTTATTATCGTTTTTCTTTGACGAATACTAATTAGTAGGAAATTTCAATACATCTGTGATTTTTTTTCTCATTTTCTTTCTCACTTTAATAAATGTTATACTATTCTATTGTAATTAATAATATTATTTATTTTTCTGTAAATTCATTGATTTTTGTATATGCTGTATGTAATTTTATTATTGTCTATACTTATTTGCAACCTTCAGTTGCAAAGGTTTTTCCCCACACACTACTCTGTCATTTTGATTTAATTTAATTTGTAATTATTCATATTCTAACGACATGCGAGGTTAGGTGGAAGAGAGGCCCATTTGGGCATAACATCGCCAATAAAGGGTCAAATATATAAATAAATTTGCCTGAAAAGTGGGATGTATTGGAAGAATGCAGAAGGTTTTAAATACTGGAGTACGAATGACATAAAATAAAGATGGTAGAATAAAATCCACGGCTTTACCATCAATTATGTGGTGTTCCATAAAAAGGGCTCCCGGATGCAGGCAGCGCGGTCTCGGGTTCGATTGCCGGTGGGAGCCAATGTGAAAAATTACCTGTCGAAGCACTTTTAACAGTACTAGTACTCCATAATGAAGAAAGACAAAAAAAAAGCAGGAAGAACTTTTCCACAGGAAAAAAACTCAAATTTATATATTATTTTGCTAAGTTATTAAATTATAAATTAGTTTCCTGTGGAAACATTCTTCCTGTATTTTTGTTTTTCAATTATATACGAAGTAAGGTATAAGGTATGTGGAGGGAGATAGATATTTTAGCTGACTTTTTATTATTTATTTATAATATTAAAAATGTTTCATTGCCAGTGTATTTGCAGATTTTTATAGAGGAAAATGGCAAAGCACATTGCTATAATACTAGGCAGGCAGATTGCTTTTATAGAAATGAAAGAGTATAAAGCGGTACGGGAAAGTTTATATTTTATGAGGGAGTAACGTACGCAGCTCCTGACATACGCTATTAGAGAAGAACGAGGCGAGATGAGATGGTTTGCCATTTCATTCCTCACTGCGGAACCACGCAAGTGAAGCACAATACGAGGAACACTTTCCTCGTCAGTCCGTAAGGAGAAATGTGATTAGTGCAATCGCCCACTTATACCTCAGTAGCTTTCCTTTCCTCACAGCCATGACCAAGACTGTGATTAAAGTAAATGAGAGATACATATGCTAAATGTCGATTAAGTGCGGCATTTTTCAGGAGGTAAGACAGGTAGAATGGCCCAAATCGTCGTAAAACTGACTCTTCCTCGGGCGGAGTGACCTAATCTGCTACCTGACCCTCACTCCAGGGGGTAGTGCAGGTACACTGGCTATATTGAATACGATTTGAAAAATTATGAAAAATTGAAATTAGCAACTATTTCTTGTCATCATCGTATCCTTCGTCCAAAGACAGCGTTTTTCGATCGACGATCTACAACGAAAAATGAGGATTAGAAAACATAATATTAGAAATATGCCTGTGACGCATTGGCCGGCGTTGGGATGGGTTTGGTTGGAGGGATAGGCTCTCATGTCATTTGAATTTCAAATTTTGCGCCATAAGTTAAACCCAAGCCCTGTCCACCAACCCAACCCATCCCGACCGATGTGTCACAGGCAAATTTCTAGTAAACTATGAAAACCCTCAAGTTTCAACGCCGCTCAAAAGACGCTGGTACCTCTCCTTAGATGAGTACTAAGTTAACAAATTGTTGTTAATTTGAACTGTTGATAACTTTTCAAATCGCGGTCAGTTTTGAAAAGGCTCCCTCTCGCGGCGAGGACGAGACCCCTCCGGTAGGGTCGAGATTATGGGCCCTTATCAGGTACCAGCAAAAAGATTGACATTAACCATACATTTTTCTTTATCCTGTACCAAATGAATGTATCCATTCCTCAGTGTATGGTAGCACCAGAATGAATTACCCCAAGAAATGAGATGTTTGGGGAGGTTTACAGAATTAAAGGGATGCATTGCGGCTGGAAAATTATAAGTTTGGGGATTTTCCTATTTTATAGATGGCTTCTGACCTAATAATTACTTAAATACATATGGGATGTTTAGTCATGTCTCCAAATTAGCCTATATATGTAATTCTATGTGAATAAATAAACGTTAATATTGCTTTTTAGGCCTATGAGGTGGTTTAGGCCTCTTAGGCCTCTTGCGAATTTATTCCTAGGATGAGTAATTTAAACATAACTTATATCTTAAATTACAATACAATAAAACGCTAAGAGAGTCGTTTACGTGTTTAGACTAAGCAAATTAAAGTACAAATAAAGCCTATTTTATATTTATGAATGTCATTTTCGGCTGAAAATATAAATCTATTTTTTCATATCCAAATGATTACGGATTGAGAAGAGGAGAAAAATAAGCAGAATTGTGGAAAATAGTGATTTAAAAATGTTGGTAATGGAGACCTTCGGGACTTTGGATGCCTCCTGGGAAAACACCTGAATGAGCTGTGGCGTGATATCGCGCCTCTCAGTCAATTTTCTCATTCCGTGAGACCCAAGGATCGCTCAAGGCCTATTTCGTTGATATGTCACGTGATGTTAGTGCATTTCGCTTTATACATATCACGATTTTTCATTAAAAAACAAATGAAATACACAGAAATCTCATGTCATTTTTCTACGATTTGTACTTATCACAACTATTCCCTTAAAATATCTAATAAGAATTTTGATTTAACCATTAGTTCACCATTGCCACAGGTATATGCAATCGTACTTAAAAATAAAGAATTCTGTCAGTACACACAGAACCCAACATGTCTCCCGAAGGAAGATATATATTCCGCTGTTTTCATGCAATTCGTTGAATAACGAAATAATACACGCCAAAGCGTCGTTTAGAACAACCTAAAAGAAGACAGTCGACACGCGATTCTCAGCCAATCGGAATAAGTTGCAATGAACTGTGAGAGGCCTTTCGTAGTATTCTCTTGAAAAATAGGTTGAGGTAGTAAAAAGAGATTTCTCATTACAGTCGAGATAAACTTGTCAGATAAACAAAAAACAGCCCAAGGATAAATATACACAACCGTACTCTCACTGAATTTAATTTCTCGTTACGGAGAAAAGAGCCTATTGGAAGATTGAGCATGATTTATTATAGTTAGCTTATTGGTTAAAATATCAAAATCTATGAGAACAGAATTCTCATAGAGATTTAAAAGTCCTTATTGGGCAGAGTTGGATAAAAATCTTAGATATATACTCCGCGAGCCGCCGCAAGCGCATGGCAGTGTAATTACAGCATCATCACTTGATCATTTAGCCTCTCTAATAGCCTGGGGGAAAAACGACAAAAAGTAATTATCAGTTTTTGCAATTACTGCTTTGTGGAGGAAAAGGTGTATTAACGGGGACTGGTTTAAATATGGTAACCCCTCCGAAAAGGGATATGGGAGGTCCTTCATACCGGACTCTAAAACGTGCTGCTTGTTGAGACAGCACTGAACAGTTGGAACCATTCTTTCAAGTAGTGCGGACGCAGAGTTAGTTACTGTATGAATTAGCACTTTCTCTGGACTGCAAACTTTTGGCCGGCTTCTAATTAGTCTAATTTCTTGTTCACTTTTTAAACAAGATCGATCTATGTGTCTTCAGTATATAAAATTTTTCCCTTCTGCATTTCATTATAATTTTATCAATGCTCTTCGATTTCAGTCAGTAGTTTTTTTTTAAATTTGGTTAGTGCAGATTCACGGAGTTTAAAATGGTTTCCAGATTCAGGAATATTTGAATAAACATTCGATACACTTTCCTTCTCACCTTCAATATTACGAAATCATCTTAAATAAAATTGTTTAGCTTTTTGTGCCGTAATCTTCTTCGATTTTGATGGAGTCACTTACGCGCCTGATTAAGATGTTTATTTTCTGAATTTATTAATCGTCGTCATAACGGCCTCTGTGCACTCTTCAGAAACACTGAGAGACGTACTGGTGGATACTAATTCCCATACACACCCTGGAAGTCTTCAAGCGTATCTCAAAAAGGTTTATTATTGTGAAAATAAATTCGATTGTGGTAGACGGAGTGGAAATCCATATCAATCGGTGAGAATAACACAACAAATAGTTGACGAAATAACTCCCATCTCTCCTTTAATTCTTCTCCGACCCCCCAATTGAAACTCCTTCACTTCCTTTGCTCCGTTTTATTACAAAATTATACGTGTATTTTTTTTCTACAAAAGTCTTCTTAACTTCTTCGGCTGATGGTGGCCGATCCTTGCCGAAACCGGTCGTGTTTAAAATGCAGGAAAAGTTTATTTGTGATTTTATTCTTACCAATCTATTTTTCCAATAGCATTTCGAAAAAAAAGTCTCGAAAATATACGAACTGTTTTGGAAGTCAATCTCCGTTTTCATTGAGAGCTGTTTTACTTCCTCTGATTTATGGTCCTGTAATAAATGTATTCTTACAAAATGTCTAAGAAATGAACGATAAGCCTTTTCGTCGGAGTCTATTCAGACGACCAAAATAAGAGAACTAAAGCTAAAGAGCCCTTTTAAAGAATATGACGATGCTCCATTGTCAAAGAGAGAAATGAAAAACATCTCGACGCCAAAGACGATGAAGATATTCCAGCTAAATCCTAAACATGCTTTCATATTTCCTAAGGCTTTCCTCGACTTAAGAAATAAATGCAACTTACAGAAGCGCTACGAAAGTATCACTTGGAATGTAGGCTTCTTGAGATGAGGCTTCTTCTACGCCGTGAATCACGCGCGAATGACACGAGCTCACCCGAGCAGGAAAATTTTAACACATTCCTAACCAATGTTTAGAACCTAAATCCATATAATTTTCATGATTCGTTTATTTGTTAGGAATAATTGTATAAATCAAATCTTAGCGTTAAGTCGGAATATAATGATTTCTTGAATTTTTTTCTATAAAAATAATGAGATTATTTCTTTCCGATTTCGTGGAAAAGAATCAACTTAATTCCTTTGTAATCAAGGTAAAGTTTTCATTCTTTCACCACAAATATCTTTATACCTTTTTTATTCCAGACACAGTTTATATGGAGAACTCTGACGCAATGAAAAATAGCGGGTGACAACTTTCTGGAATGCATAATAAAAAATTCGGGTTCAAATAATATTATTCGTGAAACCTTTAGAGAAATTAAATTTCACTGTTACGGAAGATTCCTGACGAGTTTTTTTTAATTTTGTGGAGACTCAATGAAGGCCCACAACATCGTAAAATCGGAGAATGGTCACTTCACGGGATAATGCAGACGTAAAATTTATTTTAAATCTTAAATTAATTGCATTGAATCAATGATGCAAAATTTTGGCGTATCGTTTATTTTTAAACCAGAAATGATTTTTTCAACTGACAAATTAAGCATTTGAAACCACTAAAACCTCTCTCCGGGATATGTATGTGAAATAAAGCTACATAAGAATGCATACGATCAAATATACCTGAAATTATAATTAATTAATATTATATTGAATTATAATTAATTAATAAATATATATAGATTCATCGTAAAATTAACTTGAAAGAATCCAGTTACTTAACGCAAGAAAATCATCTTAGGGATCATATTCAATAAAATTTCAAAATTCCGCAAAACTTTACTGTGCGAGCGGCGTCGAGCTCATCCTCTGGCACAGAAATGCAAAAAAATCTTTATCCGTTGGGAGGTGTGGATGGGGGAGGCAGCAGGTTGACTAGAGACGTAGAATTTTGGATGACGTACTTTGCTTTTGTGATGGTTCTCTTGTTCATACTCAATCGTTCATTTATAAGTATTAGTCAAAGATTAATCATTCCAATTTCGACTCAGAATGATTCGAGTACATTAATTCTTGGAATGGCGACGATAATATCAGAGATTTCATATTAATGCGGATCGCTTGCCTTCCATCAACTGTCCCATTTTGAAAGAAGGATATTATATACTCAAAGAACGCATCATTTGCACGAAAGTGAAATGTAACTTGAATGCATCTTTTATTGAATAAAGTTACACAGTATAACGTGCTTTTAATAGATTTCCAATTTTATGGCTGAAAATTTAAAAGTAAGACACTTAGATTTTCTTGAAGCTCATTTGAATGTATTTACTGATTTCTTAATTCAGCATTAATTATCAAACAGATCAATCAATCAATATAAGAAAAGCGTCAAATGGAGTATTATTGAATTCCGTCATTTTGTCGATCTACTCTTTCTTAAGGTACGTTCACACGAGGGGACTTTTCTTGCAGCGCGTCCCGAAATGCCGCGCGCCTCAAATATTGCGACGTGTGAACGACTGTGCGGCTCAACTTTTGTGACCTTGAGAGCGGGTGTCTGCGGCTTTCTTGTGCGGCAAAGACGCTCCGTGTGAATAGGGCTTTTTAGGCTCCTGCAACATTGACGCAAAGTTCTAACCGGCTGAAACTTTCCCGCATGCCGCGCAGATAGTTGACGAATATTCGGAGTGTTAAACCACTCGGATAGTGGTGCAGATAAAAAATAAAAACGAAATTTGAATGCTATAGCAGTAGGATGGAGTATTATCATCGTTATAACTATCTCAATACTGGATTTAAAAATTATTGTATTTATTTAGTAATGAAATTTCTTCGTAAAAATGTCGTAAAATAACCTCGCACCTTTGCACAAAATTAAACTTATGACAAAGTGAACCTTATAAATAAATGAACTTTAAGATTTCTCATTATTTATTCTATTCGAAATGCGCCAATGCTCTCCTTCCATTCTCATATGAAGACCTGCATTCATAATGTCATCAGTGACTCAGTTGTTTTTTCAAAACGGGTTAAGGAAATGGTGCAAAGAATTTGTTTAGAATAGAATGGCAGTTCGGAAAAAATATGCTTTTAGTAACGAACGTCATCTCAACCAGAAAGTGTCGGAAGTAGCTTTGATTATCTTGAAAGAGAATCCTCAGCAGGATGTATATCCTTCCCAACAAGTATAATGTGAACTTAGAAAAGGAGGTTCAAAATCACAATGGTAGACCACCTCCTGCGCAGGAGCTCCCCGTAGTATTCGTAGGATGTCTTATCTTTAGCTATCGTTCCTGTCTTTGAATGAGTTCGTAGACCCTTGTCAGCTTGAGCAAAGCCCAGTCTCTTAATCTCTTCTAGGAATGCATTCCCAAGCCTGAATGAAACTTTGAGTATTCCTTTATTCTTTACCTTTACCCAATTTATTCAAGCATTATTTTTTCTTTTCCCCTTAGAATAAAAAGAGATTAAAATCAATTTGGTAGACTTAAATTCTGAGGACTAAATTATACCATCTATGAATGAACTATGAGGAATTATTTACATCCTTAACTTTCCCTCGCCCTTGCCTACACCAACCTTCTCGCACGTTTAAACATTCTGGTATAAACCAAGTAAAAATCAAGGCAAATCGAACAATTGCAGCCTCAAATAATGGAAAGGCTCGCGGGGTATATATCTAAAATCTAAATCTAAAGTATTAAGTATACCCTATTTATAAAAAAATCCGATCGAATTTGAAGTATACTAATACCGAAGTTACTATGTGGATATGTATGCATCAGCGTGAAATGATTCACAAAGATTTATAACGAGTGAAAAATTGTAAAATAGCTATTGATACTGTCAATAAGTTAATTAAATTTTTGGAAGAAAAGGAACACGGCTGTTGAGACAGTTGTTCACAGAGTTGTTCACGAAGCTCCAAGAATATTTCAATTACGCTTTCTTGAAGGTTTGTGAACAATTACAATTAATGGAGAATCCCCTATAAAGAGAAAAATTGGTAAGTTGTAATCAAAGAAAAGAATAAATGATGGCATATTTACAACTAAGGACCTAATTAAACAAGTAAATACAAAACTTAACACAATACCCTATACTTCATACACAATATACTTCACTACACAATACACTACTATATACTACACTACGCAACTAGATGAACTGATATCCTTCTTCCGCTTGACTCCAATCCCATCCACTGAGAACTGGCGCCTGATGATGCAGGAGGGAAAAGTTGCTACGTGTGAACAGGTTTGCAACTCAGCGTCGCGGCTTTGCCGCAGTGGAGATTTAAGTACCGTTAGAAGCCGCGCGTACCCTCAAAAAGTTCCTCCGTGTGAATGCGAGCTGCAACCTATCCGGCCTCAACCATAAAACCCGCGCGTCAAAAGTCCCCTCGTGTGAACGCACCTTTAGAAGGTCTGCGCTCATGGCTACATTAAATCGGAATCGAATTATTCAAAAAGGAATAATAGATCAAAAATGAGGCTGAGAAAGAATATTACATGTTCGCAAGTTCGTCCCTGAGACGATTACCGTAATTGGAAGTACTGTAATCACATTCTCTTTCAAGAGATTTCTGATGGGAGTAATTTCCCAATGCATCGGAAAATGCACGACCTCGGATCAAAAAAGCGCCTTGACTGCCGAGGCCAATATATTCTCAAAAATTTACAACATTTTCATCAATTTTATGTAAATCAGCAGGATTGTTTCCATTTAATGTTCATTTTATGGAACATACTGCGACTTTGCCGGACATTTATTTGTAAATCATTTTTTATAGAAATAAAGACTTCAAACAATAAAATAAGTACTTTCTAGTTTTCTAGAGGCGATCCCACAATACTCTCCTAAAATTAACGACAAAATTTAAAACTCAATTATTTTGTGCCTTTTTGTGCAATATAAAAAGGCAGATTCATATTATTACATGGAGATGAACATCATATGATGCTACACTAGAGATTCTTAAAATGGAAGAAAAAGATAAATATATACAGAAAAGATACTACGTCGGATAAAGTCAGCAATGAAAACAAACAGACCAAATAATGGATTTAAGGAGATCCCTATAAGAATATCCTTCTTAAAATATAAGGAGAATGTTCCTATCAATTAAATACCCATAAACTTTACAAGGATACGCGAGGAAAATGTACTATTGACTGTCTAATCCTGTAAATTATTGAATTCACCGATTATATTCATAATTAAGAATTAATTTGATAAATTTTTAATATTTCTTACAGTTGATTAACGACATTAATGATTAATTTCGCGGGTGGCTGTTTCTCCATACGTAGAACTTCAGCGAAAATCAAATCTGTAGAAGTTAGAAATATAAATTCACCATTATTATAATAACTCTTCCAAGTACAACAACAACTCTATCAACGAGTCTGCATATTACATGTGAAATGCGATAACATTAAAAATCACACCTAAAAATTAAAAAAGATCATACAGAAATACTGATATTGCCACATTAGTACTAATATCCTAATCGTCAAGAGAGTTGTACGCAAAACACCATCACAATAACTCGAAGAAGTTATTTCGCGAGATAACCTAAATATAAAATGGAATGCTAAATGGCGACGAATTGCTAGTTCTATCAAATCCGAGAGATCTCCCTTATTTACGTCTGTGTCGGATTTTCGAGTGGAAAGTGGACTGAAGAAAGTGACAATGAAACCGGTCTTCCCCCGCCGCTGCCGCTTGGTATATAAATGCCCCCCGCGTGACCCGGGGCTCGTTTTGCGCGCCACCATGGCCAACAACATGGCTGCGGGGATCCTCCGCGGATACCGAGACCTCATGGACAACCAGAGTGGTGAGTGCAGTGCCTCTTCTTTATCGCCGATGAATCCTTCGAAGAAAGAGATTCAGATGCACTTTCGATTTTTCCTATTCCTCGAGTGTTAAGAGAACTTCTCTCGAGGAAAATGAACTTCAAGTGAACCATTTTAGAAGACGTGAATCGAATATTTATTTGATTCCAGGGAACGGTCGTGTTTGCGTGTGCAAAAATAAATACTTGTGTCATCTAAGAAAAGTATTCATTTTAACCTTCTTTTAGATGAGTGCAATAACTTGGGAATAGATTGCAACAAGAGATTCGCGGCATTTCTTTCGATTTACTTTCGACGCCGATTGGCGATCTAAGGGAATGTTCGTCTCTTTAGCGGATATATAAAGTGGAATGAATAAAGTGAAACCAACCTGAGAATTGAATCGTTCTCGGAGTCGTCGGTATCTTTCCTACCGATTAATTGGTCGTCATGGTAACGTAAAGGGACCGGATTTGAGCACTTCCTAACGGGACCGCTCCCACAGGGGCAGGTTAAGACCACCACCTCAAACTTTTGATTTTCGTAAACTTTCTTCTCGGATGTCATCCCACGAATCGGCTAATATTTACGACTGCCTCTTCGAGTCCCCTTTTACTGGGTCAGAGGGGCGTTACTCAACACCGACCAACGCCTAACCACTCTCACTTGATCGGTGACCCTTTCTCCTGCTCTTCCCGACGATCGCTATCCGTCACACTCCTCAATTCGGC
The DNA here is from genome assembly GCA_947579665.1 of Sympetrum striolatum. Classification (NCBI taxonomy): domain Eukaryota; kingdom Metazoa; phylum Arthropoda; class Insecta; order Odonata; family Libellulidae; genus Sympetrum; species Sympetrum striolatum. The sequence goes on along the minus strand of OX388343.1, from coordinate 114,425,410 downwards.
ACTTACGTGATTGCATCGCACACAACACCAGTCTTTTAATGGCGGATCAGTAGCATTTAAAGAGCTCGTGTCGACTGATGCTGATAATTTCAACCGGAATTAGTAACGAAAAAAGCTCTTTCCCAGAATTATTATTTTTTCATTGCTGCGGTCGCTATCTTTTTTTTCTGAGTTTGCTCTCAAAGATTGTCACCAAAATATCAAAAGAAGGTTAACTAAAATGAATGAATCGATGGAAAAAGGGCAATGGGAGATTCATCTCGTGTCCTGACTCATTATTCAAAAATGGAAACTTATTTGAACTTTGCACCGTGTTTTGTTTTAAAACGAAAGGGACTCACGACCTTGGGATTTTGCGAGAAATGCGTTGTGTAGGAAATTCCCAACATCGAGTTTTCTTTGTAACAGAGATATTAGGAACAAAGGGATGGAAAGACAGTTTCAACATTCTCTTGGTCGCGTGCCGTTCCCACCGAGGGCATTAGGAAATTCCACGAAGAACGACTAAATATGCCAAGCGTTAACTGTGATTATACGCTCGTGCTGCGCCTTCACATTAAATTGATTTTAAATTATTCTTAATTGGCTCTAATTAATAGACTACATCCATAACACACCTCCTGTGAACCCTTACACGGATCAGAGAAGATATTGAATATACTTGTAAACTAATTACTTCGAGTTAAATTATTTTACACATTGTTTTCGTTTTGGTGTATTTTAGTCAATTCTGGAGATAATTTTTATTTAATATATTCCAAATGATAATCAATCAATAATCAAGTGATTATCACAGTTTGGTACGTTCTGTTTTCTTTGTTAAAATTAGATATATCACTCAATAATAAAATAAATTTAGGAAAAGATGGAAACTTTTTATGAGATACTAAGAATTGCGCAGTTCAAGTAAGTGTGCACACTCCGAACCGATTCCTCCAAATTCCGATTCCTCTCCCGGGGAGCAAAACAGTCATTCGCAGCCGATTAATTTCGGCCGAGTGCACGTCTTTGTTTGGGTTTCCAGCGGCCGATTTTCTGGGCCGTAAAAGAAGGAAAAATGTGAAATTCCAAGCAAATCCTTCAAAATTATTACTAAAAATTGAAGGAAAACCTTTCATTAACAATAAAATTGTTAATTTTTGGTTAAATTGCTTGTTTCTTTGTCGAATCTTTTCTAAAGACTGAAGTAAAAGGCGTATTACAGTATATCTTCTACACTTATCTGTATAGAATGCAGTAAATTCCGTAGTATTTTTCGAAACGGAATCATTGCGAAAAGTGATAAAGGAGAGTTTCGAGAGAGCTGTGGATTTCTTGGTGCGAGTGCAGTATCCCTTTTACGACACCCAACGGCGTTGACGTTAAAGACGATGTTCATTCGACGGATAAAAGGCCAAAACGAAAGATAAGACATAATTCAACAGTTTAGAGTAGGAATCGCCTTCCGTTAAAGACTTTCAAAGCTAAGCAAAAGTTGATCGTATTCTAATGAAAGAGCGCTTTAGCACGGACATACAGAACGAAAGCGCTTTCCGAATCTGATTCGTGAATTTTTAAATTCCATTCAGAGTCGGAGGAATTAAATTTTGTTTTAAATTAAAACCTTTCTTTGTTTCGAACATATCCCAACGTCGATAATCTTTTGTAATTGTAAACTTGTTCTGAGGCAACGCCATTCGTCTTTTTCAGATGAGAGGGTGAAGAATTGGTTCCTCATGGGAGGTCCCTTCCCCACAGTGTTCATGTGCGGAATGTACGTGTGGATCGTCAAATACGCCGGACCAAAGTTCATGCAGAAGAGAAAGCCATTCGACCTCCGCAATTTCCTTTTCTTCTACAACATCTTCCAAGTTGCTTACAATGGCTGGCTGTTCTACGAGGTACTTTCCTAGTATTTAAATTACAGTATAAACGACCCTTAAAAAACACAGATTAGCGAAACATGTGAGCGCATGTTCGAAGGTCACCGTTTCTCTCAGCGCGTCTGATTCGATTCCAAAGGTTTCTTAATTAAAAGCGTGAAAATTTTTTAAACTCCATCAAGGAAAAAAGTGGGATTAAAAAGGTCTAAATTCACTCCACGGGAAATTTCCTGTTCAAAATCCTTGAATGAGAAGAAAGAAAAAATAAGGTTACCTTAGCTTAGTATGAGGAAAGCCTCAAACTCACTCAATCGTACCTAAATTTCATAAACTTCGGAATGTGAAGTTTCCCCATTCACGGAATAATGGTAATTACTCATAAAGTACACTGCCAATTGTTTGAGCGAAAGAAGCGAATCGCCGGCGATTATCCGATTCAAGGACAGAGCCTTTACTGTGGGATTTCAATGAAGTTAATTTATAAAGAGCAGCGTAATTTTGAAAAGTCCTTACTTTCTGTTAAACTGATGTTAGTAAGCAGCGAGGGGAGGAATTGCAAGTAACTTCCGCTCTTATAAAATGGAAAAACACCAATTGAAATACGTCGAGGAAAGATGGCACGCAAAAAATATGCCACTGAAACAATAATTTGGGAAATGTATGACTAGATGCTGCAAAATATCCATTTAAAAATTTCTAATCCTAAAATTCTCTTCATTGATATTAAAGATAACAATACTGAATATCGTTTGACATAGTCACACCACAAATTCACCTTAAAGTAGATAAACATCATGGTTTCATTACGTACGATAATAATATCCCATAGTAATTCGAATTAAAATAAATTAATTTTAAATCCAATTTTTAAACTCATGAAGAATAAGTATATAACCATTTTTTGTTTAGTTATTAAATTTGTACTACATTTGTTTAATAATTGACAAAAATATATCGAAGACTCGTTCGCTTAAATAGGAGATGGAATCACTTTAACCCAAATCGCGGCCATTTGCTCACGACCGCTGAATTCACGAATCTGTTCCTATTTTAGCTGTCAATCGATTCCTTTGGACTCCTTTATACGGACATTTGAATTCATTTCCTACACATTTTACCGTTTTTTCAAATAAACATGACTGAATGTGCACGTTTGTTTTTCAGGGATCCTCTCGTTGGCTTACGAAGAATTACAGCTTCCGCTGCCAACCGGTGGATTATAGTTTTAATCCAGAGGCCGTCAGAGTAAGTTATTCGTTTTTAACCTTGAATAATTATTTCCGAATTCAAATTATTTATAAAAAAGGAGGTTATTTGGAAGCTGTTTAACCCAAGGGGAACAGAAGTGAATAATAGCAGCATGACTGGGTCTCGAAGCCCGGGCTTTCCGGGAATGCTCGACCAGTGTTCAATATACGCTTTCCTTGAAATATCTTTTTCTTTCCTTTTGTAGGTAGCCGAATTATGCTGGTGGTACTACATCTGCAAACTTACCGAATTCACTGATACGGTGAGTTTTTCACTATAAATTTGTTTTTCGATACATCAAATCGGCGCTATTTTATATCATAATTCATTCTCCTATCCTATCTTCCATATATAGCTGAAATTCCGTGGGTTTGCGTGTTTGTCTTAGATTGGAGTCCTCATCGTTTGACCGATTTGCTTCAAACTGTCCTCTGAGATGAGGAAAGGAAGTACTGTCACATTTTTACTCGATAATTTCAATGGGTTCGAACCGAGATAAGTTTCCATAAGAATTACAGGTGAATTACACTTTTTTCAGTTGCAGACTTTATTACTTTGGGAGAATTTAATTAGAAGGAATAGTCGTGCAGAGTCGAGACAAATGAACAGTAATTGAATAAAGATCATTTTAATTTTGGTCGTGGGTTGTTGTTTACGAATCGAAATTTCGAGAATTACTGCAAAATACGCGAAAAATTTTCAATTGCGATTGTTGTATCCGAGCTTATGCATTTTCCCAAAATAGTATATAGTATGAATAAATTACGTATAATATCATAATGGACTTAAGGGCCCACTGGAAAGCAAAGTCAAGGAGGGGCCGTCGATTGCAATGTGATTTGCGTACTAGCGAGTAACTTTTGCTCGCCCCCTTCGCTCACACGACACGTTCTCAAAAGCATGTTCAGAAGCGTAAAAAGTATCAACATATGTATTGGTACGGCACTCGACTCCAACGAGAAGAGCTCCGTTCTCATTTGGTGCACGAAGTGGTCGTTTCAACAACAACTCTCAAGTCTCTGTTCCCAGAGATGTGCATGTAGATTCTATTTTGGGATTGTCTCGGCAATTTTTCTTTTCCTATTGTCCAAAAAGAGAGACGTTAGATTCCACTGTAGGGCGTCCGTGGCGTGTTAACATTGCCCAATACAGGCCTATTTTAAGGGCGGAGCAACACGAGTGGCAAGGTGCAATAACAGGAAGTGGAGATGAGATGGCAGGATTATACAAGGTGCAAGATAACAGGACAAGACTCCTTAGGGTGGGGAAAAACAGGTGATATACATAACAAAGCTGTCCAAATTAACAGTGGTCGTGCGAACAGTTAAAGTGCTGCAAGAGAATATGATTTGTGAATTAACTCCTGGGAGTGCGAAAAACAGGTGTGGGATGGTCGTAGTGTAGTGTCAAGTTTGATGAAGATGATGAATGGGGGGAAATGGATTTAATAATTACTTGTGCCGTCTTTTCCCGGTATTTACACGGGGAGAATTGGAATTTGTAAGTTACAAGTTCAGGATGCTTCGTCTTTTTCTTCTAGGTCTGATCAATTGCAAAGGTTTGACAAAAGGGGATTATCGACATTTGGAAGGGATACATTAAATGTTTCTATCTTTTTGGCGACTAAGTTGCTGATTGAAGTTAAGCAGAGAAGGAAATATTTAATGTACTTCCCGTTGAGAATCAACTAGAATTTCAGCTAGTATTCTTTACATTCGAAACGAAGCAACAACCGATTCAAATAAACACTCAGTCACGCGGAATTACAACTAGCGTGACTTCTGGTCATTTCTCATGTCGACCTGCGCTTGTTTCTTGGTGATCGTAATAAACGATGGAACTCGGACTCTTTGAGTTGCGGAGGAAACATTTTATAGACATTGAGACAGGGGAATATCTATTTACTCACCGAAATCGCCATGCTCCATAATTTCTGAGATCTCGCTGACGATCATATTGTCTTTTTTAAGTATACGTGGATTTTTAAAGCGATGAATTAAATAAACGTCCTGGCGACGACTATTGCGGAGATTTCCTTCCAAATTCAATTGCGAAAGACCTGTACTATGCAACCCTGTACTCTTGATTCCCATGCACTTGCTAAACATTTTGGTGTTGCCCATAGGCGCGTCGTCAATGGAGCATTAGGCTAACATCCATTTACGTGCCAAGCGATACGTTCCTATCTTTCTGGGTTGTAGTGGGTATTCTTCAAGTAGAATAATTAATATCGCTTCACCGCATTGGCGTCGAACCCAGAATAATTTTCGGAGATGTCTTTGCAGTTTACCTTAGAAAATCACCTCCACTAACCACTTAATTTAAAGCCTATATCTTTCCGGGATATATTTTTTTAATTACGAAAAGATCAAAACCTTCTTTTTCTCAGTTTGACTCGGGATTCGAGAATGGGCCTTGGTCGTCAAGAGGACAAGTTGTTTACAACCTCAAACTATCACGAAATTTTCTTTTTTTTCCTTGAAATTCTCGCAACATCTGACGGAAAACATTTCACGACTAAAATTAGAATCCTCGTTTAATTTCCACTCTTTTAGAGCTCGTTTTGACTTCGTGTGCATTTTGCTTCTAATTCAACTCTGCAAAAGAAATAATGTCTGCATTTACGTGCATTTCTCATGGGAATGGTTTTGTCAAACCGGGGACCGCAATTAGCCTTTCATCGTCGGAGTTTAATGTTTCTCTTAATTAAGCGCATCTTAAGATTGAAAGATGAGCAATTTCTGGCTGTCCAGTTTTAGGCGAATATTTGTCAACTGAACTCAAGGTGGAATAACATACACTGTCAATTAATAAGAACATGGAGCAATCAAAAAACAATTCTTTCACGAATTCATGTTTCGTCAACGTAGTAATTTCACTCACGAATTCTCAATTATGAATATGCTCTACACCATGACTAAGATGGGTGCGTAATTACATACATTTGTTTTTGCCAGTTTTCGTTCGTGTTGAGGAAGAAGAACGACCACATAAGTAACCTGCATGTGATCCATCACGGAGTGATGCCGCTCAGCGTGTGGTTTGGAGTGAAATTCACACCAGGTGAGGTCAAAGAAATTATCACGAGCCTTGTTCCCAATTGCGAATTAACGAATACATTGATTAAAATGCATTTCAGGTGGCCACAGCACTTTCTTCGGCATCCTGAATACAGGTGTGCACGTAATCATGTATTCATATTATTTGCTGTCCACATTCGGCCCCCGCGTGAAGAGATACCTCTGGTGGAAGAGGCACGTCACCTCGCTACAAATGGTACGCAGTCAAAGAAAATGGACGATTATATTTAAGTGTCACTAATGGTTTGAAACATGAACGCTCGTGAAACATGTTGACGAAGATCATCCGTATGTTATCTTACGGCGTTCTATCTGAATTTTTAAATGTTCATTTCCTTAAGATATTAGATGTGATCTATTAGTGTTTGCGTGATGTTTTCCTGAATTAGAATTCGAGTAAATAATAATGAAATGAAGAGTTTCCCGACGATGAAGCCACATCCTACTCATATTTGCCTCTTCCTCAGATTCACTTCGTCGTCATCATGCTGCATTCATTCCAACTTCTATTCCACGACAGCTGCGAATACCCCAAGTTCTTCATCTGGTGGATCGGTTTGCATGCCGTCATGTTCTACTTGTTCTTCACTGAATTTTACAAGCAACAGTATGGAAGGAGCCCTCCGCTGAACGCCATATTTGAAAAGAAAAAGGTGAGTATACAAACAATTGAAATAACAAATAAAAAGATAAATAAACAAAGTAATTATAAAATATAGCGTTGAGATACAGAAAATGAAGCCATACTTATTATAATACGAATAAGAAACGAAAAAAGTTAAGAAAGGAAGAATTTATCAGATATTGTAGCTCTTACCAAATAACCAATATCCTAATCAAGAAATGAAGTATTTCTGCAAACTAAACTGCGAAATGGTGTCCAATCCTTCAAACTCTTTGTTTGGTAGCTGATGATTGTACTTGGTAGAGAAATTGAAATTAAAGAATGCTTTGCTTTTGCATCTATTTTGAAGACTAAGTAAACATTTGCGAAAGATGAAAGAGCCCATAAAGTGAATCAATGATGTGTAGCAACCACTCGTGATGCTGATTCATAGATACTTAATCTTCTTTTTTCAGAACTGAATCTCCGCTGAAGAGGAATTTGCAGAAACAAAGAAGAGGATCGACAGCACTGGTTTCTCAGAGTTTCTTCAACTCTCTCAATGACTGATTAGATTGATCCCCAGAGTCATTTAAACAGATTGAAGACAGATCGACGGTTCGCAACCCCACAGCATCTGCAGCAACCGCTCATCTGAGCGAATACTTTTAAAACAAATGCATTCAACATATATACAGAATTAAGACCGCAGACAGTGATCAACCGCTGAAATTTTCAAATTTAAGAGGACTCGTTACTAATATTTGAATCTTCTTCAGATTAATTCTAAATTCCGATCATTTAGAAAATCAATTCGTCCATTTTAGGTCTTTAGGGCTTCTATCTTAGACCCCCGATCACCGACTGAAATAGCAGTCACCGTATGAACCAGCAGTCACCATTGGAAGCAGCGGTTACCATTTGAAACAGAAAACCACCAAAAGACTGGTTACATGAGCGCTCCCCCATAGCCCACAGTCGGTGAATCCAAGTTAGTCTAAGGGAGCTGTTTTCATCAATTTTTAATCTTGTTTTCACCTTGATGGTTAATTTTATAACGGAAAAACATTTCCGTTGTTATCTTCTATTCTGGGTAAAATGGCGACGACGCCGCATAAGTGGAATGAATATTGATACCCAGTGTTTTTTATAGCTGATGTTAAATTAACTTTAAGTTGTTGAAATAAATTTATGAATAAATGAATATCAAGAAAAAGCTGTCTGTAATTATTTTGGGCAACACACTCAACGCTTTCTTTCTTTGAATAATCGATAGAAATCTATGTGGAACCACATCGAGGGGAAATATGTCCGACAGGGAAAATTATAATTCACCATGGAAGATGGCCTGTATGTTGGCATTGCCTCGAGAATACCTTAGGATATGCGAGAGAAAAAGTATAAATGAATAAACATGATTAAAATGGACTACCACACGTCCTTTCATCGATAAATTTAACTAATAATGCAAATGACGTTTTCCTTAAGCCCCTAAAGAAAAGGAGGAATGGTAGAAGGCTAAAGTTTCTTCTTTAATATCCCCAATGCGAGGGATGTTTTCGGAGTTTAACAGCGCTAGCGTCTCCAATACTTTCAAAGTAGTATATTTTTAATAGACAATGTTAATATAACGTAGGTTTGAGCACGCAACATTATCAGTAATTATGACCTTAGTTTTTGCAACGAAGAATGAAGTATTGTGAGAATATTTTCAAGCCCGTAACAATGGATTTATTTATTTATTCAAAGATTTACATACAGTTTTGAAACCATTTTAAAGTGAATACAAGCAACAAACAAAGAATATAACCAATTTAAAATAAATATATACTGTATGAAACTGTACGAAATAAAAATCTGATGTGGCCAGCTCATGACTTTCTCCATATATAAGATGTAAATATTTATCTACGACAGTATTTTCGAACTGTATATTCGATAAAAACTTGTAATATATAAAAGTGATTAATTTATACCGTATTAACTATTACGTCACAAACATTATTACTAATGTTTTTCGGGACACGTTCGATGAAAAACGGTGAAATTGGACTTTTGAGTCTACTACAAGCACCACTATAGAATGAATCACAAAACTGATTAAAATAGGCGATGGAAACGAAAACAAAATACGAACGAAGAGCAAAACAACACACGAGCGACACAAATTATTAACAAAAATAAAGACTACATATGTAAACAGTGGAAACTTAAAAAGTAACAGTGAATGACGAAAATTATTATTATACATAAAAGAAAGATAATAAAGAAGACAAATGGAGTAAAATATGAAAGAAGAAAACCTTTTAATTATTATCAATCAGCCAGAGCTCAATCAATAGCAAGAGACTGAGCGATAGACGCATTGCATTGCATCGTTTGCCATGTAAATAAACCCATAGTAACGAAATTTACAGTTATTGTGAAGAGTAATCAATAACGGCAAGAAACGATTGTAACTGAATAATCATTTTGTAATAAATACGCTCGTTTTAAATTCCAAATCAACTTCCAAATAAAACTTTGCAGAAATATAGTACATGTTGAATATAACATTATTATTAAATGGTATAAATGAAAACGACATTTTAACGTAAATATATCGCAATAACCAGAAAATTGGTTAATTATGATATGACTCCTAGACGGTGCTTAATATCGATAATTTTTTTCAAATAAAACTTAAAGAAAAATACATTTTTGTAGACAACTGTGTAAACCAAAATATCAGATTAATGGAGGAATTTTGCGAAAACGGAAACGAGCTTCGAAAAATAAAGCTCGACTTCCGGTAAACCGATTTACCCTAAAAACTAATCAACACTAACGACAACATCAAACGTACTATATATGAAATTGGAGTTAATATGGAGTTAATACGACAAATAGTTTTCATGTTAGAGCGTCCACAAAGTACATAATCAGCTACTACCGGTTTATTAGTATTTCATGAATAACTCCTACACAATCAGTGATACAAAAATATTTTAAATACAAAAGTTAAAGTAAATTACATTTTCTAAAACCTTTATATATAATAGTTTATACCTAAATATCATATTTATGGAAATATTTTGCAAAAACGGAAATTTGCTCCGAAGAATAAAGCTCGACTTCCGGTAAACCGATTTACTCCAATAACTTATCAACTCTGACAGCACCCAGCACCATATGCTGGATGCTGGGTATATAGGTGGGTGGGCAGCACTATACATGGAGGTTGGTATTGATACGACTAATAGTGTTTACGTTAGAGCGCCCACAAGCACACACATACACAGACATCATTCAGAAAATGGTCAAAACGTGTTCTAGGGACCCCAAAACATGCATTTCACTTGAAATCTCGAAGTCGATTTTTTCATGAGAACAATACTTTCTCTATACTACGTATATGGAGAAAATAAAAATTGAAGCTAAATAAACAAAAATAACATAGACGTTTAAATATACAGAAAATGACCAAAGCAGGAAATTATTTACTAGAATATACGAGTTAAATGCTGCTTGCATACTGCATAAGCAAATGGTTTAATTTTGAGTTTGAGTAATGTATTGGGAAATATTGGCTGAAACTGCCTCAAACGACGTCCTACTTTTCCCTCATATTCTTTATGTGAGAAATAATAATGTGCTCTGGCATCGAACCCAGGAACAGCATGGTCTTATCTACTTTTTTTTCTTAAACCGCGTCTAAATATGCATCTTCTTACTTAGCAAGAACTCCCTATCATATCGATAAGTGCATAATAAAAAATCTGATGTGGCCAGCACATGACTTTCTCCATATATATAAGATGTAAATATTTATCTACCGCAGTAATTTCGAACCCTATATTCCATCTAAACTTGGAAGATGAGTGATTAATATATATATATATATATTATTATCTTTGACGCCAAAAACATTATAAATAATGTTTTACGGGACATGATCGATGGAAAACGATGAAATTGGACTTTCGCCCATAGAGCCCACAAAGTACATAATCAGCAACTTCCGGTTTATCAGTATTTCATGAATAACTCCTACACAATCAGTGATACAAAAATATGTTTCTATCAAAAGTTATAGTAAATTACATTTTCTAAAACTTTTATAAATAACAGTATATACCTCAATATCATATTTATGGAGATATTTTGAAAACCGGAAATGAGCTTTGAAGAATGAAGCTCAACTTCCGGTTAACCGATATACTCCAAAAACTAATCAACTCTAAAGAAACTAACCGAAGTTATATATATAGATATGAAATTTGGTGTTGATAGAATGAATGGTTTTCATGTTAGAGCGCCCACAAAGTACATAACAGCTACTTCCGGTTTAACGGTATTTCACGAATAACTCCTAATCAACCGGTGATATAAAAATATGTTAAATACAAAAGTTATAGTAAATTACATTATCTAAAACTTTTATATGAAATACAATACACGTATATATCATATTTATGGAGATATTTTGAAAACCGGAAATGAGCTTTGATGAATGAAGCTCGACTTCCGGTTAACCTATTTACTTCAAAAACTAATCAACTCTGACAGCACACACCACAGTACTATATATGAAGTTTGGTATTGATACGACCAATAGTTTTCACGTTAGAGCGCCCACAAGCACAGACACACACACACACACACACACACACATACACACAGACATCATTCCGAAAATGGTAAAAACGTGTTCTAGGGACCCCAAAACATGTATTTCCGTTGAAATCTCGAAGTCGAATTTTTTCATGAAAACAATACTTTCTCTATACTTCGTATATGGAGAAAGTAAAAAATCTGATGTGGCCAACACATGACTTTCTCCGTAATTATTGAAAACAGAAGCCTATGCCGGTAATATATAAATAACTCCAAAACAACGAGTGTTACAGGAAAATGTTTCATACAACATTTGTAGTAAAAAACATTATCTATAACTTTGGTTCATAATTGTATGTCTCAGTCTTCGCCTAACCTTTGTGGTGAAAGGACGTGTTCTTCTGAACAACATTAGCGACCCTTGAGTGCCTGACCCTCGGCTAACGACCCACCAGTAGCCGGCGAATTTCGTCCCACTGCCCCGTAAAGCTGAGCAGTAGTTTACTTGTGGAGAAGTGCTGAGTAGAACCAAGGCTTTCTTTATTTTTCTTTTATATTATTTTTTCTTCCAGTTTTAGCAGTTTTATATTCCGCATATTCAGGTTTAATTCATTTTAAAGCGTGAATTTCTCTTCTTTCCTTGTGACAGGTTTCTTTAGTTTTTATCTGTATTTGTGCCAATTTGTTTCTCCTCATTTCTTGAATCGACCTTTTAGGAAGTGCTAGTTTAGTATTTATCGTATCTACTCGTATCTGGAGTAGCATATAATTTTCACTTGATTTAGGTCAGTTATATTTTCTACTTTTTAAGCTTAAGACTTAGCTCTCATCGTTAGACTTTTCCCCTTTTCAGTGCATCTGCACTAGGTAAATTTTTGCAACCCAGGTATAAAACAGCGGGTGGTAGTTTGTTTGCGAGTTGAAGAAAAAGGACTAAAGTCATTAGCAATAGGATGCCTTCCTACAGGTCTGCCTTGGGTGGTTTTGAGAGTGACTCAGAGACTGCCCTTCTTAGGGCACGGATCTGTGAACTTGAGAGGTCGCTCAGGGAACTTCGCTCGTGGCTCTACGGGAATGGGTTCGCTCCGGTGCGTGGGGGTGGGGCGTCCTACTCCGCGGCAGTTCGTGCCTCGTTGGTGACTCGTACTCCGAGCGTCAACGCTGGTTGGACTGTCAAGGAGGAGGCGCGGCCTACCTCCGCTCATTCGGGGTCGGCTCCTTCTCTGGAACCCGAGTGGAGGGTGGCTACGAGGAGCGGCGGAGCAGCGCGGGCTGGTAAGGGCACTGGGGAGGTGACGCCGAACCCTATTCCTATCCGCAATGGGTTCTCTGCACTCCAAAGTGCTGATGAGCCTGTTCGGGATACCATGCCTGCGCCTCAGCCCTCTGAAGTAGTCACGACCAAGGGAAGGCGGGGAGGGAAGGGAATTATATTAATAGGGAGCTCGAACGTCAGGCGGGTAGCGGCCCCTTTGCGGAATAGGGCAGAACGGGAGGGTGGTGACATGAGGGTCACATCTTGGTGTGTTCCCTCGGGGCAAGTGGCCCAAGTCACGGGTGCGGTTCGTGCGGCGGTCGCGGGCACTAGTTGCTCTAGTCTGCGGGTGGTAGCCCATGTCGGCGCCAACGATGCCTGTTCCCGTACGTCCGAGGAGATTTTAAGTTCTTTAAAGGACTTGAACTCTGAGGTCGCGCGGGTCGGGGAGTCGCTTGGAGTCGAGATGAAGCTGTCCATCTGCAGCATTGTTCCTCGGTTCGACTGCGGCCTTCGCGTTTGGCAGGGGATAGAGGGCCTAAACGCGAGGTTGTGGGAGTTCTGCAGGGACATGGGAGCCGACTTTGTCGACCTGCGGCCGACGCTCAGATCGTGCCGTGTTCCCCTAAACCGTTCTGGGGTTCACTATACCGCTTTGGCTTCGAGTCGGGTGGCTCGGAGGATTTATGAGCACTGTAGGTACTTTTTTTTAGGATAAAGAGTAGGCCAGTTAGTGGGTTGAAGGGAAAGAAATATTCGGCCGATCGAATTATGGAAAAAGCGCCGAACAGCGAAACGATAAATAAGCGAAATTTACCGACAATCCCACCTAAATTTGTTTGCGAAAGAAAAATGTCAATTGCGATAGTTAACTGTAGGAGTGTTAAAAATAAAGTATCCGATTTGGAGCATCTTATTCGTAGCCACGACACCGATATTGTAATAGGTACAGAAAGCTGGTTAAATGAGGATATAAGCGATAATGAAATATTTCCAAAGGATTACACTATTTATCGCCGGGATCGTAGGGAAAAGACAGGTGGCGGTGTTTTTATTGCGGTTAAATCATCTCTCCAGAGCAAGCCGAGGACTTTGAGTGATAGCGATATAGAAAGCGTCTGGTGCACAATAAGCCAACAGAACAAGCCGAACATAAATGTATGTGCGTTTTACCGACCACCGAACTCTTCTCGACAGGTTTTGCGACATCTTAACGACGAAATAAATTTCTACACGAGTAAGAACAACCAGAGTATAACTATAATCGGGGGGGATTTTAATCTTCCAGACATCGACTGGAATAATCATAGCATAAAGAAAAGGGCCCGGGATGTCGACTCATGTAAAAAGTTATTAAATTTACTTCAGAAAAACTCACTAAGTCAAGCAGTAAAATCGCCAACCAGGGGTGACAATATACTCGATCTCCTTTTAATTAACTTTCCTGAGCGCATAGAGAACATTTCGATTGACGAAGGTCTTGGAGACCACAAAGGCGTTTTTGCAGATATCGAGATAAACCTTAGCAAGTATAAGAAACCCAAACGCAAAATTTATCTCTATTCCAAAGCCAAATTCGAGGAATTTAACGTAAAACTAACTACCGATTTTAATTCATTTAAGTCGCGCGTAAGCAACAACAACACTGAGGATACATGGAAATCATTCGTGGAGATAATGCATAAATATATAGATTTGTATATACCTTCAAAATACTCTAAAAATGATTGCGAGCCCAGATGGTACGATAAAGAGGTTAGAAGGGCTCTCCGCAAACAAAGAGATTTGCACGGAAAAGTAAAGGCTTTTAAGGGAATAGATCAGCTTGTTCCAAATCCACCACGATCACTATTACTAGAAAAGCACAAGAAAGCAAAATGCGACACCAAGCGAGCTATGCGTAACGCCCACAGCAACTTTAAAAAGAAAATACTTGGGGAATGTTTAGAGGAAGACCCTAAAGCTTTCTGGTCCTACGTTAGAGAGGTACAGGGAAAGATACAAACAGTGAGCTCGATAAGGGATATCGAAGGTAACATTACTTGCGATTCGAAGAGGAAAGCGAATATTCTAAACGAATTTTACCAAAGCGTATTCACATCAGATTGTAACATAGAGATCCTCCCTAAGGTTAATATACTGGATTCCATGCCAAATATAACTTTTACGACAGACGGTATAGTTAAAATATTACGCAAAATTAAGCCAAATAAGTCGCCAGGGCCAGAAGGCATCCCAGCAAGAGTGCTTAAAGAACTGGCAGAAAGCGTCGCCCCTTATCTCAAAATTATATTTTGTAAATCGATAAATGAAGGTAGGGTCCCATCCGATTGGAAATTAGCTAATATTACTCCTGTTTACAAAAGCGGATTAAAGGAGGACCCAGAAAATTATAGACCTATATCATTAACTTCGCTGTCCGGAAAGGTAATGGAACATATCGTCGTAAGCTCACTCATGGGATTTTTAGATAGAAATGAATTCCTCGACGCAAACCAGCATGGTTTTCGTAAGTCCCGATCATGTGAAACCCAACTTGCTCTATTTGTACACGATATCTTAAAGTCCGCCGAAAGTAAAAAGCAAGTGGACGCTATTTTCCTAGATTTCAAAAAAGCATTCGATAGAGTCCCCCACTACAAACTAATTTACAAACTAAAACTAGCGGGCATTAACAAGGAAGTAGTCGACTGGGTTAAGGATTTTCTCTACGAGAGGGAACAACAAGTTGTACTGGATGGCGTTAGCTCAAATAGAGTCAAAGTTACCTCTGGCGTACCTCAAGGCAGTGTAATTGGACCTCTTCTTTTCCTTATTTATATCAATGACTTGAGTGACGAGATAGTTAGTAATGTGAGGATATTTGCGGATGACTCGGTTATATATAGGGAAATAACAAACGAGGAAGACCGGACATCTCTCTCAAACGATTTAGTCCTCATCCAAAGGTGGTGCGAAAAATGGGAATTAGATATTAACGTAAGTAAATGCTCCGTAGTTAATTTCTTCGAAAAGAAAAAAATGCGTCCAAATCACCCATACAAAATTAATGGAATTAGTATCAAAGTAGTAGATTCAGTTAAATATCTCGGGATCAACATTACTAATAACTTAAATTGGAGCACGCATATTCGAAAAATCTGCGGCAAAGCAAGTAAAAGGCTTGGCTTTGTAAAGCGTATTGTCGGTAAATGCGACGAAAAGGTGAGAGAGCGATGTTATTTTACCTTGGTCAGACCCCTTCTGGAATATGCGGCAAGTATATGGGATCCGGCGGATGAAACGTGTACTCGCGAACTCGAGAAAGTGCAGCGTAAAGCGGTTCGTTTTGTTAAGAAATGCTACGATAAAAAAGCAAGCGTTACAAAAATGCTCTCAGACGTAGGTTGGGAATCCTTGAAAGAAAGGAGATTGGAAGCTAGGCTGCGATTGCTTAATAAATTCAGGGAAACTACATTTTCCAAAGATACAATCGGTATCATGCAACCCCCCTGCTACGTCGGTCGATCCGATAATGACCGTAAGTTAAGAGAAATAGATGCTAGGACGAATCGTTTCAGAGATTCATTCTTTCCGCGAACAATACGTGACAATAATCGAATAAGGAAGTAATTTAGATTCAACTGGTGTTTACACCCCCTGCCACACGCCGAAAGGCGGCTTGTAGGGTATTAATGTAGATGTAGATGTAGATGTATATACCTACATTGCATTCTGACAGAGATATGTATGAAAAACTTCCATTCCTGGATAAACAACAACTTCCGGTTAACCATTATAGAAGAATAACTCCTAAACAATCAGTGTTATGAAAACATGTTTCATACAAAAGTTGTAGTAAAGTACATTATCTATAACAATTGTTTGTAATTGTATATACCTATATTGCATTCTTACAAAGATATTTTAAAAACGAAATTTTGTTCCGGATAAACCGCAACTTCCGGTTAAGCGATATTCATAAAAAACTAGTCAACTCTTGGCATTGTTAGGAAAATTTTAAATATGAATTTTGAGAATGATCGGATAATTACTTTTTAAGATAGAGCGCCCATAAACTTTTTACCACAGACAGACTGACAAACAGACAGACAGACAGACACACAGATCCACAGACAGACATGTTCGGGAAAATAGCGAAAACGTGCTCTATGGGCCCCAAAACATCTATTTCAGTCGAAATCTGGAGGTCGAATTTTTTTGCGATTACAATACTTTCTCTATACAGCGTATAGGGAGAAAGTAATAATGAAAAACTACCCCAATGTGTTTTATATGGGAGATGTATTTACCACCTGGAATCGAACCCGGGTCTTCCTGGTGATACATGCTATGCAGCACAATAGAAGATCACCATCTCTAACTATGTGTAATAATTCAAGCAGAAATATTGGTTGCAACTGCCTCAAACAACGTCCTACTTTTCCCATTTATTCCTTATGAGAGAAAATGTAATGTGCTCTGGCATCGAATCCAGGAGCAGTATGGTATTATCTAATTTTATTTCTTAAAGCGAGTCTTAATATACATCTTCTAGCAAAGCAAGAACTTCCTATCATTTCGATAAGACTCCGTTATCCCCATCTGTAATGCATACAGCAATGTAAATGGCTCTCTGGGATCAAACCAAGGACAATCAGGGAAATCTAAAACACCGCATATGAAATATATCATCGATCTTTATTCACAAGCCAAGTTTTAAGTTTCTATGCTATAGGGAAGGAGTTAAAAAAAAATCTTAAGCATCATATCAGTTACTAATTTTAGAGACGCCTGTTGTCGAACCCAGGACCTATTGGCAGCTGTGAATACACAGAATGACCTGTTACAACTTGATCTTATTTCGTACAAAGTTTGAAGTCGATATCATGCCGGGAAGTACCTAAAATTGGTTTCCGTTATCTCCATAAGAAATGCTTTGAGGAATATAAAGTACTCACTGGGATCGAACCAAGGACCATCAACGAAACGGTAAAATTCGTACATAAAATATATACATGATATCTATCTTCATACCGAGTTTCAAGTTTCAAACTTATCAGGAAGTGATTTTTTTTTAATCTTTAAAATCGTAGCAATGCATTTTAAATGGGAGATATTTTCCCTGGCCTAGCGTCGAACCAAGGATAGTCTTCCAAAATTAATTTATGGTTTTCGACGGATACTCACGGATTCTAGCGATCTCTAGAATTTCAACTGTCTAATTTGCCGGGAGGTGCCTCAAACAAATTTTCGAAAATCCACTTAATATATCTTTACGGAGAAAATCGTAACTCGACTAGACGACATCGACAAAAGCAAGGAAAACTACGGAAAAATATTCTTTATAATTGAAAAATTGTTGGCCACTTTTTCCGGAGCAAAACATTCATATGTGTTTGGCATCCACTGCAGAAATACAATTTAGAAAATTCCAAATTTCTCCAAAATCCTTGGCTATTGTCAGAAGGTTGGTGTCGGCATGAAAATGGGTGGAAGTCTTTTACCGCATAATTGAAGCAATTTTTTCACAATCCGACTAATATAGCTTGGTGCTATCCGAAATGCATACGACAAAGATGCGAAGCTTTCTCCAGTCGCTAAGAACCTGAAAAAAGTAAACATTCTAAGAATACACCAGAAATATTGTAATTATTACACCTTGTTACATTGGTTTTAGCGGAAGTGTGTAAAAACACTGAAAATATTCGTGATACGTTTATGAGGCGTAAAAGGATTAAGAAACTGCCTACAGCATCCGCTCGAGGAAAAAAAATACGACCTCGAATAACACCTTGCATTCCTCACTTATGTTGAATGTGAAAGAAGAAGAAATACTAATACATAAAGTTTTCCTAATTAATATAAAAATACTAAAAATTAATATCTGATAGTGATAATTTTTACGCGTTCTGAGTTGTTGCAAAATATTTGATTACTGACAGGTCTTTGACAAATGCTACGATACAAAATGCCGTCGATTCTGCAAGTCAGCAAACAAAAATGGAAGGAGATCCGAATGAACAGGAAAATAAAGAAACTAATAGCAGTGACGATATCGCCGACGTCAATGAGTGAAGAGCAAGACGAAGAGGAAAAGGAAACCGATGTCTTATATAAGAAAATACTCATCGAAAAAATCAATAGATGACATAGTGGGACATTAAAAAAAATACGATGACCGAACTAAATTGTTTTCGACAATTATTGCGAAAAGACAACGGGAAGAAGAGCATCCAATAGACGCTTTCTTCCAAAGTATGGCAATATCCGTAAAGAGAATGTGCCATGAAAATCAAATTCGGGCTAAAATGGAAATCAGCCGAATAGTTAGCCAACTCGAATTATATGAAATATCTAGTCTCTCTTTATCAGCTACCGCATCAACATCTTCAGGATCGGCAGACTTCTCATATCGCATCAGTTTCCTTGTCGGACCATGATATGCACTTTTTTTCCTTGCCACTGATTTTAACATTCCGGTACGAAATTAGCAAACTTTTAGTTTTAACGCCAATTTATTGCGTTTTTTATCCTCCTTTCGAAGATTAAATCTATTAAAACTATTTGAAAAACTTTTAAAGCCTATCTGTTGTTATTTTTACTCCTCCTATGGAAGATTAAATCTATGGAAACGACCAATATTTACGTCGAATACAAATTTGTTTACAATCCTAATTTCATACTCCATGATGAAAGTTTGATGGATTTTGAATATTTTTTAATGTTTCTTCCAATGTATGTTATCATTGAATATCAAGAAAATCCAACTTTCATCTAAATGAACAGCAAATATTTGCTCGGGAAATGAATTAATCATGAATACATACTGAAATAACATAAGTTTATGTTGAGGATAAGAGACCATGATTATACGAAGATAATCAGAAAAGTCATGTAAGTTGTGAGATTATTCGAGGTTGAAGTTAAAAAATCTACACTGAATCTATTTAGGGGGAATAGGAAAGCAATTTAGCTTAAAAATTCTCATTAGTTACTGGCGAATTAAGTATTATACCGGA
Organism: Sympetrum striolatum; assembly: GCA_947579665.1. NCBI lineage: Eukaryota > Metazoa > Arthropoda > Insecta > Odonata > Libellulidae > Sympetrum > Sympetrum striolatum. Next base: position 114,405,764 of record OX388343.1, on the reverse strand, counting down.
TCAAGTCTACCTGTATCTGCGTAGTGAGACAGGCATCAGAAAAGTGTTTACCGACATCAAATAAGTATCTTCCGAAACCTTATCACTTGAACTTAGAAATTTACATAATCAAAAAATATTAATTTCTGAATATTCATGTAAATTAATAGTTTTAACGACAATCTTTAGAAATAATATAAGTGCAAACAATACGAATCATTAGCATCACGACCACTATAGTTTACTAATATTTCACTTCATAGCTCACTTAAGCTAATGTATTTATGATATACTGAATTCAGACTTAAAAGTCAATTGCTATGGCCTTTTCCGTTTCCTCCTTTATGGCCTTGTATGATGCCCTTAGTTCCTCTCAAGATCTACAGATAAGCAGACTCGCGTGCCTCCTCACAGTGTGACTTCTGTACCTGTAAAACTAAGAAAAAAATTCCTTTAGGAAAGGAAAGAAAGAGGGGAAGCTATATGTAATGTATGCTCAACTTTCATACTACATACATTGTGATACATTGTCACCGAAAAGCTCATACGGGCAGCCAAACCCATTGCTGCCCGCCTTCCTCGAAGGACCATATTATCATTGAATATCAAGAAAGTGTAAGTTTCATCTAAATGATATACAAATATCTACACAGGAAATAAAATAATATCCTTGAACGATATTAGAATATCGTTGTTCTACGTAAGTGATGGACTGCTTTTCGTGCGTGAATTTCTATGCTTTTTATTAAATGCCTATTATGTTTCATCTTTTCCATTTTAATAATATATAATTATTCTGTCATCCTCTCCGAACCGAATTTAAAATTAAGTTCTTTAACTACGTTTTTTTAATTAATACATAGTACACAATTAGTACGTAGTACCTTACGTAATTCAACTTTCATCGAAATGAAAAACAAAAATCTACACATGAAATACACTGATTTCCTTGATCGACCTTCGGATTCCGTTGTTCTACGCGTTCACTGGATCATTGTATAATGTTTACACTTTTCTATTTTATTCACCTCACGTTATTTTCCCATCTTCTCCGAACGAGCTTAAGTTCTTCTTTTACGACGCCATTTAATGAACATAGGATTCAATTGAAGTATGCCCTGCACTGAACCGAGTACTATTGTGTATCGATTTCTCGCATTTTATCTTACGCAGATTTTTGTTCTAAGTTTGCTTTGTTGGGCGTATTTCCTTAATATAATTTTACGAATGCGTATTTATTAAAAACTCCAGAACTCCCGTATCAAATAAGAGTGGAAGGCCTTCGAAATTATTGTTCTAACATTGTATTATTTGATGAATCTCGATCTCACATTCGAATATTATGTATACGAAAGACAATGGCATAATTAAAAATAAATTTATATTTTATTTATTAAAAAGAAACATAAATATAACATATATACCTATAACTCAGGGTAGTATTCCATAATAATTTTCTTTGCCTGCATTATGCAAGCACCCATTTAGTAGTATATACATAATTTCGGAATTCTGTGGGTGTGTTTGTTGATTTGTGTGTTTCTCTTAGATTGGAGGCCACAGCGTTCGTCCGATTTGCTTCAAACTTTATATACGTGTCCTCTGTGGCCTGGAAGGAATCACTATTGCCTTTTTGTTCGACAATTTTACGGGGTTCGAACCCAGAACACTCCGATAGTTTTCCGTAAAGAATACACATAAAACTCATTTTCATCGCATACAGGGTTTATTTCTTTTGCAAAATTAAATTAGAAGGAATAGTCGCACGTTAACGAGACAAACACCAAAAGAAAGAAAACAGAATGGTGATTCCTATTGTATCGTAGAATCTTACTTTCGATTCGAATTTGCGAGAATATCGGTAGAATATACGAAACTTTAGTGAAAATTCGAGGTTGTAAACACTTCAACCCCCTGACGACCGATCCCATTGTTAAATCCACGCATTTTCCTGCTTAGAAAGAAGAACTTGGAATTTTATCTAAATTATTTATTTATAAGTGTGCATACTAATGGGCATTTAATCATTGCACCACCAACAACTTAATCTACTTCTACAACCCCCGTTGAGAATCAACGGTCACTTCAACAAATATATCTACTATATATAATTCTTTCTCCGGATTCATTCATATATATATACGAGTAAAAGTTGCTTGCATTCTGCAAGCATATGTTTAAAGTACTATACTTTGAAATGACTCAATAAAAATCTTAAAAGAATTACCATGTATTACTTCCTTTCTCATACCTGGCCGTAGAATATCCACCTTCTCAGTATATGAATCATAAGTATCTTCACGGTAAAAACTCCGAAAGAATTATGAAATTTCAACCAATATGTTTTAAATGGGAGATATATTTACCGTCCGGCATCGAACCCAGGTCTTCCTGGTGATATTTACTATGCAGCACAATAGAAGATCACCATCTCTAACTGCGTGTGAAAATTCAAGCAGAAATATGCTGCAACTGTTTCAAACGAAGTCCTACTTTTCCCTTATATTCTTTATGTGAGGAATATAAATATGCTCTGGCATCGAACCCAGGAACAGCATGGTCTTATCTAAATTTCTTTTGAAACCGAGTCTTAATATACATCTTGTAGCTAAGCAAGAGCTTCCTATAGTTTCGTTAAGTGCATCTAAAAAAATAATGAAAAACTACCCCAATTCATTTAAATGAGAGATTTTTGCATCGTCCTAGCATTGAACCCAGGATTTTTTCCGTGAAAGTCATTAATGTTTTGATAGATCATGACCATGTATATAAGCTCGTTGCGTAATGATTCCCTATCTTTCCGGGAAGTATTTTTTTAGAAATTCCCGAATATCAAATCAATGCATTTAAATGGGAAAAATTGGGATTTTGGGGCCCTCTGGAATCGAACCAATGACACTATGGTTCGAAGTCGCCTTTTTTCTGGTGTTTCACGTTAGGGCCTATACGCTGTAAAAATTTCAAGTCAATGACGCTTGTGGTTTAGCCTGTGAATTAGTATCCTATCTATATATATATACATGAATGAATCCGGAGAAGGAATTCAGTTGACCGGCATTAGTAATCTCAATTCACTCCTAATCACCTCTTCCTTTCAATGTAAATTGTGTCATATATTAGATTGTTTGAAGATAAGGTGGTATCCTCGAAGTAGGTCCTTAATTGAGTTCATATATATTGTCTGTGGACATGCAAATGTTTTGTTTTTCTTATGGGTTAAGCATGAACAAATTCCATCAAGTAACACTTCAATTATTTATTAATCTAAACGCCGCAATTCGTTATCAATACCAGGTGGCAACGGTATTTATTTATTACGGTAACGGTAATTTATTACGGTACGGTATTTATTATTAATTATGTTTTAATTATTTATTTAATAAAATTTCAGGTTATGACAGTGGCGGCGGGTCCATTCACTGAACCTCCTATAAACATACTGTACTATTTTTCCATATACCAATGTTCTTACCATAACCCAAATAACCTTGAAACCAATCACTGAGCCTAACTTTTCCTTCGTTGAGTCGCGATTCCTGCCGCTTTTGGTTCTAAAAAGCTTAATTTCGCGCGGAGGTTCACATCCCAGAGTGAACCCCTTCAGCTGACGCGTTATAGGTGAAGAGCGGTGAGGGGAAAGAGGGGCCTTTAAACATGGGCCGATCGCTGCACTTCGTTGACGAGAATGGCTTCATAGGATTTTCGGAATTTCTTTTAGGAACTTCCCGGCAAATTAGAGAGTTTAAATTCGAGGGATCGCTGGAAGCCATGAATATCCAACGAAAACTACAAACACACCCTCGAATATTATCCTTGGTTCGACGCTAGGTCAGGGCAAATATTCTCCAATTTAAAATGTATTGTGGCGATTTTTCAGTTTTTTTCTTTTAATGTCTTCCCGATGACATGGAAACTTAAAACCCGGCATGTGAATATAGATTATAAATACATTACGCTGTTTAACATATCCCTGATGATCCTTGGTTCGATGTCAGAGCACCATTTACATTCCTATATGCATCGCGAATGGGAATAATGGAATCTAATTTTAGGATCATCCCGATGTGATATCAACATAAAACTTTGGATTGAATAAGTTTATATCTACCAGGTCGTTAAATATATTCATAACTCCCAAGGAACGTAGCTGCCAAAGAAGTGTGTGACATAATTATTAACCACGCAAAGGAAAGATTTGATTTTTCGAACCATTTGCTAGCTTCGAATTTATTCGAGCACAAACAATTTCCTTCATTCAAAAAGTAATTTCCCGAAAAAATTCCCCTAGATGTTGTTGATTCTTATCCTAGTTTGGACAAAAAAAAATAAAACGGAGCTGTATATTATCTATTCAAGAGACGATTTCAAGGAAGTGACAAGCGTGAAGTTATAAAACTACTAAAATTAGTTGTCACGATTCCAATGACAACCTCTGAAGCGGGAAGATGTTTTTCTGCTTTAAAAAGAATTAAGACGTTCCTAAGGAGTACAATGGATGAAGAGAGATTGTCTGCAATGCTGGCCATCGAAAAGGAGATGATAAATCAGATGGAAGACTAAAAGCAATAGATAAATTGGCGGCCAAACAGGAGAGGTGGGTTTCTTGTACATTCGGCGACAGTCCTGCCAAATACTCAAACCCTGAATAAAACAATATAAGGTAATGGGTTTATTTTCCTATGATCATATTTGACATTTCAACGAATAAATGCAACTTAGTTAAAAGGTATTTTGGTTCTAAAAAATACATCCGAAGAAATATGAAGCGAGAATTGATAAAAGCTCAATTTTCGTGAATGTGGAGATTTTGTATAACAAAGTCATACATTGATTTAACTCGAAATATTTATTTCGATATTTGTATTGCTTTTATCCGCGGTTGTTATGCATTATCCTGCGAATGTATAGACAGGAAATATTCCAGTATGAGCCACAATATTCAATTAGCGGCCACTTAAAAAATACTGTTTTTGAAGTGAACCCTCTGATTTTTTAGGCACGCGCCGCCACTGGGTTATGATGATTAATATAGTTTAAGTTAATATATTAAACATGTATTGCAATTATGAATTTCTCTCATAAATATCGAAGTTTACAATAATAATGTATAGAGACTCAACGAGATACAACGTCGATCCGTTTGTCCTGGGGCTGTTATTTGGTAATATTTAGCTGATCCATCACATAAGGTATGAGTTATTTATTAAAATAAGAACAATATGGTTGAATGGCGTCTAAGTAAGATTTTTAGAAAATCTGATAATTATTTTACCAAGTGTGATAGGAACTTAAATGTTTTTATGCCGAAAATATCTAAGTAGTGAATTGGGTACTTTTCATTATTCAACATGGAGAATTAAGCAACAGAACCTTATTGATTTCCGTTTTTTCAATAGGCTTTTACTTGACGTTTATTGAAACACAGGATTGCCTTTTGTGAAATGCATTTTTCCGAAATTACTCGATCAGTGCTTCATCAAGAAATTATCAGAGTGAAGGAAACGAAATCAATCTTGGATCGAAAGAATCATCTGCTGTATTTTTTGATTTGCAACTTGAACTTGGAAGATTGCCCTGATTCAGGAAACACTTCAGGAAATGGTGGGATAGCAATCGAAATAACGAATACTATATTAGAAGTAATCGTGATTGGGTACATGTTCGTATTAATTTTTCTGATATAGTTCTTCGATACTCGCCTACTACATCTACGCCCTAAAGTAAATATATGCAGATCTAAATTTCTTATCTTAAAATTATTTAATTTTCTAGTGTCATTAATATTTTCATTCTCATGATGACTTCGCAAAGTCTAGGAGAGCATTTTCATTGCGTTAGCGAGCGGACAAAGTGGAGATTAACAGAAAGTATCCCATTCTTCCGCTGAGCTTTCTTTTGCTCAATGAATCAGAGGAGCGAAGGAGATCACGCAGCCTCCAAACTGATCAAAGAAATAGCAACACGACGGCTGAGATAAAGGGCCATAAGCATTATCCCAGTTATGAAAGAATACGAAGGGCTAAGAGCTGCATAAGGGATTTCCATTGCGGAAGAGACTTGCGAAGTGAATTTGCAATATCTGCTTGCACATACAGCGTCAAGAATTGTAGCTTCAGTATCAACTGTACTTAAAGCCTCAAAGCGTAAAATTAAATGCTCTCTAACCTGCAAATATGGTTTCGATGGAAGCTCTGGCTATTCACTGTATAAGCAAGGATGGCAACAGGAGGGAAAATCGGACGAGTTCTTATTCGTGAGATCTCTCGTTCCTCTCCGTTTAGTCAACGATAATACAGGTGATTACGCGTTTTATTCAAGCTTAAACTTAAAAGAAAGAAAAATTTCATCTAGTAATTTCAATAATTTTGGTTATTATATTACATTAAGGTGAAATAATATGGTCAAGTCTGTGGCCATCCTCAACAAGATTTCATCGGCCAATACGCCTTCAATGGAAGAAGGAGACGAAGAGCATTGCGAAGATGAAACAAATTTTCCATATTTTCAAGCTACTGCTGGGATACTGTTAAAAGTTAAAAAGTTATTAATATGATTTGCCAAAATGTAACATAAAAGGCCTACCCTTTTTTTCTCAATTACCACATCTTAATGAAATAAAATGCATTTATATTTAAGCGTAAACGAAATTGAGACATAATTAGAGATACGCTCTTCGTCTATGCGAATCAAGTATTCTAGCGTATCCAAAATGCCGCAGTGAGATATATTTTTAATGTTTAAAAATCGAATACGTTTCATAATCATACGCTAAACCCGTGGCACTCGACCTTTTCTGGCGCTCGGGCACCAAAGGGCGCTTCTCAAGTGGGTACCACAATACATTTCCGTCCAGGGTGATATTTTGGCCAACCCTTGGCAATATTATCTCTTTACCAGTTAACCGTTGGTCCTTTGAAAATAAAACGCTCCTTGGTAAATAAGATCGAAAATATTACAATGAATATAATTTCATCGCAACCTCACAATGTGAGAACGTCTTCATCTCCGAAGAAGCTTTGATTACAGGGAATAATTCAGGTATGAAGGTCTTCGGTGATGAGTACCGCTGAGTTCTGAAAAGCAGCATTTAGTCATTGATTAAGGGGAATTCGATACCCTGATAAGCTGAGCCGAGCTGAATCTTCGCATTCGCATTATGAATAAAATATGACAACTCTTGTTAATCTGGACAAAAGCGACAAGAGGGATAAAGTTTAGACACGCCATCGCCCTCGAAACCCAAGAAACCAAGTTCCTGACCCCTTCCCCGCCAAACCCCCGCTCTATCCCCGATAGTGCAATCCCAAGAAATACCGCTGTAGCAAATAAAAAAATCTTTTACCGAAGTTAGGCGGGCACTAAGCAAGGTGGCTTCGTGCACCTCGGTGATTAGTTAACGGCATCAGTGAAATGTTTACTCGTTTTACGTTTTTTACAGCAATACAGCTTTAACTAGTTCGTAGAAGAGAATTAAGGAACTAACATTATTAACAGAAAAACCCGGTTGGGAGGCTTTCTAGGGGAACAAATGAAAACCGCGTTATAAGCAGGATAGCCTTATCACAGGGTTACGATTACTATGCCATTTAACTTGGAAAACTAAAGGGAAGGGTTTTCTTACTAATTTTTAAATACTTTTTTACACCTTAAAGGTAAAAAGAGATTATCTGTGGTTTGCTTCATTTTACATTACCATAGATAGATATCAATAAAATATATATTATGTCAAATAGATGATATAATATTATTGTTACCATACTATACATTACATTAATAGATACAAATTCATATTAGAAAGCACGCGAACTATTGTTGTGTATTGCCTTCTCGTCGTGTTTTGATCAGGTGTGGCATGTGGCGATTTACAGTTGAGGGTGTCGCGTGTGGAGATGGCGAAAGAGACGATCTAAATTTCGATGGCAACACGTACGATATTTGGGAGACGTTGCTAACCACGTGTGCTAAGGGTGACTTTGATGGCGACTTTGATAACCGCGTGTACACAAGGTGCTGACGATGGACCGTGATCCCAGACCGGAGGAGGGGCGAAGCGAAGTATGATAAGGAGAGGGTCGGAATGCAAGAGGCGGAGCTCCAGAGAGGGTGGGAGATGGGAAGCAAACTGATTTACCTACAATATTAAATCAATTACTCTAGTTTCCGCTCTCAAATTATTCTTCTTTGAACCAACCCTTCCCATTGAGGCGGCTCCGTGGGAAAGTTGGCGCAGACGTCGGGATGAGACGCTCGGCATTTTTCTCTCACTAACGGATTATTCAGAGTGCAACTGTTAAACATAAGGACACATCGAACGCTCAAGATAAACTTTTAATTAGATAAGAATAGGTTATGAATTAATTCTTATTGATGCAAAGTTCTACTAATACTTATTAGCCGCAGTAATATATTCCAATTTCTATAATAATTCAAAGGTAAGTTAATTACGATACTACCAAAAATCATCGTAATAATACATATCTCACATAAATTTGTAAACAATTTTATTAACAATCAATACAGCTACCATCATTATTCGGGACATGTTGAAGCCTTCTCGGCATGGATTCGACAACTCTTTCACACAATGTTTCGCTAATTTGGTAATTTTTTCCCACTGAATTTCGATGGAGTTTCAGAGTTCGTTAGAGTTATATCACTCTTCTGCCATAACGGGCCACACATTTTTCATTGGATTCTGGCGGGTCGGCGTGAGGGAGCTTCGCCGCTTACGAGCAAAGACACGGGGTTTTCTCCCGTATTGACTGGAATGTACGAAAAAGAGAATAAATGCCTTTAGTTAGACCTTATCGATTCATCCTATTTCTCTTTGGGAGAATTTCTGTAATTCTAAAGATACACTAAAGATCGCTCCTGCTACCCCTTCTCCCATTTTCAAATCATTAAATGTAGTGGGGAATTTAACAGGTTGTCAGTCATTCGGAGGGTCGCTTCTCCAGGGTGTCAGATTTTTTTTTCCGATTTTGGCTATTCAAATGCTTTAAATGGTCAGTACAATAAAACACAATCTGACTATGACCACAGTTTACTGAAGAAATGCTTCAGTCGACCAGTTTCGTGGAGGCTTCCCCATCTTCAGGCCCTCATTTATTCTACTGATCACGGTTAAATTCCTACAAATATTGCTGGAATTGATTAATTTGCTTTGCTAAACCAGCCTTGGTGGCTGAATGCTCAGCGTCTAGCTATGCTATCGCTCCAATCCTAAGGTCCCGATTCCAAATCCCGGCTGATTGAATTTGTCTGATCAGGGAATGCTTGTGTTTGTTTGTATTGTTGCTGTTGCCTTGGTGAAGCACCTCCTGACAAGTTTAGGAGGACTTCGCCAGATAGTGGCAACAGAAGCTTAGCAGCAAAAATATGGTATTTTCGAAATAAGGAAAATATTTTCTTAGACGGTATCTTCCATTGCATCAATGAAACCTGCGGTGATTTATTCTATTCTTTTACACCTGCTTGGAAATATACTGTTAATTATGATGAAACATTTTGTAAAGGATTCTAAAAATTTCAATTCCTAGGATATGTTTTAGGAAAGAAAGCGATTGAAAAGGACTCCCCATGGTCGTCTCTCGTTAACATAATCATTAATTGATTTCTTTCCCTTTTGGGGTGAGAACTCGCGTAAAATGCACATTTTCAATTTTATCTAAAATGTTTCAAAGGAAGAATTTCTGCAGGAGATAAAAGCCAGATTCGTCAAGATGTCCAACAAAGAGCTACAGTTCTTTGGAGGGTTGAAGGCAACCTGCAAGGACTCGGCACCGAATAATTCAAAAAAGAACTATTCGACCTCCTGAAATAGATATTTTTATCAAACCTATGTAGTCTGGTCATAATTTATTCTGAGAAGATAACAGAGGCACGATAAAATCTCGGAAGAGAAAAATTAAATGGAACCTAATGAAGGAGGGACTAACACAACCCTTCCAACGCTTATCGTGATGCAAGTAGAAGCCATGATTACTTACCATCTTGGAAGCACTCAAAGGCACTTCTAGGACCAGACAACAGGTTTTCCAGAGAAGTTGAAACAGCTCTCCTGTTGGCCTTAAGAAAGATTGGTATCTTCATGAGGTGGGCAATGCCAAGGCTCCTGGAGAGAGAGAAAGTCAAATATTGTCAGTGATAAGTATTCCCTATATGTCCAACTTGACAGCATTGAAATGCGTAAGAGAACGTAACAAAAAAATATGAATTCTAGTTTGGAGATAAATATTACCAGCCACTAGGTAAAATGATACATATTTTGGGAAATTAAATAAAGGAAATAAGGAAATAATAGTAAAATAGTTGATTTCGAGGGTGTCCCTGTATGGAGCAAAGACATAAGGAAAAGTAGGTAATGGAGGTGGGTGAAATGGGGTGCAAATGGGAATGAAAAAGAGGGGGAACTACGCATGAAAACAGTATCGCAAATAGGGATACACATTGGAAGATCCCACAATGAAATTGCAAGACGTTGTGAATTTATAGGTCAATTGATTAATTTAAACAGTCAAATGCAACAAATTCTCATAGGAAAAGTAAGTTAAGGAAATGAAGCAAAGCAATTTGGAATAATCCCATTGAAAGTTAAGAATGAAATGAAAGAGACTTTGAAAACACTAGCAAGGGGCATAATTTAGATTTGAGAGACCAAGTGGTTACTTTTTCAATCAAATTTGTTGGTTGTAATTGAGCTTTCTATGATTATTATTCTCTATTAAAATTTACAGTCAACATTACACGTATTTTGGGTTCTTAGTTTCCCTTTGTCTTAGGAAAGAATATCATAAATTAATTTTTCTGTAAAACCATTACTGACCACTATCTGTTTAACACGTTCTGTGCGGAGAGCGGCATATGCCACTCACGTTGGTCTCACCCTGTGGTTGAGAGCGGCATATCACACCATAAATATAAAAAAAACGATAAATGTTAGGATAACATTAAAAAAAAACTTATGTAGCTTATAGAGCTAACATTCTACGTATAATTGAAATATTATTTATATATTTTTATGATATTATTATACATTTATAAATTATATTAAAAGTATTCAGCTATAGGATAGCAACCAAAGAAATCGACACCCCAAGGAACACGTTAATGATTTAGAGATTGTTGAAGAATATGTTGGCTGTCAGTAATGGTTATACAGAGAAACTAATAGATAATATTCTTTCCAAAAAAAAAAGAAAACTTAACTTATTTTGCATCTGCAACACCCAAAATGATTCCACAAAAAAAACTCAACAGGGAAAAGTTCCATTGATCAGCCCCATTAAGTCACATTACACAGCATCAAACCTGTTTTCTACAGTACACGCAATATTGGGAAATTATTATTTAACGACAAAAACAAAATAAACTCAAACCTCAAATCAGGTATTTACAAATTAAACTAACATATGTGACGAAATATACGCATGACAGACCTTTGCAAACCAGAATACACGAACATTCGAAATGTTATCACAAAACATCCCATTTCGCCGTATACCTACTCAAACAACACTATCATTCTGATTTTTCTCCTGAATTACTACAGCCCCAAAAGAAAGTTTCCAAAACTTAATAATCTAGAGCGGATCGAAATAACCCAACATCTACACTCTGCCCACAATTTAACCAATTAACATTTGTTCACTTCTGAATTCCTCACCCACATCCTCCTTCCACCCGTTAAGTAGTATATAAAGCGTTGCTTTGTCATTGCGATGATTACTCACAGATGAGTTGAAACTAGTCACATTCACAAAATAAAATAGAGAAACTTTCCTAAGTTATTTGATTGTCATCCTTGAGTTGGAGTTTCACAAAGTGTCGACCATCGATTTTACGATCCGAAAGATTTTTGGAAGAAATTGCAGATTCCGTTTACTCAGCTAATGATCAATACACACAAATGAAAATCACAATGAAAATACTACAACAATATTGGAACAGTGATCATCCCCGAATTGTGGACAGAATTTTCGGATGATTTCTGGTTGCTAACTTGGAGGAAATTGAAAATAATTAGAGAACTGCTTGCAAACGCACTATAGCATGGGAGGCATATTTAATGTTTAGTCGATCACAGGATAATTATACGAATTGATTAAAGTTATAATTAAATGATCAAATTTAGTATTTAATTTTGTAGCAAAACATTTTTATCCTGGCATATACAACATAAGTAGCACTAAGTCTAATCCACCAATTTCTCTTTGTGTCATAAGACTTCACTTCGTCAGTATTTTTAGATAAGAAAATCCATTATAACAATTTTATTTTGTAACATGTTGAATATTAGGTTCATACAGGAGAAACCAAGGCATTCTATTCTATATGGAGTTCCTCGAGGCATATTCTTTGAATTAAATAGAGAGAGCATCCAATCGATTCATTTATTGGCTCACAATTATTACAAATTGTAAATGGTCACAGTTAACGCACAAATATACGGCCAGAGAGGCAACAAGAATGAGATCATCATTTTGAAAGGCTCTTCACATATACATGGAATGCACACACTTCAGACAAAATTAAAAGAAGTGAAATTATGTTTTAAATGGCACATACTGTCATGATCAATCTTCATTATTCCAAAGCATAGAGAAATCTTTCAGAGGATAAGTAAAAAATACCCTTAAACAAGAAGTTGAAACATTAAAAAGGATTTATAACACTTTGACACAAGGACATAAATTCATAAAATGTATTCATGAGTCTTTGGTTGTGTTTACATTTGTTATTTTACATTTTTGGTTATTCTATTTGCGTATATATCATGACTAAATAGAATTTTGAGTCATCCACATTTTACATTTCACTTCTACCAACTAACATTGACAAACCTAATGTGACTACTGAAGTGAGATGAAAAGTTCTAAAACATTATTCATAGGTAACAATTTTTATCTCGATATACTTCAACAGTTTGTTTTAAAGTGCATAGGTTCGTTATATTAAACGTAAAGAGAATTGGTCTCTTCATCAACTACCTTGACAATAGAAAAAATACTCCGACATAGAGTTCACAAATGGCAGAAGTCAGCTTGAATGACAGCACAGCTGCATTTCGATACGATGTGCCTCTATTTATAATATGAACTGCATTTCCATTTAAGTATCACAAACCTTCACAGCAAACATTGCGTTAAAAATTGACAATACAAAATGGTAAATAGAAGTATGAAAATGTGAAATACTGGCGTTAAACAATCTCTTCAAATAAATCCATCCACTGACAGTCGACAATAAACAAAGTATAACAATTATATCACTTACACATTTACATTGACTTTCATAATCCAAGTAAAACAACATTAGCCTTTCAAACGATTACAAAGTAAATAAAAAATCACAGCTGTCATTGAAAAATAAATAATGCTACACAAATTTTAATACGGCAGTTTATACAACTAATTAAAGCTGCTACTTTGAGATGGCTCACAAAGTAAGTCTTGTCTACACAATCCCAATCCTCAGTTCCAAATACTGCTCCTCAATATTTATATATAATATTGGACAAAGGAACTCGTCAAACAAGCTTCGACAGGGAGCTAAATATTTCAGACATTTATTGCATGCATATATGAGATTCGAGATAAAGTAAAATGAGAATTAATGTAACATTTAATGAAACTCAAGAGCATTACTTCTTGAGATATGTACACAATGAAAATTCGCTCGGTGCAATCTCTCTTAATAAGTGTGAAACGACGCAGAGCAACAAAGAGCAATAGAGTTCCGTACGCAGCAGTTGACATGAGCTCTGGACTGCTTCCTTTCACAGCAGGTACATACTCCTTTATCACTGGCAGTTTCAATCCTGCAAAAAATTTCATACTCTTTTAGTATGATCTCATTTTCCAGGAGACTATCAATCAGAAATTTAAAATGAAATCCTAAGTATTTTGATCCCGACAACAAACTTGCGTCATGATTCCAGTTTACACAATTAAGCATAGATGGGAGTCTGGAGAAAGAAGGAATTCCACAATTGAACAAAGATTCATTCATTTGGAGGTATTCCTACCCTCGTGATAGAGCTATTCTTGCTATTTATAAGACACTATCCTTGCCAAAACTGTTCGAAGATGAAGAACTTCTTAAATGTAGTTTGTCAAGGATTCTTATTAAGGTTAGATTGTAAGTTCTTTCCCAAGGGGAACTTTTCTCATCTAATTTAGAGTAATCAGAGAACGACTTCTAAAGAACTGAAATCGGAATATGCATGAATAAGTTCACGACATGCTCTTTAATTTATCACCTTACATTTAAACCCTGCAATCCACTAGTGGCAATGCCACGCCCATTCAACCTTACTTTGTTCACTCTCAATATTGGTAGAATAATTAAGAGGAAGAAGTTGAGAAATGCGATTTTAATGTTTATTAGATTTATATAATACGAGTAAAAGCATTCTGCAACCATATTGATAACACAAATTTCAAGCATTATACTGAGAAGGCCCTGAAAAGTAAACAAGGGATAGAAAATATTCTTAAAGAACAATGCAATTCATTCTAAATAGGAGAAAGTCGCACCCACATGGCGACAAACTCATGCATATTTGCTTTCAGTTTCTTAGATATAAAGAAAGATCAGTGCATTTTCTGTCACCCCTTTTGTATCCCCTATCATACCAGATATACCGGATGCTATGTAGCTTAAAATATTTTCGAAACCGAATCATAAACAATTGGAAATTCCTGTCATACGTTTCAAATAGTAGAGACACCTGGTGTCGAACCCAGAATCCTTTTTAAGATGTGAAAACATATAACACCCTGATAGAAATAAAACTTATTTGATTCAATTTTCAAAGTCAATATCATACCAGGAAGGCCTAAAATTAAAACTCCGTTATCTCCGTCTGAAATGCATAGGGTAATGTAAATGGCTCTCTGGGATCAAACCAAGGACCATTAGGGAAACAGTAAACAGTGTATATGAAATGAATTTATGATCTCTAATCACATGCCGAGTTTTAAGTTTCTATGATATTGGGAAAGGGCTCAAAAAAATCTTAAAAATTGTAGCAATTTCTAAGTTTAGAGACACCTGGTGTCAAACCCAGGACCTATTGGCAGATGTGAATAGACATAATAACTTGTAAGGACCTGATCTTAATCAACACAAAGTTTGAAGTCCATATCATACCGGGGAGGTCCTGAAATAAGACTCCATTATCCCCATCTGAAATGCATACGATTATGAAATCGTCAAAAGTAGACAGAAGATCATATTTTTCATTATGTAATCCATTATTGCTTAAGTATATGACTATAAAAGAAGCAACATTATTTTTTACAGGTAATTCAATGTAAATTATTGCAAACATATGAGGATAATTATTATTTGCATGAGTAAACTTTAAGATCCATATTTTAGTCTTTTGATTAGGAAAAAATCTGATGTGGCCAGCACATGACTTTCTCCATATATAAGATGTAAATATTTATCTACGACAGTATTTTCGAACTCTATATTCAATATAAACATGGAAGATAAGTGATTCATTTATTTTATATTATCTTTAACATCACAAATATTATAAATAATGTTTTTCGGGACATGTTCAATGAAAAATGATGAAATTGGCCTTTCGCCCACAGCGCCCACAAAGTACATAATCAGCAACTTCCGGTTTATCAGTATTTCATGAATAACTCCTAAACAATCAGTGATACAAAAATATGTTTCATACAAAAGTTATAGTAAATTACATTTTCTAAAACTTTTATGAATAATAATATATACCTAAATATCAGATTAACGGAGATATTTTGCAAAAACGGAAACGAGCTTCGAAAAGTAAAGCTCGACTTCCGGTCAGCCGATTTACTCCAAAAATTAACCAACTTTAACGACACTAATCAAAATACTATAAATAAAATTTGGTATTGATAAAACAAATAGTTCTTATGTTATAGCGCCCACAAGCACACACACACAGACATCATTCTGAAAATGGTCAAAACGTATTCAAGGGACCCCAAAAACATGTATTTCCGTTGAAATCTCGAAGTTGATTTTTTTCATGAAAACAATACTTTCTCTATACTACTTGTATGGAGAAAGTAAAAAACGATTTGTTTGCTCACCCTAATATGTATATATTGGGAAGCCATTAATAGCAGTAGAGAACAACAGGATAAGTAAAGTGAAAAAAAAACTTGCTGTCTTCCTCATTTAACTTTTATACTGTAACTCTGCATATTTGTTTAATTCTGATTAGTCATTTTTCAATTCTGAACGCAATGCGTAGTAAGAATTAAACAAATTTAATGAAATGGAAATTTATATATTTAATATATTTGATTGTGGAGATCAGATTTACAGCCTTTTAGTCACAAAATGTTATTTTTTCTAGAATTATTAATTTCCAATAAGTGAAATATTCATGAGACACTATGGAAGAGAGAGAGAGTTTCCCTCAAACACTGGTGAACAAGAAGGGAAGGTTATTTAAATCTGGTTGAATAAATAAGAGTCTTCACCAACAATGGATTTGAAAAGTGAGTGCATATATAAACCATTCATTCAAAGTATTTACAGTATGTATATTATACATTTTATAAGCAACAATATTTGGCACATATAAATTCTTTTGGGTGTGTCTGTATGCATAATTTGGAATATTGAACTATATAATCAGACAATGTGTAGTCTAATCTAAGATAATTCAATAATTAGTGCTTCAATTCTTCTATATTTTCCTTCAAATTTCCTTGTCAGAATGAATGCCAGGAAATGGAAGAGACAACTCTGAGAGGAGCAAAAAGTTAAGAAGAGAAGGCTACGGGAAGTGAACATTTCTGGAGCAAAGTTAACAAATTTTGAAGTGAAAAAGAACATCCTCTGAAATAAGAGAAAACAAGAAGAAAGAATATAGTTCTTCAAAGTCCAGGTGTTGTGAGTTTTGTGAGGACTCCTTTTGAGATATTATGATTATTCTTTGATTCTTCCATATGGAAATAATAATGATTCGAGCAAATTTTTACATTGTAAAAGTGTGACAAAATTTTCAGAGAGACCCCAATGCTAAAAAAATCGCAAAGGACAAAACGTTTGCTTTTCTTGGGCTGTTGCTCATGTCCGGTGTGTTGAAGAGTTGCCATCTGAACTTCCGTGATTAATGGGCACAGGAGTTGAAAGTTTTCCTTTGAGTATGTCCTATAATAGATTTCTGTATTTGATGAGGTGTCTACAATTTGATGGCATTATGACTCGAGAAGTGCGAAGAAAGAACTTGCTCGGGTCATTGAAAAGTTGTCAGACTTTGGAAAGCTCTAAATCCCAAATGAGTACTTGGCAATTGATGAGCAACTGATTCAAATTCCGTCAGTGCAAACACAAAAACAGAGCACCTTTGCTTTAGTGGACTAATAGAATTTTATTCGTCGAAATTTGAATTAATATTACCCCTTTCGCACCTGTTGTGGTGTAGACATGACGGAGGTTTTCCTACGCCAGAGAACGAATGTCGTGTATTCCCAACGGAGATTTTCCTATGCAAAAGAACGAACGTCGTGCATACATGATGCAGGTAGAATTGGTCTACGGGTGTGGATTATAACCCTTAAACGTGGGATTCCCATCCCATTCCTCGGTTAGCTCGTGGGGGGCCGTAGGTTAATGGGTCATTTTACAGTGCCGGTCGGAGCATGGGGCTGCCAAAAACAATATATTTTTGCACTTGTTTTGTCAATAAATCAATTTTGTGATTATTGTTGATATTGCATTGGAAATAAAATCCTTGTCTTACGCTGATAATGTACAACTTTTAAACAAAACTCTGGAGTTAATATTAACGTATTTACTATACTTTCATAAGAAAATTCTAATACTCAAAAATACTCTCGTTAGAGAATGCTATGCATAATGTTCAGCCGATTCATTTCACAGTCCAAAGCACGGATGTGAAAGAAGGATGGAAAATATGTTTTGTTTTTAATACATGGAAACCATGTGGAAATATAGTTAATACGTAAATATTAACACTAAAACTTCATTTAAAAGTTTTATATCTTTAGCACAAAACATTGCTTTCATTTTCAATGTTAGATTGACAAAAATTACAACAAATAATCATTTGCCAAAATATGTGCAAAAACATTTAGTTTCTGACAACTCCTCCGACTCCCGGTCGCAGTGGATGTTAGCCCCCCACGGGTATTATGACCATAGGGTCAGAGATCCCTGGGCTGAGGACTCAAAAAAGGTCAAATTTTATACCTGAGGACAGCAATGCTCAAAAAGGTCTCCGTGTATCAGGAAAGAATTTCTCCTAGAGTCCTCTGGCAGACGGTAGAGACTTTCCGCTAAGCCCGCCATTGCGAAAGGGTTAAGTTAATTAATATTAGTTGGGTCAAATTGTGATAATACACACCATAGGCTTGAAGGAGATACACCCAAAAAAGAGAAATCAACCCTAGTTTTCATTGGTTTGATTCCAGGATGCCCTAAAATCCTTATGTTCATAAGAGTACACTGCCTGGATCTTCAGGAACTTTTTTGATGCATTATCTGGCAAGTCATATAAATAAAATTCAAGCAATCCAGTGAAGGACAGTGAGGCCATAAATGCAGATTTGCTAATGAAGGAGTCCTCCAGTGATAAGGAGGGATTTTGGCAGATTGCCAAATTGTATGAAAGCAAAACATGGTCTTAACAGAATAACATTCGAAAGCCTTATTAGTTATAATAAGCCTTAGCTAATTCCTGACAAAGTCAAAAGCCACACAAACCAAATGGCAGTAATTGGAGAGCAATTCCAGAATTCCCTTAAAATACTCTCAAAAGAGAGTGAAAGAGGATATTAATGATTAAGAGACAAACAGAAGTAGTACTATCAAAAGATGTAGCTTCTATCTCATTCATTTTATACTGTAAACTGTTAGTATTGATTCAGAATTAACACTTGGATTATACAGCTTCATAATTATTATTGCTGGTTATGTTATTCTTGCGGATTTTAATCATCGTTCGACAAATTATGTGTATCATATCATTACACAAAATAAGTTTTGGCAGACATTTTTAGGATTTTTTGGCAAATATTTTTCAAAATATAACCATTTTGCTTGGTTCAAGAATTCAAAAATCTCAATTCTGAAATTATTAAATAATAAAATTCAATATTCAATAGAGGATGATTCCACGCCATCCCATGAGGAAGCTCATGATTTGGAGGAAGATCCCCCCTTAGATTCAAGTCCAAGTCCGCAACGCTCTTAGGCAGAGCAATTATTAACAGGAAAGAGCTAGAAAATGCAGCAATCAAGGGAGTGACTATGGTGCTGAGTGACATCCAATGGACTCGTAATAGATGACCCTCCCAAAGCAAGAAGAAAAAATACTCTAGCTATTTTGTTTCGAAATTGACTGAGGAGCAAGAAAGAGAAGTATTACGTTAAAAATTCCAACTGCTACATTAAAACTAAAGTAGCAGCTCAGCCAGCGCGCTGTGAAAGCCATGCCATGAAAGTGAAAAGTTCAGACAAATGAAGAGCAAAAAAATTAAGGGGTAGTGAGAGGTTTGAGAGGGGGAATGCATGAGGAAGGCAGTCAGGTTGGAAGCGAGGACAAAGAAAGGAAGATTGCGGAAATCAAAGACGAGATAGCCAGAGGACTGGCGGTACTGCCCTCATTGTCCAAGGAATTTTCTATTTTCATTATTTTTGATTCGTTGTTCCTTTGACGAACTTACTCATTAAGCGAGCTTGAATTTATTGGATTTATTTGTAGTTATTTTTGATGTTACATGTGAACACTCAAAGAGATCAATTTTAATTCAGATGCTTATCAAAATTAAAACAATCAAGATCTGATGTTGATACCACAAAAAAGCCTCAGGACTACATACCACTCTTTTTTTTTACAGCTACTGTTGCCTCTTATCAGTGAAGTCCTCCTAAGCTCTAATGAACTTGTCAGATGGAGCTAAACGGAGGCAACAGTAACTTACGAAGACACACATTCATTCCCTGAACGGAAAAACCGATCCCAGGACGCAGGGGCAGCTTAGATGGCATGCTATCCACTCAGCCACCAAGGCCGGTGGCTGTCAGACCAAACTTTTGCTAAAAGTTTTGGTATTTTTATGAGGCATGGTTGCTGTTCCACAATGGTATAATCACGACTGAGAAGCAAACTTATTCTCCAAAAATTTACCATTTTTTGATTGATTTCACACCAATTTAGATTAAGTAGGAAAACGATAATACGAATAGTAACGAAAACGATAAGTAACTGAAATTAACACAATCTAAGATTTAACCTTCCGTTACTCTCACGAATTTTTGCTACGTTGTAACTTGCGCAGCGTGTTCCTGACACCCCATGACAGTCTCTCATTGTGTTTCAACTACATTTCTTATTATTTGTAAAAAGAATACCTTTTGACATTCATTTTTTTAGTTTTTTCACTAAAATGTTAATAATATTATTACAATTTTATATATTTATAGGTTAAGAGGTCAACATTTCTTTGTACGATAGTATACAATTTTGTAAATATATTTATATTTCAAGTGAAATTTAGCAATAAATAATCATCATTGCAGTATGAGAAGTTAATATATCAATAAGTCAAAATAAATTAACTTTTATGCTCAACACAATCCATTCTCAAAAAGGCCATGGGAATTCCAGAACAATAGACAAAAATGAATTTCACGTTGTCAGTCAAAATGAAGGATTTATAATCATCAAAATTTTCTTTTACGCATTACTATGGTAAATTATTTTTTAATATGTAAATATATACATTATCTATTATATAAAAATATTATATTTATTATATTCAACTCCATTTCAAAAATATTTCAAGGCTTTACTCAGTATGTTATGAATGAAAGAAAATTGTAAGTCCTTATCACAATTCTTGATAATTTAGTTTTTTGCAGCATTACAATCTACACCTATATTCAGCATATGTTTCCCACACATCCACTTCAACAGCAAAAGAATTTCGTCCTTATACCTTTATTTCTCGGGCACGCAACATCTGCCACTGCTGTCCTTTCCTCTTTTCTCTCCTGTCTTCTCGCCAGTATTCACCATGAGCTTCCTTTTGAGCCCCTTCGGAGTCATTTTCATCGATGTTCTTTTGTTAATGTATGGTTTTGTCAACTCTCTTGCAATCTCTCTAAGGAATTTCGATATGCATCAAATCTCTCTCATTTAAGTTGTTGTGTATAATAAATGCATTTATCCCTGCAACATTCAACAATTGAGAAAAATACTGCCAGGGGCCATCTTTTAGTGTTCCTTGCGTTCCACACATTTTATCGACACCTCCCTTCATCGCATTGTAAAATGTTACCATCTCTGGTTTCTTCTTATGTCCTGTAGACATGTCTTATACGACTATGCATAGTGGATAATTATATTATATTCTTTCCCTTCTTGGGAACGTAGGAAACAACAGTCATCTTATCTCTAAAATACACTTCTATCTTCCACACTTTGTTTCGTGTAGACCATCTGCAGCGGCAATTGCCGTTTATTTCTCTTTATGGTTCTGACGAGGGTCAGTTTACTTATGAGTAAATCCTCCGCTAGTAGGACACTTGTGAACCAATTTTCTACAGTCATGTTCCAAGGATGGGTTTGTTTTTCGTTTACATTCGTTTTACAACTTCCCCAGGACTGTTGTTCATTTCATAGGGCCCTTTAGGCTGTTTGTCTGCGTAAATTTCCAAGTTTGAAATGTAAAAAAATCTTGTGTCAACCAATGCAAATATTTTAATTCTGTACCTGGCTCGCTCATTGCGGATCTACTGCCTGAAAGGACATTGCCCACGAAAACCAACTAACTGCTCATCTACCATAACAAACTCTGATAGAGTATAAGAATTTTTAAAATTTTCCACAACCATATGAAAAGGATGTATGCAATGTGCCTATATAGAAGTGATCGTTCGCGTCACATGGTCGCACTGTAACACAAAAAACGTCTTCACTCAAGAAAAAGCCAAAGGGAAAATGAGGATTTTTTAGGAAACTGTAGCAAAAATTCCCCATTCCAGCTACTGAAAAGGAGAAGTCATAGACGGAAACTCCAAAGAAGCTACGCCTTAGAGAAGAGGCTGAGGTGTCAGGATCACCCAATGAGAGTAACGGAGGGTTAAAGGATACTTATCAGCCTCGGACACTTTATCAGACACTCCAACGGTCTTCGCGCCTAAAAACTTCAAAGAACACAAACGCTCGTAGAAATCACAATTCTAAACCAATTTACGCAAAATTAATGCTAAACTAAGGCCCGAGACTTTATAAACAAAACACAATAACAATACTTTCATTACTATAAAACTTTGTAACACAAAAAGGACAATAATTTGGAGCACTTCACAGTCACGTCCTCAGAGCTAGACAGCACCACTTGGAAATTATTATATCGACTCTCAATGCATTTCTAAGGCAAATAATTGCTCTTATAATGTGTTCAAATATGACAGCAAATCGTTGTGAGGTAAAATCTCATAGTTCAGGTCAATGGTACTTTTGGTCTGACAATAGGTACATCATGCAATCAATCATACGACTGGGTAACAATCTAATTTGACCAAAAGAGGAGATGCCTGAAATAAAATTCTAAATTTGAAGTACAATGTGTTCCTGATGAAAGATTTTTGAACCTAGGACAGGTCCTAACGAAAGACCTCCAAGAAAAGAGAGAAATCAATGGGTGAATCTCAAGAGACCTCTCAATCCACATTTTCTCCAATAGAATGCAGTGGTTAGATTTTTGTGATTTTTTTAGGCACTTCACAGCGACGTAGAGAGTTGAAATTCTTGAGATTGCTAGATGTGCACTTTTAACAAAAATCACTAATAGATTTAAAATATTGTTCTGGGTATGGTGCTACATTGAGGCAAATTATCCTCACCTAAATAAAATATATGTCAAATACAGTAGGAAATTCCCAGATTTATATTTTTGACCGATTTTGACCAGAAGATAACTTAAGCTTCAGATTTCCATAAAAGTCATCAACATGAACGTTACCATTTGAAAATTATCATAATATGGAAAGAAACTGCACAAATTACATGTATGATCTTATGGATAAATGACTGAACATTTTTAGAATAAAATTAAAGTTTGGGTATTATTGGTTCTTGTTAAATAATAAAGCACTTACCAAGAATTGCCCAATACTGCAAATCCTGTTTAACAGAAAAAGGTAATTAGGGCCATCACCTCTCAACGTGGGCAAACGCGAGGGTGAAGGGGAGGAGGGGTCAGTGAAAGCGATACTGCCTCGCTGGCTTCAGGCTCACATATGTCTTCTTCGCAGCATCCGCCTCCGTGCCGCCACCGCCTTCCTCCTCTTTCCTCACTTCCGTGAATCGCTCTCCCTTGATGCTCACTATCTTGTTGTCCCTGTACCGAATCAACTTCTTTGGCTCCTGAAATGTGAATCATTCATCAAGTAGAAGAGGGAGCTCCAATATAAATATAAACCTCCATTTTTAATTTCAAATGATAGTATAGAGAGTTTGCAAAGTGAGATAAAATTTATATATTAGGTAGTAGTTCTAAGGGAGTAAGGAAAACTTGGTAATATCAATACAGTGTTTATTATTACAACCTGTGTTGGTTGCACAGACATCATCAGGTACCGTGTCATTTATATACTAACAAGTATGGCCAAATTTTGTTTTTTTTACATCATATGATGTTACCAAAAAATTTTCTCTTAGATATTAATAAAATTTTTGAAGACAGAGTAAGTTCTGTTGTGAACAGTCAAAAGCAGAGGATTGACGATAATGTACAGATTATGTCACTTTCATGGAGAAGGAAATGGTCAACATTTTTAGGAACTTAAAATGAAAAATAAGCATTTAATTTCAATACATTTACAGTATACATTGAAGGTTATAACATCCCGATGATTGGCATTGAAAAGTCATTAGCAAATGACAATTTTAGGGAATGTGCAGGGGAAGCGTTATTGAATTATTACATTTTGCCCATTTTGGCATTTTCAGCTCTCCGTTTGTCAACTATAAAAATTCATTATCGGCCATTGGTTGTTGATTGATTGTTTATTTCTCTTGGGATTGGACGTGTCATTCCATATCGATGAAAGTAACAGTGGAGCCACGGAGTTATGATCTAAACGATTCTTCAAGAATAGATTTCTAAAAGCACTCATTATCCAGTACTGATTAGTGTGTTTTAAGTAAAAGTCGGTATCAGGATGATTTTCATGATATTTTCTTTGACTATATTCCCTACCACAAATTTGGAATAAGAGAATGACTTCCTAAAATAATTTTACAAGTTTCCAATGTATACGAAGGACATTTTTAAAATTTAACATGATTAATCATAATAATAAAATAATTTATAATAATTAACAATTTACATACCCTGAATTATTTTGAAATGTGTTAATAGACCAGTAACAAACTGATGACTGAACGGTAGATACTTATGACGTATTAAAGCCGTTTGTAATAAGAATTTGTCATAGCACAGGCTAGTATTTACATAACATCGATAAATTAAAACTAAGGACATAAACGGATAGTTTTTAATGATAATGCAATACTTGCTTGTAATGTATCTTCTGTCATTAAATAACCTTTGTAGTAATTACATCAAATTGAAAACCTTTCTACATTTTCTTTAATTTTTCATAGCCTTTCGCTCCAAAGATAAGAATGATTGAATGGTAGGGTTAAAATTTTAACCGACGGCTGCATAACATTTTCCAAGCTATAATTATTCTGTTCAATAAGGGATTTATCGAATGAATTTAATAAATCCTATAATAACTTACGAGCTTCAGAGGATATCCACCCCCAGACAAGCACAGAAATCGTCCACTTCTGCCCCTCTCTTTCACATACTGGAGGTCGAATCTGCAGTTTCGAGGTCTATACACACCGACAGGGCCATTCGAACACGACGAAAATGTTTTTTTGTTGCTTCGTCGCTGAAATCCTAATCCAAGAGCGCATGTGAGCCTCAAACTGTTCCTTCCCACAAATCCTCAATTCATACATGACCCAAAAATTCTCGGGAGATCTGCTGGTTTTTTTCCAAACCCTTCCATTTCGGAGAGAGCCTACGCAGCGGGGGGCATAGGCGGCAAGGACTTGGTCTGCAAGAATGTCGGAAACGTGCAATATTTGATGCCTATAGAAATGCCCATTTGGGAATAGGAGAAAGGGAAAGAAGGAATACCTGAAAATCCACCTGAACCCCTGCTATGAAGATGTCCTTCTTGTCCTCCCCACGAGGTATTGTCTAACATGGAAATAGTAGTCTAACGGGTGAAGGATATAATGAGAAGAGGCAATACCTTCGCCCTGTATACTTCCTGGTGTCATGGATGGAATGTATTATCTTATTAATCATACCAATCTTGATTACAAGAAATGCTTCCTTAAAGACGGCCATTAATCTTATTTGGTATGGAGTTATTTATACACGGAGTATGGGATTTTAGCAGTCAGTAAAACATATGTTGCTTATATAATTCATCCTGTGAAAAGAACCGTAAATAGTTATTTCCCAACGGCTATGATAGCTCTCAAGTATCTACTGTTCAATCATCGGTTTGTTGCTGCTCTGTTACGGCCATTCAAAACAATACAATGCATGGAAAGTTAAGGGATATTCAAAAGGAAGAAAAAATTCAAAAATCGTTCGAAACCAGGAGGCCCTGAAATTGCCTACTTTCCAATAGAAGGCATTGCGCCGATTTTTGGGATTATTTAAAAAGTTCTTATTGAAAAGATAGATTACTGTTATTTATGATACCGAGAGTAGTGAATATTTAACAGAAATTGCAGAGAATTCTTCAAAAATGATCCTAAGTTTGATGCTAGGCTGGTGAAAATATGCCCAATTCAAAATACATTGGAGGTATTTTTTACCGAGAACTTACCTGTAAGATATAGCATTCATGCTTTTTATATTGATAGATATCCGTATAATTTAGAAAAGCAATAAATTGTTTCCTTAACTATCCTGCATTCAACGGCAGGGCACACAAGATATTCTCCTATAAAGAATATATAGGAAAAGGAGGGCGTAGGTTGAGACTGTTAAAGATGTGATCTCCATCATACATTTCAGAAATAAAATATGATCATCTTATTTTATAAGGAGGAAAATTAACCAAAACATCCTGAGGTTAACGCCAGGCTTATCCCGATTCTTCCGTAAGGTATGCATTGTAGATATTTTAAAAGTTATTGTGAACTCCTAACTGATAAGATACACGATTATTTACCATGGTGATGATTAGTTTCTAGACTTTTTACTCAAAATGACTTGCTCAAAAATACCTTTCGCTTAGCATACCTTACTTGTTTTTATCTATTATATATATATTTTCTTCTTCGGATATATACATTCATACATCTATCTATTATAGATGACGCTTCTCCTGATTCATATATGTAGGAAGATAGGGGTCAAATTCAGGGGACAAACTTCTGGAGGGATTGGTCCGCTTATATTTTTTGTGAATTGCCCGATCTCAAAACCCCAGGAAAAATTAGATATCCTTCCTAAGTATCATGGGTTCGAAATCAGGGGCCCCAAAATCACGAATATTCCCGTTAGAATGCATTGCGCCAATTATTAGATAAAAAAATACTTTCTGGAAAGGCAGAGAATTCAAATTCAAGGTGCTTAGAGATGTATAGAGATTGAGTCTCGCGTTGACTACATCTCTAAGCACCTTGAAGGATATATTTGCACCAGTCTAAATTGGAAATCAGGGTCATTTTCGAAAAACTCTCTTAAAGATTCAATAGATAACGTTTTCATCTGTTGGATTCCTGAGTTTCAATTCTCTGTGATTCAGGGAAGTTTTTTTTAATCTCAAAATTCGGTGCAATATATGAGAGATAAGAATGCATTGCACCGATTTTTGGAATAAAAAGAAATATTTTTTGGTAGGAAAAAGAACTCAAATTAAAGGAACTAAGAGACATTTTTCAGATCTAACAGAAACAGTAGAAACTGCTGCATTAAGTATCCATGGTTTGATGCCAGGCCGGTGCAAAAATCTCCCGTTAGAGGTGCCACTTTGCACGTGGATGAATTTTAGAGAAAAAAATTAGTTTGTAACCATAGTTATCTTGGGTTCAATGCCAGGCCATGCCAAATAATCTCCTATAACGAATAAATAGGTAATTAAGGACGTATTAAATGTTAGTTAAAGACGTGATTCATATTTCAAATTTTGCACTAAGCTAAAAATGCATCTTCTGCAACGTTATTTAGAAGGATCAAGAGGTCCTGGATTGTGGAATTCGGAAATAAATTTTCCGTTTATTACCACCAAGATGCATGATTGCTCTCCATGCCGATGACCAATTACTATATTTTTACTAAAAATTTAACTTTAGCTTGCAGAATGCAAGCAGAATTTTACTCTTGTATTCAAGCTGGGGTCGTGGTAAATAGACGTATTCAATGGCTTTTAGTCTAAGCGTGACAGGTATGAAGAGTTCCTCGTGCTCGATTTAAGAAGAACATGAATAAGAACCTTGTGTTTATGACAGCAGGAAGGATTGCGTTCCTCTTGTTTCATTGAGGGATAAGAGGCTCAGGCCTAGGTAAACCTAGGGTTCTAGGCTACGACGCAGTTGCAAGATTTGTGCCCGAACCCTTTCCTTAAATTATGTATCCCTAACCTTATTCTTCACACAAAAGATAAAATTTAAGATACTTTTGCTGCGGACTGTACAAGTCAAGCCTTTAGTAAATAACATTTAGGTAAAATTCAAATTGAAAAAACCACCGAAGTTGAAGGTCACCACACTGAACTTTTATGAAGTGGAAAAATTGAGCTTTCATGGTGACAGACAATCGTTCTTAGGTTCCTTTCGACACCGGTTGGGAAATGTATTCCCGGAAAACATTAAGGCAGGGTTTTCCACACCCTTTAACACCAAAATACTGAGGAAAATTTCCTTAGAAGGAATGCAATGGATTACAGTGGGCCTACGAACTCTTGTTAGGGGGCTGCAATTCGAAGAAATCTGTGGTTAAGATCTATTGAACACAACAGAGACTTCCTTATCAGGAGGGGGTATGCACAACTATGCTTAACATGTATTGGAGCAACTTCCAGCTGAGGTGGCTGAGCTTCAAAGTTGCCGCCTGGACCTCTTACGAGAAAGAGATTTCCCTAAAATTGGGATATAGCTGAGTTTGCAATTACTATTTTTAATTTATTTAATATGTGTACAGAAACCAATATTATTATACAGAGCACGATTGAGACTCGATACCTTAAAATCTCCTATTCCTTCCAATCCCAGTAAATATAATAGATAGCTAATACCAGGTAGATGATGCTGATAGATAATTTACTTTTCCAGTGGATTTTACAAAGAGTGTATTCTGATGTCGTGATATTAAGCAATCTGTCATTATATTTACCGTTTTCTCCATTAGATATTTTGTTTCAGGTGACTGTATGAGGCAGAACCTTCAGCTGCTGTTGATGATGAATTAAGGGTCTCTTATTTATCAGCCTGTCATTTTAATTTGTAGTAATTGTACACTGATAATGTTTTATGTAAGTTAATCACTTCAACTTTCAATTAAATGTGTAATGATAAGTGAAATTTCTACATTATTTCTTTGGCAAACAGACAAACCACACGGACTACATTAAAATTTGTTAAATATGTCCATTTATTCACATAAGGTACTGGAGTTTCTAAAAAAAATATATATATTTTTAAGCAATAAAGTATAGCCAACTTGTACATATTCATCTAATTTAAATCATTTAAGTAAATATACAAAATGCTACCCCACCAAAGAGGTTTCTACTAGTTCCACCCGAGGATGGGGCTTAGCGAGCAGTTGAAGCTATTATAAACTACCATAACTCAAGCTTCAATTAAGATATTGGGATGAAACTTTCATTAAGAATGCATTTCATACTTACGTAACATGTTTGTGTAATTATCATGGAGATTATAGAATGTAATTTAGCGAGAGACTGCTTTTTTCATCACGGCTACCAGATAATTTGTGGTATACTAAGATAAAATATTTTTTATCTCTTCAACAAGTATGCATAAATAATAAATCGCGTCTGAAAGCTATAAAAATGAAGAATATACTTTAATTTTTTCAATTTCGTTAGATGAACCATTTTTCTAAAATGGCTTTAGGAATGAAACTAAAAAATAAGCCGCAGATTTCAGGAAATTTGAATAGAGTAGTTTTTGAAGATTAACTATCAGCACCACAACGTAACAATTCAGGGAAGATATTCACCTTTTATTGACACATTTATTGTTTAAGTCAATGTACGATTATCTGAAAAAGTCAAATTTGGCAACACCGCTTCCCCTACCTCTAGCACCCAAAAAGTACCGCTCAGCTCATAATTGCAGGGCTCTACTATAGTAATTTTAATCATGCTTGAATTTTGTAGGTCTTTTGCAAATAGTTTTTGGGGCTTTAATTCAACATTATGGAGTATCAAGAGAGCAAAATCTTTTGCAGTAGAATAAAGAAATAATATTACACAAACAATAACATTTTGGCTGAATTTTTCTTTTATTTTTCATTGAAATTACAAAAATTTCATAATGTTAATAAAATAAATCTTCCGTAGAAAGAGGAAGTGTTAAATAAACATGTCAATCCATTTGAACCTCCCATGAAAGGATAAATAAAACTTGAAATTCTAACTCCTCAAAAGAAAAGCAAATAATAAATGGAAAGAACATATGGTACACCCCTGGCCAAAATTAACGCAGCACCTCCCTAGTGATCCTTACGGCCGGTGCTGCGTTAATTTTGGCTAGGACTGTACATATTGGCTTTAATAGAAACCAAAAAACCATGATGCCTGTCCATTTCAACAAAGTAGATGGACACTGATTATATATAAATAAACAAGATTATTCTCCTATCAAGTACTTTCCAGCCTTGGTAACGCACACCATATTTTACAGACTATGAGGCGCTACAGACTATAAGACGCAACTTAATTTTTAAGCAATTAAAAAAAAATAATATTTTTACTATCCAATTGTGAATGGTTTTATCTGTAGGAGGAGAGCCGCTCTGTTTCCATGTTTTTCTGCATATGCTATTGCTTTCAATTTAACGTATTGTACGAATACCACTTATTTTTTCCATTGCAAAACTAGCTACTAACAAAAATATTGTACTATTACCGAAAACACAAATCACTTTCAATTCAAGTTCACCAATGACGCATCTTAGGCTAGACAGTGCTCTTGGTTTGTGAGGGAGTTTTAAATCAAACAGAGGGCAGGAAATTTAAATCAAACATAGACATTTTATATTAATTTTGAGTATAAGACCCACCAGAATTTTGGAGGCAATTTTTTTAAGAAAAAAGTGTAAGTATGTAAGTGTAAGTGTAAATATGGTACCTATCATTCTATCTTAATTATTATAAATGGCGTATATAATTCATAATAACTCCTCCATTTGAAGAAAACTCATGATTGAATCAGATTAAAATGAGATTAAAAAATAGCAACCAATTCTCATTGACTTACAGTTTTAGGAGCAACGGGCCTGTGTTCCCTCTTGTCCTCCTCATGGTCAATGTAGCTGTATCTTGCGATTATTCTCTCCTTCAGCTGCCTGTCATCCACGCACACCTTTTGTCTATTGGCACCCACCTGAAAAAAAACATGCATACATCAGGAGAGGAATTCACTTTCTATTTGTCTTATTAACCCCTTAATGTCTAGTAGTACTGTTTACAACTAGTTAGTAGTGAATCACTAAATTCGAATTTCCTAACATTTGGGTATCTTAGGCTTGGTACATATCTTCTATTGATATGCATAAATTTCTAGCAGTCCTGAGCTGTAATTGAAAGGATACTTAATCAGTAATGTTTTCTTACTCACTATCATCAACATTACAATAAATATGTTTATTTTACAGTTCGATGTATTTTCTCAATCTCAGGAAAGCAGCAGCAAATAACAAAACAAAAAATACATTGCATCTCCACATCACTGAAAATGGTCTAGTTAAAATGTAATAGTGATTCAGCAACCATTTGAACATGATCATTTTTTTCAAACAACTATACAATAAGAATAGAAATCACAACTGATGATTGCCATAATAATGGTGATAGGAAAACTGTTCTGAGCCCTTCCATTTCTACTCGAGCTTAGGAAGAAAATAGATCAAAAATAGGGGTTTAATGCTTTCCTAATTACATTCCTTCTCATCAATACCTGAATTGCTTTCCTAGGTTTACAGTACCTTTTTGACCATAGAATAATAGTATCTGAAGGAAGGAAAATAAAACTATAAGGAAATTATTTTAATTAGTGCTTGGAATTGGACAGCAACTTAAGGCATCACCTGAACTGCAGATGAGGCCATGGTGAGGCTCTGGCCAGCTTCTTGGCGATGCAACACCAACTGAGCAGCTCGTGGAAGGTCCCCTCCAGCAATGGCAAGACAGTGTCGTACTTCCAGACTGCATGCTTCTGGGAACATTTCTTGGAGGATGCGTACCTCTTCCTCTTCTTCCGATGCCTTACCCTGATCACTCTCTCCCTTGCCTGGACTTTCCTGAAAAGGTCCAAGAGCAGGAAAAATTTAATAGGTTTCAAGCAATCGTCACGAAAAACACTTTTCCACTTCATAAATTTTATATAGAAGCCAAACTTCCAAACTCTTCATCAATTGGGTTGCTGCTGTTTATCTTTGATTGGCTTTATTATGGGCATACATCCTCTTACATTTTACAAACAAATGTTATGTTAGATAGCATTGAAATATAAGTGTGTTATAAAAATATAAATTTATAAAAGTATAAAAATAAGTATTAATTAATTCAAAAAAATATGTCTATGTCTATGTAAGAACCCTGCAAGCCGCCTTTCGGTGTGTGGCAGGGGGTGCAAGCACCTTGACTCTATTTTCCTAAACGGTTGCTTTCGCGTATACTTCGCGGAAAAAATGAATTTTTGAAACGATTCGTTCTAGCATCTATTTCCCTAATCTTCCTTGCAGTATCAGAAAGGCCTTAAGAACAGGGGGTCGCATTGTATATCATCTGAGAACCTAATTTTTCTGAACTTATTTAATAAATTTATCTAATTATTTGCTATTATCTAATTATCTAATTTGATTGCTTTTACAAACCTTTCGTTTAACTTATCCAATTGAAAAGCGTTCTATTATGAAGAGAAATAAATAAGGAATAAACACAAGGAAATAAAATGCCTTTGTCAAAGTTCCACAACTTCCAGACAAAAAGTCGTGTAACTCTGAAAAAGTTATTTTACATATTTCATGTCTTTGTAAAATAAAATTATTTTTATAACATCACTGCAGAAAAATTCACAGAATTAGTTTCGACTCTTGACAGCACCATCTTCAACATTTACATAAATACGCGATCTAAGAAAAAGAATTAGAGAGGTTTGTATGAAAGAGCTGAATAGTTACACAAATTAGTTGTGTTGTATTGGCTGAACTTAAGTTGTTTCTGGGAATGTTATTTTGTTTCAGGATGATTTATAGAAAGGATCAATCTTGCCTAGCTACCGTGGATGGTCTTAAGATTGATTTAAAAGCCGTTCTCTCAACCTGGAATATTATAATTGAAGTAGGTTAGATTTTAAGATAACCTAGTAAATTCTCCCCAAATGGGAGAACCCATTTAGTTTGGTAGCTAGTAATGCTGGTTTAAAATTTGGCTTTTTCTATAATAATAATATTTTAAATGATAAAAGTTTTAATTCCTAAAAATATGGAAAATGTTGCTGCCAAAATCAAACAAAAGGCAACAACGTATACAAACGCAACATTGTTCCAAAAACCAAATACTACATTATAACAGTTAACAAGTACTATTGGTTTCAATTGAAAATACATGTTTACATTAGAAAGGATCAATGTACAGCTACATTTGAATAAAGTATTTATAAATTAGAAAATGTAGGTAATATTTGATTATCTTGGTACATGAATATACAGTAGAACCTCAATTTTACGAAGTTGAAGGGATCCAAAAATTTGAGCTTTGTAAATTTTTGGTTTTATAAATTTATTGTTATCTTTCCAGCAATCGAAACCTCTACAATACCAATCCAGGTTCAGTAACACAGTACATAAAGTTAAATGGGATTGAAAGGAAAGTTATAAATCAATATAATTAATTATGCATCTAGTTTAATGTTTAATGAAACAGAAAGAAAATTCTTAACTTTTTCAATTTTAAAATAATCATCAGTTTGTGTTTTTTTTTAAATATCTATGAAGGATAAAACTTCAGCACAGCCGGAAAATAACTGATATTTCCAGCTGAAACTGATGGAAATACAATAAAAAGGGGAACAGTTATCCCAAAGCGTACGGAGCTGGGTGTCATAAATTAAGCCCCTTCAAAAAGTTTTACTTGGGTTTTAGGGCACACTCTGGCACCAGCGCACTGTGGTTTGCCATGTTGTTGTATAAATATGGCAAATATTGAACTGTGATCATTCAAAACCCGTATTATGAGGTATAAAGATTAGGTTTATAATACTGCGCCGTTTTTTACCAGATGAGTTTGTATATTTTGGTTCAGGATTGGCTTGAAGTTGAAGAATTTTGCAAAAAATCGAAGATCGGCATTTTTCGTGAAATTTGGTCAACTTTGATCCCATGTAGAATTATAATGCGCGGGAACCAACAAAATTGATTTCACAGTTATATGCAGAATTTATTCAAGCATGACTATGCAAAGTTTCAAAGTCTGCACTAAAAAAAAAACGACTTTCTTATTTTTGGTTGAATCTGGCCTACTGTGTGATGAGTTGTACTTTGTTTTTAACGATGCTGTTGCGTGACTCAAAATTTGTTCACTTGAATTGACGATTTCTGCCAATAATGTAGATAAAGAAATGCCACACTTCCGAGCAATTTCTGTTTTTGTCTGCCCGCGATCACATACTTCCTTGATAATTGACCTTTTGGTGACCAAACTCAGGGACTTCCTCTTTTTCTTGGTCAGCGATGTTTTATCCATTATTTTACTGATAGGCACACGGGATATCACAACACAGGCCACCTCGTGCAGATAGTGATTCTGACTGAACGTGCACGACTTTTCCTCACTTGGAGACCAACATTTTTCAGGGTGTCCACACTCGTCAGGGGGAAAACATTGCTGGAGGTGACCCAAATATGTGCAGTGGCGACATGCATTCAATTTTAAAATGTTGTTAAGGTGTTTTGATAACTTTTACTTAATTTGTTGACTTTTAAATACTCGCTCTTACATTTGCATAATGCCAAATGTTTACACATCGAATGAGGCATTGATGACAAAACACAGAAGTAAATAAATACAGAATGACGATACCAGCAATAACATTGCGATCCGTAAGAATGGATGGATGATAATCCTGAGGGATTTTACCACAGTGTAAGCACGTCAAAAACACCACACTTATATTCGATTTTTCGACATTTTCCCATCTGAAATGCATGGGCTGAGGGTCCTCCCAACATACACGATCTGGGTTCAGCTGCTCCTGTTTATGGCGATCGTCATCCCATTGTATTGAGCTCAGTGTGACAAAACTATTTCAATTACTTTTCAGTCACTCCTAAGGACCGGCTTCTCACTTAGCAAAACATGAAATGGAGGTTTTTCGTAAAACTGAGGTCATTTTACATATACAAAGATCGGGACTGGCGGAATGGTTCATAAAACTTCCGTCATTTTGTAAAATTGAGGATCGTAAAAACAGGGTTCTACTGTATTTCTGTAATTCATCAAATGGTGAAAAATAATTATTTCTAAGTGATTTAAATGCATACATTTTTGATATGAACATTTGCATTACATGTTACATTTGAGGATAAAATTTAATAGCATCATAAAACCAAAGCATGCATTAAGTGAACGTTCACCTCTTGTCCTGATAAACACTCTCCACTGTCAGAGCTCCCTTCACTTGTCTCAGAAAGTGTCTTTACGCGACCTACACTGGTCGGAGGCAGCATGGAAATGTTGGATGTCCTCGGAATGTGGATTTCTGATACTTTGAAAGACAGCCCATCACCTGCAAAATAAGAATCGGATATTTAAAAAAATATATATTATACAATAAAATTTAAATAAAATACTGTATACTTTTATAATAAAATCCTCCCTAAGAGTCATGCCTATAAGAATTTATCAAATCTATTGACTAATATGATGGAAAATTTGGAGGTATGTTGTACTATGTTCCTGTATATACTCTTTTGCATGTGCAATATGTGAGGATTGATTACAACAGATTATTCCACTAGGCATTAAAATGAGGGAAAAGAAGTGCAAATATAACCAAGGGCCGTATTTATAGTAAGGGTCTCCTAGGAGTTTCCCAGCGCCTAGCAGTCCCCCAAGGCCAAAAACGGTATTTACAGTCCTCTTTCTACCCCTTACAACCCCTTTAGAGACTCCTGAGCTGTCAAAAGCTAGGTAACCAAGATAGGTGATCCAGTGAACCCCTAAAGCGTGATACCGGTGGTGGCAAAACTTTGTAAACAACAAACATGGCGGATAATCTGTTCGATTCGCTCGATTAGATTCAACAATTGATGAATAAAATTAAATAGTAGAATCCTCAAAAATTCTTTGAATCAGGGTACAAATCAGCAGAATATTTTTGGTATATATTTATTTTATCATAATGCATTTAAAACTATCTAACGGATGTTTTAAAACCTCAGCTTGGGCAGTTGTTAATAAATGTGAAGTTATTAGTTTTATTACGTGATTTCCTTGAGGTTGAATTTATTGGCAATTACTTTACTTATTAGTAGAGATATATTTATGTTGTGCACGTTTTATTCCTACTCTTGATTGCTGATTTTTTGTGGCCTTTCGTTGTCGTAGTTGTGATATATAACCTTTGACGCAGATGGCTACCATGGAGAAAGAGTAAATATTTATAGTGCAATGCCACAAGGGTCAGTATTAGGCCTATTGCAATTTTTAATATATATACATGATATATTTTCTGTTATAAAGTGCTGTAAGTTATACATGTATGCTGATGACGCTGTATTAATATCTGTTCACAAATACTTCAATGAGACTGAAAGAGCTCTACAAACTTACTTAAATAACATTAATAAATGGTGCCATGATAACAAATTAAAACTAAATTTGGTAAATTTCTCGTTTCAAACCAAAATTTTCACAAGACAAAAGTTATGAAAATTAGAGTTAGAGAAGAAATAAATCAGAAAGTGGAACCTCTACAATACCTACGCACTTACATCCTGCTTACAGAAAATTACTTCTCCAGTAAGCACAAGGAAAGATTTAGAAAATTTAGCTAGAAAACATGGCATGATAGGGAGAGATAGAATAACATACAATGAACCAAGTTGTTATAATACGTATGGCAGGAAGCGACTTGATGTCATGATACCTATGTTATTTAATGACTTACCTTATAACATACATTTAAGAAATACTATCTCCAACGTAAAGAAAGAAATCAAAAAAATATTTGCTTCAAAAATTTTGAAAAACATATAACAGATCCCTTAGTACATACTATGATATATATCAAAATTGTGTTAAGTTGATTTTGTATATTTATTGCTCTAACTATGGTATGCTAATGATTGTATCTAAGTTTATATCTGCTATTGTACTTTGTGATTTTATATATAATGCTTTCTATAGTCCTGTGTATTACATACTTGGTGTATGTTCTATGTTCTTTGTGAATCATTATATAATTGCTGAATTTGATTTTGATTTTCATACTATAATTAGTGCAATCGATAAGTAGATGCAGTATTTACAATTTTTGGAATCGTAAGTAGTATTTTGTGATTGTTTTTGTAAACTTAATGCTTTATTTTGCTAGAAACGTTTGAAATTGTTTTTAATTTTCATCATTAATTTATGAAATACTCCAAATTTTAAATTATTTGTAATCTTAGGCTTGTGGTTATTTAACCTCCTGATGAGCCTACATCTGGCTCAGGAGGACCAAAACAATTAGCAGAAAAGAATATAAAAAAATTAATAGCGAAACAAGTTTTTGGCAGCGCTGTTGCCAAATTTATCACCAGTCCGTCTCCTTGTCAGAGGACTGCTTGGAGTTGTTTATAAATGCCAATAGGTAGCACTCGCCTGGCAGCTTACTCATGAGGGGTTCGTTAGGTGAAGGAGTCGACTATAAATACGGCCCTAAGTGAAGTTGCAGTGTCATAGTTCTTCCTCCTCTTGAATTGTAAAAGGAGCACTCAACAACAGATGGTAAAGCATAAAACTATCACCTATTTATCAAAAAAGGACTTGGAAAAGTCTGATAGGGCTTGGAATCGAACCCATGATCCTCTTTCCTAGAGGAAGCCTTAACCTGTTTGCTGCCGATCAGCAGCAATGGTACCAAGAAGCCCATCTGCATCCTCCACTTGAGAGATTATATTCTCTCCTACTTGCCGTAAGCCATAAAGAGCTTCTTCGAACAGTTTGGACTATCAATGAGTGTAGCCATTTCTGTTTTCTTCTTTTCTTTGCTTTTTGTGGGATTCGAACTAGGATTTTAAGTGTTTCTTAATATGAATTCCACAGGATCTAGGTAATTATGTGCTTGTAAGAGTTATATCTTCTTTTCTCTCCATCAGCTTTAGCAAAAAGTAATCACGTATTTCAGCCCAAGCTTTAAATTTCAGATGCGTGGGAGGGAATGCTGGCTTTCCCTCCCACGTTGCAGACGTTCAAACTGCCCATTTCTTCAGAACTTTTTCACTTCTACAAATTTCATTTCAGAATTACTACTCCAGACTTTGAGAATTTTCATTTATTTTCACCTCCAAGTTACCAGAATTCTCCAAGAATTCTTCTTGCAACTTCCACGAATTTTCAGAGTTCTTCCCTCAAGTTTTGAGAAAATTTCTCCTCCAACCTTCAAGAATTCCAAGGAGTTATTCCCTTAAACTTTTAATATTCTCGGCGACTTTCAACCTATAATGGAAAGCTTCTTCATGATGGAGGAAATGTTTTCTTCCAATTTGAAAGCAGTAATAACTGGATATTTGCCATTTTCTAGCAATTCATGGTATATAAAGGCGGTTTTGAAGAGCAGATTGTCTCCCCCAACGTCTAAATCAATTGCCCTCTTCAGATCCTCCAACTGATTCAGGGTCACTTGAGTATCTTCCATTTCCTCCTAGACAGTGTACGACTCGTACACAATCCCACCTTTGGCACCAACGTAATGTTGGTGTCAAACCCTCACAGCACTTATTCAAAACTGAATTCCATACACACCAGCGTGAACCTCACAACACTGTTTGCAATCTCAGCCTGTGAATTAGTATCCTATCTGGGTATCTAATAATAGTAATTCACAGGCTAAACCACAAATGCCACTGACTTGAAATTTTTACGACGTGGTGGCCATAATGTGTAACCTCCAGAAAAAAGCCGACTTTGACCCTCGGTGTCATGGGTTCGATTCCAGAAGGCCCCAAAGTTCCGATTTTCTCCAAAAAGATATATGGTGTAGATTTTCGAAAATTTTTTTGAGGCACTTCCCAGAAAAGTAGAGAGTTGAAATTCGAGGGATTGCTAGATGCCGTGCATATCTAAAGGAAATCATAAAGACATCTACGAAGATTATCCTTGGTTCAATGCTAGGTCAGGGCAAATATTCTCCCGTTTAACAATATAGCTAAATAGCTATCTATATGAATGAATCCGGAGAAGGAATTATATGTAAAAGATGGATGCTTCTCCAGATTCATTCACATATATATAGGGATATAGATAGATAGGATACTAATTCACAGGCTAAACTGCAAGCGCCATTGACTTGAAATTTTACGAAGTATTCGCCATAACGTGACCCCGTAAGAAAAATTGCAATTTTGAAACTCAGTGTCATGGTTTGATTCCAGAGGGCCCCAAAGTCCCGATTTTTTCCATTTAAATGCATTGCTTTGATTTTCCGGAATTTTTATAAAATACTTTCCAGATAGGTAGAGAATCAAAACTCAAGGAGCCTATATATATGGTCATGATCTATCAAAACATAAATGACTTTTATGAAAAATATCCTGGGTTCGATGCTAGGACGATGCAAATATCTGCCCTTTAAAATACATGGGAGTAGTTTTTCATTATTTTTTTTGATGCACTTATCAAAATGATAGGAAGTTCCTGCTTGGCTAGAACATGTTTGGTAAGAAATGGTTTAAGAAAAAAATTAAGATAAGACCATACTATTCCTAGGTTCGATGCCAGAGCACATTAACATTTATCTTAAGGAATATAAGGGAAATGTAGGACACCGTTTGAGGCAGTTGCAACCAATATTTCTGCTTGAATTTGCATACGTAGTTAGAGATGATCATTTTCTGTTGTGCTGCATAGAAAGTATTGCCAGAAAGACCCGGGTTCGAAGCCAGGCAGTAAACATATCTCCCATTTATAATACATTGGGGTAGCTTTTCATTATTTTTTTGATGCATTTATCTATATGATAAGAAGTTCTTGCTTAGATAGAAGATGTATATTAAGACTTGGTTCAAGTAAAAAAAAAAAGATAAGACCATTCTGTTTCTGGGTTCAATGCCAGAGCACATTGCAATTTCTAACATAAGGAATATATGGGAAAAGTAGGATGTCATTTGAGGCAGTTGCAGCCAATATTTCTGCTTGAGTTTTTGCACATAGTTAGAGATGGTGACCTTCTATTGTGCTGCATAGTAAGTTCACGAGGAAGACCCGGGTTCAATGCCAGACAGAGAAATTGCAGCAAATTTTATGAATATTTTTAATAATTTTTCTACTTTTGATGACCCTCTCGATATGATGTCGACTTGAAATTTGTGTTACCAACATGCTTGCAGAATGCAAGCAACATTTTACTCGCATATAATAGAAATACAATTGAAAGAGAATTTGTGAAAATTGCCCAGTTGTTTGGTTGCCATTTACATTAGCAGGGAATTTACATAGTAGCGCACTTTATACTATATGTAAAATGTTACCTATATAGGCCATCTGTCTTTGCTATAATCTCACTCTAATCATTTTTACCAACTGGCTGCAAAAATCACGATCGTTGAGAATTAGGGATCATGTCATCAGGTATTTCTCATGTAAATCCCAGCTAAGGAATATCTCTAATGACTATCGTCTACACAGAGTTATATTAATAAAAGATGAACCGCTTTATATTCTACGAGCGAAAATATCTTTTGAATAATTAAATCAGAAGGACTAGCCATAAAGAGTCGAGTTAAGCACCAAAAGAATTGAATAATATACTTGTAGTAATTTAATTACTTTTATTTACACCTTCTTTGTTAAAATTTTAAAATGCTGAAATGATAAAGGATTTCAACATTGGAAAAAGGTATGAACGAACAATTTTAGGCTTTTATAACTCCATACTTAATACTCACATCGAATGCACTCATGCATGAATAATACATTTAAATCTATTGCAGGGGTTTCTGTGGCACGTTCTCCTTGGGTGCTATGTCCGCTCTCAATGTTTTCGTCTACATAACGGTTAATCAGTGCCATTCATACCGTCCTTCTAAAGAAAACAAAGGGAGCTTCTCCGTGGGGACGAGAGAGGAAAATCAAAATATGCCTACCTTGCAGGGGCAGGTTTATTCATCCCCGCTACTTACTACAATATATGTCAATTCTTTCAAAAACCAAATGCATTGAAAACAAAAGGAGTTGAACGCTTATGTGGCCAACTTATTAAACTTTCCAAGATAGTAGTTTACATAGGCGAACTATTGGAAACATATCATAAGTTTTGTTTGGATTTCTAGTTTGGATACGTCCAATATCTATTAAAAAATCATTTTTTCTATGCTGAAGATTTTTAATGTTGTAGATATAATCTTTCCGAGTCTTTGAGATATCTTACTTTCATGAGGTTGCAAAGCATGGGAAGGAAAAAATTAGTTAGGTTATTTGGCCAGCGATATAAAATGTAACATCCACTCATTAAATCCCCCACATTGGCGTGCCCATGCTTATTTGAATATCTTTTGTAATAAGACTATATCATCAGCAGATTTTGGAATTTAATTGTAATGTCACCTGCCCAGAAAACACCATCAATGTACAAAAATAATGATATGAAGTATATATACAGTTTATTGCACAAGGTTTATATGCACCTTGCCAGAATTTTTTCACAGGAATCTAAAGTTAATTAAGATTTGATAACTAAAATATTTTATCAAAAAGTGAATTTTTCAAATCAGTAAATACCTAAACTCCAAAATAATGAGAAAGCATCCTCGAAAACTATAATTTTTATTTCAAAACCAAGAATGAAAATTTTAAATAAGAAAATCACAAAAGGAATCCATGAAGGAACAATAGAATGTCCTTCAAATACTTCTAAGAATAGTCTGAGAAACCAGATTTTTACCTGTTTTCCAATGAATAATCCAAGCCAAAGTACTGACTCAAGTAAGACTTGTTAGCTGTATTGCACGGATCATTCACTCGATCTTTCTCAGGAGAGACTTCGTCCTTTGTTTTTTTAAAATTGCCTCCTCTTCCAAGAAACATAAAATCGTTTATATCAGATTATTCAGAAGAAATTTTCTGTTAAGCTTACAATTAATCCCGATTTTGTCATTTATGTATTAGCTAAGTATACAACTGAATGTGTCACATACGGACATAAGAAATTCAGCTGCATTTAAAAAAACATTAGACTCTTGATTATAGTTGATATTATAATTGAATTTGCAGATTTAAGGTTACATACCAAGGTGAAAGAAAGGAAGACGACAACTTACAATTATTTAGACTAAGTAATAGTTAGGTGGTTTAACTAGCAGAGAGCTGACACAAACCCAGTCTTACGCACTGAGTGTTCTAAGAAAACAAATATTTTCCATGAATTGAAATTTCGAAAGGACATTGCATGACCACGTGGCTCACAGAATAAGTCCTGAGATTCATGTGATTCTATCACCAGATAAAAATTGGCTGCATCGAAAAGGAAGCTGAAGTATTTAAGTCACAGTTTTAACAGTTTAATAAATTTATTCTTAAGTCTTCAAGTCACAGTTCCAATAAATCTGTACATACCTTAAGTGCACAATACCTTTCAGCTGACCTATTTGCTTCCAAAATGGTATATTATTATGATATCATCGCAAATTAATTTTTACTGATATTTTGTATTGTTACAATACTTTTTCAAATTCTTACAGAAATTTGGTTATTGAATTATTTTCGTAAATATACATCAATTTAACAGGTAATCATAAAATAAGGATCAGTATATTTTATATCATCCCGAGTAATGAAGAGTCTACTGAACAGACTTTTAATCATCCAGAATGCTTCATAAAGGAACCTTTGAAATAGTTGCTAAACTTATTTGAGATGTACCTTCCCATAACAGCCCTAAAATAAGACAATCCTGATTCATGCATCTAATAATGGTTATTTCACAAAAAACAAATAGCCATTAACTTTTGTTTTTTTTTCAATAGAGGCATTGAGTTATTAGCAGACTGTGAAAATAATTTTTGGACGTCCATCTGTACCTTATGAAATCCAAACTAAACTCACCTTCGAACTGTTAACTGAGACTTTCTCAAAAGCACCACTCACAAGCCTAGCTTTGCATTCACATCCTTAAAACAGTCACATGCAGAAGATCATACTGAGCTTTTATCAACCTGTTTGTCTCTCAAATGTAATCTTAATCTCTGTTTTCAGTGTGTAAGTTATGAATTACTTCTCGAATGTTCCCTTGTATTTTTGCAAGGAGTAAACAAATCAGCGCTTTCGAATTTTTATCATGGGAATCTTATCTTATGGTGTGAGCCATATATCTAAAGGACAGGCTTAAGAAGTGAACATTTGTGCGAAACATTTGTGAACATGAACAAGTGAACCTTTGAACATTGTGTGCGAAACACTCGTATCGTAGCGTCCCATTGATATCCATGTCGGCTCAAGGCTTGCTCTGCTACCGAAAACAACACCTTAGCTGAAACGGGAGCAATATTTACAGGTATGCAAAGCATTCGCTGAATTTATCAAGCAAACACATGACGAGTAGTGTATCTGTATGACCTGGGTGATGATTGGGGTTTTTAACTCTTCAGCAGAAAAAAGCACAGAGCTAGTCATAGGACTTGACTCTTTGGGGACTCTGTGTCACTGTATAGGAGTCACGAGACTAAGGAGATATAGTAATCTAGGAAAAAATATTCCTTATTTAAATCAGTTGAAAGAGCTTTAACTTTGAGGTAACTAAAAATAAGGAAAGAATATAACTTTTTCAGAGTTAACAGGACTTTTTGTCTGGAAGTTGTGGAACTTTGACAAAGGTATTTTATTTCCTTGTGTTTAT
Organism: Sympetrum striolatum; assembly: GCA_947579665.1. Lineage (NCBI taxonomy): Eukaryota > Metazoa > Arthropoda > Insecta > Odonata > Libellulidae > Sympetrum > Sympetrum striolatum. The sequence goes on along the minus strand of OX388343.1, from coordinate 114,362,410 downwards.
TCCTTATTTATTTCTCCTGATAATAAAACGGTTTTCAATTGGGAAAGTTAAACGAAAGGTTTGTAAAAGCAATCAATTCACAGTACTACACCAAATTATGCACATACATTCTAATAGAACATCAATGAAAGCAAAGAAGCTGATTGTTATTCCATGGTAAAAGTGAAGGAGTAATTGTGCTCTAAGTGACTCCTTCGTATCTCCCTCCTTTAAAATTAATAACAAATTTTAAAATTATCCAAGATTACTCAAAGAGGAACTTTTTAATTTCTTATTTCGTGAAAATTTCAACCGCATGGAATGAAATTTGCAAAAAGAGATTGATTTTTTATTAACACATCATATGTTATGGCAGGTAAATGGATAATAGTAAATGAGTTTTGTATAAATAACAAAAATGTCTCTATCTAAATGCAAAAGCTGAGCTAGCATAACAGATAATGTCCTCCATCTTTATTTTTCTCACTCTCTCTTCTCGAGAGAATGGCTTGCTCGCCCAAAACTTGACTTAGTTTTTTGTGTTAGGTCAGAGGTGGTTAACTTTTTTTTGCCCTTTGGCGTGCATATCTTGTGAATCAAAAACCTTCACAAAACCAAATCTGCTCGAGTATCAACTCTTTAAGGCCTACATCCCGAATAGTTTGATCCAGACGCTTGGGTTGGACACGTCACGGTTAGTGTCCCAGTCTTTGGGGCATAACACATAGTTCGATGCATGGCCTGTCATATCCACTGTGTCCAGCCGAATATCTGGAGGATACGGCAAAAGACTTATTTATCAATCTTCTCGTGGATCCAGAAACAGCAACAACATGACAAGGATGACTCGCTTGAAGATGCTAAGTGATAGGTTAGCGAAAGTGCCAGAGTTCAAAATCACCAAGCAAGCATCATACGGGCCTAGTAAGGTACGAACAGTGACAGAGGACAGCACCAACGAAGTAGTGAAGTAAGTATTGAGGCAGACCCATAGGACGTTTTATCCGCAATGTTGGAAATGGGGCAAACAGTGGTGTCTTATGAGCAAATGTTACAAGCCCTAGTAGACAGAATAGGAACCAACACCTTTGGAAAACTAGATTGGGTCTGAGAGATGGGGCAAACATTGATCCGGGACTGCCCCGAGGAATACAATCATTTTCGCAACCGTCAATACAGGACCAGTGATTTCGTTTAAGGGTCAATTAATGGAAGACCTTGTGCCATGCTGGTAGACATAGGCACGACTAGGATCTGACCCAAGAGCAAAAGAACAATACCAACTAATTGTTGGTAATACCAAATGGCCACTGACACTGCAACTAATGTGCATGGAGAAATGGACATCCCTCTGGCAAAAAGAATGGAATCATCTTATCCCTGAGATGGAAAATTGCATGATACTAGGAATGAACATCATGGGCAGCTGATTTCTTATTATATCTGAAGCATTGTGTGTTGAGGGTGGACAGTGAAGAACTGATCTTAAATCCTGAAGTCAGTGTTTTCATATGTTCAGTTCTTGCAAAAAATACAATTTTCGAAGCTGGCAGGGTATCATCATGTGATGTTAGAAGGAAGTCCACACAGTGGAAGAACCATTATGCTGTAACCGAAGAGTGGTGATGCACACCTTGGTTAGGGAAGGGGAAGCAAGTTATCACTACCAAAGACAAATCTCTGATCCGATTGATGAACATCAATTTGTACCCTGTGAAATTGGTTAGGGAATTGTTTTAGGAAATTGTGCACCAGTGTTGTCAATCCAGCATCAGATACCAACAATACAGACTGATTCTTCAACAAAGATCACTCCTAAGTTAGCCAGATTAATAGTGGAGACAAGCCATGGCAGAAGTATTAAGCGGAGGGAAATAATCTGTTCTTTCAGTATCGACATATGTTCGATGTCGACAAAAGAGTAAAAGGGAGAAGCGAAATTGTCTGACATACAATCGACACAGGAGATGCAAAACCTATTCTTCAACCGCATAGACGCTTACCACTGGCAAAATGTGAAGAACGAGTTCTTGAGGAGATGAAGGAGCCATCAAACAGCCCATGGGCGTCTCCAGTTGTCCTGGTAAAGAAAAAGGATGGATTGACATGATTTTGTGTGGATTACTGTTGACTTAACAACGTCACACGGAAGGGCAATCATCCATAACCAAGGATCGATGTTACATTGCAATTTGTTTACATACATCACCAAGTCTATTTCTATTAATTTACTTCCTTGTAATAGATTAGAGTTTAAAAAGCTCCAAATAGTGTAATGGTAATGTTTAACTCTAATGTATTAACACAGCCATGTTACTCTGCATCAATCGGGATTCACTGTGATGTATCTATCTTGCAATGACAGTTTTGCCAGAAATCCTGCGGGCATCATCAGTCTCTTGTCTTCATTTGGACCTGAAGACATCTGCAGGGTGGCCGGCAAAACTGTCGTCGCAAAGAAATGGTGGTGGATCCCAAAAGTGGCTCATTCCTTTTTAAGCTTTCATCAATAGAGATGGTTTGTTCTTTACTGGAACTAAAATTTTATTTACTTTGTCTATAAGTTCTGAACCAACAAATTTTTCCAAAAGATATGATAAAAAACCTGAAATCTCTTCTAATGAAACGAGCTTCTCTACTTTGAACCATCTCTGAATCTGAGATTAAACCTACTTCATGTGGATATTTTGCAGCAGTATTCAAGACTTAGTCAAATAAGAGAAAAATAAGCTATTTCTTAGAATCTTGATCCCCTGAGTTCTAACAGTTAATCTATACATTCTATTTGCCTTTCCTATCACATCTCAAATATGTACTTTACTCTTAATAATCTTTTTGTCCTTCTTTATTTTTTTTGCAATGCTTTCTGCAATCACAAGCGAATGCAATGCCTTAGGCTTCATCCACTGCGGCTCCTAACACTCGCATACACTTTTAGTTGGAACATATTTAATTAATCCTTCTTTGATTATGGGAAGAAACTATCCAACTATCATTTTGGTGATTTGGCAGAAAATCAAACAGAAATTGATGCCAAATTTTTCAAATTTGCTAACTTATTTGAGAGACCCTTATTGAGCAAGTTTGAACTCAAAAAGAAACATTTTTTGCAAAGTTATTAATGTTTTAAGTTTTTTAAATGGGCAAACAAGAGATCATTTGAAAGCTCATTATTTCTTTAATAAATATATAAGCTTTCTCGTTCTATTATTTTTCTAAGAAATTAAATGTGCCTTTCTTAAAACATTTACGCAAGTTCAACAATATATTTATATTTGCAACAAACTGTTTATTGAGATATTCATCCAATATAACCACAGAGCGCCAGAGTATAATATGTATTATTGAAATTTACATTCTTTTTTACTGTAGAAAACATTTTTTTAAATGTAGGATGGCAATGAGAACATAATGTAAACTTAATGTAGTAGTAGTATTGTTAAAAGTGCTTCAACAGGTCATACATTAGCTCCCACTGGGAACTGCAATCACCAAAAGCAAACGCACTGTCCACATGACTATCTGGGAGCCCTACACACTTAAGGTTTACCGAGTGGTGCACTCTGTGAGAGCGCCTCACCTCATTGGGTCTGTGCTCACTTAACAAGTCCACTTTGTAGATTTGTACACAGCTATGACTTCCATCTTTAGCTTTGTAATACGTGTAATTGTTCTCGATGGCAATTACTACGCATTTAAAAGACAAATCCACATTGAAAACATTATAAAATTGAGTAAACGTAACATCCATTTGTAAAGGTTCACACATCTATTTCAATTGTTACAGACTGTGGTTTTGTTCCTTTCAGTCGCAGACAGAGTTAACGTTTTGGATAGCTTTTAATTTTTCTGTAATGGAGTGCACACATGTTGATAATATTCCCTTTGCTGATTGTGCAGCAACAAATCTTTCTCTCTAAATCACTCTTAGATGATCAAAGTTTGAAAAGTAACCAAAGGACACCACTGCCTATCACCAAATATCATTTACTGTATTTAGACCCATAAAGTGGCAAAAGCACTCGTTAATGTAACTCTTGCACCCCAAAAATGTTGCTCTGCAAATTACACATACTTGCATTGGCAGCTTAAGACCATTACGATCTCACGGTCTGAAATGGTGTCAACTATAACGTGCCTAATTATCATTTGTGGGAGGGAAGTGGCTGGTAAATCAAGAATGTACTGAGTAATTCATTGACGATCCATTCACGCAATCATCACATTCACCTGAGCATGCAAGAGAACGTAACTTTCACCAAATTTTTCTCTGCTTTGAACATATTACATTCTACCAATCAATATGCAGTGGCTAATACTTTGTACTACCAGTTTAGTAAAACAATAATGGAAAGAAGGAGATAGCTATCAAAACAAACATACAGATATACTCTATATCAGTCTGTGTTAGTTCCTACCCTATTATACATAATAAAAAGTAAACCATGGCAAGTTAAATAAAGTATTACCCCGCATTTATGTTCCCCTCTTTAATGTTTTCTCGCTGTTTACAACACTTTATATTGGTGCCCTCAGATTTATTATGTTCACAATGTATTGAAATCCTCAAGTACGGAGAACAGGATACGGCTAGGGGCTTCACCCTTTATCAGTCTATTGCACTTGTAGCTTTCTTTCGAGTCATTTCCCAACTTTGTTATCTTTGACTTTTCTGAGCCTTCGATCTTCTGAGTTTGCCATTTTAGTTAGGAATGAAAATAAGGAAAGAAAGACCTTTTCAAAGAAGTTTTGGATTTTGGAGAGATACGTTTTGCGGAACACTCATTGCGCTTGAAAGAGAAATAGAGCTCTCTGTATCGACGCTGAATTCTATCGTGAACATCCGAATCAGAATGCGGACCAAAGAAGCGAAATTACGCTACTTACTCAAAGTACGAGGAATTGAAGGAGATGGTAAGACGCTGGTTCGAGACTAAAAGAGCAGCAGGCATTCCAGTTGATGGTGTGCTTGTAAGAGCGCTTAAGGTGGCCAGTATTTACGGAATCGAACATTTCAGCGCATTTAATTGATGGATCGACTGATTCGGAAATGACATTGATGATACAAAACTTGGGGTTCAATTTTGTAACTTACCGTATTTCCCAGCATGCACCCCAGTCTTTGGAATCAAAAGTTAGGAAAAAATTGTTTGTATTTTAAAGCAAGAGAATTATAACAGGGTGAAGAAAAACTAACATTTACAAATACCACAAGAAGACAAGATACCACAAAATACCATCATCTTGTGGTATTTGCAAAAGTTAGTTTTTCTTCACCCTGTTATTATGGAGCGATACCACCAAGTCAAGGCCGAAGTTTTTGATTCTACAAGAGAATTATATTCGTGATTCATGTTGGTAACATCAGTATCAGGAATCAAATAATATTTTTCTTTGCATTTCACCACATTAAAAAGAAAAGAGTTAGAGGTGGAAGCTGCAGAAAGACGTGCTAATAGCATAAATATTACATTACTTGATTCATTGCGTTGATTCTTTATGTTACGGAAATATTTTCAAGTTCTCCATTTTAATTACCAAATTTTCTTTAATTACCAGATATGTTAGGCGTTATCTTTACCAAAATATCAAAATCTGACAATATTAAAATGTGTAATGTGGATAAAATTCATATAGTGGAATAATATAGTATTAGCATTGAGTTAAGAAAAACTTCCACGTCGAAGATGCACTGCAATTTTGAGAGACTTATTTTGGGTAAAAAAACCACATCCTGGATGACAAGAAATACTGTAGTGTTACGTATTGAATTGAGCGGAATTGCCAGCCATCTTGGTACTTTCAACAAATGAAACAACAGTTTTCACGATGATTCATCTGAATTCCATATGTAAGTTACAAAATTGAACTCCAGGTCTTCTGTAGTTTAACTGATTTGCTTTTTCAAGGAATTTTTAAAACAAAGGCATAACATAATTTACAGAACTCTGCGGAGAATCAAATGTGGTGAGCAATAAAACTGGATCAGTGAATGAGAAGGAGATTGCAAGAGCTGACCAGAAAACATAAGCTCAGAGACATTTTTAACCTAGACGAAACTGGGCAATTTTTTAAAGTGAGTGCCTACCAAAACTTTGGCATTAAAAGGTGTTAAATGCCACGGTGGGAACATAGCAAAATGATGCTTACAGTGATGTTGAAAGCCAATGACAATGGCTCTGCAAACCTCCACCCCTTCATAAATGGAAAATCTAAAAAGCCTTGCTGCTTGAAATGTTGTCGCTTAAAAATATGTCATGTACTTATGTTACCAACCAAAAATCTTGGAAGACCTCTGATCTTTTTCTGCAGCAGCTGGCTGCTCTTTGATGCAAGAATGGGAGGGCAAAACAGGAAGATACTTCTGTTTGCAGATTGTTGCCCTGCCCACTGAGGTTTATTTGAAGAATGTGCAGCTGGAAATAATTTTTAGATAACTGTACAAGCAAGCTGCAGCTTATGGAGTAATATACTCCCCTAAGTCGCTGTATAGAAAGAATCTGGTATGTTTGTGTCAAATGGATGCTGGAAAGGAGACTGCATCTTGCAAGGTTTCAATCCTCCACTTCTTAGAAGGCTGTGAAGTACAATTACAAATTGCTTCACAAAAGCAGGATTCTTCCAGAATAGCATTGAAGCTCGACTACCACCAGAGCAAGAAGAAGGAAATGGGAAACAGCCAAACTGCACTTTTGAAGACCTTATGCAGGTGGATGATGCTGTGGTATCAGCAGAGAAGCATGGAGGAGTTTGTCACAGAACATACAGTAGAAGTCCATTATAATGAGCATGGCATATAATGAGGGTTGCTTATAGCGAGTGATTTTTTGGCCGCTGTCTGTCTCACTGCAAAAAGGATAGAGAGTTACATCCATTATAACGAGTAGTCATTCTGAAGCATCATTATAACGAGTGCCACGTTTCTACGATTGTCTTGCAGGAGGCATATCTCGGAACAGTCAATTGACATGAGAGACGAAGTCTGACAAGCCAACAGTAATCTGAGGTGCATCTCTTCAAACGGTAGAAAAGTATTAAATGCAAAAATTATCATCACCTAATTCATTGATTTGTTTTCCACGAGTCGCCTCACCCTTCCTCGGCAAAGATGCTTCAGAGAGCTTTGATTAGAAACTTCTCACGAGTTTCACTCTCCCCTTTATCCCTCTGTACATCTTATCACCCTGTCTCTTGTTTCTTTTTGGTGACGACCCCTCTAGTCAGCACCAGAATTTTTAATTGAGTTCCCATTATATTGGCATCCACCCATGGGATTTGTTTTCATACAAAGCTTGGCAACAAATTGTCATCGTTATTTGTCAACGATTATTGAGGAATAATTTTCCACATTTTATATTAGTGGACGCAGTTTTGATATGATGCATAAAACAATAAAACAATGTATTAACTTGAAAATAGCGTGCCATCGTAAGTAATGGGCACCCTGAAATTCGAGCCTCGGACATCGAAAAATCATTTGCAAATGTATGCAGTCACACCAATCACTGCCCCTTATACATCTCTACTACACAGGCATTCGCTAAAATATGCATATGCGTATACAATGTATACAAAATGTCGATACTCGTCTATGCCAAAATTTCTGTTATTGCCAATTCAAAATCATTCATTTTAAAAGTTTGATGGACTAGCCAACTCCCTTTCAATTAAAACCTATTGGCTAACAGTATCATATATAGTGCAAACATCAATACAGTATAAGCACATGTATACAATCCAAACATTGATAGCGGATTGGTGGAACATTTGACAAGTTATGTGGAACCAGTGTGAGCCGAGGATGGGGCCAGCCCCATGCTACGGGGCATGCCAATTTGCCATGAGCAGTTCTGTGCCCAAATCTAGTTAGCCGTTGATTCTGACGTACCGATTTTTTAACAGAAAAAAAGACCTAAAAGAGTGTGTGTTATTTTTGAGTAAATAAGATATTTTTGACGCAATAGGTGCAAAACAGCAATGATTAGCTACCACTACAAGCAACCATGTGAAGGAATTGATGAGGAAAGAAGGTGCTACAAAACAGCTTAATTTTGCTTAATTTGCCTCATTTTCTAGTCCCACTGAAGGCATCTCAGCCACCTTCAGAGGCATATAAATGCCTTATTGAGGCTTGATTATCAGTTTTCTTTGCAAGTGACATATTTTTACCCATAAATAGGGTCCTCTAACCAAGAAAACAGTTATGACAATTTTGATGTTTTTGTCAAAATTTTGAACCTTCGATAATAGTAATGTCTATGTGGATGGGCCACTTCTTCCGGGTATTACATTTGGATCAGGAGAAAAGTGGCACTCTAGTGTGCACCTAGGAAAAATCCCAAGGAAAAACTGAATTGAAAAAAGTTGCCCTTACACACTAAGTTCCCAAAATGGCTTGTTAGAGTGGCCAGGTAGCTTAATTGGTTAAAGCATCCTCCCGGATAGTGGATGATCCCAAGTTTGATGCCCGTCAGATTAAGTCCATCTTTCCTTGGGATTTATCTTAGAAAGACGAAGGGAGGAAGGAAAAGTTTCCTGGAAAAATGTATGATAGGATTAAAAATATGCAGACCTGGACTTCCATCCTCTGAGGGATACCATCATACTCCCTCAACAGTATAGTTTTAGAAAGGGGAAGACAAACTGTTCTGCCCTGTATTACTTTGTAGCCTCCACATTAAATGCTTTAGAGGAGAAAAAGGCATACTGCTAGTGTTATTTTAGAAAAGCGTTTGACCGATCACGATATACTACTTGCAAAACTCTACATGACTATTACAGACTTGGCTTATGATTGGTTTAAATCTCACCTATAGAACCCCAAAAAGTCACACTGAAAGTGTAACTAATACCTACAAAGAAAGGTCCTAATGAGGTCTTTTCTTCACCTAGACAAGTGAGAATAAGGGTTCCATAATGTTCAATTTTAGGCCCTTTTTAATGCATACAACAGGTAGTAATCTAAAGTATTTCAAAAGTGTATTTTTTGCTGATGATACAAACTTGCTGCTGTGGGGTCATTCACGACTGGACTGGAAAAATTTGACCTTACAATGACGTCACTACAGAAATGGTTATGAGTAGATTTTCTTACAGTGAACACTGAAAAAACTGTTTACATAAACTTCAGCAAGTCATGTAACCTAATGGCTAACATTGAAAATAATGACAACAAATTTATTAATAAGGTTTCATTTCTTGGAGTTAGCCTAGAATCATGCTTAAAATGGTCAATACATACAAATAATTTTATAATTAGACTTAGTAAATTTGTATATCAATTAAGGGTTTTGAAAAATACCATAAGCTTAAGGATATTAAGAACTGTGTACTTTGAAAATTTCCTCAATGTGATGTGTTATGGCATTATAGTAAGGGGCTCCTCTCAGATGATGTTTTTTAAGTACAAAAACAAGCTATCAGAGCATTAACTGACCTGAAACCCTGGGTTTCCTGTACATATTATTTCAAAGTAAAAATTATTCCTCTACCCTCAGTTTATCTATGTGAAACCATTCTCAAAATTAAAAATAATATGGGGTCTATGGCTCTTGATTCCAAGATGCTCACCAAACAAGATCTAGAAATGATATTCATTTGGGAAAAAAAGAATTGAATAAAAAGGAATAAATTAATAAAGAGGTTAACATTATCTAGCGATGTTGCAAAAACACATCAACTTTATCAAACGGATAAATTTTACCTCTGGATAACTATAAGTTGGAGTTTGCAGGAACCAGCCATAAAGGGTAGAATTTCATGTCAAGAGGATCCAACATTGTCATAAAACGTATAAATCCATATATCTATTCCATCCGTTTGCAAAAGTTGGGTTCTCAAAGAAAAGGTCATTCAACTTGCTCCAATGGAAATGATACCAAAGGCCCTAATACCACGTTAGACTCGAGGGAGGAAGGAGGCCAAACGTTCAATGTTTTCATGCTTACTGATCTGTCCTTTCTCCTTAATGTTATGAAGTTCTTATTAAGTATTAACACCTTATTAGATCTGTGTGCATTATTTAGGCCCAAGTGCACCAATCTCGGTTAAGGCTTAACTGGGGTTAAATTCTTAACTAACTGCGATTAAGGCTATTTTCACGTTCACCAACCTCGGTTAGCATTAACCTGGCAGCTGACCGCGGTTAAAATTTAACCGGCCAAAATCGACCGGTTAAGTTACTTAATCGGTGTAGCAACAAGAGTAGTAAACAATTACGGGGCTTCAGTTTGATAATTTGAAGATGAACTCCTGTATTTAGATTATTTACAAAACCACAATAATTTACAGCGTAGAAACCATGACGCTAGGGTGAATCATTTCGATATTTTAAGTGAAACTAAATTCTACAAAAGATATATGTTGAGGAAAGAAACAGTGCTTTCCCTCTTAGATAATAATCGCCATCATCTTGAATATCCAAGCCAAAGAAACAATCCTCTTTCGCCGATGGATAAACTTTTGACTGCATTGAGATTTTGCGCCACAGGTGCGTTTCACATGCTGATAGGAGATTATTACGGAATACACCGAACTACTGCTTTACGTGCAATAGACGAGGTATCGGTGGCACTTGTGAGACGTTTGCTTCAGTTCGTGCGCTTTCCAAATCCTCTGCGAGAACGAAGAGCTGCGATGGATGGCTTTTACGACATCGCTAATTTCCCTGGTGTTTTGGGTGCCATAGATGAATAAAATCACCAGGCGGTGATAACGCAGAAACCTTTCGTAATAGGAAAGGTTATTTTTCAATAAATGTACACCTTAAGAACCATATAAATTCACTCCTGTTATTTTAAAATTTAAGCAAGCTAAAGAAGTTACTTGGATAAGGTTAAAATTAGTGAAAAAATTAAGTTATACATGTATTTCAACTGCACATTCTTATTGCTGTTACAAATGTATTTCATTCTCTTTAAAATACTTGCAAATATCGAAGATACGAAACATTGGTAAAATTCAAAGGCATGCGAAATGAAGAGCCACTGGTGATAAGTATTTCATTGTATATGATAAAATTATAAGAAATTTCGCTTAAATAATGTTTATTAAATTGATTTAACTATTATTTAATTTAATATAATATCCCCTCAATCATCAGGAAGGGAATTGAATTCTGTGGCAATCTTTCGCCATACCAACTCTTTCTCTTTCAACAATTTCCCATCTGTCTTCTTGTTCACAACAACGCCCTTTCGTCTAGTAGCCAAATCAATGAGAAGATCACTTGCTAAAATTAGGAGTTCTTTGCCTCTTTCTATCATTTACGTCCATCTCTAGTAGCGATTATTTACTATTTGTTCCACAGATATCACTATTTACTAGTGGTCCAATAAACCAACAACAAAGACAAATGAATTGTGATATACTGTTAGGCGAGCACTAAGCGGCACTCAACGTATTCTCGGCAACATTAATCAGCTGCGAGCAAACCATTGGTTACAAAAACCTCGGTTACTGTTGGTGCACTCCAACTTAAGTTGACCGCCGTTAATATTTTACCGCGGTCAGCTGACGGCGGATTAAATCGAGATTGGTGCACTCGGGCCTTCGCCTGATAGGTAGTAATCATCAAATGATTCATTTTTTTGTGAAAATTTCTGTGGTCTTTTTCTATGGACACTACATTGCTATGGAAAACATAACTTGTCATCTTTCCATTGTCGTGTTCTGAATTTAAAAAAATCAAATCAGCCGAAATCTGAAATGGTTTCATACATTCCACAGATGTTAATAACCAGGGATAAAGCCCATGAGCCAAAAGAGAAACATACAGAACACATTCAGTGTTAATAAAAGTTAATCAATTGGATATTGGGTACAAGAATGGAGATATTCTACTCAAGTCCATTTGCGAGTAATAACGTAAAATATACAACAAAAGAAAATTAAAATAAGACGAGAGAACTAATAGTAACAGTAGACTTTTCCCTACATATTTAGCTTGCATTGGTTTGTATTGTAGGGTTGCCTATACTCTGATTATAAAAATGTGGCTCATTTTGATATCACTATCATGCACACATGCGTGCATCACATTCTCGTCAATATGCCAAAAGTATGAGTCCTTGTAAGAACTGAACAATACCACTCTGCTTTGGTACCAAACAATTACACAATTTTTACTGCTATAGCATCTTCAAATGTGTTTTTGAATCTAAATTTTGAATAATTATTAAATTCCGAACAAAATCATTTCAATTGCAATACCCCAGATTTACTAGATATATAAATTCACAGATTGTATAGGAAGGCAACCTATCACAATAAAAGATATGGAGGCAAGTAAAAGAACTAAAATATGATGTTGTCGTCTAAGAGATGACAAAGAGGCACTGAGATATTAAAAGAAAAGATTCAGCCTATGCATTAACTATAGACATCAAACAGCTACAAAAATTTAAAATAAATTTGCAATATTTCAAAGAATAAAGCTACCACTGATCTTATAACTAGTTACTGGGTTGAATTACCAAATTTGAATTAACTGTAGAGGTTATGAATTTGGTAATTAAACAAGTAAATAATGAACATATTATGTTAAGATAAGGGTCACTACAAAGAAAGTTCACTGTTTATACATTCTTAGATTGAATATTATTTATTAGGGGGCTCCCAGATAGTCATGTGGACAGCACGTTTGCCGTTTTGTGAAAGCAGTGCCGGGTTTCAATCCCGAAGAGAACCAATGTGCAAATTGACCTAAGCTGTCGAAGAACTTTTAACAGTATAACTACTACTATTATTTATTAGGGTCTGAGTCTATAAAAAATAAATAGATGTGCAAAAACTGTATCAACCTGAGTCACCTCCTAATGGTGTTGATGATGGCTAAGCTTTTTTAATAATGTTAATGAATACTATAAGAAATCAAAAGTGTAAAATAAAACAGTTATTGCCAACAAATCTATCGAAGCGCACATTCTTACATTTGTTTGTTCCTCACAGATAATACGATGGAAATCACAAATAATTAAAAATTATGAAAAATCAACAACAAACAATAGATAAACCAGAAAAATCTTAACTAAAAATCAATTTTCTTTCCACTTTGGGCTAAATGAGTATTTCTGCTAGTTCTTAACTAAACCATTTAATTCGGATGGATCATAAATAAGATATAAAGAAGCAGAACTGAGATTCACTATAAAAAATTGAATCCTGGCCATGAGAGCACGTGCTTTAAACACTTACAAGCAGCACTTGTATTGCTTCCCTCTGAAGTGGAATGTCTTAGAAGCTCCTCCTGCAGATCGGACATCCACTGTGTCACATGACAGCTCTGCACACGACTAGAGAAAGCAGGGAAGCAGGCGGAGAGGACCTCTATGAACGCCTCAGCATCAAATATTCCCTCCACAACTCCACTGGCAGCTACTTCCTCCACTATGCTCACCACATAACTCAGTACAAATTCATCCAGGCAACTAAAATGAGAAAAAAATCTTTCACTCGAAAGAATGGACCACAGACGTGCATGCACACACTTGTATTTGAAATGGCTGACAAACCTGTAAAATCTAAACAACCCTCTGATTACATCTGGTTCAATTTTTCTTCAATAATCAGAACTTCTCTAATGGATACGGGAAGATCCCAATTACATCCATTTTAATAATTATCGCCATTTACAAACACATACATAACCATTACCTAGCCAGGACTTGAACTTGGCGTTGGAGTGATAGCCCGCTCACCACTCTGCCTGCGAGCAGCTTAAATTTGCTTCTGCTTAAATAACACTGGTTTGCAAAATTAAACTTTTTTCTGTTACACAAAGTAAAATACCTGATCTGAAAATACATTTTTACGCTGAACTGAAATACATAAAAGGTTTTAGTCCATCACAATGTGTTATTACGGCAATTGTACGTTTATTTTCTAATAAAGAATCGGGACTATATGGTTGCCTGGAGCCACGTGCCCTCCGAGGCCAATCCGGCCCCTCACGAGATGCCTTTTTTGTACTCCCACGTAGCCATATTGGCGAATTGGGAGTATATATAGGAGGCGAGGGCCTTGTGAGAGTGGTTCATTAGTCTGAGTGCGGAGGAGACGCGACTCCAATAATTATCCAGAAAACCGAAAAATTCTGCATTTTCTGATATTTATCAGTTGTTTGTAGAAAAACATGCTCTGATCCAAACATATTAACGAATTAAAACTCAAGATACTGATCAGAATTTAATCTCAGAAAGCTGATACAACTTTCCTTCCATCTGGGTTCATGGCAAGGGGCCCTAGAATTTAAAAAAACAATTTTGTCATAGTTTTAGTTTGTCTTTGTCACTTTAGTGAACACATTTGTTGATTAAAAAAACTAATTTATATTAAAAACTCACATTTATAACAAAACATGCAGATGAACATTCCCCACCCAGAAATATAGTGTATTTTTTTTTCATTTACTTCCATCCAGGCTTAAGAGAAGGCGTTGATTCCGAGCACGAAAGGTTGAAAGATAGTCACTGTGCATAAAAGAAATGACTAAAATAAAAATAAGCCCAATTTAAGAAAAAATACCATAAATATTTCCTCCCTGGTTTTCTGCATAACTTTACATAATTTTAATGTAACTGAGTAACATAAAAGCACTTCTTAACAACCAAAGTTAGTTGCCGTTTTTGCAATTTCAGGGTAAACTCTCCAAAAATATTAATAAAAAATCAGTGCTATATACAACATACGAGGCATGTTTTCTTTTAAATTTACTTAGTACAATACTTCACGAACCAAGATGAATAACTCAATTCTGCGACATCATCGCAATACGATTATATGTATTGGAAAAAGAAAAGTGTAGATGCACACGAAATTTTGGCTTGCAGAGGTCCATCAAAGGAAAATACCAAAGCTTTAGGGCTTTCACTGTTTCTATTATCCATTGCATCATTTGCCATATACCAAACATCTCCAGACCTTATCCCCTTACCCATTCTTTCCTGCTAAGAGTCCCTTTGCCCATTAGACCTGTAGCGATACTCTGCGTATCGCCACCGCGCCCGCTGCGTTATCTCTCTATTGTTGGTTGTTATTTTGGTTACAAATAACAAGTATTGTTGACTTGGAACTCGGAGAATAAAAACGATCTTAAAACTCGTACTTTGATAGTCGTCGTAAGGTTAAGGAATGGTTGTCTGTGTATGTTTTTGTGTGTGTGATATTAATAAATAAAGAAAATGCAAAAAAAGGAATAAAACTAAGAAAAGGGGTTAATTGGAGGATAAGCCTTCCTAGGCTAAAATTTGCCCAAAAAGTAAGACGGCATTATCATTACTATTATTAACAGTTCCCAGTATTTATATATATATATATATATTACAATGTTATGTATGTTAAAAAACACAACGATGAATTCAGCAAGAATAGTTCCATTCATACTTATCAGACAAGAAAAAGGTTATGATTTGCATGTTTCCAGTAGCAGTAATGACCTTAAAAGGACAAAGGGCAATGGCAATAAAACTCTTCAACCACCTCCCACATAAATAAAACATTTAGGGAATTCTGTGATGTTTAAAAACGGAGTAGCAAAATTGTTAATTTCCCATTGCTTTTACAGCACTAAAGAGTTTTTAGAACTCAAAATAATGTAATTTTGAACAACATATTGTAAGCTTTAGTTTGTATACGTTACAAGTAAAATGCTGCTTGCATACTGCAAGCATATGGTGTAATATATAATATATATAGATAAATGCATCCAAAGTGTCAACTATCTGTATTCAAGATAAAGACTCTGAAAGAATTCTGAAAATTCAACCAATCTGTTTTAAATGGGAGATATGTTTACCGTCCGACATCGAACCCCGGTCTTTCTGGCGATACTTACTATGCAGCACAACAGAAGATCGCCATCTCTAACTATGTGTGAAAATTCAAGCAGAAATATTGGCTGCAACTGCCTCAAAAGACATCCTACTTTTCCTATATATTCCTTATGAGAGAAATTTTAATGTGCTCTGGCATTGAACCCAGGAATAGTATGGATTTATCAATTTTTTTCCTTAAACCTATGCTTAATATCTTCCATATAAGCAAGAACTCCCTATCATCTCAATAAGTGCATCAAAACTAATAATGAAAAACTACCCCAATGTATTTTAAATGGGAGATTTTTGCTTCGTCCTAGCATCGAACCCAGGATATTTTCTGTAAAAGTCATTAATGTTTTTGATAGATCATGACCATATCTGCAGGCTCCTTAAGTTTGAATTCTCTACCTATCTGGGAATTATTTTTTTGAAATTCCCGAAATCAAAGCAATACATTAAAATGGAAAAAATCAGGTCTTTGGGGCCCTCTGGCATCGAACCCATGACACTGAGGTTCAAATTCACCTTTTTCCTTGTTTCATGTTAGGGCGTACACGCTGTAAAACTTTCAAGTCAATGACACTTGTGGTTTAGCCTGTGAATTAGTATCCATATACCTATATGTATGAATGGATCCAGAGAAGGAATTATATATAAAGGATACATTACTTTATTTTCTTTTCCTTTTTGTACTATTATGATTGTTCTTATCATTGACGTGTCTTATAAACATAATCTTTGTATTATTGTTTCTTTGGACAAATAAAATTATTGTTATTACTATTACTATTATTATTGAGCCAGAGGTCTCAGTAATATAACGGGAAAAACAATTTGATGAGGCGGAATGAGGGATTCATCCACAATCCGTGCAACTGCTGTGCGAATCACACTTTTTAGTCTCCTTTTACATCTGATTTTTAACTTTTTAAATCCGAAGCAACATATTGTCTGATAATATGGCCAAATAATTGGGATACTTAAGTATCATACCATACTATGAAAAAAAATATATGAAATAAATTTCGGTAATGCTATTCTATCTTAAATAAAATTACTGTGATCAATCCTAACTTGGTGGAATTTTGTAGAAACCTTAAAAGAAAAAAAAATTCGTCTACATTGAAATTGGTCAAGAGAAATATAAAGTTACCACTCCTCTTTACCAATCTTCTCCTCATTCCCTTATCTATCAGTTCCCTTCTTTCCTTGTTTGTGCATCTCAACAATAATCAAGTTGGAATCCAACTGTCCATAATCTCGCCCTGAATAAATTATTATTATAATCCTGAATGTTATGTCCTAAATGTTTACATTTCCAAGAGTAAAATATAATAGCAATATTTCACTGACTTCAGTACTTCCATCACTCCTTTATCTTTAACATTTCAAGCTTCTTTTGCCATTTCCTCTTCACATGTATCAATGAGAGATAAAGGACAGCTTTCTTTCCTAACCCATTCAGATTCCCTTACAGCAATCTCAGCTTGAGCTGATTGATTAAAGAAAAATTCATCTTTCTTTCCAACGTCATGCAATATTTTTTGTAGCTGAGAGAAAACCCTGTGACTTAGGCACCAGGGGCCCAAACTAGATAGGGACCTGACATTTGGCTGTTTTCATATTATACAGACGCATTTGGGAAATGAAATGGGCCCAAACTCTATCAGCTACCTAGGCCCTGAACTTCCTATCTGTGGCCCTGATTGGACTATATCAAAAGCTTCTTTAAAATCAACAAACATGCTTCATTCTTAAATTTGAGTGGCTTTGTTTTACAAATACTCTCATCGCTGCAAATTTTAATAGTCATTCCTCTCTGAAAACATAACTGATGCTATTTCATTTTCTTCTTAGTCTCACCATCAGATTTTCCATTCAGATCGCACAAAATAACAATTTCAAAATAAAAACCATAATCAGTAGGCTAGCAAAACGGTGATTAACGTTCTAAAACACAGTAATAGCATGCATTATGAAGCAGAAGTTAATGACATCATTACAACCAGACAATAAGAGACGCATTATCAATGGAGAGGTGTAAACATGATATATTTCCTGCTTATATTATGGTTAGAAATGCAGTTTTCAAAAAATAATTTTTGGCATCATTTTTGATATCGTTTCGCCAACAAAAGGTGAAACTGCAACATGAGAATTCAAACGTGATCCTCAGTTTATTCTATTGCATCGGACTTCACATGAACAAGCTACAAAGAAGCTAGTTTTACATTGGGCAATTTTCAAATGGAGTAGGAAGATTTTTGATGCAAAGTATTTACGCTGGATGAAACTTCTCTCATTTAACATAGTATTATAATTAAATCCGCACATTATAAATAAATCGCTAAATGGAAACTACCACCCCAAACTTTTTCTTGATATACGTCATTTCATTTCCTTTCCTTCTGTAATTAACTTCCAGCTAAATAATTATTAACGTCGAGAAGATTGTATATGAGAATAGAGCACAGCATACGAAAGTTTTTATGAAAGGAATAAAGGGTGACCAACCCTCAGCCTTTCGTACCCAATCAAGATTCTTTCTGACAGCTTTGTAAGAGATACCTGGAGAACGATGATGGAAGGCTATCCATTACAAAATAAATGTAACATTTATAAACGAATATTCTTAACATGGTATAACGTTACCTTAATTGAGCATTAGGAATATGCTGCTTCAAAAACTGAAAAAGAGCTTCTTTCACTAGTCCTTCTTGTTCCACTGCAGTGCTCATTCTAGAACAAAACAATAAAGAGAGATATTAATTTAGACTGGAATAGATAATTGAAAAGCATTAATGGGTTGAGTGAAAGACGATAAAATTAACTTGTATACAATGGCTCAATGTACATGTAATATTTATTTATGCTAAACGCAAATTAAGAACAAATCGTCTGCTATTTTTTTATTCTATCATTTACCTTCCAAATAAATCTCACGAGATATAGCTTCAAATACACTGTATTCGAGAAATGCATATATTAAGTAATGAATTCTCAAACCTTGTATAGTTACTCAGTAAAACAAAGTAGATAAAAACTTTTTGCCTGCTGAACAGCGTCACCCCTTCTAACACCACAATCTATCGCGTTTCGTAACAGATGAAGTTGTTGCAGCGCTTTCGGACCATTGTAGTGAGCGCGCATGTGACCCTATCTTGAATTTGTGCAGTCGATTGGAGTGTGACATATTTTAATTTCTTTATGTTCCAAATGTTAGTCTAATGGAAATTTGATCAATTTAAACTCGCCCCATAAAATACTAGCTACCAAAATAAGTTCGTGCACAACATCTTAATACTTTTTATGCACATGCTGATACCGTAAAATTACATGGTTTTCGTAATCCCTCAGAATTTCATTCATCTTCAATATTAGTTATTCTTTCTCTCTACCGTTAGTATCGAACTGTTCCTTTTTGCGAAGTTACATCATACAGAGTTTGTTAAAAGAGAGAGCGTATTTTTCCTTCGTAAAACTTTCTATCATGCCAATTCATTTGTTTAACATTGATTGAATTGAGCCAGATGAAAAATCCAGTCAACTTTTACTTTTAAGAGTGGCCACTTTCATCCATATTTTAACACAATAAATAATAAAGTATCTATGGGAAATATTTGCTAAACTCTTCAGTTATATATATTGTTATAGATCTTGTTCTTTTTTCAAATTTTGACAATATACTAAATTATTAATTATATGAACAATATATGTATGTTATATGTACTAACTTAATATGCATCTGCGAAAACTTGATGAAGGATGTTCCATGTTTCTGCAACAAAATTGAAGTGGTGGATCATACGTAGTACTTGGGAGTTATAATTGATGACAAGTTAAACGAGGTTTCATATGTCATATTTAGCCTCTCTTTTGAAGAAATTATTATGCAATTTTTTTTTCTTACAACAAGTACTGGACATAAAGGTGCTAAAGTTGGTTTATTATGCATTGGTACAACCAATACTAACATATGGAATTCTCGTTTGGGGTGGGGCTGCAGATTCTTTATGAAAACCTATTTTTATTCTGCAAAAATGAATAGTTAAAAATATTCTTAATCAGCCGAAAATATATCCCTCCACAACATTGTACCAAGATTTTGATGGTATGACCGTGAAACAGATGTATATATTTAATGTAATAAAGTATTTAAAAGGTAAAAAAGTTATTATGCGGACTGTTAATCACGCTTATGAGACTAGAGCCAAATTTAATAAAAATGTAGAAATAATAAGTTGCAAACTCAGTAGGACACAACATTTACCTTTCATAGTAAGAAACGTGTTTAATGTATGCACCTCAGAAGTAAGGACATTAATGAAAAAAAAGACGCAGAGGTCTAAAAATGAATATAAAAAATTGTTAACTGGATAAAATACAATTTTTTTGATAATATAAGAAAATTATATTTGGACAAAACAAATGACTTAAATTAAGAAATGGGTACTAATGTAAACAATATTTTATATAAAATTAAGATTTTTATTGTATATTGTATGTATATTTTTTGTATGATTTATATTGTATACTGAATGTATATCCTGTATTTTATATTTATATATGTATTTTTTGTATTATTTATATTGTAATTGGATATATATCTTGTATTTTTATATTTAAATTTAACATTGACTGCATCATGTAAAGAAATTAGTAAATTTTAGTAATAACAAGACATGTATGATTCTAACAACTTAGAGCCAGACAAGGTATTCTACCTTTTGGCTCTACTTTTGTATTGTAAAACATTTTTTATATTTCAAATTATTTTGTAAAGCAAAGGTAATTGAAATTAAATAATAAATATCATATCAGGAAGTGTCAATTCCTGGGTACTTTAGTGGTACTGCTTATTGTCGTTCTGTACATAGAAATGGTGGTGTTGTAATCTTTGCCAAAATTGGAATTGAATTGCAATCTATTTACTTCAGTTCATTAAATCAGGAACTTATTTTTGAATTTGCTGCCATAAGTTTCAAGTTTGGTGATAACAAAAGCTATGTTATTGTTTTATATCGCTCACCCTTAGCATGCCTCACCTCTTTTTGTGAAAACCTTATAATCTCCTCTGTACCCTTCTGAACCAAGCAACTATGCCTTCTGTATTTATAACTGGTGATTTTAATGTAAATTTCCTGCAAATAAGTAGCAATTTCACTAAACTTATGAACATCTTTAGTTATTTCAACATGGTACCTCTCGTGAATGAACCTACTAGAGAATCTCCAGCATTTCTTCTTGATATAACTTCTTTGCTAATTACAATATATCAAGTATCCTCTGCATCAAGTACACCTCTATTTTTGATCCCTTATTATCAGATCACTTTGCTATTCTCTCCAGGGTCACCTACAATGCAATTCACCCTAATTCATGCTCCCAATTCAAAAGAATTTTTAGTAGGTCTAAATCCTAAATAATCTCTTATCTCCTACAGCGTGAGGATTGGTCTCCCATTTATAATGCTAAATCATTCAACACAGGTTTCAATGTGATCAATCATAAATTTTTATATCTTTTTAATACTTCTTATCCCTTGCTAAAGTTAAATTCTTACGTAAACTTGGTAATAAATGGATTACGTCTGATATTTGAGAGTTATCCAGAGTGATAATAAATCTTCACCAGTCATATAACCATCATGTTGATGGGCCATGTCAACTCAAACACCCATTTTACCTCACCATTTCAGATTTCCTTAACATTTGGTATACTTATACTTCTTGCTAATAATAAAAAAATACCAGATTTTTATCTCAAACCCTTTCCGAGGTATGGCTATGTAAAGTTTTCAAAAACTTGCCAAAAAGACATGAACATTTATTTTTTAAATCCCTCTAGAAACTGTTCCAGTTCATCCAGAAAGCTGGAAGAGGTGTCATTTTACAGCATTTGAAATGCTCTTTCAAATTATATGCAACATGACAAGGGTATTAATGAAAAAAGTTTTTTTATCCATGTAAATAATTTATTTAAATTATTTTCCAAAAAGTGCATAATTTAAAATTCTCAAAATACTAGTATAAATACTTAGTACTGTTGTGAATCATACAGTAAAATATGAAAGTGGGGTCTTAATGGGTTCATTGTTAAAAAAAATACTTCTGTTGCTGGCTTTCCAATATCACCCAATTTTGTTAAGACAATGTCTCTGCTGGCTGACCAAGTTTGTTCCAATGTATACATGCATGGAGTGTTTGTAAGCAAGTTGTAACAAGCACAGTCTTGTCTTCAGCAATGATTTTGCTGTCTGTACAATCATTCTGTGATCAGATCCTTTACTGGAAGGATGTGCTGTGTGCTGTTTCCTTTTAAGGCAGATAACTGAACTTTCATATTTTAAGCCATTACTAGTGCCATTATGTTAGTGTAGTGTTATTCCTCAAGTAAATTAATTAAATCTGTATCTAATATACTTTGTGTATTCATATACAATTTAGTAGTTTACTGAAAATTAAAACTATGAATTGAAGTGTGTTTAAAGTGAATTTTGTGCCAATATGGGACCTAGTACTGTAAGAGTGTGGTGTTATAATTCAGTGAGAAAAGCAAATCATTTCATTAGACACAGAAAAAACTGAGAAATGTCCGGGCATGGATGACTGGATTATTTCCACAAATGCCTATTGGCTCCATGATTTGTCATACTTGCAGAAAATATGTAACAAAGTTTAAAAATAATGAGCCAAGTACTAGTGCTAGAAATCTGAAGCTGAGGATTCTTCTGGATTGGAGGAACTCATCCAGGACAAAGACCCTGACTTCACTTCAACATCAATGGCTGTCACTTAACACATCACTTCAAGAGCTACGTGAGTCCCTCATCGACTCAAAAAAAATTACAACTAAGCACTATGCGACAGTGAAAGTGAAAAAAATCTCTTCAGCAATGAAACGTAACCTTTTTGCTGCTGCTGAAACTTCTTCATCGGATAATGAAGCCGATATTGATGAATCGGTTCTTCAAAATCTTAAATCTAACTTTTTGAGTTCTACAGATAGGGCAAAAAAATAATGATACTTACAAGTTTACCAGAAAAGTGGAGTATGAGGAAGATGATGAGAGAGTTTAATGCCCCGAATTTTATAGTTCGGCAGTCAAAAAAAATTTTGAGAGAAAAAGGTTTTATGGAAGGTCCAAACTCCAAACCGGGACAAAAATTTACCATCAGAAATTGTTCAATGTTTTATAAAAGTGATGAGGTAAGTAGGGCAATTCCAGGTATGAGGGATTGTGTAACAGCTACAAAACCAGATGGAAATAAGACTAAAATTTCGAAAAGACTTATTTTATGCAATCTAAAGGAAGCTTACAAACATTTCAAGGACAAGTTTCCTAACATTAAAATAGGTTTCTCTAAGTTTGCTGTGCTGAGACCCATAGAGTGCATTTTAGCTGGGCAGAGTGGCACACACACTGTTTGTGTGTACACAACTCATCAAAACATTAAGTTAATGATAGAGAATGCCAAACTAAATATGGTAACAAATGGAAACCTAAAAAATTACAAGCAATGTATTACAAAAATGCTTTGTAACCCATCATCAATTGATTGCAACATGGGATATTGTGAATATTAAAATGTTACAAGACTCTTATGATGAAAATTTAATTGAAAAAGTTCAATTTCAACAGTGGGTGTAGGTTGACCACTGTAATCTGGAAACCTTGGAAAAAACTTCCGAAAAGTTTATTGATTTATTCTGTAGTAAGATATGTCTGCTTAGATTAGGCATGACTTTATTGTCAAGCAACAAAGAGCATTCCTTAAAAACACTAAAGTAAATCTTTATGATTCAGAATTTGTTGTTACTTATGATTCTTCCAAAAATTATAGTATAGTTCTTCAGGATGAATCCCAGAGTTATCACTGGACAAGCCAACAGATTACTATACATCCTTTTGTTATATATTACGAACAAGAAGACAAAATTGAATATTTGAGCTTTGTCATTATTTCAGACTGCCTACAGCACAACACAGCAGCTGTTTATACATTTAAAAAGAAGCTTATTTCTTATTTAACAAACAAATTTCAAAAGCTTCCAAAAAAGATTTTTTATTTTTCTGACGGTTCGGCCCCTTAGTATAAAAATAAGAAAAATTTCCTGAACCTTTGCCTTCACGGGGAAAATTTTAATATAAAAGCTGAGTGGCACTTTACACTACATGGGAGAGGGCCATGCGATGGAGTAAGCGGTTCTGTAAAAAGACTGGCAGCTCGCGCTAGTTTGCAACGGCCATATGACAACCAAATCCAAACCCCACAAGATCTATTTTAGTGGGCAGTAGAAAACATACCATCGGTAGATTTTGCCTTTTCCACTCAAGAGGATTATGCTGTTTCAGAAATATTCCTGGAAAGCCATTTTGAACGAGCACTGACCATTAAAGGTACACAACAGTTCCATGCATTCATTCCCAAGACTAAATCAAAACTACTAGTGAAACACTTTTCAGATGACATGCAGGATTGGGAGATGAATGTGGCTAAACCAGTGGACACACTGAAGTTAGAAGACGTTTCAGGCTATGTCACCACTGTATATGACAAAAGCTGGTGGCTTGGCTATGTTTTAGAAAAAAACGAAGAGCATGATGAAGTGAAAATAACTTTTCTTCATCCTTGTGGGCCAGCATCATCATTCTCTTACCCTAGATATGCAGATGTCCTGTGGGTGTCAGTTATGGATATTCTAGCACAAGTGAATCCTGTTACACCAACTGGAAGTAAGGACGCTCTTGCAGGAATTGATGTGAAGCAAACTCAAATTGCATTTTCAAAATTTAATCAGTGAAAAGGACAATTTTCAGGGATATAGTTCTTTCAAATCAATTCTCAATTTTTAGTCAGGTTGGTTAGTAGGTTAATTTATTCTTAACTGGTACCTATGATTTAATTGTTTAAAAATTATTGTTAGTACCTACTGGGTTCCATGTTAGGCTACACACTGGGTAACAAATACGATATGTAAAGACAAGCTTATCATAATAAGTTTTTTTAATGAACCCATCATAATGCTTCATTTAAAAAATTCCAATTGTTTACCACTGTACTATTTTTTTAGGAATATTTTGAATGTAAAAAATTACATACCATTGGAAAAACGTCTGATAAAAATTACCTGAGTGTTAAAGGTATATTGTCAAAATTGGGAAAAAGTGAAAAACCAAGATCAGAAATATTTTTTTTACAATGAACCCATTGAGACCCCACTTTCATATTTTACTATACGATACATAACAGCACTAAGTATTTATAATAATATTATGAGAATTTTAAATTATGCACATTTTGAAAAAATATTTAAACAAATTGTTTATATGGATAAATAAAAACTATTTTCATTAATACCCTTGTCATGTTGCATATCATTTGAAAGAACATTTCAAATGCTGTAAAATGGCACCTCTTTCAGTTCTCTGAATGAACTAGAACAGCTTCTAGAGGGATTTAAAAAATGAATGTTCACGTCTTAATGGCAAGTTCTTGAAAATTTACATAACCATATCTTGGAAACGGTTTGAGATAAAAATTTGAATTTGTTTTTTTTCCTTAGTATTAGCAATTAGTATAAGTACACCAAATGTTAAGAAAATCTGAAATGGTGAGGAAAAATTTCTTTCTAAAGTGTGTTCATTTGACAGGGAATGATGAAATCATGTCTCAATAGACAGCATCTCCTCAAATCTAGGAAGAGATCTTACAATGATTCCTTAATTATGAATGCTCCCAATTGTACTAAGGCAGCATGAAATATAATATGCGAAGACATTAGCCATAAAAGAACCTTCTCTCTTCCCAAAGATGGATTGGATGATCCATTAATATTTGAATGAGTTCTTTCTTTTCTCTAATACTGATTGTTCACCACCAAGTCCATTACTGAGTGGAAAAGATTGGTGTGGCTAGTAAGCTAATTTTTTCTGCTTAAATCTAAGTGACTAAGCATCTAAGGAATGCTCTAAAAAATTTTGCACTACTAGTGGACATTGCGGGTCCACGGGATCGCAAAAGGAGGAATGGCTTGGGAGTCATCCAATCAAAAGCCAGGGGAAACTGGGAAGGGGATCCCAAGGATGAGGAAATACAGTGCCTGAAATTACAAGAATTGGAGGATCAAGTCGTAGAGGAGACAAGAGGGATCAAACTGGTACTCAAATATCCTGAGTTTGCTGTAGTCTGAATCCATTATGAGTCATTTATTGATACCACTATTACTTATTTTCAGATTTGGTCAAAGGTGGTGAGTATGTGAGAGAATGTAAGAGTCTCTACGTACGAATGAGAAAACATTTAAATAGACAAAGTGCTTCCACGGAGGGCAATCCCTGCAATACTTTGGAAGGAGAGGAGCCAGACTCTCTACTTCCTATCCCCAGCATCCCAGCAATGGAAGCTCCAGAGCAGGATGAATCCTCACCATCAGCGGTGATCAAACATGACGGTAGTCAGTTAAAGCACAAGTCCATGTCTAAAAACATAAGATAAATTTGGAGAAACATGTAAAGGTCAATGAAATGATTTAGCAGTGTTTGCGATGAAAGATGATCATTTAAATTTTGTGAATATCCTCAGGGAAACGTTATTTGTACATACAATTTGATTTTTTTATCCTATATGCTTTCATCTGATAGGATCGCACTCCAAACATTTTTGATTTGAGAAAAGGTGACTTATTGAATAAGCCACTCTCCATTGAAAATTAAATTTCTGAAGTACAGAAGTGTACAATAAAAGATTTTATCATAATTACTTTTTAGGCAAATTAGGGAGGGGTTCCATTTCTGAAGAAAAGTTTGATATGACAGTGGTGTCATTGTTTTGAGAATTGGAGTGTGTTTCTTTCATGGAGAGTACAATCATATCACTGCCACAATAAAAATATTTCAGTAATTACTTTTTTTGCATGTCACATGAATATTAATATATAATATAACATTATATGAATATTGAAGAAAAGCCCATTTTCTTCTATATTCTTGTTTTACTTGTTATGTGAATATCAGCTGGCGCTAACCGCTGCAGATATTTATAATGCTTTATGTTGAGGTTCTAGATTTTTCATAGTTTGCAAGCAAATGAAATGATAGTAATGTTGAACTATATGTTATACAGTTATATTTTTGTATGCTAATCTTTTAAATAGTAGTTGCAGGAATCGATGCTGGGCTCAGGCATTTATTTGAGTAAGTCTTCGTGTATAGGTATTAAGTCAGGAGTCAAGCAGACAACTAGACTAACTGTGGCAAAGGCTCTGCTGGAGGAAGTATTCACTGAAGATGCACTACTGTCATGTTCATCCCTGGGAACAAATCGGGGGGGTACACCTCGGCACCCTGGATACCCTCAGCCCCTCGGCACCCTCAGCCCCAGCATATAAAGCCATTTTAGGTGAGTTTCAGTTAATCAAAAATTTGTAGCTATGCTGACATTTTTCACTGTTGTAAAATATTTCATTATTAAATGCATGATGGGAGCATCTTCTCAATGGCCATGTCATAAACATTTATTGAGAATTGCTTATAAATATATATTTTTGATGATCATTGAATTATACATATAATTCAATGATAATAATATATTCACTTGTGGGGAATCAGTGAAATATTATTTTAGTTTTTGAGTCTTAATTATCAGGAAGTCAGTTTGAAGGTCTTATTTTAAAATTCAATGGAAGTCTAAGATTTGTCACTTTCCTCCTCTTGGTGCAACCCGACAAGAATATGGGATATAATTACTGGTAATATTACCAGATTATTTTAGCAGATACTTTCAAAGGTCGTGTTGTGGAAGAAGCTGGATTAACCAATTATATTTTACGAGCAGTGATTGCTAAATGCATTTTTCATGCGAGTTTGCTTTGGCTAATCTTATTCGTAATTAGATATTTCAAAATAATTTATAAATAATAATAACAGAGGGATAGTAAAGGTTGCGTAATGTTTTATGAAATTGATTCGGGATAAGTATCGGATGTCAATAGCTGATGTTATATCAATGGGGTTGTGGCGATACTCCGCGTATCGCCACCGCGCCCGCCGTGTTATCTCTGTATTGTTGGTTGTTATTTTGGTTACGAATAACAAGCATTGTTGACTTGGAACTCGGAGAATAAAAACGATCTAAAAACTCGGACTTTGATTGAATTTGCATTCTCGCATACCGGATCTGCACTGACTATGAGCTCTCCGCCGCCAACTACAGCCGGATCCGAACGTACGGTAAATTACCTCTACGCCTTCAGTTCGGCCTCCCTCGCGACTTCCTTTGGCGATTCGTCGTTGCTGATGTCACTGAGCCAATCATCGGAGCATATTTTCTAACTCACTTTCACCTCGTCCCTAATACCGCTTTCACCGCTCAGCTCGTCGACACAATCTCTGGCCATTCTGCATCGGGTCATCGCGATCGATCTTCTCAGGACAGCGTGCGCGCTCTGTCGGGATCTTCACCCTACCACGACCTCCTGGCTGAGTTTCCTAACATCACCCGGCCCCCAGGCACTCCTCGGGAAGTCCATTATCACACAAAGCATCACATACGCCTCCAACCCGGACCGCCGATCTACTACCGCGCACGCCGACTAGCTCCGGATCGACTTCGGGATGCACAGGCGGAATTCGAGCTACTAGTACGCGAAGGCACTCTTCGTCGCTCATACAGCCCTTACGCCTCACCACTTCACATGGTTCGCAAGAAGGATAGTAGCTGGCGACCTTGTGGCGACTACAGGGCCCTCAACGCCCGCACAATACCGGACCACTACTCCATCCGCCATCTGCAAGATTTATCCCATGCTCTACAAGGTTCCACCATCTTCAGCGCCATCGACTGCGCCAAGGCCTTCACTCAAATCCCGATGGCTCCCGAAGATATCGAAAAGACAGCCATAATTACACCTTTCGGCCTCTTCGAGTTCTTATTTATGCCGTTTGGACTTCGTAACGCTGCTCAGACCTGGCAGCGTTTCATCGACGAAGCTCTCGAAGGCCTCACTTTCTGCTTTCCTTATCTGGATGACATCTTGGTATTTTCCCGCTGGAAAGAAGAGCATCTTCAGCATCTCCGCATCCTATTCCAGCGCCTTTCCGACTACGGTGTTGTCATCAACTCAGCTAAGTGCGTCTTCGGATCTCCCAAGGTCACATTTCTGGGCTTTCATGTCAGCGCCGACGGCTGCTCGCCCTTACCTGACAAAGTAGCTACTATCAACAACTTCTCTCCGCCCAAGACCATTCGTGACCTGCGACGATTCCTCGGAATGCTGAACTTCTACCGCCAGCACATCCCGCACGCTGCATCTGCTCAAGCTCCACTCAACGCACTCCTTCAAGGCCCCAAAGTCAAGTGCTCCACTATAATTTCGTGGACACCAGAACTTCGACAAAGTTTCGAAGACTGCAAAGCTGGACCCGCCCGGGCCGCAACCCTTTCGCATCCAATCAGCTCAGCATTTCTAGCTCTCGTCGTAGATGCAAGCCAAACTGCCATCGGCGCCGCCCTACAGCAACTTTCTGGGAATTCCTGGCAACCACTTGGTTTCTTTTCACGCAAGCTGATGCCTTCACAGCAGAAGTGGAGTGCCTATGACCGCGAACTCTACGCCGCCTACCAAGCGGTGAAACACTTTCGGCCGATGGTAGAAGCTCGCGACTTTGCCATCTTCACCGACCACAAACCCCTGACCTACGCCTTTGGCCTGCGCAGCAAGAATACTGACACTTGCTCACCACGGCCTTTTTTATCATCTCGAGTTTATCTCGCAATTCACCACGGACGTGAGACACATCTCAGGACTAGACAACGTCGTCGCGGACTGCCTCTCCAGGGTAGAATCCATAACCACCCCTGCCCCGCCTGACTACTCCGCTCTATCTCGCTCACAAGACGATGACGAGGAACTACGCAGACTCCTCCATAACGGCACAGCTCTTCAGCTTTCCCGGATGCCTGTACCCGGAAGAGACGTTTTGCTGTGGTGCGACAATTCGATGCCAACACCACGCCCCTACGTTACTCCTCCATATCGTCGGCATATCTTCAATAATATACACTCCCTTAATCATCCTGGAGCCAACTCCACCATCAAACTCATCTCCCGTCGGTACGTCTGGCCATCCATGCGTAAGGACTGCCGTTCATGGGCTCGCAGCTACCTCGCCTGCCAGCGTTGCAAGGTGTCTCGTCACATCACAACGCCACTCGGAGACTTCGTCCTGCCAACCAAGCGTTTCGACCACGTTCACATAGACATCGTGGGACCTCTCCCGCCAAACGCCGGCTACCGCTATCTCCTCACCATGATCGACCGGTTCTCTCGTTGGCCTGTTGCAGAACCCCTTGTTGACATCACTGCAGACAGCGTCTTCCGCGCCTTTCTCCTAAGATGGGTGTCTCAATACGGTTGTCCCAAACACATAACCTGCGACCGCGGCAGTCAGTTCGTGTCGTCACTTTTCCAGCGTCTTTGCGCCTCTCTGGGAACAACATTACACCACACCACGAGTTACCATCCCCAGGCAAACGGACTCGTGGAAAGACTACACCTTGTCCTCAATGCAGCTCTTATGTGCCATTTGTCCGACTCGTGGATAGACGTCCTACCTACAGTTCTCCTCGGCCTCCGCACTACCTGGAGAGCCGACCTGCAGACAACTCCTGCCGAACTTCTCTTCGGGGAATAACTGCGTCTTCCTGGTGACTTTTTCGTCGACAACATTCAACACTCGGACTCGATGGATGTCGTCTCGCAGCTGCGTGACTACATGGTTCAGCTACGTCCGACCCCTGCGTCGCGTCACACAACCCGTCGGCAAATCTTTGTACACAGAGATTTGGCCACATCCTCCCACGTCTTCGTTCGCCAAGACTCTGTGCGATCAGCCCTACAACCACCTTACATGGGACCATATCCTGTTATCAGCCATTATCAGAAAACTTATTCACTGAATATCAATGGCAAGCCTTCCACTGTCTCCATCGACCGTCTCAAGCCAGCACATCTTCTTCTGGACGACTCTCCACCTGCAGCCTCTACGCCTGCACCATCTTCTACTTCCTCGGCGCCTTCACCATCTTCTACTTCCTCGGCGCCTTCACCATCTATTCGAACTACAATTTCTACTCGTTCCGGCCGCTCCATCCGTCCTCCGGGCCGTTTCAGAGCTGAAACTTAACACGGGGGGGAGTAGTGTGGCGATACTCCGCGTATCGCCATAGCGCCCGCCGTGTTATCTCTGTATTGTTGGTTGTTATTTTGGTTACGAATAACAAGCATTGTTGACTTGGAACTCGGAGAATAAAAACGATCTAAAAACTCGGACTTTGATTGAATTTGCATTCCCGCTATCCATATCACTGCTTTAAATAATAACGTGTTCTGAACGACGAGTGGTCAGGAGTGAATTTTTAACATCGCAAAGCTAGCTAAGAAACAAGTCGTCGACTATATTAATCGTCGGCTACAGGGTTTATATTTGAATCTTAACTGTTATTTTTTTCGATTAGTTATCTTTCAAATGATTTCCATCTGTATACCTTTTTATCAGTATTCGCTTCAAATTAAGCTTGCGTATTATTCTTGGATAATAGGTACATAATAATTCTCTGTAAAAAGGTAATTTTTATTTTCACTCTAAAATCCTGAGTTTCAATCAGTTACGAATTCTTAATATTTAAAACAACTTGAGTTTAAGATGTTTGCTATCACCGCGTTTTGTCTTCAACTTAACTACTGGAGTTTAATTTCGTATATGATCATTCATAATATATTCCAATGACTTCAGTAAATACTTTCTACAATTCTTGTGACGGAAGTCCTGAAAAATATTCGAATTTGAATTGATGAATAGTTATCATTTTAAGCATCTTGCTTATTCATTTTCTAATAATTTTCCATTTCCCTTTGGAATTTTTATTGGATTCAAATAGAGATTTCAAATTAGCAATAAATGAGCAGGCTGTAGTGTTTTTGGCAGATATTTTTCAGTTTATATTTATTTATTTGAACAATATTCTCTTTAACTATTAAATTAAATTGGGCTTCTTTCTTACTCAAGTTCCGAGGAAGTGAATTCTCTCACTTTTGGATGATTTATTTCGGTTTGTGTGGAGTGATGTCCACAGGACGTTCAACCAAGAATTATCAAGTGACATCTTGCGATTGCACCATATAGTTTAGTTATTTTTAAATGGTATTTTCTTAATATTAAATCAATAAGCGAGATATTGAGATTTTTAAGACTTCCATGGGACCTGGTCCTTCAATAGAGGGGGCGAGGCTCCCGGATAGTCATGTGGACAGCGCGTTTGCCTTTAGTAAAAGTGGTCACAGTTTCGATTCCCAGTGGGAGCCAATGCGCGAAATGACCTAAGCTGTCGAAGCACTCTTAACAATATTACTAGTACTACAAAATCAAGGAGGGGTAATATTACTCGCGTGATCAGTTATATTATCTTTTCCGGTATTCCTCAACGGTCTGTCATGTTAAAAAACCATTACTCAATCATAGAAAAGCGAAAAGGAGGACAGCGATACTGCGGAGAGATAATTAATCAATGGATGGAAAATTGAAAACATTGAGTATAATTTGAATAAAATGTACAGCAAACTATATCCTTTAATATACTACTAAAGTAATAACTTACAAAGTAAGTACTTAGTAAAAAATATGCTCAAATAGACATTATACTCAAACAAATGTTTGAGTGAAGAATACTTTATTATGATTGTTATTTTTACTAATATATCAGTATTTTGGATTAACACAGGTTTTTTGTTTTCGATATTGCTATTTAATTGTTTCCTTATTTTTTCTTCAGAATCATACCCGCAACATACCCACATCTCGGAAGAGGAGAGTAAGAACAGAGATACGAAGGAGAGATATTCGGTCCAGAGATGGAACACAAAATACAATAAGTACAAAAGGAATAAAACGTTTTTGCAAATCGTTTTTGAGTATGATCAGTAGTGCGTATATTTTGATTAACATAGTGTTATCTGTTTTCAAAATAATACTTCATATACTGTTATTCATTTATTTCTCGAAAATACGCTCACATCATTTCTCCATCATTGAAGAGCAGATGAGGGGCGCAGAGAGATATAGAGGAGGGAAATTCGGTCCAGGGATGGAAAACAAAATACAATGAGTATAATTTGAATCTAATTTTTATACTACTCATATTCAAGTATGATTTGAAGCGCGTTCTTTTATTTAACTCAGTGTTTCTGTTTTCGAGAGATAATGTTTTATTAATTATATTTAAATCTATCCTTCAGAAATACGCTCGGAACTTTTCTCAATCATGGAAGGGCGAGGGTAGGAAGGCAGAGATGCTGCAGAGAGTTATTCGGTCCAGAGATGGAATTCAAAATACAATGAGTATAATTTGAATCTAATGTTAATACTACTCACATACAAGTATGGTAGATAGCTCGTTCTATCAACTAACATAGTGTTTCAGTTGTTCAGATAAAGTTTTATTAATTATTTTTAAATTTATTCTTCAGAAACATGCTCAGAACTTTCCTCAATCATGGAAGTGCGAGAGTAGAAATGCAGAGATGCCTCGGAGAATTATTCGGTCCATGGAAGGAACACAGAGTACAATGAGTACAGATTGAATTGATGGGGTCGGAGTTGTGTAGCTCCGGCGGGGAATGGCTTCTGGACCAATTTTAGATTGGAAAGAATAAAATAAGAACTACCTTGTGAAAAAAGCTGTGAATTTTGAGTGAACTAAAGATTTCCCGTGCAGTGCACTTTCCCATCATATAATTACATTCTTAACTATTGAATGAACAATCAATTGAACAATTCAGTGAACCTTTTATCTATGTATACTATTTGAAGCTTTTTCAACTTATGATCTATATGTGACTAATGGTGATGCAAGGTTAAAATTTCTTTTCAGTTTATGTTTTGTGTATCTATTTGGTGTTTATTCAATCTTTAAAGATTAAGCTTGTTTATTGAGCTATGGAGGTCTTTATATATAACACGTAAGATGAATAAAAAGTGAAATATTATCATTTTCTTCCGAGCCAAAATATATTTTCAATCATGTATAGTTTAAAATTTGTAAGGCCAGAACTTATATAGTTTACCTTTACTTGAAATATATATAATACAAATATAAGAATGACGTAGCATCCTGAACCAAATTAAGTTTGGCAAGAAATTATGACTTTCTCTCACACGTTCCCAATATTTGAAATGCAATCATCTTTCGCCAAATTCTAATGATTAATCACGATATACAGGGAGATCAAGACTTAAACGGCAGAATTTCCTATATACCAATATACCATTTCGGACTAGGAAAGCCTTCCCGGAGAATTAAAACATCTAAGGACGACGTTTCTACAAAACGGATACCCACAGAGGGAAATAAACCGGGCCCTTAAAAAGGCCGTTTGCGGTCCAGGAAGTAAAGAACCAGAGGAGAAACCAACAGACACTGCCTACCTCCCGTACACAGCCCCGGTGTCCAGAATTATTGCGAGGATACTGGCCAAACATAGCATCAGGTCCATCCACATGCCCCCTAGAAAATTGGGCAGCCAACTGACAAGAGTAAAGGACAAACTTAGACTAAAGACCCCTGGAGTGTATCGTGTTCCATGCGAGTGCGGGGCTGCTTACATTGGAGAATCTGGCCGGACCATCGAAACCAGAATAGCAGAACACTCCCGCCACATTCGTCTTCAACAACCGGAAAAATTGGCCATCGCAGAACACTCCCTTGAAGAAGGACACAACATCAACTTCAGCCAGACGAAAGTACTGTGGAAAGCCCCTTCGTTCTGGGATCGTAAAATTAAAGAATCGATTGAGATTCAACTAGAGGAGAACAACTTTAATAGAGACGAAGGATTCAGCCTACACAAAATGTGGCAGCCGATCATCAGACAGAAAGATCTTATGCTTTCCCGGTGTATGCTGCTCAGGAACTTTTCTTGGGTTCTCAACCGGGTCAATGTGTTGGATAGCTCCGACGTTTCGACAGCAACCACTGCTGCCATTTTCAAGGATGTCGATGAAAGTTGAAGTCCGGAAACGTCGGAGCTATCCAACACATTGACCCGGTTGAGAACCCAAGAAAAGTTCCTGATCATCAGACAGATTGCCGAGAGACGAGAGACGTTGGCGCCAGCCAGCCACAGAAGTGGAAAAGGGAACTGAGTCCCCCCTATATAAGCGGACCAACTTCGAGCACTTGCACTTCGTTCCTGAAGATGGCCACGAAGGATGTGGCCGAAACGTCGCTTTTATCCGAAGCCTGCACCCGGCTGGAGACCCGAGAACTATTCCTTCAGCAACTACGCCGGGAAAAACAGAGATCTTTTCTCACAAAAATATTATTCCGCTAGATTTTAGAGGAATATTCAACCAGAAAACATTTTAAGAAGCGAAAATATCAGCATCAACGCTTACATTTAATATGCTAAAAGGCTGAAATCCCTCGCACTTGCCTCAACGTTGCTCGTCCAGCTTAAACAGAAAAACTGTATCTTTCCTGTAAATTTTCTCAGTCGCAGACCAAAGGAATCAAATTTTCCAGTTCTTTCCACTGGTGCGAGGCACTGTGTCTATTCGAACGCGATTCCCAAAAAATTCCGAAGTCTCTTATTTCCCCTCACTCGCCTTTAGTTCCAAAACATACCAAATCTCAGGTCATCCATTAGAGTTAGTGCACGACAACAAATACCTAGGAGTCACGTTTAGCAGTAACTTATCTTTTAAAGAACATATTCGAGATGCGATAGGAAAAGCGAATAGAATGCAAACATTAACTGGTAGAACGTTCAGAGGATGCCATCGAAAGTCAAAGAAAAAGCTTACTTTTCTCTTATTCGTCCGAGTCTAGATTACAGCTGTTCGGTTTGGGACCCACACGAAGTAGGTTTAGTCTCAGATTTAGAGATGGTCCAGCGTAGAGCAGCCCGATTCGTTTGCGGGGATTTCAGGTTTGATAGCAGCGTTACGGCAATGATAGAGTCCATCGGTTGGAATTCACTACAGATGAGAAGATCTGAATATCGCCGGAAACATTTCGAAAAGTTCATTCGTTCAGAATTTATAGACGAAGTAAGTGAAATGTTATTGCCAGTAAGGAGCGAACGAGAGAGAGAGGCATCGACGAAGCGTTATAGGGAAGTAATTGCAAGGATGGATAATTATTTTTGGTCGTTTTTTCCCCAGGCTATTAGAGATGCTAATAGGGGGGATTGAATGATGGTGGTGTATTACACGCCCTGTTATACGCCTCTTGCAGTTCGCAGGATATATATCTAAAAATCTAAAATCTACAACGAATTGCATGTTTGTTATAACGCAATATTATATATCGTATATACTCAAATAGCAAAATCTGGGTGCGTCTGAAATTGGAGAAATTATCCTATTTCGCTATTATATATCTATTTTTACTATCGATTTTATAAAAAAGTATCTTTAATAAATATTATAATAAAGGTATGTACATATGGAATATTAAAATGGATTGGGGAAATGACCTGCGAGGACAGAGAATTAAGCGAACCCACTATCATAGCAGGATATCTTAACTTGCCTGAAGATAAGTGGTTTGATCAGGAGAGGGCCTTCAGCAAAGATCAATTTTTAGAGAATAGAATCGTAGGAGAGGGAGGCTTCACGCAATTCGTGCAACTCGTAACGAAAACTTAATCGATGTTTTTCTCCTGAGATATCGATCTCGAGGTGACATTAGTGACTATCAGGGGATATACATGGAAATACAAGGGAACCATAAAATCATTGCCGCTCCTTCGAACAGGGTTGTGTACAATGATGGGATGTAACGAAGTAAAAGTAATCGGAGTACTTGTAACGATTACATTTTTGGTAATTTTTACTTGTAATCGTTACATTAAAAAAAAGTAAATTTTACTTGTAATCTACTTCAAAGGTCGTGCGAGTAATCGTTACATTTGAGCAATCGAAAGTGAACATTTGAATTCCTCGCATCGCACCGAGAGGCAATTCTAACTACATTGTTCACCCTGAATCCGAACTTTTCTTCTCTCGGGAGGGAAGGGGCGAAGGAAAGGAGGGATGGCTGTTGACTGTGCTACAAAGTATTGTTGAAATATTTGTGCTGCGCTGGAGGAATAAATGAATTTCATACGAGGACTGAAAGCGGTAGGTCCTTCTTCGGAAGAATAACTAAAGATGTATTTGAGCTGTCTCCGGGCTAAGCTGGCCAAAAAGATTATCGTACCCTGGTAATGAAGCCATTAGTTTTTGCCCTAACAATTTTGCAAGCAGAGAAGAATATGTTTATTGGGTTTCTTCAGCCAACCATCAAAGGATTATTACGTGAACTCGATAAAGAGCCCTTGACAATGCCCTTGTGTAGTGTAGGCCACTGGCAAGAGCGTTGCTTCATGGAGTTGAAACAAGATTCTGCAACGTACTAAAGGAAAATAAACTTACCATTGCAGCAGGGCTGATACCTTTTAAGTTCACGTTGCTTGAGGGAGAGGAAAAAGAAGAGGCTTTAAGTATTTTTAAAGAAGAAATCGTGTCAAATGAAAAGTCTCCTGTAATAAAACATGACTGGTGTGATACGAGCGGTGAGGAAGCTATACTTTTAAATATTGTGAAAAGGGGGAAGTTTCCCCAGCTTCTGATGAAGTGAATAAGTACTTGCTCTGTACCTCAAAAGAAATTGAGTCAATTAACCGATTCCCGATCCCGACAACAAAAAGTGGCAAATATCTGACGAAAATTTTAAAATGCTATTGTATTGCAAATTGAATTCGCATATTTAATTGATTTTTTCTTAAATATATTTCTGATATTTTGAGAGATATCTATTTATTTGCAATAAATTGATTGATTGATTTTAGAATCCATCTTCATCCACAGGTGTAAATTTTAGTAGAACATAAATAGTTAGGCACTGTAATTACTGTAGTAATCATAATTTGGATTAAACTTTAATGCTATGGCATTCAATTCAAATGTTAGATTGCATGTTAGCACTCCCTGTTTGAAAAATATGTTGACTGAGATTGCATAATCTACAGGAGCATAATAAAAAGTAATTGTAATCCTACTGATTACTTTTTCAAAAAGTAATTTGTAATTGTAACTGATTAAAAATTTGACAGAGTAATTGTAATTGAGCCCAATTACATTTTTTCGGTACTTTTTCCATCACTGGTTGTACACCAGTACAAAAAGGCTAATATCGATGCGTTTCGAAATCTCTTGGGGGAGAGATACAATGAATGGAATCCGTTGAAGAAGGATGGAATAATTTTAAGCCAATCCTAAGTTCCGCACTTAATTCTTGTGTGCCAACCAAACGTATAACAGAAAATAGCGATCCTGAATATTACAATAAGAAAATTAAATTACTTAAGATTAAGGAGCGCAAGTTACGTAAAAAGAGAGTACTTGGCAAAAGATACCATTCTAAATATAAAAAGATACGTAAAATTCTAATTAATGAGAAAAAGAAAGCCCAAAATTACTTCTTGGAAAAAATTCTCTCCGGCAAAATAAACAAACCTAAAAGGTACATTCAAATACTAATAGGTAGGAACGGGGAAGAATATTATAACGATAGTGGTAAGGCTCAGGAATTAGTGGAACATTTTTCAAATATTTTTGCGCCTAAGGAAGCGGCGAGCACATCCAAATGAACCACTGGAAGAAGGAAAGCAATATCCATGGCCCAGGATTTAACGATATACTTAAAGGAATCAGTTCACTTAAGAGTAAAAAATCAGTCTGGCCAGACAACATACAGGGAGACGCTTTGAAAATCGGTGGACGTGCTATAGTTTATTATCTAAATAGAATATTCACGATTGCGTTAAATAATGGTGAATTATTGAACGAGACTGGAAATCCGCTACCGTGATACCAATTTACAAGGGAGGGAACAAAAAATTGGCAGATAATTACAGACCAATAAGTCTTACTAGCGTTGTATGTAAACTATTCGAAACAATTGTAGCTGATTTGATACGGAAGGTTTGGGACAATGAAAAGTGGATATTCGATTGTCAGCACGGTTTCACGAATCTCAACTTTTATGCTTTAATCAAGACTCGGTGGAAGCTTATGATTCATCAGAACAAGTAGTATTAATTGACATGTGTATGCAGGATGCAGTATTAATTGACTTACTAGTAGTATACCATTTTGGAAGCAAATCAGTCAGCTGAAAGGTATTGTGCGCGTAAGTTACGCACATATTTATCGGAACTGTGACTTGATGACTTGAAATAAATTTGATAAACCGTTAAAACAGTGACTTAAATTCTTCAGCTTCCTTTTCGATGCAGCCAATTTTTTCTCTGGAAATAGAATCCCACGAATCTCTTATCCTGTCAGCCACGTTGTCATGCAATGCCCATCCAAAATTTTAATTAATGGAAAATTTTTGTTTTTTTTTAACACTCAGTGCAAAATTCAGTGTGAGTCATCTAACTTAAGTATAGACTTAAGAAGTGCACGCGTTGAACATTATGCGCGAAAAACTCTTATCATAGCGTCCCATTGATATCGATGTCGGCTCTAGGCCTCTGCTCTGCTACCGAAAACATCACCTTAGCTGACATCGGAGCCATATTTACGGGTACGCGAAGCTTTATCTGAATTTATCAAGCAAACACATGACAAGCAGTGAGTCTCTACAACGTGCGTGATTATTGTGGTTTTCTATGTACTATTCAGCCGAAATAAAAGTGCAGAGATAGTCATAGGACTTGACTCTTGGTGGGGTTGAACCCCTAAAACCCCCCTCACTGCGCCACTGATTTAAAGAGTTCAGAGTTTCTTTTGAGGACTTTCGCGATAAATCGACTCGAAAGTTTAGAAACTTTCAGAGACCTTTGCTAAGATCATTACGTTAATCAGTTCGTAGCGGAAATATACCATTCACAAACATGTTTGCAGAATGCTACTTTAATTCGTATATGATGGATACTATTTAGTGTATCCTACCTATGCAATAAATGTAACACTCAGTTGGCTTCTCCTGTCTTTGAAAATCCTCAAATTTAATAAGTTAGTAATTTTGCAACTGGTTGCCATAATAAATAATAAATTTTAAATGTTATGGTGAGCAATTTAATTAAAATATATATTACTACATTAAATCCCGTTATATGTGCATTATTAAATACTTCATTTGGTACGGCTTCACATTGCGCGGAAAATTTTAGGATCAACTACACCCTACTGTGCGACGTATCTGCATTTCTATGCTTCGAATGTCAACTTAAGGTTACGCTAGAACAGGCTGGGAGTGAAGCGATTACGTGAAATTTATTTTGGGGGATTCCTGAAAATTTCCCACACCAGATACTTGGAAAAACCTCATTTTATAAATGTAGCTGTTTTGGTGTCCTCGATATCGTATTTTTAATGCTTTTCAAGGTTTTGGGAATAATAGGAAAGATAAAACCTCGAGTGCCGTTCGCATTGGGTCGTTTCGTAAATGCTTCTTCTAAAACCGGATGGATTTAGAATGAGCTTTGAAAAAAAGAGAAATATCACAATCGTATCAGAATGAAATATCTACCACCGGCTGAATTTCTCTCTTATCTAATTACTTATCTAGCTCAATTTTCCCATCCTAAGAAAATATATTGTTCTGAAAGCGATACACATGTCAACTTTTTCAATTCGCAACCTCCTTGTCAGCGGAATTTTCAAGATAAGGTGCGATTATCAATAGTTTTTTTCTTGGATGGATTATCTATACCGAAGATTTTCATTGATGGTAGCAGGGAAGAGAGAAAAAACAACACTATATAAGTAAAAGATCTCTCTTTCAGTTGCTATTCAAGATGAAGTTCACTTTGGCTGTGATTCTCCTGGTGGCCTGCGCCCACGTTAGTACACTATTTTATTTTCCTGTCCATTATTCCCTAAAATGCTTTTTTCATTTATCGGATGTTCATTACAATTTCCTGTTTGAAACTATCATAACTATGGCATCGATTTTTATGGAAATTTAACGCGAATCTAATACCTAATCATACTATATTATCATTCCACCGGCCCTGAAAATTTTCATCTTAATCACAGGAAATTGATGGTACTGATCTTGTGAAAAAAATCAGTGGGCTTAAAATTGTAAGTAAAGGCTGGTAGCTGAACTATTTTTCTCAGATTTAGCTTCTGAATCTAAATTTGAGCGTCGAAAAGATTTTCTCAATCACAGCAGCAATCGAGTCCATGCTCCAGCAATCAGGTTGTCCCAGGAATGCGTGAATGCGGTCCTGGGCTCGATCCCCGGTGGGAACCCATGTGCGAAATGACCTAGGATGTTGAAGCACTTTTAACGATACTACCGTGACGCAATTAGTTCAAATTTATAGTTGAGAGGAGGGGCATAATTCCTCCCTATAATGCGTGTTTCTACATTATTATCTCTTTTTTCAATTTGCAATGTTAGCGGCTCATTGCAACAAACACCATGAAAACTAAGGAAAAATACAAATGAGTGCTCAGTTTCATTTAACTCTGAATCAACTCCATTTAGGTAAATCTGTATGCCGTCCAAGAACAACTATCGTGCTTCATTTCCAGGCTTTATTAGGGTTTCAATGTTTTAGAAATGACTGTGCGCAGTATGAAACGGAGTTAACAGAGCGGATCCCTGCCAGACAACTGCGGAGAGAACTTATGATAGTAGTGGTGTTGTTAAAAGTGCTTCGACAGCTTAGGTCATTTCGCACATTGGCTCCTACCGGGATTCGAACCCGGGACCGCTTTCACCGAAGGCAAACGCGCTGTCCACATGATTATCCGGGAGCCTGAGAACTTATGATCCATTGTATTTCTTTGTAGATGATAAGTAGTAAATACCTATAGTGATAATTTTTATAGACCTAAAATCCGTGCCCAAGGCTGTGACCAAGGGATTTACGGGAAAACCCCAAGAATTGACATCGAACCCGACTAGTAGTCCAATAGAGATGTCTTCGACGTCCTTAACACGGTTTTGGCTGTGAAATGTAACTTTCTATGAGAATTTCTTTGAATTTCATCCGATGATGCTATTTCTTACATTCTTATATTTGATACTCATGGCCTCAGAGAGTTAATTTCTCAAGACCTTTCAACTAGTGCTTTATGTAATCAATCCTCCTGTGGTAATTTGTAAGGAATATATCTGAAACGATCTTTAATAAGCAAATGTACTGAAACATTATCTTAACCTCTCCAGGCTTTGGATGTTTCCAAGCTGAAACCAGTGGAGGTGAAGCGACATCCACTGCATCCCAAACTAACGGCTTCTACATTGCGTAAAGCGGAGACATGGGACTACAAAAAAGGAACAAAGCAGCAGCCAGGTCTTTCAAACTGATTATCTTTTATTAAGATCTATAAAGTATATTTATGATGGATCCAACGCATCCTTTCAACTTCCTTTGCCTTCAATTTGAATTTTCGGGTCTGCTAACCAGCATTGATCTTTCATTTTTTCCCTCCTTCTTCCTCTCTAATGATTACATCTACACTATCATTTCCTAAATGTGTTATTCAACCAAGGACATTCTAGCTCCACTTTTAATTTGCAGCCAAGTTTCTTTCCTTTTCTTACAACATTATATCCTACATGTACCATCAGATACTCGTCACCAAAATCTTCCAACTCTTCCAGTCTATTCACATTGTTGTATCTGTGCCAAGTCTTATTTTCATCCAGAAAAATACTTCTAGGGGAAAGAAATATTTCAACTTTCTCTTTCTTAATTTTCATTAATCTTTTCATCATTCTTGATCTGGGCTTTGGTCAAACAATACAAGTATTATACTTAGTATGTTGTATCTTGAATTCTTCTGCAATATGTACCAATTTTTCAGTTCTCAGCTACCTTTTTCTTCAAAACCTATTAGGGGAGACAGAGGTAATGGCGCCACCTTAAGGTAATTGAATTTTCTACAGGTTTTCAAATACGTTTTATAGCAAATGGAAACGCCGAAAAGCTTAATTCGCTTGTCTGGAATCTGAATGAGTTTAACGTATATCGTACCTATTAGTAAAACACTTTAAAGAAAATTTTTAATGAAACTCTGCGCAGTGGAGGAGTAATCCCGAATACAGAGGTAATTTCGCCATGATATCGGGTTTATGACACCTTCATTTTTATGAAGGATTCCTTCACGGAATAAAGCAGAAAAAAATTGGAGAAACTAATTGGAAGTAAGTAAAGCAACATAAATATAAATTCTATCTGTAAATGTAAATTATTACGTTATTTAAGCTTTTAAATTGAAACCCTGCGATCCGCCAGTGGCGCGTGGCAAGTGGGGTAAAACACCGACATCCCTTACTAACCTGCAGAGCTATTAGTTTCGATAATACTTCGCGGGAAAAACGACCAAAAGTAACTATTTGTCCTGGCAACTACTTCCCTGTATCGCTTTTTTGTTTTCTCCCGAAGATCGAGTAAGTTTATAATTGGAACAACAATCTTAGCTTTCTCCTCCCTGAAATCGGTAGTGATAAATTTATCAAAAAGCTTCCGTCGACACTCTAGTCTTCTAGAATTCAAGTTCAAGTCAAGAGAATTCCATCCGAAGGATTCTATCATAGCCGAAACACTGCTGTCAAATCTGAAATCTCCCTTGACGAACCTTGCTGCTCTACGTTGAACCATCTCGAGATCGGAAATTAATCCTACTTCGTGGGGATCCCAAATCGCACAGCAATACTCAAGTAGAGGTCGAATCCGGGGAAAATACGCTATTTATTTACTGTCGATGAACATCCCCTCAGAATTCTACTGGCTAACCTTTGCATTCCCTTTGCCTTTCCTGTTACGCTTCAAATATGCTCTTTGAAGGAAATATCACAATTGAGCGTAATTCCTAGGTATTTATGATCCATCAAGAGCTCCAAGGGATTTCCTGAAATTCTATAAGGTACGGAGGTAACGTTGGTGGACCGCGTGTAAATCATAGCAACGCACTTCTTTACATTCAGC
The DNA here is from genome assembly GCA_947579665.1 of Sympetrum striolatum. Taxonomy (NCBI): domain Eukaryota; kingdom Metazoa; phylum Arthropoda; class Insecta; order Odonata; family Libellulidae; genus Sympetrum; species Sympetrum striolatum. Next base: position 114,318,617 of record OX388343.1, on the reverse strand, counting down.
GCGAGCTGCCAATCACTACACCAACTCGAGATAATATTCAGATTGTTCTGCAAACAACCAGTGATATCTTGAGTTACGATCTCTCTATACACAACAGTATCATCAGCGAATAACCTAACCTTGCACTTAAAATTATCCGCAAAATCGTTAATATAAATCAGGAACAAAATTGCTCCAAATACACTTCCCTGCCAAACGCTGGATGTGTCGCAAACCTCATCAGATAAAATTCCGTCCCACGCAACTCCCTGCGATCTGTTTACGAGATAATACTCTATCCATTCAACAACTTTTCCGTTAATCCTGTAAGCCATCCACTTATGAATTAATTTTACATGCGATAATCGATCGAAAGCTTTTCTGAAATCTAGAAATATGGCGTCTGTTCTTAGGTATAGGTACCCTTATCAGCTGCTTTAACTACATCGTTGAGGAAAACGGCTAACTGGGTATCACAGGACATACCTTTACGGAAACCGTGTTGACATTGACTAATTGCCCCCTTATCACATAGGAAACGCGTTATTGAACTAGCTATGATGTATTCGATAGTTTACAAAAAAATGACGTTAAAGATATTGGATGGTAGTCCTTTGGTTTCGAGTAACGTCCTTTCTTAGGAATCGGAGTGATATGCGCTTTTCTCCACGACATTGGTACAACGTCTTCGTCTAGGGTTTTCCAATAGAATACGAAGAGAAGAGGAGCAAGCTCATTCGCCAGTGTTTGAATGAGCGTGAAACAAAGTATGCTGTTCCTTTAGCTAAGCTATGGGCTATGCCGCCACTGGGGCGTAAAATTACTGAGTGGTATGGCGCAATTATCCCAGATTGACAGCATCGTGGCATACGTCATACTTAAGCTAGCGGGCACGTGAAACAATTTATTTACCAGCATGGAAATATAGCTTAAGTACGAGACAATAAGTTGGCATTTTTTTTCGAACATAAGACAATATAAAAACTCAATTACCTCAATGAAATATGAAGTCAAAAATTAGATGAAAACTGTTAAAACAACAATTTAATGACACAAGAAAATTCTGTACTCATACAGCTTCTAGCGACTGGAAACTTAATGCCAACATTGGCTGTTAGTTTATAGCATTTTTCGAGCGATATTTCAACCAACAATTTACTGTTTCGCTGGAGTGGTGGAATCTCTTTCTTTATTTGCATGTAAGTTGTAATACTTCCATGAATAACTTCCATGTTTCCTGCTCTTAATTTCAATATCATTATTTTCATTTGACCTATTTTTGAACCAATTATCCAAAATCTTTATATATTACATCATATTGTATGTACCTCATTTATTGTTTCATTTTCATAAATTCTCCATGTATTTTAACCATAGGAATAAGATCATCAACTCCTCTTATAATTAGTTTTTTTTATTTCCTTCTAATTTACACTTCAGGATAATTGCATTCCTGAGAAAACTCACCATATCTTGGATCCTTTTCTTCAATACAAACTTCATCGCTCACATGATTACTTAGAACTTATTTATAGTTTAATTCTTTAAATAAATAATTATTGAATGTATAAGAGTTTGCTTTCATTCCCCAATTGTAAGCATTCGCTTGTTTTACTGATTTTATTAATCGCCTTCTAATCATAAAGGAACTTATTCTAGTTATTAAATAAAATGAATGGTCAAAATATATAAAACTAGAATGTACATACTATTCCATGTTACAACAAATATTTTTTTATGCCAAAGCTTCCTCCGGTTTTACAACTGTGCCACATAATCCACGCATTGTTGGGGGTGATTATGCAGTGCCTGGACAATTCCCATGGCAAGCGTTCCTCGTCATGGATCAGTCATATGTTTGTGGAGGATCTCTGATCTCAGAGACTTTTGTCTTGACTGCTGGACACTGTGGATTTCAGTAAGTATTCCCTTTGAATATATAGTAAATATGAACCAGTTAGGATTATGAAATTATATTTTATCCAGCTAAAATTAAGTTACGAATATGATGTAAAGTTAGTGGTGAATAGTGGTGAATCTAGGATATAACTTTTTGTCCATGTACCTTGCATACAATTAAGTTCTTTTTAATTTGTAAGATGAATGATTTCATGGAAGTTTATTCTAAAAATGTTTCATAATGCAATGATTTTATGAAAACCTCAAAAATATACATTATCCTCAATTTATATAGTTACTATCTCTGCTATTAAGCCAATAATTGAAAATATAAACTCTCTAGCTTAAAAAAATACAAATTAATATTTTGATCTGACAAAATAGAGCAATTCTCTTTTCTTCAAATTTGATGCAAAGTTTTTTCGACAATCATTTTAGGAATTTTAAAACAATTCTTAGAATTTATTCAGCAATGCAACTATGGTGCAATGTGACGGACAAAATTGACTTTGATGATGTTATTAATGATTTTGCTGTGCGTAAGGTCCGAAAAGTCAAATTTTAAACTTAAGTATACTATTTTGGTTTTGAACTAAATTTTTTTCGCTCTTTCATACGATTCCTTTTTTCCACCAACATCATTATTTTTATGACGTCACAAGGGCGGTAAATTATGATTCCGCCCTGGGCGGCAATGGCGCACTCTACGACACTGTGTCTGTATACAATAGATATATATATATATATATAGAACGACATGTAATCATGCATTTTATTCCTTTATTTGTTCATGCAAAATTTCTAAAATATTTTCTAAACGGTAATTAATAATATTATTTCATTACTATCACCAAATGCAGGCATAACAGCATTGTTGTAAATCTTGGTAAAACAAACTTAAATTACCAGGAGCCAGGTGAAATTGTTACTTATTCCTCACAAATAATGGTCCATGAAGGATTTGATCCCAATTACCTTCATAATGACATTTGCTTAGTGAGAATGGCTCAGCCAGTGCAGCCAAATGGTGAGTGTTTAAGTGAAACTCAATAACTCTATCCATCCAAATAAGTGAATAACTTATTTATCTTTTCCCTGTTATATTTTTGAAATTTTTGTGGATGTAAATAATATTATTTAATTAATTACAAATTAAATTGATAATTTCAAATATGTATACACATTAAAAAATTTTTTATTCAAAAATTAAAATGTACGTACATTACATTTTGATTTGAAGTATGCAAATATGGAGAAGTAAAGAGTTGGGCTGTTGGTACTTATTGTGAGGATATCTTTCAATCAATTAGCTTTTTAACCAATTCCTGCCAATATGGAAAAATGTAAAACAATGCTGAATTTATCCTGAACAAAACTTTAATATTTATAATAATTTAGCTTTTATACAACAACAATTTAACAAAGCTATGAATGTCAATGTATTAATAAGCTATAAGCAGAAAGCATATAAAGTACCAATATCATTTGTATCTCTTTAAATCCATCACAATGAGCTGTATTCAATTTTTTCTTTGATTTAATATATTGCAAATTTGGTGTCAGTTATTTCATATTAGCAAATGCAACTATTTTCTACTTAAATTCAAAATTATAAACTTCCTAACATCTTCAGAATGGTTTGCATAAATATTGCATTACATTGCAAACTGTATTATGATCATCAAAAGTGATATTCTAAATATTAAATTAAAATTTTGATTATATCCCGTTAATGAAACTAAAAACTTGCATGTTAATGTTGGCTGAGTGTAGAGGAAAGGTCCCTGCTTAACAATAATTATAATAGATGGGCATTATTGACTGTTTTCAGGATACATCAATTTTATTAGGCTACCACCACCATCATTTGCATCAGTTAACTTGGATGGACAACTTGTGACAATCAGTGGCTTTGGAAAGTACACAGATGGTTAGTGAATGACCAACCTTACAAGTATAATATAATAAAGTCTAGAAGAATAACTGGAGATATGTATTGGAATTACTAGAATTCTTGTAATGTATTTTTAGACTGAACCATGGTATACTAATTCTTTACTGTCTTCCAGATAGTGGAATCAGTAAGGAGCTCAGATATGTTACATTGCCAGTGATGCCAACTGCACAATGTGCAGGTGCATTCCCTGGAGTTGATGACTCTCAGATTTGCACGGATACAACTGGAGGACATTCTGCTTGCAACGTAAGATCAATATATGTTTTTTTATCAACTGATTATAGTATTTTTAATATAATGGCATTAATGGTGATTGAAAAAGAAAAATATATTACCAGGAAATAGCTAAATCCAGAGTACCTTACAGAGAGATGTAACTTTAAATGCTTTTGGATTCTTCTATGTGAAACTTTTAAATTATGCTTAAGCCTAAGTAAATCCCAAGGATGACCAAATTATGATGATGCAGCGATACTGCAAAATTCAGGTCCATTTTATTTTATAGGATGATGTGATACAAGTAACCATGATAAAGTTTGTCCCCTCATTATCATATAGTTCTGTTATCCTTCTTCAAACAGGTATGTTAATCAAACTGATATGGCATAAGCTAAGAATAAAGATTGAATCTCTTATTGCAGGGTGACAGTGGTGGACCTTTGGTCATTCAAGTTAATGATGGAGGCTATTACGAGGTTGGATTAGTATCCTTTGGCTCAACCCAGGGCTGCACCCTTGGAATGCCTGCAGTTTTCACTAGAATCACAAGTTTCCTTCCTTGGATTCAGTCACACACAGGATTCAGATTTTAAATTTCAATTTTCACAAACCTAAATCAATTTTCCTTCTGCTACAAAAAATATGAATTAAAATATAATTTGAATTAATAAATTATAAACCAAAAGGCAAGTTTAATATCATTTACTTGATGACAAAAACAGTTACCAAAATTTATATGTGGAATTTATAAATTATTTTAACAAAGTTAGAACTTTGTTACAAGAGACATGCAATCATCAAACATAATGATCTACAATGAAACATTAGATTTTTTTACATTTTAGTATGGGTTATGCGGTACCGAAGGCAAATGATCATTAAGGAAACCAGATGGGTTTTACATGTCTACTGTTAACAAACAATAACATGGCCACAAGGCCAGAATTACAGAGAGAGGTAAAAACACTATTGAAGGGGACGCATTCTCAGTGCAGTAGAGAGTGGCAAGGGCGTCTCCAGCCACTGGGCTAGGGGGGGGCAAGCTGCCTGATAAAATTAAAAATGCCTAACTTACAGGGGCTAGTTTATTCATGCCCGCTTCTTACTACAAATATGTCAAATCTTTCAAAAACTAAATGTATTGAATACTAGAGGAGTTTAACGCTTATATGGCCAACTCATTAAACTTTCCGAGATAGTAGTTTACATAAAAAATATTCCATTCCATAAACTATTGGAAACTTATCATAAGTTTTGTTTGGATTTCTAGTCTAGGATACGTCCAATATCAATTTAAAAGTCATTTTTTTCGATGCTTAAGTATTTTGATGCTTTAGATATATACTTCCCGAGTCTTTGAGAGTTCTCTCTTCCAAGAGGTTGCCAAGAGTGAAAAGGAAAAAAATAGTTACGGTTATTCAGCAAGCGATATAAAACGTCTCAATAAATCACCACATTGGTGCACCCATCCTTATTTGAACATCTTTCGTTATTAGACTATATTATCAGCAGCTTTCTTAGGAGTGACTTCATCCGTTTATTTTAAAATTACCTCCTCTTCTAAGAAACAAAAAAATCATTTATATCAGATGAACATTTCTGGTGGACTTACAATTAAGCCCGATTTTGTTAATTATGTATTAGCTAAGTATTCAATTGAATGCGTCACATACCAGAGAGTAAAACTTCGGCTGCATTAAAATATTCTGTAGACTCTTGATTATAGTTGATATTATAATTGAATTTGCAGAAATCAAGTTACATACCAGGTGGAAAAAATGAAGATGTCAACTTACAATTATTTAGACTAAGTAACAGGTGGTTTAACCAGCAGAGAGCTGATACAAAATCCAGTCTTACACACTGAGTGTTCAAAGGAAACAAAAATTTTCCATAGTTGGAAATTTTGAATGGGCATTGTATGACCCAGTGGTGGACAGGATAAGATATGAGATTCGTGGGATTCTATCACCGAAGAAAAAATTTGCTGCATCGAAATGGAAGCTGAAGAGTTTAAGTCACAGTTTTAACAGTTTCTCAATTTTATTTCAAGTCACAGTTACGATAAATCTGTGCGTACATACCTAAGCGCACAATATCTTTCAGCTGACTGATTTGCTTCCAAAATGGTATATTATGAATAATATCATCGAAAATTATTTTTTACTGATGTTTTGTATTGCTCCAATACTTTTACAAATTTCTACGGAAACCCGGTTATTGAATTATTTTCGTAACTATATAGCAAATTAACGGGTAATTATAAAATAAGGATCAGTATATTTTATATCTTCCCGAATAATGAAGAGTCTACTGTACAGACTTTTAATCGTCCAGAATGCTTAATAAAGGAACCAGTACCTTTGGAATTGTCACTAAACTCATCTTGAGATGTGCCCTCCGATAACAGCCCTAAAATAATACAATCCTAATTTATGCAACTAATAATGGTCATTTTACAAAAAACACAAAGACATTATCTTACGTTTTCCCGATAGAGGCCTCGAGCTATTAGCGGACTGTGAAAAAAAATTTCGGATGTCCATCTGTACTTTATGAAATCCAAACTAAACTCTCCTTCGAACTGTTCCCTGTGAATTCCTCAAATGCATATTCACGAGCCTAGAAAACAGTCACATGCAGAAGATCTAACTGAGCGTTTTATCAATCTGTTTGTCTCTCAAACGTAATCTTAATCTCTGTTTTCAGGGTGCAAGTTTTGAATTACTTCTCGAATGTTCCCTTGTGTTTTTGCGTGGAGTTTTAACGAATCAGCACTTTCGAATTCTTCTCATGGGAATCTTATCTTATGGTGTGAGTCATCTAACAAAAGGATATTGTTAAGAAGTGCATGCGTTGAACATTGTGTGCGAAACACTCGTAGCGTCCCATTGATATCGATGTCGGCACTAGGCCTCTGCTCTGCTACCGAAAATATCAACTTAGCTGTAATCGGAGCCATATTTACTGGCATGCAAAGCTTTCGCTGTATTTATCAAGCAAATGGTTGGGGTTTTGTACTCTTCAGCAGAAAAAAGTACAGAGCTAGTCATAGGACTTGACTCTTGGGGGGGGTTAAACCCCTAAAACCCTCCCCCTCACTGCGCCACTGCTTGAGCCTATTTGCAAAATACTCATCGCAAAACTTTCTTATGTGCATTTTGAAGGGAAAATGAAAAAAAAAATGAATCCTTTATACCATAATCACATAACCTCGCGCGCTGATCGCATCGAGAGGCAGTTATAACTACATTGTTCACCCTGAAACCGAACTTTTCTTCCCTTGGGAGGGAAGGGGAGAAGGAAAGGAGCGATGGATGTTGACTCTGCTACAAAGTATTGTTGAAATATTTGTGCTGCGCTGGAGGTATAAATGAATTTCCTACCAGGAAGTACTTTTTCCATCACTGGTGTTTACACTTGACTTTGTTTTGGGTCTAAATTCTTTTCAAATACGCTCGTGCCTAAAAATTGTTTCTACAACACATGCACTCTCCAAGGGCGTCTCCAGAGGGGGGCAGCTGCCCCCTCCTGCCCCCCACTGGCGACGCCCTTGGAGAGTGGATGAACTTCTGCGGGGGGAAGATGAGTAGTTTTCTCTTTTCTCATTCTCCCACTATGTGACTCTGAATTGCTGACAGCAGAAAGCTCAATGGCTGCCTTGTCATTCCAATATGGCCAGCTTACGTGTGGCCACCACACCATCTTGATTTGAATCCTATCATATACCATTGTATCCATAATGTGCAATTCACATGGGGAGCTCAGACATGTATGGCAAACATGTGATGGGAGACCTGAAAAGCATTAACACATTCGCGACGTCGTGTACCACCGGTGGTACACGGTCTCTCTTCTGCCGAGGCTTCTACGTGGCTCCAGCGGCCGCAAAAAAATTATTTCCGGGTTCCCTTACAAAAATTAGCAAAATTATTAATAATGAAATTTTAGGGGCTATGCAACCTGTCGAACAGGGAAGTAGATTTTTTTTTCGTTAATTCAATTAAAAAATCGATAAATAATCGAAATGAATTCCAGGCAGGCTTCCTTTAGGGCTATTCCGGAGACAGCGATCAGTGGAAGAGATTCAGGCAGCGTAGGAAGATCCATACATAAAGACGATTTTGAGTGCAACATATATTTTGGTAAAGAAAAGAAGACGACGCTTCTTAGTTCGATCTCGTACATGTATTCTATCCAAAACACTTGTCTGCCTGGATCGAAGACATTCAAATATATTTCAATTGATGAAGGCTACTGAACACTGAGAATTACTGAACTTAGACTCTTTTTAACAGTCAAATTTATTATTTCAAGACATATTGTAAATAAAAATCACACCAGGCATTCCATAAATAGATACATCACTTGAAAAACACAACGTTTTTGCTATAAAACAAATAAAAATATAAACATGTAACTCTTAAGAAATAGATAAGTAATAAATAATCTAAATATAAAATAATACACTGAAACTAAAAAACTATATCACAATAGAAGCCAATTATCGTTTAAATAGAATTACATATAAACGTGATATGAAATTAATAATACTTCAATGAAAAAATATTTAAATATTGTACAGATTGACATTTATGTTTTTCGTTAAAGCAATCAATACACATTGCTGGCTGGCCATTACATTCTTTACAATAAGTGCGTACTCTTTTCGCATTCTTTCTAGCTATTTTGGAGCCTTTTTTATTTTGTCATAACACAGTGTGCACCTTTTACGGATCTTTCGGGCCTTCCCTTCAAGTTTGGCTAAATGATGTTTTCGTATATCATATTTTCTTTGAGTATGTTTCTTTTTCTTTAGAGAAGTATACACTATTTCATCTGCGCTAGACCGCTTCTCCAAGAAACCATCAACAATCAATTCTCGGAATTTCAAAATGCTGACAGGTTTTTCCCCTTACGATCGTCATTAAAAATCACCCATGCATTCACAACTCATGTCCCCAAAATAATCTTGAATGCTGTCTTCTTATACAACTTCGTACCTTTTCGAAGGCAGGTATAATATCCTGACATTTGGTCAGACAAATCTACTCCCTCCTTGCTTTATTGTAAGCAATAATAGCTGGATGCTTCAATATATCTTCGCCATCCCTATTTCTTTTTCCCGTAGGAATCAAACTGGCTCCATGTTCAGATGTAGTGGAGATCATAATTATTGGTCTTTTGTCAAACCATTTCATCACTTGTACCATACTTTCATTTTCTTGGCCAAAGGCCTCCCCTTTCTTCAATCTTCTTTCGCGAACATTTGATGGATTTCCACGGCGATTACTACGCACTGTTCTACAAGCATATGTTTTTCTTTTCAATAGTTCTTCACATAATGGGACACTTGTGAAGTCCATAAAAACCGTTCTTTCCTCATCCAACAACCCATCTGCTAATTCCATGACAATGTCATGCCCTTGCCCATACCCAGATTTACGACAAACAGGACCTTTTCCAGGATATACTTTCAGATCGTAACTTGTATAGTTTCACACCATATTTGTGAGACTTGTCAGGGATATATTGACGAAACATAAGCCTACCTCCTCATGGCACCATTGTTTCATGCACAACTGCACTTTCACCCGGTACAAACGTGGTTTTGATTTTTATTACGAATTAGATCTGAAAGAGGTCTGTTTTGATAATCTATCACCATTTTCAACACCATTATTCTCACTCAAATGAAAGCACTTGAGTAAAAACTGAAACCGCGCACGGTTCATAGTTTTACAAATACGTTCGTAATATGCTAGTGACGCAATAAAGGCCTTCAAAACGCAGCTGCAGAGGATTAGGAGGGGAGAGGTCTTAAAAGATTTGCCAAAACACTCACTAACTGCCTAGAGAGTTTCTTCTTCACCCAACAAGTTACCCTTCGCATTGCAGCGGCAAAATTTGACGCGAGAGGTTGCGTACAATACAGGAGAATCGCAAAATTTAATAAAAATATTAAATTATACTTAACCCGTAAGGATTGCTGGTAAAAAAGCAGCATAATAGAATTAAAAAAAATATTTACACGCATCTATAATTCAAAAGGATCGGAATCTTGGTAGAAAATGATTATTTTCCTAATCGTTTTTTTTCCGTATATATACGTAAGCGTGTTGCATACCCTGAAGGGAAACCTGCAAACTTGAGGCTAACGAGTGATTTTCCTCCACCGAATTTATAAAAACATTGATTTTCAAGCCTATCGCAACAGATTTTGACTTAACAAAAAAAACAAAAAATTCGGCTTAAATTTTTGTGCAAATTTACGGCCACAGGGAAGAAAACTAAAAATTACTTACGGCGTCAAAGTGTCAGCAAATGGAGGAAAGAAGGCTTTGATTGATGATGACTCTTCATCCTTTCTTATTCATCTGTTTCAGCATATAATGTAACATTAAACCCGTTGCTATGAGTTTCATGTATTCCATTAATTTCACACTATTATGGAGAATCTGAAAATTCCGTTTTCAGGTTCGGGTTTTCATTTCGGCATACAGATCTACAACTAACTTTTGTTTTCAGCATTCCATGATGGAAGTAGATATAATAATAATAAAACGGCTTTTATGCCTTCAACGCATTTCGTGTAGATGATGCCATCTATGTTGGAGGAAAAAATTAGAAAACATTCCCAATATCGATCATTTTCATTGAAGCAGTACTCAGTTATAAGGAGCGATATGAAAATTTAATTTTGGTCAAGTAGTAATTTCATCCTTCATCTTTGAATCCAGAAACCTTTCAAATACGATATTTGGAAGAAACTCTCACATTCTAAAGTCAAAAATTCCATTGGTTTTGAAGAGGAAGGTCTTCAACCAATGCATTTTACCAGTCCTGAACTATGGAAGTGAAACTTGGGTGTTCAATGCTTCGAAGGAGCTACTGGTATTTTTCTCGATAAGGACCCGAGTTTAAATATAGCATACCTGAGACACCCATTTACCGATAATTAATGTTATTACATTGGAAAAGAGGGCCTTATTAATGATGTTACTTTTATCACTCAGGTAGAAATATTTGTCAAGTAATAAGCTGCAGAAAATTACCAGTTTCAGCTGTTTTTTGTATTACGAGGGGCAGTCATAAAATTTAAATTATCATCTCGAAAAAATAAAGTTAGATATTTAATAATAGGTACATTTTTCTAGTCATGGTACACATTGTAATACACGTGCCACAGTACCATAGCATTCCTCTAGAGGAGCCAAAACAAAATGGAGCAACCCATTGTTAAAGCAGTGTATCGTGTGGTAAATCATTTTCTGCGTTTGAATGGGGAACAATGCTGCAACCATTTATGCTGATTTGGTTCATGTGTGCAACAAGAATGCACCATCATGTGTGTTGAAGCAAGTCTGTATGATGGAGGATGAAGTGGTAGACCGTCTAGATCTCTGTGAATTGAATCGCAACATAAGTGTGCCGTGGCAAGAAGTAAGAAGCCCGTGGTGCTTGAAGACCGGTGAGTCACAATTGCGTCGATTGTAAAAAAATTGAAGGAGGAGAATTTTAACAAAAACATAGCATTGTTTACGGAATAAAGCAGAAAAAAATGGAGAAATTAATTGGTAGTAAGTAAAGCAACATAATAATAAGCTATATCTGTTAATGTAAATTATTACTTTATTTCAGCGTGAAACAAAGCATGCTATGCCTAAGCTATGGGCTATGCCACCACTGGGGCGTAAAATTACTTAGTGGTATGCCGCAATTGCCCCAGATTGACAGCATCGTGGCATACGTCATACTTAAGCTAGCGGGCACGCGAAACAATTTATTTACCAGCCTTGAAATATAGCATAAGTACTAGACAATAAGTTAGCATATTTTTTTCGAACATAAGGCGGTATAAAAAAGCAATTACCTTAAAGAAATATGAAGTCAAAAATTACATGAAAACTTAAAAACAACAATTTTAAGGACACAAGAAAATCATGTGCTTGCAAAGCTTCTAGCGACTGGAAACTTAATGGCTATTTGGTTATAGTACTGGTCGTGCGATATTTAAAAATTTTTGGTCTCTTTGAGAAATTTAAATGTTATGTTATGAAAACAATGTCTTCACAAATGTCTTTATTTGGCACAATTTTGTAAACAAGTGAAAAATGGTAAGAAATTAGAAGTGGTTTGGAAAAATTAATTATTTTTTACATTACATCCATCGCATTAGTAAAAAAGACTCTATGTGAGATTGTGAGGTTCGAAGTTTTGTGCAATGTGTGATCTGTTTATGTAGGTTTTTGGTAAATAGAAAATTCAATGCGTTCATATTTCTTTGTGAAGGTCTAAGAGATTTAGTTTGTAATTGCACTTTATTTCCTCAGTGAATTTGTAGTTGGTTTAAATGGGAAAGAAACAGGTATGTGTGAGAGAACCATTCCAAATACACAGAACATCGTCTACATATCTTAACCAAATCCCACAGATTTTAACAAATTACATTCTTTTAAAAATAAATTATTTTTAAGGAGGTCTTTGGTTATAATTGGCGATAGCGGGAATCACATCACCAGGCCATCCGGTTGGTTATAACAGACCTGTTCAAAACATAAAGTAATTTTGAGAAATACAAATATCGATGAGCACTAATATGTCGTAGACCTTATCCACATTTTTCCTGTTCAGTAAATTTTGCACAAACAACAGCACTTCTTTTGAAGGGAACAGATTGCTGACATTGAAGTAGACAATTTTAGAATTGAAATTGAAAACAGATTTTTACTTTTCCACCAAGGTTTTTATTCAGGAACTACCGGTTTCGGTACATTACCATCGTCAGATTCACATACAACTGAATCATCAAACTGCCGAAGCATACATTGTAATTTGAGTGATTAGAGATAATATACAATGTAGAAGTTCGAAAAAGACATACATACGAGTACAATGACAACCAATCAGGAGGTGGGAAGGGGAGTGGGAGGGGAAATTTACAGATGACTAAAGGATGGGTGAGAGGGTGGATTCCAAGATGGGAGAATGAAAAAGATACTCGTTAATAAGGGAACAATGGGGGTAGGAGAGGTGACGTTCAATTTCAAGCTGTTCTAGGGCATTGAGTCGAGGACTTTTACTTTGAAAGTGAAGGATTTCTGGGGAAAAATCACTTGAATGACTGTTTTCGAAAAGGTGTTTAGCAAAGTGGGAGGAGGGAGATTTATGGAGGAAAGCTCTATGGTGTTCTTGTGTTCTGACATTAAAATTGCGGGTTGTCATCCCAATGTAAATTCCATCACAATCCTTACAATTTGATTTATATACTCCCGGTCTGTCTAAAGCTTTGAATTTATCTTTCGAATTGGCTAGTAATTTCATTAGCGTGTTATTATTTTTATATCCTGGAATCACGTTATATTTTTTTAAAAAGGTTTTGCAGAATTTTAGAATTAATTAGAATATCCTTTCAAATGAAATGTGTTGAGGTCGATGTCAAACATGTCAACACTGATTTAAATTGATGGCAATCCTTACAAAATGTTTCTTTCTTCTGGGAAGCCAAATTTTCACAATTTGTCAGTAAAAACATCCAAAGCATGCATAGCTTTAGTAAGTGAAAATAAATATTATTATAATTACATCCTTAACCGAATTTTCAGAAGTGCTTCTCAATAGACAATGGTTGAGTAAAGAATTTTACATCGCGCATTTAATTGGAGATGAGTCCCATTGAGATATCAGATGATGGAATTGGAAAGTTATTGCGACAGATTGATAGGAAAAAGGGACCCGAAGGTGTTCCCGTTATTTTCATAAAAACTTTGGCCGATGAACTTGTTTTTATCAATAATCATTGATTATTAACTGTTAAAGTGTTGTGGATGAAAGGGAATGTCACTCCGGTTCCTAAGATAGGGCGTGAATTAAAATAAGATGTTAATAGGTCAATTTCATTAGCTTCTATTTTTTCAAAATAATTGAGCATACTATATAGTATAGTCAATTATTAGGCTCGCTATATAGGGAGCCTAGTCATGTGCTTTCTTGCCGAAAAGGGTTGGGTAAGGTAGCAAGCAGTGCGCTTGGGTTCCGTAAAGTTATTAGGTATTGTTTCATCCAGTTAGCCCTTCATATGTATGACATATCTAAAGCAGCAGATATGATATCGAACATAATTTTCCTAGCTTTCAGGAAAGCCTATGAGATAGTTTCCAAAACTATTCTAAAGTTGAGCGCCATCGGGATCGACGAAAAAGTAATCAGACTGACAGAATCTTATCCAGAAAACAGATCTCAATGAGTTGGACAAAATCCAACGAAGTACGTATCAAATCAATGCAGGGCAGTATTCAAGGGCCGATTTAGTTTCATATTCACATTATTGACAAAGTAGATATGGTATGGTTTGATTATTTGTCGATGATACTCTCACATACCGAGAGATACTGTCAGATAATGACAGAGATATAATACAGAACGACCTGAATGTTATATCAGGATGGTAAAAATATTGGCAGCTCGATTTAAATATAAATAATTGCGTTGATGTGAGTTCCACGCATTTCACAAACATTTTTTCTGGGCAGTACTTAACTTTGTTACATCCCTTACAGTATATGCGCGACAAAAAATATCTAAGGGTCACGTTTAGCTGTAATTTATGAAGAACATATTCGAGATTCGGAATCCACATAAAGTAGGTTTAGTCACAGATTTAGAGATGATCCAGCGTATTGTATCGATGTTACTAACTCATTTTTAGTACTTGTAGGAATAAATTAAGTATCTTACAAGCAAACATCAATTATAGTTGAACCCCCTTTTAATATTCAAAGAAGGACATTTTTCTGTTTCCGTCATTTTGTTCTAGAGAGGCCCCTGATTGGTCTACAGCAAAACAAACATTAGAATCGGATTTAGGAGGTAAAAATCAGTAAAAGAGGAAAAAATAGTGGATCGACATGAAATAATAACGGAGATATGAGTTTTGGCTTTTCTCGATTTCCGACCACTGTGCGCCGTCTTCTTAAGTTCGTCAGAAGATTAGTTTCTCTTTCATTGTAGTTACTTGTATTTTTGCATATTTTCTCTAACAAGCTTCCCTCCCTTGCCTCTTAACAGATGAGTTTGGATGATGGAATCGAAAGTTCGTGAAGAGGGTTGTTGTTTTTCCATCTCATCTAAATATCTCACCATTTCACTACCTCAAAGGAGTACTTGAGGATTGGAATTGCCCGACTGTTAATGCCTTCAATTACCCTCTTGAGAGATTTGTAACAAAACCTTTTTTCAATTCTAACCTTTTAATTTACAATTTTACATGCACTTCTTATGGGAATGTTTGATCTCATCTGAGATTATAAAGGATAGCAGTATGTATTTATAAAGAAGTCTGCTATCAGTCAAGCATCGATTCTTAACAATGCGCAAATTTGCAATTTACGCATCTTCTGATTCTCGGCTTCTAATCGAACATTCCTACATATTTCCATATACTCAACTGTCCCTTGATTTTCGAAGGGAATATTAATATTAATAACTTCTGTACTAACTGCGATTGGGACGTTGTTAAGGTACGTTTTTAATTTGTGTAGATAAATTAGACTTTGCTCTCTCAATAAACTCCCTTTCATAAGATAAGAAATAGTGCTCTGTGGTATATTAATGGTGGTGGTACATTCCTCTTCATTCTTTTGGCGTACGAAGCAAAGAATTTCAATTCTAACTACGACCCTAAATTTTATGAATCTTTTGGCGGAGTTAAGGAAAAATATTATATGTTCGCATATTGTATATTCGATAAGAGTAACTGTGAAAAGAATGAGCACACATCCTTAAGAATCACCTTTTAACTTAAACTATAACTAATTGAAAACTTAAGTTCTCACAAAGTATTCCCTTAGATATATAAAATATTGCCTGTCATTTATTCCGGTATCTCACGGGGTCTAGTATATGACCAAGGATGAACAACGGTCAACCGGTCGACTCTTCAAGAAGCGGTCCATCTGCAGGTCTCGTTATATTTTGATCGACCTAGTTCGTCTAGTAACCTGCGCGATGCAGGTTGACTGAGGTATTGTATTACTCTCGATACGTATTTCGGCAGCTACTACGTACGCACCTCGGCTGCCGTATTCCGTTTACCGAATTCCGTTTACCGAGTTTCGCTACCACCTTCTTCTCCCGAAGATTACGTGGAAATCATTAAAAAAATCCACAAATGAATGATATTTTGCATTATCCATTAAACTGATAAAATTTCTTCTCTTTCCCGGTCACTTATACAATATTAAATATTCTCAAATCCTCAATAATTACAAACACCGAATAAATGAAATATTTTCGTAATCCACTAAATATGCAACGATGCAAATGAACGTGTTTTAATAGTAAAGTCAGAGAAGTAATACAATGAATCAATAAGTTCCTGTAGGAACTGATAATGAATCCAGCAAAATATTTGTCTCCTCTCCTTAGTGTACATCGATAAGATTCCGTTCGAAGCATATCTCTGACAGTCAGAAATGGCTTAGCCGAGGATTTTTGTTTATTGAATGATTAAACTCTATCTGAAGGGCAACTAATGATGTCGTTAACTGATGAGTAATGAGGATTGCGGGAATTTGTAGAGTCCCTTGTGGAAACTTCGAAGCCAAGAACCGATTACGCTCACATGTTTTAAATACGTGTAGAAACTTCGTAAACCTAACACGGTAGTAATATTGCAAACGGAAAAGTGCCTTTCGCAGAGTGTTATGCTCTGACCTGTATTGCTCCAAGGTTTAACGATTGAAACGTTCATTCTAGAAGCGTATTCTAAATTTAAAAACAGACCTCACTAATACAGCGATAAAAGGGCGTTGGAGTGGATTTCATTATGTAATGAGAATTTCTATTTTTCAGGCGATGACGATTGCTTGTAAGTTTTTACATATTGCCAGATATTTAATATTTCAATCGATATTTTATGAATTACGAGTATAAAAATGGTATGTGTACACTCGTACACGTAAGGGATTTTGCATCGAATGTACTCTATACAACATATGAGGAGAAGGATCTCCGTGCATGCTACGTGGTGCAGCTAATTATTATATTTCTTTGATCCGCGGCACTATTTCCCAGCGAGTTATAAAGGAGTTTTCGTCCAAAAATTATTAACTTATTCGTATTATCAAATATTTTTCCTTCTTATCTCAATTTTCCAGAGTATTCTAACTTATACTCGTCCTTTTAAAGATTAGTTTCTTGAGTAAAGTGTTTTAGAAATTCAAACACAACAAAGAGTCAAAATATTTCAAACGATAGAGAAAAGGTTTAGAGAATATCACAGATGTAAGATGAAAAAATTTTTTAGGCATCTTAGCATAAATTCTTTGAATTTCACCAGCAAATCAGAGCCTCGACGGTGAATATTCGGTTCACGAATATCATTTGTGAATGTCGTACGCCTCTCAGTCAGAGGCGCGCATATAGAAGATGGCGAACCATCGAAAGGTTTAAGAAAATTTGCTCAAACCTGAACACGTGTTCCACAGATCGCTGCTCAACTGCGCCAAGGATCGGCCAAACGCATACATTGGACGAGGAGATATCATCATAAATTGATAGACAGCTACGCAATGCCAGATTTTTCGCACAACCTCCGCAGGGGTAAATTTAATGACAGTATAATCTGTGAAATATCTTGGAGTAACTCTAAAAAAATAATTTATGATGGAGTAGGTTAGGTTTTGCCGCTTTTTTCTGATCGAAATGTAATATCCAACAAAAGTGGCCCACCCACATGGACATCATAGATTTTTTTTCTCCAAATCAATTATATAATATAATTATATATTTATAATTATAGTTTCGAAATTTCGACAAGATCAACGTTTAGTTCGGTTAAAGCGAATATATTTTGGATAAATGAATATCACTTGCGATGAAAACTGAAATTCAAGCCTCAATATGCCTCTTTGTGGGCAGAGATGTCTCAATATGCCACTTTTATGCCTCTTTTTGTGTGCAGAGATGGAAAAGGAAGCAAACATCAGTAAAATTAAGCAGTTTTGTAGCTCCATCCGTCCTCGTCAATTCCTTCACCTGATGACTCCTAGCGACGGAAAAGCATTTCTTTTTTACGATATTTATTTAATTTAATATCTTATTTGCAGTATAAATATTATTATTATTATATTTTTGAGTGCATCATGTTCCAACTTAAAGGTGATGAGATTAATGTTCTTGGTTGTGAAAGAAGGGAGGTTTCAGAGGTATCCTTCGAATATTCGAGAATACCGTTGTACTTTTTCTAATCCCGGATATGACCCTTTCCTCAGCGTCCCATACACTTCATGCACACTTAAGCCTAACGCTAAATAACATCGTTCGCGAACCTTTTCTTCGCTCCTTCCGAATATCCTCTTAACGAAGCCGTGTTTGTGAAGTGCTTTTTCGCATAAATTACGGATGTGGGTACTATCGATTTGCCACTTATTCCCAATCGAAATGTAATAACAACGAGAGGAGAAACGATTCGTAAACAATTGCTAAGCGTTTAGCATTACTCAAATGACTCTGGGATGGGAATCATCAGAAGATAGCACCAAGGATAAACTTGCTAAATAAGTTCTTAGAAGATGTTTTAATTAAATATGGAGTCCCCCAGGGCTCAATTTTAGGTCCTACTTTATTCATAATATATATAAATAAGATAATTCCTTCTAATTCCACAAAAATCTTACTTTATGCAGATGACATACTCCTGATAGCTGCTCATCAACAATTCGAGGTCTGTGTAAAACAAATGCAGGAGGACCTAAATAATGTAACAAAATGGTGTCATGATTATGACATGACAATTAATGAAAATAAAACCAAAGTTATGCATGTAGCTAGTAATGGATTAAGATGGAAACCTCTAACTTTATGCGTACATAACCATGATTGTTTACACAATGATATTAATGAATCTCTCTGTTGCTGTACGCCCTTGGAACAAGTTGAGAACTATAAGTATCTGGGAGTTATTATTGATAAAAACTTGAAATTTGATGTCCATATAAAGAGAATCACCTCAAACTTAAGGAAAGTTTGCTATCAGTTCTATCACATTAAAGAAATAATTTCAGCAAAGGTTTTGATGCTGATGTACCATGCTCTGGTAGAATCTATTTTAAGATACGGTATTACCTTATGGGGTTTCACCAGCAATGTTCATAAAAAAGAACTTGTTGCCTTGCAAAATAAAATAATTAAAATTATACATAGCTCCAGCACTTCAAATAAAAGCATAAAAATTGAAGAAATGTACAAATCCTTAGGCATACTACCTCTGGACAAACTCCTTACCTACATAATCATACAAGATAATTATTTTAAGGACACTTACAAAATACTGAGGACAAGAAAACATGTTATGGAAGGTAGAAAACAAGATATGTATCATGTGCCATCTTTTATAAATCATTTTGGCAGAAACAAACTTGAAGTTGTGGTACCAAAAATCTTTAATAAATTACCAAAAAATCTTAGGACTTTGACAAGTATGTCCCAAGTGAAAATAAAAATAAAAGAGTATCTTGAGAATATTATGGTATAAAAATATGTACAATTAGTTTATTTTGTTAATACCAATGTGCCTATCTCTGTAAATAACCATGTAAAAACCAAATCTTTCATAAAACTCAGGAACCACCTGAAGAGCCAATTATTGGCTCAGGTGGACCTTAAAGTATATCCAGAAAATGAATCTCCTGTATATTACTGTATTATTATTATATGTTCTTTATTCTAGTATTTTCATGCATACTAAATGTGAATAAAAATATTTTAAAAATAAAAAAAAAAAAAAAAAAAATGTAACTTATGCAATACGATCTCCCTGTAATACAGGGCGCTGCGAGGAAGATCAGGGAAGAAGATGATTCCAAATAGAGTCCCCTGCCACGCGACGGCTCACAGAGATCTTGTATAGACATAGACTGATATATTTGTGAAATTTTTTTATATAATGTGTGGAAAATTAAATTGCTAATTATCTAGGTGAGATAATATTATTGATTTTTTCTATTTCATACATTAGTGCTATAATCTAATTAATTAATTAAAAATATAATTAGCAATAAGTATATATTTTTTCTTGCAGTTACTCAATATGGCCAGCAAGTCGTAAAAATATCAGGTCAGTTAGCGGGAAACGGTTCAAAAAAATGTTAAAAATCGCAATTTTAAAATTTTAAAATTTAGCAATTTTTAAATTTAGAGACGCCTGGTGTCGAGCCCAGGACCTATTGGCAGAAATAAATACTAATTATAACTTCATAGGACTTGATCTTATTTAATGCTAAGTTTAAAGTCGATATCATACCGGGAAGCTCCTAAAATAAGACATCGTCATTTCCATTTGAGATGCATTGGGATGTAAATTTAATTTAATTTAATTTCATGTGAATGGCTCTCTGGGGTCGAACCAAGGACGATCAGGGATACCTAAAAGAGCGCATGTGAAATAGATCAATGATCTTTATTCATATTCCAAGTTTTAAGTTTTTATGTCATCTGGAAGAGGTTTTAAAAAAATCTTTAAAATCGTAGCAATTTCTAATTTTAGAGACGCCTGGTGTCGAATCCAGGACCTATTAGTGGAAGTGAATACACTATTATAACTTGGTAGGATTTGATCTTATTAAAATGCAAAAGCTCAAGTCGTTAACACTTCCCCATAAGAAATGCATTAAGGAATGATAATAATTCTCCGGGGTCGAACCAAGGACTATCAGCGAAACGTTAAACAGCGTTTATAAAATAGATTCATTATCTCTATTCACATGCCGGGTTTAAAGTTTCTATGTCATCAGAAAAGGATTTTTTGAAATCTAAAAAATAATAATAATGCATTTTAAATGAGAGAATATTTGCCCTGATGTAGCGTTGAACAGAAGATAATCTTCGAAGATGTTTTTTCGTTGAATATGCGATCCCTCGAATCTCAACTTTGCCGAAAAGTGCCTCGAAAAAGTTTCGAAAATCCCTGCGATACATGCTTATGGGAAAAATCGGGACTTTGGGCTTTCTGGCATCGAACCCGTGACACTGAAGTTCCAAATCGCCTTCTTTCTGTCGGTTGCATGATTTGGCCAGTCCGTAGTAAAAATTTCAAATCAGTGGCACTTGTGGAAAATGGTTAGAACCCCCTATGAACGTATGTGTATAAAGGTGTATCTGGAGAAACGTCTATATATACTCGTATAATAGACTAGCAGAAGTGCCCTTTGATTCTCAACGGGGATAATAAATTTCATAAATACCAACCTTAATCGCAACACGTGCTTCGTAATTGTTGATAGATAGCAAATACCAGACTTTCCAATCCAATATACCAAGAAGATTAAGTTACAATTAAGTCTGCAAAACTGTATCAACTCAATATTCAATCTCATATACTTTGAATAAAAAATATCTTCAACTAAGACAGTGCAAAAATATATTCTAAGATCACATTAAGATAATAGATACAATGTTTAAAGAGACATTTTCGAAAAATGAATTGGTGCACTTCCCAGCGAAGTAGAGAGTTCAAATTCGAGTGATCGCTAGAAGCCGTGCATATCCTTAGAAAACTACAGAGAAATCTTCGAAGATTATCCTTGGTTCGACGCTAGGTCAGGGCAAATATCTCCCATTTAAAATACATTGGGGTAGTTTTTCATTATTTTTGTATGCAGTAGTTCTTGCTTGCTTGAAGATGTATATTAAGACTCCGTTTAAGAAAAAAATTTACATAAGACCATGATGTTTCTTGGTTCGATGCCAGAGCACATTAATAATATAAGGGAATATAAGGAATATAAGGGAAAAGTAGGACGTCGTTTGAGTCAGTTGCACCCAATATTTCTGCTTGAGTTTTCACACATGGTTAGAGATGGTGATCTTCTGTTGTACTGCATAGCATGTATTACCAGGAAGACCCGGGTTCGATGCCGAACGGTAAACATATCTCCCGTTTAAAGCATATTGGTTGAATTTTCATAATTCTTTTTGAATCTTTACCTTGAAGACAGATAGTTGACACTTTGCATGTGTATGTATATTTATATTATGCTATAAATCATTTGCTTGCCGTATGCAAGCAGCATTTTACTCGTATGTATGAATGAATCCGGAGAAGTAATTGCGTATAATAGATATATACGAGTAAAATGTAGCTTGCATACTGCAAGCAGATCGACAACACTAATTTCTTGCCGGCATCATATCGGGACGGCCCTCAATAGAAAATAAAAAGGGATTGAAAAAGTTCTTAAAATTCGCTGCAATTTAATCGTCTGGCATCGCACCTAGGCCTTCCTGGTGAACGTAATATGCGGCACAACTGAAAATCACCATCTCTTACTATGTGTGAAAATTCAAGCAGAAATATTGGCTCCAACTGCCTCAAACGACGTCCTACTTTTCAATAATGTAAATGGCTCTCTGGATTCGAACCAAGTAGGATCTAGGAAATCTAAAATATGTTTTTGAAATGTATCTATGTTCTCTATCTATATACCTAATTTCATGTTTTAATATTATTGGGAAGGGGTTCAAAAAAATTCCTAAAAATCGGATAATTTACTGATTGTAGAGACGCCTGGTGTCGAACCCAGGAAATATTGTTAGCCCGGAATGCACATTATGACTTATAAGTACTTCATCTTATGTTATGCAAAGTTTGAAGTCGATATCATATCGGGAAGTACCTAAAACCTTTTTCCGTTATCTCCATAAGAAATGCATTGAGGAATGTAAATGGCTCTCTGGGATCGAACCAAGGACCATCAGCGAATATGTAAAATTTGATTATGAAATATATTTATGATCTCCAACTTCATGCCGAATTTCAAGTTTCCATGTCATCGGGAAGTTGTCCAAAAAAATCTTAAAAATCACCACAATGTATTTTAAACGGCCGATTTTTGCCTTGACCTAGCATCGAACCCAGGATATTTTCCGTAAAACTCATTTATGTTTTCGATAGATCATGACCATATATATCGGCTCCTTGAGTTTTAAGTCCCTACCTATCCGGCAAGTATTTTTTAAAAATTCCCGAAAATCAACAAAATTTCATCGTCTGGCATCGAACCCGGGTAATAGGGTCTTACTGGTAAACCTACTATAAAACACAATAGAAGATCACCATCTCTAACTATGTGTGAAAATTCAAGCAGAAATATTGGCTACAACTGCCTCAAAAGACGCTCTAATGTTCACGAATGTAAATGGCTCTCGGGACTCGAACCAAGGGCGATCATGTAAATTTAAAAAATGTTTCTGAAAGTTATTATTGATATCAATCTATATGTTAAATTTCAAGTTTCTATATTATTAGGAAAGGTTTCAAAATAATTGTTAAAAATCGGATCAACTTCTGATTGCAGAGACACCTGGTGTCGAACCCAGGACACATTGATAGCTCTGAATGCATAGTTAAATTTGTTAAGACTGGTTCTTCTATCATGCAAAGTTTGAAGTCGATATCATGCCGGGAAGTACCTAAAATTTGTTTCCGTTATCTCCGTAAGAAATGCATTCAGGAATTTAAATTTCCCTCTGGGATCGAACCAAGGACCATCAGCGAATACGTAAAATTTGATTATGATATATTTTTATGGTATCTAACATCATACCAAATTTCAAGTTTCTATGCCATCGGAAAAGGGTCCAAAAAATATCTTAAAAATCGCCACAATGCATTTTAAACGGCCGATTTTTGCCCCGACCTAGCATCGAACCCAGGATATTTTCCGTAAAACTCATTTATGTAATCGATAGATGATGACCATATATATTGGCTTCTTGAGTTTCGATTCTCTACCTATACGGAAAGTATTTTTTTTTAATTCCCGAATATCAAAGCAATGCATTTAAACGGGAAAAATCGGGACTTTGGGGCCCTCTGGAATCGAACCCATGACACTGAGGTTCAAAATCACAATTTTTCTGGTGGTTACACGATATGGCCAATACGTTGTAAAAATTTCAAGCCGATGACGCTTGTGGTTTAGGCTGTGAATTAGTATCCTATCTATATACCTATCTATATATATATACGAGTAAAATGTAGCTTGCATACTGCAAGCAGATCGGCAATACTAATTTCATATCGGCATCATATCGGGAATGTCCTCAAAAGAAAAAAAAAAGGTTTGAAATTTTTCTTAAAATTCGCTGAAATTTCATCGTCTGGCATCGAACCCAGATCTTACAGGTGAACTTACTATGTAGCACAATAGAAGATCACCATCTCTAACTATGTGTGAAAATTCAAGCAGAAATATTGGCTACAACTGCCTCAAAAGACGCTCTAATGTTCACGAATGTAAATGGCTCTCGGGACTCGAACCAAGGACGATCTTGGAAATTTAAAAAATGTTTCTGAAATTTATTAATGATCTCAATCCATATGCCAAATTTCAATTTTCTATATTATCGGGAAAGGTTTCAAAATAATTCCTAAAAATCGGATCAACTTCTGATTGTAGAGACACCTGGTGTCGAACCCAGGACACATTGATAGCTATGAATGCATAGTTTGATTTGTTAAGACTGGTTCTTCTATCATGCTAAGTTTTAAGTCGATAGCATGCCGGGAATTACCTAAAATTTGTTTCTGTTATCTCCATAAGAAATGCATTGAGAAATGTAAATGGCGCCCTGGGATCTAACCAAGGACCATCAGCGAATATGTAAAGTTTGATTATGAAATTAATTTATAATCTCCAACTCCATGCCGAATTTCAAGTTTCCATGCCATCGGGAAGGGGTCCAAAAAAAATCTTAAAAATCGCCACAATACATTTTAAACGGCCGATTTTTGCCTCGTTCTAGCATCGAACCCAGGATATTTTCCGTAAAACTCATTTATGTTTTCGATAGATCATGACAATATATAAAGGGTCCTAGATTTTCGATTCTCTACCTATCCCGGAAGTATTTTTTAAAAATTCCCGAAAATCAAAGCAATGCATTTAAACGGGAAAAATCGAGACTTTTGGGCCCTCTGGAATCGAACCCATGACACTGAGGTGCAAAATCGCAATTTTTCTGGCGGTTACACTCTATGGCCAATATGTCGTAAAAATTTCAAGTCAATGACGCTTGTGGTTTGGCCTGTGAGTTTGTATCCTCTCTATATATATATATGAATATATATATGGATACATGAATGAATCCGGAGAAGCATCTATATATAATAGATGAATGAATCCGGAGAAGCATCTATATCTATTACGAGGAAAATGTAGCTTGCATACTGCAAGCAGATCGGCAATTGTGGTTTCATATCCGCATCATATCGGGAAGGTCCTCAAAAGAAAAAAAAAAGGATTGAAATTTTTCTTAAAATTCGCTGAAATTTCATCGTCTGGCATCGAACCCGGGTCTTACTGGTGAACATACTATGTAGCACTATAGAAGACCACCCTCTCTAACTATGTGTGAAAATTCAAGCAGAAATATTGGCTGCAACTGCCTCAATCGACGTCCTACTTTTCCCTTATATTCCTTATGAGAGAAATGTTAATGTGCTCTGGCATCGAACCCAGGAATAGTAAGGTCTTATGAAATTTTTTTCTTAAAGCAATTCTTACCATAAATCTTCTATCCTATTACGAATTTCGTAACATTTCGATAAGTGCATCAAAAAAATAATGAAATATTAACCCAATGTATTTTAAACGGGAGACATATTTACATCCCGGCATCGAACCTGGGTCTTTCTATTTATACTTCCTATGCAACATAATAGAGGATCACCATCTTTAACTATTTGTGAAAATTCAAGCAAAAATATTGGCTGCAACTGCCTCAAACAACGACTTACTTTTCCCTTATATTCCTTATGAGAGAAAAGTTAATGTGCTCTGGCTTCGAACCCAGGGATAGTACGGTCTTATGAAATTTTTTTTATTGAACAAATTCTTAATATATACCATCTATCTGAGCGAGAAAATCCTTACATTCCGATAAGTGCATCAAAAAAATTAATGAAAAACTATCCCCATGCATTTTAAATACGGGATTTTTGCATCGTCCTAGCATCGAACCCAGGTCGTTCTCATTAGAAGTCAATAACGTTTTCAATAGTTCTCGACCATATCTGTTAGCTCCTTGAATTTGGATTCTCTAACTGTCCGGGAAGTATTATTTAAATATTTTTGAAAATCGCCACCATGTATCCTTATGGAGAAAATTGGGACTTTGGGGCCTTCTGGAATCGAACCCATGGCACCGAAGTTCAAAGTCGGCTTTTTCCTGGAGGTTACACGTCATGGCCATAACGTCGTAAAAATTTCAAGTCGGTGGCACTTGTGGAACATGGTTAGAATTTTGATCCCCTATGAATGTATATATATCTATTATATACGAGTAAAATGTAGCTTGCATACTGCAAGCAGATCGACAACACTAATTTCATGTCGGCGTCATATGGGGAAGGCCCTCAAAAGAAAAAAAATGGATTGAAAATATTCTGATTACTCGCTGCAATTTATTCGTCTGGCATCGAACCCGGGTCTTCCTGGTGATACTTACTATGCAGCATAATAGAAAATCACCATCTCTAACTATCTGTGAAAATTCAAGCTGAAATATTATCTGCAACTGCATCAAACGACGTCCTACTTTTCCCTTCTATTTCTTATGAGAGAAATGTTAATGTGGTCTGGCATCGAACCCAGGAATATTTCGGTCTTCTGAAAACTGTTTTCTTAAACCAGTTTTAACCATACATCTTCCAGCCAAGCACGAACTTCCTATCATTTCGATAAGTGCATCAAAAAAATAATGAAATACTAACCCTATGTATTTTAAACGGGAGACATATTTACCGCCCGGCATCGAACCCAGGTCTTTCTGGTGAAACTTCCGATGCAAGATAATAGAAGATATTATTCTTTAACTATGTGCGAAAATTCAAGCAGAAATATTGGCTGCAACTGCCTCAATCGAAGTCTTACTTTTCCCTTATATTCCTTATGAGAGAAATGTTAATGTGCTCTGGCATCGAACCAAGGAATAGTACGGTCTTATGAAAATTTTTTCTTAAACTAATTGTTACCTTACACTTTCCGGCTAAGCACGAACTTCCTATTATTTCGAGAGATGCACGAAAAAAAATAATGAAAAACCGCTCCCATGTATTTTAAAGGGCAGATTTTTGCATCGTCCTAGCATCGAACCCAGGATATTTTTTGTGAAAGTCATTAAACTTTTCAAAAGTCCAAGACCATAAATATAGGCTCCTTGAGTTTTATTTCTCTACTTATCCGGAAAGTATTTTTTAAAAATTCCCGAAAATCACGGCAATGCATTTAAACGGGAAAAATCGGGACTTTGGGGCCCTCTGGAATCGAACCTATGACACTGAGGATCAAAGTCGCTTTTTTCCTGGGGGTTTCACGTTATGGCCAATATGTCATAAAAATTTCAGATCAATGACGCTTGTAGTTTAGGCTGTGAATTTGTATCCTATCTATCTATATAGGTATATATATGAATGAATCCGGAGAAGCATCTATATATAATAGATAGACGTTTCTCCGGATATACCTATATATATATCTATTATATATAGACGTTTCTCCGGATATACCTATATATATATTCATATATATACACATTCATAGGGGATCAAAATTCTAGCCATGTTCCAGAAGTGCCACTGACTTGAAATTTTTACGACATATTGGCCATAATGTGTAACCTCCAGGAAAAAGCCGACATTGAACCTCGGTGTCATGGGTTCGATTCCAGAAGGCCCCAAAGTCCCGATTTTCTCCATAAGGATACATGGTGAAGATTTTCGAAAATTTTTTTGAAGCACTTCCTGGAAAGGTAGAGAGTTGAAATTCGAGTGATCGCTAGATGCCGTGGACATCAAACGAAAATCAAAAAGACATCTTCGAATATTGTCCATGGTTCGATGCTAGGTTGGGGCAAAAATCGGCCGTTTAAAATACATTGCGGCGGTTTTTAAGATTTTATTTGGACCATTTGCCGATGGCATGGAAACTTGATATTCGGCATGAGGTTAGATATCATAAATATATTTCATAATCAAATTTTACATGTTCGCTGATTGTCCTTGGTTCGATCCCAGAGGGCCATTTGCACTTCTCAATGCATTTCTTACGGAGATAACGGAAACAAAATTTAGGTACTTCCCGACATGCAATCGACTTCAAACTTGGCATGACACAAGAGAAAATTTATACAAATCAAACTGTGCATTCACAGCTTACAATATGTCCTTGGTTCGACACCATAATATAGAAACTTGAAATTCGGCATATAGGAAGACATCATAAGTAACTTTCAGAAACATCTTTTAGATTTCCATGATCGTCCTTGGTTCGAGTCCCGAGAGCCATTTACATTCGTGAAAATTAGAACCTCTTTTGAGGCAGTTGTAACCATTATTTCTGTTTGAATTTTCACACATAGCTACAGATGGTGATCTTCTATTGTGTTTTATAGTAGGTTTACCAGCAAGACCCGGGTTCGATGCCAGACGTTGAAATTTCAGCGAATTTTAAGAAACAATTAAATCCTTTTTTTTTTCTTTTGAGGACCGTCCCGATATAATGCCGATATGAAATTAGTGTTGTTGATCTGCTTGCAGTATGCAAGCAACATTTTACTCGTATATATATATAGGTATATCCGGAGAAGCGTCTATATATAATAGATATAGGACACAAATTCACACGCTAAACCACAAGCGTCATTGACTTGAACTTTTTAAAGCGTTTAGGCCATAACGTGAAACCCCCAGGAAAAATGAGAAATCGATCATTCTGAGCATGGTCTCGATCCCAAAATGCCCCAAAATTCCGATTTTTCCCATTTAAAAAAATTTCTTTGATTTTCGGGATTTTTTAAAAAATTCTTCCCTGATAGATAGAGAATCAAAACGCAAGGAGCCTACATATATGGCCATGCACTATCGAAAACATTAATGACTTTTACAGAAAATATCCTGGGTTCGATGCTAGAACGATGCTAGGACGATGCAAATATCTCCCATTTAAGATACATTGGGGTAGTTTTTCATTATTTTTTTATGCACTTATCGAAACGATAGGAAATACTTGCTTTGCTAGAATATGTATATTAAGACTCCGTTTAAGAAAAAAAATTACATAATACCATAATGTTTCTTGGTTCGATGCCAGAGCAGATCAAAAATTCTCACATAAGGAATATAAGGGAAAAGTTGGACTTCGTTTGAGGTAGTTGCAGCTAATATTTCTGCTTGAGTTTCCACACCTAGTTAGAGATGGTGATTTTCTGCTGTGCTGCATAGTAAGTATCACCAGGAAGACCCGGGTTCGATGCCGGTCGGTAAATATATCTCCCATTTAAAACATATTGGTTGACCAAAACAGCCTCCTATTTATACAATATATTTATTCTTTTGGTTGTGGAAGATCAGAAATAAATACAGTAATTTCTCTACTATGGAGCTGAAGCACCCCATATGAAATTGAGAACTTACCAAAATAAAATTACGCACGGTCGAATTTGTCACTATTATCGATAAAATTAGCGTTTTGATTCAAGAAACAGAGAAAGTGTAAAGTTTAAAAGTTGCCTTTCTTTGATTTTTATGTGAAAATGCAATCCAAAAGTAGTAATGGTTCAGTTTGCTGTACCAGTTGTATTCCACATAATGTTAAGGAGACTTTGCTACTATTGGCGATAGCGCTTCAAATTATGACTTTTTGAGGTTAATGCAATTCCGCGTTTGCTGCTAACACGCTCATCACGAAGGCAAAACATACTGCTGGCTCATCGTCTCTTCATCTTTCCCTTTTCAATTCATTGATTGACCTCGTAATTTTACTACTTCTTTTTTTTAGACTGCTTAGTTGAAGTGCTAAGTCTATCAGAATTATGCAATCCTTTAAACTTATTTCTGACTATAAACTTTTAACTCAGAAAACCATTAATATGCCTCATTCACGGGTTTCCGAATGTCGAAGTTACGGAATCGAGAATGTCCTCTTCGCCAATCCTTTCATCTGCACAACAATGTGGTAACACGAAGTGGCCAACAATTCGATTCGATATCGTCCGAAATACTCATAGCTATGACGTCAAACGGGGATCTGTGAAGATGAACGTTATTCGTTCTCCGAGGTTTTATTTATGTTACTTAAGAGTTGAGATATAGTTTATGATATACGAACGATGCAATTTCCGATTTTTCTATGCAATTGAAAATTGGGAAACTACGAAAGAACGACATGCGCCTGCGTACCCAGATACAACTGAATAAATGGATCATTTCACCCCGAAATATTTGAGTAAATGCCTCAGGTAAAGGACCTCAACACAACTGTATTAAAACATCGTTGGCACCCACAGCGCATGCGTGACTTCCGCCTACCCCCCCGGCACGCTGCGCCGTGCGTCACCTACTCCTCTGGACATGCATATCGACCTTCGAACGCTACTTGTATCTGCGGAGGATCTCGATATGGACAATCGGAAGGGTGAATTCGACCCCCTCCGGTTTTGAGTCCCTCGATGGCAGAGTCTATTCTTTGCCCCTCCCATCTTCCTATGCAGATTCCGCGGCGGGCGATAAACATCCTGCGTCGTCCGAGTCGAAGTGTTCGATAATCGATTGCAAAGTTTACTTTTAGTGCGATCGTCGGAGTGGACCAAGCGCGGCATTTCGGCATGTAACACGGATATCGATTCCGTCGGAATGGGCTGCGAATTGGGAAAGCTCGGCTTGGTACAGAGGGAGAGCGGGGAAGACGAGCCGACGGCGCCCGCACCAACCGACCCAAGGCTGCCGCTCACCGCCAAGCAGAAGTACAGCATTATGGCATCGTGGAAAGGGATCAGTAGGGCAATGGAGCCCACGGGTGTCAACATGTTCGTCAAGTAAGTTGTGTCGGAGAACACGCGGGAGAACGAAATATTTCGCAAATTGGAGCGAACATTAGAAGCATATGTCAGTCTCGAGGAACACCGAAAAGCAGTGCAGTGAAGTGATTGCGCACTCGAGAAACATTATCGTCGCTCGTATTTGTTAAACAAACAATTTAACATAGATTTAAGGATGGAATCTTGGAACGATATTTCCGCAAATTTTCGCTAAACGAAATCTCAGCCCAAATCTCAGTGTCTCTCTCCGAAAGCGTCGAACAGCTGTGGGGAATCTTCTGGATCGCGAGGACACCGGATGCTAACACTTTAATAAGTTTTCGTTCTTGACAACTGAAGTAAAAGACTCGATAAAAGTCGCACTTCCAAAAACTCATTTTATTCAGTCGACAACACTTCTTTCATTTTACAATCAGACTCTCGGATGTGGATAAAGCGTTTGCCTTTGGGTCCTGGGTTCTATTCTCGGTGGAGTCTGTTTGATAAATGACCTGTCGCAGTACTTTTAAAAACACTACAATCTTCACAATCCGGTGTATTTCTAGAAAAATTAACCATTTCCTCGGACGAGGAATTTTATCGGATCCAAATCTCTCAATGATACTGATTCATGTTATTAATAGCTCAATCACTCGAAGAAAGAGCCTTTTCTAAAGCAAGGATTCCCCTCAGCTGCTTGATTTTGCGTCTCGGGTCCTCTGAAATTTGATTAGTTTTCTTGTTTAGTGGGAATTTGCAGAAATATCGTTCCAAGATTCACTCACCATGAGGATGAGCCGTAAAAAACGTCGGTATTGTGAAGAGTATTGCATCCCGTAAAGAACTTCTTCAACGATTTTGAAAATATTTACCATGAGCTAGTTTGGCGACAAAAAGACTGTCGTACTGAATTTAAGATATTGCCCTTCATCTGATGATGCTTTTTTCATGGAGCTATGTTTTTCTTTTTTATACCAATTTTAAACCTTTCGCTGCAACACTCACTACTTAATTGTTTTAGATTTTATGTGGATGTATATTGTCTCGTCAGAACAAAATTACATTGAAAAGAAATTGTATCTTAATGACAGGCAAAGCCGGCTTACCTCTCGTAGTATTGCATAGAGACAATCAGAATGAATTGGAAAATATGCTGCATAACTGCCAAACATAATAAATATTTAATAAAATAAATTTTCCAGAATCAATAGAGGAAGATAAAAGTCTTCATTGGCAACGACCTTTGTATTCGCATAATGGAGCTCTTTATGGCAAATTTTTATCAGTTAAAACACAATCAATTAACTTCAAATTTCTTATTTCATATTGGATTACCTATAGTTTACTAAGAACTCTAAATATAGATATTATTACAGTGTTAATGACTATAAGATCAAAATGTACATCATGAACTATATTTAGTTGTTTATTCTTAAGGACTACAATTAGGCACAAGTACAGGTGGTATATATTCATTCCAATAAACATTGATAGTGAAATAGCAAAACTTTTGATACCATTGGGCGATTATTTGGGCTGTTTACAATTTTTATAAGAATTAAGCAACTAAGTGAGATGTTCTCTTATGTATAAATCCCTTCTTTCTCGTTGAGAATCTATATCAGACAGCTGTACTATAGTTTAAAAAAAATTGAGATAAAATTGATAATACTAATATTTAAACGTGTACTCGCGAACTCGAGAAAGTGCAGCGTAAAGCTGTTCGTTTTTTAAGGGATGCTACGATAAAAAAGCAAGCGTTACAAAAATGCTCTCAGATGTAGGTCGGGAATCCTTGAAAGAAAGGAGATTGGAAGCTAGGTTGCGATTGCTTAATAAATTCAGGGAAACTACATTTTCGGAAGATACAATCGGTATCATGCAACCCCCCTGTTACCTCGGTCGATCCGATAATGACCGTAAGTTAAGAGAAATAGATGCTAGGACGGATCGTTTTAAAAATTCATTCTTTCCGCGAACGATACGCGACAATAACCGAATAAGGAAGTAGTTTAGATTCAACTGGTGTTTACACCCCTTGCCACACGCCGAAAGGCGGCTTGTAGGGTATTAATGTAGATGTAGATGTATCGAAATCTTGAACCCTTGATCTGACGGATATTCCCTTCCGTCCTTCTAAATAAACTACTTTATTTAATCCTAATTTTTTTATTTTGAGAATCAACGGGCACTTCAGCTCGTTTTATAAGAATGTAGAAAGTATATAAATCAGTTTGTATGTCCACTCGAGAACTTTAAGCTGCTCGAGTTTCAATCTTCAGAGATATATAAATGTATTCCTTGGGCAGATAATAGACTAATTTAAATTAAATCAGACAGAATAGTTTCACGATATCGAGAAGGCTCCCAAAAGAAGGGAAATTGGCAAAATATTCTTGTTTTGGACGTAGAATATTGCTAGTGATTTGAAATTGCGAAAATTGGGGTAAAATAAATGAAATTTGTGGAAAACTATTCACAATCACAAAACCGTTGAATCCGAGCTCATGTATATTCCCAGATGAATACATTACAAATTTAGGTCCATATTTATATGATGGTAAGAGTAAATCACTGACTATAAGAGTCAAAATTATGAGATTTTATAATCTTTGGTTATGATTAACAAATCGCAACTTCCGGCCATTACTTACGAGTAATTTTGCATTCGAATGTGTGTTAAACCTCAAGAATCCGAACAACTCGCAAACTTTATCAAAAGACTCCGCAAAGAATCAATTCCTTTTCATGATTCTATTGGCCTAATGTGATTGTTAAATTGAAAAAATCCAAAGTATACATTGTAGTAGCTTGAGACAAGTTTATTAAAAAATACATTTTTAATTGATTTTCTTTGTATCGCCGATCTTAGATTTCGGCTACTAATTATAAGAAAATTAATAATTTAAAAAATGTTTGTCCTAAATAACCTATATTGAACTAATATAAGATGTAATGATATTTATGGTCTTCCTTTTCCAAATTGTTTTTGTGTCTAAAGCCTGGGCTCAGCGATAATTTCTCCCATTAGAATGAAAAGGAAACTCGGAACTTACTTCTCGAAAGAATAACAAATTCTACTTATAATTTTTTGGAGTGAATTAGTTAGTGGAAAGATATCGCTTAAATGGGTTCGACCGATCAAAACTACTGAACGAAATTGTGGTCGACTTTTATTTTAATCACTTCTTGAGGAGATTATGATGATTAAGCACATACATTTCAATCATTCAAACCTTGGATTGGATTCTTGCCCGCTGTCACTGTTTTCAGAAATTATGGGAAAGTGATGTCGGGGAAATATGCCTAACTAATCTCCCCCTCAGCGATGGGGTAAGATGCCAAAGCTTGCTGAAAATAATTCATCATCAATTGGTAGCCCATCAGGAGGTCATGGATCTCTTCTCTTTCATCTCCTCATAATTCCTAATTTCAGTCCAGTT
This sequence comes from Sympetrum striolatum, assembly GCA_947579665.1. Classification (NCBI taxonomy): domain Eukaryota; kingdom Metazoa; phylum Arthropoda; class Insecta; order Odonata; family Libellulidae; genus Sympetrum; species Sympetrum striolatum. Next base: position 114,284,264 of record OX388343.1, on the reverse strand, counting down.
CCCTACATTGTCCATCCATTCCATCCTTGGTCACTGTCCCAGCGCTGTCTCTCTCCCCTTAGCACACGTCCAGCGTATAACTTGCTTTCACCTCATTCCATAGGCTATACCTGCTTCTTCTCCTAACTTCTTCATTTGTTATTATTCTGTCCGACCGCTTAACTTTCATCTAGCATGCTATCTGTCCAATGCAGTTATTCTCTTTAATTTATAATATTAAAACAATTCTCCCCAAATATTGGGGAAGATACCCAACCATCAACCACCGTCCTCCATTTCATGGCGATATGACCGCATCAAGCCAATTAGATAACCACGAGGTAACGAAATTACATCTGAAACTCATGTTGCTGGTCCACTGAGTAAGATCAACCAGCATTACACTGAAAAATATTAGAGCAAAGAAAAACGAGGAGTCAGGGAAATATTCTCTTCTAAAATGATCGAGCAAATCGACAAACAGCACCCTAACAATGATGTGTGGCAGGAGAATATTTTTCGCCTCAAAAACGCAAATTAAAACGATTTGAGCATCTTCCCCTGACTACAGGTGTTTCGGTATCTACATGTTAAGTTGCCCCCAGTAAGCGACGTTTTAGTAATATAGAAGTAGTGAATTCCCCTGTCAAAAATGACGAAATTTAAATTAATATTACTTACCAAAAATATAAATAAGTTATATTTTTGTAAGTTTTCCGATCTTCAAAACTACACGATTACTTCAGATGCAAAAGTAGTAACTGCAAATAAAATGTATCATTTGGGCTCACCTAGATAGAGCAATCTCCGCTGTGGTTTCCAAACCGTTCTCTCTTGATGAAAAACATAATAGCAGGGAAAGTAAAGTAATTCCCTTCTCATCGCATTCGTTCAGAACAAACCAAGCAGTTAACATTGTATTGCGTTGCGTGTGTGTGTGTATTTATATGAACGAGTAAAAGTTGCTTGCATTCTGCAAGCATATTGATGATACAACTTTAAAGTCGATATCATATAGATATAAAATCTTAATTTTTTCCTGGCTATGGCCAATACGTCGTAAAAATTTCAAGTTAGTGACATTTGTGGAACAAGGTTAGAATTTTGATGTTTAGTATAATTGAAATTAAATAGGAGCAGAAAGACATTATGCCATTAAATTTTGAGGTTGTTTCACCATCAAAATTTTACAAACATTTTGTATTTCGTATAATTCTCGATAATTCAATTCGAAAAAATTAATGCACGACCAAATTAAGATTCTTTATTTATTTTCCCTACTTTTGGTGCTTGTCTCAATTTCGTAAGACCATTCATTTTCATTTAATTTCGCAAAAGAAATAAAGCCTACAGCGGCAAAAATTAACTCTCCGGGCATTTCTTATGGAAATACTTTGACTCGTTTGGGATCCAATCGAGGACTAAATGTAAACATTTTTTACAGTAGAAACACTCTCGTATTTGAATGCAACGTTGTGTAAAAATTTAAAGTCAATCGACGTAGTAGTTTTCAAGTTTTGCGGTCACAAACATACGCAGGCTGAATTTTTATTTATAAAATATCAAATTTAATGATTTACTATGGCGGACGTTCAGCTATTCGTAGTGGATCTGAGAAAATAAAATCATTCTCTATAGCAGTCTTCTCACAAATTGAAATATCCTTGAATATTTGAACCCAACTTTCGTACAATCATAAATAAAGAGTGTCCAAATATACACACCTATAAACATACTTGCGGATATTTTAGGCAAGGATGTCCATGGAGTTAATTATAATTATAGAATAAATTGTTGCATTCTAAGATTTTAAAAAAGTAAATCATATTAAAATCACGACGGACAGTAGCGGACAGAGAATCGGACCTCATCACGAAGTGACAATGTCTCTGGGAAACTCAGCGGACTAATGAAAAATACTAAATACTTTCCTCCAACTGCATCTTTATGGAAGTTAAAACGCAGTTATTGGTACCCTTGATCACAAGACAGTTTCTATTTCTGGGAGAGAGATTGAAAACCTGGTCGCACAGTCTCATTCTGTATTTATCATCTTATTTGGTGATCACTTATTTCTCTGAATTCGAGCTCCGCTGCGGTCGCTTTCCTCCTCTCTTTGGAAATAAAATTTCAGAAGTTTATGAGTCTCGTTTTTATTAATTTTTTCACATCATTTTTCCTCGTATAATATTGGTAAAGGTTTTTGAAGAGCTGATCGGAAACGTATGGTGGGTTCCGTGCCTGAGTTATTCAATTCAATAGACAATTTCGTTCTTTTTGCATTTTTCACATTTTGAGGCAACTTTCCATCAGGACTTTCTTATTTTTAAAAATATTATTTTCGGTACTAAGTTTATAGAAGTAACTAATAAGATTCAATATAATATATATATATATATATATATATATATATATCTAATAAACAATTAGTACGTAATGAAACGTTTATAAAATAATTTATTGACCCACCCCATGTGGAGTAAAAGCGTGCTGTCTTTCGGAACGGTGGAATTTATTTAGCACGAATTGCCATTCATAATTCATTTTAATTATGGTAAGCTGGTAAAACCTATCAATTTCTTTAAAATATTAACTAATTTCCGTCGAAATATGTCCATTACTAAACTGCATTCATTTTTTTCTGTTCCTTAGATGAAACATAAGTTTTCTTGAGGAAGGAAAAGCTTTGCCGTTTTTTTCACGATTTTGATCGGTTTCAATTCCGTTTGTTAAACCACGTACACCCGGAAGGAATTCCCACCCGTCAATAGAACTAATATTTCGCACTCAATTTAAATACGGTAATTTTTCCTTACAGAACTCCACGTTTCGCCGTAATCTGTAAATCTTTTGTAGTGTTTCAGGTATCCGCCTCGCGTGTTTTCGCCGGGACGCCTCTTACGATAATTGCAGACACAATAACTTTGTCACAACCAGATCCTGGAAATTATGTGAGATGATTCCATTTCCTGGATTGCCGCCGTTGGGTATTTTATTATTGTTTTGCCTCGAGGACCGTTTTTCAAACGCCCGAACTGTTTCCTTCTCGTAATAAAAATTGAATAACGTTTACGGTCATTCATCGAGTTACAGATGAAAACAAATCTGAGAATGTAAATACAGTTTCGCATTCTACTGATAACTCGCAATATGAAAACGTGAATCTATTTCCTGTATGTGTTGGGAGAAAGATTTTTCTGCCCCTGGAATATAGGAACATATCTGCCTAAAATTCAAAAATTATTATTCATGCTTCCGTCACACAACATTCGACCAATTAGACCTTTTTGCACCGAAAAAAATGTAATGTTTCACTTGAAAATGATACTTTCAATTTTATCATAATAGATTTAATCGATTTACATTAATAATGACGTAGGGTAAATGAAAGAAATACAAATTTCATTGACTTACCGTATTATCCCGAATATAACGCGATATTTTTCGACCGTTTATTTTCCATTAAAAAATCGACTCGCGTTAAATTCGGGGTTTAAGTGTTGGAATGTAATATAAACATTTTCCTACAGAGGTTGAAACGAGACTGAACGTCCGACCGAATGTTTTACATTACTTAATTTTATTGACATGAATGTAAACTGTGTTATTAGCTATAATTACCTAAGTAAATGCTTATCTGATTTAATTTTACTTTTTTTGAATTCTTTTATGGGTATTATTTTTTTTTCTAAATATCTTTATGAAAATTTTGGAGTCGCGTTAAATTCGAGGCCGCGTTATATTCGAGCGAATACGGTATTTGCCAATTGTTTAAGTTTTCTTAAATGTTTCTGTATGTAATTTAAAAATTAGAAGCAATTTCGAAATAATTTTGTAATTCGTGTAAACTTATTCTTTATTGATCAATTACGATTTAAAAATTTGTCAGTCCGTGTTCGCACACCCACACACGTATTTTGGAAGGGCAGTGGGAAATCAGTAGTCACGTATTCCAACAGTTTCAGTTTTATTTTAATTAAAGAACACGATTTTGTTCTTCTGAGCGTAGTTTAGACAATCTAACGTTAGAAGAGACGGGTCCACTCCACGCAATGAGTGCATCTACCCCTACAAACGTTGATTTTTACCTAAGTTATATCATTGTAAAGATTTAATATAGTATTATTAAAATTCATGCACGAAATAAATTATAAAATAAAGTGTCTTATGAGTTTTGTATGCATTTGGTAGTTTATCGAAATATGTGAAATGAAAATAATTTCTTATCCGACTGTAAAATATCGAAGATCTATTGATTTTTGGAAGGAAAATTTCAAGACAAGTTGTTGGCGCAGAAATTTATCTCGTTGAGGAAGAATGAGTGAACAAGCGATGCCATTCACCATCGAATGCGGCAATCGTGATTCGTGACGGGAAAGAGGCTGACGTAAGAGCGGGTTCTATGTGAATGCTAATTTGCTTCGGTTTAGAGTCCCTTTTGCGCACAGAGGTGAGTCACGTTTCCATTGCTTTTTGACGATTCCGAAGACACGTTCGCGATTAATGTTTGAGTGCTGCACGAAATTAAAAAAACAGTTGTGAATCTCGCGAATGAAGATCAGAGGAAATTCAAAATCAATTCCTTTGGCGTCGTCCACTTCTATCGTCGGTTTGCCCGAAAGCAGCTGTGCCAACGCCCGACTCATAGATTAATTGACAAGTGTTTCTTGAGTCGTAGGTTTTAAATGCACTTTAAAAAAACGCTCTAACACCTTCATTTTAACCGACACAATAATTTGCGTGTGCAGACTCAGACGAAAATCACTGTTGTGCAGATAAACGCCACGAAGAAGGCTCTCATTTGAGCAGACCTTTGTCTGCGCACCAACAGCGGCAAGAAATTGCAAATCCTCGACACTGAACAGGAGGAACCACTGCTATAAAATCACTATCGGAATTTTAACTAACCTAGGTTTGTCAACAAGATGCCACTTGATTAATTGGGCAATGAGAAATGAGCCAAAGAAATGAACTTGTTAACCGCGTGGTTGAGTTTGGAGAATGCACCAATATGTATAAAACAAAAAGGTACTTCTAGAAGAACAAGAAATTGGACGTGTTGAGACGTAAATTGAGAATAAAGTATTTGTAAGACTAAGTATTTGTAAACGAGCACAGTAGCAAATTGGGAAATTTTGAAAAACTTCCCCTCCGGAAGTAACCATAGATTGGCAAGAAGCTGAATGCATACTAAGTTCTGCTCGGAGCGGAAGGATTTGCTTTCTTTCAGGAAGCATAGTATCGGTAACTCGCAGATAAAAAGGAGTGCTTTATTTAATTATAAATATAATCTATAATTTATTTTTTACAAATCTCCATTTAATACCAACACTGAATCTGGAAAAACCTTTACGATATTAACTAAATCCATTTTCGTTAATCGCTAAATATTTATCGAAGTAAATTGATAAGTTGTAATCTTTAGTGCAGAAGATTATATTAAAAACATACAAAACTTACCAGGTTTTTTATACGAAATCAGTTGTATTGATCGAGAGAAAGCAATTTCATCTAACAAACTGCCATAAACCCATTTATCCCATGAAATAGTCAGTAAACAATTACGTTGATAAAAATAACACTTGGTTGCTACAGACGCTTCCATAAAATTTAAAATCTAACTTAAATACTGCTATTCGTATGTTTGTACGCTCGATTCTTCACAGCATATCGTTCTTAGCTGCAGTTACTAATATATCCTTAAATTTGAAGTAGGCATATTTTCTCAATGTGTTCTTATGGATAAATGTATGAGCTGGGGACTCAACAATCGCCTTGATCGTCAAGTGAATGGGTTGTTTATAACCTCAAAATTTCGATAAAATATTCTCGTATTCAATCAAAATCTTCGCAATTTCGATTCGCAAACGATATTACACGACCAAAATAAGAATCATTATTCAATTTTCCTTCTTTTGGTGCTTAATTCGACTTCCTACGGCTATTATTTCTAATTTAATTTTGCAAAGAAATGAACCCTGCAACGAAAAAAATGAACTTTACGTGTATTTCTAATGCAAATTATTTTACGCGTCTGGGTTCGAACCGTGGACTTTAGGAAAATTAAAAGTACCACTTCATCATCCCCGGGAAGACATTTAAGGCTGTTAAAAGTTTGAACATTGTGCGACATCTGGTTTTTGAGATTACATGAAACATACATATATACATACACACATCCGTTTTTTAGCAGAAGAGCCCATTGATTCTCAACGGGGATATCAAATTTCATAAATACCAGTGTAACAACCTTGATCGTAACACAAATTTCATAATTGTCGGTAGATAGCAAATACCAGACTTTCCAAACAAATATACAAAGAAATGTAAGTTACAATTAAGTCTGTATCAACTCAATATCAATCTCATATACTTTGAATGAAATATTTCTTCAACTGAGGCAATATAAAAAAATATTCTAAGATCACATTAGAATAAGCAGTACCACGTTTAAAGTTACATTTTCATACAGGTACAGGGAGACAAAGTAATCAAATATTAAATGTAAATGACAGAAATACATTATATTTCACTCTAATAACCACCGATGAATATTGTTTGGGGAAAGTAAGTGTATTACGGAACTGACTCGTATCTCAATCTAAAAATGTGTATCATAAAAACGGAACACAAATAACACAAAAAAATCGCAATAGCAAAATATAAACAAAGATAAAACCCCAATAACAGAAGGATAGTAAATGAATATTGAGTAAAAGCACCCAAAGACAACGAATAAATCAATTTTTACATTCTGCATATAACAAAATAAAATGTCATCACCTTTTTGGTATATCATACGATGTTGGAGGTTTGCTACAACTTTACAACTCGCCGTTCAACTCTTCAAAGATTACAAACACCGAATCTGGGAAATCTTTACATTCTTCGCTATCTCCATTTCCGTCAATCGCTAAATATACATCATTGCAAATAAATTAGATTTATTACTTAATTCAGAAGAATATATATTCACTACATCCGCAACTTACCAGGATATTTATACGCAACCAGTTGAATTGATCGAGGGAAATCAATATTCAGTAAACCACAACTGTAAAACTCATTTATTTGACGAAAAAGATAGTAAACAATTACGTTGATATAAATAAAACTTGGTTGTTTACAGACTCAAGTGAGCTTTTTCGAGCCTCGCTTTCTCCCGTTCTTTGGCTTGCACCCGGAGCTCAGCTTTGAAAAGTAAATCCGATGCGTTCATTTATTTCGAGAAGATGTCTTTTCCATCTTCTTTATCCTCCTTCTGTCAACATTTCACATCGATTGATGTCGCTATTCAGTTGCCATAACAAGATTCGGAATCTCATCCAGGCGCTTCCACTTTTTGTGCGTATTTGGTTACATTTTGAGTGAGATTGAAATAAACTAATCAAAATCGAGGAGTTGGTGTCGTCGTCTCTGGAAGAAAGGATTTCCACCTTAAAAAATATCGCAGCCAAAGAAGAGCGTAAAACTTCAGTTGTTTTTCATAATATTTTTAATTTCTAAAGAATGTATAATATTTATATTGCTGAAAATGAAATTTTATATGATTTTGGAATGATCGCCTCGAAAAATAGACAATCGATATCTCCGATACATCGATCGATCGCTACAGAACATCTTCCAGAGAGGGTTTTCGTTTAATCAGTATCGGAATATTTCGTTGCAATATCTTTCCGCGACGTATTTTTCAGTTGCTATGGGTTTTTCACAATACAGCATATTCTCCGACTAAAACATTTGCTGTGTTAGCAAAAAAGTAATACCATAGACTTGTTATTTATAATTATCTCCTAATTGTCTTCTATGAATTGCAAATTAGTCTATAATTCCAAACTTAAATGTAAAACAACATTTTTAGAGGGTAAAACTATTCAGGAAACCTACTACATCTTGCCCACCGGATGCTAGATTTCTTAAATATGTTTTATTTATTTCATAATCCACAAACATCCAATCCAACAAACAAACAAACCAAACCCACAAACATCCAATTTCTGGACCCTTACAGTGGTTTTAAAAGCAACAATCACACAAGGCAAAATCCGACTAGCCAGGGTTCGAACCCGGGACCATGGAGTTGAAGCGAGGTTGCGAGGACGCTAACCACCACGGCCGGCGTAGAGAAGAATTGGATAGAATGTAAACTTGTTAAAGAAACAATTGATTGGTAAATCACACCTTAAAACATTCACTTATAACAATTTTACAATAGAGCAAATTGCGATTAAATCAGTTGCCAATATCTTTCCTTTTGCTCCCTCGCAATTGAATCTCTCCCACGAAAACCAACTTTCGTTTTTTTCCTTTTCATTGATTCCCTCCTTTATTCTACTCCGTATAGTTTTGAGTACTTTTATGAATGTGTTCTCGATATGTCCCTTTTCTGCTCTTCAATTTGTCCATTCTGTTCTCCTTTATTTCATTGATTCTTCTCTGTTACTGTTGGACTCTACAATCCAAAATCCTACAAAAGAAAATATTTAGCCCTAATATGAGCGCGTGGGAAATTTAGAGTGACGAAAAATCAACCGAAGAAAAATTGTGTACGAAGCGAAACAACTACATCAAATAACGCAGATCGCTTTTTAAATAAATTTTGTACTACAAATGAAAAAGAACATAGAATATATATACATATATAACGGGAAGTGTAGACTTTATTTAGAAGAATGCAATTCTCACTCTCAGCTTGTGATATTTGAGTTGAGTAATTATTTTCTGAGTTGTGTGTTCCATTCTACAATAATCTTCTGAAAACAATTTTTCTTGCCTCTCTTCAGCGAGGGGAAGAGCTAAAACCTTCTGCATTAAATTCTTTCAGGAAGATATCATTCGCATAGTTTAAATCCGTTTTCAATTCCGGTAGTTTGTCCACAAGCGTCATTGACTTGAACTTTTAACAGCGTATAGGCCCTAACGTGAAACACCCAGAAAAAATGCGTCTTTGAACCTCAGTGTCATGGGTTCGATGCCAGCAGGCCCTAGAGTCACGTTTTCTCCATAAAGATGCATTCCGGGGATTTTCGAAACTTTTTCGAAGCACTTTTCGGCAAAGAAGAGATTCGAGGGATCGCATATTCAACGAAAACCCAAATCTTCGAAGATTATCTTCTGTTCAACGCTACGTCAGGGCAAATATTCTCCTATTTAAAATGCATTGCGGTGAAATTTATGATTTTATTTGAATCACTTCCCGATAAGATGGAAACTTGAAACATGGCAGGTAGATATACATCATAAATATGTTCTATGTACCCTTTTTACCGTTTCGCTGATGGTCCTAGGTTCGATCCCAGTGAGTTATTCACATTCCTCAATGCATTTCTTATGGAGATAACGGAAAACAATTTTAGGTACTTCCCGGCATGATATGGACTTCAAACTTTGCATTAAATATTGCAAAAAGATACGTTTATCGAAGTATAAAATGATCACATTTGTGTAATTTTTGTCAAACATTTAACATTCTATGTGCGCAAATATTTGCGTAGGCTCAGCTAGTTTAAATCAATATTTGATGAAATAATCAATGATATGCCATTTTCATGGCAATGTAGTCAGCTTCGAGGTATAACACGGGAAAATAAAAAAAAATCCAAAAATTTACTTTATGACCTTGAATTAAATTGATGAACTGTTATTATAAATTATCCAGGGAGCAAATCTTAATAATGCCAGAATTCTTGTAGGGAAGTTCGCGCGCATGTCTATCTCGAAATATCGTCTGTGGAATGCATCGCCTCACCTTCACTGTTTCACTTTAGCCTCTTTGGTTGGGAAGCTGAATGTTAACATCAATAGAAACCATCGTCCTTTGGTCCCATAGATCAAATTGCTTCCATTCTAAGTAACTAGATTTTTCAAGATTGAGTTCCAAATATCGCCCTCCAAGTGAAATGTAGAGTACCTGTTAAAAACTAGTTGCTAGTAGAGCACACATAACTTTTTAAACTAATTTTCAACGTTTCCTAACAACAAATTTTGATTTTAATTAAAAACAAGGACAAATACAAATGTTTCCTCATTTATTAGAAACTTCTAAAATGAGAGTACGATTAATAGACTTAATAATTTCATCGCGATGTAGTAAAAAAACAATTCTGATTATTGAGGACATACGAACATGCGTATTTCACAATATCGTCTAAATAATATAAATGAATGACTAAATATTTCATCTGCATCACGAAATTCGTGATTCCAGCTGAATATGGGAGACTCCGTGAACGCAAACATTCACTTTTCGGAGGTTAAAACCATTTTTCCCGAAAATAATAGCACCATTATAATCATAATTCAATGTGTTTTGGAGGAATATAATCAAAATCATGGCAGCGAAACACTTGCCTAGTTATTTGTTCTCAGGATTGATGGGAGACTTGCGTCACAGCTTCAAACCCTTCAGATGAAATATTGTTATTTCTGTCACACATTCCGATAGTGTACCACAGGACGTCAGGAGGGTCGATGGTGCGACACACAGGCGATATTTCTCCCTACATCCACTACCACCTTCTTCTGAATCCAAAACAAGGCAACCGTAAAATTAACATCTACAATGCTAAAAATCTCAGGCGTAGAAAAATAATGACCATTTTATAGAAATTATCCCTATGCTAACGGGAAACCCAATTACCACTCATAATAAATTTTCAATCATTTACTTATGAAAACTAAAATCTCAGAAAGTTTAATAATTTTGCCATATAGCCGTAAAAATGTCCTATTTTCTTATACAGTTATTTTTAAGGAATAAACATATCTTGTAGTATGTAGCGTGCATGAATATTTCGATCCCTTACGTTAGGCATTTTTTCATTCTCTCTGCGGACCTCCTATAGACAAAGCCTCTCCTTGATTGACTTCAGGGATGATTGATGATCTTACTTCTTCATCTTATCTCTTAATAGACTCACCATCCGTTGTTTCGTTTAGCTAATATTTGCATTAATGTTAACGCCAAAAAATAAGTAATAATTTCTAAATGTTTTAATATAATATTGGGTCTTTATTTAGCTTTAAAATGCCTTTATAAGAATCATTTCATGCACGAACTTAAATATGGAACCTTTTGAAGAGCTATATAGCTACAATTATTTAATTAATTTAATTTGGTGTAACTGGCTTAGGGGGTATTATTTTTTTAACATCCTGAGTTATGTAAATTAAAACTGCTATTTTATCCTCTAGTTTTAACATATGATAACGATGCATGGTTCATAAAATGATTGTCTAAAAAGTTAGAATTATTGAAAAGAATAAGAGTACTGAAGATGTATAATATTTTCATAAAAATATATTAATGCAGATTTGAAACTATAATTTCCACTCAGATATGCTGTATGGATACATTTTCACAACAAGCGTTCGACCAAATTGAATAAGCTCAGATCTTTCAAAAGAACGATTTATCAATGCAAACGAATAAAAGGGCGTCTGTTAATCAGTGATGTTTCTCGTTGCACTTCGTGACGAGAGAATCAATTCCAGGAGTATAAATAGCGTCTGTTGCAATTCCGATTCGCTAATATTAGCATCAGAGGGCCAACTTGTCAAAAGCGAGTGTTCCTGTTGGAGGGAAAGGTGAGTCATTGCGATCCCAAATTAGCCACAGAGTGCAATTGGCTGTTTTCACTAATATATGGCACCTCATTGTGAATTACCTTTCCCACGTAGTAAATAAATACGATAGGTATCATGCGAACAGTCATTATTGCAACAAATTACGAGTTCTGGAAAGTGATTCTTAAACTGACAAAATGCTAAGCCCTTTTAAGGAATTCATAGAAGATTCTTCACTGTTATCAAATTACGTAGGAATTTTAAGATAACTAAATTCCCTCACGCAGTGATCGACAGCGGATGTATTTTTAATCGGAAGGGCAACTATCAATGTTCCAGTCTAATTTATTGAATAACTCAGGTAAGCTCTTCATTTTGGATTAACCCGCTCTTCTTCAACTCCATTTTATCGGAATAAGGGTCCCATTCACTTCAGCTAACGATAAACGGTTTCACGGAAAACAAATGAATCTCACTAAAGACTTCCTCTTCTCTCGTCTATCCCGAATTAAGACGAAAGATTAAACATTTTTACGTTAACTGAGTCATTAATCTTGTGTTTTAAGATGTGACTCATTGGAATCAAGGTCGATGTGTGATTAGTATGCAAGACTTTAGCTTCCTTAAGACTTTCTGTTGCACCTGAGGATATGCACCAGTTTTGTAAATCACTTTGGGGCAGTTTATCAGAAAGGATTTCTCAAAACACCGAAAGGAAAGACATTTTCAGGGGTAATTCCATTATGGTATCGAGGCAGACGAGAAGCAGTTGTAAGCGATTCATATAATGAGTAGAAATACAGAACATCTTTGTTTTGTTCACTATTTGAAAGCAAATGAAAATATATGAAATAAAATAAATTTTATAGAAATAAATTCCTTATCTAAATAACCTGTTCAGACTTTCCATGAATATTGATCGATTTTTGAGTGCGCATTGAGTAGCTGCTTAAAGAGACGAAATAAGGACGGCCATTTCGCGTAGTTTAGTAGCGAATAACACGATCATTTGATTCTGGAGTTTTTTTAATAAAATTAGGATTTCGAGAATCACTACGTCGTATGATCCGGAGCTCGCCCAGAATGCATCATTATTCCATCACCAACTCATAATTTTCAATATTGATTATCTTCTCACGACCCCACGATGCATCACAGCACACAGTAATTGAATGTCGCACTATAGTGCGTGCTCTGCTAGTTTTAGTCTGGGGTTTTAAAAGGGGAATGCTTACCAATACTCTCCGTATGAAAGACGCTAGAACGTAAAACTACCGCGTTTCCTGAAAATTAATAACTTTGAAAAGGCGACCGCTCGGGCTCCGTGTAAACTTCCTTCGAATCATACATTTAATATCGACGGACCTATTACCAGACTCGTTTTAGCGCGAGTCCCCAATTTAGCGATTAATGACTTTTTACCATAATATGTGGACTTAAGATTAATAAACTTAATATTATTTATAAACTTCTGTCGCTTAAACAGTTTTCAGCTCCACTGCATCATCATGTGGTAACCACCGATTGATCGAATTTGTAAATACTCTTATAATGGCAGCAAGTTTTACCGTAATGAGGGATGAGCTCTTCGTCATGAGGAAGACATTTTGGAATTGAATACCCTTCCTCATATTATCTCGAGTCCAGTAAATGCAATTACCAATTTGGACTCTGTGTCCATAAATTGCGGGTCTGCCGAGTGGGAATTGCGTGTCTTTGGAAATGCAATCAGCTGATCCAGGAGGTCTTCTTCACAGCGATTCTTCCTCCGAAATATGTATCGTCGTCTGGAGGCCGTGAGTGGAGGAGAGACGAAACCTTGTGATTGTCAATTTCATTATCTTAGTTACCCTTTCTCAAGTTTTCGATCATTCTACCTTTGTATTTTTACCATAGAAAAGGAATAAAACATTATTATTCGAGAATTACGTGAAAGTCTTCCTTTTTTCGTGTTTCCTTGGGGAACTACTATTACAGAGCAAGTTATAAGAGAGGAGCAGCGGATGTCCAGTTTACAAGATTTCGCTCCTATGCACGCAAAATGAAATCATAACCTCATCGGTCAACAAAGACAACGATTTCGCTGCTCATGAATAATGCATCTGTTGCCGAGGAACACAGTTGTCACGTTTCTGAGATCCAAATGTGATTTACAATTTAGTGCAGCCAAACTTTAATCATTCTTTCCCAGGGTTCACGTTACACACCTAATGGAAACATGGATTTCTTCCGTCGAGCTCAAACCGGCAAATGTCGCTCTTTCGGGAATTTAGAGTTCCAGCTGTAACCTCAGCATCCATCTATGGATGAATTATCCTTGACTCGAGAATACACTACTCACACGTATGCTGTGATATTGGCGATTGTCACAACTTCAGAATCTTTGTTCTGTTGTGCTGCTTGTACATGGGAACTGATATTAAGGTTGCAAAACTTCACAATTAACTACCTGACTCTGTTTGATGAGAACGGAAGTCATTTTGCGAAATCATTGGGCAATTTGTGAGGCAAGTGGGCCTATTTAAAACTAGTCAGACATACAAATTGTACTATAGGAAACAAATTTAATGCCTATAGACATATGTTAAATAATAGTATTTTCGGTTACATTTTACTAACGAGATAAAGGAGATTCAGTAGCAAAATAGTTCAATTTTCTGAATTTGATCAAATAATGTTGAACGCTGGATGATCGCTGTCTCGCCACCTCAGGATTATGCCATAGTTCAAAACTACAGATAATGAAATAAAAAAACACTTTAAAATTTTCAAATTTCTATGTTTGACAGTTTTGTTGTTTAAACTTCGTTTCTCTAGATATGAAGTAGAAAGTTCAACATTTTTTATCCTAGGTTGAACTTCTTATCCTCGTAAAGCCTTAGTTTTGAAGCATTCCTCAGCAGAGAAAAGATCCTGTTTTTTATGACATACTTAAATAGGCGATGGAGAGAGACCATTGCTGCCAACTTTACGAATGGGTAGGATTCGGAAGGGAGTCCTCTAGTTATTATTTCTTAAGCTAACTTGTTGGTTTAGTTGGTTTCCAAATTGCTCTAGAGCCTTTTACGGGATAACAAACTGCAATGGTAAGCCCTCAAAGCATGAGCTGTTGATAAGTCATCATCTGGTTGAAATAAATTAAGAATAAACGTTATCTCCTATGAATGCTCTTTATTTTCCATAACAACAAGTACTTGTACATCTAGACATACCAATATCACATTACAAATAGAAAGCAAATTCAGCGCCCCCCAGCGAGCATTTCAAGGATAACATGGAATTAATCCGATAAGAGGATATGAATATCCTGGGCATCAAATCTCAAGCGAACCGAAATCGCTCTTTCTAAGAATCTGCGTACTTTCTTATAATGTTGATATTCCCTGACGCAGCCTCTAATGATTACTGTTCGCCTTAAATTAAGCTACTGCAGCATCTCATCTGGCATGGTCTAATTTACGCTCGATAACCAAATAACATGGGCCGTACAAACATATTTCATTTTCTTCTTCGATTTACAATTCACGTAGCAGTCATGTTTAGTGATTTCTTAATCTTTCTACCATAAACGAATGGTAAACTTCACAAGCACGGCAAACCTGTTAACTAGGTAAATTTGTCATGGCGTATAGAATGCCATCATGGAATATTCTTCATGCAACTCGAGACTCCGGAATTAAATAAAAGCATTAGTATTTCTATTAATAGATATGACAATATAATTGTACAATTAATTACCTAAGAAAGACTCCAGCAGATCCAGAATTCCCCAAAGGCAGGTGAGCTCAATCGAATCAAAACGAGAGAATAGGGACACCCGATTTCTCTCGTTTTATTTGGTTCTTCTGCAATTTTATGAGCGATGCTCTGCAAGGAAAACGATTTATGAAGAGTTTATTGGAAAGTAATCTGCAGCACATTAAAAACTCTCCCTTCTCGAGAATAAACAGTGAAATATGTTCCCTAAAACTCACACATGGGTAACTTACGATGAGCACATAACAAATATAAAGCACGAATTTTGGAATTATAAATATAAGCCCAAACAATTAATTTTAGGAGAAGGAATGACGAAACCGAGCAGCCTTCGATTCACATCCAGCTGCATTCCCTCTCTCGGATAAGGCATTAAAGTGAGCGATTCTTTTGAATACATCTCCTTGAGGAGTACGAAGTTGCAAAAGTATTTTCTCTTGCTTTTGCGAAGGAAAATGTTGAAGAAGAGCTCTCGGGATAGAACAACGGATCAATTGGAGGGCTGGAGTTAATCATTCCCCCCTTAAGTGCACGAGAAAATAACATCTCTTGAGGAAGGCAGGTCGATATAAAGACTTCTTCAGACACCCTGACGTTATTCTTGGAATTACATTACTCTCTCGCCTCTCCTTCCATCTCTACAGCCCTCGCTTTATCTGTTATATATAGACGCTTCCCCGGATATATATATAAACGAGTAAAACGCTGCTTGCATACTGCAAGCAAATGGTTTAATTTTGAGTAACAAAAATTTACCACCAACAAAAAACAATCATTTATATATTATATGATCTGCTTCTTTACTGCTAGCACATATGTTAATTAGTTAAATTTGGTATGGATCCATATAATTTAATAAGGAAGTTTACAGATCTGATCTGGATCATCA
The DNA here is from genome assembly GCA_947579665.1 of Sympetrum striolatum. NCBI lineage: Eukaryota > Metazoa > Arthropoda > Insecta > Odonata > Libellulidae > Sympetrum > Sympetrum striolatum. The sequence continues at coordinate 114,268,075 of OX388343.1, read as the reverse complement.
TTCTTAGGAGGAAGGTATCGCAATATCAAGGAGATTAGGGAAGTTGTGAATGATTTGTGAGTTGAATTAACGGGAGGTTAAATGAATTAGAAATTATTAATTCCTATTATGGAACATTTACAGTAGAATGGTAACACAAAAAAGGTTTTGCTTATCATAACTCTTGCAATATAGCATTTTGAGCGATACGGCCTTGGTCACTGCTTCAAATCTCGGCTGCTCATAAATTATTTTCTTTAGGGAACGGTTTTTTCTATAGCATAACATAAATATACATACACATGCAAAGTGTAAACAGTCAGTCTTCCAGGTAAAGACTACAAAAGAATTATGAAAATTCAACCAATATGTTTTAAATGGGAGATATATTTACCGTCCGGCATCGAACCCGGGTAACTTATTAGTGTAAGTTCAGTATAAGATAAATGCATTGGGTAATTTGAGCTATGTAGTGGAATACTACTAAACTATAGTGGTCGCTTATGATTCGTATTGTTTGCGGTTATATAATTCATAAAGATTGTCGTAAAACTATTAATTTACATTAATATTCTGACGCTAGTATTTTAGAATTATGTCAATTTCAGTTTGAGTTAAGTTAATTCTTTCTCGCGTAGATATTTTCTGTTCATTTCGATGAAAGTTTAACTTTCTTGATATTCAACGATATTGTCATACATTGAAAGAAACATTAAAAAATATTCGAAATGCATCAATTTGTCTAAGCTTTGATGACCAAATGGGTGTTTTTTCCAAATTTATAGTTAATTCAGGTAACGAATAAAGGTATTTTAATTCGGATCTATAATATAGAAGAGCGTGTTCTATGGAACGTTCGTGATTTCTCTATCCTACTGTTCCTCAAATATGTTTCGATTTCACGCGAAATGTAGCCAAAATGGCCGTAATATTGTCTCTGCTATTTACAATTCATAGTTTAAATATATAGACGTCATTTGCGTTCTTTCCCTATATTCTGACCACAGGCGCAGCCAGGATTTTCCAATGGGGGGGGTCCGAGAAATCGAAAAAATGCCTACCATACAGGGGCTAGTATATTTATGCCCGCTACTATAATATATATGTAAATTCTTTCAAAACTTAAAGTACATTGAAAACAAGAGGAGTTTAACGCTTATCTGGCCAACTTATTAAACTTTCCAAGATAGTAGTTTATATTAGTAAACTATTGGAAACTTATCATAAGCGTTGTTTGGATTTCTAGTTTGAAAACTTCCAATATCTATTTAAAAGTCATTCTTTTTTTTCTATGCTGAAGTTTTTAGTGTTGTAGATATAAATTTCCCGAGTCTTTGAGAGTTCTTTCTTCCAAGAGGTTGTTGAGGAGGAAAATATTGCTTACGGTTATTTGGCACACGATATAAAACGTAACATTCACTCATTAGATCCACCACATTGGCAGGCCCATGCTTATTTGAATATCTTTCGTTATTAGACTATATCATCAGCAGATTTTGGAATTTAATTGAAATTTCGCCTGCCCAGAAAACAGCATCAATGTATAACAAGCACACACACACATACACACAGACATCATTCCGAAAATGATGAAGACGTGTTCTATGGACCCCAAAACATGTATTTCCGTTGAAATCTCAAAGTCGATTTTTTTCGTGAAAACAATACTTTCTCTATACTACGTATATGAAGAAAGTAAAAATAATGATATGAAGTATACATACAGCTTATTGGACAAGGTTTATATGCGCCGTGTCAGAATTTCGCTACAGGAATCTATGTCTATGTAAGAACCATGCAAGCCGCCATTGGCGTGTTGCAGGGGGTGCAGGCTAAACGGTTGCTTTCGCGTATAGTTCGCGGAAAAAATGAATTTTTGAAACAATTCGTTGTAGCACCTATTTCCCTAATCTTTCTGGCAGTATCAGAACGGCCCATATAACAGGGGGGTCGCATTATATCGGTTACATCATCCGAGAACGTAATTTCTCTGAACTCATTTAATCAATTTATACTTTGAATTTGTCTTCTATCTTCTAATAATTCCCATCCCGTGTCCTGTAACATCTGAGTTACACTCGCTGTTTTATTGTAGCTATTCTTTACAAATCGTATCTCCTTTCGTTGTACTTTTTCTAAATCCCGAATGATATTTTTGGCGGGGTCCATTTCTCTAAATTCATACTCAAGGTGAGGCCTAACTAACGCTAAGTAACATCGCTTGCGAACTTTTTCTTCGCTCCTACCGACTATTATTTTAACAAATCCGAGTTTCTTATGTGCTTTCCCACATATATTTCGGATGTGGGCACTCTATGATACATTATTCGTGAAAGAATCTAAAGTTAAATTAGACTAAATGAGGCTTTACTAGAGTGAGTTCTTATATGTATGCACCTGAAGATGATGCTATGCATCGAAACCCTGGGTCGTCTGTAGCAATTTCTTCTCTGGTAGTAGTATAAATGAATCTATTCCTTGTCAATTTTCTTCTTTTAATCTAAAGTTAATTAGATTTGATAACTAAGATATTTTAATAAAAAGAGGATATTTAAATTTAGTAAATACCTAAACTGAAAAATAATAAAAAAGGGTTCTCAAAAACAATAATTTTTGTTTCAAAACCAAGAATTAAAAGTTTTAAGTAAGAAAATCACGAAATCATTCCATGGATTGCTCAGAATCTCCATTTTAGTTGTGTCGTCAATCTAGAACAGCGGTTCCCAACCGGTGGGTCGCGGAACGGTTACAGGTGGGTCGCGAATAGATCCTGAAACTATCAGAAACCATAGAATAAACCATTAAAATTATAAGAAAAATGGTAGCAAATCGAATTGTGTTTTGACTGTTTTCTGGGCTCTTGGCATCTGGAGCAGCCAACAGAACCACTACATCCCCTTCTTCGTTCTTTTTCAATTATTGCAGGAATAATAGAATGTGCACTTGTCCTTCGATATACTTTTAAGAATAGTTTGAGGATTCGGATTTTTATCTATTATCAAATGAACAATCCAATATCCAAGCGTGATGACTGACTCGAGTGAGACATGTCAGCTGCATTGCACGAAACATCTTTTCGAACTTTCTTAGGAGTGACCTTAACCTTCGTTTATAAAATTACTCTCCCTAAGAAACAAAAATCTTTATATCAGATGAAATTCTATGATAGGCTTACAATTAAGCCTGATTTCGTTATTTATGTATTAGCGATGTGTTTAATTGAATTTTTCTCATACCGAACATTAAAAATTCGGCTGCATTAAAAAATACAGTGGACTCTTGATTATAGTTGATATTATATCTAAATTTGCAGAATTAGATTTACATACAAAAGTGAAAAATATGAAGACGTCAACTTAAATTTTATTTAGACTTAGTAATAGTTAGGTGTTTTAACCTGCAGATAGCTGACGCAAACCCAGTATTACGCACTGAATGTTCAAAGAAATCAAAATTTTTCCATGAATTGAAATTTTAAAGGGGCATTGCATGACCACGAGATTGACAGGATAAGTCATGAGATTCGTTGGATTCTATCGCCAGAGAAAAATTGGCTACAGGAAGCTGAGGAATTTAAGTCATTGTTTTAACAGTATATGGAATTTATTTCGAGTCACCAAGTTACAGTTCCGATAAATCTGTGCGTACCATACGCCTACAATACCTTTCAGCAGACCAATTTGCTTCCAAATTCGTACATTATTAATAATATCATCGAAAATTAATTTTACCGATATCTTGTATTGCTCCAATACTTTTTCAAATTTCTACGGACATTTGGGTGTTGAATTATTTTCGTAAATATCCATCAAATTTACAGGTAATCATAAAATAAGGATTAGTATTTTTTCTATCATCACGAATAATGAAGAGTCTACTTTACAGACTTTTAATCGTCCAGAATGCTTCATAAAGGAACCTTTGAAATAGTTGCTAAACTCATCTTGAGATGTGCCCTCCGATAACTGCCCTAACATAAGACAATTCTAATTTATACATCTAATAATGGTCATTTCACAACAAAAAACATAACCATTAACTAACGTTTTTTCAATAAAGGTCTCGAGCTATTAGCGGACTGTTAAAACAATTTTTGGATGTCCATCTGTAACTTATGAAATCCAAACTAAACAATACTTCGAATTGTTCACTGTGAATTTCTCAAAAGCGCTACTCACGAGCCAAGCTTTGCATTCACACCATTTAAGCAGTTACATGGAGAAGATCTAACTGAGCTTTTATGAATCTGTTTGTCCCTCAAACGTAATCTTAAAATCTGTTTTCAGGGTGTAAGTTTCGAATTACTTCTCGAATGTTCCCTTTTATTTTTGCGAGGAGTAAACGAATCAGCACTTTCGAATTTTTCTCATGGGAATCATATCTTATGGTGTGAGTCATCTAACTAAAGCATAGGCTTAAGAAGTGCACGCATTGAACGTTGTGTGCGAAACACTCGTATAGTAGCGTCCCATTGATATCGATGTCGGCACTAGGCCTCTGATCTGCTACCGAAAACATCTCCTTTGCTGACATCGGAGCCATATTTACGGGTATGCGAAGCTTTCGCTGAATTTATCAAGCAAACACTAGCTGTGTGTTTGTAAGAATTGCGTGTTGATTGGGGTTTTGTACTCTTCAGCAGAAAAAAGGACAGAGCTAGTCATTGGACTTGACTCTTGGGGGGGGGGGGGGTTTGAACCCCTAAAACCCCTCCCTCGCTGCGCCACTGATTCTGACTTAACCCTTAACCAGTGACGTGCAATTTTTGTCACACTACCAGTGACGTGCGGTCTGGGAGACCGCAATTTTTTAAATATCTTTAAAGTTACTAAATGACACATTTAACAAAGTTTAAAAGCCTTAATAAACTAATCAGTTATTCAATAATTTGAATTCAAATTTAATTTTATGTTAATATGAACAAAATTTCAATTATTAATCATTTTACGAAGATAGTCAAAAATTTGAATGAAAAAAACATATCCTATCAAAATAATATCGCATATTAAAAATCAGGTGCCTATTTTTGTAGTAAAGCCTTTAATGTATTTTTGGGATGATAATTGATAAAACGTTCTTGAAAAATATTTCATTTATTGTGTTTTTCATGGATTCTGCAAACGTTCGATATTACATTTTTCGTGAAAAATGTCATACCCCTCCATAGAAGCACAGCTCTTGCAAATATTTTTTGTGCATTATAAAAAAACTAGTTGTCTACATTTGGACCAACAGAAGGAGGTTTTTCGTTTTTTTCATGGAGGGCAAAGTCGGCAAGTCTTCCGCTTCTCTAGTTTATCTTCGAAATTTTAAGGTTTTTCAACTGTTAGGTTCAGAATTCAGCCTATATTGGCTCTTAATTGTGTGGGAATCTTGCTGTTTGACATTATCCTCTTTAATTGTGGCCTTACTAACTCAACTACAATGCATTTAATAAAATCGTTCCTATTCAGATACTTCATGTCTTTTAGAGACTGCTGGAACACAAAAGAATTCACCAATGAAATATCTAAAATCCTAAGAAACACTGCCATTGGCCATCTCCTTGTTCTTCGACTAGATGAGTAGCTGCTGCACATTTTATGTAGTGTATCTACTCCACCCTTGATTGAATTATAGAAAGCTATAATTTCAGGTTTCATTGTCACGTCATCAGTGCTCTCTGTGGTGCATTGACGACACCAACCAAAGAGTCCTGTTTCCCTTTGGCACATGAGGAACTAGAGTCATGTTGCCGTATATCCATACAACGAGGACCCTTTTGTGCCTTCTTTTGAAGGCCCGAACTCATTGTATATTTCCCTTTAATTTTTTCTTATCGTCCCGACATAGGTGCTTTCACCCTCAGCTTCTAAACCAGTTCAATTGAAGTGAACCAATTATCAGCTTTAATATTTCGATTGGAATGAAATATTGGCTCAGTGAGACGCGGAACTGATTGCGTAGGTTTCGAAGTCTTTTTGTCTTCCTTTGACAGACCTTTTCCGTTGGTACTTTTTCCGGTGTACAAATAGACATTATACATATAGCTATTCGATGTATCCGTCAAACACATCATTTTGAGGCCATACTTAGCTGGCTTACTCAGGATGTACATTTTAAATCGGCACCGACCCCTGAAGACAATTAACATTTCGTCAATACAAGTTGTTGTGCCCAGTGAATAGCAACAATGAGAATTTTTTACGAAATGATTTAACAAATCAGAAATTGGTGCAACTGGGTCACTTTCGTACCGGACGATTCGGTCTTCATGGTTATCAAACCGAAGACATAAAAGGAGAATAGCAAATCGTTGTCCATACATTACTAAACGAAAAATTTCCTTTCCCATGCCATCTGCAGCAAAAGTACTACTAATATCTTCATCGTTAGATTTAAACATTGCCGAATATATTAATAACCCAAGTAAAGCTCTTAATTCAACATAATCTAAATCTTGGATTTCTGGCCTACTCTAGTATACTTTTCTCATAACTTCTGAGGTTTGACATTTGTCCAACACAAAATCAAATTTAATGGAGAGGTTGCAGTTCCCTATCTAGAGGTATAACAGATTGCTTCAAACCTGGTTTTTCCGCGACAATGTTATGCAGACGAGTGTAAACGTTTCTCTTTGGCTCTTCAGAACTATTTTCCCAGGCAATTGGTTTTCCTGTCGCCATATTTGCAAATTATTTTACAACAAAGATATATTTTAGAAAGAAACGAACTTACTGAAAAAATATAACTCACATGATTCGTCTTTCAAAAGATCCGTGTAGCAAGATGATTACTTGGCAACGAATGGAGTGAAACTAAAGAAAGCAGTTTGGGGAAAATCCGAGAAATACGTTTTCTTTCACATCTGGTCATGTACTGCTCGAACCTTCGCCTCGGGTTTTCCCCAGGATCACTCCACCCTTTCCATTGGGGGTCCATATTCCGCTGACAATATGCTTCACTAAAGGTCATTCATCCAGGGCTAGGCACAAATGAGTAGTGGCAACAAAGAGAAATTCTCGCAGGATTTCGTTATTCTGAGTTTGCCGCCACTTCGGTCGCATCCGTAGTAAGTGACATTCTAGTGTCAGAATCACAGCGAAATATAAAGACGAAAAATTTGGTTCCATACACATAAGGTGTTTTAATGCAGGTATGATTTAATATTTTTCTAAAAAGATTTTTATTGTTGGAGTTGATATTATAAAATAACCAAAACAATCAGTATTCTTTAGGGCGACCTCAACATTAGCCTACTATCATAAAATCCATATATTTTGCCTAATTTATACTTTTCAAATAGTAATAACAAAGAAATGTGAAAATAATAAACAAATATAATAAATAAAGTTGAATTTTGTAAGCCTCCGTAATAATATTCACCCATATTACGAATTGAGTTTTCCCGAATTAGTGACGTGCGGTCTCTCAGACCGCGCATGAAATTAAATCGCAACTTAATAGAAATACAAGTAAGATAAATGAAATTCGAAGAATTCTATATACTACGTAAAGGTATCTAAGAAGGTACCATAAATAACAGATTTGTTAAAAATCAAATAATTTTTTTATTCACAATAAAAAAATCGCTGCGGTCTCTCAGACCGCACGTCACTGGTTAAGGGTTAAGTCCTTACCATTGACATGGCCTTAAAATCCACGTGCATTCGAATGAGAAATCGCTGGATCTGTTGGAACGGTTTGGCTAATCCGATTCGTGAATGCAGGGGAATATTGCCGAATATATTGGGAAAGTCGATCCTCCCTAGAAAGTGAATTTTTCCTTTTGATACCATCCTTAGCATCACTTCAGCCAAGTTGAGAGGTTCCTTTCTAATGCGACCGCGTGGCACGAATAGATCGTAAATGACCGTTCTGGCACAGTGTTGCCAGGAAGTTAAAGTTTGATGATGTCGTCCAGAAAACCAGAGAAACGATTATAGAAGAATTTATGATTTTCCAGAGAATAATGTGTTACCATTTGCTTCAAATTTAGTCAGCGAACAATGTTACACCGAATGTTGTGATTCCGTCTTCTCGAGTATTAGTGTGGCGGATTGAAATTCGACGATCAGGGCGAGAAGAATTTATGACTCAGCCCTTTATTTATTTGAAAAGTATCTAGACTAGATGAATGGTCTCAAATATGTGCAATGTAAAACTGTGTCTTGACCCTATACTGCATTGCCATATTAGACAGTAAGCATGAATCCCACTATTTAAATCAATTTGTTTGCGTATTTTTTGTCGGAATATATATAAGAATACTGTTTGCAGTGGTGAAACAGCGAGCTTTGTTCAATTTTTCAGGAATCATATAAACTCTACCCGGCATGTAATGATGTCAATGTCCTCAGATATACGGAGCAGGTGACTCGTGTCGTATTGTGATATACACTGGACTGTGATTTTAGCTTTTATAAGTTTAAATGACATCGCTGGAAGATTTTCACACTTAGATGGTTCACAGTTTTGAATCCGGGATGAATGCCGGCTACAATAAACACCGTCAGTATGCGTGAAGAGACCTCCTAACAGCAGTTAGTTGTAATTTAAAAGGCAAGAAGCCAATTTCATTGGTTTTCTAGTTAATTCCTGGAATATTCGAAGGATACCATGCTTCCAACTAGTATTAGTATTGCTTCCTTCCTTCCTACCAAGAATATCAATCTCATCACCTTTAGGTTTGGCCATTGTGTACTCAGAAACATGATACAAATATTTATACGACAAATGAGATATTAAATGTCATAAATGGGTGCGAAACAGCAATGCTTAGCGACTACTACGAGCCATCTTGCGAAGGATGGAAGGTGCTGCAAAACAGCTGAATTTTACTGAAGACTTAGAATGGATTATCAGTTTTTTTGCAAGTGACATCTTTTTACGTAAAAGATGGTCGCTCTAACCGAAAAAAAATTATGACAATTTTGGAGTTTTTGTCAAAATTTCGAAACTTCGAGGCAAAAATTCACAGAAGATATTTTGTTTTATTTCAAAAATATTTTATATTTGTTTTGTCTATGTGGGTGGGCCACTTTTGTCGGGTATTACATGTCGATCAGAAAAAAGTGACAAAACGCGCAAGCCTAGCGAGCTCTAAGTCCATGTAAAGATGAAATCCGTAAAAATATCCACTTCATACATCACATCTATGCCATACCCCATATACCGTCTTTATTGGCTTATTTTTTGTATACGGCTTCATAATGGCTTTTGGACCCAATCATATATTCATCTACAGTTTGATTGTTCGCGATAGAGAACACAGATCAAGATTCTAACTATAAATCCTTAATCTCCGTATTCCCGACTAAAATTGTCGTCATTATTTACAAAATGTAAGTTGAACATATTGCATCTTGCTCGCGGTTTCACGTCTGCAAGGTGACTCTTGTTTCGTCGACCATTAAATCTCATCTTAATTCATCACTAGAATTATTCCTTCAAAATTACTTCATTTCCTCTGAGTTTCTGGTAAAAGGGACACCTTTTTGAAACGTGCATAAAATGGATTGCTGAACAATAAATTCCACCAGTATATTGAATTACCGTTTTTAAGAGATTTTTGAAACGGCCATTACGCTTTTTTTGCTCGAGGGATATTTTTAGTGTAAGTTGTTGACTTTTGTATGCGAGAGGAAAGAACGGCGAAAATTCGGCGATGCAGCGTTATGCGGCCATAGGGACATATTTGTCCCAAAAGTTTAAATTTTCAATAAGACGTGGAATAACGCAATTAATCACGTACATTTTCGATGGTGTTCCTTATCTAAACACAATTTATTATTCATTTGTAACAGATAACGTTTCCTAGAAAATTTTCCAAAGTTTAGACATTTAGAAGATCAATGAGGACATTTTTCCGCTATCATAAACAATAAACATTATTACTGCGTACCAGTCTAAGAAGAGGTAGGACGAGGGCTCCGAATTTTAAATTTAATTGCCTAAACCCCTCTCCGCTGATTACCTAATGATGCAAAACAGTGCATTCACTCAATGCGCAATATATTAATGAGAGGTAACTCGATTCTGATAGATAGACGAGCTGTGACTACACACATTTGCAAAGAGTTAATCGATTTTAATCTGCCTCGAATATGCACGTCTGGGTGCCATTTTCTCCAAGCGTTATTCTTCTATGCCTCGGGTAAGCCATTGCGTCAGAAAGTACAGCAAAGAGAGATCCTGGGCCTTACCTCTCTCGATTAGAAAACGGGATAAAGCAAATGGAACCATTTATTTGGAAAATGGAAGTGGACATTGCCGCCTTCGCCCGACTAACATCAGTATGCTTACTAGGGTGGCTCTTATTTTCGAAAAGTTTGAAAGTCTTTCGGGATACCCTCTAAAGTTGTTTCATATGGTCATAAAATAAATTGTGTAAAATATTATTTAAATCGGAAAGCGCAAAAACATCGGACTTTATATTTTCAACATTTTTGGCCTTTTTCGGCCATCACAGGTGATTAGGGAGTCTTCCCATATTTTAACTGTTTTGATTTTTTATCAATACATTACTAGACATTAACTGTGATATTCTTAATACATTAATTAGATCAGCGCAGTATTTTTCGACATTTAGCTCAAATAGTGATCGAGCGTCATACAAGTGGCACTCGGCGCCCCCGCTTGAATCTATGAATTTCTCCGCTTTGTATTCTGTCTTGTATATATAGCTCTAAACTGATTTTAGCATAGTTTTTCTGCATAGCATTGGTTAAAGGCATAATTATACGTTACGTACTTTAAAATGTTGACTTTGGAATAAATAAATGGAAGGAAAGTGTTCTCGGCGCCTCCGTTCGAATCCATGACTTTCGCTGCCGTTTATCTCGTCTTGTATTGCACCACTAGCTAAAAAAATTACAATTAATTATTTTTGGTATTATTACTGTTAGTCCATCTAGCTATGTATGTGATATTTCTTCAAAATTTTACGATAAACCCTGTTTATTCATGGGAACTGCCCATGCCCTGTTTCCGTATCACGTGTACGCCAAGTATTCATTAACATCGCCTGGATTTTCATCTAAACTGTTATAACTATCGATAACGAAGCAACAAGTATAGGGAAACTTCTTGAATTACTGATTTACTTTTCAACAGTGTAATCTTTTACGATCTATTTTAACTGCGGAAATGAAGTTTCATCAAGGGGAATCCATGCCTGAAAGATGCCAGTTTAAGCATCTCTCCAATGCAGATTCCGAAATGATTTTCTACGGTTGTTAACAACTGTATTAGGGCCTCTCATTGGGAGCAGAGACCTCAACACCCCTGAAGAGCATTAATCGTTAATAAAATACTGCTCGTGAAAAATTTTGATATAAGTTTGCTAAAATATCTTAAATATACAAGTAAATATTATTTATTTATTTAAGTTTGCGTTGCAAGTTGGCCTTGAGGCAACGTTTGATGGGAATAAAAGACGGGAGGGAAACCCCTCCAAAAACCTCCTGTAAAATTAAACTACAATACATATATTACAAGTACAAAAGATTAAATCATGAATAAGAACTATCATACATAAATATATATGAGATCTGTCAATTAACTAAAATAATACAGTGCATGGTAGAATATCCATATAGTCACATACATAATTATTGATTGATGGAATATAACAATACAACTCGATATAATAGTAATAATATATTATGTAATATAGCAATAATTTATTATGACGATTTGAAGGAAAGGATGATTTTATCCTCTCATCTTAAGTCCGCGTGAAAAATGGTTACATGTAACTGTCGTCCATAATTTGAGGCATTTTTATAAATGGAGCATATATTATAATGGAGCATCACATCATAGTTTTAGAAGTGCTGATTTTATCACAATACCAAGGATTTAATAAATTCTTTACTTATTTAACATTTTAATTTACGAAAACTCCATGATGATAAGCTACGACTTGTCACGCAGCCACTCGGTGCTCGCCTACAGTTCATTCTTACGGAGGCCAAACCACGAAATTTTATGAGGAAACATGTATAACGCAGGAATACTGGACCAAGTGGTAGAGCACGTACATTAGTTCTATCTTATCTTTCGTGTCCCTGGATCGATCTCTCAGAAAAGATACGGCTTAATGCATTCCACGGAAATGGAAAATTCTTAATCAAGTAGAGTAACGGTCGTCATTTAATGGTCTCTTTTACGAGGACATCGCAGCGTATTTCGGGAATAAGAAAATTGGCCTCTCGATGTGGCGGTCCTCGATATACGCTTTCATTCGAGGAAATTAAATCCTTCAAAGAAGTCGAGAAGTTCCATAAGTTGTAGGACCGCAAGAGATGGGAACCGGAAACAACATCTTCCGTTGTCATATTGTAATGAGTAAAAACTTGGTTGTAGTACGCGAAGGTGTGAAGCAAAAATTATTTCCCTGAAGGAAAACAGTGTTCTTATACCAAAGCATACATTACAAGAAGACAATTTTTTAAGAAAAATATACTAATAATCCAAGTGTGATAAGTTAGTATAAGAATAATCTTTGTTTCCATCAGAGGAAAGAACTTTGGCAAAGCTAAGTAATTGTAATCAGGTCAAAGGTGAGAGAACTTTGCAGGAATGTTTGTAACCTCGTTCAGTAACATTGACATTCTGTTTAACGATATTTCAAACCCTCGTGTAATTACGACTGATTCCAATAACAAAACTTATTATTTACAAATTAAACTCTTTAAATGTTGCAGGATTTCTGTGATTCCGATGTTGATTTGATTCGATTCAGAGTTACATTGATAGACCTAATTCGGTTACGAGTTTGTCTCCTAGCACGCCAAGGGTCACGTGACATAACTTCATCAGAATCAGGAAATCGGTCGTGACCAAGCGAATGAAAATAAGAAAATGGGATTGGCGGAGATTAAATATACTCATGGCCATGAGAATATGAAACAATAGTGCAGTCCGGAATTTATAGGACGATCGATTTTAAATGGAATACATCCATCGAATAATCACAATTTGTAAGGCACACCATAAAATCATCTGATTATAGAGTCTACATCGCATGGGATGCATTTGTAATATTAAGAAAATAACATCTTTTACACCATATAAAATGAATAACTTTAAATCGAATACAGTAAAATCAGCCCTTCTAATCTAATGCATTATAGATAATGATCTATCGATGCGCGGAAGTGATGGAATATCAAACGCAACCCAACTAATAACGCAATAGTTGAATTGCAACGAATAAATTTAAAGAAGAAGCAAATAGCTGGTTAAAAAGAATATTTTAACAAAAAGCGGAATTTTTCATGATAATTCTTCCGTGTTAGCAAGAAAAAAGGAAACTGGACAAAAGAACACGAAACAGACAAATAAAACGATGGTGAGATCTCCACTATTCGAGGAAAAAACAATCTGTCGAACCTTCCCGTGCGAACTTCACAGTAAATCTTGTGCGAAGGTTTTCGCTGTGATTGGATTCCATTGTGAGTCAAATTCTTTCGGGATACAGCAGCGTTGTAAAAACAACTCCACGTTTCGCAGACTCTACGGTTGGCTTCTTCAGGCTGAGTGAGCTAATCGTCAGCGGCCCTCCTTTTACATTCTTCGTTCCTTTCAATATTTGATCTCGTTTGAGGTCCTCTCGATTGAATTGTGCCGTTTTACAATTTCAATCGATTCTCGTATTACTCTTGAGAAATAATAGAGTTCCTTAGAAAGAATCTCGGTTTTTCCTAAGTCATGTCCCGACCACATACGTTAAGTCCATTAGTTTGTCTTCGATTTCTCTCTTATGCTCCTTAATTCAGCATTCAATCGATCGCCCAGTAAGTACCCACAGGTGCATTTTATTTCATTAATTCCTTTGGGTGGCCCTTATGATTTTGTAGATATTCGCCTATTCTTTTATGGTTTTAAATTTGTGTTGAACTTTAGGAGTGTTCCGGTGATTTTTTCCGATAAAGACTTATGGAAGAACGGCGTTGCTCCTTTGTAATGCTTCTCTTCTTCTCCCTTATTTTCTTGGTATGTTTTCTTACGATAGCGTTTTTTCTTTAGGGCTTCATTAAGGTGTTTTACTTCAATGGTCAAGGAGTTTTCATTGCCAATGTTGGTAGCACTGTGAAATAGCCTATTAATGACCGAGTTCTTCTGTTGTGGATGGTGGTGCGAAGAGGCGGTATCCCTCGGTATGAGTCGCTTTGCGGTGGCTTAGCGTTCTATCCGTTTACCATGACGTCGAGGAAGGGTTCACAATTATTTTCTTCAGTGTTCGTAGTTTCCTTACGCTGTTGCAACAAAATGGTAGCCTGATTGACATCTATGCATAACATGTATCATATTTCAAAACCGATACTGATCATATTTTATACGAAATATGTGAGATCCTATTTTCTCTTCCGTTTATTTATGAGATAATTTGTTGATTGTACAGATTGTTCGAAGAGCACCAGGAGCTGCTGAGCCTGTTCGAGAAGTTCAAGGAGCTGCGTACCAAAGAGGAGCAGAGGAACAGCATGGAACTTGCAGAGCACGCCACCCAGGTGATGAGGACACTGGACGAGGGGATCAAAGGCCTCGACAACGTGGACTTCTTCCTCGAGTTGGTGCTCCAAGTTGGTGCCACGCACCATCGCATCCCTGGATTCCACAAGGACTACTTCTGGGTAATTCACTCGCTTCTTAGGAAAAATCTCTTACAACTTGGATCCATGAGAGACGGGGTTATTTATTTTTAAATAATCGAATGAAAATGTAGTTTGAATCGGGATGAATTTGAAATAAAAACGTAAAATATCTAAATTCATAAATGTATAAACACAAAATGTCTCCAAGCTAAAAATTCTAACTATCATCAGAGTCACCTTTGTTACTTTAAAATAATCTCTTCCCCGAAATCGGTCACTTTTCTCCTTTTTGCAGAGGATCGAGAGGCCGTTCTTGGAAGCAGTGAAGACGACGCTGGGAGACCGCTATTCGGACAACATGGACACCATTTACAAAGTGACCATCAAGTTCATAATTCGCACGCTGTCGGATGGATACGAAAGGGAAGAGAGGCGGGCCAAGGAGAGAGACCATCAGGAGAAGAAAGAGGCGTAGCCTTCGGATTATCTGCGGAGGGAGAACCATTCAAATGATGCGTCTCTTTTCTATTTTTTCCAGTCGATATGGTTATTGTGATATTATGTGAAACGCACATCTGCTGGAATTCAATTCGTTGAATGAAAGTCGACGGAGGCTCTTTACGGATGAATTCGAAATGGACTTTTTGCTGATGGGGTTTTGTTGTTTAACGAGTAAATAAAAACTCCGAAGCCACAAGAGGAAGCGGCATCTCCGAAAACTCATTAGCGCGCATCGTCGGCACTAAGGAAGCGGGTGCAATAACGTTTTAATACAACATTTCTGAATAAACATTTGAGAAGAGATTTGATCTGTTGTGTGCTTATGCGATCATCTTTCATACAAACACAATAAATATATAGCTTCCGATGGTATCTGAAATCACCGCTTTTCTCGTGGACGTAAACTCGTCGCAGCAATAAATAGGAAAAATGATAGGAAGATAATAATCAAGAATACACGTTCGGCAGAAGAATTATTTGAAACTATTCGTAGATGATCGTTCGCTTTTGCTAATAATATGTTTTCCTCGATGGCTTTGGATTTTTTATTTACGCTACGGATCTCCCACTTCTGACCTCTTATCAGCCATTTATACTCACAGAAAAACTGGAAGATTCCAGTTAGTTCGATGAAATGTTTCATCGTTTAAATAAGGAAAATGTAATCAATGAAGAAGAAGGGGAAAGACAGTGAATTTTACCACGTTTTATCGCAACTTCGACAACTTTCTCAATTAAAGACCTCTCATCCGTTGTAAAAGCTTGTTCAGGAACTCAAAAACATCCCTAATTTGCTCTTCTCTGTGAAATGAAAATGCCTCTGTTTTTTAAGAAAACGAACTCTCGAAAACAGTGCCTGAACGCTTCAGTCCAGAGTCAGCCGACGAAGCATCTCTTAGTGCCCCCTTCTTCACGGGACGACAGGAGAGTAAATCGCATCGTTCAAGAAAGAGTCACAATTGCCAGATGAGCGGAAAGATGATCGTTGTGAACTAAAAAAGCTCATCTGGAATGTCAAAAATGTTTTATAAAAATTAATTTTGATTAATTTCTAAGCCATAGAGAGGTTTGTTCCTTAAGAGATACTTATGGAGTACGTATCTTGAAGCCTTAAGCGAAGTGCCCGCTCATTAGACACATCCTGAAGTGATATCTATAGTGCGGATTAGAGAGATCGTTCAATGATAAATAAATCCAGATGAAAGGTCGACCAAAATCAGTTTACATTAACCTCCGCAGTCGATATTTTTTAATCTTTGAAGACGTTGAAAAGGAATGCCTGACAATGCGTAGTAAACAAGTAAATGAATAACGTTAATTGTTAGGGCAGAAATATCTTCTAAATTGTTCAAATCGAGAGGACCTTTTCCTGTAACTGTTCCTCCGCTTATTAAAAACGGCACGTTCATTTTGAAACAGTTTTCTCTCTCCTCGTCTCGAGGGAAGCCTAGTCTCGATTCTCGCGTCCCTCTCGTTAATCGGAAAATGTGTCCGATTAATTTCCGCTTCGATTATTTATTTCTAGACCATTTTACTCGTCTATAATATTTTGTAGGATAATTGAGTACATGCAATACATGACGGAAAGATACCTCACGAGCACATTCGATGGAAGCCAATGGTGTATAGGTCGCATATCAATGATAGGTGTTGCTAGGTGATCAAGTTGTGCCTAATAATTTAGAAATGCATTATAGATCGTTAGAGTGCTTCCTCAGAAATGAGAATAGGTGTGGAAGAGATCTGTAGCTTCCTGAAAACGTTCGAAAACCTTAGCCGCATCTGGAAAGCGCACTCGATGTCGCACATCGACGCAATGCAGTCGATGATTCCCCCCTGGATTCACAATTGGGGTTCCAAGCGAGCGACTGCTGTTTCGTCAGAGAAATATTAATTAGACGCTGCTCGAGAAGCTGAAGATCGTCCGTGCGAAGAAAATGGGGACCAGATAAGGACTAAGTTCAGAAGCCGAGGAAGTGCTATTCCTCGAGATTCCATTAGTATTACTTAGAGTAGCAGCAGAGTCCATATTTTCTGATCAATGGAAACCACTTTGATATTTGATCCTTCGATTGCATCCCCAAACGGAGCACATCGCTGAGGAAAGTTGAAAATAAACTTCAACGAAATATGCTGTCGAAGGCTTTGGAGAATGTGGAGAAAACTGTATAAATGATGCAGCAAATGCTCTGCAAATTGATTAGCGAATTAGAGAGATGGTGTTTAGATATCCACCTATATTATATTACACAGGTCTGAGATTATGTTTTCACCGACACAAGTAGATTTCTAGTAAGATGTCAATTTTATCAACAGCAATGTTGTCAACAATTACATTCTATTTCCGAACATTGATTTGGGTAATCTCGCAGTAACTCATGACGTTGAGATACTTCAGTTTAACTATGTGTTCATTGTACTTAAGACATAAAAAAAAACAAAACTATAAATACAAAATAATCATATGCTGGGGTAAACGAACACAGTACAGTTTAAAGGGGTCTGCTTATTCATCTTCTAACTACCTATTTTTATATTCAAAATATTCGTTTTGCGTAACTTGTTTGGGTGATTGAATTAAGGATCATTTACGACACCTCAAATTCATCGTTAAGGAATAACTTTTGCTTTAAATTTCGTATGAATTATTGAAATTCTTCCTACTCTAAAGACAAAGGGAGTGATGAGACTGAAAAATATTATCAAGTAAAAATTTCAATCATATTGAAAATCAAGAGGATATAAAAACTGTGAATATGTTTTAAGCTAAACAGGCAGATTGGGGATTTCTTCTTGGTAGGACTCGATATCTTGAAGTGCTGATACTTCAAATTGTGGTTTAGAGTTCTTAGAGAAATCGTTATTTTATGCGATAGACATTGCCGTTATTTGTAAGCTGTTGTTAGAATAAAAGTGGAAAAAGTCGGAGGATGAATCATCGACAAAAGTTCACGAAATGAAGTAACAGCTGAAGATCATCTTGCGAGAGAATATGGCCGTCGCATCAAACGATGAAATGCCACAGTTTGTCATTTCCACATTCGTAAAGACCCTTCTCATGTTCTTCCTTTGATTCTCGTGAATGCAAAACTTAATTTCCAGTAATAAGAACTCTCTCGAGAGAGAATGGCTTCTGACTAAATTTCTACGAAATATCCTTCTTTTTATAACTTGCCTTTTCTGCATTGATGCGAAATTAATACCATCTGCCGACCAGAAAACCTACTAACCTAAAGTCGCCAACGTTTTCGAACAACGGTTGTTTTGGGGCATTTGTACCCTTCGCTCATCTTCGGATCTCATAGGGCAGGGTTCGGTTGGGTTGGGTTCGGTTGGGTAGGGTTGGGTTGGGTGGGTTTGATATGACGTTGTGCTACACTATTTTAAATTCAAATGGTATCAGACCCCAACCCTGGCCAAGGCCTTCTGGCAGCGTTGCCATGTGTCACATATTTTATTGAAATGTGAAAACCCTTAATTTGTATGGTTGAACGTCTACCAAAAGACCTCTCATCGGATGAGTGATACGATGAATGTAACAATTATTTTACCATTTGAATAGTTTATAACTTTTAAAATTGTATACCACACGTTAACTTGGTTTGGTTGACATCTTTACAGTCTTTTACGAGGTCCGAAAGGGAGGCTCTCGGCGACCCTCTTCAATACCTACGAAATTACCCAAAAAACTGCCTTCAACCGATGATTTAAAAGAATGTCAAAACCAAATCGCTTTCTAAGTTGATCTTTTTCTACTAAACTCCGAAGATTAGTCTAACAGACGATTTATTTCTACTTTGCCAAATATTTCAAAATCTGGAGAATTATTTGTCGGAATCACAGCTTCTGGGACTTAAGAAATGAGAAATTTTTTAAAGCAGAATTCACAATCTATTACCTGAGGAACAAAAATCGATAGTCTGTCCTAGTTAAGCACCAACTGAATTACCCGTGCAGAAGAAAGCACACCACAGCATAACAGCGGGAGCAATCGGGTGTGTGCTTGGTTTATAAACAAAAGAGATTGTTTTGAAAAGTTGGTTATTTTTATGAATCTTCCTTCAAGATAAAAAATGGAGCCATCGCTAAATTATAACCGAACTTATTTCCGCAGCATCTGAGTAAGAAGATTTTGCACTTCCCCATGTTTGTTACAATTATCATGCTTTTCGTTACAATTCGTAATCAGCGCCTTGGAAATCGTCTCTTTTATGTTTATTTTTATGATACGAACATGTTTTGGAATATTTTTCGAAGCAGAACAGTGCCTAGCTTTACCGATTGCTACACAGTTTACGTGTATAAAAATATAATTTACGGAAGATTTTCAAATGTAACATTTTTTTATTAAAGTTACGACGATCATGTTGTTGGAAACAAAGTGTCAATGTGTTCACTGTGAAGGAAGAAGACACTGTTGG
Source organism: Sympetrum striolatum (assembly GCA_947579665.1). Lineage (NCBI taxonomy): Eukaryota > Metazoa > Arthropoda > Insecta > Odonata > Libellulidae > Sympetrum > Sympetrum striolatum. Next base: position 114,248,592 of record OX388343.1, on the reverse strand, counting down.
CTGTGTAGTTTTATATGTCGCTGTAAATATCGATGTAAAATCAGACAAAAATAATAATGTTAATATTGTGAGTAAATATGGCCTTTGTCTCAATCTTTCATTTTAACATCCTACTGATAATGAATCACCGCCGACCGATCCGAAGACGGAAGCATTACTTTCCAGCATTGAGGTCCCTGGTTCGAGTACCGACCAACAGGAAATTTTCTAGGCTAAGGCATGGGTGTTTCTGCTCGTATTAAAACGGACAAAAATGGGGAAACCTGTATCTGTTAAAAACAAGGTAATATTATATGTATTATGTATAGACGCTTCTCCGGATTCATTCATGGATATATACGAGTAAAATGTTGCTTTTATCTGCAAGCATGTTGATACTACAAATTTCAAGTCGACATCATATCGAGAGGGTCCTCAAAAGGAAAAAAAAGTATTAAAAATATTCTTAAAATTCGCTGCAATTTATCCGTCCGGCATCGAACCCGGGTCTTCCTGGTAAACTTACTATGCAGCACAACAGAAGATCACCGTCTCTTAATACGTGTGAAAACACAAGCAGAAATATTGGCTGCAACCGCCTCAAATGACATCCTAATTTTCCCTTATATTCCTTGTGTGAGAAATTTTAAGGTGCTCTTGCATCGGACCCAGGAACATTATGGTGTTATCTAAACGTTTTTCTTAAACTGATTCTTAATGTACATATTCTAGCTAAGCAAGAACTTCCTATCATTTCAATAAGTGCATGAAAAAATATTGAAAAACTACCCCAATGTGTTTAATATGGGAGATATATTAACCGCCCGGCATTGAACCCGGGTCTTTTTGGTGATACTTTCTATGCAGCAAAACAGAAGATCACCATCATTAACTATGTGTGAAAATTCAAGCAGAAATATTTGCTGCAACTGCCTCAAACGACTTCCTATTTTCCACATATATTCCTTACGTGAGAAATTGTAATCTGCTCTGGCATCGAACCCAGGAACAGTACGGTCTTATCTAATTTTTTTTCTTAAACCGAGTCTTAATATACATCTTCTATTTAAGCAAGAACTGTCTGTAATTTCGATAAGTGCATACAAAAAATAATGAAAATCTACCTCAATGTATTTTAAAGGGGAGATTTTTGCATCGTACTAGCATCGAACCCAGGATATTTTCGGTGAAAGTCATTAATGTTTTCGATAGATAATGATCATATCTATAGGTTCCTTGAGTTTTTATTCTCTATCTCTCCGGAAAGTATTTTTTTTTTATTCCCGAAAATCCAAGCAATGCTTTCCAATGGCAAAAATCATGACTTTGGCGCCCTCTGGAATCGAACCCATTACACTGAGGATCAAAATAGCATTTTGTCTGGGGGTTTCACGTTCGGGCCAATACGCTGTAAAAATATTTTAAATGAGAGATTTTTGCAAACTCCTAGCATCGAACCCAGGACATTTTTGGTGAAAGTCATTAATGTTTTCGATAGATCCTGACCTTATCTATAGGCTCCTTGACCTATCCGGGAAGTATTATTTATTAATATACCCAGGAGACAGATGTATTTCTCATAGCGATTCAAGACAACGTAATAGCCACAGGGAAGTACAGGAAGCTCTTACTAAAAGAAACTATGGATACAGATATCTGCAGAAAATGCCATGATCACAAGGAAACAACAGAGCACATAGCCAGAGAAAGAGGTGCTGCAGCCCAAATAATGCACCAGGGATTTGTACTAAGATATTAAAAATTAATAAAACGCAAACCGTATTACAAAGAAGTTATATTAAACATACTAGAAAACAAGGATATAAGCTTTCCTGGAACCGGGTAATTCACACAGATATAACGGTTATTCAGAATAAAACAGACATCACGCTTACCAACAAGAGATCAAAGAAAACATTTCATCGACATCCCCAATGATGCCACAAATAAAGAAGGAGCAATACTAAATACACCCCATTAAGAGAACGAAATGAAAGAGCTCTGGAAACAAGAAATAGTGAAAGTAGTACCAATAGTCATTTCGGCGAGATTTGAACCAAGTACTTCTGTGCACATCTTGAAAAATTAAATATCAACAAAAATATTCACATAATTATTCAAAAGGCCGAAAACAGGATAAGCAATGCAACAGGAAAAGTATATGCATTGGAGGACTGAAAATAAAGCACGCTAAGTGCACGAGAAGTATGAATAATCGTAATAATTAAAATTGTATAACGATACTTGATTAACGATAATATATAATTTTATAATAAAAAATTTCATAAATCGTTAAATTTGTGGAAAAAGTGCCATTTCTCTTCATTTCATTGTAAACTGAATAAGGTTTTTCACGAAAGATCATGTTTTCAAATTTTTGGGGTTTTCTCGAGAGAAAGGTAAATACTCACTCCACAGTAGAAGCGCACTCCTTCAAACAGAAACAGCGACATAACGATTAGGTAAACACCCACGTGTGGGAAATCCTCAACGAAAATTCCTGAAGGATTTCCTCAACTGAACACTCGCACACAGAAGGAGTTATGCCAGGTGGAGACTACGAACTCACAAATCCTCAAGGCCGATGAAAGAAAAAATGATTTTCGATTTCCTGGACTGCGCAGTTTTCCGTAACTATTCGAGTTTATTCTAAGACATTGCTTTCGTTTTATATAGGTATTACATGAGCAAATTCAGATGTGAATTGGAGTTTTAAATTACCTTCAGACTGTACCTTCCTCCTTCCGAAGAACACGCCTTGAACTGTCTTTCTTTTGGGTCGAACCCATGTCAAGAAGGGAATTGAAAGAGGTTCTAGATTTTTTGGGAGAAAAGGATTCGAGTTCATGTGTCACTTATTATTCCAGTCCATTATCTCTGTGAAAAACGTACTTACAAATGAACACACCGATTCATAAAATGGACTAACCGAAATGAAAATCTTCGACGAATCCGATCGTAGGATCAGAGGATTCCTTCGACGCTCAAAATCGAAACCCAATAAACTTCGAATGTGTTCTGTCCTTGGACGGATACAAAAATACCACAAAAGTACTGCCCCATTTTCTAAAACGCGTGCGGTGCCATAAAGTAGATATTACAACGCGCGATATTCCATGAAAACCGTGTTCACCAGAATCTAGAATTTCAACTTACACGTATGTGATATCTCGTTCAACTAAAATTTTATCCTTGTTCATTTTTAATAGAAATTTGTTACTATTTTCGGCACTTTTGAGATGAGTTTTCCCCAAATACGCCAACGATATCCTCCTTCCGAAGGCGTGGCCCTGCCTTAGTCCCGAAATAGCTCTCTTCCGCGCAAAATATCATCAACGAAGGAATCGAAAACTCTTCTCGGTGTTCTGATATTCACAAGGCACGGAACACGAAATACTGCTAGTAATGTTGAAATTATCTTTGGCTCAGAATTATGAGAAATAATTGTCAGATACGAGATAATAACAGCAATGGAGAAAGGACTTAAAAGCAGATTGGGCGAGGCACTGCAATGTCCTTTATCCCCTATTATATCAGTAAGCACGGGAATCCGTGGGATTAAAATTTCTGTTGGTATTTCCTAAAATAAATTCGATTTTATGCAATAAATAATTCGGAAATGTAATATTCAATTGCTCGAAAACATGTAACGAATATAAGGGTCTTCCATAGTTCAGATCGTTCAGGGTCTGTAAGATGCAATTAAAGATAATAAAATCATAAATTTTAAACATAAACCGGGAAGTGAAGGAGATGGATATTTGGTGCACCATTCAAAAGGTATTAACATATATTCGAGCAGTCGATGTAATTGAAAATATCGGAATGGTGTAAGAAATTGGCGCTGCATGAGCATGTCAAAAACATAGTGGTGACGGCGAAAGACTAACGAATTAATATTTCGGAGAAGGTTAAATTTTGATAACACTCGCAGACTGAAATTAATTTGCTATGGATGGATGTGTAATAACAAGGGAATATGTACTTGCTAAGTGCAGATAAAACGGTTTATTTTGTGCCTTTTTATTATACATTCGAAATGTAAGTCCAGCGAGATACCGAAAAGGTAAAAAATGAATTTCTAAATTCTAATCAGGAAAAAGTTAAAACTTCAGAGAACACTAGTGAGGAAGCAGTGAATATTGCGTAAAAGACTCTTCCGTGACAAGTAGGATTTATCTAAAGACATAATTTCGATTTTTTTTAATAACATGCAGAAATTAGCAAGTAGAAAATTTGGTTATTTGGTGCATTAAGTGATGAAATGCCGAATAATAATCCATAACCGCACGGAAATGAAAGGGAAAGATTTTTGGACGTAAGTTGGATTTTGTTGGTTGGAATAACACTGGGGAAATTGAATAAGGAGTTGAATGTGATTGAATCGAATGAAGTACGCAAAATACAGAAAAGGACAACATGAGGAAAACGGATCCCTTAAAAAGAAAATACCTCCCATAGAGATTATCTATCTATAGTTATGAGCAATGGCCGATAGAAGAGCGAAGTCGCCTCCGTACGCTCAAAAGAATGCAGAAACAGGAAGAGGGTGAGGAACAGGAAACAGAATGGCCGTGACTTGATTCAGTGATAGTGGCGGAAGTGCCTAAAGACATTCATTTCATTAGGGATTCAATGCCATTATTTCTCAATTTCAAATTAATATGCCTTTCAACTACACTCATTTCCCTTTTTGTGAGCTCCAAAAGTATCTTGAAGCAATAAACCTAAGAAAGCGTGCAATTTACGCAAATGAGTGTCGTTCGCCGTGATTAGCCTCTTCACAAGTGCACCGATTGACGAATCAGTGAATTTAACAGAAGAACTTTTACTCGCTGCCAATATAGATCCCTTACTCACCAGTGATTTATTTTTCTTGTAAAGTGCTTGTATTTTCAACTATTTCCTCTTCAATAACAAATTCTACAATCAAACGACTGGTTTGGCAATGGATCTTCCAATTCCCCCCTTTTTGCTGACATCTTTATGAACGGTCTTAGGTGTCAGTTACTCCGCTATTCACTCGCTGTAAATTTGTTCTCTCGTGGCTAAGATATGAAGATGAAATATTTTGTATTTGGAATGGCTTCATTCGCCAGCTTAATTTGTTTCTAAATGATCCAAACACCACTGCCTTAAAATCAGCCACGAAATTGAATCCAACCACTCCCTGAATATCCTACTTTTATCCATTCCTGTAGACAACAATTCCTTCCATTTTTATATCCATAGAAGGCTCATAAATACAGACCATATAATTCCTGCTTCCTCAAACCATCACCTTTCCCAAAAATGCTCCTCTTTCGACTCTCTCCTTAACAGAATCCCCCTTTCCCCTGATAATTTCCAAAAGGAATTAGAAATCATTCATTTTATCACCAACAAGAATGGCTACCCAGCACACATTATCAACAAAATGCTGGAAAAAGAAGTAAAGGATGATCGCGATTCCGTCAGTATTCTCCACTAGTTTGTGCCCTGATCATCTGAGACGTATTCCTTTCATTGGCAATTTAAGCTTTCAAATATCCAGATTATCTCTTAAAAGCAACATAAAGAGGGTCTTTTGTAACACTTAAAATTGATATTGTTCCTCCCCAAAAAAAGTCGGGCATTTATAAATTACGTTGCTGTAATTGACCAGCAATCTAAATCGGACAAACGAGGGAGAAACTTCGAAACCCGTAAGACGGAACACAAGGCATCCCATAATTCGGGTTGCTTCAATTCTCACTTTGCCTTATCCATTCTTCCGAGTTTACCCCAACATACTCCGCCTCGAATATAAGAGCATTAAACTGTTTTGCTCGAGCAAATGGAAATGATTCTCCATCAAAAAATCCCAACTCTATCTTAACTTTTCCAAACCAAATCTGTCCTCCTCACCGCCAGCCAACACAATGTTGCTACTTCTTGACCTTACTTTTTTGCAAACCTTCCACTAATCCCTGCACCTCCCTCCTCCCACATTCTCCCTTCCTCCTCCCAATGTATTTTAAATAGGAGAAATTCGCAACCACGAAAGCTGGCTAACAGACGATATTAATGACTACGAAGTATTTCCTAAAGATTTTAAGATTTATCGTAAGGACCGTCAGGATAAAGTGGGTGGAGGAGTATTTATAGCGGTTAAAAGTTCTTTGCGGAGTAGTTCACATACGTATCCTAACAGTTGCATCGAGAGCGTATGGTGTACCATTAGTCAGCCAAATAAACCCAATCTACATGTATGTGCTTTTTACCGGCCGCCCAACTCTTCGCGTCATGTTTTGCGTAACCTAAACGATGAAATAAATTTTTACTCGCGTAAAAACAACAATAGCATAATGATAATTGGAGGAGATTTTAATCTTCCTTACATCGATTGGCAAAAGCACGTAGTCAAGAAAAGAGCTCGGGACAATGACTCTTGTAGGACCTTATTAAATTTAATACAAAAAATTCATTACACCAGCTAGTCAAAAATCCTACCAGGGAATTAACCATTTTAGATCTTTTTCTTACGAACACCCCCGAACGCGTATCTAACACATCTGTTTGCGATGGAATATCCGATCACAAAGCTATAATTATAGATTTCGACCTTAACTTGGTAAAGCACAGAAAACCTAAGCGCAGAGTTTATCTTTACCCGCGAGCTGATTTCGAAGGATTTCGTAGTAAACTCATGTACGAATTTCTGGAGTATAAAACGCGCGCGATATGTTTAAATACCGAGGACACGTGGAATCTCTTTGTAAGAACAATGCGTAACCTAATGGATAAATTTGTACCCTCCAAACTTTCAAATCAAATTAATGAACCTAGATGGTATAATAAGGAGACTAGGAGAGCACTAAAGAAACAGAGGCGTTTGCATTCCAAATTAAAAGCCGCTGCGAGACAACCTAACAGTATCAACACAGATCAAGTAAAGAGCGAACATAAGGAAGCAAAGTCGGAAACTAAACGAATTATGCGAGATGCCCTCTGTCAATATAAAAAGAAGATTTTATGCGAACACTTGGAAGAGGACCCAAAAGCGTTTTGGTCGTACGTTCGTGAGGTCCAAGGTAAAGAGCAAACTGTTGGTTCATTAAAGGATACTTGCGGTAATATAGTAAACGATGCTAAAGGCAAAGCTAATATCTTGAATGATTTTTTTCGAAGCGTTTTCACGTCTGACGATACATCAAATACTCTCCCGAATGTTGATAAACCTGAATCAATGTCGAAAATCACCTTCAGAGAAGACGGCATCATTAAACTATTGCAACAGATTAAACCGAATAAAGCTCCGGGTCCTGAAGACATACCGGCTCGAGTGTTCAAGGAAGTTGCGGAGAGCGTAGCACCTTTTCTTAAAGTTATATTTGACAAGAGTATGAGCGAAGGAAAGGTCCCGAAAGATTGGAAAATTGAGAATGTCACGCCAATATTTAAAAGTGGCTCTAAGGACGATCCAGCTAATTACAGGCCTATATCTTTAACATCACTGAGCGGTAAAATTATGGAACATATAATAGCTAGCTCTTTAATGGGTTTTCTTGAAACGTCCAATTTCATAATTAGGAATCAACACGGTTTTCGTAAGACTCGTTCTTGCGAGTCTCAGCTGGCTTTATTAGTACACGATGTTCTAAACTCTGCTGAAAAACATAAGCAAGTCGATGCGATATTTTTAGATTTTCGGAAGGCTTTCGATAAGGTACTTCATCATAAGTTGCTGTACAAATTAGAAGTTGCAGGTATCAATGCAGAAGTTATTAACTGGATAAAAGACTTTCTCACCGATAGAGAGCAACGAGTAGTACTCGATGGTATTAGTTCCAACTTGGTTAAGATGACCTCGGGCGTCCCTCAGGGCAGTGTAATTGGACCGTTGTTATTTTTAGTATACATCAACGACCTCAGCAATCACATTGAAAGCAATGTTAGGATATTCGCAGACGACACAGTCATTTACAGGGAAATAGTTAGTTCAGAGGATAGATTAACCCTTTCGAACGACTTAGACAGAATTATGAATTGGTGCGATGATTGGCAATTAGAGCTTAATGTAGAAAAGTGTTCGGTAGTTAACTTCTTCGAAAGTAAATCTATAATAAATGATTATTCTTATAGTCTCCGAGGGGTAAACCTAATGACAGTAGAATCGGTAAATTATCTTGGAGTAACTCTCACGAATAATCTATCATGGAGTGCCCACATCCGAAATATATGTGGAAAAGCACTTAAGAAACTCGGCTTCGTTAAAAGAATAGTCGGTAGGAGCGAAGAAAAGGTTCGCGAGCGATGTTACTTAGCGTTAGTTAGGCCTCACCTTGAGTATGCATGTAGTGTATGGGACCCCGCCGAGAAATGTCATATTCGGGATTTAGAAAAAGTACAACGAAAGGCGATACGATTTGTAAAGAATTGCTACGATAAAACAGCGAGTGTCACTCAGATGTTACAGGACGCGGGATGGGAATCATTAGAAGATAGAAGAAAAATTCAAAGGATAAATTTATTAAATAAGTTCAGAGAAATTACGTTTTCAGATGATGTAACCGATATAATGCGACCCCCCTGTTATATGGGCCGTGCTGATACTGCCCGAAAGATTAGGGAAATAGATGCTATAACGAATCGTTTCAAAAATTCATTTTTTCCGCGAAGTATACGCGAAAGCAATCGTTTAGGAAAATAGAGTCAAGGTGCTTGCACCCCCTGCCACACGCCGAAATGCGGCTTGTAAGGTTCTTACATAGACATAGACATAGACCACCTGGCGCCGAACTCAAGCCCATTTGGTAACAGTTTTATAGATAATAATAAAGTAGAGCGCGTTTCCTGAGACGTCTGTGAATTTGAATTCCTTATCCTTCTTGGAACAGCTTAAAATATTTTTGAAACTGAATCATAAATATTTTGATATTCCCGCCATAAGTTTCAAATAGTAGAGACGCCTGCACCCCGATGATGTTACAGTGAGAAGGGTGAGAGCGACGTCGTTGCCAGGGGCAACGTCATACGAACGACGAAGCAGCGATTATCTATCCGTGGGAGCGCTTTTTCTCACCTTCCTGCCGTCTTACGCGATGACGGCTGGGAAAGGCCGTGAGAAGAAGTGAGAAGCGTCATAAGAAATCGATTATGGACAATAAATTTGATGATTAGCCTAATAATATTGTTTTTATGATTTATTATGCGTTGTGTAAGTTAAAAATCATTTATTTACCATAAAATCAGTATACTGAGCATAAAAATTGTTGTGTTGACATCATAAGTACGGGGTAACGTCAGTCAACTATCTTTGTTTTGAAAACGAGGGACACGTAAAATATTGGTAATTTCTGTAGTTTCTGGAGCTGCAAAACTACTGTGTAGACTCATGTAGTCTACTAAATACTTGAGTTGTCTTTCGTTAGCCCTCCCTCCTCGATAAGTTTTCTTTCTGAAATTATTTGTAGAAAACTCGTAGAGATATTCATTTTTTCTTAAACAGCAGAATATTATTCGATATGCAAATGGTAATCTTGCTTCAACTTCAATATATTAAGAAAAAAACTTTCAGTTGTCGCTTCATGATTTTGGAATTAATTAATAAAAATATGTAATGCTATTACTATTTTACATCTCAACCTAATAACTTTTAATACGAATTAGTAATCTAGCGAACTTATGGGTCATAACAAGTCTAATGACTTTATATTGCAGAAAATTCAGTTGATCCTAGCCACACACTTTCAGAGTGTGTATATTTTACTTTCTGTCAAAGTTTTGAATTTGATAATAGTCCAAGAGCATTAATTGAAACAATACAAACATAGAATTCGTCTCGAAATCTTCAAAACAATTCATCATCTTTATTTAAAATACTATGTTAAAGGCAACTTTGTTGTGTTAAAAATCAATATGCATACGAAAATTGAATTACAATTAAATTATTAAAGCAATTATATGAATATAGGGATCACGATTGTTAATAGCGAGAAACGGGATAATACGCTTAACAGCAGAATTTTAAAACATAATTTTACCTCCGCTACCATTTCAAGATATCTAAGTAATTTTTTTTAATTAAATACTTCATTATTATTATTGAAACACGCGGTCTACAGAAAGTTTTACTTCAATCTTTTGGGATGGAAAAGTAATGCAAAGTGTCGCCTGAATCTATTTACTGTATCCATGATAATTAATATGATATTGAAGATACGAAATTACATCTTAAACGTAATATTTACTTCCAAAGTGTAACATGATTTATTTATGTTAATTACTCTCACTTGCACGGTTTCCTTTGCTTGCGCTGTTCAAAATATGCTCAAAACACCGCCGGCGCTGTGGTGCGCAATTGTTTGGTTATGTGTCGAGGTTTTTCATTGGTTCTTCAGATTTTCTAATACTACCAACACAAAAATATAAAAATCTAAACTACGGCCGTCCTAAGTGCTATGACGGTGAGTTACGTGATCGCTCGCTGTCGCCGACCGTCATAGCAAGCGGTGTTAGCTGTCAGCCGCCGTCATAGCTCTCACATTTACGTAATCAGGGTGCTGGTGTCGAAGCATTGCAAGATGTGAATACTTATTACGCCCAAGTAGAAATAAAACATATTTAATTCAAATTTTGACGTCGAAATCTTACCGGGAAGGTCCTAACAAAAGATATTATCCCCATTTGAAATGCATTGGGTAATGTAAATAGAATTGTGTTATCCAGTGAATGAATGATTGTAAACAAACGTGTATATACATTCACTGGGGATCAAAATTCTAGCCATGTTCCACAAGTGCCACTGACTTGAAATTTTTACGACGCACTGACCACACAGTGCTACCACCAGAAATAATGCGACTTTGAACCTCAGTGTCATGTGTTCGATGCCAGATGGTCCTTAAATGTGCGTGGGTTCGACGCCAGGTGAGTGCAACTATTTGTAATATATTGCAGCTATATTTCAGTATTCTTTTAAATCCCATTCCCGATAATATGCAAACGGTATGTGAATGGATGTTATCTATGCATTACATAAAAGAATATTGCGGTTTCCCAAACGGTCCTTCGTTTGATGTGCCATTTACATTGCCTAAATGGATTTCAAATGGCGAATCTTAGTTAAGGATAATCTCGGTATGATATCAACTTAAAACTTTGGATCAAAGTAGCTTTATTCCTACATGGTCGTTCTGTCTATTCACATTTTCCAAAAAGTCCTGGGTTCGAGCAACGACGGTACGAGACAAGGCATCTCTACCATTTAAAACGTATCGTGGGAATTTCGAATTTCTTATGATAGAGATTTGAAAATATTTCCGGCTACATCCCTGAAGGAGAGGGGATTCAAAATCATAGAATATCCAGAAAAGTGCTCTTCTTTATTAATACCTGTAAAACAGTCACCAAATGTGATATTATGTCGAGTGAGTCCTCAAAGAAAAAAAGTATTGACAATATTCTTAAGCCTCTCCCCGCCAGCGATAGGTTTGAGGTGTTGACGGAGCCCTCGCCCGTTGTCACGGTGGAGGCTGGGCCGGAGGCTGGCCGTAGGGGGAGGGGAGCGTTAGAGCTCCAATCTTCGGAGTATCATGTCTACGTTGCGGCGAAGAGCCCGCCAGGAGGGAGGGATGAAGGTGGTGTTCTCGAGGTGTGTACCTGGAGGTACGGTGCCACAGGTGACGAAGGAGTTGAGGGCGGCGGTCGGGGAGACGGGTTGCTCCTTGCAGCATGTAGTGGTGCATGTCGGCACCAACGATGCCTCGGCTTGTGGTTCCGAAGATATCTTGGACTCCTTTGATGATCTGATCTCTGAGGTTGCTCGAGTCAAGGGATCGTCTGGAGTGGACATTGCGTTGTCCATAAGCAACTTAGTCCCTTGGATTGATCGAGGCCGTATGATTTGGAGTAGGGTGGAGGGTCTGAACCGTCGGCTGAGGGATTTTTTGTCGGGACAAAAGCTGTGTCGATCTGCGCCACGTCCTTGACTCTTGTAGGGTACCCCTTGACCACTCCGGGGTTCATTATACGTCCGAGGCTGCGGAGAAGGTAGTGGAGAAGGGATGTGGGTGTTTTTTTTTAGTTCAGAATGCAACAATAGGTTAATGAAAAATAAGGTTTCGGGTTTCAATTATGAGATTAACACCCACATTAATGGGCAAAGGGATAGATGCGAGCTTATAACAAAGAAACGAGGTAATAATTGCGTAAGGAAACAGGAACTTACGTCATATTTAACAGATGTCGTTTCTTCTCGCCACATTGCCGACCCATCTTCATTTCAGTGATCCTGCCTTGTCTAAGATGTCTGTCACTACAGTCATTTTCCTTTTCCAGTTGTTGCATTTCCTGTTTTTTCTGTGATTCAGAGCATACAGCGCTCCTTTGCGTTGTCTGAGGTCGCTGGGTTATTGCTGCATTTAACACCCACGCTTCACTTCCATAGGTCAAGACTGCTAAAATACATTTATGGCAGAAAATCGCATTGAAGTAGAAGTGATCCGCGAAGTATCCTCCTTCGCAGAACGGTGGTTCTTTCCGTGAAGGCTTACTTCGAAGAGCCGAATAAACACCGACGGAAAATTCGAGAATTTCACTGTTTTATTTCCTCAACCAGCGGTCAATAAAGCGGACCCCCTTTTCCTCAATGTAACTCAACAAAGTAAACAATCGTGGTAACTACTGCTTTTTCAATACGATTTCCTACGAAAAATGAAAGGCAATAGTGAAAGAAAATGTTACCGAACGGTGGCGAACATGCAATCAAACCACCATGAGTCAATTACATTACCCCTACTCAAATCCAGGCTGTCGATTTATGCTAAAAGCTTACCTTCAAATTTGACTAGTCCATCTTTGTACCTTATTTTCTCTCAAGGTGTATGTTGAGGAAACCCATGATCCTTATTACTGTCTCACTGTCTACTTTCAGGTAAAAAAGGTCTCATCGTGCTTCTTGACATCAATCCGACGAGTTATCCTTTTAAGACAACAAAAACGCCGTTAAGAGCCTACAGCAGATAAACGTAATGCCCTCTCACTCCGACCAGTGAATATGAAAATCAGTGATAGTGAAACTAAAAAACAATATTGTGGAGGAAGTGGGTCTTTGAAAAAGCCCTTAAAAGGATTATTTTTTTTTTCACTTGACGTTACAAAAGAGGCAAAAAGGAAGTAATTCTATTGCTGAGACCGCATTGGAAACAGGTCGAAGGATTCTTCGAGGATACTCCAAATAGAAGAGAAGAATCGAAATTGAGTCGAGAAAATTTTCTTCCAACGCAAATATTCGGCCGAGGCTAAAGTCGCCTAGATGGGCTCGATTTTCCAAATGAAGGCCGAAGGAGTTTCAGCCCCCAATGATCAAATCGGCAAATTTGAAAGATTCATAGTGATAATTAGCATTACGTTACTATATGTACATACATAAATTATAATACACGTTATCATCATCATTGTGTACATACGTTAGAATGAATTTCTCGAAAATTATACGATATAAAAATAGATAATCGAAAACTAGTTTCGTAAGTACTCATTTCTTAAATAATCTGACATTCCTACGAAAAAAATATAATCGAGGTTTAATATTACGATACAATAACATCCGTGGTAAGATACGTCACGCAAGCGGATGATTGAATCATCGTGCACGCAACATGACCCGAGAGAATTGTTTGAACGGGAACACCAAAGACACCTAAACAATGGAATATCGCATTTGATTATGAATTTTAGCAAACGCCTCGATAACTTATCTCCACTGTACTGGGATTAGGTTCTCTAGATGTTTACCATTAACATTGGGTCATATTTTATTTCATAAATTTATTAATATATATATTAATATTGTCTATACCGGGTTCACCATCACGAGATTAACGTTTATATTCTATAGAGATAAGTATGCATCCCGGAAAATACGCTATGATTTACAAATCACTAACTTAATTGCAGGTAAATACAAAATTCAGTGAAACCTGTGTTTAGCGGAATCTCTCGGGGCCATAATTTTTTTCCGGATAAGACAGTTTTCCGAATAGCCCAGGGTCTGACATTTCGAAAAACCCTTGAAAGGCATCGCCTAAAAGGCTGGTTTTACTAAAATTCTACATAGACGAATTTTCTATGAATATTCTATGTGGACGAAATTATTATGGAATAATGAAACAACAGTATCACATTGCGGTTAAATTTGTTTATTTGGAGTAACATAAAAATTGATCTATAAAATACGCATATAATCCGTTATTTTGTCTGTTTTTACTTTTGTACCTATATAATGCAATTTATACGCTGCCGATAGCCTCATTTAAGATATTAAATAAATCGGCGTTACTTTGGTCAAGACTACATTCAGCTAATTCATTTAAAGAAACCAAAATTTCTCTTTAGGACTTTTTGTTTCCTCAGATATTACGGTCATATTTACTTCTTCGTCGGATTCACAGGCTTTGTCTTCCATTATAGTGTCTGTCATGGAGCCATCTTCAGAAGATCGGTGATACGATTGGATAGAATTTGTTTTCTTTACCGGTCTCGGAGACCAGTGCTGACAGAAATCCAGCTTCAGCGAAACATTGTTTAATAGCTGATGTTTTATTATCTTTTGCTGGCAAATTAAACCGATTTATGGCATCCTGCGCTGATATTTTTTATCACCTCCGACACTGTTTTCGCAGTATCTGTAGCAGCCAATAACGATCGCATCATGTAATTGTGCCTTCAGCGTTATAAGTACCTCCTCATCCATTGGCTGAATGATGCTTGTTGTGTTTGCCGGTAACCAGGCTAGCTCCATATCCGAAAGGAATTTTAGGGTGGCAAGTTGCGTTATCGAGGAAAAGTATGATTTTCCTATCTTTCCTCTACGTTTCGGTTTTGAAACTTTTCAGCTACTCTTCAATGATTGAAGCCGTGTTCCATGCTTTTTTATTATTTCTCTATGTAATCGGTAGCTTCTCAATGGCAACGTTTTTGAAACATCGTGATTGAGCTGATTTCCGGATGACAAGATGCTTAAGGAGCTTCCCAGCCATATTGCCACTAATAAAAATGATGAAACGCTCCTTTTAGTGCTTCCTTTCTAAAGAATAAGCGTAAATGTAAGATAATTGTTTCCATCTATGCACTAATTTCAAGAAACAGACCTTGGAAAAGGATAAACCCTAGCAGTTTTCTCCTTTAACACAAAATGTTTTAGACAGAAATGACCAATAAAAAAATCCGGTTTCGTCCCCGATGTAGATATCACATGGTTAATAGTCTTAATTTATTCTTGAACCTTGCCTTTCCAGTCCTCTACGGTTACCACATCCACGTCCTTCGAGTTGCCGACACCTATGTTCCATATAACATTGTGCCTTGCTCTGAAGCTCTCCAGCCAACCATTCGCGGCCTTAAAATCAAGTTTTCCTAAAGAAACTGCAATCTCCTATGCCTTTTCTTGCACCATTGGACCTGATGAAGGAATATTCCTCGATCTTGCTCGCACAAACCTGTCACAAACTAATTTGTTTAACTCTTCATATTCGCAGAGAGGAGTTTTCCTCTTTGAATGTAAATTTAGGCCTAAATTAATAGACAGAAACGACAATTATTTTATGGTGTGTTGGTTTGCAAACTATTGTTGTTTGGGATATGAAGAAATACGTTTCTTAAGACCAACCTCTTTAAAACTCTTTCTTAATTTTCTCTTCCTTCTTGGACCGGCCACGGTTAGCATGCCTACATGTTAATGCGCCAACGCCAAGGTCCAGGGTTCGAATCCCGGCTATCCAGATTTTTCTGGCAAAGGAATGGTCATATGTGTTCGTCTATTGTTACTGTTATTACATCATTGTAAATTGGTGTTTCGCTGTATGTGATGGATTGATAAAAAATAATTGCTTCATAATCATACGTCACACTTACACCTCACTTCTACCTGCTTTACAGAAAGCTTTTCGTTCAAAGCACTCGATCAATTCCAGTTTATTTTTCAGCGTTAATACGTTACGTTGCATTGCAGAAATCAATCAGCAGTTCCCCTTAGGTACTCTGGTGTGGTCTTCTTCAGAGACGAGCAAGACTACACAATTATGTTTATCCCTTTCCGCCGTAAACTGTCCGAGATTCAATCCCCACTAATATAAGAGGCAAAATTTAAATGCCCACCTACATATTAGCTAAAAATGATTCCTTTGTTCTGTTATGTTTATAAAGAGCCATTCATCTGCAAATTGAGATGGATAAGGAATGCCTCGGTCTGCAAAAGGAGTGGCCAAGAATCCTGATTGCATTTGTGTGTTGGTGTCTCGGCTTTCATAAACATAATGACAATGAACCCTTGTTCAGTAGACGAAGCTCTTGAAATGAAATTTACGACAGAACGCTCATTATTTGGGAAAGCTTTGCATCTTCGTAGTCACCTCAAGTTATTTAGATCGAAATTGGAATGGCTTTTTGCAATTCCGCTTAGTCCAGGTTCACGTGGCCAGGAATCGATTCCGTTTCCGCGTTTGACAGTTTCCGTTCAACACAGGGTAACAATGCATGTAAAACCCTATTACGACCGCCGGGACAGACATTTTTTCTGGATAAGACAGGTTTCCGTTTTACTCAGGTTCCACTTAAGGCAGGTTTCACTTTCTCATTATAATTTTATAAGATCAATTCCATTACATATTTGTATTCATTGTAACTAAAACAAGAAGTATCGTTCCTTTTGAATGAAACTCCACTATATCAGTGGCAAGCCCGGGGCTTGTCTATGACAGGAAGGAGGAGAAACAACCTCGTTAAAAGAAAACTGAGCCCATCAGGCCTGGATGGTAGAACCTTCTAAAGGTCCATTGCCAAGGATACGGTGAAGTCCTTAACGGCAATAAAAGCGGAGAAGATGGGATTCGGTACTTGTGCTTGTGGAACTACTGCCTTGTGGTTTGAAGAGGGGTCTTCAAAGGGAGACAGCCTTATGGAAAACAGCCTGCTGGTGGAAGGAAGCCCCTCCAACCAGCTACCTCGGTAGGGCCAATAACCCATTTGATTGAACAGAGACAAGGGAAGCCTAGGAAGGATCTACTATATGAAAGATTAAACTTTGAAAACTTAGAGAAGACCAAAAGAAAAGTAAATATCAAGACTTAGTAACAGCAGGCACCTAATATGTTGGCAATCGACAGAGGGTCTAAGACGAGCTAAAAGGTTCATCGATGGACCAAACTCTAGCTATGCTAAAAAACTAATATCTTTGGATGGAAGGAGTTTAAAGGCCAAGGTAGGACTGCTTACTGGTCACTACCCGGTAAGGAAGCACCTCTACAACATGAGGATAACTGACTCCTTAAGCTGCAGATGGTACAATTTAGAGGAGGAATCTACTATTCATCTCCTCTGCAAATGCCTGGCTGTAAATGGGACACGGTATCGTTGCATGGGTACCTTTTTACAGGAGACCAGCGATATAAGAGGTTTACCCATAGGTAGTGTCCTTGCCTTTTCAAAGGCCTTGGGACTGCATGGGTAATCTCATATAATGGCGGACGGCACAATGGACCTTAAAGGTCTGTGCCTTTGGGTTAATCCCCCGCCTCCCTTCATTCAATTCAGTAGTAACAGCAGAGTTACAAAGGAGAATAGAAAGAAGAGCAATGGGGATCTAATTGAACTAGGCTGGAAAATACTAACAGAAACCCTTTAAGTAAAACCCGAGACTATGGAGATCAAATGGTGAAGATGGAGGTTAATGCATCAGGGGAGCCATAAAATTCTTACATGAAATATATTTATGATCTCTATTCATATGCCGGATTTTAAGTTTGCATTTGCTTACATGGACTATTTCTTGACCTCCCTGAAACTGATGTGAACTGAGTAATCAGTTGTGCCTAAAGTGCTTAGTGCTTAGCTTAGTTCCTGAAGTACCACGTTCAGCTTCCTGCAGTTGAGGGATCCTCAATTGCAATATGGTGCGACATAGAGCAGGTTTTTGAGTGGGATGGCAAGCATGATGAATATTGGACTTTGAGGAAGCTGTCAACCATTCACATGCAGCCTGAGGTAAGGCATTTTATTTGACAGTAATAGTTGTTCTTAGATTTCTGAAATAAATATTTTTAAAAGAGTTTAAGATTGAGGAATTATAGTATATGCCATGAAGTAGGTTATGAGTAAAATCTGTAAGATAATTATTATGTTATTTTTCAGGGGAGGAGAAAACTGAGAGTTGGCATTGCTGCTCAAGTTTTCAGTCAGACAGTGAACAGTTACCTGATGCCTGGTCATTCAGCTGGTAAGTATACTGGAATTGTTTGCCTTTAAAATAAATTCCATAAGACTTAATTTCCCTCTAATCAGCTTCCTCTTCCAACTGATTGTGAGTGTAATATCCTCATGTTGCACAAACATTGCTGATTTATCTAAACAAGTGATCATCCGGTGCTCAAACTTCGACTGTAATTCATTGAATTTTAAAGTTAGAATGTTATTGAGATTCTTTTGTCAAAGAGTTTACATCTATAATCATTGCTTATAATATTTTTGAATTTTGTTCTATTACATCAGCTGCAAGTGTGTGCAAATAGGTTATAAGGGTGTGTCGTTTGCCTTAATTCATGCATTATATTGTTATTGCATGTTTGATTAGTGATCTCATAATCTACCATATAATTGACAGCAGTATCAATGTCATAAAAATATGTATAACTGTATATAACATAGTGACCATATCCAGCAATCATTGGATCTGATCTGTGATAAAAAACATCGTGTATTTTAAAATGATACAATACGCAAAACTGTATTTGAAATTTTAGCTTTTTTGCTAACCATAGTAAATGATGAATTGTATTTGCGAATGTTTTCTAAAATATTTTTGGATTTTCTGTTCATTGAAGGATCATTTGAAGTAAGTCCATCATAGAATTATTTAAAGTATGCATTTTGACTTAAGGCTGGTAATATTGCTTTACCCTTATCATCTTATGACAACATAAAGTGAATGCAGTCCTTTCAGCTAAAGGGACTTCAGATTTGAAATGTTTTGCATTGCAAAACTTGCATTGTAAATGCATCAATCCAGAATCAAAAGTATTGAAATGTCTTGGAATGACAATCAGTGTGCATTTACATGTATCCCTGGGTAAAATTTCGTCGTTACTATTTACACTATTCAAATATGCATTTGGTCTATTATCATTTTGACTTTCATATGAATACGTATCCCTTCTTCTTTGTCTCTCTCTCCGAACCGGTCAATGTTCTATGTCGAAGTATGATGGAAGTAGGTGTAATTATCTTAATGTAAAAAAACATTGGCAGTGGCATGAGCCATTAATAATTGGAGAACATAGAATGTTTCTTAATTCCCTAATTTAATGATAGGAGAATATAAATGTATATATTTCTATGACTTTGAGCTACCACTATTTATAAAAATGTTGAAGAAAGTAAGCATTTATGCATTATAAAATTATGTATACACTCCTCTCTTCAGTAATGGATTTCACTTTGGCTTCCTTTTCAGGATTCCTACCTACATCAGCTCTGGCCACATCCAGATTTGTCTGCCAATATGTTCGACTCCATGATTGGAGGAGTGCAGCCGGATGGAGGCCATCGATGGAAGGCTCCAGTAGCCAGGGCATCTGCACACCAGGACATCTGGATAGCAGGAGTTCTGGAGGAGTTGCCGGAAGTTGGTGGATAACTGGGAGTTCCTCGAGGTTTCCAGTTAGAGATAGTGGTTTAGTTTAGTTAGGGATAGGTTCTTAGGTTTAGTGAAGGATCATTTGGTAGTGTGTTATACATTTTTTTGTGTAAATATTGTATATTAGGGTGTCTAGTTATTGTGCCATGTTTAGATTTAGTGACCCCTCTGTGGAACACCACCTTTAAGTGGTTGAGGGGATGGATGATGAGGAGTGCTTCTGCGAATCTATGAGCTATGCTAGTGGTTGTAGCAGTTACTACCTAGGTCTCCCATACCACTGTCTAGGAGCCAGACTAAGAGCGTTCCTTATTTTAAGCTATTCAAATTGTGGATATAACTTTTCATGTGGACAAATAAGAGACTTAATCACTTAAAGTGCTGTTTGGAAAAAAAGGTCAGTGATTAATCTTGAATTATGTATTTTGTTACTCTTAATTCTCAGCAAAGTGTTATATTGTGGTTTGTAGATAGATGTTTGCATTGAGTATTTATTTAATTTCATTTACTTCAAATGTACCTGTATTTTGAATAGCTTTAATGAACATTTCATATTTTGTGCATTTCATTAAATAAATGCTCACCTTTCTTCTGCCTACAAAGTTGGATAATTTTGTGTATGTTGATCTACTTCCAATGTAACCCTTCATTTTAAATTTTTAATGTATAATTCATGTTTTATGGATTTCTTTGAACAAATGCCCATCTTTCTACTGCTTACGAAGTTACAAAAATTCTTGTATTTTATGTCATGGACTGTTATAATGTATGTTTTATGCTTATCATGTTTTTTTACAAGTGTTTATTTACTTTACTCAAACATTTTCATTACCATGATTTGGATGGATTTAAGCCTTCTTAAAACTTTCTACAACTGTTATTTAAAGTTGTATTTCACACTCATTTATATGCATTGCAGTATCATGGGAATTTTTATAGTGAGAAGCAAATTTTAATATATTTATTCCTGATTTATTTATGGCAAGAAATAGAGAAATTCCGGAAATTTAGTGTATTTGTTGAAGACCAATAAATTCTCAGACAGAATGATAGAATACTGAAGGTTTAAAGGAAGGACAAGATATGGGTTATAAGAAGAATTATCCTGGATTGAAGATAATAGTACTCCAACTTAGGATCCACTTAAAGCACGAGTGGAGGACCTTATCCACAGCAACAAAAGTGAATAACAAATCTAGTATTTCCCTCTTCAGCTACTTTATGTTTGATAATGTATTAATATTTTAAGATTTTATTTCTCTACGCCTTAATCCCATATATTCTTTATGGGGTCGGTTGATGAATTGGGTGATGATGGCAGCTTTAGGCTATGATATCACTTTTTACAGCTGGATGCCTTTCCTGCTACCAACCCTGAACGGGAAAGTCAGACAAACACACACAACCATTCCTTGATCAGAAAAATCCTGATCAGCCAGGATATGTACCCGGGGCCATGGGTTTGGAGCGATAGCGCTTCGCACGATAACCACTTGACCACCAAGGCTGGTTATTAATATTTTAAGTATTGCATGGCAACTAAATCAATGATCTTTTGCTAATAATAATAGCTACTATAACTCCCATTTTAAAGTAGTACTAGCACTATATTTTCATTTCTCATACTTTCCCTGTCCTTCCATTAGAAGCATTTTTTCATTCTCACCTCATATGCAGCTTAGGACATTTTTAATTATTGGGAGTGAAATTGATAGAACTTGAACTATATTCTGATTATTGTGTTGAAGTTACTTTTTATAATTATGTTATTTTAAATTATTTTATTCCTTATATTATTCATACTGCATCTGAGGATATTACAGACGCTATGTAGCTTCAATCATAAGTCAAATAATGAAATATATTTTAGCCTTTTCCTGTAGAAGACAAACTATTTCCATCAAAATGCAATTTTTATTTTAATTACTTTTCATTATGGTCTACTTAATTGAGTCCACCCTTTGCATTGATGTCAATGTTATTATTGGAATCTTATCGTTAGTTTAGGGTTGTTAGTTGTTGAATATCTCAATATTATTGGTTATCTTAATGTGGTGAGGATGGTCCTCACTCCACGCCTAGCGGCAGAGCAAGGCTCCTTCAGGCGGGATGACTTTGTCATCACGGTGGCGCGCCATCTACTCGAAGTCGTACTCGTAACTACAATGTAATACTCTAGGCACATATATAAAGGGGAGCACCGGCCTCACGGGCAGATGGCCACCAACCTCCGGTCGAGAAGGTCCGCAGACCCCAACCAAGCAGCATCCCATCCCCCGTCATGACGGTCTTCGACAAGACCCGGACAAGTAGGACGCCCATGCCGCAACCTACCAAAAGAGCCACCTCCAAAGCACCAGAATATAAGGTTAAATAAACAATTAAACCAATACTTGGCCAATCTCTTATTCGTTGCCCACTACCACTACAACAATATGGTGTCAGGTAGATTCACCGTCGTCACTACGACATTAAGATTAATATATCTCAGATCCATTCAGTAAATTTATAAAAATAAGCTAAATATCTGTGGAGTTTTTGCAAGTGAGGTGGTACATATTTACTCTAAATGGATCATCAGCATCACCTCCAAGGTTTTTTCATTCACTGCGACCGAATTTTGATGAAAAGAGGCTATTCCACTTATGAGGCCCTTTCACCTCCCATTTTTAAGTTTGTAAATTACATAAGAGATAATAGAATGCATCATTACTGTGATATATATCAATATGTCTCCTTATTTTTGGTTCATTGTTTTAGTGTTCACTGTTTTTAGAATAGTGTAATTTTAATTTTGCTAACAATTTGAATGTAGGCCCTTCTTGATCTTGAGGCTCTAGGCTGAAGCCTAGTTAGCCTATTGAAAAATCTGGCCCTGACTGCGACATAGAATAGTTACATAGTTTGATTCCATGTCAAATTAAAATTAATTTATGTTTGCAATTCCAGTTGGAAACATTTGCCAATTCAATTTTATAATGTTTATCCATTATTGGTTGATATTTCCTCTCAAAATCTGATGGTGGTTACAAGTGTGTGATAATTATGTACGGTTGAAATGATTTGTAGAATACAGTGAAAAAGGGATTTTATATGAGAACTTTATTCCTGTAGTTGTATTGTAATCTGATGGTGAAAATAGTTGTATAGGACATACTTGTTAATCATGCTGAATGGTAAGAGTTTTTTTTCAGTGAATGAAGAAATGTTTTCTTTTTCAATGTTACAGATTGTTTTACTTCTCTTGGCTGTGTTAAGATTTCAATCCTATTTAGCTATGTAAAACTTTATTCATTGTAATATCTATTTATTCACTAATGTGTTTACATATTAAAATAATGCATAACAATAAAATTTTGCAATTACAGCATATATTCTGGTGTATTCATCATCCTTTACCCTTCTTTCAGTTAGTTACTGAATCAAGAAGTACACCATGAAACTATTAACTTTTTATATGATTTAATTCAATACATACCAATTTAATTGCGACAATGACTGTCAGATGATTTTTTTTATTTAATTGCATGGAGTGTGTAATACTTAAATATTACGTTAAATATTAAGTATTTTTTCAGCACAAAAATTTTAAAGTAAACTGGCTCTGAGAAGGGACAAGCGAAACCAGGAGAGCGCCATCAACATTACCTGGTGGAAATTCAGACATCTCCATAACACAGACACCCCTATTGGCCAAAGATAGGACTTGCACAATCTTATCAACATACCGTCACCTGTACATTCCAAGACAATGTAACAGATAACTTCACCTGATATAGAACATAAATTACAAGAAGATCAGCTCAATCCTCAATATAACCCATTTTATTCTCGCCATCTTCCTCCATACCCGCATTTCAAAAGCATCAATCCTATCCCTCTCTTTTCTTCCCAAGGTCCATGATTCGCATCCATATAACATAACACTCCATACATAACATTTCACCAATCTCTTCCTCAGTTCTAGATTAATACTACTGCAGAGCACATTTCTTTTCTTAATACTACTGCAGAGCACATTTCTTTTCTTATAGAAGGCTTCCTTTGCCATAGCTATTCTTGTCTTGATCTCCGTACTGCTCTTCCAATCCTGTCCAATCCAATCCTCCGTCAGCATGCTCCCCAGATACCTTTTAACCTGCTCTATTCTTCTTCCCTCATTTGTTACAACATTAACAACTTCTCCATCATTCACTTTCATAACTTTTGTTTTACTGGCATTTATTCTCATCCCATATTTTTCCATTTCTTCTTCTAAACATCCTATCGTTCCTTGAAGTGCCTGGTTGTCATCCGCCAAGATAACCATATCATCAGCAAATCTGATGCATTTTATTTTTCTTCCTCCGATACTTATCCCTTTTTCCACATCCAGGGTGTTGCTAATCATATCCTCAATATAGAGGTTAAATAATGTTGGTGAAAGGTCCTGCCTTACCCCTCGACCCAATTCAATCCACTCTGTCAATATTCCATTAACTTTCACTGCCACTTTCTGGGTTCTAAACAATTCCCTGATCAGCCTCCTGTCCTTCCAATCTACTCTCTTTATTTTAAGAATTTCTATTAACTTATCCCACTTGACCCTGTCAAAAGCTTTCTCCAAATCAATGAAACATAAGCTTACTCCTTTTCCTGTTTCCTGGTATCTTTCTCCAACTATTCGCAATAGTCCAATAGCTTCTCTAGTGCCCCTTCCTCTTCTTAAGCTAAATTGTTCCTCTCCTATATTCTTTTCCATTACTCCTAGGAGTCTTTGATTCAAAACCTTCAGTAGTATTTTTGCAGCATGGGCTATGATGCTTATTGTTCTGTGTTCCTCGCACTTTTTGGTGCCTGCTTTTTTACTTTCTCCATATACAAATTATAGAGAAAGTATTGTTTTCATGAAAAAATTCGACTTCGAGATTTCCACGGAAATACATGTTTTGGGGTCCCTAGAACACGTTCTGACTATTTTCGGAATGATGTCTGTGTGTATGTGTGTGTGTGCTTGTGGGCGCTCTAAGGTGAAAACTATTAGTCGTATCAATACCAAACTTCATATATAGTACTGTGGTGTGTGCTGTCAGAGTTGATTAGTTTTTGGAGTAAATCCGTTAACCGGAAGTCGAGCTTCATTCATCATAGCTCATTTCCGGTTTTCAATATATCTCCATAAATATGATATATAGGTATATTGTATACCTTATAAAAGTTTTAGATAATGTGTTTTACTATAAATTTTGTATTTAACATATTTTTGTATCACCGGTTGATTAGGAGTTATTCGTGAAATACCGATAAACTGGAAGTAGCTGTTATGTACTTTGTGGGCGCTCTAACATTGAAACCATTAGTTGTATCAACACCAAATTTCATATATAGTATTTTGGTTGATGTCGTTAGAGTTGATTAGTTTTTGGAGTAAATCAGTTAACCTGAAGTCCAGCTTCATTCTTCAAAGCTCATTTCTGGTTTTCAAAATATCTCCATAAATATGATATTTAGGTATATATTATTATATGGAAACGTTTTAGAAAATGTAATTTACTATAACTTTTGTATGAAACATATTTTTGTATCACCGATTGTTTAGGCGTCATTCATGAAATACTGATAAACTGGAAGTTGCTGATTATGTACTTTGAGGGCGCTCTGGGCTCTATGGGCGAAAGGCCAATTTCATCGTTTTTCATTGAGCATGTCCCGAAAAACATTATTTATAATGTTTGTAATGAAAAGATAATAATATATAAATTAATCATTCATCTTCCAAGTTTAGATGGAATATAGAGTTCGAAATTACTGTCGTAGGTAAATATTTACATCTTATATATGGAGAAAGTCATGTGCTGGCCACATCAGATTTTTTGGAATTGGCACCATGATTGTCTTGACAAAGTCATCTGGCCATATTCCAGTATCATAGATCTTATTGCACAATTTTACTATTTCTTTTACACCCTCACCCTCTAAACGCTTAAAGAATTCTATTGGCAGTTCGTCTATTCCTATCGCCTTTCCATTTTTCATGTTCTTCATTGCTTGTATTATTTCCGATTTCATTATTCTTGGGCCTCTCTCCTCCTCATTTACCTCCTGCTCTATTTCTATGTCCACAATATCTGGTTTCTCTCTTGCCTTATACAGGTCTTCCGTGTACTCCTTCCACCTTTCCCTTACTTCTTTTTCACCAAACAACTCTTTTCCATTTTTGCTCAACATCGCTCTCATTTTACTTCTTACTTTGCCCTCCCATTCAAAATTTTTCACCCTTTTATACACCATATCATACTGGCCTCTTTTCTCAAGATCTTCGATATCATTACATTGCTCTTTTAGCCAGTTTTCTCTCACCTTATGAGCTTCTCTCCTTAATTCATTGTTCAGTCTGCTGTACATTGCTCTGTCCTCTTTCCCACTTCCATTTTTGTACTTCCTTCTTTCTTCCATCTTATATAACATTTTTGTTGTTACCCAAGGTTTCTGTGCTCTTCTAATGCCATAGTATCCTATTTCCTTCTCTGCTGTTACTTTCACGGCATTCTTTATTCTTTTCCATGCCTCTTCTACATTCTCATTTTCCTTCTTACCTTCAGTAATTGCCTTAGCTAAAATCATTTTTCCTTTTGCCTACATTCTCCAATCTCTCTAGATTCCATTTCTGCAATTTCTTTCCCTTTTTGATCTTCTTCGATTTTATTTTCATCTCCATCATTAGTAACACATGGTTACTTGCAACATCTGCCCCCGGTAAACATTTTACTTTCTTAACAGTATTTCTGTATCTTTCCTCTACTAAAATATGATCAATTTGGTCCATCCATCCATGTGTATCTCCTTCTTTTGTGTTTTTTTAAACCATGTATTTGCTATAAACATTTTCTTCTCTTGACAGAATTCGACTAATCTATCTCCTCTTTCATTCCTTCCTCCTAAACCAAATTTTCCCACCATTTTGCCTTCTTCTCTTTCACCCAGTACTGCATTCCAGTCTTTCATGATTATCTTGCAACAGTCCGTTTCCCCATCTACTATATTCTCTTTATTCTCATACACCTTTTCAACTTCTTCTTGAAGTCATCGCTCCCACTGGAGTAAAATTATCTGAAGGTAAAATAGTCCTCTATTCGGATCTCCAGGCAAGGATTACATCAGTGGGAAAGAGTAAACTGAGAGATAGAGGATGGAAGATAGCAACATGGAATGTGAGAGGGCTGAATAAAACAGGAAAGTTAGCTGAAGTTTGTAAAGAGATGAAAAGAATGGATAAAACAATTTTAGGTATATCGGAAACACACTGGGAGAATGAGGATTTTATATCTACCCAGAAGAAGGAGTTAACTACAGAATAGTAATGTCAGGAAGTGACACAAAATGGAGAGGGGCGGGATATATTGTGTGTGATGAATTTATGAAATATATCAATTAAGTACGGAGGATATCAGAAAGAGTGATGGCAATTAGACTGTCAGAAAAGAAAAGAGAAGTACTGATTATACAAGTATATGCACCAACTTCAGACTGCACAGAAGAAGAACTATTTGAATTCTACAAAGAATTAAAGAATACTATTACACTAAAAAGAAAGTTCAAAGATATAATGATAATAATAGGTGACTGGAATGCCAAAATTGGGCAAGGAAGAGAAGGACAGGTGGTTGGACCATGGGGACTGGGCATAAGAAACGAGAGAGGAGATATAATAGTAGATTTTTGCTGCAAAAACAAATTGAGTATATCAAATACTTGGTATGAACAAAGAACATCAGCCAGACACACATGGATATCCCCAGATGGACAAGTAAAGAGTCAAATTGATTTTATAATCATTGAAAATTGATATAAAAACTGTATTGAAAACAGCAAAGCCATGCCAAGAGCAGATTGTGAGTCAGACCATAATCCATTAGTATGCAGAATAAATATTAAGATGAAGAAATGTAACAAAAATCTCAATCTAAACGAAAATTGGAATCTAAATAAATTGAAAGAGGATGGGACTGCTAAATCATTAAAAAAGAAAATTACAGAAAGAATGTTACATAACAATGCAATACAAAATGAAAGAGGCCATCACGAATGCAATGGATGAAGAACTAGGAAAAAGCAAGAATGAGGGAAAGAAACCATGGAT
Organism: Sympetrum striolatum; assembly: GCA_947579665.1. Lineage (NCBI taxonomy): Eukaryota > Metazoa > Arthropoda > Insecta > Odonata > Libellulidae > Sympetrum > Sympetrum striolatum. Next base: position 114,220,843 of record OX388343.1, on the reverse strand, counting down.
TACACAATCAACTCTACAACTGATGGAAAAAAGAAGAATATTAAAGGAAATAAATACTGAAGAATGTTGAAACTCGAAGGAATTAATAAGAAATAAGTGTAGAGAAGATAAAGAGAAACAGCATACTAAAAATGCAAAGAAATTGAGGAACTAGATGAGAAACATGAAAATATTAAATTACATCAATTAATTAAAGAAATCAGTAGGACAGAAAGAGTCATAGCTTTTGGAATAAAAAAAATGGGAAAACATTAGTGAGAGGGGAGGGAATACAAGAAAGATGGAAAGAGTATGAAGAATAATTGTATGCAGGATGTTAAGTAGCAACAGAGAACGAAGAAGATAGATGGGAAAAAGAAGGAAATAACCACAATGAAAAGTCATCAAACATACTACAAGAAGAAACAATATTTCCAATATATAAAATAAAACCAGGCAAAGCAGCAGGAATTGATAACATTCCTATTGAAATTTTTAAAAATATGGATGAAGATTCAATAAGAACCTTAACAACATTTTTAAATGATATATTCTACGAGTAAAATGTAGCTTGCAAACTGCAAGCAGATCGGCAATACTAATTTCATATCGGCATCATATCGGGACGGTCCTCAAAAGAAAAACTAAAAGGATTGAAATTTTTCTTAAAATTCGCTGAAATTTCATCGTCTGGCATCGAACCAAGGTCTTACTGGTGAACTTACTATGCAGCACAATAGAAGATCACGATCTCTAACTATGTGTGAAAATTCAAGCAGAAATATTGGCTACAACTGCCTCAAAAGACGTTCTAATTTTCACGAATGTAAATGGCTCTCTGGATTTGAACCAAGATCTTGGAAATCTAAAACATGATTTTGAAATTTATCAATGATTTCTATCTACATAACGAATTTCAAGTTTCTATATTGTTGGGAAAGAGTTCAAAATAATTATTGAAAATGGGATCAGTTACTGATTTTAGAGACGCCTGGTGTCGAACCCAGCACACATTGATAGCTGTGAATGCACATGTTGATTTGTATGGTCTTGATCTTTCTTTATGCAAAGTTTGAAGTCAATAACATGCCGGGAAGTACGTAAAATTTGTTTCCGTTATCTCCGTAAGAAATGCATTGAAAAATTTAAATGGCCCTCTGGGATCGAACCAAGGACCATCAGCGAATATGTAAAATTTGATTATGAAATATATTTATGATATCTAACCTCATGCCGAATTTCAAGTTTCTATGCCATCGGGAAAGGGTCCAAAAAAAATCTTAAATATCGCCACAATGCATTTTAAACGGCCGAGTTTTGCCCCGACCTAGTATCAAACCATGGACAATATTTGAAGATGTCTTTTCAATTTTCGTTAGATGTGCACAACTTCTAGCGATCCCTTGAATTTCAACTTTCTACTTTTCCGGGAAGTGCACCAAAAAAATTTTTGAAAATCCTCACCATGTATTCTTATCGCGATCTCGACTTTGGGGCCTTCTGGAATCGAACCCATGACACTGAGGTTAAAAGTCGGCTTTTTTCTGAAGGTTACACGTTATGGCCAATACGTAGTAAAAATTTCAAGTCGTCGGCACTTGTGGAACATGGTTAGAATTTTGATCCCCAGTGAGTGAGTGAGTGAGTGAGTGAGTGAGTGAGTGTATATCTAGGTACGAGTAAAATGTAGCTTGCATACTGCAAGCAGATCGACAACAAAAATTTTAATTTGGCATTATATCGGGACGGTCCTCAAAAGAAAAAAAAGGATAAAATTGTTTCTTAAAATTCGCTTCAATTTTATCGTCTGGCATCGAACCCAGGTCCTTACTGGTAAACATACTATGTAGTACAATAGAAGATCACCATCTCTAACTATGTGTGAAAATTCAAGCAGAAATATTGGCTGCAACTGCCTCAATCGACGTTCTACTTTTCCCTTATATTCCTTATGAGATAAAACTTAATGTGCTCTGGCATCGAACCCAGGGATAGTATGGTCTTATGAAATTTTTTTTCTTAAACAAATTCTTAATATATATCATCTAGCTGAGCGAGAAAATCCTTACTTTCCGATAAGTGCATCAAGAATATGAATGAAAAACTATCCCCATGCATTTTAAAAGCGGGATTTTTGCATCGTCCTAGCATCGAACCCAGGACGTTCTCAATAGAAGTCATTAACGTTTTCAATAGTTCTCAACCATATCTGTAAGCTCCTTGAATTTTGATTCTCTACCTATCCGGAAGGTATTATTTAAAAATTTTTGAAAATCACCACCATGTATCCTTATGGGGAAAATCACGACTTTGGGGCCTTCTGGAATCGAACCCATGACACCGAGGTTCAAAGTCGACTTTTTCCTGGAGGTTACACGTTATGGCCAATGTGTCGTAAAAATTTCAAGTCTTTGGCACTTGTGGAACATGGTAAAACTTTTGATCCCCTATATATATATATATATAACTTATATATAGGTACGAGTAAAATGTTGCTTGCATACTGCAAGCAGATCGACAACACTAATTTCATATCGGCATTATATCGGGACGGTCCTCAAAAGAAAAAAAAAGGATTTAATTTTTTCTTAAAATTCGCTGAAATTTCATCGTCTGGCATCGAACCCGGGTCTTACTGGTAAACCTACTATGAAACACAATAGAAGATCACCATCTGTAACTATGGGTGAAAAATCAAGCAGAAATAATGGCTACAACTGCCTCAAAAGACGTTCTAATTTTCACGAATGTAAATGGCTCTCGGGATTCGAACCAAGGACGATCTTGGAAATCTAAAAGATGTTTCTGAAAGTTACTTATGATCTCTATCTATATGCCGAATTTCAAGTTTCTATATTATTGGGAAAGGTTTTAAAATAATTCCTAAAAATCGGATCAACTTCTGATTGCAGAGACACCTGGTGTCGAACCCAGGACATATTGTAAGCTGTGAATGCACAGTTTGATTTGTATAAATTTGCTCTTGTGTCATGCCAAGTTTGAAGTGGATAGCATGTCGGGAAGTACCTAAATTTTGTTTCCGTTATCTCCGTAAGAAATGCATTGAGAAGTGCAAATGCTCCTCTGGGATCGAACCAAGGACCATCAGCGAACATGTCAAATTTGATTATGAAATATATTCATGATATCTAGCCTCATGCCGAATTTCAAGTTTCCATGCCATCGGCAAATGGTCCAAATAAAATCTTAAAAATCGCCACAATGCATTTTAAACGGCCGATTTTTGCCCCGACCTAGCATCGAACCAAGGATAATATTCGTAGATGTCTTTATGGTTTCCTTTAGATATGCACGGCATCTAGCGGTCCCTTGAATTTCAAATCCCTTTTTTTTTCCGGGAAGTGCCTCAAAAAAATTTTCGAAAATCCCCGCCATGTATCCTTATGGAGAAAATCGGGACTTTGGGGCCTTCTGGAATCGAACCCATGACACCGAGGTTCAATGTCGGCTTTTTCCTGGAGGTTACACGTCATGGTCATAACGTCGTAAAAATTTCAAGTCGTTGGCACTTGTGGAACATGGTTAGAATTTTGATCCCCTATATATATATCTATTATATATAGACGCTTCTCCGGATATCTATTATATACGAGTAAAATGTTGCTTGCATACTGCAAGCAGATCGAGAACACTAATTTCATGTCGGAATCATATCGGGAAAGCCGTTCAAAAAAAATGGATTGAAAATATTCTGATTATTCGCTGCAATTTATTCGTCCGGCAGCGAACCCGGGTCTTCCTGGTGATACTTAATATGCAGCACAATAGAAGATCAACATATCTAAATATCTGTGATAATTCAAGCAGAAATATTATCTGCAACTGCATCAAACGACGTCCTACTTTTCCCTTATATTTCTCAAGAGAGAAAAGTTAATGTGCTCTGGCATCGAATCCAGGAATAGTACGGTTTTCTGAAAACTGCTATCTTAAACCTGTTTTAACCATACATCTTCCAGCCAAGCACGAACTTCCTATCATTTCGTTAAGTGCATCAAAAAAATAACTTAAACCAATTCTTACCTTACACTTACCGGCTATGCACGAATTTCCTATTATTTCGAGAAGTGCATCAAAAAAAATAATGAAAAACGGCTCCCATGTATTTTAATGGGCAGATCTTTGCATCGCCCTAGAATCGAACCCAGGATATTTTTTGTGAAAGTCGTTGATGTTTTCCAAAGTCCAAGACCATAAATATAGGCACCTTGAGTTTTATTTCTCTACCTATCCGGAAAGTATTTTTTTTTATTCCCGAAAATCACGGCAATGCATTTAAACGGGAAAAATCGGGACTTTGGTGCCCCCTGGAATCGAGCCTATGACACTGAGGATCAAAGTCGCTTTTTTCCTGGGGGTTTCACGTTATGGCCAATATGTCATAAAAATTTCAAGTCAATGACGCTTGTGGTTTAGGCTGTGAATTTGTATCCTATCTATATAGCTATATATATGAATGAATCCGGAGAAGCATCTATATCTATTACGAGTAAAATGTAGCTTGCATACTGCAAGCAGATCGGCAATACTAATTTCATATCGGCACCATATCGGGACGGTTCTCAATTGAACAAAAAAAAAATTCAAAATATTCTTAAAATTCGCTGTTTTTTTATCGTCTGGCATCGAACCCGGATCTTACTGGTAAACTTACTATGCAGCACAATAGAAGATCAACATCTCTAACTATGTGTGAGAATTCAAGCAGAAATATTTGTTACAACTGCCTCAAAAGACGTTCTTATTTTCAAGAATGTAAATGCCTCTCTGGATTCGAACCAAGGACGATCCTGGAAATCTAAAACATGATTTGAAATTTATCTATGATATCTAACTACATGCCGAATTTCAAGTTTCTATATTGTTGGGTTCAAGGGTTCAAAATTATTATTGAAAATCGGATCAGTTACTGCTTGTAGAGACGCCTGGTGTCGAACCCAGGACACACTGGTAGCTGTGAATTCCCAGTTAGATTTTTATGAACTTGATCTTATTTTATGCAAAGTTTTAAGTCGATAGAATGCAGGGAAGTACCTTAAACTTGTTTCCGTTATCTCCATAAGAAATGCATTGAGGAATGTAAATGGCCCTCTGGGATCGAACCAAGGAACATCAGGGAAAACATAAAAATCGATTATGAAATATATTAATGATATCTAACCCCATACCGAATTTCAAGTTTCCATGCCATCGGGAAAGGGTCCAAAAAAAATCTTAAAAATCGCCACAATGCATTTTAAACGGCAGATTTTTACATCGACCTAGCATCGAACCCAGGATATTTTCCGTAAAACTCATTTATGTTTTCGATAGACCATGTTCATATATATAGGCTCCTTGAGTTTTGATTCTCTACCTATCCGGGAAGTATTTTTTTTTAATTCCCGAAAATCAAAGCAATGCATTTAAACGGGAAAAATCGGGACTTTGGAGCCCCCTGGCATCGAACCCATGACACTGAGGATCAAAATCGCAATTTTTCTGGTGGTTACACGTTATGGCCAATACGCCGTAAAAATTTCAGCTCAATCACTCTTGTGGTTTAGGCTGTGAGTTTGTATCCTCTCTATATATATCTATTATATATAGATGCTTCTCCGGATTCATTCATATATATATACGAGTAAAATGTTGCTTGCATACTGCAAGCAGATCGACAACACTAATTTCATGTCGGCATCATATCGGGACGGCCCTCAAAAGAAAAAAAAAAGGGTTTGAAAATTTTCTTAAAATTTGAGGCAATTTAATCGTCTGGCATTGAACTTACGCCTTCCCGCGAACCTACTATGCAGCACAACAGAAAAATACCATCTCTTACTATGAGTGAAAATTCAAGCAGAAATATTGGCTCCAACTGCCTCAAAAGACGTTCTACTTTTCAATAATGTAAATGGCTATCTGGATTCGAACCAAGGACGATCTAGGAAATCTAAAATATGTTTCTGAACGTTATGTATGATCTCTATCTATATGCCAAATTTCAAATTTCTATATTATTGGGAAAGGTTTCAAAATTATTCCCAAAAATCGGATCAACTTCTGACTGCAGAGACACCTGGTGTCGAACCCAGGACATATTGTAAGCTGTGAATGCACAGTTTGATTTGTAAAGACCTGTTCTTGTATCTTGCAAAGTTTGAAGTCGATAACATGCCGGGAAGTACCTAAAACCTTTTTCTGTATTTCTCCATAAGAAATGCATTGAGGAATGTAAATGGCTCTCTGGGATCGAACCAAGGACCATCAGCGAATATGTAAAATTTGATTACGAAATATATTTATAATCTCCAACTCCATGCTGAATTTCAAGTTTCCATGCCATCGGTAAAGGGTCGAAAAAAAATCTTAAAAAACGCCACAATGCATTTTAAACGGCCGATTTTTGCCTTGACCTATCTTCGAACCCAGGTTATTTTCCGTAAAACTCATTTATGTTTTCGATAGATCATGACCATATATAAAGGCTCTTGAGTTTCGATTCTCTACCTATCCGGGAAGTATTTTTTAAAAATTCCCGAAAATCTTAGCAATGCATTTAAACGGGAAAAATCGGGACTTTGGGGCCCTCTGGAATCGAACCCATGACACTGAGGATGAAAATCACAATTTTTCTGGCAGTTAATTGTTATGGCCAATACGCAGTAAAAATTTGAACTCAATCACGCTTGTGGTTTAGGCTGTGAATTTGTATCCTATCTATCTATATACCTATCTATATACCTATCTATATATATGAATGAATCCGGAGAAGCATCTATATCTATTATATATAGATGCTTCTCCGGATTCATTCATATATCATACGAGTAAAATGTAGCTTGCATACTGCAAGCAGATCGACAACACTAATTTCATATCGGCATTATATCGGGACGGTCCTCAAAAGAAAAAAAAAAGGATTTAATTTTTTCTTAAAATTCGCTGAAATGTCATCGTCTGGCATCGAACCCGGGTCTTACTGAAAACCTACTATGAAAAAAATTAGAAGATCACCATCTCTAACTATGTGTGAAAATTCAAGCAGAAATATTGGCTACAACTGCCTCAAAAGACGCTCTAATGTTCACGATTGTAAATGGCTCTCGGGACTCGAACCAAGGACGATCTTGAAAATTAAAAAAATGTTGCTTGCAGTATGCAAGCTACATTTTACTCATATATATATATACGAGTAAAATGTTGCTTGCATACTGCAAGCAGATCGACAACACTAATTTCATATCGGCATTATATCGGGACGGTCCTCAAAAGAAAAAAAAAAAGATTTAATTTTTTCTTAAAATTCGCTGGAATTTCATCGTCTGGCATCGAACCCGGGTCTTTTCGGTGAAATTTCTATGCAGCACATAAGGAGATCATCTTCTCTAAATACGTGTGAAAATTCAAGCAGAAATATTGGCTGCAACTGCCTCAAACGAAGACCTACTTTTCACGAATGTTAATAGCTCTCTGGATTCGAACCAAGGACGATATAGGAAAAATAAAATATGTTTTCGAAATGTATCTATAAGTTCTATATATATGCCGAATTTCAAGTTTTAATATTATTGGGAAGGGGTTTAAAATAATTCTTAAAAATCGGATCAGTAACTGATTGTAGAGACGCCTTGTGTCGAAACCTGGACGTATTGGAAGCTGTGAATGCACAAAATGACTTGCAAGGACTTGATCTAATTTCATACGTAGTTTGAAGTGGATATCATACCGGGAAGTACCTAAAATGTGTTTCCGTTATCCCCATAAGAAATGCATTATGGAGTGCGAATGGCCCTCTGGGATCGAACCAAGGACCATCAGCGAATATGTAAAATTTGATTATGAAATATATTTATGATCTCCAACTCCATGCCGAATTTCAAGTTTCCATGCCATCGGGAAAGGGTCCAAAAAAAATCTTAAAAATCGCCACAATGCAATTTAAACGGCCGATTTTTGCCCTGACCTAGCATCGAACCCAGGATATTTTCCGTAAAACTCATTTATGTTTTCGATAGATCATGACCATATATATAGGCTCCATGAGTTTTGATTCGCTACCTATCCGGAAAGTATTTTTTTTTAATTCCCGAAAATCAAGGCGATGCATTTAAACGGGAAAAATCGGGACTTTGAGGCCCTCTGGAATCGAACCCATGACATCGAGGTTCAAAATCGCAATTTTTCTGAAGGTTATACGTTATGGCCAATATGTCGTAAAAATTTCAAGCCATTGACGCTAGTGGTTTAGCCTGTGACTTTGTATCCAATCTATATACCTATCTATCTATCTATTATATATAGATGCTTCTCCGGATTCATTCATATATCATACGAGTAAAATGTTGCTTGCATACTGCAAGCAGATCGGCAATACTAATTTCATATCGGCATCACATCGGGACGGTCCTCATAAAAAAAAAAAGGATTTAATTTTTTTCATAAAATTCGCTGAAATTTCGTCGTCTGGCATCGAACCCGGGTCTTACTGGTAAACCTACTATGAAACACAATAGAAGATCACCATCTCTAACTATGTTTGAAAATTCAAGCAGAAATATTGGCTACAACTGCCTCAAAAGACACTCTAATGTTCACGAATGTAAATGGCTCTCGGGACTCGAACCAAGGACTATCTCTAAAATTTAAAAAAATGTTTCTGAAAGTTATTAATCATCTTAATCTATGTGCCAAATTTCAAGTTTCTATATTATTGGGAAAGGTTTCAAAAAAATTCCTAAAAATCGGATCAACTTCTATTTGCAGAGACACCTGGTGTCAAACACAAGACATCAGGTACGCTGTCAATGCACAGTTTGATTTGTAAGAACTTGATCTTGTATCATGCAAAGTTTTAAGTCGATAGAATGCAGGGAAGTACCTTAAACTTGTTTCCGTTATCTCCATAAGAAATGCATTGAGGAATGTAAATGGCCCTCTGGGATCGAACCAAGGACCATCAGCGAAAAAAAAAATTTTTGTTATGACATATATTTATGACATATCTATTATATATAGATGCTTCTCCGGATTCATTCATATATATACCTATATAGATAGATAGGATACAAATTCACAGCCTAAACTACAAGCGTCATTGATCTGAAATTTTTATGACATATTGGCCATAACGTGAAACCCACAGGAAAAAAGAGACTTTGATCCTCAATGTCATAGGTTCGATTCCAGAAGGCCCCAAAGTCCCGATTTTTCCCGTTTGAATGCATTGCCGTGATTTTCGGGATTTAAAAAAAAATACTTTCCGGATAGGTAGAGAAGTAAAACTCAAGGTGCCTATATTTATGGTCTTGGACTTTCGAAAACATCAATGACTTTTACAAAAGTTATCCTGGGTTCGATGCTAGGACGATGCAAAGATCTGCCCTTTAAAATACATGGGAGCCGTTTTTCATTATTTTTTTAGATGCACTTATCGAAATGATAGGATGTTCGTGCTTCGCTGGAAGATGTATGGTACGAATAAGTTTTAGAAAAAAATTTTCATAAGACCGTACTGTTCCTGGGTTCGAAGCCAGAGCACAATAACGTTTCTCTCATAAGGAATATAAAGGAAAAGTAGGACGTCATTTGAGGCAGTTGTAACCAATATTTCTGCTTGAATTTGCATACGCGGTTAGAGATGGTGTTTTTCTTTTGTGCTGCATAGAAAGTATTGCCTGAAAGACCCGGGTTCGATGCCGGGCGGTAAAAATATCACCCATATATAATACTATGGGGTATCTTTTCATAATTTTTTTATGCATTTATCGATATGTAAGGGAGCTCTTGCTTAGATGGAAGATGTATATTAACACTTTGTTTAAGAAAAAAAATAGATAAGACCATGCTGTTCCTGGGTTCGATGCCAGAGCACATTATAATTTCTCAAATAAGGAGTGTATGTGAATAGTAGGACGTCGTTTGAGGTAGTTGCACCTAATAGTTTTGCTTGAATTTTCACACATAGTTTGATATGGTAATTTTCTATTTTGCTGCATAGTAAGTACACCAGGAAGACCGGGGTTCGCTGCCAGGTGATTAAATTGCAGCGAATTCTACGAATATTTTGAATTTTTTTTTCTTTTGATGTCCGTCCCGATATGATGCCGATATGAAATTAGTGTTGTCGATCTGCTTGCAGTATGCAAGCTACATTTTACTCGTATTTATAATATCTAACCTCACGCCGAATTTCAAGTTTCCATGCATTGGGGAAAGGGTCCAAAAAATATCTTAAAAATCGCCACAATGCATTTTAAACGGCCGATTTTTGCCTCGACCTAGCATCGAACCCAGGATATTTTCAGTAAAACTCATTTATGTTTTCGATAGATCATGACCATATATATCGGCTCCTTGAGTGTTAAGCTCTCAGCGACGAAGGTATTCATTGGATGCGTTGCGCCAAAATCGAAAAAGCTGGACATTGGGACAAAAACAGTTTCTCTTTGAGTGCTGGAGTTGAAACTTCGTATAGTTATAACAAAAAGATTGTATCACTGTGCATTTTCTTAATTCGTCTTTACTAACCCTTAGTGTTTATCCCGCAGGAATTCTCTTCTTTACGACATCGAATGACTCTGCACAGGAGACTAATTAAAGGAATAGCAACCCATCGTATCCGACAATTTAAAGAGATATCATTATTCTCTCCATTGAAGGTCTCTTCACAATCTGCTGGTATTTTTTACTTAACTGACGCCGTGATTTGTAACCGACTAAAATCGAAGATTTTTAATCATTTTCGCTGACCCCGAAATCGACATTGTATTGTACAGGTTTAGTCTCCAAGCAATAAAAGAAGTTTCATGTATTGAATCCTATTCCATAAAAAATGCTTGGGCTTGCTTATGATTCGTGGAGATTTACTTGCCTTGTGATAACGAAATTAAGAATACATTTTCTCTTTTAAGTAAGTAAGTTCTTTTAGGTGTAATTAAAAACGTGCATCATCATATGGGAGAAGTAATAATCTCACACAATTTCATCAGGTTCACATGAAGGTTTTCCTAAGCAAGAAAGAGACCATGGCCAAAAGGAGTCATGAAGGGAAAGATGAAGGGAGCGTTGAAAATTCATCCGAACATATTCGCAAAGAGGATCGTTACACAAGACCCTCTCCCTCTCTCTTTCCCCTGGCTGTTCAACCTCATTTTTCGGTTTGCGGATTGAACTGATGTATTGGTTATAGTAGTACTGTTAGAAGTGCCTCGAAATCAGAAGTCCTACCGAACGGGGGCCGGAAATCTAACCCAGGACCACGTTCACCAAAGCCGTACGCACTGTCTGCTTGGCTCTCCGTAGGCTCAGCTGATGCCACTGACTGAAATCCTCTTATGAAAGCGCTCTGTGGAATCCCTTTGTGATTGTCTCTCGAGTATTTTGAAGGGACGTGCAAATCCATCTATATATAATTCATTTAAACTTTCTTCTCTCCTAATTTTACTTACGCCTGATTTAGATATGCACTCAGCTAGTCGCCAGTAGCGTCTGGCGAGGAGGTTTAATAACATTCGCATAATTCCCTTATCTATCCTCTTAGCCCCTCTAATAGTCTAGAGAAAGAATGACCAAGAGTAATCTGTTTTTCCAATTACTTCCTTGCAACGTTCAGCCAATGCTTCTCGGAGACCGCGTTCGATCTTTGCTGGTACTAAAATTTCATTTACTTCGTCAAGTAGTTCTGAACCGATGTAATTTTGGTGAAGCTTCCGTATGGTAATCAGATCTTCTTATTTAACCCATTCAAGATCGATATTATGTTTTCGTCGAAGCCATCGAAATCCTCATTTGAATAATGATTTATAAAACTTGTTTATCTTTCGTTTCCTTCGTTAACCAATTCTTTTTTTATACTAAGATTTATTGTGTTTGCTGAAATTTATCATCTACATGGGTATCATTGTGGTCGCCTTTGTCTTACAGAATAGATCGATAAAATAATGACGAGCATTTAGCGATTTTACACGTAAACATTTATGCAGCCTTTTAATACATTAGAAAGATCGTGATTTCTTTACTCGTTTTTTCGAGTTGTCGTCTGGACTATGAAAATCAAATCAATTATGATCGTCATATTTTGATGTTCTTATATGCATTCAACTTTATATTTTAATTAAATTGCGCTAAACTTGTCGAGAAGAGTTAAATTGTCTGTTAAACGCATATGTATGTCTTTTTAGTTTGAGTTATAGTGGACTAGAAGCCTTCAATGTCGCGAACACTCCAGATTCGTGCTCCACAAAGGAGAGAAAATTTAACCGCGATAACAATCTGCCTGTTATTTCTTCTCGGGATTTAATCGTAAAATCCATAGGACATTTCTCATCGTCTTTTATATTACCAATTAGCCTACTACCTCCACCTATGATGATCTTCGCATTACAACCAAGGATGAGATACTTCGCAAATCGCAAATTAAATCGATATTTCACTTTTGTAGAAATGAATTAATTCATTAGTGACGCTTATTCGATTCCAGTGTCCGCATTTCGCTCGTAATTGGCTCGGCCAGAAATTCATTTGCTAGCCTGTACTAACTACATGACCTCTCAATCCTAAATATATCTCCACTGCTCAATAAATGCACGCCGGTCTCGAAGCCAAAGTCTGAATGTTCGTGCTTCGAAGGTTCTTCCCCTCCGCCTTCCACCAACGACGAGGATTGAGTCTGCGATCAAATGCAATTGGGATGCCATGCGACTCTCGAACTGAGCAAACGTGGGGACATCAGAATAAACCAGAGCAAACGTCGTCAACATAGACATGAGAACACCTGCAGACTAGAGTAACAGGTGGATATGACCACTGTGCGATCCGCTTTTGCCGCGTACTACAACTCGTAACCAACTCACCACCCGCTGTGTTTTACCAGGGCCAAGAGAGTTGCCTCGTTTAGAGATTTTCTAAGTGGGAAAACGAATTATTTTGAAGGGAATGAAGTTTTTAGAATGGGAAAAAAAGAGTTATGCTAGGTCTCGAAATGAGATGAAAATATATAAAAAGCCAAACATGCGAGAAAAAGAATATGTAAGTACAAAAAATGTAAAATCGTTTCAGTTATTCAAATGACTCACAGTGGGTTGAAATCGAAAAAAAACGACAATTTAATTTTTCCGTTTATCATTAACTTATTACATTTTAACCACTTTTTCAGCCAAATTTCGAGATAAACTAAGGAAAACAACTAGGTGAACGGCGATGGACTATCAAGTGTCTTATAACACGTCTGTTGTCTGTGTTTTTTTAATATTTCAGCCCACTGTGCGACATGTGCTTTGCTCTTGAAAAGCGCTTTGGGTAGCCAATTATCTAACTTCCCAAGTTTCATAGCCTTTGGAAATTTTACTAGGGACATACATGATCCGGAAGAATTTAGGTGTTGGCTGTCGTTTACAAGACCTTAACCTCAGTCGATATTTTTCAGCGTACATTTCTTTCACGTTCGTTGCACCTGTTTTCGAGAAGGTCAAAGTTTATCCAGAGTGAAATCATTCTTTATGCTGATTGCAGATAACATTTGTTTTTGGATACATTATACAACTGAAGATTTACTTATATTCAGTTTAAGAACCACTTCAATCGCTTACTCGGTTTGTAACGCAAAAGATATTTTGCGTGAGACTAGCGAGAAATTGAATCTTTAAATTGGGATGAAAATGGAATAAAAATGACAATCAGAAAAAGCAAAATTATTTACGTTTGCGAATAAAAAAACATTTTTTGATGTAAAGGCTCCCCGATAGTCATGTGGACAGCGCGTTTGCGTGGAAGCGGTCCCGGGTTCAATTCCCGGTGGGAGCCAATATGCAAAAGTACTTTTCTCATTAAGTAAGAAACAGAAATTGAAAAAGTTGAATTTGAAGCCAAGGGGCTGGAAATTCAATAACACCTTAATAAAATTGAGAGTGCATACAGTTGTGCTGTTTCGCGGTATGCGTTGTAGGGGGAGTTGACGTCAGAAGAGTTGGCGAAGAGTGCAGGGATGCTGAGGAGAGATATTCAGGACAGAGATGGAACGTAGAATAAAAGAGTATAATTTTAACCTTACGTTCTTACTATTCCTATTCTATTAGCATGATAGATAGCGGGTAATTTTTCATTAACATAGTGTTTTTCTCGAAATAATATCTTATTAATTTTTCTATTCTTCTCTATTTTTCAGATACACGCTCGGACCCTTTCTCGATCATTGAATAGCAAGAGTAGGAATGCGAAGATGCTGATCAGAATTATTTCGCCCATGGAAAGAACACAGAATATGATGAGTACCAATTGTCTAGTCTAACATCATTATAACTCCTATTTATATATGATTGATAGTGCTACCCTGACGTCCCGTAGCGCAACGCTCCCTACCGTCACGCCTCTTACGGAGACGCCCTCTACCACGACGCCCCCCCGGGACTCCCTAGGACCCCGTCTTCCCAACGCTCACCCCTATTCTTAGTTTCTCCGAACAAACTCTTCTCCCGAAGTCCCAGGACTTGACTTTAATTTGTTGGGTATTGGGGAAGCCTACTGGCCCCCTACGCCCCTTATCTTAACGCCATTTCTCCCAATGCTCTCTCGCCGAACTACCTGGACGACCACCCAACCCACCCGGAACCCTTCACCCAACGCCCTCACCCTGAAGATCCCTCCCCTTTACGTCGTCTCCTCGAACGACCCCTCTTTACAAATTCCCATGACTTTATTTTATTAATGTTGGCGATAGGTAAAGGGCGCTGCCCACCTCTTCCTTGTCACAGCGATCCATCTTTCGTTTACAGAAAATTTGCAAGTATAAGTCCAAAATACACGCTGAAATAATTACATTAAAAATGTTGACATAAAAACATGAACTAGCATATTTATAAATTGTCCGATGAATAGGAGTTTTAGAAAAAATATGTACTATATAAAAATATGCATCGATTGATATACAAATATTATCTTCAAAGATTGAATAGACACTGAATAGATGGAACAGAATAGCACAGATTAATAAAACATAAAACTTCAAAAAATAGTTGTTAAAAGTTCATCACCATGAATCACATGTAATATTAAGATTAAAAAATGCTCAAATAGTAAATATAGAAATGGTTCACGGAATTGTTCAACAGATGGTTCAGAAAATTGTTTAAAATAAAATTGGGATGATCGCTTCACTGATTAACTTCACTTCATAAGTCACGGATTTTATTTCACAAGTAAGTGTTTATTTTATTCTCTCCTGGCTTAAATTGTTCCAGATGCTATCCCCCGCGTAGTCACTCGACGGCGCACAGTGGGCTAGAATCGAAAAAAGCTGGCCAAAAATAAGAAAGTGCTTTTTTTGAGTGAGGACTTTGAAACTTCGCATGGTCATTCTTAAATAAATTCTGCATATAACTACGAAATCATTTTTGTTGATTCTCACGCGTTACAATTCTACAGGGGGTCAAAGTTGACCAATTTTCGCGACAATTTCCAGTTTCCGATTTTTCGCGAAATTCTTCAACTTCAAGTCGATTGTGAACCCAAACTAGGAAAATCATCGGGTAAAATATGATTCCATATTATAAATATGTTCTTTGTCCTTCATGAGACTTGGTTTCAATGAGCTCTGTCGAATATTTATATACTTTACATTACAAAATGGCGGACCCTTATTTTGGAACAAAGTTTTACCTAAAGCGAGGAAAATAGTAGATTGAGACACCGTGTGACACGGGATTACTCACACTAGAGATCGGCAACGGTTAACCGTTCCGACCCGTCTTCTGGGCGCCTCATGGGCATGAGGAGCTCCAAGAGCGGGTACGTGATGACGTAGCGACGGGGGATATGGAGGGGTAAATGGTGGACGAGTCGGTTGGAGAGGACTTGAGTCACTGAGTACTCGGTTCTTTCGACGGGTAAAAATGAATCGCTGTGACGTAAAATGAACCAAGACTGACCCGTATTGAGTCGGCTCATTCGCCGTTACGTGGGATACGCCAGAGTCAGTCCTTTCTACTTCTTATAGAAGCATTGATTTCGTACATTGTTACATAATATGCATATATGCTCATTGAGGAAGAGTTGCTCTTAGTATATAAGCGTTTTCTGTATTATTTTGTAGTGTATATTATATATAATATCGACTTAAAGTTTAGGCACATTTATCGCGAATTTTTCACCCGTGATCATTTGTAAAACTATTAATACTCTCTACCAATCCAATATTAAATTCTGGTTTTCTCCTGAGTTTCTCTTTATATCATAAGCAAGAATAAAAATTACCTGTTATTGAGTTTAGTGCAACCGAAACGTTACAAATTAATGTTTAAGTAGAACGTGACCTCAGAATACTTTCGTCGTGTAGCCCAATTTTCGTGTCGCCTAAAAAATTTTATGTCTAATGTAACAAAAAACTTGTTACAAGTTAAATTGTGATAAATGTTGAAATTTTTATGTACAGTTGGTTTAGAGTCGATATCTTGAATCGGACTTAAGTTATTGCTTCTTATTTACTTGGGCGGAGTTCGCGATGTCGAAGCAGCGGCTGCGAATAACCTCCGACGGAAAACAAGAAGTCATCGAGGAAAGATGTAGTTTGTAAGCGTTAGGTATATTAGCTAATTACTCAAGTTAATACAATTTTGATCAATGTGATTAATTTATCCTTTAATTTCACATTTCAGTATAGAATGTAGATGAGTTGTTTTCGACCAAAATTTTCTTGGTGAGCAGGTAAAAAGACGCTGTTTTGATTATAAATGATTGATACTTTTCAAAAATTTTCGTGAGATAGAATATATAATTTCATTGTAGATCTTCAGATTTTATTTTCTTTATAAAACAAATCTTATGAGCTCCAGAACAAGAAGAAACATATAACGAGGAAGGATGACACTTCTCAATGTTTAGGATGAGATAGTAGAACATCTTTTGCTCCCCTAACTGGGGACCTTTTTTCTGTATTATCTCATTCATTTGAGAGTTTATGAAATAAGTGATGGGCATGAGAGAGAAGAGAGGTTCCCATTAATCTTAAATGAAAACAGACCATCTTAGCGTAAACATTTACGAAAACTAAAAGAACAAATATACAATAGAAAATTACGCGATACTATTTTCTTTAAATTTTTTCTTAGAAATGGCGAAAACATTAAACTCATTCATAAACAAAATTAAATTCATAATCTGTGTTATAGTCATAATAGTACGTTCAGCAAAAACTAGAAAAACTGAAAAAGATAACGAAGATTTATGATCAAACCTCATCAGGCATCTCGGGACGAAATTTAAAAACATCAGGGCTTGAGGTATAAATGTCTAATTAATTGCAATGATAAAATTGAATTAACCATCACCAATTAGCGAATAAACATTTTCGACGGATAACAACTTTCCTCAGCTCCGTTTTTTGTCGAAACGAGATTTATGCACAGCAACGTCTTCGTCAAGATATAGTCCCGAAACCAACGGTAAATGAAAATTTCGAAGTTTTTCTCAGTTTCTCTTGCGACAAGTTCTTCGTAACGTTAGTAATTAAAAGCTAAAAATTATATAACATAATTAAAGGAATAGTTTCAGAAAATAATATTTTGACTGAATACGTAGCGGTAATCATGGTTTGTCAATACAGTCTTTAATCGTCTTCAAGGGACATCGAACAAGAATCATTTTACAGGAGTTCTTCCGCGGGATTTCCATGGGAAGGACTATCAAAGGCGGATCCCAGCTTATCGGTCACCACAAGCGTAGACTGAACTTTGGGCACCTGGCTAGCAGGGTTTCTCTCGGGAACATTGGATTTATTGGTTTTCCCCTATAATATCTTTAATATTTGCGTCGGAATTCCTTCCCTAATACATGACCACTATGAAAAGTAATGGCGAAAGAAAAAGATGTGCTGAAAAATCGGTTTTCCTCACTTAAAATCCGCTTTGACTCACTTCAGATATCTTGTTTCTTTCGACTGAACACAAAATATATCCGACGAGAAGAATAGAGGAGAAGGCAAATTTAGCAGGGAGTGAGTCAGGGTGCTCGTTTACTGGATTACTGAATTCCTAGCAAAAATGAAATAGACTCGCTCTTAGAAATTTTAAAGCTTTTGTACCACGGCTATAATCATTAGTCTGCCTGTGCTTGTCGCCTGTGCTTATTTCCTGTGCTTAATTCCCGTACTTACTGCCTGTTCTCACTGCCTGCTCTCACTGCCTGTGCTTACTGTGTGTTCTCACTGCTTGTGCTTACTGCCTGTGCTTACTGCCTTTTCTCACTGCCTGTACTCACTGCCGGTGCTTACTGCCAGTGCTTACTGCCTGAGCTTATTTTGCTGTATCCTGAGATATGACGATGTCTTCCAATCAGCGTCAGGAGGTCATGGTTAAGCTCCATGAGAAGGAGTATAGGGTATTCGAGCCTAATAAGAAAAGTAAGGTTTGGGATTTATTTTCCATGGTTGTTCACTCCGAGACAATGGAAAGCGTAGGATGGGCTCAATGTAAAAATTGCCTCAAACTTTATAGACATAAGGCTGGGGAATCAACGTCAAATTTATTGCGCCATAAATGCCTTCCCGCAATGAATATTACACCAGATATTCAGCCCGAAGTGGAGATACAGGAGACTTGTAAACGTTTAATAAAATTTTTCCTTTCAATAGTATAGTAATCGATTGGTATCTATGTTCTCTATTCATCCGTTTATTATTTTTCAGTACCAGTTAAAATTCTTCCAACGGACTCCTCTTTGGTGAAGAAGGCCCGAGAGAGTGATGCTTTCATGGAATGGTCCGACTGTGACTCGACCACAGATGATGAAACCACCAGATATTTGAAGACGGCTCGCACCTTGTGGACGGAGGATGTAGATCTTCTTTCGTGGTGGAAAAATAACTCCACAAAGTTCCCGATTTTAAGTCAACTGGCTCGAAAAGTACTGAGCATTCCTGCAACTAGCGCCAGTAGTGAGAGAAACTTCAGTAAGGCAGACATTGTTGTAATGGAACGGAGATCACGCCTACATCCTCAGACTGTGAATGATTTACTTCTCGTAAATAATAATGCTTCGAAAGTTTAACATATCTTTTACAGGAAATACATAAATTTTCATACGTATAAGGATTTTTTACTGTGCTGAATCAATAATATCCTACCTTTGACGTTTAAAATTATCGAAAGTAACATTGTAGACGAACAGAAATGAGAAGGCGTCGATTAGGTTCCAGCCTCGAATTGTTTTGAAAATAATGGAAAAGCGAAGAGAGTGCTTAACCTATATTCAGTTCTTTTTCTTACTGTAATACCAATAACATAGAAAGATTAAGAACAATAGTTAGTAATCCATAGTAGAGGACGTAAAGACGTTTAATTCGTCGTTTTAACCTGCCGCGACGACTTCATTTTCGTAAATCATGTTGTGAAAACATGTTAATCATGCTTCTCATGACTGAATGAAGGATCAATGATGTGACTAAATAATTGGAGAAACCAATTTTAATAATAAACCGCAATAAAATCTAATCCTTATAAGAATCATTTACTACGCTATTCGAGGGATACCCTAATCTTCACTTTCAAAATCCGCGCGTAAGTACTGCTGACGAAACGGGTCAGAGTGAGTCAAAATTGAATGAATCGGTTTTACTCGCTTTTGCCGAGGCGACTCATCCTCCAACCCGTCCTTAAAAAACCCGTTTTCTGGATTTCAGGGCCACGCGGGTCAAAACTACGCTTCTGCCGATCCCTAACTCACACCACAATAAGCTATGGAACTTCCTTAAAGGGAATCTGAAATAAAATCTTGCCCCAATTTGCCCCGATAATTTATAAATCGACTTTTCGACAACGCTACAAGGACCAAATCCGCTCGGCGGAGCAGCGTCCTCCGCTACGCTGATGTGTTTTGAGAGGAACAACGAGCCAATACGATACTGATTCCTTCTTTTGTAGATTTTAACCATTATTATATGTACTTCGTACATATCTTAATGAAATGGGTGGTGCTTTAGAGCATGGGACCACGTCAGCGATATTAATATCATGTAGTAGTTTATTTTCGTACGATAATGCTAAATTTCTATTAAATCATGCAGTCAATGTTTTAAGTGAGTTTTAATGAAGCATACGGTGTTTTTATACATTACCTTCTCTATTAAATACATTCCTCGTCTGAAAAATCTTCTTCCCCATACGCCAATTCCTCCTCATCGTTCATGACTAGGAGTTCCTTAATCTCTTTGCTCAGAATCCTCTATCCTTTTGTTGGTCTAACTGGTGCCGATATTGAAATTAGCGGATCAGAAGTTAGAAGTAATCTTTGGAACAAATCCTCATTCGTGGCCACTCTGGAGTGTTTCCTTGTGTATCTCTCACGGTATTTCCTTGCGTCTTTATTTCGGGCCTCCATTACCTCTTCTGTCAGTTGCCCCAACGGAAGGATTGCCTCTTTTGCTATTTCAGCCCCGTGTATAAGTACTTAAGTACTGTTGGTGGCATGTAGTACCACGGATATAATCGGACATACATCTCTGCTGTAGCGCAGCAATAATATTTGAATGCTATTTCATTTAGTGGAAAACCACTTTAAATTGCCTTCAAGATATTGGCGAATCTTTTTATTAGATCTTCGTCAATTCCTTTTAAGAAATGATTAATTGAATTGGTATTGAGAAACGGTAGCTCACAAAAAACTTAATAATATAAAACAAACCTTATACAGAACTCTTATCTTTGAAAGTGAAGATTTCATCCTTATCTATTTCAGTTTCATGATTTTTACATTTAATAAAAGATTACGCATTAATAGAAATAACTTCAATTCGCACCTGTTATTTCAGCTGCTAGACACGGACTTTCAAAGAAACGCCTTGATGTATTTCCATCATTTGTGGAGCCATGTCCTGGTTTAGGTACATCTACAATCAGTCCTATCTTTTTTCTAAACTCTTTCTGAATATGAGATTTTCTCGATGTAGGAATATTAAGATAAGTTCAATGGGTACGTTTTATGACATAAAATCATACTCATCAATATTGTACTCTCACCTGCCATTACTTAAAGATAAGTCGGTAAGATATATGTAATAAACACTCAAAAAATCTTATGTAGCAATGCAGCGTAGAAATGCCATAGGACAAATTTTCTTCGTCAACGTCTCGATTACTAATTGTCGATAGATCGTTCATCTCCGAAATTTTCGCCCCGCAAATGCAGCATTTCAATCCCGTGCTCTCGGTCAGCGCATTACATACCTAAAAGAAGGAATGCAACAAAAGATTCTTGGTCAAATTTGGCTACATATATCCAAGAAATATTACTTTTGATTTGAGAAAATGTTTCCTTTCCGTTTATCATCGTAAGCAACAAACAGAACTTAATGCGGTGATTGCCTACATTCACTGGCTTAAAATTTTCGATTTCTTGGCGTAAGTTACTTTCTTAATAATTTATTGTTTGGACTTGTTTGTACTGCGAATGGCCAGAACTACCATCCAAACCATATTTGAAAATAAGCGTGACATTGATTTTCTTTCTTGAAGACGGAACGGTCGATACCGATGCCAAAATCCGTTAACCGATTATTGACCATATCAGCCATGATTTTTGCGTAAATACTAATTAAATTACGTATTAATACACTAAAAACCTGGAAAAATCATAGTAATAGGTGAAAATGCAATATGGATTTCGTAACTATATCTTTCCTTCAATAGTATATGCAGAACAAAGGGAGTAGAAAGCATTCAAACAATTGTGATCATATTTGAAATCGATCAGAAAATACATCACAATTTACCACCATATTCTGATAAATGAAAAAGAAAACATAATAAAAAACATACCTCACGAGACATAATTCCTATGAAATATCTAAAACCTCACACGAGTACTGCTACCAGGAGATTGTCGAAGAATTCTTGTTTCAAAGAACTGTCGTAGCTAATTAGAACGCACAAAACACAACCTCTTCTTATCCAATGTACAAATAGAACTGAATTATTCCTACGCATGCAAGGAAAAATCACGGACATACAATTCGAAGGGTAGCGTTAATCCGGAAAAGCGCAGCTGCCTGCAATAAAACATGCCCTCTGCCGAACTTTTCCAGCGCTCCAGAGCACCTCGACGGTCGCCAAAACAACTCCAGATGTGGGCAAATCTTGTATTACAAAATATTCTACGCTATATTCCACCATTTTCATAATATAACAACCTATGTATTTATTTCTGTAATGAAATCACACAAAGTGACGGCTAGTTCTACCGATTTTGTAAAAAAAATGTTCAGTATTGTAGAGAGTGAGAGTGAAACAGCAGTCAGTATCAAAATCACAAACATATCTTAAGCAACTATTAACTTAAAAAATTGATATGCAACTAATGTACAAAGTATAATAATGGTTAAAATCTACAAAAAAACGAATCAGAATCGTTTTGGTTCCTTGTTCCTCTCAAAACACGACAGCGTAGCGGAGGACGGTGCTCCGCCGAGCGGATTCGGCCCTTGTAGCGTAGTCGAAAAGTAGATTTATAAATTATTGGGTCAGATTGGGGCAAGATTTTATTTCAGATTCCCATTAAGGAAGGTTCATAGCTTATCGTGATGTAAGTAATCCCGTGTCACACGGTGTCTCAATCTACTATTTTCTTCGCTTTAGGTAAAATTTGTTCCAAAATAAGGGTCCGCCATTTTGTAATGTAAAGTATATAAATATTCGACAGAGCTCATTGAAACCAAGTCTTATGAACGACAAAGAACATATTTATAATATGAAATCATATTGTACCCGATGATTTTCCTAGTTTGGGTTCACAGTGGACTTGAAGTTGAAGAATTTCGCAAAAAATCGGAAACTGGAAATTTTCGCCAAGATTGGTCAACTTTGACCCCCTGTAGAATTGTAACGCGTAAGAATCAACAAAATTGATTTCGCACTTATATGCAGAATTTATTTAACAATGACCATGCGAAGTTTCAAATTCCTCACTCAAAAAAAGCACTTTCTTATTTTTGGCCAGCTTTTTTCGATTCTAGCCCACTGTGCAATGGCATGGAATCATGAAATTCGGTATGAGGTTGGATACCATAAAAATATATCATAATCGAATTTTACATATTCCCAGATGGTCCTTGGTTCGATCCCAGAGGGACATTTATATTCCTCAATGCATTTCTTACGGAGATAACGGAAACAAATTTTAGGTACTTCCCGGGATGCTATCGACTTAAAACTTAGCGTGATAGAAGAACCAGTCTTAACAAATCAAACTATGCTTTCATAGCTATCAATGTGTCCTGGGTTCGACACCAGGTGTCTCTGCAATCACAAGTTGATCCGATTTTTAGGAATTATTTTGAAACCTTTCCCAATAATATAGAAACTTGAAATTTGGCATATAGATTGAGATCATTAATAACTTTCAGAAATATTTTTTAAATTTCCAAGATCGTCCTTGGTTCGAATCCAGAGAGCCATTTACATTCGTGAACATTAGAGCGTCTTTTGAGGCAGTTGCAGCCAATATTTCTGCTTGAATTTTCTCACATAGTTAGAGATGGTGATCTTCTATTGTGCTGCATAGTAAGTTCACGAGTAAGACCCGGGTTCGATGCCAGACGATGAAATTTCATCGAATTTTTAGAAAAATTTCATTCCTTTTTTTTCTTTTGAGGGCCGTCCCTATATGATAACATGGAAACTTGAAACTCGGCACGTGGATAGAAATCATAAATATATTTCATAATAGAATTTTACATATTCGCTGATGGTCCTTGGTTCGATCCCAGAGGGCCATTTGCACTCCACAATGCATTTCTTATGGGGATAACGGAAACACAATTTAGGTACTTCCCGGTATGATATTGACTTCAAACTTTGTATGAAATTAGATCAAGCCCTAGCAAGTCATTATGTGAATTAACAGCTTCCAATACGTCCAGGGTTCGACACTACGCGTCTCTACAATTAGTCACTGATCCGATTTTTAAGAATTATTTTGAACCCCTTCCCAATAATATTAAAACTTGAAATTCGGCATATATATATAACTTATAGATGAATTTCGAAAACATATTTTATATTTCCTAGATCGTCCTTGGTTCGAATCCAGAGAGCTATTAACATTCGTGAAAAGTAGGTCTTCGTTTGAGGCAGTTGCTGCCAATATTTCTGCTTGAATTTTCACAAATAGTAAGAGATGGTGATTTTCTGTTGTGCTGCATAGTAGGGTCACCAGGAAGGCCTTGGTTCGATGCCAGACGATGAATTTGCAGCGAATTTTAAGAATATTTTCAATCCCTTTTTTTTTCTTTGAGGGCCGTCTCGATATGATGCCGACATGAAATTAGTGTTGTCGATCTGCTTGCAGTTTGCAAGCAACATTTTACTCGTAATATATATATAGACGCTTCTCCGGATATACCTAGATATCAGTGTCGCAGCGAGGGGGGGGAGTTTTAGGGGTTCAAACCCCCCCCAAGAGTCAAATCCTATGACTAGCTCTGTACTTTTATTTCTGCTGAAGAGTACAAAAACCCCCCCCTCGCTGAGGGGGGTTATCACGTAAGACTTACAGATATACTGATTGTCATGCGTTTGCTTGATAAATTCAGCGAAAGCTTCGCGTACCCGTACATATGGCTCCGATTTCTGTTAAGGTGATGTTTTCGGTAGCAGAGTAGGCCTATCATTAATGGGCCACTATGATACGAGTGTTTCGCGCACAATATTCAACGCGTGCACTTCTTAAGCCTATCTTTTAGTTAGATAACTCACGCCATAAGATAAGATTCCCATGAGAAAAATTGTAAATTGCTGATTCGTTTACTCCTCGCAAAAACACAAAGGAACATTCGAGAAGTAATTCGAAACTTACACCCTGAAAACAGAGATTAAGATTACGTTTGAGGGACAAACAGGTTGATAAAACTCTCAGTTAGATCTTTTGCATGTGACTCTTTTAAGGGTGTGAATGCAAAGCTAGGCCTCTGAGTAGTGCTTTTGAGAAATTCACAGTGAACAGTTCGAAGGAGAGTTTAGCTTGGTTTTCACAAGGTTCATACAGATGGACATCCGAAAATTGTTTTCACAGTCCGCTAACAGCTCGAGGCCGCTATCGGAAAAAACGTAAGTTAAAGGCCTTGTGTTTTTTTGTGAAATTATCATTATTAGATGCATAAATAAGGATTTTCTTATTTTAGGGCTGTTATCAGAGGGCACATCTCAAGACGAGTTTAGCGACAATTGGAAAGCTAATTGTTCCTTTATTAAGCATTCTGGACGATTAAAAGTCTACACAGTAGACTCTTCATTACTCGGGATGATAGAAAATATACTGATCTTTATTTTATGATTGCCTGTTAATTTGATGTATATTTACGAAAATGTTTTGCTAACCGAATTTCCTTAGAAATTTGAGAAAGTATTGGAGCAATAAAAGATATCAGTAAAAATGTATTTGCGATGATATTATTAATAATATACCAGTTTGGAAGCAAATCAGTCAGCTGAAAGGTATTGTGCGCGTAAGTTACGCACATATTTATCGGAACTGTGACTTGATGACTGAATTAAATTTTATAAATTGCTAAAACTGTGACTTAAATTCTCTAGCATCCTTTTTGATGCAGCCAATGTTTATCTGGTAATAGAATCCAACGAATCTCATGACTTATCCTGTCAACCACGTGGTCATGCAATGCCCCTTCAAAATTTCAATTCATGGAAAATTTTTTTCTTTGAACACAATGCGCAGTACTGGGTTTGCGTCAGCTCCTTGATGGTTATGCAACCTAACTATTAATTAGTCTAAATAATTGTAAGTTGACGGCTTAATTTTTTCACCTTGGCATGTATCTTTAGTTCTGCAAACTCAATTATAATATCAACAATAATCATGAGTATACTCTATTTTTTAATGCAGCCGAGTTTTTAATGTTCGGTTTGTGATACATTCAATTGATTACTTAGCTAATACATGAATAACGAAATCAGACTTAATTGTAAGCCTACCAGAAAATTCTGATATAAATGATTTTTTTAACGAAGCGAAACTATCTGATAAAAATTATATTTTGTTTCTTAGGAGAGGAGTTAATTAAAAAAAAGGAATGAAGTCACTCCTAAGAAACCTGCTGATGATATAGTCTAAAAACGAAAGATATTCTAATATGCTTGGGCTCGCCAATGAGTGGATATTACGTTTTATGTCGCTTGTCAAATAATCGTTACTAATTTTTTCCTTCTCATGCTTGGCAACCTCTTGGAAGAAAGAACTCTCAAAGATTTGGGAAGTCTATATCTACAACACTAAAAAACTTAAGCATAGAACAAATAACTTTTTAATAGATATTGGACGTATCCAAACGAGAAATCCAAACAACGCTTACGATAATTTTCCAAAAGTTCGGTTATGTAAACTACTACGTTGAAAATATTAACAAGTTGGCGTAAATTTAAGCGTTAAAATCCTCTAGTTTTCAATGCATTTAGTTTTTGAAAGAATTGACATATATGCAGTAAGTAAAGGGCATGAATATACTAGCCCCTGTAAGTTAGGCATTTTTCGTTTCCTTGGACCCCCCCCATTGGCAAATCCTGGCTGCGCCACTGCTAGATATACATTCACTCACTCACTCACTCACTCACTGGGGATCAAAATTCTAACCATGTTCCACAAGTGCCACTGACATGAAATTTTTACGACGTTATGGCCATGACCAAAATTTCGAAAAAACTTTCACTTCTCATACGAAAGTAAATGTTAAATCTTTTATTGTCCTGCCGTAACTTTGGCATGAGAGTGTAAAATTTTCCCTTTGTTTCCTGCTCTTCGTAAATTTTAAGTACCCATCTTCTTTTTCTGAGGAAATGATTTAAAATTTATCGAGTTATACATAAGCTTTAACAATTGTGAATTAAATTTTAAAATTAATCAGTAATATATAAACCTATTCACCTTTCTCTGTCATCATCTTCTGAACGCGCGAAAAAGAAATGATCCTCTTCGTCTGATGATATGTCCAATGCCATTTACAGTACTAAATACTAATATTGATACTAAAATTAAACCGCAAGCGTCCAATAAATAAAATACATACAGAAAATACCCACATGCTAAAGCTCCTGCGAATGTTTCGCGTTGGTCTGTTTTTACGAAAGATCGCTCTCTTGGCGTTTCCCGAGCGAATTTCACACTTACGTCCCGCATTCGCGCCCCGCGCCGGTGTGTGTAGGCCTTAAGGCTAATGGTGGGTGGCGCCTTTAGTGTGAATCTTCCCCACGATTTCACTAATTAAATTACACTGATGCGTGATGCGGTTAAGATCGTCTTTAGAGTGAAATTAGGCCTTTGCGTTTTATGTAGCAATGGGAAGTTACGCATTTAATTTTCTGACTAATCAGAGAGTGGATTGTCGTGGGTTATGAGGGAATTAGTATAATATTCGAGCGGCAGAAATTGCACTGGAGTTCACTTGCACGAAAATTGAATTATGATTTTGCTCTATGAGTTTAGAAAGATCATAACCAAAATGTTTATTTTCTGGGAGAAGAAAAAGGGACTCACACTCTCAATTAAAAATATTAAAATTAAAGATTAATGCTTCCTTTTACAATAAAAACCGTTCAAGTGAAAATACGTTTCCGTCAATCAATTCTACACAGAGATGAAAATGGAGATATAATATTAAGGTTGTACAAGAAGTGAAGATGGTGACTTGGCTCGAACAGAGATCTTCACTTTGGCAAACGAAACACAAATCGATGTTTAGAGAATTGCCCTCCAGATGTTATCTTTCCACTTAAATGTGGAAGAGAATAATACATGCTGTTTGGTTGACAACGTGTGTGCCCAAATTATGCAGGAGAAGAATAAAGTTAGAGAAGGGATGATAAGGAAAGAAACCAGAATGAACACTGAAAGAAATGAGGAAGGAGGCAAATACGTTATGCAAGAAAAAAGGAGAAAATGAAGAACAGCTAGAGAATATAGAAGAATACAGCAAACAGAATGAACGGAGATAGTTCTACGAAGTTTTAGAAAAGGTGACAAGAGGATACCAACCAAGAATGGAAGGATTTAAAAGTAAGGAGGGAAATTTAGTACAACAAGAGAATAAAGTTCTGGAAAGATTGGTTGAACATTTCAAAGAACTTCTCTGTTGAGAAGATAATGAGAGAGTAACAACTGAGGAAAATGACAGGCTAAGGAAAGAATCAATAATAGAATCAATCAAATCAAATATATCAAACTTGCTCTGAATTAAACCCGCTAGGCTGGAAATTGCACAATGCATACAAAAGTTAAAACATAATAAAGACCCAGGGAAGAAAATTACAAATTGAAGAACTTCGTGTTGATCGATCGTCATGCACTAATCATGAGGAAGTCATCGAAGTGGCAGTAGCGGAATCTATGGAAAGATACAAGCGTTTGAGAAACGTCTTGTTACATAATGTTCCAGAGAGTGCTTCCTCTACTAGTAATGAAGACCTGGAGCATGATGTAAAACAACTTGCTGATATCTTGGCCGATGTGGGGATGAACTACGAAGTCAGCGAATGCAAGGTTGTACGACTTGGTAGACGATCTCAAGGCAAGCTTAGACCACTTAAAGTAGTTTTTTGGCAGGATTCTGATGCTCTGGAATTCTTGCGTCTCGTTAATATTCACAGAAAGAGACACACGGACTTTCGTATCTCGGTGTCGAGGGACAGAACATTATGTGAAAGAAACTATATAAATAAGCTTCGTTGTGAAATTAAAGAGAGAAGTGACAAAGGTGAACCGAATCTTATCATAAAATACATTGCTGGAGTTCCTAAAATTATCCAAAAAAACTAATTTATCGGCAGTCAACCTTAAATTTTTATTATCAAAATTGTAATGGCATTCGTAGCAAAATTAATGATTTATCGTCTTCTGTGTTACTCTCAGTCTATTATCAAAATGTTAGAGGCATCAGAACAAAACTAACTGAACTTAGTTTAGCCATAAGTGTGTCAAATTACGATGTTGTTGTGCTTACTGAAACCTGGCTGACAAGTGACATTCTTACATCTGAACTCAGTTGGCCGAATTATCACATCTTCAGAAGAGATCGTGACCCCACATATTCGAACAAAAGACGAGGGGGTGGTGTTTTAATAGCGGTAAAATCTTCACTCACTTGTTATGAACTAATTCTACCTGATTATAATGTTGAGCAAGTTTTTGTAAGTATCTATTTTGCTGATTTGAAATTTTTAATTGGATCCGTATATTTTCCACCTAACTCTCCGGTTGCATTATATGATAGTCATTGTGTTGGAGTTGAAAATATCCTAACTAAAGATTTTGATGAAATATTTATATTAGGAGACTATAATTTACCCTCTATAGATTGGAATACTCCATCTGAGAATGATGAAGTCTCTACTGAATGTGTTCTTTCACCTCAAGCTAAAGTTATTGTTGACAATTTTTCATTCCAGGGTCTAGTTCAAGTCAATACTGTAAAAAATAAATATAATAAATTGCTGGACCTTGTTTTCTCTAATTCAACAAATGTTACATGCTCCATGGTGGATGATCCTTTAACTAAATGTGATTCTTATCATCCGTCCATTGAATTAATAATAAATATTCCAAAGAAAGTAGAAATGGCCAAGGAAAAAGAGTTTATACTTGATTATAAAAACTGTGATTTCTTTGGCTTAAATAGCTACCTTAATGAAGTTAATTGGCCTGTGATATTATGTAATTTAGATTGTAATGAGGCTGTGAATAGTTTTTATTCAATAATGTATCAAGCTATAGAATTATTCACTCCTATCATATCATTTCGTAATAGCAGTTACCCTAAATGGTTTACTCCCACCTTAAAACAATTAATTTCTCAAAAGAAAATCCTACACAAAGTTTATAAGGCCTCTGGGAACTCCACCGATTACCAAAAGTTTTCTGATATCCGTAAGAAATGTAAAGCACTTTCTAAATCCTGTTATGCTTCCTATATAAATACTGTACAGGACAACATATTAATTAATGCTAAGTCTTTCTGGTCACACGTTAATAATCGTCGAAGAACTAATAACATCCCATCATCAATGTCCTATAATAGCATTAAGTGTGATAATCCTAAAGATATCGCTAATCTATTTGCAAAATATTTTTCTGGAGTCTTCTCATATGAGGATAATTATTCTGTTCCAAATTTTAATTTTAGTCATAGTATTAATATCTCAACAGTGAATGTTACCGTTGATGAAATTTTAAAAATTCTGAGGAAACTGGATGTATCAAAAAGCCCTGGCCCTGACAACTTGCCTCCGTTACTTATCAAAAACTGCTGCGAAGCTTTGGTCTTTCCCCTTTATATTATTTTTAATAAATCCTTAGACTACGGTATTTTTCCGGATTTCTTGAAAACTTCTTATGTAATTCCAGTGCATAAGAGTGGTAACAAAAATGATGTGAACAACTACAGACCCATTGTTATCCAATCTGTTTTAGCAAAGGTACTCGAAAGTTTAGTGACAAATAGACTTACCCCACTTATTGAGAATGTTTTAGATGATGAACAACATGGGTTTAGGAGTGGCAGGTCTACTGTCACTAACCTATTATCTTTTCAGCACTTTGTCACCACCGCAGTACATGATCATCATCAAGTAGACACTATTTACTGTGATTTTACCAAAGCATTTGACAAGGTATGCCATCCCATGCTTCTAGCAAAGCTTAGAGCTTATGGTATTAGTGGGAATTTATTATCTTGGTTCTGCAGTTACTTGTCTAATAGAAAACTAAAGGTGAAAATCAAAGGTATTACTTCTTTTCCCTTTGAAGGCGTATCTGGAGTCCCTCAGGGATCCCATCTGGGACCTATTTTATTCTTGATTTTCATTAATGATATTGGAACCATAATTAAACCAATTAATTATCTTATGTATGCTGACGACATTAAAATATTTCATACTATTGATTCGAATACAGATGCTTCTGCACTGCAAAGATGTTTGACAGATATCTCTGAATGGTGCAAAACAAATGCTATGTTTTTAAATATTAGTAAATGTAATGTTGTCACCTTCTGCAAATCCAAGTCACCTATAATAACTGACTATTCATTATCTGGAAAAAGTCTTGTAAGATTGGACCATAAACTGGATTTGGGTGTTCTCTTTGTTTCCGACTTGTCTTTCAGTAGGCACATAGATACCATAATTACTAAAGCCTATAAAATTCTTGGTTTCATGTATAGAAATTGTAGGGATTTTAACAATATTTTTTGCTATAGACATTTATATATCACCCTAGTTCGACCAGTTCTTGAATATAGTTCAATAGTTTGGTCCCCTTCTTATCATAAGTACGACTTAGGCTTAGAGAGAGTCCAGAATAAATTTCTGAGACTGGTGGCTTTTAAGTTTGGAATTGAGAGAGAAAGTGGAGAATATGAAAAGACATTGAAATTACTAAATATACACACACTCTCTGCTCGTAGGAAGCAAAATGGAGTTCTATTCTTACACTCTCTGTTAAATAATCATATCAAGTCTTCTTATCTTTTATCTCTTATAAATTTTAGGGTTCCAATTGTTCATTCAAGATCCCATCATTTATTTCATATTCCATATGTATGTAATAATTATTTGTATTTTCTGCCTATTTTTAGAATAATGAGAGATTTTAATAGTCATTGTAAATCCGCTGATATATTTTACTTTTCACACAATGTATTCAGAAATTTTATTTTAAAAAATGTTTAATGGTGCAGAATTATTAAGGTGTATTTTTCTTTTATTGTAACATGTAATGTGTTATCTCCAATTTAATTGTAATTTTCATTTGTGTCAATCTTCTTTAATTAAGCTCATATGTTTATTTTCAAACTTTTCAAATGTTACCTTGGTCATTTTCAACATTTGTAATAGGACATCTGTCCGTTAAATAAAGTATTATTATTATTAAAAAAAAAAAAAAAAAATATTGCAGCAGAGCTAGTAAAATATGGGGGAGATATAATGAGTGATGCTATACATAAACTTAAATATAGGAAGCAGAAAAATGCCAGAAGGATAGAGTATGGTAATCCTAAGTCCAATATATAGAAAGGGAAATAAACTGGTTCTCGATAAATATAGATGGAAAATACTGTAAAATATAGTATATGAAATCATCATAAAAGAAAGGCTGAAAGTAGTAACTTGGAGGATAATTGGAGGATCTATGTGTGGGAGTAGATCCAATGGAAGTGCAATAGACCAACTGTTTGTAATCAGACAAATTTGAGATAAATGCTATGATCATAATGTTTAACTGCATATGATACTGTAGATTTTATACAAGAATTTGATTAAATGAACAGGACCAACTCTGAGAAGCAATGGAGGATATGAGAATTCCATCCAAAATAATTATTTTGATTCAAATGACATTGAAGAAGAGCATGGCTAAAGTAAAAATACCTAATCAAATATAAAATGAATTTGAATTCAGCACTGAAATAAAGCAAGGATATTCTAGGACGACACAAATCTGAAGAAAAAATAGATCAAAGAGGAACAATATTTAAGAAATAAAGAGAAAGAAGCAAGCAAAATGGGATTGATAGTTAATACCAGCAAACCTAAATATATGCTTCTGGCAAATCTAGAGTCACCCAGGATTTGGAGATAGAAGACATAAAATTTGAAGGTGTGGAAGAGTTTAAATATCTAGAATATAAAACTTACAAGAAAAGCATAATATGAATAAATGAAAGAATACCAGCATGGAAATAAACTTACTTTGCAAATATGAAGATATTCAAGAGAAATTTAATAAACAGAAACACTGAAATACAAATATATAAATCAATTACCAGACCAGTAGTAACCTATGGAGCATAAAAATGGACACTCTCAATCACACAAGAGTAAGATTTGAAAGCAATTGCAGAGAATATACCAACCTGTTATTGAGAATGGATTATGGCAAACGAGAATTAAAGAGGAGTTAAAGACAATAATTAATTGGGGAATATGTAGTTAAGTTCACAAAATCTTTGAGAATATAATGGTTGGACCAGGTGGAAAGGATACTTGAAACAGCAATGCCGAATATAGTGATAGAAGGGAGACTGTTTGCCACTAGACGGAGAGGAAGGTCCAGATTGAGATGGCTAATTCATAAAGGACATGAAGAAGATGAAAATGAGAAGAAGAGAAGAAGAGGCTTATTGGGGTGGAGGCTCACATAGGGATGTAGCTCCAAAGAGAGAGTTTGTCCATAAATTGAACCTTAAGGACCATTTTTAAGTGATTTCTTATAAGTTTGGAACAAAAAATATTAAATTTTATCACACTTTCTAAGCCTTGTTTAACATTTTGTATCTATATACAGTTTAAAGTAGTCAATATAATATTAGCATTAATATTAGCATAAGTATACCATACAAAAATTTTAAACCAGGAACTAACAGATGAGCCAAGAAAGGCTCATGTGGACCTTGTCCTATTTTCCCTGACTTTTCTTGTAAATATTGATTTCTTCTTTATTTTTCATATTACTTTATTTGCCAATAGATCTTTTCTTTTAACCAATTCTCGTTTTATTTAAGATTCTTTGTACAATAACTATACCTTGTAATGATAATTAAATAATATATTATACCATAAATAACACTTTGAATTTAGTGTTTCTTGTCAAAATAAAATCTACATACATTACAGTCCACTTTCATATTAATGAAAATGAAATGTATTTTAAAATCGTTTTTCAACAATACTGCTTATTGGAAATAATAGTTTACATCAAAGTTTTCTACAATAAAAATTTTATTTCAAAATTTTTTTACAATCAAGAAAATAGCAAGATAACGAATTAAGTAGTCATGATAGTAGTCAAAATAAAACCTAATTTTCATTATAGCAATATTTAATTTAAAAGAACAAAAAGATATATTTAAAAAATCATGTTTTAAATTATATCGCTCAGCAGAGTTAATGTTTTAAATCAAAGCTTCTTAATTAAATATCAAGAAAATAGCCGAAAAACGACTTTCGTAGTGCTGTCAAATTAAAGTCTATTTTCATTATAATCAACTTTTTAAAAAATTTTTAAATATAAAACGGATGTATTTAAAAATCTTATTTTAATTAATAATGCTTTCCAGACGCAATGTTTTAATAAGATCGTGTGGATACATAATCAATAGAATAGCAGTTTGACTCAATCGAAGCCATATTTATTTAAACAACTACTATGCTGAAATTAAAATTAATAGCTTACAATCGTTTCTCTAAATAAAACTATACAACAAGTATGAGTAATTTAAGTTCCGATGTTTCATCAGAAAATACTCTTCGATTCTAAAGAATTACTTTTTTACAGGAGCCGTCATGTGATTAGATAAAATCTACATATAGACATTATATCAGCTAATGCATTACTTCATTTAAGGTCTTTTGTTTTAATAAAATTGCGATTCAATAAAAAGCGAATTACTGGAACGTGAGAACTTCCGTATTTTGCGTTATTTTCCTTAGAAATCAAATCCTGGCATTGGCGTTGCACAGATAAATATATAGCACGGTAGGGAATTAGTTTCCGCGAAGTCTCTCTTCAGATAAACTGAAGCAATAATAATTTTAATAAAACATATGGAAAAAAGGTGAGAACTATGATCAGTCACTTGATAAATTTACGGTAAAAAAGCAATTCGTTTAAAAAATACGGCGTGAAGTACCTCGCATAGAAGCAATTGATAGTATTTACTTACCTCTTTAGATTTCCTCAAATAACGCATTTAATTAACAAATCAAAGCAATCCTTACAAAAATTTATTTTGAGCGAAAAAATTACAACATATCTGATGAGCACTGGTGATGAAACAAAACAATTTGCCGAGTAATTGCTCAACCTCACTATATCCATTTTCGCTCACAAAAGCAACACCTCTTAACACGTATATTCCTTCGCCTAACACTCTCCGCTAACTGAGTGAATTAAGTGTACTTTAAAATTTTAAGACAGAAAATTAATGATATTTTAGAAATAAGCACTGCAGTCACAATTCCACAATATTTTTAGGGCGATTGCGCGACACTCGAACTATTTCCGCAGAACTTCCTAAACCGACTAAAATCCTTGTATGTTCAGGAAGAAAAACTGGTAGTAAGTACAATTTCTTTGTGATAGAGCACGAAACACGTATTTGCACAATGCAAATATAGGTAAGTCCTCTGAAAGTCCATACTTTTTCGATGTGAACAACTCGATTGCACGTGAAGAACTGAGAATGAAGGCCAAAAACATGACAACAAGCAAAGCCTTTCTATATTTCTTGTTTGCGAAATCCACCTTCCACGTCACCGCTTATCCACTACCCATAGAGATAGAATAGCCACCAGAAAAGCAGGCTGAAACATTCGTTCTAATTGCGCGATGGAATATTCTTATCGGTGGTCAAGTCCCTCAAACTAATGAAGGGGAAAGATAGCTCAAACGACTCATCCCTTTTCGAGACAAAACTAATGATATATAATTAAGACGGTCAAATCTCTTTATCGATTGCGCTTCAAATTCATAGGGATATTAATCGATGCAGAAGTCTTTTGGTTTCACCAATTAAATTACACTGATGCGTGATTTGGTTTACACCGTCTTTAGAGTGAAATTATGCTTTTGCGTTTTATGTAGCAATGGGCAGTTACGCATTTAATTTTCTGTCTCAGCAGAGAGTGGATTATCGTGAGTTACGATGGAATAAATATAATATTTGAGCCGCAGAAGTTGCACTGGAGTTCACTTGCACGAAAATTGAATTATTCTTTTGCTCTATGAGTTTAGAAAGATCATAACCAAAATGTTTATTTTCTGGAAATAGAAAAAGGGACATATACTTTCACTTAAAAATATTGAAAATTAAGATTGATGCTTCCTTATGCAATAAAACGCTTTAAATGAAAATACATTTCTTTCAATCAATCCTACACAGAGATGAAAATGAAGATATAATATTGTGGTTGTACAAGAAGTGAAAAATAGTGCCTTGGCTGGGGCTCGAACAGAGATCCTCACTGAGGCAAACGAAACACAAATCGATATTTAGAGTTTTCCCCTCCAGATATAATATTTCCACTTAAATGTGGAACAGAATAGCCGATAATTCAATATTCTTACTAGCAGTATTTGTGAAAGAGTATACTTTTTATACTCGAATATAAGCCGACCTCATTATAAGCCGAGGTACCTAATTTTATTCCAAAAAACTTGGAAAAGTAACCGAGTCGAATAAAAGCCTAGGGTGGGAAATGCAGCAGGTACTTGTACACAATGAAAAGAATTAGCTATGAAATTACAGTAATTGAGGCATCGGTAGTTTAGTAAGAGAGAGATGACAAGGAATTGTTGAATGAGCAAGTGAATAATTTTCCAGCCGATTTACGACAATGACGCTTCTTTGCCACGGGAGAACTGATAAGGGGAGCCCTCCCTCGAGTTTAAGAAGAGGGGCCTTTTACTCAGCATAAACGTGTGCAGAAAAACTCAGCTTTTGCATGAGTATATAATTGAATTCACTGTTAAATTTTTCTACATCTATATATAACCATATAGCATTAAATACTTTTTTGCGCGATGTAAGTTTATCGCTCTTAAGGTATTCGATTCAAAATGAATTTAACACAGCAATGATCTGCTTTGGTGGGGTCACACTTATTGGCGGAAATGTCATTTATTGATATTCAATATTATGTATTTATAAACAACATCATGTATTTGTGTTATTTATTTTATAACATTGGTGTTGTTTTTGTGGACCTGAAAATTATCGTTGTATTATTCCAATGAAATTTGTTTAGAAGTTAATACAATTAAATTTGATTCGTAATGAATCTCCTCAATAACAATACGGCCTCAGTCGATTTTATTTAAAAACTAAATATCTGATATCAAAATCACTGGAAAGACGAAAGAATGTTTGAACGAGAATCCAACTGGTTGGATTTATTTGCGCTGAGGCATGCGTCATGAAAAATAGGTCCAGTCAACTTATGAGAGGCATGCGATATTGCATGCCTCTCCTTCATCATACCGTGCGCTATGATGCATGCCTTTGTTGAATACAAAGTTGTGCAAGTGTGGAAACAGCTTTATGGAATTACTCTTGAGCTCGGAATCAACAATCGCCTTGATCGCCAAGGGAATGAGTTGTTTACTACATGGAAATTTAGACAAAATTTTCGTATATTTTATCAAAATTCTCGCAATTTCGAATCGCAAACGATATTTCTCGACCAAAATAAGAATCTTTATTCTACTTCCCTTCTTTTGATGCTAGTTTCGACTTCCTAAGACTGTTCTCTCTAATTTAGTTTCGCTAAAGAAATTAACCATGCAAAAAAAAAATGAAATTTACGTGTATTTCTTATACAAATTGTTTTACTCGTCTGGGTTTGAGCCGTGGACTTAAGGCAAATTTAAAATACAACTTGATCATCCCCGGGAAGACATTTAATGATGTTAAAAGTTAAAACATTGTACGACATCTAGTTTTCTAGATTATCTGGAACATACATACATACATACAAACAAACATACATTCATTTTTACTTTCTCCCTATAAGTAGTATAGAGAAAATATTGTATTCGCAAAAAAATTCGACCTCCAGATTTCGACGGAAATAGATGTTTTGAGGCCCATAGAGCATGTTTTAGATATTTTCCCGAACATTTCTGTCTGAGTGTGTGTCTGTCTGTGTGTGTGTCTGTCTGTGTGTGTGTCTGTCTGTCTGTAAGTCTGTCTGTCTGTCTGTCTGTGGTTAAAAAGTTTGTGTGCGCTCTATCTTAAAAAGTAATTATCTGATCATTTTCAAAATTTATATGTCTAATTTTCCTAACAATGCCAAAAGTTGATTAGTTTTTGGTGAATATCGCTTAACCGGAAGTTGCGGTTTATCCGAAACAAAATTTTATTTCTTTAATATCTCTGTAAGAAGGCAATATAGGTATATACATTTACACACAAAAAATGTAGATAATGTACTTTACTACAACTTTTGTATAAAACATTTTTTCAGAACACTAATTGTTTAGGAGTTATTCCCAAATAATGGTTAACCGTTAAACTCAGTGCTGTGGTTTCTGAAACCGCGCGTGATTAAAGCAGTATAAATAATAATATATCTTTGCCCAAGGGTTATCATAGAATACACAAATTTTGTGCAAGATATAAAGCATGCCAATATAAAAAAAATTCAACGCAATATTTTTAATACCATTAATATTTAGATTGGAATATCATTTATGCATACTTTTTATAAAGAAGAGTGTTTATTTTACTTTAATGTTTACCTTATAAACTCGCTGATTTAGAGTATTAGGTTATGGAGAGGTTAAATTAAAAAAGATTTCCTTTGAGTGAATAAACGGAAAATATTAATTTCATCGCCTTTTACATACATCTACGAGACCATGATATTACCATTACACAGTGGTATTACAAATAAAATTATAAAATTGAAATTACTATCATAGATAAGTAAGAATGGAGTAACTATAATCCTGGATGCATAATAAACATGTAGCCGCTCTCTTTTCGTTACGGGTCTCGAGGAATGATGGAAGACACCAAAACTACTCGATGTACCGCCCTCTAGCTGGTGGCATCACGTGGTTTAAGGAGGCTTCTGATTAGAATCTACATTAATACCCTACAAGCCTCCTTTCGGCGTGCGGCAGGGGGTGCAAACACCAGTTGAATCTAAACTCCTTTCTTATTCGGTTATGGTTGCGTATCGTTCGTGGAAAGAATGAATTTTTAAAACGATTCGTCCTAGCATCTATTTCTCTTAACTTGATCTAGATCACGAAATGGTGGGCTGACAGGCAATTTGTAACAAAATATAGATTTAATTACGAGGAGGATATGAGAAAAGTCGGATGTAAAGTTCTTTTTCGTAGAATGCAACAAATTGGCGATTAGTAGTGTGCCAAACATTCATGAATATGAAAAATGTAAAAGAACAAAAATTAAAATTTTTACATTTAATTTCAGTCCCTAAGGTTAATTTACTGCCACATTAACTATTTCTTGATCATAATCAGATCCTATAAGAATCACTAGGAGGTAAAGTTTGCTTATTTCTTTCTTCCAATAGATTGATAAAATAATTAAAACGACTATCGCAGTCCAATCCAATCCCATTCAATAGAATTTTCTAAAATTTGAATCTAACTTCGATTCAAATCCTTGAAAACTCTAAGCAAACAAAATAGGTGCCAATGATAGCCAATATTCATTCCATACTTCTGGAAAGGTAAACTATACTTGTGTAAATGTTTTTTTATAATAAAAATTGTAGTCATATATATCATGGTATGGTAAGACAAATTTGTGAATAAGTACTGTAAAACAGAACATAAAAAAATGTGATTGGAAAAAATTTGGTACAGATTACCAATACTTCAAAAAAGGAAGTAAGGAAGGAAGGAAGCATATATTGAAGACATTTACTGAAGGAAGATAATTAGTGTCACTCATATGAATTACATAAAGATGTAGAAGAATGTGATGTGGATAGCAGAGGTACATACAAAAATTGAGTCATATAAGGCGAGGAACACTATTGAAGTCTTAAGAATGTGAAATCTATCTGTAATTATAATATTCTACCAGAAGCCATAAAATAGAATTGAAAAATTACCTGAAGAACTGCTGAAGATAATGACAGTCCCAACATCACTGAAATACAATTTCAAAGAAGTTCATAGAGATGCATAAAAATTAAGAATTTTGGAATTAAGGATTGAGGATTGCTTGAGAAATTATTAGTTTGGATTCAGAAAAGGAAAATTAACATTGAACATGGTCTTGAAATGTAAACAGAAGGGATGCTGAAAGAGAAAAGATGAATATAGAATCATTTCATTGAATAGAAAGGCCTTTTCAATGTAATAATGACATCTTTATTAGACAAATTTTTAGCATAAAAATACCACTCTTACAATCAACCTTTTTTCAAGGAAATAAACCATTCAATAACAAGGATTTGAACCCAGGAACTCCAGTCAACCAACTCTAACCACTACACCACTAAAGCCATCGATTAGGCTCCTGTTGGAATCAATTGAAGAATGAAAAATTCTTCTGTCTTTTGGGGCAGGATTTTAAAAAATTCTATTACTATTACTTCTATTATAGTTCAAATATTTTTTTCATAATTCATGTATTACTTTTACACTTTAGTTCAGATTTAACTGTTTGCATATTT
The DNA here is from genome assembly GCA_947579665.1 of Sympetrum striolatum. NCBI lineage: Eukaryota > Metazoa > Arthropoda > Insecta > Odonata > Libellulidae > Sympetrum > Sympetrum striolatum. The sequence continues at coordinate 114,180,662 of OX388343.1, read as the reverse complement.
AATTTTTCATGATGTTTTACGGTTTTTTACTCTTTTTTTGTTTCTCTCAGCACTATTTGTATTGCTTATTTAAAATGGTGAGCTCTGAGCTGTTAAGTAAATTTATTTTATTATTAAATTGTGCTAAAATTATCTTTTAATTGGCGTTTTGTCAGCAGACTTTAGTTTGGTGGAATGCATCTTTGTGTAAACTTGTAAATAAATCAAATAACTTTTGTCTCCCTAATTTTCATGGCAGTGATAACGTGAACTATGCTGGGCTATGAGTGAGGAAAGGCTTTCATTCTCTTCATTTATTATTGTAAGTAGTACAACGGAGTGCACACTCCTCATCTTGTCATGTCATCCCATTCCCTCATTTAATCATTTTATAGCTGATGGATTGGGATTCCAACCATCCTTTGAGCTGATGACAGAAATTAAAAAAGACTCTTACAAAGGAAAAACTTGGGAACCTTTGGAATTGACTGTGAAGATTAGCAATTAATAAAATAGCAGTAAATAAGTCAGAGAACAATACCAAAATAGGATGGGGTGAGATTTACATGTAACAAGGCTATTGAGTACCTATATAGCCTATTTTATGAATAAATAATTAAAGATTGAATAGCCATTTTACCTTCCTTGGTCCTGTTCCCATTGCATTAGAGAAGTAAAAATGCAATCAGAGAGAGCAGTTAAGTGGAGAGAGAGAAATGAAACTAGGATTGATCTGGATGAAGCAAATGCTGATCCTCTTTTACTTCTAGAAAATACTTATTGACCTAATTTATTGAAGGCTGTAAATATGAATTTCTGGAAACTAAAAAAATCCATATAAGTGCTACTATTCATAATGAAAATTATTATGATCAGACTTTATGGTGATCTTAATTATATTAGTTGCATTCTTTAATATTTTCTCCTCAAGCAAAACTTAAGCATACCTAATGAGGAATATCATTGAGGGAATAATACACGAAGGATACAGAACAAATTTTGGCATGCTATATTGAGTGATATACAACCAAAATTATGGGCAAATGTAGGATCAGACATAATGTAGATGAATTTGAGAAAATTTTCTGCCAAATCTTAGAACACATTCACTAAAAAACTATTAGGCATATGCAATTTACAACAAGCAACCATGGGTATGTTGAAATGTTATTATATTTGGCAGATTCTCGAAATATCTTTCTTATTATGAAAATTATTCAAAATCTTTTAACCACATTCACACAGCAACATGCTCAATAATTGATTTCTCAGAAATCTATCAGACCTCATCTTTAACCCCAATAATTTGCATCTATAAAATCAAAACTGCATTATCATGCAACAGAAACCATCAGTAATAGCAAATTTTATTTCTTTTGTATGTTATTTGTTGACATATTTTCAGAACTCATAAAAACAAAGATACACTTTATAATCGTAAACCTTCAATTAGCCATCTTCTATTTTTGTTATTTATTCTCAATGATAAGTATGTATTCAACTCCTAATTGAAGCATTAAATGTGTAAAAATGAGGCTGTGATTGGAATTTTCCTATCTAATGTTTTGACAGAAAGTCTATCCCCACTGTCTTCAACCATTATGTCTTATAAGAACATTCAGTGGTTTCTTTGAATAACAGAAAAGATATGCTTATCCATGTAACCAAGCTGATCCTTAATCCCTTCTTTGAATTGAAGCTTAGATCTTCTACAGAATTTGTAAAACACTGATTGTGAAAATATATTTTAAAAGAGAAATATTAGTTGAACTACAATTGGATCCATTTTTCTCATGATACTGAAGGATTCCTTTTAGGCTGTAAACTGTGCGTCAGTTCAAGAACTTTTAAAGTGTTATGAATCTTCATGATCAAATATTTTTGTTAAAAATGTTTCAGTAGAGCCCCTATATAAACACTTCTTTCAAGCTAGATAAACATTTATTTAGTAATTCTATCCTCTTTGAGATTGAAAGTTGTACCATAAATTCAAGAACTTTTAAACTTTTGAAATATAAATTAATGGATGAGATTAGGAATCCATAAATCAACACACATTAATATATTTCAAGCAGTGAAAGCCTTTGGGTGTATTATTCTCTCAAATATTTTGATAGAATTGATGAATATAATCTTGGAGAATGCCATTGATGAGTTACGATTTGACAATACTAAAATTAATACTATCTCACCATTTTGCCTCCAAGTTTTGGAAATTTGTTAAAAAATACATCTTTGCATATTCTTTCACTGTGAAGTCAATATTAATGAAATATAATAAGAACATTGAGTAAAACTTGATTAAAAGCTGATTACAGAAAATAACATGAGCAGTCATAAGCAATTAAAACTGGTACTTTACTAAGCTATTAATTTCTTTCTTTGAACCCTAAGACCACTACTATCATCAGTTTGTTATTGAAAATCTGGAGTAGAGCAGTGAAATACCTGATTGAACAATGACATCTCTCATAATTTTCCCAATTTGATGTTAGACAACTATTAAATGTAATAAATAATTGTAAATAAGCAAAACCTTCTGATTAGAAGGTGAGGTGCAATCAGAGTGAGGAATTAAAAGGGTTACAGTATCACTATCTACAATCCTACTTCAGTTTCAAAATTAAATTAAATTGAAGTGAAACTTCACAATAAAAATTTGGATTCGGAATCTATCTAATGTTATAAAGTAGCAAACTCACTTGGGTTTCTTTCCTCTTTCACAAGGGGTTATCCCCCTTTTTATTGAAACCTTCAAAGCATTTAACTCCCATAACCCTGATCTTTTGCCTTATAATTTGCAATCACCATTAAAATGCATGTAGCATTAAATAGTAGCAAAATTTTGGACCAGATAAAATATACAATTGATAATTATTTGTAAATTCATTGGGTTAATAGTTTCCCTGTAAAGATTTGTTAGAAATTTTCCAAGTAACTTAAACATAAGAAACAGAAAATAGAACTGAATTAGAGGATTCTTTAAACAAGCATTAACATTTGAGCAATCCAAAACCATACATGTATCTTTTATTGTAATAATCTTTTAGAGGACATTTTGTGGGTAAATTTCTTATTATATACATATATGCTGCAGTTAGACTACTGTTTGGTGGCAGCCCCTAAACACTCAAGTAAGACGAACTATACAAACACTCCCTAACACTAGAAGTCCCACAATTACCAAAGTTTTAAAACAACATCACCAAAATCACAAACAGAAACTAGAAACTCAACCACAAGTATAGAAATACATGATTAATGTTAATAATGTAATTTTCTTATAAATATACATTTTTTCCGTGGAAAGGGGCTGAAGATTTCCTTCTATAGGCTATTCCAAGCCATTGCCATTCTGTGTATAAACGAACAGCAATAACCAATGTAAGCAGTGAAAACTGATAATCATGCTTATCTACTGAAGATCTATGTAAGGAATCTGTTCAATATAGCCCAAAGAATAAAAAATTTTATAAACTGAAAATGACTATTAAGTGCTGAAGATGTTAATTCAAAATCAGCCAATATTAATGATAGCAAGGTTCTAGGTTTACAACTATAATTTTTCATAATCATTTGTTTTCAACATAAATAACCATTATATACCACTTCATTTCAAGCATTATTTTCTTATTAATCTCCATTTGTGCTTTATTTCCTAAAATCATTCATATAATTATGAATCTTTTAAAGAGGTTCAAAAACAGTAAGCCTTACAAAAGTTCTATAATTTATTACCTTTCACATTTCTCAATATCCCCATGTATCATTTTTTACTTTCTCCATACACAAAGTATAGAGACAGCAATGTTTTCATGAAAAAAATCAACTCCGAGATTTCAATGGAAATACATATTTTGGGGTCTCTAGAACATGTTTTGACCATTTCCGGAATGATGTCTGTGTGTATGTGTGCTTGTGGGCACTCTAACGTAAAAACTATTAGTCATATCTATACCAAACTATAGATACAATATATAGCACTGTGGTGGGTGCTGTCAGAGTTGATTAGTTTTTAAAGTAAATCAATAAACTGGAAGTTGAGCTTTATTCTTCAATACAAATTTCTGTTTTTGCAAAATATCTACATGAATATGATATTTAGGTATATACTATTATATATGAAAGTTTTAGAAAATAAAATTTACTATAACTTTTGTATTTAACATATTTTTGTATCACTGATTGTTTAGGAGTTATTCGTGAAATACTGATAAACCGGAAGTTACTTATTATGTACTTTGTGGGCGCTCTAACATGAAAACTGTATGTCAAATCATTACCAAATTTCATATATAGTACTTAGGTTGATGTCGTTAGAGTTGATTAGTTTTTTTGGTAGATTGGTTAACCAAAAGTTGAGGTTTACTCATCAAAGCTGGTTTCCGGTTTGGCAAAATATCTTCATTAATATGATATTTAGGTATATACTATTATTTATAAAAGTTTTAGAAAATATAATTTACTATTACTTTTGTAAGAAACATATTTTTGTATAACTGATTGGTTAGGAGTTATTCATGAAATACTCATAAACCGGAAGTTGCTGCTTATGTACTTTTTTGTGTGCTCTGGGCGCTGTGTGCGAAAGGTAAATTTCACTGTTTTTCATCGAACATGTCTCGAAAAACATTATTCTATAATATTGTTATATTGTAAATAGTTTTTGTGATGTAAAAGATAATATGATATAAATTAATCACTTATCATCCAAGTTTAGATTGAATATAGAGTTCGAAAATACTGTCATAGATAAATATTTTCATCATATATATGGAGAAAGTCATGTGCTGGCCACATCAGATTTTTTTCAATTCACTTAAAATTAATCTGACAAATAACAATATTTGTATGCCTGCCGAGGACCTACCAATATATTCACATTCTTTATAATTTAATCCTTTCTTCATACATCTCAAGTCCTCCAAAAGTGCTTTGATTGTGAAAAGTATAATAACATAGCAATATAAATTATAATTTTTTATACACCACATTCTGGTAGAAATATTAATGTTCGCTGTATACTAAAGCGATTGGATAAACAAGGATGTCACTTACAATATCATTAATATTTATCTACCTAATTAATTATTTTGTTGTTAATAATGAACTTTGATACCCGAAATAAAATAGATTTCCTTCCTTTTTCATTATTTTACAGACAAGTTTGGTATTTTTTAAGATGAATTTTGCTTTGCTTCAAAAATAAAATAAATATTTTTTTATTCAAAACTATGATAGCAGGTTAGTCATTTTTAAAACTGTTTCTATATAATTATTGCATTCAAGAGTTTTCTCTGTTAGAAATTTTCTCATAGTTATATATAATTTACTAGAAAATATGAAACTTTATAACTAAAACTCTTCATTATAATATTCCAAGGAAATAAAGAAAGACTGAAAACTTCTTTATTTAATAATCTTAACCACTTATTGAACAATTTCTTGCAATAGTTCAACCAGCACTGTTCTAAAAGTGGATTAATATTTCTTCAAATCTAAGATGCACCTTTTTAGTAATTCTCCCCTCAAAACTTGGAGTGCTTCTTAGATTTGCATAAAAGAAGTCATACGCAAACAGCATTATTGGGCTGCATTACTACCAGATGTCATAGCGCTGTGCTGTTATAAGTGTAGGGTTATTAAAAGATTTATCAGAAATGTACCAGACATCTTAGTTATTGATTGCAAAAGGAACTTTAGTAAAAGCACAATGATGGGAAAGTTGGTACATGGTAATATCATTGTATAGGTTGCTTTGAGTCTTTGTTTCAATGCAATGTGAGGTAACCTCCTTCATCATTGTAGAATAATAGCCTTGCATTATTTCAATTAGAATAGAAATCATGATAGCCATCTTACAAAGTTGGCATTTATTGTTTAAGAATGGCAACGGATACATGGTATCCTGTCTTTTTAGGTTGTAAGGTATGAATTACCAAATTACAATTTTAACAATGTTGAGAAAGAAACATTGTGACAGATAAAAATATTTATGTGTGGAATATAAATGTCTTATTCATCGTTCCTGAAAACATTAGTTAATGAAACAATAATTTCCATGGATTAATTAAATTTGTAATCTTTTAAGTTCTTAAAAATTTAGTCTGAGATACATATGATAGGATACTTGATTAATTAAGCATCTTAGATCAAATCTTATTTAACTCATGCAAAACTAGTTAAACTTTTTAAATATGCAGGGGAAAGGAACCAAATTTTTCCCCCATTTAATTTATTGCAATGCAGCCAAGAGATGATTGGTTAAATACTCCCAATTAAAACTTTAGTTTATTTTTTTAACATATTAATTTTCCAAAATTAGTTTCTATCATAAAAAGCAAATCACAACTTTTTGAAGATGTTCCTAAATTGGGCCCCTCCCCCGTATTTTATTGGAAACAACTTATTAAAGTAAATATGGTAATCCTTATTTACTTTAATAAATGTGTGGATAAAAGTGTTTGGGGTAAAGAAAAGAACCTTTTGCATACTTTTTTCAGCCACATCTTCTTTTTCCTTACTGTGTCTATGGCTTTAGCAATATTATCATGATCCCATTTTTTTTCTTTTTGGGGTTAATCTTGCCCATTTCTGATTTGAGACCTGCAACACCAAGTGAAAAATTCTATCTTAATTTAGTTAATGTCCCTTACTTTTTATGCTAAAACACATACATAAAGGGGGGGACCGATTTTGGAACCGTAATGGGGACCCAAATTAAGACACCCAGAGGTATAATATGAATTATATCCTTCATTTAAGTATAGTTTTTAAACATAGCTATATCATAAGAATATCAAAATATTGCTTATTTAATAAGGAATGTTATTATATATAATTTTTACTATTCGACAATACATTACCAGCTTCAAAAGAACTCAAGTAACACAGAGCAAAAAAGTAAACAAAGTGCTTCCCCGAGCATGTTGAATACTGAGTGCAATTAAAGCAGGAAAATAGTGTACTAAACTGTCGAAAGCCTCTAAACTAATGCTTTATAAAGTAGTCTATTATGTAGAGTAAGGAATTATATCCTTACTCTATAATAATAGTCATATAATAGCCATTATATTAGTTGCCTGAATTAGGGACAGGGCCCGAGTTTGGTCACTCTCTTTAATAACTATATGCATTTGGAAGTCAAAGTTAATATTGTCCATCCACCTTAATGCTTAAATTGATCAGATACTGATGAAAAAATCAGGAGCATTGGTGCTAGGATAAGCAAATTCACTTCAGGGGTTAACACTTAGATTCTTCTGCAACAGGAGCAAACACTAACCCTATGCATATTGCAGGAAATCCAAATTATGTAATATGAAAAAGGCAACAATATTTCAGTTAGATATGCATATGAAAACATAGAAGCCAGTGTTTCAACTGAGGGCAGTAGAGTATTTAAAAATTATTATAAAGAAAGTACAAATATTTCTTGTGAGACAACAAAGACTTTTGATTTGTCAAATGTTTGAGGGACATTTAGAAGAATTTAAGGAATTTAAATTTTATACATTTATCTGTATTTTTTTAAAGAAAACTGTAATCTTTTGTAATGACATGAAAGCGTGAACCATGAGTATTTTGCAATCTTGGTGATAGTACTCAAAGATAAACAACAGTACAGGATTCAATTGACGTTTTCATTCATGTAATTCAATTAAAATATGACAACAAATCTATTTGCTTAAAAGAATAGAAGATCTAAAATTGTTGGTACAAGTTTCATAAACTCATAAGGCTGAGTGAAAATGATTACTCATGCTTGATATGGTACCTTCAAAGAATATTTTGATAATTATGTTAAGCTCATTGTTTAATATACTGAATTAATAAATATCATATAACTTATACGTTGGCTGTTTTATGTCAGAAGAAATAATAATGATAGGTTAGTTTACAAAAATGTTCACAATTTGAACAGATATTCTTATGGCAATTTTAATTTGATTGTATATGAATATAAGCAGACTCTTGATTTAAAAATTTATTTTTAAAGGTTGGGGTTAAGATTAGTAAATTTTTTGTTAACGATGATAGAATGGATAATTGTAAGGAGTAGAAGGGGGAAAATTTCCTTGAATTATTGTAATTTAGTCCATTAATTATGCATGTTTCTATATTTTTTGAAAAAATATGAGCAATAATTAATGGGAATGACGATATAGCTACCAGAGCAAGAACATCAGTAGTAAGATGCAATTTATCTCAGCTGAAAGTATGAATGTAATGTTTTCCCTTTCATCCCTTCCGTCGCAGTTCTATTATCACATTCAATGTTTTACTATTTACTTATTATTAAATTAGCTTACTTTCATTTTCTTCTTTTTGTTAGCTGAGCTGAAGTACATAAATTACGTTCAAGAGACACCTCAAGGTCTATTCATACTCAAATTCCAATTACTTTCATTCCTAAGATATTTTCAACAGTGGAATCCACTGATTCGTGCCATTTTTACCTTAGGCTCATTTCACTAGTTCAAGGTCTTGCTTTCGCAAACAATCTCTGACATTGTAAATACAGTATTACCCCGCATTTACGTTCCCGTCTTTTGCGTTTTCCCGTCGTTTACGACACCTTCTGTCGGTCCCCTCGGATTTCCTATGTTCACAATGTATTAAAATCCTCATGTTTACGTTTCTGAAATTTCATCTTTCCCGCCGTTTACGCCACACTACATTGTATTGTGCGGGATGATTTTTACTTCTTCGACGGGAAGCATGATTCGTAACTTTCGAAACATCCCCAAAACTGGCAATTTTTTGTTCGAAATAGTCCTAACATATCAACTCGAAACATTTACGAAATCTCTTTTCATAGCTTCGATACAAAGCTTCTCAATGAGGACTAGACTCCCTCCTTCCTATTTTGGCTGCAAGCGGCCGTGTTTTTAATCTCCGCTGAGAATGAAGATTTAAACGCCTCGTTATCCGAGAATCGGATGTAATTTCGTACGTCAGCTCAAAAATTCAAGTTTGGATAGCATAATTTTAAATAAATTTAGAAGAAATTTTTGTTTAGTACCGTTTATTTAACTCAGAAATAAACTACCATTTCGTCGTGCGTAACTTCTACCCTATTTTTGCCAATTTTATCCCAATTTCGACACTACCCTCCGCATTTGTTAGTATTATCTACTATACTTTTAAAAAATATTTTCGTGACAGATAACTCATAAAGGTAATCAGCCGGGTAGCCATGTGGATGACGCTTGCGACTCATGAGGAAGCGGTCCCAGGTTCGATTCCCGGTGGGAGCACATGCGCGAAATGGTCTAAGCTTCTAAGTGCTTTTAACAATAACTACTCCAACTAATATTCGTGTATCCAGATTCGGCGGTTCTCCGGATTTTGTTACTTATCGGTTTCATAGTCGGGCCGGATTGGAATACGTGTCCAGTGAGTCCTGTGTGAGTGTAGCTTTAGAAAGGAGGGGGGAAAAGTCGGTGAGATGGGAGAGGAATATGAGGGTTTTCTCAGAATCTCAGAATGGGACGAGTTTTCTAGTTTTGCAGTCTGCAGCATTCTCTCGTCTTGCGTCATCGATTCTTTAAGGAGCAAAATCCTTCTAGTTTTACTAGTTGGTGTTTACTTTTCTATTTAGTGATGGAAATAAGAGGGAAAGAAAGACGTTTAAAATTGAAGAAAAAATCCTTATTATAGAAAAGTTCTGTGTTGCTCTTGCACGTGAGTTGCAGATCTCCTTATCCACACTAAATACAATTATCAAAAACAGGGCAAGCATTGCCACCAGTGCTTCATAATGCAGACCAAATTCCAAGAAACGGAAATACGCAACATACTCAAAATACGAAGAATTAGAAGGAGTGGTAGGTGGAAGGATCCTGCATCAGTTAAAGTTTCAGTCCTACAAGCACTCCACTTCATTGCAAAATCCTGGAAGGCCGTGAAGCAGACTACAATCTCTAATTGCTCCTTGAAAGCGGGCTTCTTCAAAAATTGTTGTGAGCCAGGAGAAAAAGAAGAAGACCTGATTCCTGCTGCATGGGAAATGTTGCAGCCAAACTGAAGACTATCTGCAGATGGATCATGCTGTTGTGACTGCAGAGAAGAGAGATGTGGAGGAGTTTGCTGCTGAACAATTAGCCACTGAATTCCCTATCAGTGATGAAGAAATGGATAGTTGTGAAGTGATGCGTACAAGTTTTGAGGCAAGCGCGGCTTTGGAAGTTTTGCGTAGATATTTATCATATATTGAGGATAGTAATTTTGAACATCTTTATGAACTTAAAAGACAAATATAGGACACAAAGAATATGAGATACAAATAGAAATCAATATTGGATTACTTTGCTTGCCAATAAAATCTATATTTTTCATTTGAAGAAACATTATTTCTTGAATCTTGGATTATTCTCAACCCATTTACCAAGAGTGATAACCAAGTGAAAAGAATATTCTATGATATTCTTATCACCCTTTTCCTAGCCAGTGGATGTAGAAATAATTAGGGTATAGTAATATCAGCCTAATTTCACTTACATTGGATATTTATTTAAGGTAAGTATTAGAAATAAGAATGAAGTACACCATAGTATTAATATCGTGCATTTGTGAAACATTAGCTTTTTTTATGAGCATGTTTACCAACTTAAATGGTTTCCCTCGATTTAAACTTTCCCCCCGTTTACACCACATTGCATCTGGTCCTTTGAATAGTGTAAAAGAGGGGTAATACTGTATCTTTACTTTAGTTTGTTTCCTTTACTCTTTCCAGAGTCCATAATAAAACTAGGTCGTGTTATTTGTCTTTAACACCACTCTTCCTAGAAAAAGAAACTGAAGTTATTTTAGTTGATTGGATATAGAAGAATGCAGGGATACATGATGTATTTTTAGATAATCTACTGTCGTCAGTTAAATTGCTGTATGTTATTATTTCGGCATATATATTGTACTTATATTTTTAAAAAATCCGCAAACAAAAGAGGGATGTCTTGGACAAGGAATAGTGGTCCAGTAGATTTCATTTGCCAATGGCATAAATAAAAGTCAAGTCTTGGGAATTGACTTTTATTTATGCCTCCAGACGGTGTAGTCGGCATAAGGTGTTAAGCATACCAGTTTGACATTTTATCTCGCGCCAAGTAGCTAGTGGGATTAATCCTAAATATTCTACCTACCCTAAAATGTGTAGTACTATTTAAAACGTTTTTGGGAGTTATGTGTCTCTCCATATTTAATTTTTGTCGTCTGCCAATTATTCCACAAAAATAAACCAAATAGGAAGGCCATTTATATTTGGAATAAATGCGGAATTTCAGTCTATTCAAATTTAAATTCACTCTTGCTTTCTCTCTCCGATCTTTGCTTCATTTCTGTAGCCACGTAATATAACAAAACCAGTCACCACTAACTTTAAATCACACTGTAAGTGTATGCCAGCTACTAATATTTTATGGAAGAACCTTTCTCAAGGAGCCAAAGAGCCGCCAGTGGCTCGCGGAGCTTGCTTTTCGGCCACTAATCTAGCCATTATAACACTGGGCTTAATTCAGGTACTTATGGTGATAATAATTTCAAATATTAGTAAAGGTTGAACTAACGACTATTATACTTTTTGTTAGAGTTTAGGTGAAGCTGATTAATTAAAGCAAAGCAAAAGTTAAAACCCGTTTTAACTAATGAAAGTTTTTTCATCGGCTCTACGATCTTTCACACGCAGTTTTGCGTCCTTCCCGTCCCTTGTATGCCAATTGGATTATGGCATTATTCTTATTCCAAATATAAAGGTGTCGGTCTCTATCTCACGAATTGCTTTAGAAAATCCTCACGTTATGCTATTACTTGAACGAATATTCGTTTCCAGAATAAAATCGAGGACGATTACATGAGCAAATTAGTTGTCGGATTTAGGTAACTATTACATAAATAGATACAGCCAAATATTGATAATTTACCGAAAAGAAAATAGGAGTTTAAAGAAAAATTCAAATAGTTATTTAATAAATGGACGAATATACGTAATTAATAATATTGTACGTAATCATAACATCATTCTGACTTTGTATGCAATTGTATTGTGGATAATGAATAGCAATGACAAATAGTACTGATGAATGGCAAAAATGAGCTCAGTTCATAAATGTTTTACTCGAGAAGTAATACTTACTTTTAACTCTGAAACTATCCATAAAGGTTTATGTTCGGAGTGGGCTGTTGATATTATGAATTCACATTTAGAATAAATTAATAACATGTTAGCTTGTAAGCACGTTTTAAGGTATGCGTAAGACCTTGCTTATTGCAATAAGTTTGTTGTAAATATTTTGTCGTGTTTAAAGATTGACGTTGAGGTGTGACGAATACCACCAGATATATTTTCATATTGCAGTAAGATTTATAAATGAATAAATATAAGAAAAGCATTGAGTTAAACAAATATATTAGTCATAATACGTATGAGAGAATTAATTCGCAAAAGAAAATATATTATAAAATTAAAGTTTAAGTTCAATGATGGTTTAAAATGGAATGAACATGTAGGAATCGTATTTTTGGAAGGTACTGGCTGAATGGTACAGGTAATGGCTGAACTTAATCAACAAGTATTTATGTTGCACTTAAAAAATGTTAGAGTCAGCTTCCCTCTTTAAAACATGGGAGTGTATTATATGTATTGTATGAAATATAATAACTGAAAATCAATTTTGATTAAGTACCCCTAAAATGGCACGTCATATCAAGATATTACGGGCACAAAGGCATATCGCAAACGGAAAGGGAAAGGAAATTTAATGATCAATGGGGGATACTTAAGAAAAGATTAGCTGTTTTCCTTAAGGTGAGGTGTAGGATGAATAAGGGCATGCACACACCGGCGCGGGACGCGAAGCGGGAGAGAAATTCGCGCGGGATTTTGTTTGCATGGCGGAATACCGAAGCGCGCACACCGGTGTAAATCGCGCACGGCGGAACGCGGGACTGCAGAGAATTTTCTCGGTTCGCTGCATGCACGAAATCCCGCGACTCTGGTACAGAATATAAAAACGATGAGAAATGTCGACCACGAGATAGCCCATATAAGTATTTAAGCAGTATTTTACGGTATTTAGCCTGGACAATCCTTGTTCTAAAAACAAGCAGTAAAAAAGTCGAGATATGGAATAAAATTGTAGCGGAATATGGATCATCTTGTGATTATTTCACATCATTCCTAATAATAATACCCTAGATAATTTTTCTGAGTCACACGAAAAATAAAATATTTTCTGTGACTTATATTTTGATGATTTTCGATCAGTTGGAATGAAGGCTGACGTTTGTAGAAGAAGATAAGAAGATTTTTGTGAAGAAGGGATTCCTTGTCTGCTGATTTGCTGTCAGCGAGGACTAAGTTTCGAGACAAAATATTAATTGATGTATCCGATTACCAAGGTTTCTGAATGTAGAGAATAAAAGCATCCACATTATTGGAATTTATTCACGACCAGTTTCGGCGCAAAAGCCATCATCTGGTGAGGGAGTAAGGGAGGTAGCAGCAATATATATCGTCAGAGGAACTTCGAGGGGAGGGTAAGGACAGGAGAAGGATTTGGAAATGTATATTCATTTCTTAGATATTCTGCAGAAGTTATTTCTATTATTTCTAGTGCGTCCAGCTTTCTCCCCTTTGGTTCTCGGTGGAGGATTTTCGGCGAAAATGAACTGCTGTGTCCACTCTCCATCAGGTGGGCTGCAAAGGGTGAGGTTGCTGGGTTCTTTAGTCGGTAGCTCCGTATGTGTTCCTGGGCCCTTGGCTTTACAAATCTCCCGCTCTGACCTCTGTAACGTAGCGGACAATTGTCACACTGAAACTCATAGACCACCGATAGTGCAGAGGGATCCGTTTTATCTTTAACCTTAGATAAGGAGCGATGAAGGTTGGAAGTATTATAGAATGAAGCCATCAGGTTCTATAGGAGAAGGTTGGAGATTTCATAGGGAATGTTTCCCAAAAACGGCAGCTTCACCCATTTTATCTTGGGATCATCATAAGGATAAAGGGTTGGAAAGATGGAGGCAGAGGCAATTTTCCTGGTGTTCTTCCGTAAAAGTTTATCCACAAATTCTGCAGAGTAACCATTGCTCCTGGCTATGGCTTTAATGGTGGACAGTTCATTGGAAATAGCTTCGGGGGAGAGAGGGACATTTAAAAGGCGGTGGATTAGGGAGTGGAAACTGGCGTGTTTATGGGAATAGTGATGGAACGAATCGGATGGGATCACATGGTCAGTATTAGAATCTTTCCTAAATATTTCAAAGGAAGCTTTAACACATATAGATAAATCCAAGAAATTAAGTACACCATTAGCTTCATGTTCATACGTGAAATGTATTTTAGGATTAAGAGGATTGAGGAAACTGAGGGGTTGAGAGATTTGAGGGGCTGTCCCCTCCCACACACAAAACACATCATCTAATTGCGTTTCCAATGAAAATGTTTTTCACAAGTCCATACTCTGAGGAAAACAGTTTCTCCTCAAAATGATTTATAAATATCTCGGCAAGTAAAGGTGAAAGTGGAGATCCTATTGCTAGTCCTTCATTTTGCAAGAAGAATTGATTATTAAACTGGAAATAATTTTGCAATACACACAATTTCACTAAACACATGAATTCCGCAACAGTTTGATTATTAAGACCCCTTCGTTTGAGCAGTGAGCAAAGTATTCTAAGAGTTTCGTCAACCGGAATGGAAGGAAATAAATTGCACACATCGAAGGACACTAAAGTGGCACCTTTATGGAAGTAGAGGGTAGATAAATATCTCGTCTATAGATCTCGATATTCCAAGTGCAGGTTTGAAGTTAATCGCATTACGGATAACAGTATTCAATTTTTCAGCCAGTTTATAGACAGGAGACGACTTGGCAGACAATTCTTGTTTCTGAATAAGTTACTTTATTTTTCTATTCAACAACCCAACCACGATTCTATCAAAATACACGGTCAAACTGCTCACTTTAAAGCAATAAAATAGAAAGAAGGCTTTAATAGAAACTATTCCTCAAGAATAGAAGCCACCTTATCATGGGTTATTGCTAGTCGTTCCTCGGGAGAAAATGGATCATGGATATTGGTGTGCTCCTTCCGAATATCGTTTTGTATTAAATTTAAAATTTCATAAAACTTTCACTTCTGATACGAAAGTAAATGTTAAATCTTTTCTCGTCCTGCCGTAACTTTGGCATGAGAGTGTAAAATTTTCCCTTTGTTTCCTGCTCTTCGTATATTTTATGTACCCATCTTCTTTTTCTGAGGAAATGTTTTAAAATTTATCGAGTTATACATAAGCTTTAACAATTGTGAATTAAATTTTAAAATTAATCAGCAATATATAAACCTATTCACCTTTCTCTGTCATCGTCTTCGGAACGCGCGAAAAAGAAATGATCCTCTTCGTCTGATGATATGTCCAATGCCATTTATAGTACTAAATACTAATATAGATACTAAAATTAAACCGCAAGCGTCCAATAAGAAAAATGGATACAGAAAATACCCACATGCTAAAGCTCCTGCGAATGTTTCGCGTTGGTCTGTATTTACGAAAGATCGCTCTCTTCGCGTTTCCCGAGCGAATTTCACACTTACGTCCCGCACAACTTCAAATTCAACTTTTTCAATTTTTCTGTATCTTACTTAAGAAGAAAAAGTACTTTTGCATATTGGGTCCCACCGGGAATCGAACCCGGGACCGCTTTCACCGAAGGCGAACGCGCTGTCCACATGACTATCCGGGAGCTTACGTCCCGCATTCGCGCCCCGCGCGGGTGTGTGCAGGCCTTAAGGCTAATGGTGGGTGGCGCCTTTAGTGTGAATCTTCCCCACGATTTCACTAATTAAATTACTCTGATGCGTGATACGGTTAAGATCGTCTTTTGAGTGAAATTAGGACACTGCGTTTTATGTAGCAATGGGAAGTTACGCATTTAATTTTCTGACTCCCCAGAGAGTGGATTATCGTGGGTTATGAGGGAATTAGTATAATATTCGAGCCGCAGAAATTGCACTGGAGTTCACTTGCACGAAAATTGAATTATGATTTAGCTCTATGAGTTTAGAAAGTTCATAACCAAAATGTTTATTTTCTGGGAGAAGAATAAGGGACTCACACTCTCAATTAAAAATATTAAAATTAAAGATTGATGCTTCCTTTTACAATAAAAACCGTTCAAGTGAAAATACGTTTCCGTCAATCAATTCTACACAGAGATGAAAATGGAGATATAATATTAAGGTTGTACAAGAAGTGAAGATGGTGACTTGGCTCGAGCAGAGATCTTCACTTTGGCAAACGAAACACAAATCGATGTTTAGAGAATTTCCCTCCAGATGTTATCTTTCCACTTAAATGTGGAACATACATGCTGTTTGGTTTGACAACGTGTGTGCCCAAATTATGCAGGAGAAGAATAAAGTTAGAGAAAGGATGATAAGGAAAGAAACCAGAATGAACACTGAAAGAAATGAGGAAGGAGGCAAATACGTTATGCAAGAAAAAAGGAGAAAATAAAGAACAGCTAGAGAATATAGAAGAATACAGCAAACAGAATGAACGGAGATAGTTCTACGAAGTTTTCGAAAAGGTGAAAAGAGGATACCAACCAAGAATGGAAGGATTTAAAAGTAAGGAGGGAAATTTAGTTCAACAAGAGAATAAAGTTCTGGAAAGATTGGTTGAACATTTCAAAGAACTTCTCTGTTGAGAAGATAATGAGAGAGTAACAACTGAGGAAAATGACAGGCTAAGGAAAGAATCAATAATAGAAACAATCAAATCAAATATATCAAACTTGCTCTGAATTAAACCCACTAGGCTGGAAATTGCACAATGCATTCAAAAGTTAAAAAATAAAAAAGACCCAGGGAAGAAAATATTGCAGCAGAGCTAGTAAAATATGGAGGAGATATAATGAGTGATGCTATACATAAACTTAAATATAGGAAGCAGTAAAATGCCAGAAGGATAGAGCATGGTAATCCTAAGTCCAATATATAGAAAGGGAAATAAACTGGTTCTCGAGAAATATAGATGGAAAATACTGTTAAATATAGCATATGAAATCATCATAAAAGAAAGGCTGAAAGTAGAAACTGAGAGTATAATTGGAGAATCTCAGTGTGGGAGTAAATCCAATGGAAGTGCAATACACCAATTGGTTGTAATCTGACAAATTTTAGATAAATGCTATGATCATAATGTTTAACTGCATATCCTACTGTAGATTTTATACAAGAATTTGATTGTATAAACAGGACCAAACTCTGAGAAGCAATGGAAGACATGGAAATTCCATCCAAAATAATTCTATTGATTCAAATGACATTGAAGAAGAGCATGGCTTAAGTAAACATACATAATCAAATATAAAATGAATTTGAATTCAGCACTGGGATAAAGAAAGAATATTCTAGGATTATACAAATCTGAAGAAAAAATAGATCAAAGAGGAACAATATTAAACAAATAAATAGAAAGAAGCAAGCAAAATGGGATTAATAGTTAATACCAGTAAACCTAAATATATGCTTCTGGCAAATCTAGAGTCACCCAGGGTTTGGAGATAGAAGAGATAAAATTTGATAGTGTGGTAGAGTTTAAATATCTAGAATAAAAAACTTACAAGAAAAGCATAATATGAATAAATGAAAGAATGCAAACAAGGAATAAAACTTACTTTGCAAATATGAAGATATTCAAAAAAAATTTAATAAACAGAAAAACTTAAATACAAATATATAAATCAATTACCAGACCAGTAGTAACCTATGGAGCATAAAAATGGAGACTCTCAATCACACAAGAGTATGGCTCTGGTAAAATTTGAAAGCAGACTATTGCAAACAGACCTGTTATTGGGAATGGATTATGGCAAAGGAGAACCAAAGAGGAGTTAAAGACAGGAATGAATTGGGAAAGATGTAGTTAAGTTCACAAAATCTTTGAGAATATAATGGTTGGACCATGTGGAAAGAATGCTTGAAACAGCAATGCCGAATATAGTGATAGAATGGAGACTGTTTGCCACTAGACGGAGAGGAAGGTCCAGATTGAGATGGCTTATTCATAAAGGACATGAAGAAGATGAAAGTGAGAAGACAGAGAAGTGGAGGCTGATCGGGGTGGAGGCTCACATAGGGATGTAGCTCCAAAGAGAGAGTTTGTCTATAAATTGAACCTTAAGGACCATTTTTAAGTGATTTCTTATAAGTTTGGAACAAAAAATATTAAATTTTATCACACTTTTTAAGCCTTGTTTAACATTTTGTATCTATATACAGTTTAAAGTAGTCAATATAATATTAGCATAAGTATACCATACAAAAATTTTAAACCAGGAACTAACACATGAGCCAAGAAAGGCTCATGTGGACCTTGTCCTGTTTTCCCTGACTTTTCTTGTAAATATTGATTTCTTCTTTATTTTTCATAATACTTTATATGCCAATAGCTCTTTTCTTTTTACCTATTCACGTTTTATTTAAGATTGTTTGTACAATCACTATACCTTGTAATGATAATTAAATCATATATTATAACAAAAATAACACTTTGAATTTAGTGTTTCATGTCAAAATAAAATCTACATACATTATAGTCCACTTTCATATTAATGAAATTGAAATATATTTTAAAATCGTTTTTCAAATAACACTGCTTATCGAAAATAATAGTTTACATCAAAGATTTCTACAATAAAAGTTTATTTGAATTTTTTTTTACAATCAAGAAAATAGCAAGAAAACAAATTACGTAGTCATGATAGTAATCAAAATAAATCCTAATTTTCATTATAACAATATTTAATTTATAAGAACAAAAAGATATATTAAAAAATCGTGTTTTAAATTATATCGCTCAGCAGAGTTAATGTTTTAAATCAAAGCTTCTTAATTAAATATCAAGAAAATAGCCGAAAAACGACTTTCGTAGTGCTGTCAAATTAAAGTCTATTTTCATTGTAATCAACTTTTAAAAAAAATTCTAAATATAAAACGGATGTATTTAAAAATCTTATTTTAATTAATAATGCTTTCCAGACGCAATGTTTTAATTAGATCGTGTGGATACATAATCAAAAGAATAGCAGTTTGACTCAATCGAAGCAACATTTATTTAAACAACTACTATGCTGAAATTAAAATTAATAGCTTACAATCGTTTCTCTAAATAAAACTATACAACAAGTATGAGTAATTTAAGTTCCGATGTTTCATCCGAAAATACTCTTCGATTCTAAAGAATTACTTTTTTACAGGAGCCGTCATGTGAATAGATAAAATCTATATATCGACATTATATCAGCTAATGCATTACTTCATTTAAGGTATTTTGTTTTAATAAAATTGCACTTCAATAAAAAGTGGATTACTGGAACGTGAGAACTTCCGTATTTTGCGTTATTTTCCTTAGAAATCAAATCCTGGCATTGGCGTTGCACAGATAAATATATAGCACGGTAGGGAATTAGTTTCCGCGAAGTCTCTCTTCAGATAAACTGAAGCAATAATAATTTTAATAAAACATATGGAAAAAAGGTGAGAACTATGATCAGTCACTTGATAAATTTACGGTAAAAAAGCAATTCGTTTAAAAAATACGGCGTGAAGTACCTCGCATAGAAGCAATTGATAGTATTTACTTACCTCTTTAGATTTCCTCAAATAACGCATTTAATTAACAAATCAAAGCAATCCTTACAAAAATTTATTTTGAGCGAAAAAATTACAACATATCTGATGAGCACTGGTGATGAAACAAAACAATTTGCCGAGTAATTGCTCAACCTCACTATATCCATTTTCGCTCACAAAAGCAACACCTCTTAACACGTATATTCCTTCGCCTAACACTCTCCGCTAACTGAGTGAATTAAGTGTACTTTAAAATTTTAAGACAGAAAATTAATGATATTTTAGAAATAAGCACTGCAGTCACAATTCCACAATATTTTTAGGGCGATTGCGCGACACTCGAACTATTTCCGCAGAACTTCCTAAACCGACTAAAATCCTTGTATGTTCAGGAAGAAAAACTGGTAGTAAGTACAATTTCTTTGTGATAGAGCACGAAACACGTATTTGCACAATGCAAATATAGGTAAGTCCTCTGAAAGTCCATACTTTTTCGATGTGAACAACTCGATTGCACGTGAAGAACTGAGAATGAAGGCCAAAAACATGACAACAAGCAAAGCCTTTCTATATTTCTTGTTTGCGAAATCCACCTTCCACGTCACCGCTTATCCACTACCCATAGAGATAGAATAGCCACCAGAAAAGCAGGCTGAAACATTCGTTCTAATTGCGCGATGGAATATTCTTATCGGTGGTCAAGTCCCTCAAACTAATGAAGGGGAAAGATAGCTCAAACGACTCATCCCTTTTCGAGACAAAACTAATGATATATAATTAAGACGGTCAAATCTCTATATCGATTGCGCTTCAAATTCATAGGGATATTAATCGATGCAGAAGTCTTTTGGTTTCACCAATTAAATTACACTGATGCGTGATTTGGTTTACACCGTCTTTAGAGTGAAATTATGCTTTTGCGTTTTATGTAGCAATGGGAAGTTACGCATTTAATTTTCTGTCTCAGCAGAGAGTGGATTATCGTGAGTTTTGATGGAATGAATATAATATTTGAGCCGCAGAAGTTGCACTTGAGTTAACTTGCACGAAAATTGAATTATGCTTTTGCTCTATGAGTTTAGAAAGATCATAACCAAAATATTTATTTTCAGGAAGAAGAAAAAGAGACATACTTTCACTTCAAAATATTGAAAATTATGATTGATGCTTCCTTTTGCAATAAAACACTTTAAATGAAAATACATATCTTTCAATCAATCCTACACAGAGATGAGAATGAAGATATAATATTGAGGTTGTACAAGAAGTGAAAAAAAGTGCCATGGCTGGGGCTCGAACAGAGATCCTCACTGAGGCAAACGAAACACAAATCGATATTTAGGCCCGAGTGCACCAATCTCGGTTAAATCCACCGTTAGCTGACCGCGTTCAAATATTAACGGCGGTCAGCTTAAGTTTGGAGTGCACCAACAGTAACCGAGGTTTTCGTAACCGCGGTTAGCTGACGGCCGATTAATGTCCCTGTGAATACGTTGAGTACCGCTTAGTGCTCGCCTAAACGTATATCGCAATTCATTTGTCTTTGTTGTTGATATCTTGGACGACTATTAAATAATGATATAAGTGGACTTAAAAGTGTGTACACTTTGTCAGTGGAACAAATAGTAAAGAATGGCTATAAGAAATGGACGTAAACGATAAAAAAGGCAGAGAACCCCTAATTTTAATGAATATGAAGCTGAACTTCTGATCGATTTGGCTATAAGACGAAAAGACATCATTGAGAACAAGAAGACAGATGGGAAATAATTGAAGGAGAAAGAGTTGGAATGGCAAAAGATTGTCTTAGAATTCAATTCCCTTCCTGGTGATTTAGGGGATATTAAATTAAATAACAATTAAATTTGTTTAAGCGATATTTCTTGTACTTTTATCGTACACAATGAAATACTTATTACCTGTCGCTCTTCATTTCGCATGCTTTTGAATTTTATCAATGTTTATTTATAGTATTAGTCATTATTACAATGTTATTTTAGCAATCTTCTATATTCGCAAGTATTATAAAGAGAATTAAATTCGTAACAGCAATTATAGTGTGCAGTTGAAACACTCTTATAACTTAATTTTCTCACTAATTTTAATCTTATCCAAATAACTTCTTTAGCTTGCTTAAATTTTAAAATAACATGAGTGAATTTATATGGTGTTGTTAAAAGATTACATGACCAATTGAAAACATGCTATGAGAACATGAAAAGAAAGACAAGGAAAGATATAGCAGGTGAGAAGATGGAAATGTATATGACTGGATAAGAGGAGGGCCATCAAATGAAAAAGAATTAGAATGAACGAAAAGGTAGCATTTATTTTGGGTCCTAATGTAAGACCCTTTGATTCGGATGCTTTTTATCGTAGTAATGGTTAGCATAATAATATTTTATACCAGTTACCTAAATAAAATTAGAAAATTAATCAAATCTGTTTACTTATTTAGATCAGTAGCATATAATCATTCTACCACAACATATATCAAATTCATCAGAGGTAGGGTTACAGGTAACATAAGTTTACACCTTGTATAAATCATGAGTATAGTAAACTACTAATATTAAATGCATTTATAGCTTTCAAACATGTCTATAGGATGCGTTGGAGAATTCAGATACAGCACAAAATGAATAAGTATCATTTACTGAGACTCTTATAGTAGAAATTCACGAAGTGGAAGTAGTATATGTATATTGCATGTAAAGTAGTAGTTCGGTGTATTCCGAAAAAATCTCCTATCAGCATGTGAAACGCACCTGTGGCGTAAAATCTCAACGTAGTCAAAATTTAACTTAAGCTTAAGTTTATCCATCGGCGAAAGAGGATTGTTTCTCTGGCTTGGATATTCAAGGTGATGGCGAATATTTTCTAAGAGGGAAAGTTACTTTCCTCAGCCTATATCTTTCGTACAATTTAGTTTCACTTAAATTATCGAAAGGATTCACCCTAGCGTCATGGTTTCTACGCTGTAAATTATTGTGGCTTTCTAAATTACAGGAGTTCATCTTCAAAACTATCAAATCGAAACGCCATAATTGTTTACTACTCTTGTTGCTACACCGATTAAGTAAGTTAACCGGTCGATTTCGGCCGGTTAATTCTTAACCGCGGTAAGCTGCCCGGTTAACGCTAACCGAAGATGGTGAACTTGAAAATGGCCTTAACCGCGGTTAGTTAACAATTTAACCGCGGTTAAGCCTTAACCGAGATTGGTGCACTTGGGCCTTAGAGTTTTCCCCTCCAGATATATTATTTCCACTTAAATGCGGAACAGAATAGCCGATATTTCAATAGTCTTACTAGCAGTATTTGTGAAAGAGTATACTTTTTATACTCGAATACAAGCCGACCTCATTATAAGCCGAGGTACCTAATTTTATTCCAAAAAACTTGGAAAAGTAACCGAGTCGAATAAAAGCCTAGGGTGGGAAATGCAGCAGGTACTTGAACACAATGAAAAGAATTAGCTATGAAATTGCAGTAATTGAGGCATCGGTATTTTAGTAAGAGAGAGTTGACAAGGAATTGTCGAATGAGCAAGTGAATAATTTTCCAGCCGATTTACGACAATGACGCTTCTTTGCCACGGGAGAACTGATAAGGGGAGCCCTCCCTCGAGTTTAAGAAGAGGGGCCTTTTACTCAGCATAAAAAGTGTGCAGAAAAACTCAGCTTTTGCATGAGTATATAATTGAATTCACTGTTAAATTTATCTACATCTATATATAACCATAGGGCATTAAATACTTTTTTGCGCGATGTAAGTTTATCGCTCTTAAGGTATTCGATTCAAAATGAATTTAACACAGCAATGATCTGCTTTGGTGGGGTCACACTTATTGGCGGAAATGTCATTTATTGATATTCAATATTATTTATTTATAAACAACATCATGTATTTGTGTTATTTATTTTATAACATTGGTGTCTTTTTTTGTGGACCTGAAAATTATCGTTGTATTATTCCAATGAAATTTGTGGAGAAGTGAATACAATTTAATTTAATTCGTAATGAATCTCCTCAATAACAATACGTTCTCAGTCGATTTTATTTAAAAACTAAATAACCTGATATCAAAATCACTGGAAAGACGAAAGAATGTTGAACGAAAATCCAACTGGTTGGATTTAATTGCGCTGAGGCATGCGTCATGGAAAAGAGGTCCAGTCAACTTATGAGAGGCATGCGCTATTGCATGCCTCTCCTTCATCTTACCGGGCGCTATGACGCATGCCTTTGTAATACAAAGTTCTGCAAGTGTGGATATAGCTTTAAGGAATTACGCTTGAGCTCGGAATCAACAATCGCCTTGATCGCCAAGGGAATGAGTTGTTTACTACATGGAAATTTAGACAACATTTTCGTATATTTTATCAAAATTCTCGCAATTTCGAATCGCAAACGATATTTCTCGACCGAAATAAGAATCTTTATTCTACTTCACTTCTTTTGATGCTAGTTTCGACTTCCTAAGACTGTTCTTTCTAATTTAGTTTCGCAAAAGAAATTAACCATGCAACAAAAAAAATGAAATTTACGTGTATTTCTTATACAAATTGTTTTACTCGTCTGGTTTCGTATCGTGGACTTTAGGCAAATTGAAAGTACCACTTGATCATCCCCAGGAAGACATTTAATGATGTTAAAAGTTAAAAAATTGTACGACATCTAGTTTTCGAAATTATCTGGAACATACATACATACATACAAACAAACATACATTCATTTTTACTTTCTCCCTATACGTAGTATAGAGAAAGTATTGTATTCGCAAAAAAATTCGACCTCCAGATTTCGACGGAAATATATGTTTTGAGGCCCATATAGCATGTTTAAGCTATTTTCCCGATCATGTCTGTCTGTGTGTGTGTCTGTCTGTCTGTCAGTCTGTCTGTCCTTCTGTCTGTGGTTAAAAAGTTTGTGTGCGCTCTATGTTAAAAAGTACATGTCTGATCATTTTCAAAATTTATATGTAGAATTTTCCTAACAATGCAAAAAGTTGATTAGTTTTTGGTGAATATCGCTTAACCGGAAGTTGCGGTTTATCCGGAACAAAATTTTATTTCTTTAATATCTCCGTAAGAAGGCAATATAGGTATATACATTTACACACAAAAAAAAGTAGATAATGTACCTTACTACAACTTTTGTATAAAACATTTTTTCAGAACACTGATTGTTTAGGAGTTATTCCCAAATAATGGTTAACCGTTAAACTCAGTGCTGTGGTTTCTGAAACAGCGCGTGATTAAAGCAGTATAAATAATAATATATCTTTGCCCAAGGGTTATCATAGAATACACAGTTTTGTGCAAGATATAAAGAATGCCAAAATAAAAAAATTCAACGCAATATTTTTAATACCTTTAATATTTAGATTGGAATATCATTTATGCATACTTTTTATAAAAAAGAGTGTTTATTTTACTTTAATGTTTACCTTATAAACTCGCTGATTTAGAGTATTAGGTTATGGAGAGGTTAAATTAAAAAAAGATTTCCTTTGAGTGAATAAACGGAAAATATTAATTTCATCGCATTTTACATACATCTACGAGACCATGATATTACCATTACACAGTGGTATTACAAATAAAATTATAAAAATGAAATTACTATCATAGATCAGTAAGAATGGAGTAACTATAATCCTGGATGCATAATAAACATGTAGCCGCTCTCTTTTCGATAAGGGTCTCGAGGAATGATGGAAGACACCAAAACTACTCGATGTACCGCCCTCTAGCTGGTGGCATCACGTGGTTTAAGGAGGCTTCTGATTAGAATCTACATTGATACCCTACAAGCCTCCTTTCGGCGTGCGGCAGGGGGTGTAAACACCAGTTGAATCTAAACTCCTTTCTTATTCGGTTATGGTTGCGTATCGTTCGTGGAAAGAATGAATTTTTAAAACGATTCGTCCTAGCATCTATTTCTCTTAACTTGATCTAGATCACGAAATGGTGGGCTGACAGGCAATTTGTAACAAAAGATAGATTTAATTACGAGGAGGATATGAGAAAAGTCGGATGTAAAGTTCTTTTTCGTAGAATGCAAAAAATTGGCGATTAGTAGTGTGCCAAACATCCATGAATATGAAAAATTTAAAAGAAGAAAAATTAAAGTTTTTACATTTTATTTCAGTCCCTAAGGTTAATTTACTGCCACATTAACTATTTCTTGATCATAATCAGATCCTATAAGAATTAATAGGAGGTAAAGTTTGCTTATTTCTTTCTTCCAACAGATTGATAAAATAATTAAAACGACTATCGCAGTCCAATCCAATCCCATTCAATAGAATTTTCGAAAATTTGAATCTAACTTTGATTCAAATCTTTGAAAACTCTAAGCAAACAAAATAGGAGCCAATGATAGCCAATATTCATTCCATACTTCTGGAAAGGTAAACTATACTTGTGTAAATGTTTTTTTATAATAAAAATTGTAGTCATATATATCATGGAATGGTAAGACAAATTTGTGAATAAGTACTGTAAAACAGAACATAAAAAAATGTGATTGGTGAAAAATTAGGTACAGATTACCAATAATTCAAAAAAGGAAGTAAGGAAGGAAGGAAGCATATATTGAAGACATTTACTGAAGGAAGAAAATTAGTGTCACTCATATGAATTGCATAAAGATGTAGAAGAATGTGATGTGGATAGCAGAGGTACATACAAAAATTGAGTCATTTAAGTCGGGGAACACTATTGAAGTCTTAAGAATGTAAAATCTATCTGTAATTATAATATTCTACCAGAAGCCATAAAATAGAATTGAAAAATGACCTGAAGAACTGCTGGAGATAATGACAGTCCCAAAATCACTGAAATACAATATCAAAGAAGTTCATAGAGATGCATAAAAATTAAGAATTTTGGAATTAAGGATTGAGGATTGCTTGAGAAATTATTAGTTTGGATTCAGAAAAGGAAAATTAACATTGAACATGGTCTTGAAATGTAAACAGAAGGGATGCTGAAAGAGAAAAGATGAATATAGAATCATTTCATTGAATAGAAAGGCCTTTTCAATGTAATAATGACATCTTTATTAGACAAATTTTTAGCATAAAAATACCACTCTTACAATCAACCTTTTTTCAAGGAAATAAACCCTTCAATAACAAGGATTTGAACCCAGGAACTCCAGTCAACCAACTCTAACCACTACACCACTAAAGCCATCGATTAGGCTCCTGTTGGAATCAATTGAAGAATGAAAAATTCTTCTGTCTTTTGGGGCAGGATTTTAAAAAATTCTATTACTATTACTTCTATTATAGTTCAAATATTTTTTTCATAATTCATGTATTACTTTTACACTTTACTTCAGATTTAACTGTTTGCATATTTAATTTTTTGTGATGTTTTCTTGTTTTTTTCCTCTTTTTTTGTTTCTCTCAGCACTATTTGTATTGCTTATTTAAAATGGTGAGCTCTGAGCTGTTAAGTAAATTTAATTTATTATTAAATTGTGCTAAAATTATCTTTTAATTGGTGTTTTGTCAGCAGACTTTAGTTTGGTGGAATGCATCTTCGTGTAAACTTGTTAATAAAACAAATAACTTTTGTCTCCCTAATTTTCATGGCAGTGATAACGTGAACTATGCTGGGCTATGAGTGAGGAATGGCTTTCACTCTCTTCATTTATTATTGTAAGTAGTACAACGGAGTGCACACTCCTCATCCTGTCATGTCATCCCATTCCCTCATTTAATCATTTTATAGCTGATGGATTGGGATTCCAACCATCCTTTGAGCTGATGACAGAAATTAAAAAAGACTCTTACAAAGGAAAAACTTGGGACACATTGGAATTAACTGTGAAGATTAGCAATTAATAAAATAGCAGTAAATAAGTCAGAGAACAATAACAAAATAGGATGGGGTGAGATTTACATGTAACAAGGCTATTGAGTACCTGTTTAGCCTATTTTGTGAATAAATAATAAAGATTGAATGGCCATTTTTCCTTCCTTGGTCCTGTTCCCATTGCATTAGAGAAGTAAAAATGCAATCAGAGAGAGCAGTTAAGTGGAGAGAGAGAAATGAAACTAGGATTGATCTGGATGAAGCAAATGCTGATCCTCTTTTACTTCTAGAAATTAATTATTGACCTAATTTATTGAAGGCTGTAAATATGAATTTCTGGAAACTAAAAAAATCCATATAAGTGCTACTATTCATAATGAAAATTTTTATGATCAGACTTTATGGTGATCTTAATTATATTAGTTGCATTCTTTAATATTTTCTCCTCAAGCAAAACTTAAGCATACTTAATGAGGAATATCATTGAGGGAATAATACACGGAGGATACAGAATAAATGTTGGCATGCTATATTGAGTGATATACAACCAAAATTATGGGCAAATGTAGGATCTGACATAATGTAGATGAATTTGAGAAAATTTTCTGCCAAATCTTAGAACACATTCACTAAAAAACTATTAGGCATATGCAATTTACAACAACCAATCATGGGTATGTTGAAATGTTAATATATTTAGCAGATTCTGGAAATATCTTTCTTATTATGAAAATTATTCAAAATCTTTTAACCACATTCACACAGCAACATGCTCAATAATTGATTTCTCAGAAATCTATCAGACCTCATCATTAACCCCAATAATTTGCATCTATAAAATCAAAACTGGATTATCATGCAACAGAAACCATCAATAATAGCAAATTTTATTTCTTTTGTATGTTATTTGTTGACATATTTTCAGAACTCATAAAAACAAAGATACACTTTATAATCGTAAACCTTCAATTAGCCATCTTCTATTTTTGTTATTTATTCTCAATGATAAGTATGTATTCAACTCCTAATTGAAGCATTAAATGTGTAAAAATGAGGCTGTGATTGGAATTTTCCTATCTAATGTTTTGACAGAAAGTCTATCCCCACTGTCTTCAACCATTATGTCTTATAAGAACATTCAGTGGTTTCTTTGAATAACAGAAAAGATATGCTTATCCATGTAACCAAGCTGATCCTTAATCCCTTCTTTGAATTGAAGCTTAGATCTTCTACAGAATTTGTAAAACACTGATTGTGAAAATATATTTTAAAAGAGAAATATTAGTTGAACTACAATTGGATCCATTTTTCTCATGATACTGAAGGATTCCTTTTAGGCTGTAAACTGTGCGTCAGTTCAAGAACTTTTAAAGTGTTATGAATCTTCATGATCAAATATTTTTGTTAAAAATGTTTCAGTAGAGCCCCTATATAAACACTTCTTTCAAGCTAGATAAACATTTATTTAGTAATTCTATCCTCTTTGAGATTGAAAGTTGTACCATAAATTCAAGAACTTTTAAACTTTTGAAATATAAATTAATGGATGAGATTAGGAATCCATAAATCAACACACATTAATATATTTCAAGCAGTGAAAGCCTTTGGGTGTATTATTCTCTCAAATATTTTGATAGAATTGATGAATATAATCTTGGAGAATGCCATTGATGAGTTACGATTTGACAATACTAAAATTAATACTATCTCACCATTTTGCCTCCAAGTTTTGGAAATTTGTTAAAAAATACATCTTTGCATATTCTTTCACTGTGAAGTCAATATTAATGAAATATAATAAGAACATTGAGTAAAACTTGATTAAAAGCTGATTACAGAAAATAACATGAGCAGTCATAAGCAATTAAAACTGGTACTTTACTAAGCTATTAATTTCTTTCTTTGAACCCTAAGACCACTACTATCATCAGTTTGTTATTGAAAATCTGGAGTAGAGCAGTGAAATACCTGATTGAACAATGACATCTCTCATAATTTTCCCAATTTGATGTTAGACAACTATTAAATGTAATAAATAATTGTAAATAAGCAAAACCTTCTGATTAGAAGGTGAGGTGCAATCAGAGTGAGGAATTAAAAGGGTTACAGTATCACTATCTACAATCCTACTTCAGTTTCAAAATTAAATTAAATTGAAGTGAAACTTCACAATAAAAATTTGGATTCGGAATCTATCTAATGTTATAAAGTAGCAAACTCACTTGGGTTTCTTTCCTCTTTCACAAGGGGTTATCCCCCTTTTTATTGAAACCTTCAAAGCATTTAACTCCCATAACCCTGATCTTTTGCCTTATAATTTGCAATCACCATTAAAATGCATGTAGCATTAAATAGTAGCAAAATTTTGGACCAGATAAAATATACAATTGATAATTATTTGTAAATTCATTGGGTTAATAGTTTCCCTGTAAAGATTTGTTAGAAATTTTCCAAGTAACTTAAACATAAGAAACAGAAAATAGAACTGAATTAGAGGATTCTTTAAACAAGCATTAACATTTGAGCAATCCAAAACCATACATGTATCTTTTAATGTAATAATCTTTTAGAGGACATTTTGTGGGTAAATTTCTTATTATATACATATATGCTGCAGTTAGACTACTGTTTGGTGGCAGCCCCTAAACACTCAAGTAAGACGAACTATACAAACACTCCCTAACACTAGAAGTCCCACAATTACCAAAGTTTTAAAACAACATCACCAAAATCACAAACAGAAACTAGAAACTCAACCACAAGTATAGAAATACATGATTAATGTTAATAATGTAATTTTCTTATAAATATACATTTTTTCCGTGGAAAGGGGCTGAAGATTTCCTTCTATAGGCTATTCCAAGCCATTGCCATTCTGTGTATAAACGAACAGCAATAACCAATGTAAGCAGTGAAAACTGATAATCATGCTTATCTACTGAAGATCTATGTAAGGAATCTGTTCAATATAGCCCAAAGAATAAAAAATTTTATAAACTGAAAATGACTATTAAGTGCTGAAGATGTTAATTCAAAATCAGCCAATATTAATGATAGCAAGGTTCTAGGTTTACAACTATAATTTTTCATAATCATTTGTTTTCAACATAAATAACCATTATATACCACTTCATTTCAAGCATTATTTTCTTATTAATCTCCATTTGTCCTTTATTTCCTAAAATCATTCATATAATTATGAATCTTTTAAAGAGGTTCAAAAACAGTAAGCCTTACAAAAGTTCTATAATTTATTACCTTTCACATTTCTCAATATCCCCATGTATCATTTTTTACTTTCTCCATATACAAAATATTGAGACAGTATTGTTTTCATGAAAAAATCGACTTCGAGATTTCAACGGAAATACATATGTTGGGGTCTCTAGAACATGTTTTGACCATTTTCGGAATGATGTCTGTGTGTATGTGTGCTTGTGGGTGCTCTAACGTAAAAACTATTAGTCATATATATACCAAACCATAGATACAATATATAGCACTGTGGTGGGTGCTGTCAGAGTTGATTAGTTTTTGGAGTAAATCGATAAACTGGAAGTTGAGCTTTATTCTTCGAACAAATTTCCGTTTTTGCAAAATATCTTTATGAATATGATATTTAGGTATATACTATTATTTAGAAAATATAATTTACTATATTCTTTTTGTATTTAACATATTTTTGTATCACTGATTGTTTAGGAGTTATTCGTGAAATACCGATAAACCAGAAGTTGCTTATTATATACTTTATTGGCGCTCTTACATAAAAACTATTTGTCAAATCATTACCAAATTTCATATATAGTACTTTGGTTGATGTCGTTAGAGTTGATTAGTTTTTTGGGTAGATTGGTTAACCAAAAGTTGAGGTTTACTCATAGAAGCTCGTTTCCGGTTTGGCAAAATATCTACCGATTTTGGAACCGTAATGGGGGCCCAAATTAAGACACCCAGAGGTATAATATGAATTATATCCTTGATTAAAGTGTATTTTTTAAACATAGCTATATCATAAGAATATCAAAATATTGCTTATTTAATAAGGAATGTTATTATATATAATTAGTACTATTCGACAATACATTACCAGCTTCAAAAGAACTCAAGTAACACAGAGCAAAAACGTAAACAAAGTCCTTCCCCGAGCATTTTGAATACTGAGTGCAGTTAAAGCAGGAGACTAGTGTACTACAGGGCCAAACTGTCAAAAGCCTCTAAACTAATGCTTTATATAGTAGTCTATTATGTAGAGTAAGGAACTATATCCTTACTCTATAATAATAATCATATAATAGCCATTATATTAATAGCCTGAATTAGGGACAGGGCACGAGAGAGAGAAACACGAGAGATCCCAGATAGCTACCAGAGCAAGAACATCAGTAGTAAGATGCAATTTATCTCAGCTGAAAGTATGAAAGTAATGTTTTCCCTTTCATCCCTTCCATCGCAGTTCTATTACCACCTTCAATGTTTTCCTATTTACTTATTGTTAGATTAGCTTACTTTCATTTTCTTCTTTTTGTTAGCTGAGCTGAAGTACATAAATTAAGTCCAAGAGACACCTCAAGGTCTATTCTTACTCAAATTCCAATTACTTCCATTCTTAAGATATTTTCAACAGTAGAATCCACTGATTCGTGCCATTTTTACCTTAGGGTCATTTCACTAGTTCAAGGTCTTGCTTTCGCAAACAATCTCTGACATTATAAATATCTTTACTTTAGTTTGTTTCCTTTACTCTTTCCAGAGTCCATAATAAAACTAGGTTGTGTTGTTTGTCTTTAACACCACTCTTCCTAGCAAAAGAAACTGAACTTATTTTAGTTGATTGGATATAGAAGAATGCAGGGATGTATGATGCAAGGGCGTCGCCAGCCACTGGGCTAGGGGGGGACAAGCTGCCTGTTAAAATGAAAAATGCCTAACTTATAGGGGCTAGTTTATTCATGCCCGCTCCTTACTACAAATATGTCTAATCTTTTAAAAACTAAATGTATTGAAAACTAGAGGAGTTGAACGCTTCTATGGCAAACTCATTAACACTAGGACAACGGCAGTTTCGGCCTACCTAGAAGGACCACCTCCTTTTAAAATTCGTAATTAAATACTTGATAAAATTTCCCAAATACGGTAAATCGTATTTTGTTTAAATTTTAATTAATTAAACAATATGTTGACCGATGTCCTAAATCTGCAGAATTTCATATTCTAGAATATTTTATCCATTCATACTGGACCAATGAAACTCATATTTTCGGAATAAGTGGAAAAAGTCCGAATTGTTGATAAAAGTCAGTCACGTCACGTCAAGATTGTTATGCCATCTGACGGAAACCATATAAAACATCTCGTTCGTGCCTCGGGAAAAACCTCCATCAAATACGATGGCGGAAGAATTTTTCGAATTTCGTCGTGAAAATTTCCAATCTGTTGTTTTCGTCTATGACAAATCGTTCTATAACATTTAAAAATTCATAAAAAAAATTTAGCAGGGTTGCCAACATATTAGTTCAATCATTATAAAATGTTCTTCCAATGTTTTTCTCAGGTAAATCTCAAACTGATATCTCAAGTTTACATTCAATCACCTTTCTTGAACAATTAGAATTAATGTCAAGGGTACTAATTTTATAAATCAGGGCTACCAATCGTAAGAACGGATCTCTAAACAGAGAGTTATGCTTTCGTAGAATAAATTACTAAAGGGATATTTTGAGCACAGATTTGTTTCATGTGATTTGTCGAAACTCTTGGGGATCCCGAATAAGTTTATAAACTATAAATAAGCAGGGTTACTAACATTTTCGGCTGTAAAGTGAAGGCAGCGATCAGACCTTATGGAAAACCTAGCAATTAATCATGCATTAATCGAGAATGGCCTTTTCTTACTCATATCTCATTCTGTGCTTATCCACTCTGGTGCTAGTTTTATTACGTTGATTTTTATTTTAGACTTACCTAAATACTAACATCATTCTTAAAATGTTATTTCCTTCCATCATTCGCTAGTTTACAATAAATCCAAGTCATTATAGTAACACTTCATCATCTTCACAATGTAAGGTTTGAAATCATGATAAAGCTTCGCTATTGTTCTTACAAATTAATATTTATTCCTTATTAAGTAATGGAATAACATTTGTAAGATATATAATAAGAGAGAATATCACTCTATGTATCCAAGAGTACATAATTATTTACCGCAGATTCTGCACATTTCCACTTTTACAGAGCATATTCCACTGTATATTTTCCTACATTTTAGGCACAAATTACTGGATTTGTTATATTATTCAGGTGAGATCTGACACTTTCTTCTTTTCTGCGGTCTTATTGGCGCACTTGCTTCCCCTGATAAAATTCCCGACATTGCAAAGGAACATGAGGGAGGTGGCTCTATTATTATTATTATTAGGGGTCTTTATTAGGCGAGATTGAGGATTGAGACTAAAAAGTCTCCTCTTCCATCTAACCTGTAAAGTAAAGCTCTATCTATAATAAGATTCCAATAATTTCTAATACAAGTCTTTGAATTTACTCCTTCCGGCTGAGTGTACGCCCAGTGGTTTCTTTGAATAGAACCCAGCTATTTATTGAGGCCAGGTCCAATATGTTAAAAAATACATGCATTGGCCATCTCCTTGCAGCCGAATGAGTTAAATATCTGCGGCACATGCAGGGCCGGATTAAGGTTTCTGGGGGCCCGGGGCCAGAGAATGGTGGTGGCCCTTTTTTCAATTGAAAGATAAGAGGATAAAATTTCAAACAATATTTGAAAGTGTGTTTGTAAAAAGGTTATCAATTATAAGAATGAAAAGAATTTTCAATGTTCAAATTTTGTTTATTTAACAGTTTTCATAAAATGGTCTGTTTTTCAAGTAAACATTTTTTTTTAATTCAACGTCTTTTCAACCCACATGAACTTTCCTCGATTTTTTCCTAGCGAATACATCAATGAGATTTTCAAAAGATAAACTTTTTAATATGTTGCTTTCGATACTCAGAATCATCAAACTAGTCAGACGTTCCTGTCCTATGCTCGTCCGTAATCTGTTTTTGATGATTTTCATTTTTGAAAACGATCTTCCTCCACTGCAATTTGTCACCATCATGGTCAAGTAAATGCGAAGTACTATCTCCGCATTAACAAAGGTTGAGCGTAAATCATTCTCTATGATTATGCGGTAGAGAAATGTTTCAATTGATTCTTCTTCAAGCTGTTTATACAACTCTGACAACTTGGTAAGTTGAAGCAATTCGAGAGATAGAGTTGATTCTAATCCTCTGGATAGAGTTCGATGAGATTTGTCGCTGCGGCATCCAACTCTTCAGGTGTTATTGTCGGAAGCTTACTCAAAAAACCAAATCTTTCACAAACAAAGTCATATACATATTTAATAAAAAATATGCGCATTATGTAAACATGTATCCCAGAAAAAGGATAAACGAAAATCATTCCCCAATCATTTCTGTCTACGCTCATAAATTACAAAAACAAGGCAAAATAAATATCATGGCTATCTGTATTCGAACAAAATCCTTTTAACAAGAAAATCATGGCACAAAATTATTTCCACTTTTTCCCTTACAAAATAAACACAACTTAAAACAAATAGTCATAAAATAAATGATTCAGCAATACTAATCTACTGCTACACAAAAAAACAATCCGTTTTTCCTCGTACCTAACCTAAATTGTACAATGGAAAATACTAGAAATCCCAACATTTTCTTGACAAATGTGAAAAAAAATACCAAAAAACAAACGACTTCACCAATTACTCTTATCCATGATAACTGTCACGAGAATGTGAACAAAATTGTCGTGTTTATAAACTCGATGAGGTACAAAACTTGAAGATACATACAATACACGGAACATAAATTTTCGTAGCAGCCATGACAGGGCGCAAGGTTGTCAGTATTAAAATACAGATTGTCGCCAGTCGACTCGCTGGAAATCGCCAAAATCGCCACCTACAACTCAAGTTATCGCCATATTGGCGCCAACAGCTAATCGCGTGAAATTTCCATTTTCAGAGGGAGGAATATTCAAATAAAAACATGGTGTTTGACCGGTTTGGCGCATAGGAAAAATATAGGAATTTTCTAGGACAGACGTATGTGGTCGGAAAAAAATTTCAAAAAAATGTTTTTTTTTATAGAAAATCGCCGAAATTGCTGCAAAAATATAAAAATCGCCAAAAAGTCACCAGTCGCCAAGTCGCTAGGCTCGTAATTTTGGTCGCCAAAAGGTGGACAAAAAATCGTCAGAATGGCGCCAAATCGCACATACTGGCAACCCTGGCAGGACGTGAAAATTTTGCGAGAAATTCTCCCACTCCTCATGTCCCAATCCCCACTCACTACACTATCTCTGGCACCGACTTGTTCTCACCATTGCCCACTCACAGCACACTTCTCTTGCTTTCCCTTTTCTTATACTTTTTCAAAAACATATCGATACTTATACTTATATTTACACCGATTCTAGTATCAAGTCAGCCGCAAATATGAAGAATATAAAGTGGACATGGCTTTTGAATGCTCAAAATTTTGGTACATTAGTTCATTATATTTATCACTTATTGTAACTGGAAAACTTGATTATTAAACAATTCATCGAATTTCATTCTTTATTCAAATTCAGAATTCATTATTTTCGAATTCAGATTTAGTATGACGTGCTTAAACATTGAAAGCTAGTTTTTTGATCCAAGGTACAAAAAATATTGTTTTCGACAGAAACTTTTATCACTGCTGGTGCGGGCCCCCAAGTGGTGGAGGCCCGGGGCCACTGGCCCCCCCCCCTCTTAATCCGGCCATGGGCACATGCTATCCATTATATCTACTCCTACTTTGTTGCAGTTGTAAAACAAAACTGTATCCGGTTTCTTTTTCTGAGTCAGAAATCATCACGTCCTGATTCATTGTACTGATTAAAAGCAAGTTTTTATATTTTTTGCTTGGTAATTTATTAAGCTATGGCCTAGTCCATTTTTATAAACTCTAGTTGAGTATATTTCATCGTTGTGATGAACCGAAGGAGGTAATTCTCTTCTATTTTTTCTTATCGTTCCAACCAGTGAGATTTTGTTTTTTTTTTAGTTTTTCAGCGAGGCTGATTGAATAGAAGTAATTGTTGCAAGTTATGTTGATACCGGAGTTTTTGAACGGCTCTGCCAACCATAGCACAACATATTCTCCAAGAGACTGCCTTGATCACACAATATTTAGACTTCACGTCTGCTAATACACAGTACTTGATCCCAAACTTATCTGGCTTATTCGGCATGTATTGGATGAATGGGCATCGGCACTTCGTAGGATATAATTGTTAATCGGCCGTAACACTCTCGTCATGGTTGTAGCAGGCTCGGGAGTTAGTTATAAATGTATTCCAAGGCTCAGAACCTAAAGAAAATTTTTCTTCTCTCAGAGCTTGACTCCGAGTTTCTCTGTGATCAAACCGTAAATGTTTCATTATGCTTACGAATTGATCCTTATTCTTACTGCTGGAGAATATTTTAGATCTCTATGAGTAGATACAAAAAGTCTATCCTTGTGCGTTTCAAGGTCATTCTACTAAAAACAATGTTTAAAAGCAATACCCGCGCTCCCTCGCGCGACACCGCTTGCCCCGCCGCTTACCCCCGCCCGCTAGTACTTTCCCCGCCGCATTTTTAGAGAGAATTATAAAAATGTTCACACTTCTTTAAAAATTAATTATCAACTGATTAACTGAATGCTAGCATTGCTTATTTAAGAATTACATGTTTCCAAAATATTCTTTTTTATTTCCTTGTAATCTTTAATTTTCCTTCTTATAAAATGTCATCAAAAGTTTTCCATAATTTTATTCCTATCAGCTTGAAAATATTATTTATTAGAGCAAGTAATGCTTACATAGGTTTTAACGGATACTTTTTATTTAGTGGAAAATATTTTCAATACTAGTTTTTGCATCCTCCAACTCACCACTTTCAGATTCACAAAAAATTGTCAATTTATCTACTCTGTTTAAAATATTTTTTTGATTTTTCGCAAGAGTTCGCGGACTTATTGGTATGAATTTTAGAATACTTGAAAGTAATTTTGCATTTTATCAATCAGCAAGGTTATGAAAAACGAGAAAAAATTCTGAATTACTA
Source organism: Sympetrum striolatum (assembly GCA_947579665.1). Classification (NCBI taxonomy): domain Eukaryota; kingdom Metazoa; phylum Arthropoda; class Insecta; order Odonata; family Libellulidae; genus Sympetrum; species Sympetrum striolatum. The sequence continues at coordinate 114,143,053 of OX388343.1, read as the reverse complement.
GAGATAGTACGCTCATTTTATGTTGATAATTTGTGAACAGTTCTTCTGAATTATTTAACTCATTTTTAAAAATTCAAGTAAGTGCAAAGATGATGGATCTCGGGCTCTTATAGATAAACTTATTCACCAGTAAAAATGATTAAATGGAATAAGGGATTCTCTTTTGAAATAATCTTTAAACACGCACGCACTCCTAGAATCCGCTGATTATGCAGTACTTGTAACTTCTGCTGACCAAAAACGATATCAAATGCTCTCCTCGAAACAAAATATCATGAAAATGATGTAAAAGAATACCTTATAATGAGTTGGTGAGAAAATTTACTTAGGGGATGAGTTAGAGTAAGGAAACTAGGGGTAGCGTTTATACTCCTCCTAACGCGTTGAAATTATGCTTGAATAGGAAGAAACGTTTGTAATGAAGCGGTAGTGGGGGTAAATAATTTAAATAGAACTAAATGAGGGGAACTTTCTCATTTACTCCTACGCTTCGCCATTGAAGACTTGGTGTGACTTTGCTTCATTCTTCCGTTTCAAGGTTTTGGAGTTATTCTTCCTGTTTGGAAGTATTTCCTCTAAGAAGAAATACAGTAGAGTATTGACAGTTTAAACAGAAATCTGAGAAAGTATCAGTATATATACTTTTGAGTTATTCCCTAGTATTATTTTTTAACAATTGTTTCAAAACTTTTAGGATGGAGTACAGTCAGTTGAACCCTCAAGTAGGCGGTGACCATTCGATCGTTGAGATTGACAGGGCTATAAAGGGTCGACTGAAAACATACTGGGTGGTGAGTGAAGCGCATAAAGACATTATATAATTTCTAAATTATACTTCCGATCTTTTAATTCCGAGGATAAGGGATGAGCTAATTAATTCTGCCCTTAAAATTAATATTGTGGTTAAGGCAAACCTTGAGAGGGGTGAGGAGACGATAGAACGAGCATTCAAAACGAGAAACGTTAGGGTTTTGCTATCCGATGACGTAGGGGAAATTTTAGAAAGTTTATTTGGAAAATTACTTAAGGAAAAATCCGAGATGCAGGTGAAGGGATCAGGGTGGGCGCCGAGTAAAATCTTGGGTTTAGAACTCCGAATTAATCGTTACATTCCGTTACGCGGATCTACCTTTATTGAGTTACCACCCAAGATCGCAAGCAGAAAATCTGTTGTAAATGTTAGGAATGACGATCAGTTTTGTTTGAAATACGCGGTTTGGGGAAAGAACATACATAAAGACCCTCAACGAGTCTACAAATATAATACGAATGAATTGGACAATGGGTACGATTGAGATTGTATTGAATACCCAGTCAAACTCTCCGATATTCCTAAATTCGAGCGAACAAATAAAATTTCTATTAACGTTTTCGGGCTAGATGAAAAAAATGTCTATCCAATAAAAATTGTAAATACCGAGCTCGCAGATCATCGTGACTTATTATATATAACAAATGACAACATGGCTCATTATTGCTGGATTGAAAACTTTGAGAGTCTAATCCATCTTCAGATAACAAAAATGTCGTAGAATTTACATTTGCAAACGATGCTTCATGCATTATCATGACGAAAAAAATTAGAGACGCATATAGCGAACTGTAATAGTAAAAAAACCCGCTAGAATTGAGCTTCCTATCGAGGGGGATAAGATATTAAAATTTACCAAACTCAGGCATTCATTTCCAGTTCCTTATGTAATATGTATATGCAGACTTTGAATGTATTCTCCAAGGTATCAGCACTTGTGAATCTTTACCTAACGCATCCTACACGCACGCTATTCAGAAACACGAACCATTCAGCTTTTGCTATGTTCTCATAACGCCATATGGATGTGAGACACCACAGCTTTACCGAGGTCCCAATACCGCACAGGTCTTTATGCAGAAAATGAAAGAGGAAGCAGAGAGAGTATTCAAGTTGTATAAAAACGTTGTACCAATGGAATCACTTAGCCCGGAAGAAGAGGCAAATTTTAAGAATGCGTTGTCTTGTCATATTTGTGGTAAAGAGTTGAAGTCAGATGCCGTTAGAGATCACGATCACTTGACAGGTAAGTATCGAGGGACCGCACATTCTTTTTGCAACCTGCAGTACAAAATGCCAAATTTTCTACCTGTGTTTATTCATAACATTAGAACAAGTAGAGACATTTGAATATCTAGGAACAATTTTCTCGTGTGATGGAAGATATGTTGATGAGATTTTACATAGAAGACGAAAGGCAAATGCCATATATTACCAATTTAATAAAACTATATTAGGAAAGAAAGAGATATCCAATAAAACGAAAATGCAACTGTATCAGTCGATATTAGTCCCAACCCTATTATATGGAATAGAAGGTATACCATGGCAGGATAAGCACGCAAAAAGGATCCAGACTTGCGAGATGAAATTTATGAGGAAAACTATAAACAATACTAGAAGAGACAAAATTCTATCTGTGTTTATTCATAATCTTTCATCGTCTGACGGTCATTTCTTGGTTCGGGGGTTAGACTATGATGATAAAAATATGAATGTGATTCCGAACACCGAGGAAAAGTATATTTCATTCGCAAAGTCAATCGAAAATAATTTCACCATTAGATTTCTCGATACATGTCGATTAGTGCCAGCTTCATTAGCTTCACTGGTAACAAATTTAAAAACATTTAAATATACTAGCGAGGTATTCGGTGAGAAAACGAACCTAGTCACACCTAAGGGGGTCTACCCATATGATTACACAAACTCAATCGAGAAACTTGAGGAAACATCACTTCCGGAGAAGGGAAATTTCTACAAAAGATTCCCACACATTTTTTGCATGTTTGTAGTCTTTCTCAGACACATGCTCGTCCGCTAATCTGTTGTAAATCAAATCTGTGTTCGCATATTTTAATATCGTAACAAAGAGCAGCTCAATAAATATGTATGAATGATTTTCTTTTTGAATTTGGTAACCCTGCTTCGTGAAGTTGTTAGGCTGGATGTAGGTTAACAATGGTTTATTAATAACAAAAAGTTATAATATCATTTGTAGGACCCAAGTTTAACACGATTCAAAAGCATAATTTTAAATTATACTTTTACAGGTTGGTGATAGTGATAAGGATAAATTTTACAATAATGCAAATATTACTAATCGTATGTAAAGTCGAAAACTGCTAAACTGGAAGTTTCATAAAAAAATTGAAAAATTATTTATGCGCTATATTTTGACTTTTTTTCGAAAGGAATGAAATTAATTTTCATTATTTTCCTACGGCATTTGAAACATAGAGTGACTTCGTTATTAAAAACCAATATGATAAACCCTTTTTACATACTCCAAAAGTTTGAAACTGTTAGGTTACTTATAAATAGAAAAATATCAAAGGTAATGCAATATTGGAACATAAATGTTTAAACATTTCTTTAATTATTATTAATAGAAAAAGATATTTGGTTTAAAAAGTTAACATTTATTTTTTTAACCTGCCTTCCTAGGTAAAGTAGACTTTTGTTAATATTGTATAAGTATGATACTGAATTATATCTCAACTTATGGTAATGTTACAGTTTACTTAGGGATATTTTTCAGTTAAAAAAAGTTCACATTTTTCTGGAGATGCAGCATTAATGTCAATGTTTAATAACGAAAGAACCAATTTTCCTCCAGAGAAGGCATTAGTGTCGAAGTTTATTATATAGTACATTTAATGTATCGAATGTCAATTCAATTATGGCTATCGATCTCGGTATGGACAATACACGGAGATCGTTAAAATTTGACTTTATTTGAGACTTTAAAATAGAGAAAAAAGATATAAAGATTCCTTTGATAGAAAGAGGAGATATAATAATTCTAATATATTAATAATCGCTTCTTGTCTGGCAATGGCATATGACTTAATGGGAGCATCAGAGACGATAACAGGAATGAGGGATGTCGGTGTGTTCTTTTTTACACACCACTTCCGGATTATAAAGCCGATACATTTAATGTAAAAATGATCATCAAAAAAATGGCGCTTTGCTGGAAAAATTACTCATGTATAAAGGGTAGATTATAATACAATTTGATGTAAATATCATTGCCACAAGTTGCAATGTATTAGAGAAATTAGATGATTAAATACAATGTGACGTCACCATTCTGCTGGTTGCGTACTCAATTTTCGTTTTGCATCGCTGCAAGTGCAATTGAAAAGACTTGGAAGAAATAAATAAATAGGATTATTCTTATTCCAAATATAAAGGTGTAGGTCTCTATCTCACAAATTGCTTTAGAAAATCCTCACGTTATGCTATTACTTGAACGAATATTCGTTTCCAGAATAAAATCGAGGACGATTGCATGAGCAAATTAGTAGTCGGATTTAGTAACTATTACATAAATAGATACAGCCAAATATTGATAGTTTATCGAAAAGAAAATAGGAGTTTAGAGAAAATTTCAAATAGTTATTTAATAAATGGAACGAATATACGTAATTAATAATATTGTACGTAATCATAACATCATTCTGATGTTGTATGCAATTGTATTGTGGATAATGAATAGCAATGACGAATAGTAATGATGAATGGCAAAAATAAGCTCAGTTCATAAATGTTTTACTTGAGAAGAAATACTTATAAAATCGATTGTGGCAGGCTTTACCGTGTGGAAATCCATAACAGAGGATGTTAAGAATAAGGTTTAACAAATACTTTTTTCCACAGATTTATTTGCAAAACGACCGGTTTCGGCACAGATCGGCCATCTTCAGGTAAGGAAGTTACATACAAGAAAGCTTATCACTTTCTTCTTAATGCCTGTACTGGCATCACAAATAAAATCGATTGTGGCAGGCTTTACCGTGTGGAAATCCATAACAGAGGATGTTAAGAATAAGGTTTAACAAATACTTTTTTCCACAGATTTATTTGCAAAACGACCGGTTTCGGCACAGATCGGCCATTTAACTCTGAAACATTCCGTACTGAACTCTGAAACTCTGAACTCTGAAACTTTCCGGCCTTTTAACTCTGAAACTATCCGTAAAGGTTTATGTTCGGAGTGGGCTGTTGATATTATGCACTCACATATAGAATAAATTGATAACATGTTAGCTTGTAAGCAAGTTTTAAGGTATGCGTAAGACCTTGCTTATTGCAATAAGTTTGTTGTAAATATTTTGTTGTGTTTAAAGATTGAGGTTGAGGTGTGACGAATACCACCAGATATTTTTCATATTGCAGTAAGATTTATAAATGAATAAATATAAGAAAAGCATTGAGTTAAACAAATATATAAGTCATAATCCGTATGAGAGAATTAATTCGCAAAAGAAAATATATAATAAAATTAAAGTTTACGTTCAATGATGGTTTAAAATGGAATTAACATGTAGGAATCGTAGTTTTGGAAGGTAATAATGGCCGAACTTAATCAACAAGTATTTATGTTGCACTTAAAAAATGATAGAGTCAGCTTCCCTCTATTCGAACATGGGAGTGTATTATATGTATTGTATGAAATATAATAACTGAAGATCAATTTTGATTAAGTACCCCTAAAAATGGCACGTCTTATCAAGATATTACGGTCACAAAGGCATATCATTAACGCAAAGGGAAAGGAAATTTAATGATCAATGGGGAATACTTAAGAAAAGATTAGCTGTTTTCCTTAAGGTGAGGCGTAGGATGAATAAAGGCCTGAACCATAGAGTAAGGATGGATCCTTACTCTATGGCCTGAACACACCGGCGCGGGACGCGAAGCGGGAGAGAAATTCGCGCGGGATTTTTTTTGCATGGCGGACACGGGACCGCAGAGAATTTTTCTCGGTTCGCTGCATGCACGAAATCCCACGTCCCGCGACTCTGGTACAGAATATAAAAACGTTGAGAAATGTCGACCACGAGGTAGCCCATATAAGTATTTAAGCAGTATTTTACGGTATTTAGCCTGGACAATCCTTGTTCTAAAAACAAGCAGTAAAAAAGTCGAGATATGGAATAAAATTGTAGCGGAATATGGATCATCTTGTTATTATTTCACATCATTCCTAATAATAATATCGTAGATAATTTTTTGAGTCGCACGAAAAATAAAATATTTTCTGAAACTTATTTTTTAATGATTTTCGATCAGTTGGAATGAAGGCTGACGTTTGTAGAAGAAGATAAGAAGAAATTTGTGAAGAAGGGATTCCTTGTCTGCTGATTTGCTGTCAGCGAGGACTAAGTTTCGAGACAAATTATTAATTGATGTATTTTTAAGGTTTCTGAATGTAGAGAATAAAAGCATACACATTATTGGAATTTATTCACGACCAGTTCTGGCGCAAAAGCCATCATCTGGTGAGGGAGTAACGGAGGTAGCAGCAATATATATCGTCAGAGGAACTTTGAGGGGAGGGTAAGGAGAGAAGAAGGATTTGGAAATGTATATTCATTTCTTAGATTTTCTGAAGAAGTTATTTCTATTATTTCTAGTGCGTCCAGCTTTCTCCCCTTTGGTTCTCGGTGGAGGATATTCGGCGAAAAGGAACTGCTGTGTCCACTCTCCAGCTGGTGGGCTGCAAAGGTTGCTGGGTTCTTTAGTCGGAAGCTCCGTATGTGTTCCTGGGCCCTTGTCTTTACAAATCTCCCGCTCTGACCTCTGTATCGAAGCGGACAATTGTCACACTGCAACTCATAGACCCCCGATAGCGCAGAGGGATCCGTTTTATCCTTAACCTTAGATAAGGAGCGATGCAGGTTGGAAGTATTATAAAATGAAGCACTCAAGTTCTTTAGGAGAAGGTTGGAGATTTCATAGGGAATGTTTCCCAAAAACGGCAGCTTCACCCATTTTATCTTGGGATCATCATAAGGATAAAGGAATGGAAAGATGGAGGCAGAGGCAATTTTCCTGGTGTTCCTCCGTAAAAGTTTATCCACAAATTCTGCAGAGTAACCATTGCTCCGGGCTTTGGCTTTAATGGTGGACAGTTCATTGGATATAGCTTCGGGGGAGAGAGGGACATTTAAAAGGCGGTGGATTAGGGAGTGGAAACTGGCGTGTTTATGGGAATAGTGATGGAACGAATCGGATGGGATCGCATGGTCAGTATTAGAATTTTTCCTAGATATTTCAAAGTAAGCTTTAACACATATAGATAAATCCAAGAAATTAAGTACACCATTAGCTTCATGTTCATACGTGAAATGTATTTTAGGATTAAGAGGATTGAGGAAACTGAGGGGTTGAGAGATTTGAGGGGCTGTCCCCTCCCACACACAAAACAAATCATCTAATTGCGTATCCAATGAAAATGTTTTTCACAAGTCCATACTCTGAGGAAAACAGTTTCTCCTCAATATGATTCATAAATATCTCGGCAAGTAAAGGTGAAAGTGGAGATCCTATTGCTAGTCCTTCATTTTGCAAGAAGAATTGATTATTAAACTGGAAATAATTTTGCAAAACACACAATTTCACTAAACACATGAATTCCGCAACAGTTTGATTATTAAGACCCCTTCGTTTGAGCAGTGAGCAAAGTATTCTAAGAGTTTCATCAACCGGAATGGAAGGAAATAAATTGCACACATCGAAGGACACGAAAGTGGCACCTTTATGGAAGTAGAGGGTAGATAAATATCTCGTCTATAGAACTCGATATGACAAGTGCAGGTTTGAAGTTAATCGCATTACGGATAACAGTATTCAATTTTTCAGCCAGTTTAAAGACAGGAGACGACTTGGCAGACAATTCTTGTTACTGAATAAGTTACTTTGTCTCTATTCAACAACCCAACCACGATTCTATCAAAATACACGGTCAAACTGCTCACTTTAAAGCAATAAAATAGAAAGAAGGCTTTAATAGAAACTATTCCTCAAGAATAGCAGCCACCTTATCATGGGTTATTGCTAGTCGTTCCTCGGGAGAAAATGGATCATGGATATTGGTGTGCTCCTTCCGAATATCGTTTTGTATTAAATTTAAAATTTCATAAAAACTTTCACTTCTCATACGAAAGTAAATGTTAAATCTTTCCTCGTCCTGCCGTAACTTTGGCATGAGAGTGTAACATTTTCCCTTTGTTTCCTGCTCTTCGTATATTTTATGTACCCATCTTCTTTTTCTGAGGAAATGTTTTAAAATTTATCGAGTTATACACAAGCTTTAACAATTGTGAATTAAATTTTAAAATTAATCAGTAATATATAAACCTATTCACCTTTCTCTGTCATCGTCTTCTGAACGCGCGAAAAAGAAATGATCCTCTTCGTCTGATGATATGTCCAATGCCATTTATAGTACTAAATACTAATATAGATACTAAAATTAAACCGCAAGCGTCCAATAAGAAAAATGGATACATAAAATACCTACATGCTAAAGCTCCTGCGAATGTTTCGCGTTGGTCTGTTTTTACGAAAGATCGCTCTCTTGGCGTTTCCCGAGCGAATTTCACACTTACGTCCCGCACAACTTCAAATTCAACATTTTCAATTTTTCTGTATCTTACTTAAGAAGAAAAAGTACTTTTGCATATTGGGTCCCACCGGGAATCGAACCCGGGACCGCTTTCAGCGAAGGCGAACGCGCTGTCCACATGACTATCCGGGAACTTACGTCCCGCATTCGCGCCCCGCGCCGGTGCAAGGCTAAGGCCGTTTGCACACGCGCCGGCAAAACCGGTGCCGGCGCCGGACTAGGGACGGACGGAGGCTTATGGTTTTCACACGTACCGACATTCACGGAATCGGAGGCCACTCTGATTTTTGCTGTTGAGCAGGAAACTTGTGCACGGGCGTTGATAATCGTATCTTCGGGCTGCTGTACTTGAGGAAAAAATACAGAATATAGTAAAGAGAGTATTGGGCTCATCCAATTTTATCAGCAAGGTATCTATTATATATAGATGCTTCTCCGGATTCATTCGTATAGATAGATAGATAGATAGGATACTAATTCACAGGCTAAACCACAAACGTCATTGATTTGAAATTTTTACGACGTATTGGCCATAATGTTTCATCGCCAGAAAAAATGCGATTTTGAACCTCAGAGTCATGGGTTCGATTTCAGAAGGCCCCAAAGTCCCGATTTTCCCTATAAAGATATATGGTGGGGATTTTCGAAAACTTTTTTGAGGCACTTCCCGGGAAAGAAGAGAGTTGAAACTCGAGGGATTGCTAGATGCCGTGCATATCCAACGAAAATCAAAAAGACATCTTCGACGATTATCCTTGGTTCGAAGCTAGGTCAGGGCAAATATCTTCCCTTTAAAATGTGTTGTGGCGATTTTTAAGATTTTTTGAATCTCTTTCCGATGACATGGAAACTTGAAACTCGTTACGTGGGTAGAGATCATGAATATATTTCATAATCTAATTTTAGCAATTCGCTGACGGTCCTTGGTTCGATCCCAGAAAGCCATATACATTACCCAATGCATTTCAGATGAGAGTCTTATATCACTACCTTCCCGGTACGACATGTACTTCAAACTTTGCATTAATTAATATCGGTTCCTAACAAGTTATTTTGTCTATTCGCATCTGCCAATAGTTCCTTGGTTCGACGCCAGGCGTCTACAAAAATAAGAATATGCTACGACTTTTAAAATTACTTTAAACTCTTACCGATAACATTGAAACTCAAAACTTGGCATGTGAATAAAGATTATAAATACATTTTATATGCTTGCAGTATGCAAGCAACATTTTACTCGTATAGAATGAAGCTTCTACACCGTGTACAATAAACTCGAAGAGAACGATTCTAAGTTCTTCAATTATTATCGTATGTACGTTTGATTTCCTGGTGGATCGGCTTGGAGACTTCTTTAAATGTCAGGATACAATTATGAGAGCCTCTATACGTCCAAAAGAAATGCTCGCGGTAACAAGGTAGTCGAAATTCGTTGAAATTCCATAATCGCAAAACAATACCATTTATTTTTATAAATTTAATTTTTAATAAGCTAGATAAAATTTCATATTATCGTTCCTGATGTTAATATCTTTTATCATTTGCAAGACGCGCATTCTAAAATCTAATTTGTCCGTTTCCGACATTTTTCTGACTGACGGTAAAATTGATAAGAAAAACGCTTCAGGGTCAGGTTCAGCATTCTTTCGCGATGAGATTTCAAAATTTCCCGATCTGTGTCGTCTTCGATTCGCGCTATTTTTTCCGGTTACATCATTGACTAACTTTTGCTGTAGCACCAACAATTTCATCGATGTTCTCTTTTATTCCTTGGTGTTTTCTACATTCCTGCAGTTGTAGTTCAATGCTCGACTCCATGTCATCTTTTTGAACGATCTTCGTTAAAAATATCAGATTATCATGATAAATGTATTTCTTTGAAGCACCCTGTCCTAGCTTCTTTTTTAAGGACTTCGCAAAGGAGTCCCTAACGTTCTGCCATTTCGTATCAATCTGTAATTCTATAAATAAGAAATACCTAATAGAATATTAAGAATGGAAAAGAATAAGATATTATTAATTTGGGTCCTGAGGGCATAAATATTTTCGCAGAACAAAAGATAGCTATCATGAAGCATTAATTGAAATGTAGGACGATTTTTATACAAATGGCAATTGTTTCTTCATCGCAGATACCTTGCAACCGGAGCAACATTTACCAACCTTCATTACTCGTACAGATTAGGAATAAGTACAGTGCGTCAATCGGTACTTTTATTCCGCAATGCGTTGTGGAACCAACTGAAGGGTGAATACATTTCAGTACCTACAGAGGACAATGACTGGAAATTGCACATAGCTTCAAGAAATCTGCACATTTCCCCCTTTGATTGGGAGCAGTCGAAGGGAAGCATGCGCGGGTGGCAAGTTTCCTCGTAGAGGCTCCATAAATTTGAACTATAAAGGCTATTTTTCCATAGTTCTTACGGCAATTGCAGCTTTAGACTATACGTTCACGTACGTAGATATAGGACCCACGGAAAAGACTGCGACTCATCCGTTTTTCAGGAAACCTCTTTTTATGATTTACCCATTAGAAATCAATTGCGAATTCCTCCACTTTCTCCCTTGATCGAAGCTGGTGAAAATTTGTACTTCTGGAAGACGAAGCGTTTTCTTTGTCGGAAAACGTAATGCATCCCTATGCAGGACACAATCTCACCGAAAAGAAGCGTAACTTCAATTATCGTTTGTGTCGGGCACGAAGATACGTCGAGTGTGCTTTCGGCATTATGTCAAATAAAAGGAGAATATTCCGTAGAGTCCTTAATGTATTGAAACAATTCAATTCAAAAGACATAGTGGACTCATGTGTGATTGTACACAATGTTCTACGAAAGAGGGGTGTTATGCCAGAATAGGAATATACGTGTCAAAGCCTCCTAAATGTAAACAGAGTAACAAATCTGTCTGTGCCAAATGAATCTGCTAATGATTTGAGATATCATCTTTAATTTAATATATTACATAATATTATTATCTCTATTAATAGAGAGAGAGAGCTTTTTCTTGCTTAGCGGAGGTGCTTAGGAAGTTAATAGAGAAATGTTTAATCGTTAATTTATTAATAACAAAACTACTATCGATATTTTGAATTGTTTCATTTATCTTTCCTATGTGTTCCTCCTGACTAAGTCGTCTTAGGAAGAAGGTAGAACAACTGCTCCCATGTAGAAAGATTTTCAACCTCCGAAAACCTCTCAGGTGGTAACAGCATCCTCTTCATAATCACACAGTGGAATGAAGATCTCCACTGCACCGTCAAAACTGATCTACGAAGGAGAAAGAATCGAAACCGACAAGCCCGAGTCGGCGCCGGCCTCCGATCTGCCGAGTTCATCGCCGACCGCACAATCGGCAGCCGGCGGTCGGACCGGCAATCCTGCCGGGCCGGGCTGCGTGTGCAAACCTCCATTTAAATACATTGTAACCGGCGCCAATGCCGGCACCGGCACCGGTTTTGCCGGCACGTGTGCAAACGGCCTAATGGTGGGTGGCGCCTTTAGTGTGTATCTTCCCCACGATTTCACTAATTAAATTACTCTGATGCGTGATACGGTTAAGATCGTCTTTTGAGTGAAATTAGGACACTGCGTTTTATGTAGCAATGGGAAGTTACGCATTTAATTTTCTGACTCCCCAGAGAGTGGGTTATCGTGGGTTATGAGGGAATTAGTATAATATTCGAGCCGCAGAAATTGCACTGGAGTTCACTTGCACGAAAATTGAATTATGATTTTGCTCTATGAGCTTAGAAAGATCATAACCAAAATGTTTATTTTCTGGGAGAAGAAAAAGGGACTCACACTCTCAATTAAAAATATTAAAATTAAAGATTGATGCTTCCTTTTACAATAAAAACTGTTCAAGTGAAAATACGTTTCCGTCAATCAATTCTACACAGAGATGAAAATGGAGATATAATATTAAGGTTGTACAAGAAGTGAAGATGGTGACTTGGCTCGAACAGAGATCTTCACTTTGGCAAACGAAACACAAATCGATTTTTAGAGAATTGCCCTCCAGATGTTATCTTTCCAATTAAATGTGGAAGAGAATAATACATGCTGTTTGGTTGACAACGTGTGTGCCCAAATTATGCAGGAGAAGAATAAAGTTAGAGAAAGGATGATAAGGAAAGAAACCAGAATGAACACTGAAAGAAATGAGGAAGGAGGCAAATACGTTATGCAAGAAAAAAGGAGAAAATAAAGAACAGCTAGAGAATATAGAAGAATACAGCAAACAGAATGAACGGAGATAGTTCTACGAAGTTTTAGAAAAGGTGAAAAGAGGATACCAACCAAGAATGGAAGGATTTAAAAGTAAGGAGGGAAATTTAGTTCAACAAGAGAATAAAGTTCTGGAAAGATTGGTTGTACATTTCAAAGAACTTCTCTGTTGAGAAGATAATGAGAGAGTAACAACTGAGGAAAATGACAGGCTAAGGAAAGAATCAATAATAGAATCAATCAAATCAAATATATCAAACTTGCTCTGAATTAAACCCACTATGCTGGAAATTGCACAATGCATACAAAAGTTAAAAAATAATAAAGACCCAGGGAAGAAAATATTGCAGCAGAGCTAGTAAAATATGGAGGAGATATAATGAGTGATGCTATACATAAACTTAAATATAGGAAGCAGAAAAATACCAGAAGTATAGAGCATGGTAATCCTAAGTCCAATATATAGAAAGGGAAATAAACTGGTTGTCGATAAATATAGATGGAAAATACTGTTAAATATTGTACATGAAATCATCATAAAAGAAAGGCTGAAAGTAGTAACTGAGAGTATAATTGGAGAATCTCAGTGTGGGAGTAGATCCAATGGAAGTGCAATAGACCAACTGTTTGTAATCAGACAAATTTGAGATAAATGCTATGATCATAATGTTTAACTGCATATGCTATTGTAGATTTTATACAAGAATTTGATTGTATAAACAGGACCAAACTCTGAGAAGCAATGGAAGATATGAAAATTCCATCCAAAATAATTCTATTGATTCAAATGACATTGAAGAAGAGCATGGCTAAAGTAAAAGTACCTAATCAAATATAAAATGAATTTGAATTCAGCACTGGGTTAAAGCAAGGATATTCTAGGATTACACAAATCTGAAGAAAAAATAGATCAAAGAGGAACATTATTAGAAAAATAAATAGAAAGAAGCAAGCAAAATGGGATTGATAGTTAATACCAGTAAACCTAAATATATGCTTCTGGCAAATCCAGAGTCACCCAGGATTTGGAGATAGAAGAGATAAAATTTGATAGTGTGGAAGAGTTTAAATATCTAGAATATAAATCTTACAAGAAAAGCATAATATGATTAATGAAAGAATACAAACAAGGAATAAAACTTACTTTGCAAATATGAAGATATTCAAGAGAAATTTAATAAACAGGAACACTTAAATACAAATATATAAATCAATTACTAGACCAGTAGTAACGTATGGAGCATAAAAATGGACACTCTCAATCACACAAGAGTATGGCTCTGGTAAGATTTGAAAGCAATTGCAGAGAATATACCAACCTGTTATTGAGAATGGATTTTGGCAGAGGAGAACCAAAGAGGAGTTAAAGACAGGAATGAATTGGGGAATATGTAGATAAGTTCACAAAATCTTTGAGAATATAATGGTTGGACCATGTGGAAAGAATGCTTGAAACAGCAATGCCGAATATAGTGATAGAATGGAGACTGTTTGCCACTAGACGGAGAGGAAGGTCCAGATTGAGATGGCTTATTCATAAAGGACATGAAGAAGATGAAAGTGAGAAGACAGAGAAGTGGAGGCTGATTGGGGTGGAGGCTCACATAGGGATGTAGCTCCAAAGAGAGAGTTTGTCTATAAATTGAACCTTAAGGACCATTTTTAAGTGATTTCTTATGAGTTTGGAACAAAAAATATTAAATTTTATCACACTTTCTAAGCCTTGTTTAACATTTTGTATCTATATACAGTTTAAAGTAGTCAATATAATATTAGCATAAGTATACCATACAAAAATTTTAAACCAGGAACTAACAGATGAGCCAAGAAAGGCTCATGTGGACCTTGTCCTGTTTTCCCTGACTTTTCTTGTAAATATTGATTTCTTCTTTATTTTTCATAATACTTTATTTGCCAATAGCTCTTTTCTTTTTACCTATTCACGTTCTATTTAAGATTGTTTGTACAATAACTATACCTTGTAATGATAATTAAATCATATATTACAACAAAAATATCACTTTGAATTTAGTGTTTCATGTCAAAATAAAATCTACATACATTATAGTCCACTTTCATATTAATGAAATTGAAATATATCTTAAAATCGTTTTTCAAATAACACTGCTTATCGGAAATAATAGTTTACATCAAAGATTTCTACAATAAAAGTTTATTTGAATTTTTTTTTACAATCAAGAAAATAGCAAGAAAACAAATTACGTAGTCATGATAGTAGTCAAAATAAAACCTAATTTTCATTATAACAATATTTAATTTAAAAGAACAAAAAGATATTTTAAAAAATCGTGTTTTAAATTATATCGCTCAGCAGAGTTAATGTTTTAAATCAAAGCTTCTTAATTAAATATCAAGAAAATAGCCGAAAAACGACTTTCGTAGTGCTGTCAAATTAAAGTCTATTTTCATTATAATCAACTTTTAAAAAAAATTCTAAATATAAAACGGATGTATTTAAAAATCTTATTTTAATTAATAATGCTTTCCAGACGCAATGTTTTAATTAGATCGTGTGGATACATAATCAAAAGAATAGCAGTTTGACTCAATCGAAGCCACATTTATTTAAACAACTACTATGCTGAAATTAAAATTAATAGCTTACAATCGTTTCTCTAAATAAAACTATACAACAAGTATGAGCAATTAAAGTTCGGATGTTTCAGCTGAAAATCCTCTTCGATTCTAAATAATTACTTTTTTATATGAGCCGTATATGTGATTAGATAAAATCTGCATATCGACATTATATCAGCTAATGCATTACTTCATTTAAGGTCTTTTGTTTTAATAACATTGCGATTCAATAAAATGCGAATTACTGAAACTTGAGAACTTCCGTATTTTGAGTTATTATCCTTAGAAATCAAATCCTGGCATTGGCGTTGCACAGATAAATAGTATATAGCACGGTAAGGAATTAGTTTCCGCGAAGTCTCTCTTCAGATAAACTGAAGCAATAATAATCTTAATAAAAAATATAGAAAGAAGGTGAGAACTATGATCAGTCACTTGATAAATTTAGAGTAAAAAAGCAATTCGTTTAAAAAATACGGCATTAAGTACCTCGCATAGAAGCAATTGATAGTATTTTCTTACCTCTTTAGATTTCCTCAAATAACACTTTTAATTAACAAATCAAAGCAATCCTTACAAAAATTTATTTTGAGCGAAAACATTACAACATATCTGATGAGCACTGGTGATGAAACAAAACAATTTGCCGAGTAATTGCTCAACCTCACTGTATCCATTTTCACTCACAAAAGCAACACCTCTTAACACGTATATTCCTTCGCCTAGCACTCTCCGCTAACTGAGTGGATCAAGTGTACTTTCAAATTTTAAGACAGAAAATTAATGATATTTTAGAAATAAGCACTGCAGTCACAATTCCACAATATTTCTTAGGGCGATTGCGCGACACTCGAATTATTTCCGCAGAACTTCCTAAACCGACTAAAATCCTTGTATGTTCAGCAAGAAAAACTGGTAGTAAGTACAATTTCTTTGTGATAGAGCACGAAACACGTATTTGCACAATGCAAATATAGGTAAGTCCTCTGAAAGTCCATACTTTTTCGATGTGAACAACTCGATTGCACGTGAAGAACTGAAAATGAAGGCCAAAACCATGACTACACGCAAAGCATTACTATATTTCTTGTTTGCGAAATCCACCTCCCACGTCACCGCTTATCCACTACCCATAGGGATAGAATAGCCACCAGAAAAGCAGGCTGAAACATTCGTTCTAATTGCGGAATAGAATATTCTTATCGTTGGTCAAGTCCCTCAAACTAGTCAAGGGGAAAGAGAGCTCAAACGACTCATCCCTTTTCGAGACAAAACTAATGATGTATAATTATGATGGTCAAATCTCTATATTGATTGCGCGTCAAATTCATAGAGATATTAATCCTTGCAGAAATCTTTTAGTTTCACCAATTAAATTACACTGATGCGTGATGCGGTTTACACCGTCTTTAGAATGAAATTATGCCTTTGCGTTTTAAGTAGCAATGGGGAGTTTAATTTAATTTTCTGTCTCAGCAGAGAGAGGATTATCCTGAGTTACGATGGAATGACTATAATATTTGAGCCGTAGAAGTTGCACTGGAGTTCACTTGCACGAAAATTGAATTATGCTTTTGCTCTATGAGTTTAGAAAGATCATAACCAAAATGTTTATTTTCTGGAAGAAGAAAAAGGGACATATACTCTCACTTAAAAATATTGAAAATTAAGATTGATGCTTCCTTATGCAATAAAACTCTTTAAATGAAAATACATTTCTTTCAATCAATCCTACCCAGAGATGAAAATGAAGATATAATATTGAGGTTGTACAAGAAGTGAAAAATAGTGCCTTGGCTGAGGCTCGAACCGAGATCCTCACTGAGGCAAACGAAACACAAATCGATATTTAGAGTTTTCCCCTCCAGATATAATATTTCCACTTAAATGCGGAACAGAATAGCCGATATTTCAATAGTCTTACTAGCAGTATTTGCGAAAGAGTATACTTTTTACACTCGAATATAAGCCGACCTCATTATAAGCCGAGGCACCTAATTTTATTCCAAAAAACTTGGAAAATTAACCGAGTCGAATAAAATCCTAGGGTGGGAAATGCAGCAGGTACTTGTACACAATGAAAAGAATTAGCTATGAGATTACAGTAATTGAGACATCGGTAGTTTAGTAAGAGAGAATTGACAAGGAATTGTTGAATGAGCAAGTGAATAATTTTCCAGCCGATTTACGACAATGACGCTTCTTTGCCACGGGAGAACTGATAAGGGGAGCCCTCCCTCGAGTTTAAGAAGAGGGGCCTTTTACTCAGCATAAAAAGTGTGCAGAAAAACTCAGCTTTTGCATGAGTATATAATTGAATTCACTGTTAAATTTATCTACATCTATATGTAACCATAGGGCATTAAATACTTCTTTGCGCGATGTAAGTTTATCGCTCTTAAGGTATTCGATTCAAAATGAATTTAACACAGTAATGATCTGCTTTGGTGCGGTCACACTTAATGGCGGAAATGTCATTTATTGATATTCAATATTATGTATTTATAAACAACATCATGTATTTGTGTTATTTATTTTATAACATTGGTGTTGATTTGTGGACCTGAAAATTATCGTTGTATTATTACAATGAAATTTGTGAAGAAGTTAATACAATTTAATTTCATTCGTAATGAATCTCCTCAATAACAATACGGCCTCAGTCGATTTTATTTAAAAACTAAATATCTGATATCAAAATCACTGGAAAGACGAAAGAATGTTGAACGAGAATCCAACTGGTTGGATTTATTTGCGCTGAGGCATGCGTCATGAAAAATCGGTCCAGTCAACTTATGAGAGGCATGCGCTATTGCATGCCTCTCCTTCATCATACCGTGCGCTATGACGCATGCCTTTGTTGAATACAAAGTTGCGCAAGTGTGGACATAGCTTTATGGAATTACGCTTGAGCTCGGAATCAACAATCGCCTTGATCGCCAAGGGAATGAGTTGTTTACTACATGGAAATTTAGACAAA
This sequence comes from Sympetrum striolatum, assembly GCA_947579665.1. Taxonomy (NCBI): domain Eukaryota; kingdom Metazoa; phylum Arthropoda; class Insecta; order Odonata; family Libellulidae; genus Sympetrum; species Sympetrum striolatum. Next base: position 114,124,793 of record OX388343.1, on the reverse strand, counting down.
ATTTTCGTATATTTTATCAAAATTCTCGCAATTTCGAATCGCAAACGATATTTCTCGACCAAAATAAGAATCTTTATTCTACTACCCATCTTTTGATGCTAGTTTCGACTTCCTAAGACTGTTCTTTCTAATTTAGTTTCGCAAAAGAAATTAACCATGCAACAAAAAAATGAAATTTACGTGTATTTCTTATACAAATTGTTTTACTCGTCTGGGTTCGAACCGTGGACTTTAGGCAAATTTAAAGTACCACTTGATCATCCCCGGGAAGACATTTAATGATGTTAAAAGTTAAAACATTGTACGACATCTAGTTTTCGAGATAATCTGGAACATACATACATACATACAAACAAACATACATCCATTTTTACTTTCTCCCTATACGTAGTATAGAGAAAGTATTGTATTCGCAAAAAAATTCGACCTCCAGATTTCGACGGAAATAGATGTTTTGAGGCCCAAAGAGCATGTTTTAGATATTTTCCCGAACATTTCTGTCTGTGTGTGTGTCTGTCTGTGTGTGTGTCTGTCTGTGTGTGTGTCTGTCTGTGTGTGTGTCTGTCTGTCTGTCTTTGGTTAAAAAGTTTGTGTGCGCTCTATCTTAAAAAGTAATTATCTGATCATTTTCAAAATTTATATTGATACCATGATCATGCATTTGAACGACTTTTGTGATAGCCGTTGAAATTCGAAGTTGGTCTCAGTTATATTCAAAAGAGCAGCCCAATCAGTGATGAATGCAAATCTTCCGTTACTGCTTCATTTTTCCTTCACTTGTTTATAATTTTTTCTTAGAAAAACTTCAGCCGTTCACAAGAAATAATTATTAAAAACATAATTAATTAATATGATTAATTCGTTATTATATACATAATTTCGATCTAAATGGCTTTGAGATATTCATTTAAGCGTTAAGGCTAAATAGCGTTTCCTGTTTGATGAATTTTTCACTAGAGGTCTAAATTTACAGATGAAGAAGCTCCCAGGAGTGTTATAACGACGAAGGTCATCGCTGAGATGAGGATACTTGGAGTGAAATAAGATATTCTGCTTACGTAAGTACATGATGGATTAATATTCAATATTTTATACGTACAAACTACTTCTTCAGTAGGAGGATCAAACTGTGTTACTCCCTGTTACCCTGTTTTCAGAATCAAAATATGGATAATGCTCTTAAATCAATCACAACTGACACAAGTCACGCGCGCAAGTGTTTCAATTGTAGAAAATTAATATTAAGGAAAAAATTTTCGTCTTTACTTTTAATATCACTCTCGCAGTACGAAGTGGCATTCTCTGAAGAATCAATTCCTCCACGCAAGAAATGCGGCTCATCCCGTGTTGTTGGTGGAGATATCTGATAATTGCATATACTGAGGACGGTCTCTGAATATCGAAGTCTTTGAATATCATTAATATTTTAATTCAATCGAAAGAGTTTGTATGAATAAAAGGTGTAGGCGTTTCATTGATAAGAGCTGATGGACTTCGTTAATTTTCGAGTGTTTATTTTCATCAAATGGAAAGATGTTTTGGCCATACTCTGTTAAAAGATATATAAATACCAATGTTTGAAATAGACAGATGAGTTAAGCTTTCAAGTAATTAATTTGTTAATTAGTAAATTTTGATGAAGTGCAATCAACGTTAAGATCTTTACGCTTATGCATCTAAATAAAAAATAAATACTTATTTTGTAGTTATTAAACCATCCAATCCGTACCATTTTCGATTATCGAGATATTTTTCTCGTAGGATATTGTCCGCTTTGAAGCTACTGATATTATTTTCACTCTCTCCCGTCATTAAAAAAAGACTTTCCATTTCATGCCTTGAGAATTTGCTGTGGTTCCGAATATTTTCCCTTTCTGTCATTCAAAGTCACTTTCCCTTCCAACTAGACTCGTTGTGTTTATTGACAGATATTTAGAGGTCACTGATGACATCTGTTAAGGGATTTTGAAAGTGGAGGAGGGAAGGTTTCAAGGGCAACACCTAATTCTGCTCTTACCTTCGCAGAAAATTGAAATGATATTAGTCTGGAATAAATTCGTTCTCTTTTAACGAATGGAATCAGATGTTTAACTCAGTTCCTTGTGAGGAATATATTCCTCATGTGAGAATTGCAAGTCGGAAAAATTGGGAGGCTCCCTGAATTAATGTAATGGTAGCGGGTCCAGGTTAGCCAATTACGGTGATATGGGAGCAGATACGCGTCTGTGAATGCCACCTGGTTAATCCTTTCGTAGGGAAATCGCGCCATGGACTCTACTTTTTACGGTCTATCGATCGAGGGAAGAATACAATGAGTATAATTTGAATTTAATTGTTAACTTTTTTGGGCATGTGTTCATTTTTGGTTGAAAATAGTGTATTTTTGTTAAGTGATATTTTATTTACTCGTTTTTATATTATTTCATCACAAACACGCTTCGATCATATCCCCGCCATGAAAGAGCAAGAGTAGGAGCAGATATGTTGCGAAGAGTTCTTCGGTCAACCGATGGACGCAAGAAGAAGACGGAGAGAAGAATACAACGAGTATATTTTGAATTATATTGTGTAACTTCTGAAACGCATGTATGTTTGATAGTACTAATTTTATGATTAACATTGTGTATTTTTATATTGATATTTTAGTTACTCGTTTTATTTTCTGTCATTGGAAATACGCTCGGAACATAGTTCCGCAATTTATAGCCAAGAGAAGCAGCGGAGATATGCTTAGGAGAGATTTTCGGTCCATCGATGGAGCGAAGAATACGATAAGTATAATTTGAATTAATGATTTAAACTATTGATATGCAAGAAGGATAGATTGTTATAATATTTGGATTAACATAATATATTTTGTAAAGTGATATTTTAATTACAAGTTTAGTGTTTATTTCGTAGAAAAACGCTCGGAATCTGTATCTTACTCAAGAATGCAGAGTAGGATTGCAGGAATGTTGAGAAGAATTTTCCGGTCCATCGATGGAGCGAAGAATACGATGAGTATATTTTTAATTTAATATTTAAACTATTAATTTGGAAGTATGAAAGAAACTCGTTTTACTTTTGAGGCAATAACTCTAACTTCAAAATGTTAAACTCAATATGGGAAGGCGCTACCTCGTGGAAGGCCATTACAATGAATGAAATACCGTTTCGTACACTTCCACAGCAATTTCATTTTGGCAACATGTTTACCTAGTGTTCTAGCATCATCAGACTTGATGATGTTAGGACACTAGCGAATTATGTTGCCGAAATACAATGTCTGTGGAAGTGTACGAAACGGTCTTTCATTCATAATAAAAATGTTAATGTACTGAATCGATGAAAAGAGATCTAGGCCGTTAATAAGCCTTTAATGAGGTTTCAATGACTTAACCATCGATTATGATAACTATCTATAATTAAAATTTCCAGCCTTTAGGTATTTGTAGATATATTCATTAGATATCAACTGCAGTAACAATCATTTTTTATTATCATCAATTACTTTTAATAACTTTAAATCGCATTTTTTATTTAAATGTTGCAGACTACTCATTGGACAAAGTAAAACTAAGGCTCTCTGAAACTTTATATTCACGAGATATCATAGAAACAGATTAATTACAAAAATTCACAGATTATACAAATCTGCGTCGGTCATATATTCATATCTGCTTACGGCATTGTGTCCCTCTGGGGATACCTGTAGCTCTAATTTGACTAGCTACAAGTAACTAATTATTTATTTAATTCCATTTTGTAGAATGATCTTACGAAATTGGTTCAAAACATGTTCCATTACTGAGGATGTTTAGTAATGATTCTTATTTATCAAATCGTATGTAGCAATAGTGAAAGATGGCGATTCTTTAATTTGAGATGAAATCAGATTTTACCTTTTGAGTACCGATACCGATATAACAAATAGATTGCTTTACGGCAACTCTGCTTATGTAAAACCAGATTTAAGTACTGGAATTAACGCGAATATGTTTCAATGTCTAAGTTTTGTTTTTGGTGAATAATACATATTATTTTCTTCGAAGGATGGCGTCAGGTTACTACTTCGGGAGACTTCGTCAGGTCACTTCGCCGCGTGACTACGTCGGAGACTACGTTGGTCAACTACATGCGTAGGAAGACGCCATTGGGGTCAATTTTAGCCGGGAAAGAATGAAATAGACATTTCCTGGAGTAATAAAATCCGTGACTTTGGAAGTAAAGTTAGCCCATGGAGTGCACATCCCAATTATAAAATTTTATTCTTAAATATTAGTTCAATCACCCATTGAACAATTTAGTGGACCTTAATATATTTAGACTATTGAAATCTTCCATGTGGTGATGCATGTTTAAGATCTACGTATTCATTTTTATATCTTTATGTACCTATTCTATGTATAATCTATCTTTAAAGATAATATTGATTTATTTATCTATGTATATTTTATAAATATTTTTTCTACCTGGCCAATTAATCTAATTTTGAACAATTTAAAATATACTACATTCTTTATGTCACAGTTATGTAATGTTTTTTATGTATATAATAATTGAGGAATCATTTATTTACTTATGACATCTCTGTAAACAAAATAGTGATCTCTGCGTAGAAAGCAAGAGACTGCCAGTAGACGTCACCTGCACCGGAAAAATAAATAAATGTTAAGACACGGGACATAGTATTGGGAGGTCGTTCGAGGAGACTACGTTGAGGGCATTCGATTTTAGCAATTAAAAACATATTTTAAATAGGCATATTACTTTTATGTATTTTGATTATCTCGGTATATTTACTGTACTTATACATGTAAAGTATCTGTAAAAGATTTGAGATTTTTCTGGAGCGGAACGTTTGCCTGTTTGCCTCATCTGAGATGAACAAATAAAGGTCGAGTACCAGGGAGAGGAGGGTCCATGGGAGGAGGGTCCCGCGGAGGTGGGTCCCGGGGAGGGGGGTCCAGGGAGGTGGTTCCCGGGGAGGGGGGTCCCGGGGAGGAGGGTCCCGGGGAGGAGGGTCCCGGGAGGTGGTTCCCGGGGAGGGGGGTCCAGGGAGGTGGTTCCCGGGGAGGGGGGTCCCGGGGAGGAGGGTCCCGGGGAGGAGGGTCCAGGGAGGTGGTTCCCGGGGAGGGGGGGTCCCGGGGAGGAGGGTCCCGGGAGGTGGTTCCCGGGGAGGAGGGTCCATGGGAGGGGGGTCCCGGGGAGGGGGGTCCCGGGGAGGAGGGTCCCGGGAGGTGGTTCCCGGGGAGGAGGGTCCAGGGAGGTGGTTCCCGGGGAGGGGGGTCCCGGGGAGGAGGGTCCCGGGAGGTGGTTCCCGGGGAGGAGGGTCCAGAAAGGTGGTTCCCGGGGAGGGGGGTCCCGGGGAGGAGGGTCCCGGGAGGTGGTTCCCGGGGAGGGGGGTCCCGGGGAGGAGGGTCCCGGGGAGGGGGGTCCCGGGGAGGAGGGTCCCGGGAGGTGGTTCCCGGGGAGGAGGGTCCATGGGAGGGGGGTCCCGGGGAGGGGGGTCCCGGGGAGGAGGGTCCCGGGAGGTGGTTCCCGGGGAGGAGGGTCCATGGGAGGGGGGTCCCGGGGAGGGGGGTCCCGGGGAGGAGGGTCCCGGGAGGTGGTTCCCGGGGAGGAGGGTCCATGGGAGGTGGTTCCCGGGGAGGGGGGTCCCGGGGAGGAGGGTCCCGGGGAGGGGGGTCCCGGGGAGGAGGGTCCCGGGAGGTGGTTCCCGGGGAGGAGGGTCCAGGGAGGTGGTTCCCGGGGAGGGGGGTCCCGGGGAGGAGGGTCCCGGGAGGTGGTTCCCGGGGAGGAGGGTCCATGGGAGGGGGGTCCCGGGGAGGGGGGTCCCGGGGAGGAGGGTCCCGGGAGGTGGTTCCCGGGGAGGAGGGTCCATGGGAGGTGGTTCCCGGGGAGGGGGGTCCCGGGGAGGAGGGTCCCGGGAGGTGGTTCCCGGGGAGGAGGGTCCAGGGAGGTGGTTCCCGGGGAGGGGGGTCCCGGGGAGGAGGGTCCCGGGAGGTGGTTCCCGGGGAGGAGGGTCCATGGGAGGGGGGTCCCGGGGAGGGGGGTCCAGGGAGGTGGTTCCCGGGGAGGGGGGTCCCGGGGAGCAGGGTCCCGGGGAGGAGGGTCCAGGGAGGTGGTTCCCGGGGAGGGGGGTCCAGGGAGGTGGTTCCCGGGGAGGGGGGTCCCGGGGAGGAGGGTCCCGGGGAGGAGGGTCCAGGGAGGTGGTTCCCGGGGAGGGGGGTCCCGGGGAGGAGGGTCCCGGGGAGGGGAGTCCCGGGGAGGAGGGTCCCGGGGAGGGGAGTCCCGGGGAGGAGGGTCCATGGGAGGGGGGTCCCGGGGAGGGGGGTCCAGGGAGGTGGTTCCCGGGGAGGGGGGTCCCGGGGAGGGGTGTCCCGGGGAGGAGGGTCCCGGGAGGTGGTTCCCGGGGAGGGGGGTCCAGGGAGGTGGTTCCCGGGGAGGGGGGTCCCGGGGAGGAGGGTCCCGGGGAGGAGGGTCCAGGGAGGTGGTTCCCGGGGAGGGGGGTCCCGGGGAGGAGGGTCCCGGGAGGTGGTTCCCGGGGAGGAGGGTCCCGGGGAGGGGAGTCCCGGGGAGGAGGGTCCATGGGAGGGGGGTCCCGGGGAGGGGGGTCCAGGGAGGTGGTTCCCGGGGAGGGGGGTCCCGGGGAGGAGGGTCCCGGGGAGGAGGGTCCCGGGAGGTGGTTCCCGGGGAGGGGGGTCCAGGGAGGTGGTTCCCGGGGAGGGGGGTCCCGGGGAGGAGGGTCCCGGGGAGGAGGGTCCAGGGAGGTGGTTCCCGGGGAGGGGGGTCCCGGGGAGGAGGGTCCCGGGGAGGGGTGTCCCGGGGAGGAGGGTCCCGGGAGGTGGTTCCCGGGGAGGGGTGTCCCGGGGAGGAGGGTCCCGGGAGGTGGTTCCCGGGGAGGGGGGTCCAGGGAGGTGGTTCCCGGGGAGGGGGGTCCCGGGGAGGAGGGTCCCGGGGAGGAGGGTCCCGGGAGGTGGTTCCCGGGGAGGGGGGTCCAGGGAGGTGGTTCCCGGGGAGGGGGGGTCCCGGGGAGGAGGGTCCCGGGGAGGAGGGTCCAGGGAGGTGGTTCCCGGGGAGGGGGGTCCCGGGGAGGAGGGTCCCGGGGAGGGGTGTCCCGGGGAGGAGGGTCCAGGGAGGTGGTTCCCGGGGAGGGGTGTCCCGGGGAGGAGGGTCCCGGGAGGTGGTTCCCGGGGAGGGGGGTCCAGGGAGGTGGTTCCCGGGGAGGGGGGTCCCGGGGAGGAGGGTCCCGGGAGGTGGTTCCCGGGGAGGAGGGTCCATGGGAGGGGGGTCCCGGGGAGGGGGGTCCAGGGAGGTGGTTCCCGGGGAGGGGGGGTCCCGGGGAGGAGGGTCCCGGGGAGGAGGGTCCAGGGAGGTGGTTCCCGGGGAGGGGGGTCCCGGGGAGGAGGGTCCCGGGGAGGGGAGTCCCGGGGAGGAGGGTCCCGGGGAGGGGAGTCCCGGGGAGGAGGGTCCATGGGAGGGGGGTCCCGGGGAGGGGGGTCCAGGGAGGTGGTTCCCGGGGAGGGGGGTCCCGGGGAGGGGTGTCCCGGGGAGGAGGGTCCCGGGAGGTGGTTCCCGGGGAGGGGGGTCCAGGGAGGTGGTTCCCGGGGAGGGGGGTCCCGGGGAGGAGGGTCCCGGGGAGGAGGGTCCAGGGAGGTGGTTCCCGGGGAGGGGGGTCCCGGGGAGGAGGGTCCCGGGAGGTGGTTCCCGGGGAGGAGGGTCCCGGGGAGGGGAGTCCCGGGGAGGAGGGTACATGGGAGGGGGGTCCCGGGGAGGGGGGTCCAGGGAGGTGGTTCCCGGGGAGGGGGGTCCCGGGGAGGAGGGTCCCGGGGAGGAGGGTCCAGGGAGGTGGTTCCCGGGGAGGGGGGTCCCGGGGAGGAGGGTCCAGGGAGGTGGTTCCCGGGGAGGGGGGTCCCGGGGAGGAGGGTCCATGGGAAGGGGGTCCCGGGGAGGGGGGTCCCGGGGAGGAGGGTCCCGGGAGGTGGTTCCCGGGGAGGAGGGTCCCGGGGAGGTGGGTCCCGGGTAGGGTTTTCCTGGGGAGGGGGCTCCCGGGGAGAAGGGTCCCGGGGAGGGGGGTCATGGGGAGGAGGGTCCCGGGGAGGTGGGTCCCGGGTAGGGTTTTCCTGGGGAGGGGGCTCCCGGGAAAAGGGGTCCCGGGGTGGAAGGTCCCGGGTCAGGAGGGTCCCGGGGAGGGGGGTCACGGGGAGGAGGGTCCCGGTGACGCGGGTCCCGGGGAGGGGGGTCCCGGGGAGGTGGGTCCCGGGTAGGGTTTTCCTGGGGAGGGGGCTCCCGGGAAGGAGGGTCCCGGGGAGGAGGGTCCCGGGTCAGGAGGGTCACGGGGAGGAGGGTCCCGGGTCAGGAGGGTCCCGGGGAGGGGGGTCATGGGGAGGAGGGTCCCGGGGAGGGGGGTCACGGGAAGGAGGGTCCCGGTGACGCGGGTCCCGGGGAGGGGGGTCCCGGGGAGGAGGGTCCCGGTGACGCGGGTCCCGGGGAGGGGGGTCCCGGGGAGGTGGGTCCCGGGTAGGGTTTTCCTGAGGAGGGGGCTCCCGGGAAGGAGGGTCCCGGGGAGGAGGGTCCCGGGTCAGGAGGGGCCCGGGGAGGGGGTTCACGGGGAGGAGGGTCCCGGTGACGCGGGTCCCGGGGAGGGGGGTCCCGGGGAGGTGGGTCCCGGGTAGGGTTTTCCTGGGGAGGGGGCTCCCGGGAAGGAGGGTCCCGGGGTGGAGGGTCCCGGGTCAGGAGGGTCCCGGGGAGGGGGGTCACGGGGAGGAGGGTCCCGGTGACGTGGGTCCCGGGGAGGGGGGGTCCCGGGGAGGTGGGTCCCGGGTAGGGTTTTCCTGGGGAGGGGGCTCCCGGGAAGGAGGGTCCCGGGGAGGAGGGTCCCGGGTCAGGAGGGTCCCGGGGAGGAGGGTCCCGGGTCAGGAGGGTCCCGGGGAGGGGGGTCCCGGGGAGGTGGGTCCCGGGTAGGGTTTTCCTGGGGAGGGGGCTCCCGGGGAGGAGGGTCCCGGGGAGGAGGGTCCCGGGTCAGGAGGGTCCCGGGGAGGAGGGTCCCGGGTCAGGAGGGTCCCGGGGAGGGGGGTCATGGGGAGGAGGGTCCCGGGGAGGGGGGTCACGGGGAGGAGGGTCCCGGTGACGTGGGTCCCGGGGAGGTGGGTCCCGGGGAGGTGGGTCCAGGGTAGGGTTTTCCTGGGGAGGGGGCTCCCGGGAAGGAGGGTCCCGGGGAGGAGGGTCCCGGGTCAGGAGGGTCCCGGGGAGGAGGGTCCCGGGTCAGGTTTTTCCTGGGGAGGGGGCTCCCGGGAAGGAGGGTCCCGGGGAGGAGGGTCCCGGGTCAGGAGGGTCCTGGGGAGGAGGGTCCCGGGTCAGGAGGGTCCCGGGTCATGAGGGTCCCGGGGAGGAGGGTCCCGGGTCAGGAGGGTCCCGGGGAGGAGGGTCCCGGGTCAGGAGGGTCCCGGGGAGGGGGGTCACGGTGATGGATTTTGAATGTGTTACCTTAACATAATGCTCTTAAACTTTTATTCCAAGTTTTCATTTCCATACCAAGTATTCGTGTGGATAATGATATGGATGAAAAAGAATGACAGGAATGTATATATTCCTATCATTCTTTTTTAATTCAAATCTTCTGGTTTAAATTTTAAGGAACCTTAACTCATCAAGACATGATTACAATTATAAATATTACTTGATAAAAAATACAAATGAGTTTTTCAAGGAAAAATGGACTTGAAGCAAAAATTACAGGGCCAGCAAAAAAAAAAAACATGCGATCTTCCTCTTTTTGGCTGCTTCAATCATTTAAGCTACTCAGCCAGAACATTTTCACAACCTGTTTTAGGAATATTACATGTACAAATACACCCTTACATATTTAAGAGTATTTCACTCTATATATCCATAATTGAAGGTGGTTATAGTTATATTCTAGCTATCCATCTAATCTTAAACAGGAAACTAAAAAATAATTTACAGTAGGTATATATGTAGTTATCTTAAGCGAGCTGCTCTTAATAAAACCCACAGAAGAAAGATTTGTATTGTGGAAACCTATTTATTCATTTCCATTTGATTAAATTATATCTTTGGCTTCTAAATACTCTAAATAAACCTCAAAAACTAAGAAAAATCTCAGAGCCCTATCTTTTTTTTCTCTGGCCTCCTGTAACTCCCTACGGCCCATGGGGAGCTGGTAGTGTTACAATAATAGATGGAATAATGTAAAGAAAATAAACTAAAATGAAACTGTATGTACTGTATAATGTAAAAACAGAATAAAATGTCAAAAAATGCTAAATGTGTTAAATTAGTAATGTTTCAATGGTTAAACGATGCATCCAATAATAAAATAACATTCACATAAATGTTGCTAAGCAAAATAATGATAAGAGAGGGTCAATTAGTCTCCTCGCGTAAAAGTGAAATAAAAATCCTAAATAGAGCATCTCTGCCGCCGCCAAGTGACTAATAGGCACTCCGAAGTGTAAGAAAGTCCTCGACCTAAATCTCTATGAAAACCGAATCTTGAGACGCGGAAGCATTCTCGAAGGCATTTTCCGGAGAGGGATTGTTGAGGACCTAGGGAAACGGGATGAGAGGCGCTTGAAGTCGTCTCGATAGGTGGCGACACTTATAGTCGGGAAGAGGGACTTAGTAGAGCAATGAAGACGACAGCCGCCTCGGATCAAATCGATTTGAATTCGCCCTCGCTATTGCCCTCACCAATTAATCCCTCTCCATCGACTCTCGTTTGTGAAGGGGGAAGAGGGGAGGCTTTCCTTCCGTGAGAGTAACTTATCGAAGTGGAGCTAATTAGGAATGCCACACGGGGGAGTACTGCCTTGACCCTCAATACCAACGCAGCTGCCACAGAAAGTGAACTCGGCGGACGCCAGAAGGGTCCAGAAGAGCGCCATTTCAAGGTTTGTCCTAACTTCTTCTCCAGTCTTGCTTTCCGATATCTCCTGTGCTTTCTGGTCGCTCGGGCGAATGATTTTCAATACTCATTCAAAATTAATCGGATAAAATCGTACATTGGTCGAACCTCTCTTTGATGGATAGTTTAACTTTTGACAAACAATCTTAACACAAACCTGCGCGTTGTTTTATCGCAAAAAGATATTTGGAAATATAATTTTGTTGAAATTTACCTCGTGGTCGTGAATTCAGCCTTTTTAAATTGCCCTCTTTTATTAATTTCGAAAATGAAGCGCAAATTTTCGTCTCATTGACCGTAGGAGTATATTTTGAAACGAAATAATTCCCTGAAATTAATTAGTCTCGTATAAATATCCGTAATATTTTTCGTAATGTTCCTTTGTTACGACAACAGCCTTTATGCTACAGTTCCAAATTATTATTATTTATATTTGTCTAATTTCATTAGGATTTTTGTTTTGCGGTTGGGAGGTGTGGAGAACTTTTAAAATTATCTGAATCTTTATATCTTTTCGCCTATGTTTATAACCTGCCGCTTCTTCCTTACTTACAATCTGGAAAGGAAAAGGGATGTCGTTTTCTATAACGAAATTGGGTAAACTGAGTCCTAACTTCAGAGAAAACAACAAATATCAAAGAAAAAAACCGCTCACATTTCGTAACCCCCAGCAAAGCTTACTTTTTAATGCTCACTGCGGAACGGTTTTAATAAAAATATACAACGTTTAAAATTGAAAGTTGGGATTTAAAAGCAGTAAGATCTATTTAAGAAGAATATAATCCTACCGTTGCATTAAAATCGTTATTTTGCCACATTCAGAATATTTTCATATTTATTTCAATTTTTGAGCACATAGCTTTAGGAACAGGATTCGAAACTGGTTACTTCATATAAGAAAAAGCTTTGTCGTATGCATTCGGTGCATAAGTTTATATCAATGAAAATACCCTGAATGCTACCCATTTTGTAATACAAACCCTTAAAATATAGATGCAACATAAATAAGAGAACCATATTTTTTTCTTTCGAAAAGGCGTACCTCGTTGCAAAATATTGTGTATACTCCGTCGCTTGCAATGAATATGAGATTTGGAGTCGCATAAGTGGAGAGAAATACGCACGAAGAAGAGGTCAGCTCAAGTATTCTACACAGACCGTTGCCCGTCACGTATGGCAGATAGTTGGCGTTTCTTTGTGTCATTAGATACACAAAGGTGCAAGCCACTCACATGGCTTCCCCTGGAATTAATTAGAATTGTATACGTTAAGCTTAAATATTAAAAATTTGTAATTCGAAAAATGTTAATTGAATTCGTAATGTGAAGGACATTCAGAGATTGTTAATGAATACAATATTAATAATAATAAACGTCTTTATTCAGGCGATATTAAGACTGAAAGTCTTTTCTTCCATCAAAACAATAAATGTCCTATTTTAGCATCTGGAAACATAAATCAAGCTTAAATAGTTGTAACAATGATATATTCAACCATAAAAGTGAACCTATTAGATATTTCGAGGTAAATTTCTGCGTAGCAATTAAATTAGTTTTTCGTTGCATTGTTCAATGGTTTTAAGTGCATCGAATGAAGCTGAGGAATCGCTACACATTTCCGCATCGCTACTAAATTCAGTGGAATGAAGTCGCCGCTCTGTCGTCGGAACTATTTTCCACAAACAGGAAACAACGGAAACCGGAGAGTTTGACAGTGATTACGGACATCTATTATTAATCATGTTAAAATAATTTACAAAGTGAAGGGTAAATTTTATCCATGTACATCATTCAAAAAGCGGTGAGAAAATAGTACCCTAATGAATTAAACGTTCCTCCCACAGTTTATGATCCTTGATTCACAGTTCTAACCTTTGCAATTATAAGGTTTTAGGTTTATAATTTGTATCCCAATTATCTCAATGACATTTAAATTACTGCGCATTTTAATTTTTCTGCTGAATAGGAACATTTACTATAGCGTAGTTCTAATGATGAAATATCAAAATTCGTAGGTTCTGCTCAGGAAAATAACAAAGAAAGTTATTTGAAAGCGTCGCATAGCGAAAGCGTCACTCTTCTGAGAAAATAAACTTCAAAAGAATGGAATGAGTGCAAGTAGAGTCCGATTAATCTCATAAGAAACTAGAATATCGCAATATTTTATTGGAAGCTGCAGTTGGCGTTTCCTCTCGTCATGGGAAGAAAACTCAAGAAAGGAAAACGTTCCGGAACTCTTAATAGAGTAGTTGACTTTTACGACTCTTCCATTGAAGGCAATGTTACGGCTTATCTAGATTACTTTTCGAATCCCAATTTCTAAAAATATTTCATAAGGCCACCAATTCAAGCCATTTTAAAGCATTTTGATATAATGAATTCAGCGCAGAAAATATTGTCTAACTCTCTGCAGAGTAACGACAGCTATAACATCCACATTCAGAAAAAGTAGTATATCTAGAACTTTAAAAAGTCTAGTTTACAAGAAAAGATAAATAACTCTTGACCCAAAAAACGAGCTCGTTATTAAAAAATGCGTATTTTTCAGCGCTTGAGCATATGATCTTCATTACCAGAAAAATAAAAACTTTGTGAAGTAAATTTTAATTTTATGCTGAATATAGTTTATTTCAGCTTGTGTGTATGGACCTTCGATGTTCAAGAGATGTTGAAACGTTCACGAAGATCCTCCGAATGACTCTAGAAAACTTGTTGCTCAGTGGTAACCGACTCAATGCGGTTTGCAAATCGCGAGTGGGAATCCAAATATCTATCAATCCAAAGGTGGGAGAATTCTTCGCAATGTATACGTGGATATTAAATAAAGTTGTCCCAATTCCATTTGGAACTAAAGTGCCTGTTTGATATCCTATTTCTACAAGCACATTTCTTTAACAATTTATAAAGCTCATATTTCTCTCCATGATGCTTTCATTATTTTATTTGATAACGAATTCAAAGTAGAGAAACAGGTCAATTGCAACGAATAGACTGAAAATGAAATGAATACATTAAATTGATTTCATACAACGTTAAAATTTAAAAAAATTGGATTGCTTCCAGGCATATTACCGGGATAAAAAGGTCTCCACGAAAGCCTATTCATGCTCTTGCGTATCTAAGTTGAAAGGGAAACGACTTTGGTCAATAGATGTAAGATATTTAATAATCACGGCAATTTACCTTTTTTCACCGGTCGTAAGAAAAGACAATAGAAAAACCAAGAGAATTGACGCGTAAAAAAATGTTATTAAAACGGTGAAATATCTCATTATCCCTGGACTTCTTCTGTTTATATTTGGAGAGCAGATTAAAAATTATTTGTCGAAATTTGATAGGTGAATATCACATTCTAAAACTAAAGCGAACCAAGTAGAATGACGGACAGCGAAAGATATCAACAAAAAATTATGAAGAATTTCAGAAGCCTGGGAAACATACAAGTTTAAATATCAAGGTCCGACTTTTTGCGATACGTTAGAGCAGTAACATCAGTTGATCTACGACAAGTCTTGATTCCCTTGAAATGTGATTGATTCTAATTGGCTGTATAAAATATATTTCCTCACAGTTTAAATAGAATTCCTGTGTCTCCAAGGAGAACCAAAATGTGCTGCGATTGTCAATGGCATCGAAAGACACGCATGTGCTAATTGACATCCATTTGAAACAACTTTCGCGATATCAACGAGCTCGTCCGTCTGCGCTTACATAAATTCATTTCCTTTCAATACAAGAACCCGTTTAGTTAAGATATTTGAAATGGAAAGGGAAGGAAGAGAGTTACTACAAGACAAGAAATTTTGGGTGATACAATGAAACGAGAATAACTATTAGATGGAATTCATTAAATATTATTATTTAAATTTCAATATTAAAAATTTGACATAAATAAAAATCTAAATCTGTCACTTTTTGAAACGCATCTCGAAAATATTGGAATTGATAATAAAATAACATGGTTAAGTTTCACAGAACATATTTATTCGAGCGGTATGTTTGGAATCAGAGAGTAATCATTAAACGTAAAAATCAAAATTAAAAATTAAATCGTCACTAAGGAGATATCATTTATGATGATGATGACTATGAGTAGAATATTTTGTCAAATAAATTTATTCTGTGAAAATTTACAATTTATTGTGTTTTCCATTCCCAATATTGTATAATTTTATCTCTTTCGAAAAACTTACATTAATTGTTTTACCCGTTCTTGTTTTATATCGGATTTTGTTTTATTACAGAGGTGCTAATTGACACACAAAAAACAAATTAATCGAAATATAGTGACAAATAAATCATAATAGTAAATTTAGAATACACAGCACTGAGATTAATTGAAATAAAATAACTGCAAAATTCAATAAATAAGATTGACATGATGTTTCCATTATTTAATTCAGCAAGTAAAGTAGTTTGTCTTATAATTTCTTTTTAATCGTTGCGTGATTTAACTTTTAGCTGAAGTTTAATCGAGGTCTTCTCTATTTTTAAATTAGAGGAAGATAGGAGAAATTGGCCCAAGATATTTAAACAATGCACGGCCATTCGCTGTACTCTCACTTATCTAAAAATGGAATTGTCTCCAGGATTCCATACGCCACACGCATATTCAAGATCATTATAAGACGTCTCTCTGTGATTCCTATACACACTACTTTAAGAATTTAATCCTATATATAGCGAGATGGCTTTTAGATTCCTATTGCGTAATTGGATGAGAGCACTGAGTGAATTACTGATCATAATTTTGGAAACGATATTTATTCGAATTTTTACATTGCATTTTAACGTCACTGGGATTTTTTACGTGCAACAGTACTCTACAGATCATCAATGAAGTACAGATGTTCTTGTGTGCACAACGGCGCCACTTAATTTCCACAACTTCTATCAATTATACCAATATCATGTTCTGGTGGAGAAACGACGAAACGGTCCCACTTTAAGACAACATTTTCGTTCGAAATATCCTGAAGCCTAGCCGAGTTAGCAATTTCTCTCAGCTGGAATGAGGATTTACCGGACGTCGCCGCTGCTTCTCTTCAGAAAGCAAAGAGGAAGGGTGCGATAAGGCCTAAGACGAGCTTAGCCTGTTCGATGTGCTATAACCAACGAGGATGATTTCTAAGGTTCCAGCGGCTCGCCGATCGTTGTCAAAGATTCACGTCACACATCAGTGATCCTTTTCGAAATGTTGCATGTACAAGAGGACTTCCAAGTACTAATTTTAAAAGGGTGAAAATATAAAGAATTTATTTTAACATGCGATTTTATTTCTAAGCTTTTAGCTTAAATTTTTATTGTATTTCTCTAAGCTTTTAGCTTAGACTGTTAATGTTAGCGAAAACCTCATTTCGAACTAAGTTTGAAGTATATCTTAATATTTTAAATGAAATGTTTGAATGAATTCCATTTAATAAAGAGGATGCTGAGCTTCTTTTGAAAGAGTGTTAAATAATTTTCACAAGTTCCTGTAATCCGATAATTTTCAGTCAAAATTATGAAATCCTTGACACTGATTTACTAAATCAAAATGTAATAAATATAGAAAATGCAATTAAATAAATAAGGCTAGAGTTATACAGGTATTTCTATAGAATAAAATAGTTACTGAAATGGAATTTCTAGAGGCAGCTCATCAAGATATAAAAATTGCGCTCATTCCAAGCGTACAAATTCATATTTACAGAACTTTCGTTGCGGTTTCTAACCAGGATAACAGAAACGGTCACCCGGAATATAAATTCTGGGATGATAGATATACACAGTGAAGAAATAATTTGCATATTAAAAAAGCTATTCTTCCGTCTTTTGAATAAGTTCGAGTGATTTGTTGGTGATTGTAGAATCTCGAAATTCATTGTAATTTCTAAGTATAAGTAGATGTTACCCAATCGGGAAATGGAATCTCCTTATCACGCGACAATGGAAGTAAAGAGGAAGATGGCGTAATGAGGAGGTTTTACGCCACTTCGCAGATCGTAAATTCGAGTTTGCAATAATTAGAGAGGACATATGCGCACAACTGAAGATATTCATTGCGATAATCGTACTATAGTGATGGAACACGTTGTTAGTCTTGTCAAAAGATAAGTACAAGCACGTGTCAGTGGTAAATGAGAGCACATTAGTGGGGGAGCAAGGAATCTACGAACCGCCACAAACGAAATGGATTTCTAGAGCAGATCGTTCCATTTTCGTGATTACAGCCGCAAAAGATTGGACAACTGAAATCGATAACGCTTTTGATTCTCCATCGGAACTGACCGTTCTCTTGAGAGTGAAGATGGCAAAGATGGATTTGTTTATTCGCGTGATTCATTTACGCAAAGTGCAAGAAGTGTTCAAAACCTTTCCACAATCAAACTCCCGCCTTTGCCATATATTAATTATTATTCTTGTAGTATTTAGTTATTTATTGCACTTGGCTGTATCAATGTAAATATCCATGTACATCTTTGGAGAGATGCTGGGGTAGGGGAAGAGGGGGCGATATATGCCTCCTCTACCCCAGCAGAAAAATAAACTACAAGTCAAGTAGTATGACCTGCTAGTAGGCTGTAAGCCTACATATATTATAATAGTAATTTAACAACTCAATAATGTATGCATACACTATTTAGTTATTAATAATCTAAAAATTCAAAAGAAATTGTCGAGACTAAAAATCATTTTATGAATCTGCCCGAAAAAATGTTAAATGCCCCACATACTAAGTGATGGTGATTTCTTAGACTTCCAGGATCGGCTTCAGATTTTCAGCTGCATTAAGACGGGGATTACCACACACTCCAAGTTGGCCTCACAACTACACTTTCTGGACAATTTATAAGTAAAATTAATTACAATTATTACAAGATATTTGTTAAGGGTCAATTTTGATTGTTATAATAATAAACTGTATCTCATTTACAACAAATCTTTTAAATTTTGTAAGTTATTCTCGCTTAAAATGCAATCACGCACGCACACAAATTACGTACTCCTCAGAGATTTTTGTATGATAAAAATAAATTCATATTTTCTTAGTGATTTTATCCTCGAGAGAGCGATTCCTCGGATCCCTCTATGCGACATAAACAAAATTTGAATGCTCTTCATTTCTGAAGAAAGATCAACACAAAGATGAGCATAAGCTTCTTTCAAAATAAGAAATACGCTCTACAGATTTTTACTATTAGACAATACAAATTAAAATTGGTAAATGTATACAAAATAAATAGGAATGGAATTTTTGATAACTGGTATTCTTGGAACTGGATATACTCGGATGATTTCGCAACTGTTAAAAGCCCAGATGGTCATGGAAGACCGCTCACTCAGGCAAATAACATTCCCTAATGGCACTTCCTCTGATTCCGATCTACGGATTCCGAAAAAGGAATAGAATTAGAGGGACAAGGTGGACACGCGAGTTACATAAAGGAAGGGGATAAACTTAGGCGCAGAAATGCCAGAAAAAAGATGGAGAGATTGAATGACGGTTTACGGTTTGCGGTCGTCATTTGTGGTCTCCGGGGAGTGGCGACGTCAATCCAAAGGACAACTTTGGTCATTCACCTAACCTCAGCTTTCCATTGAAAGCTCCTTAGCATACAAACGCCGAAAATATGTCAAGAGCTTTATTCATTCAGTTACATACATATCGAGACTCTTCATCGCGAAAATTTTAGAAAATAATTTTTCGCTTGTGGAAAAAAATAAAGGCAACCGGAATTGAACTCATGTATCAAAATATATTGGTAATGGGATCCTAGGAATATTTGAAGCAATTTCCAAAGGAAAAAATGTTAAAGTTGGATTTTAAAAAATACAAAGTGATCATTTTTAACTTTCATTTATATATATATACGAGTAAAATGTTGCTTGCATACTGCAAGCAGATTGACAACACTATTTTCATGTCGGCATCATATCGGGACGGCCATCAAAAGAAAAAAATGTATTGAAATTTTTCTAAAAATTCGCTGAAATTCCATCGTCTGGCATCGAACCCGGGTCTTTACTGTGAACTTACTATGCAGCACAATATAACATCACCATCTCTAACTATGTGTGAAAATTCAAGCAGAAATATGGGCTACAACTGCCTCAAAAGACGTTCTAATTTTCACGAATTTAAATGGCTCTCTGGATTCGAACCAAGGACGATCTTGGAAATCTATAAAAATGTTTCTGAAAGTTATTTATGATCTCTATCTATATGCCGAATTTGCAGTTTCTATATTATTGGCAAATGTTTCAAAATAATCCCTAAAAATCGGATTAACTTTTGATTGCAGAGACACCTGGTGTCGAACCCAGGACTCATTAATAGCTGTAAATGCACTGTTTGTTTTTTATGGCTTTTATCTTTCTATATGCAAAGTTTGAAATCGATATCGTGCCGGGAAGTACCTAAAATTTGTTTCCGTTATCTCCGTAAGAAATGCATTGAGGAATTTAAATGTCCCTCTGGGATCGAACCAAGGACCTTCAGCGAATATGTAAAATTTGATTATGATATATTTTTATGGTATCTAACATCATACCGAATTTCAAGTTTCTATGCCATCGGGAAAGTGTCCAAAAAAAAATCTTAAAAATCGCCACAATGCATTTTAAACGGCCGATTTTTGCCCCGACCTAGCATCGAACCAAGGATAATATTCGTAGATGTGTTTATGGTTTCCTTTAGATATGCACTGCATCTAGCGATCCCTTGAACTTCAACTCTCTCCTTTTCCGGGAAGTGCCTCAAAAAATGTTTTGAAAATCCCCGCCATGTACTCTTATGGGGAAAATCGCGACTTTGGGGCCTTCAGGAATCGAACCCATGACACCTAGGTTCAAAGTCGGATTTATTCTGGAGGTTACACGTCATGGGCATTTCGTCGTAAAAATTTCAAGTCGTTGGCACTTGTGGAACATGGTTAGAATTTTGATCCCCTATGAATGAATGAATGTGTATATAGGTATATCCGGAGAAGCGTCTATATATAATAGATATATATATATACGAGTAAAATGTAGCTTGCATACTGCAAGCAGATCGACAACACTAATTTCATATCGGCATTATATCGGGACGGACATCAAAAGAAAAAAAAAAAGGATTCAAAATATTCGTAGAATTCGCTGCAATTTAATCGCCTGGCAGCAAACCCCGATCTTCCATGTGTACTTACTATGCAGCAAAACAGAAGATAACCATATCAAACTATGTGTGAAAATTCAAGCAAAACTATTAGGTGCAACTACCTCAAACGACGTCCTACTTTTCACATACACTCCTTATGTGAGAAATTATAATGTGCTCTGGCATCGAACCCAGGAACAGCATGGTCTTATCTATTTTTTTTCTTTAACAAAGTGTTAATATACATCTTCCATCTAAGCAAGAGCTCCCTTACATATCTATAAATGCATAAAAAATTATGAAAAGATACCCCATAGTATTATATATGGGAGATATTTTTACCGCCCGGCATCGAACCCGGGTCTTTCAGGCAAGACTTTCTATGCAGCACAACAGGAAAACACCATCTCTAACCGCGTATGCAAATTCAAGCAGAAATATTGGTTACAACTGCCTCAAATCACGTCCTACTTTTCCTTTATATTCCTTATGAGAGAAACGTTACTGTGCTCTGGCTTCGAACCCAGGAATATTACGGTCTTATGAAAATTTTTTTCTAAAATTTATACGTACCATACATCTTCCAGCCAAGCACGAACATCCTATCATTTCGATAAGTGCATCTAAAAAAATAATGAAAAACGGCTCCCATGTATTTTAAAGGGCAGATCTTTGCATCGTCCCAGCATCGAACCCAGGATAATTTTTGTGATAGTCATTGATGTTTTCGAAAGTCCAAGACCATAATTATAGGCACCTTGAGTTTCACTTCTCTACCTATCCGGAAAGTATTTTTTTTAAATTCCCGAAAATCACGGCAATGCATTCAAACGGGAAAAATCGGGACTTTGGGGCCCTCTGGAATCGAACCTATGACACTGAGGATCAAAGTCGCTTTTTTCCTGGGGGTTTCACGTTATGGCCAATATGTCTAACTATGTGTGGAAATTCAAGCAGAATTATTGACTGCAACTGCATGAAACAACGTCCTACTTTACACGAAGGTAGATGGCTCTCTGGATTCGAACCAAGGACTATTTAGGAAATCTAAAACATAATTTTGAAATGTATCTATGTTCTCTATCTATATGACTAATTTCATGTTTTAGTATTATTGGGAAGGGGTTCAAATTAATTCTTAAAAATCGGATAATTTACTGATTGTAGAGACGCCTGGTGTCGAACCCAGGAAATTTTGGTAATTGTGAATGCTTAGTATGATTTATTAGGAGTTAATCTTATTTCATACAAAGTTTAAAGTCGATATCATGCCGGGAAGTACCTAAAACCTAATTCTGTTATCACCATAAGAAATGCATAGAGGAATGTAAATGGCTCTCTGGGATCGAACCAAGGACCATCAGTGAATATGTAAAATTTGATTAGGAAATATATTTATGATCTACAACTCCATGCCGAATTTCAAGTTTCCATGACATCGGGAAAGGGTCCAAAAAAAATCTTAAAAATCGCCACAATGCATTTTAAACGGCCGATTTTTGCCTTGACCTAGCATCGAACCCAGGTTATTTTCTGTAAAACTCATTTATGTTTTCGATAGATCATGACCATATATAAAGGCTCCTAGAGTTTCGATTCTCTACCTATTCGGGAAGTATTTTTTAAAAATTCCCGAAAATCTAAGTAATGCATTTAAACGGGAAAAATCGGGACTTTGGGGCCCTCTGGAATCGAACCCATGACACTGAGGATCAAAATCACAATTTTTCTGGCGGTTAATTTTTATGGCCAATACGCAGTAAAAATTTGAAATCAATCACGCTGGTGGTTTAGGCTGTGAATTTGTATCCTATCTATCTATATACCTATCTATATATATGAATGAATCCGGAGAAGCATCTATATATCTATTATACGAGTAAAATGTTGCTTGCATACTGCAAGCAGATCGACAACACTATTTTCATATCGGCATTATATCGGGACGGTCCTTAAAAGAAAAAAAAAAGATTGAAATTTTTCTTAAAATTCGGAGAAATATGATCGTCTGGCATCGAACCCGGGTCTTTCCAGTGTTACTTACTATGCAGCACAATAGAACATCACCATCTCTAACTAAGTGTGAAAATTTAAGCAGAAATATGGGCTACAATTGCCTCAAAAGACGTTCTAATTTTCACGAATTTAAATGGCTCTCTGGATTCGAACCAAGGACGATCTGGGAAATCTAGAAATTGTTTCTGAAAGTTATTTATGATCTTTATCTATATGCCGAATTTCAAGTTTCTATCTTATTGGCAAAGTTTTCAAAATAATCCCTAAAAATCAGATCAACTTCTGATTGCAGAGACACCTGGTGTCGAACCCAGGACACATTGTAAGCTGTGAATGCATAGTTTGATTTGTTAAGACTTGCTCTTCTATCATGCAAAGTTTGAAGTTGATAGCATATCGGGAAGTAGATAAAATTTGTTTCCGTTATCTCCGTAAGAAATGCATTGTGGAATTTAAATGTCCCTCTGGGATCGAACCAAGGACCATCAGCGAATTTGTAAAATTTGATTATGATATATTGTCATGATATCTAACCTCATACCGAATTTCAAGTTTCTATGCCATCGGATAAGGGTACAAAAAAAATCTTAAAAATCGCCACAATGCATTTTAAACGGCCGATTTTTGCCCCAACCTAGACTCGAACCAAGGATAATATTCGTAAATGTCTTTATGGTTTACTTTAGATATGCACAGCATCTAGCGATCCCTTGAATTTCAACTCTCTCCTTTTCCATGAAGTGCCTCAAAAAAAATTTCGAAAATCCCCGCCATGTAATCTTATGGGGAAAATCGGGACTATGGGGCCTTCTGGAATCGAACCCATGACACCGAGGTTCAAAGTCGGCTTTTTCCTGGAGGTTACACGTCATGGCCATAACATGGTAAAAATTTCAAGTCGGTTGCACTTGTGGAACATGGTTAGAATTTTGATCCCCTATATATATCTATTATATATAGATATATCTATTATATATATATATATATAGGTACGAGTAAAATGTAGCTTGCATACTGCAAGCAGATCGACAACACTAATTTCATATCGGCATCATATCGGGACGGACATCAAAAGAAAAAAAAATTCAAAATATTCGTAGAATTCGCTGCAATTTAATCACCTGGCAGCGAACCCCGGTCTTCCTGGTGTACTTACTATGCAGCAAAATAGAAAATTACCATATCAAACTATGTGTGAAAATTCAAGCAAAACTATTAGGTGCAACTACCTCAAACGACGTCCTACTATTCACATACACTCCTTATTTGAGAAATTATAATGTGCTCTGGCATCGAACCCAGGAACAGCATGGTCTTATCTATTTTTTTTCTTAAACAAAGTGTTAATATACATCTTCCATCTAAGCAAGAGCTCCCTTACATATCGATAAATGCATAAAAAAATTATGAAAAGATACCCCATAGTATTATATATGGGTGATATTTTTACCGCCCGGCATCGAACCCGGGTCTTTCAGGCAATACTTTCTATGTAGCACAAAAGAAAAACACCATCTCTAAGCGCGTATGCAAATTCAAGCAGAAATATTGGTTACAACTGCCTCAAATGACGTCCTACTTTTCCTTTATATTCCTTATGAGAGAAACGTTATTGTGCTCTGGCTTCGAACCCAGGAACAGTACGGTCTTATGAAAATTTTTTTCTAAAACTTATTCGTACCATACATCTTCCAGCCAAGCACGAACATCCTATCATTTCGATAATTGCATCTTAAAAAATAATGAAAAACGGCTCCCATGTATTTTAAAGGGCAGATCTTTGCATCGTCCTAGCATCGAACCCAGGATAACTTTTGTAAAAGTCATTGATGTTTTCGAAAGTCCAAGACCATAAATATAGGCACCTTGAGTTTTACTTCTCTACCTATCCGGAAAGTATTTTTTTTTAATTCCCGAAAATCACGGCAATGCATTCAAACGGGAAAAATCGGGACTTTGGGGCCCTCTGGAATCGAACCTATGACACTGAGGATCAAAGTCTCTTTTTTCCTGGGGGTTTCACGTTATGGCCAATATGTCATAAAAATTTCAGATCAATGACGCTTGTAGTTTAGGCTGTGAATTTGTATCCTATCTATCTATATAGGTATATATATGAATGAATCCGGAGAAGCATCTATATATAATACGAGTAAAATGTAGCTTGCATACTGCAAGCAGATCGGCAATATTAATTTCATATCGGCATCATATCGGGACGGTCCTCAAAATAAAAAAAAGGATTGAAATTAATCTTAAAATTCGCTGAAATTCATCGTCAGGCATTGAACCCGGGTCTTACGGGTGAATCTACTATGCAGCACAATAAAAGATCACCATCTCTAACTATGTGTGAAAATTCAAGCAGAAATATTGGCTGCAACTGCCTGAAACGACATCCTACTTTTCTCGAATGTAAATGGCTCTCCGGATTCGAACCAAGGACGATCTTGGAAATCTGAAACATGCATTCGAATTATATCTATGATTTCTATCTATATGCCGAATCTCAAGTTTCTATATCATTGGGAAAGGGTTCAAAATAATTGATAAATTTCGGATCAACTGCTGATTGTAGAGACGTCTGGTGTCGAACCCAGGACACATTAGTAACTGTGAATGCACAGGTTGATTTGTGAGGATCTGATCTTATTTTATTCAAAGTTTGAAGTTGATATCATGCCGGGAAGTACCTAAAACTTGTTTCCGTTATCTCCATAAGAAATGCATTGTGGAATGTAAATGGCCCTCTGGGATCGAACCAAGGACCATCAGGGAAAACATAAAAATTGATTATGAAATATATTTATGATCTCCAACTTCATGCCGAATTTCAAGTTTCCATGTCATCGGTAAGTGGTCCAAAAAAAATCTTAAAAATCGCCACAATGCATTTTAAACGGCCGATTTTTGCCTCGACCTAGCATCGAACCCAGGATATTTTCCGTAAAACTCATTTATGTTTGCGATAGATCATGTTCATATATAAAGGCTCCTAGAGTTTCGATTCTCTACCTATCCGGGAAGTATTTTTTAAAAATTCCCGAAAATCACGGCAATGCATTTAAACGGGAAAAATCGGGACTTTAGGGCCCTCTGGAATCGAACCTATGACACTGAGGATCAAAGTCGCTTTTTTCCTGGGGGTTTCACGTTATGGCCAATATGTCATAAAAATTTCAAGTCAATGACCCTTGTGGTTTAGCCTGTGAATTTGTATCCTATCTATATAGCTATATAGCTATATATATGAATGAATCCGGAGAAGCATCTATATATAATAGATATATACGAGTAAAATGTTGCTTGCATACTGCAAGCAGATCTACAACACAAATTTCATATCGGCATCATTTCGGGACGGTCCTAAAAAGAAAAAAAAATTGAAAATAATCTTAAAATTCGCTGCAATTTAATCGTCTGGCATCTTACCTAGGCATTCCTGGTGAACCTAATATGCAGCAAAACCGAAAATCACCATCTCTTACTATGTGTGAAAATTCAAGCAGAAATATTGGCTCGAACTGCCTCAAATGACGTCCTACTTTTCACAGATGTAAATGGCTCTTTGGATTCGAAGCAAGGACGATCCTAGAAATCTAAAAGATGTTTCTGAAAGTTATTAATGATCTCTATCTATATGCCGAATTTCAAGTTTCTATATTATTGGGAAAGGTTTCAAATTAATTCCTAAAAATCGGATCAACTTTTGATTGCAGAGACACCTGGTGTCGATCCCAGGACATATTGTAAGCAGTGAATAAACAGTTTGATTTGTAAAGACTTGCACCTGCAACATGCAAAGCTTGAAGTCGATAGCATGCCGGGAAGTACCTAAATTTTGTTTCCGTTATCTCCGTAAGAAATGCATTGAGAAGTGCAAATGGCCCCCTGGGATCGAACCAAGGACCATCAGCGAACATAAAAATTTTGATTATGAAATATATTCATGATATCTATCCACGTGCCGAGTTTCACGTATCCATGTTATCGGGAAAGGATTAAAAAAATCTTCAAAATCGCCGCCATGCATTTTAAACGGCCGATTTTTGCCCCGACCTAGCATCGAACCATGGACTATATTCGAAGATGTCTTTTCGATTTTCGTTGGATATGCATGGCTTCTAGCAATCCCTCGAATTTCAACTATCTCCTTTTCCGGAAAGTGCCTCAAAAAAATTTTCGAAAATCCCCGCCATGTAATCTTATGGACAAAATCGTGACTTTGGGGCCTTCTGGAATCGAACCCATGACACCGAGGTTCAATGTCGGCTTTTTCCTGGAGGATACACGTCATGGCCATAACGTCGTAAAAATTTCAAGTCGGTGGCACTTGTGGAACATGGTTAGAATTTTGATCCCCTATGAATGAATGAATGAATGAATGAGTGAGTGTGTATATAGGTATATCCGGAGAAGCGTCTATATATAATAGATATATAGAAGATATAGATGCTTCTCCGGATTCATTCATGTATATACCTAGATAGATAGATAGGATACTAATTCACAGCCTAAACCACAAGCGTCATTGATCTGAAATTTTTACGACGTATTGGCCATAACGTGTAACCGCCAGAAAAATTGCGATTTTGAACCTCGGTGCCATGGGTTCGATTCCAGAAGGCCCCAAAGTCGCGATTTTCCCCATAAGAATACATGGCGGGGATTTTCCAAATTTTTTTTGAGGCCCTTTCCGGAAAAGGAGAGAATTGAAATTCGAGGGACCGCTAGAAGCCGTGCATATCCAACGAAAATCAAAAAGACATCTTCGAATTTTGTCCATGGTTCGATGCTAGGTTGGTGCAAAAATCGGCCGTTTAAAATGCATTGCGGCGATTTTTAAGATTTTTTTTGGATCCTTTCCCGATAACATGGATACTTGAAACTCGGCACGTCGATAGATATCATGAATATATATCATACTCAAATTTTAGATGTTCGCTGATGGTCCTTGGTTCGATCCCAGAGGGCCATTTGCACTTCTCAATGCATTTCTTACGGAGATAACGGAAACAAAATTAAGGTACTTCCCGGCAATCTATCGACATCAAACTTTGCATGATAGAAAAGCCAGTCCTTACAAATCAAACTTTGCATTCACAGCTTACAGTATTTCATGGATTCGACACGAGGTGTCTCTGCAATCAGAAGTTAATCCGATTTTTAGGAATTATTTTGAAACCTTTGCCAATAATATAGAAACTTCAAGTTCAGCATATAGATAAACATTATAAATAGCTTTCAGAAACAGTTTTTAGATTTCTAAAATCGTCCTTGGTTCGAATCCAGGGAGCCATTAAATTCGTGAAAATTAGAACGTCTTTTTAGGCAGTTGTAGCCCATATTTCTGCTTGAATTTTCACACATAGTTAGAGATGGTGATTTTCTATTGTGCTGCATAGTAAGTTCACAGTAAAGACCCGGGTTCGATGCCAGACGATGGAATTTCAGCGAATTTAAGAAAAATTAAAATCCATTTTTTTCTTTTGATGGCCGCCCCGATATGATGCCGACATGAAAATAGTGTTGTCGATCTGCTTGCAGTATGCAAGCTACATTTTACTCGTAATAGATATATATATCTTCTATTATATATAGATGCTTCTCCGGATTCATTCATGGATATATATACCTATATAGATAGATAGGATACTAATTCACAGCCTAAACTACAAGCGTTATTGGCTTGAAATTTTTACTACATATTGGCCGTAACGTGCAACCTCCAGAAAAATTGTGATTTTGAACCTCAGTGTCATGGGTTCGATTCCAGAGGGCCCCAAAGTCCCGAATTTTCACGTTTAAATGCATTGCTTTGATTTTTGGGAATTTTAAAAAAATACTTTTCGGATAGGTAGAGAATCAAAACTCAAGGAGCCTATATATATGGTCATTATCTATCGAAAACATAAATGAGTTTTACGGAAAATATCCTGGGTTCGATGCTAGGTCGAGGCAAAATTCGGCCGTTTAAAATGCATTGTGGTGATTTTTAAGATTTTTTTTGGACCCTTTACCGATGGCATGGAAACTTGAAATTCGGCATGCAGTTGCAGATTATAAATATATTTCAAAATCAAATTTTACATGTTCGCTGATGGTCCTTGGTTCGATCCCAGAGGGCCATTTACATTCCTTAATGCATTTCTTATGGAGATAACAGAAAAGTGTTTTAGGTACTTCCCGGCATGATATCGACTTCAAACTTTGTATGAAATAAGATTAAGTCCTAATTAATCATATTGAGCATTCACAGCTACCAATATTTCCTGGGTTCGACACCAGGCGTCTCTAAAAGCAGTAAATTATCCGATTTTTAAGAATTAATTTAACACCTTCCCAATAATATTAAAACATGAAATTAGGCATATAAATAGAGAACATAGATACATTTCAATAACACGTTTTAGATTTCCTAAATAGTCCTTCGTTCGAATCCAGAGAGCCATATTCATTCGTGAAAAGTTGGACGTCGTTTCATGAAGTTGCAGCCAATATTTCAGCTTGAATTTTCACACATAGTTCGATGCCAGACGATGAAATTTCAGCGAATTTTAAGAAAAATTTCAATCCTTTTTTTTTTTTTGAGGACAGTCCCGATATTATGCCGATATGAAATTAGTATTGCCGATCTGCTTGCAGTATGCAAGCTACATTTTACTCGTATATATATATATATATATATATATATATATATATATATATATATATATATATATATATATATACGAGTAAAATGTAGCTTGCATACTGCAAGCAGATCGACAACACTAATTTTATATAGGCATAATATCGGGACGGTCCTAAAAAGAAAAAAAGGATAGGGTATTATATTAAAATTCGCTGCAAATTAATCGTCTGGCATCGAACCCGGGTCTTCCTGGTTAACTAACTATGCAGCAAAACAGAAGATCGCCATCTCTAACTAGGTGTGGAAATTCAATTGGAAATATTTTCTGCAACTGCCTAAAACGACGACTTACTTTTCCCTTATATT
Organism: Sympetrum striolatum; assembly: GCA_947579665.1. Taxonomy (NCBI): domain Eukaryota; kingdom Metazoa; phylum Arthropoda; class Insecta; order Odonata; family Libellulidae; genus Sympetrum; species Sympetrum striolatum. Next base: position 114,095,745 of record OX388343.1, on the reverse strand, counting down.
CCTTATGAGAGAAATTTTAACGTGCTCTGGCATCGAACCCAGGAACAGCATTGTCGTATCTAATTTTTTTTTTAAGCCGAGGCTTAATATACATCTTCTAGCAAAGCAAGAAATTCCTATTATTTCGATAAGTACAACAAAATAAATAATGAAAACTAACTCAATATGTTACAAATGGGGGATATACCTACCGTCTGGCTTCGAACCTGGGTCTTTCTGGTAATACTTTCTATGCAGCATTAAAGAAGATCACAACCTTTAACCATGTGTGAAAATTCAAGCAGAAATATTGGTTCCAACTGCCTCAAACGACGTCCTACTTTTCCCTTATATTCCTTATGACAGAAATTTTGATGTGCCCCGGCATCGAACATAGGAACAGTTCCGTCTTTACAATATTATTGTCTTAAACCTATTTTTACCATACATCTTCAAGCAAAGAACAAACTTCCTTTCATTTCGATAAGTGCATCAAAAAAAATAATGAAAAACAGCTCCCATGTATTTTAAAGGGCAGATCTTTGCATCGTCCTAGCATCGAACCCAGGATATTTTTTGTGAAAGTCATTGATGTTTTCGAAAGTCCAAGACCATAAATATAGGCTCCTTGAGTTTTATTTCTCTACCTCTCCGAAAAGTATTTTTTTTTAATTCCCGAAAATCACGGCAATGCATTTAAACGGGGAAAATCGGGACTTTGGGGCCCTCTGGAATCGAACCTATGACACTGAGGATCAAAGTCGCTTTTTTCGTGGGGGTTTCACGTTATGGCCAATACGTCATAAAAATTTCAAGGCAATAACCCTTGTAGTTTAGCCTGTGAATTTGTATCCTATCTATATAGCTATATATATGAATGAATCCGGAGAAGCATCTATATATAATAGATACGAGTAAAATGTTGCTTGCATACTGCAAGCAGATCAACAACACTGATTTTATGTTGGAATCATATAGGAACGGTATTCAAAAGAAAAACAAATGAATAAAAAATTCCTAAAATTCGCTGAAATTCCATCGTCTGGCATCGAACCCTGGTCTTTACTGTGAACTCACTATGCAGCACAATAGAAGATCACCATCTCTAACTATGTGTGAAAATTCAAGCAGAAATATTGGCTGCAACTGCCTCAAAAGACGTTCTAATTTTCACGAATGTAAATGGCTCTCTGGATTCGAACCAAGGACAATGTTGGAAATCTTAAACATGCTTCTAAAAGTAATTTATGAACTCTATCTATATGCCGAATTTCAAGTTTCTATATTATTGGGAAAACTTTCAAAATAATTACTAAAAATCGGATCAACTTCTGATTTCAGAGACACCTGCCGTCGAACCCAGGACATATTGTAAGCAGTGAATGAAAAGTTTGATTTGTAAAGACTTGTTCTTGTATCATGCAAGGTTTGAAGTCGATAGCATGCCGGGAAGTACCTAAATTTTGTTTCCGTTATCTCCGTAAGAAAGGCATTGAGGAATTTAAATGACCCTCTGGGATCGAACCAAGGACGATCAGCAAATATGTAAAATTTTATTATGAGATATATTTATGATATCTAACCTCATGTTGAATTTCAAGTTTCTATGCTATCGGGAATCGGTCCAAAAAAAATCTTCAAAATCGCCGTAATGCATTTTAAACGGCCAATTTTTGCCCCGGCCTAGCATCGAACCAAGGACAATATTTGATGATGTCTTTTTGATTTTCGTTGGCTATGCACGGCATCTAGCGATCCCTCGAATTTCAACTCTCTGCTTTTCCGGGAAGTGCCTCAAAAAAATTTTCGAAAATCCCCGCCATGTAATCTTATGGGAAAAATCGGGACTTTGGGGCCCTCTGGAATCGAACCCATGACACTGAGAATCACAATCACAATTTTTCTGGCGGTCAATTGTTATGGCCCATACGCAGTTAAAATTTGAACTCAATCACGCTTGTGGTTTAGGCTGTGAATTTGTATCCTATCTATCTATATACCTATCTATATACCTATCTATATACCTATCTATATATATGAATGAATCCGGAGAAGCATCTATATATAATAGATATCATCGTTACACGAACTATAGTTCAATTAAATTGCTTACATACATGAAAAGTTTAATAAATTACAAAATATAGTAAAATATTATAATCATATAAATATATCGATACCTTTGGTAAGTCTAATAGCAGAAAAAATAGCATTTTAAATTTAATAAAATGGTAGTGATCGACTATGAAGTGCAGTCACCTGAAAAAACAATCTATTTTATGGTGAACAGCAACTTAAAATGGGATTCTAAACAAACTTGCCTACTCTATTTTCTATCAACATTTTCATTGCATTATGCTTTAGTTGTAATTTTAATCATTTTTTTTATTTTTCGTAGCTTTGTTGTGCCCTACTTTTACTGACCTACTGTGATAAGAAGAAATCGACTGAGAAGAATATTTTAATATCCGTTTAATAATGGATAAATCGACGTAGAGCGTGTAAATTTACAAAACATTGTATGATATTGCGATAAGGATTGTTAAATCAGCTGCTCGACTGTTATAAATATTTTAATTGAGATTAGAATCATAATACAAATATATGAACTTCTCTATATATATATGAACACATTTCATCAAAAACTCGATACAAAGTTTGTAGAGTATACTCCAGCGCATTGTTGTTCTGCCAATTCCTACGACTCATCCACTTTTACTAGGAAGGAATTTATTTCCCACATAAATTAGTTACCTGATAAAGTTTGCTTTGAATAAATCGTCAAGGACAAGTAAGTTGTTCAAGGAGAACACTGAATATGCAGTAGCGAAATCACCCATCGATTAGCATCGTGAATGAGATAGTACGGATGTCCATTCAAACGGAATATTAACTCATTATAAATTTTAAATTTCAGCTACAAATAAAACTGTTTCAGACATAATTTACGACAATATCATTACTTCTGCCTATTTTATTCTGAGTGTTACTAATCATTTAAAAATTATTCTTATTTCAGCGTAATGGAAATAAATAAAAACCATTTTTTCTTATTTCATGGCGAAAATGTACAATATGAGATTACATACTGAAATGAAAAAATGCAGTTAAATTATTCATTTATAATAAATATCTATGAAATCTAGGAAAATCAATTCGTCGCCTTCTCATCATATAATTTATGACATTTCTTGTAGTTAGCATTCGATACCTCCGCTGAGAAACGACTTCGAGCCAAGAAAACGTAAACTGTAAGTTCAAGAGAATAAAAAATAACAAACAATTTTAGACCGACCAATTTCCTCCGTAAACGTGAAAGAAATTATTAGAGTAACACAAATTTCACTTAAAATAAAATGTATGTTATGAAACTAAAGTCATGTTTCCTATACATGATAAGTTATCGAGATACCCCGCTCGTGAAATCCACCATAACCGGTCTAACATCGAGCCTGAAAGTAAAGGGGAAACTAGTATCAGTACTTCAATAACTTAAAATAGTTATCACGCCTTCACACCACATATATGTGGACAAGCACTTAAGAAACTCGGCTTCGTCAAAAGAATAGTCGGTAGGAGCGAAGAAAAGGTTCGCGAGCGATGTTACTTAGCGTTAGTTAGGCCTCACCTTGAGTATGCATGTAGTGTATGGGACCCCGCCGAGAAATGTCATATTCGGGATTTAGAAAAAGTACAACGAAAGGCGATACGATTCGTAAAGAATTGCTACGATAAAACAGCGAGTGTCACTCAGATGATACAGGACGCGGGATGGGAATCACTGGAAGGTAGAAGAAAAATTCAAAGGATAAATTTATTAAACATGTTTAGAGAAATTACGTTCTCAGATGATGTAACCGATAAAATGCGACCCCCCTGTTATATGGGCCGTTCTGACACTGCCAGAAAGATTAGGAAAATGGATGCTAGAACGAATCGTTTCAAAAATTCATTTTTTCCGCAAAGTATACGCGAAATCAACCGTTTAGGAAACTAGAGTCAAGGTGCTTGCACCCCCTGCCACACGCCGAAAGGCGGCTTGCAGCGTTTTAACATAGTCATAGACATAAAATAATTCTCGAAATGCATTTAGGTTTACATCGTCCTCATCCGTAGAGATTGTAAATGAGGTTCCTGGAATACAATTACAGCTGATTTCCTTAGGCTGGCGATTTATAAATCATCGAATGAAATTAAATCAACTCGCAACAACATTGAGCGCTGAATTAATGTTGCTAATCAACGAAGCGTTGTCCCCTTTCACTGGGGCAGTCCATCCCTCCGGTGGAATCTGCGCAGATCAATTAGTGGCCTTACGATTAATTAATCCATCTCCCCTCGTATTCCGATCGATTCCCATCCATCACATCGCACTTCCATCATAGAGCGGGTCTCCTCCTAAAATTAGACAAATTTGAGATACAGATAATCAAGTATCGTAAGCATTGAATACTATCTACCAAGGTGCGCAAGTTGCCAAAAACAAACATTTTTTATTCATGATATTTTGACTAATATAAACTAAACCTTCTAAGAATTTAGGGTCAAAGGATTGAGAACAGGTATTCTTAGTATTCAGGTTACTGAATTTAGAGTGTAGTTCACGGTGAAAATTCGCTTCCGTACTACAATTGTGGACGAAACCAAGAGGAATCCATCCAGCATCTAAGACAATCCTTTGCAAACATTTCGTACGAAATTGGGAGTAGGATTTCACTTCCCTACAGCAATTAGTACCTCCGGGTAAGACTATGCGTCCTAAAACAACCTACTTAATATTTCTTAATGATTAGACCTTACTTTTCCTTGATTAAATAATTTTTGCCTTCATCTTCCCCTATATCCATTCACTTATATAAATGCATATGAATGTGTTATTAATGGGAAGAAATCATTTTAAAAAATCTGATGTGGCTAACACATGACTTTCTCCATATTTATTGAAAACAAAAGCCTATGCCGGTTTTATATAAATAACTACAAAACAATGAGTGCTACGAAAAAATGTTTCAAACAAAAGTTGTAGTAATTTACATTATCTATAACTTTTGTATGTTATTGTAACTGACCTTTATTTCATTCTGTCAGATATGTGTATGAAAAACTTCCATTTCTGGATAAACTACAACTTCCGGTTAACCATAATTCAAGAATAACTCCTAAACAATCAGTGTTACGAAAAAATTTTTTATCCAAAATTTGTAGTAATGTGCATTATCTAAATGTACATTACATACTAAATCTTTTGTATATAATTGTACATACCGACATTGCATTCTGACAGAGATATTTAAGAGACAAAATCTTGCTCCGGATAAACCACAACTTCCTGTTAAGCGGTATTCATGGAAATTATCGGATAATTACTTTTTGAGATAGAGCGCCCACAAATGTTTTTACCACAGACAGACACACAGACAAACAGACAGACATGTTCGGGAAAATAGCGAAAACGAATTCTATGGGCCCCAAAACATCTATTTCCGTTAAAATCTGGAGGTCGAATTTTTTTGCGAATACAATACTTTCTATTTATATATGTCCCTTCAAAATCTCAGGCGCTTAGGATATTTTCCCCCTTCTTCTCTGAAAGCACAACTTGTGAAGTCTCTAACTATGCCTCACATTGATAACGGAGACATTATCTACCAAGACTTGTCCGGTGAACTAATTCTTAAACTACAGCGAGCTCAGAATGCAGCTGAGAGATTTATTTTTAATTTAAGAAAATATGACCATATATCTGAATCATAAATTAGGCTGGTTGAAGTTAGATTCTCGCAGAAAGCTACACATTCTTTGTTCATTCTACAGCATCCTAAACACACATACTCCCGACTACATCGCAAACGAATTTGTAAGTTTAGATTCAGTACATAACCGTAACACACGAGGATGCAAAAAACTACTTATCCCTCACCACCGAACTGAAACATTCCACAGCTCTTATATCGTAATTGCAAGCAAGCTACGGAATTCTCTACCGGCTAATTTCAAGCTCTCTGTGTCCTCTCATTCTTTCAAGAGAAAATGCCTTAATTACCTTAGATAGACTTTCGAATTAAAAAGCCACACTACTCCTTTCTTTCAATATGCATTCGCTGAATCACCTTATTTTACTCCTCTATCCTTGCTTAAATCTTTCCTATAAATGCCCTGACGTGAAATGCAGCAATGCAATCAGCAATGAAAAGAAATCTCCTCTATCCCGTGCATACTTAACTGATTTTGCTCCTCTTCTCAACGCATAAGATGCTTTCTTTGTCTTTGTACGTAATTATTCTCTGCCTTTATACCTAATAATTCTCATCTGTTTCTTCTTTTTTTCTCTCTTTTTTCTTACTTAAAGTTACCTAAATGTCAATGTTATATACAATTTTGACTAGTACATACTGTATGCATTATTTTAATACTGTTTTTCTATAATATTCTTTTCTTTTTCCTCATAATGTACTTTATGGATGAAAATCCTAGTACGTTTTCCTTGTTTTTCTATTTAGTTTTTTACGTTACTTTGTATATTGCTCTCTTTTTTAAATGTAAACTGATTCTTATTTATGTATTGCATGTAAGTACTTATTGGTAGTGTATATATTTATTTTTGAATGTTTTTCTCTTCTCTTATCTTTTAGCTATTACTATCGGTAGGTTTGCGCAGGTTTTTCACACCCCCTTCCTTGTGGGTGTTCTCCTGCAGTGGATTTTTTTCCTAAGAATCTCTTAGGTTTTTTACATCCACAATTCTTCTAATTGTTTCTACTTCTTATTTTATAATTAATGACGATGGGTTGGATGGAAGAAGAGACTTTTAAGTCTCAATCTCGCCCAAATAAAGACGATTTATTATTATTACTTTCTCTATACTACGTATAGGGAGAAAGTAAAAATTTCATAGCAATACTGTAAACATTATCACATATAAATAATCAACTTATCAGTAAAAATTTAATGTTTCTAAATTTTAATTGTGTAGCTGATTTAAAGGACCACGGAAAATTTCTTTAAATACATCTCAATATATTCCTTTGTTATTCATAATATTATTGTGATTGTTGCCTAAATCAGGAATTTAATAAGATCTCATTAAATACTTCTGAAATTTGGCACCTAATAAATTCATTTTTTACTCTCAATGAGAAAGGGTTTGATCTAAAAGGGAGAACCTTTGGAGGGAGCGAAATTGGATAATTTCCTCAAATACCCATCTTATTGTAACAGAAATACTCAATTTTTGTCAAGTTAACTGTTGTCATTTTGCTGTGGAAAAAGTCGTTCTACCTCAGGGTACACCAATCCATATAAATAATTCTAACAAATAGCTGAAATTGATTGGAAAAACTTGCAGCTGAAGATTTAGTTATACATAAGATTTAGGTTTGGATAGATTAGAGATTAACTATCCGAAGTCGTGGTTGAGGCAATCTCAGCATTTTAGTGGATACATTTCTATGTTTCGCTGAAGACCGCTTTTGGATGCTCGGTCGTTGTTTCAATTTACACATAGGCCACATAGACCCACGGAAAGGAAGGTTGGCTGCAACATAGTGTGCCCGGGAAAAATCGCTGAAAGGCGGAGATGAAATGAAGCCAAAGAGGATATGAAAACTACAATAGGCAAAAACAGATCTCAGAGACGAAGCGAAATAGATTTTTAGGAAATCGCAGATACGCCAAAATTTTGTTGCAAAGGGAAATGGGAAAAGTGAATAGATTTAATCTCTGTTTAAGTAAGATAGTGATAATATTCTTAGGATACTCAATTGTAAAAATCTGATGTAGCCAGCACATGACTTTCTCCATACATAAGATGTGAATATTTATCTGCGACAGTATTTTCGAACTCAATATTCAATCTAAACTTAAAATTCATCACTTATCTTCCAAGATAAGTGATTAATTTATATCATATTATCTTTTACGTCACAAAAGTTATAAATAATGTTTTTCGGGACATGTTCGAAGAAAAACGATGAAATTGGTCTTTCGCCCAAAGCGCCCAGAGCGCCCACAGAGTACGTAATCAGAAACTTCCGTTTTATCAGTATTTCCTGAATTACTCCTAAACAATCAGTTATAAAAATATGTTTAATACAAATATTATAGTAAATTACATTTTCTAAAACTTTTATGAATAATAGTATATACCTTAATATCAGATTAATGGAGATATTTTGCAAAAACGGAAACGAGCTTCAAAAAGTAAAGCTCAACTTCCGGTTAACCGATTTACTCCAAAACCTAATCAACTCTAACGACACCAACTTAAATACTATATATGAAATTTGGTGTTGATAAAACGAATAGTTTTCATGTTATAGCGCCCACAAAGTACATAATCAGCTACTTCCGGTTTATCAGTATTTCACGAATAACTCCAAAGCAATTAGTGATACAAAAATATATTAGATACAAAAGTTATAGTAAAATACATTTTCTAAAACTTTTATAAATACTATAATATACCTAAATATTATATTTATGGAGATATTTTGCAAAAACGGAAATTTGCTTCGAAGCAAAAACCTCGACTTCCGGTTTACCGATTTACTCCAAAAACTAATCAACTCTGACCTCTCACACCGCAGTTTTATATATGAAGTTTGGTATTGATACGACTAATACTTTTCACGTTTGAGCTCCCACTATCACCCACACACATACACACACACAAACACACAGACATCATTCCGAAAATGGTCAAAACGTGTTCTAGGGACCCCAAAGCATGTATTTCCGTTGAAATCTCGAAGTCGAATTTTTTCATGAAAACAATACTTTCTCTATACTTCGTATATG